>JARKIF010000007.1:0-1398927 GCA_029378245.1 Roridomyces roridus
GAGGGTTGGGGGTGTCCCAATGGTGGTGAGTTGATGGATGGGAGGCTCCCATTGCTCCCATGGGAGTGTATGGGAGCCTCCCAGTGGTGCTTTTTAGATGGTTGGGAGACTCCCAGAGTGCTCACCAAGTGGCTGGGAGGTTCCCAGCCACACAAAGCAGATGAATGGGAGAAGCCCAGTGGGGTAAATAGATGGGTACACTCCCAGGTGCTGTGAGCTTCAAACCCGCTGAGTCACCGGAGATATTCTTCAGTGAGGAGCACTAAGTACAAGAACCCAATGCTGGCTGGGCAAAGGCTCGATTGGTTGGTGGTTCATCCAGGAATGAGATGATGTAAGAGTTATCGAGACCGTAAATTGCTGTATACGGTTGCCCAGCCCTGGGTGGAGGATTCAGTATGATACTACAGTACTGGTATTGTAGACGTGAATTAAACCATAAGAGGCAGCGGCAAATGAGACAGGGGTTGATATGTCCTTCTGAGGTTTGTACTCACAAACATGTGTCGGGCTCTGAGTATTATTATTCTTAGAGATGCTCACCAGTTTGGAACGACCAGGAATATATGCTGGGCCCAGCAATGAAATCCCCTTGCCATTGAACAAGTGCAGCGCCATGGCCAGAAAAATGTGCTTATACAACACATGTTTCACTGAGAACATGAGAAGAACAACATTGGAGAGGGCTGCCAGCTTCGGACAACAGTCTGAACCAGTTTCGGTATTTTTGCAGAAATTAATGTTCATGGTCACATATCCATGGGAGAGCTGGGAGAGAATAAAATATTCGAAAAAAAATGGGTGCGCAGTGGGCACTCCCAGGGATGCGTCCTTCTGGGAGTCCCACCCTCCACCAGTGGGGGTCCCCCCACTTAGGGTAATTATCTAAGTGGAAACAATACACCCTAATAGGGTACCTTAATCATCTGCCTGTAGTGGTGCTTCCTTGTTGACCAGCTTATAATCAGAGTCTTGGAAGATAGCTACATTCATAAGCCAGAAGGAATGGCGGTCAACATTTTTCTCCAGAATATTCACCTCCCAATTTCTAAACAGACAAAACTACCACATGAGATAAAAAGAATGATCAAATCTGCAAGAAAGCACGGATTCATTTACAATGGCCTTGCAATCGAAGAAGAGGTCCAGTTGAAAATGCCCATCTGGGACCACGTTGGTGCCGACCCAGCGCTCCATAAGAAGGCCTTAAGGAGAGAATCTGCACCATGTTTGAGGGAAAACCATGGAGTCAAACTAGTTGAAGATGCACTTCTAATTGCAAATAGGGAGAATTCAAACACTAGACACCTTACCAATAATGATGGTTCAGGGAGAAAAAACTGTGCATGTAGTGACTGTAAACATGATCGACATGAACTAAGGTGCCTTGAGCCAGGGGCATGCATAAAAACTGCGAAAATGCTTGTGTTTAGTCTAACTCCTAAATGGAGTCCTGTTTTTGACAAGCCAGGAGAAGAGGATGAAATAAAGCTGACAGATGAAATCAAGGAGGCAAACCAGGCAGAAGTTTCAGTAAATAAAATTTTCACCTTTGACCCTGAATTTTACCTGAAAAATGTTGCAGGTGGGTGCCGTATCTTCACAGATGAAAACCTTTCAAAGAGAATTGCGGCTAAGAGAAAGTTCTGCCCTGATGCCCAAGTAGTGAAGAGAGAAATCCACATATATGCAAAGGTCCTGAATGCAGGGGGCCACAATCCAAAAATTGAAGTTGGAATAAGATCAAGTGTCCTGGGACTCATGGCACAAGCACCCAATTCAAATGAGAGGTTCAATGTTACCTTTAGTGACTCTAGCATAGCCCTCAACTCTAATACAGCCTGGCTTGCGGGCTTGCTTATTGCCCTCCAACGGACTGAGCACAATTCTGAACTGCTAATCTGCACTCGTTCCAAAGTGCTTCCCGAAGTCCTAGTAAAGAATCGAATCAAGTATGAAAATCTTATGACCAATCCTGCCTTCCCTGTATTTCAAGCAGCTATTGCTGCCTTGCGTGAACGTACACATAAGGTACAATTCAAACAGACCGAACAGAATTTGGCAACTACACTCCATGGTGAAGACTTTGAAGAAATTGAAATTGACACAGCATCTGCTATCATGTTCAATAATCCTGGCATGCAACTTCAGCATGGCTCGCAAACGGTATTCACAAAAATCCTGAAAATGAGGTACAGCAAACCACACCGTAAGACAACCTTCATAAATATTGAGAGAGTAAGAGCCACTATAGACGAAATCTTTAAATACAGCCCCTCTGACGAGACAATCTGGAAGTCAGTGCGGGACAATAAATTTCCAATAAAAACCCGAGACTTTCTATGGAAGTGTATCCACAACACATTCAGAGTCGGAGAATTCTGGGACCACATCCCGGGTGCTGAAATTCGAGGAATATGCCCAACGTGCAAAACTCCTGAGACCCTTGAACACATTGCAGTAGAATGCCAAGCCCCAGAGACAGGCAAAGTATGGAGGCTCACAAAGCAACTCTGGAACATGAAGTACAATGATTGGCCACAAATGACCTGGGGGCTAATCCTGGGTAACAACTTGACAAGGTTCAAGACAAATGGAAAACCAATGCCCCAAAAAGACCGCCTCTTCAGCATTCTGGTATCAACTGCGTGGCATCTAATTTGGAACCTTAGAGTAGATCGGGTCATACGAAACCCACACAAGGTAGTAGGCGAGTCCGAAGTGCACAACCGCTGGCTGACAATGATAAATGGAGCATTGAAAAGAGATAGGATCCTTACAGACAAGAGGAAGTTCGGAAAAATGAGTTTTGATAAACAGGTGGTCCTAAACACCTGGAGCGGAATTCTGCTGGAAGAAGATTCATTGCCGGATGACTGGATTAAAATTAGGGGGGTTTTAGTGGGTATTCTGCCCTTGAGAACAGGTGTAGGTTGAAACACACACGCAGGAGTCCCACACTGGTTGATACCGTGCATAAAGGCATTTCCTCCCGAGCGGCTTAATTCCCGGCTTATATACTGGTTTATTTTTTCCAGTGACACCAGCGGATGTATACTAGAATGCTTCTGCAGACTTATATGCATTATCCAACACTCCAAAAAAAAAAAAAAAAAAAAAAACCAAAAAAAAAAATTCTACGAAATACACGAGATAAGATTAAGATACACAATACACGACGGCGATAATAGTAATAAAAAAACCCACCCGCCTATCTCGTCCTCCAAATAAACCCCAAAGTCAAAAACAACGTATACACATCCAACACCAGCATAGGCACATAATTCCACCACCCATGGCCCTGCACGATCCGCACCGCCGACAGCGCGATCACAGCGCCTATCGTGCCGTACGTCCAGAAGGCACACAGGATGCGCATGTTCCGGTACTTGGTGTGTGTGTTCTTGCGTTTGGTGGACAGGTTGGAGCTGGCTGTGCTTGCCGTATCGGATGCCGGTTCGAGTTTCTTTCCACTAGAAGATTTGTGGCTTCCGGAGGGCACCCACGGCGCTGTGGTGCCAAATATCTTGTCCTTGATCGCCATGAGGTAGGCGTATTGTTGGATGACGTGCACGAATAGGCAGTTGAAGTTGTAGCGCTGAACCAACCAAATTCAATCCTCTGCCAAAAGATAAGAGGAAAAACGCACCTGACGACTCCACAACCTAAACACGATCATCCCATTCAACACGGAAGGAAAGACGAAGAAGAAATTATAGTAAATGATATGTCCCGGTCTGAAGATGAGCATAATCAAAGCGGGGAGCGGCGTGATGAAGATGGAGAGGGCCGCAGTGAAGTAGTACATCATCCCCGTGAGGAAGCAGACTTTTTGAACAAGAGTCAGCTTGGAGGTCCAGAATTCGCTGTTAGTGAGGAGGGTCGTGGATCCAGCACACCAGCGCATCTACTCCGCCGTCAGCCGAGGAGTATGAGCAGGGAAAGGAGGGGAGTGCGAACCTGCTGTGAGAAGAACGCTCTGGGTGTATCCGGAGAGTTACCACACGCCAGAGCGAGAGGCACGTACCTGACGCGCCACCCTCGATCCATCGCATAGAATCCTGTATGCACGTCCTCCGAGTAGGCAATCTCGGCAGTCCCGCCCACTGCGTCCAACGCCGCGCGACGATACAGAGCGTTACTCCCCACGCAAATAGCTAGTGATCTCTGAATCAGCTTCATTCAATCCGAATAAGAAAAAGCCACTCACGCGCACCCCACCGATCCCGATTGACCTGCACAACCCTATAAAACAACTCCTGCGTCGCACTCGCCCCCTGCTCCCCACACGGCCTAAGAAACTGCGGACTCTGCACAATAGCGACATCCCTCCCCTCCTCACACCTCGCAAACGGAATCAACTCCCCCACGAATTCCGGCCTTGGACAAAAATCCGCATCGAAAACGACGAAAAAATCGCCCGACGTGAGGCCAAACGCATGTCGGAGGTTTCCCGCTTTCTTGAGATGCCCGCGGTTCGGACGCCGGATGTAGTTGAACCCGTAGGCAGAGGCGAGGGCTTTGACGCTGTCGAGCCCGCCGTCGTCAAGCACGTGGACAGTGTAGTTTGTGTATGTGAGTTGGGAGACGTATTTGTAGGTGTTCTCGAGGAGTTCGAGGGGTTCGCCGCAGCATGGGAGGAGGATGTCGCTGGGGATAGTCAGGGGATGTGCATGCGGACGGTGTGAGAACGTACACGGATGGGTCGTCGCCTGGAGTGGTAGCATATTTTTCGACGATTTCTTTGTGTTTCTCGAGGTCGTAGTCTTTACCCATGTATCTGTAAATCGTGAGTCCAGGACGTATGATCAGGAAGAGGACTCACCCAACAGCGTACGCAATGATCATATGGAGCTGGATGAAGAACCCGAACACGATGAACCTATATCCCGGCCTCAGCCCAGTACAAACGAAGCAAAGAGTCAGCGCACCAACTAAACCCAGGCGTAGCCAGCGCAAACAACCACATCCCAACTGAAATTGACAAGAACGAAAACGTGCCAAAGATGTAGAGCGGGACGCGGCGCGTCTCACCTAGTGGACCTCCGGATTGCTGACTAATGGACCTCGATGGTCCCATTAGATGTTGTTTTGATGGGGCCTTAGAGGTCCCCGGCGGAGGTATGTAATGGCACCAACGGCGCAGGTAGCTATTTTGGGGGCATCCTCCGCCTCCGCCAGTCAACATGGGAAGCGTTCGGGGCCGTACCAAAGGGCCCAATACGCATCGCGCGCATCCGGTAAGTACTACACAAGCAATGAGTCCGGCGCGGCAGGGAGACAGGGATATGCAAGTTGAAGCGAGAGGGTGGGTTTCGAGGGCGGTGCCAGGACCTCCGCTTGCGAATATGGGCAGCGTACAGGCCAGAATTGGGTTCAACCTATAGGCCATGCAGTGCACTCGGCTGGGCATGTATTAGAGGCGACGGGAGGGAGGGAAAGAGCCAGATTTGACGTGCGGCAAGCCGACCACCGCAACCTCCGCTCATGGGCGTAGGTAGCTTGCAAGCTCGAATTGGGGCTACCAAGCCCCCGGTGTGCGCGTAAGCCTGAGGTGTGGGTCATGCGCTGCATGGGCGGCTGCGGGACGGCGGCCGGAGGGTGCCTGAGAAGAAAAATCATCACCGCCGCAGGGCGCATCGACCGAGAGCTTCATGGATTGGTGCGTCGATTTACTAGATACCAGTCATTTCATTAATATGTATGTAGTTACTGCATAAGTGAATGTGAGCAAGCATGGAAAGTTATCGAGGCCGCACGGCATACCTTGGGGTTGTACAGGTTAGGTATTAGCAAATACCTACAGCCAGCATAGACATCCCAGAAGGCATATGGATGCCCGGCGTACGGTGGTTATTCAATGATGCCTCCGCAGTCACCAGACCTCCGCCGCTACCGCCGCGAGGCTACGTGGTCGTCATCTTGGGCTGTAGGCGAGTACAGGATGCAGCTTATATGCTAGAGCCGAGGGATGTCTTTGAGACATGCAGGTGAGACCGTGGCCATCATTTACGAGGCCCAAGGACGTACCTCCGCCACCACCGCTGCCTGCGTTTTCCACTGATACCCGCGGATCCATTGGGTGTGGGCATGCTAATCAGTTTGTGTGAAGGGTTCAATTTGGGCTGCCCGCAAGGTAGGGGAGCTGGCACCCCGGCGGAGGCGAGGGTGACCGCGCAGAGGTGGCGGAGGTGTGGTGTAAGTATTGTGATATTCAGCGTCTGTGGGAGTGCAGAGAGTTCGCTTTCTGGTTGCTGATTCATTTGAGCTTCATTAGGACCGTGTTGTATTCTAGTTGACTTTGGTTGGACGTTGAAGGACATTGGCGGTGGTGGCGAGAAGAAGGCGGAGGTGTTAAACACAGCCTCGGAGCTTCTTGCAGATCATGATTGTAAGGGCAACTCTGCACACTGAGGATACGCGCTCAGCCTGGATAGAGGGGATCCGAAGTGTGAATAAAAGAAATACGAATACATCCTGCAACGCACCTGGATAGAGGGGATCCGAAGAGAAATCACTCTAAGGAACCCTCTGCCCAGGTACGGCCTATATACTTATCTAGATCGATCCTTATCCGATGGGAGCACATGGCGGGAGGCAGATCTTTGATGGATGCATATGGCGCGAGCGATGTCGCATGCAGTATCCCATCGTGATCGGAACAACGATGATCCGGGGAAGGGTGATGGACCGAGGCCGGTGGAAGAGGCGCGAGGGCGAAGGGGAGTGGAGACCGAGGGGGAGAGGTGAGGTCCGAGGTCCGACGGATCGGAGGCGTCGGAGGTACCGGAGGACCGGAGAGGGTGCGGAACGGGAGTTCCCCTTACATCACCCCCCCCCTTTGATTGCGGCGTCCCGACGCAAGGCACGAACGTCGGCGCGGGGCTTGTCCGGATAGCGGCGGTAGAAATCCGCCACTAGACCCTCGGAGAATATCCGGTCGTGGCGGACCCATTCGTCGTGGTCGTGGCTATAACCTTTCCATTTAACGCGGAAATTGAGATGATTATACCGGAACTTAGCGTCCACAATCTCCTCGACCTCATACTCGTTCGGTCCGTAGTCGGCGTCCAGAAGGATCGGACCGGGCTCCTCATGGTGTGGTCGACCTGGGAACGGGTCTCCGACCGCGAGCTCGAGTTTGACGACCGGAAAGACGGGGTGTAGGCGGGACAGACTGGTGGGGAGCTCGAGCTTGAAGGCTCCCTTTCCGACGACCTTTATGACCTTGAACGGACCAAGGCGCTTGTGGGACAGTTTCGGAGACGGGCGGGTCGTCCGGATGTCCGAAGCGTCGAGCCAGACGCGGTCTCCGACTTTGATGTCCGGAGCGGCAAGGCGGCGGCGGTCGTAGTACTGCTTCTGCTCCGCCTTGGCTTTAACGAGCGCGGCTTGAGCTTCGGAGACTCCGTGCGCGATCCGGTCCCGGAATGCCTGAGCGGACTCGACGTCGGACCGGAGGTCGGTAGGCTCAAACCCGAGTCGAGGGAGGCGGCCGGAGTCGGTCATAAACGGAACTTGCTGCGTGGACGAGTGGAGATGGCTGTTGTAGGCAAACTCCGCGGTCGGAAGGAGTTCGTCCCAGTCGTCCTGCAGGTAATTAGTGAAGATCCGAATATATTGCTCGAGCTCCTGGTTGACACGCTCGGTCTGTCCGTCGGTCTGCGGGTGATACGCCGTGGACGTGGCCATCTCCATTCCGATGAGCCGGAAGAGCTCGCGGGTGAACTCGCTGATGAATTGAGTTCCCCGGTCGGAGATGTACCGTTGCTGCACCCCATGGTGACGCCACACATTCTTGTAATACAGCCGGGCCGCTCCGACGGCATCGACAGTGGTGTGGCACTCCATGAAGTGCGCTCGCTTACCCAGAACGTCAACCGCGACCATGACCGCGTCGTACCCGTGGGCCTCCGGGAGTTCGACTATAAAGTCCACCGACACAGTGTGCCAGCGCTCCGGAGGGATCTCCGTCGGGTGGAGCTCGCCGACCGGAAGCTTCCGGAGCACCTTGGTCCGGCAGCAGAGGTCGCACGTCGAGACATAGCTTCCTACGTGCCGGGACATCTGAGGCCACCAGTAGTTCCGCGAAACGAGCTCCAGCGTCTTGAAACGCCCCGCATGCCCTGCGACACGAGTGTCGTGGTGCTGCTCGATGATACGGCGTCGAAGGTCTTTGTCTCGGGGGACGACTATCCGCCCTCGGAAGTACAGAATTCCGTCAGAGACGTGCCATTCTGACGACCGAGTGGACTTCGACGACCGACCTTTGAGCAGCTCCCGGGCAGCAAGAGCCACAGCGTCTTCCAGGTCCGGAGCCGTCCGGAGCGCGTCTCGGATGTCCCGGAGGACGGAGGCCCCCGGGCCGGAGATGACAACCCCCTCGGTCGCCCGGACGTGGAACAACTCGGGCCGGAGCAAAGTCACATCCTCGTTGTCGGAGAACACCCCGTGGTCCGGACGACGAGAGAGTGCGTCTGCGCGCCCCATCTGAGAGCCGGGCTTGTGGTGAAGCGCGAAATCAAACCGGGACAAGTACAAGGACCATCGTGCTTGTCTCCGGTTGAGATGCTGGGCCTTGCGGAAATACTCGAGGTTCTTGTGGTCAGTCCAGATCTCGACAGGGTGCTCCGCACCTTCGAGGAAATGTCGCCATTCCTCTAGTGCGCGGATGATCGCCAGCATCTCCTTGTCGTGGATCTCGTAGTTGCGCTGAACGTTGGTTAGCGATTTCGAGAAAAACGCAACAGGTCTCCACTTCCCATCGGGGCGGTCTTCTCGTTGAGATAGGACCGCCCCTGAGGCGAATTCGCTTGAGTCGGCCTCCAACCTCCACGGTTGAGTCGGGTCCGGAAGAATAAGGACTGGCTCCGAGGTGATCGCGTCCTTGAGGGCCCGGAAAGCTGCGGCCGCCAGGTCCGACCAGGTCCACCGGGTGTCCTTCTTCGTTAGGTCGAACAACGGCCGCGCAATGCCGGAGAATCCGAGAACGAAACGGCGGTAGAAGTTGATGAACCCTAAAAACTGCTGGACGTCCTTCCGGTTCTCCGGCTCCGGCCACTCGGCGACACCCGCGACCTTGGCCGGATCCATCCGGACGGTGCCGTCGGAGATGATGACGCCGAGATACTCGATCTCCGTGACCTCGAACTGGCACTTCTCGAGTCGGAGGTAGAGCTTGTGTTCTCGGAGCCTCCGGAGGACTTCCTCGGTGATCCGACGATGGGGCTCGAGGTCTGAGTGCGCGATGAGAATATCGTCCAGGTAGATGTAAACGTCACCCGAAAGAATGAGGTCCTGGAAGATATCATTCATCATCATCTGGAAGGTCGCCGGAGAGTTTGTGAGGCCGAAAAACATGACCAGCGGCTCGAAGAGCCCCCAGTTTGTCCGGAAGGCAGCCTTCCACTCGTCGCCCTCTTTGATCCGGACATTGTTGAACCCCCAGCGGAAGTCGAGCTTGGTGAAGAACCGGCAGTGCTTCAAACGATTAACTAGGTCATCAATCAGCGGGAGGGGATACCGGTTCTTCACGGTCATCGCGTTCAAAACCCGATAGTCCTGCACGAGCCGGAGCGCTCCGTCCTTCTTTTTGATAAAGAAAACCGGAGAGGCCATCGGAGACTTCGAGGGGCGAATCCGGCCAGACCGGAGGTTCTCCTCGATGAAGCTGTCGAGCTCCCGCTGCTCCGCCGGAGCAATCGGATAGCACTTACAGTTAGCCGGCTTGCTGTCCGGAACCAGCTCGATCGCGTGGTCCCACGCGCGGCGCTCCGGAAGGGCGTCAAACGATTTCTCCGCGAACACATCCGCGAATTCCTGGGCCCACTTAGGAAGTTCGGACTTGGGGGGTGCGGAATTGCGAGCGTATCCCTCGGCGAGACGTTGAGAGAAGGAGCTGCTCGCTCGGATCTCGGCTTCCGTCGGAGGGGGAAGGAAGGAGGTGTAAAGGATCCGGTCGCCCTCTTCGATCTCAGAGTAGTCGTCGTCATCGTCCGAGTCCTCGCAAAACTCCTGCAGACCCGGGAGGTCGTCGGCATCGTCGTCCTCTTCGTCTGGACCCGAGTCCGGGAAATCGCCGAGCCGGAGTCGTCGGAGGTGTTCGGCCTGGATTCCAGTAAGCCTCCAGAGTTCGCGGCGCTCGGCCTTGACTTCGGAGCGACACTCCGAACAAGCCTCGGGGCAGCGGGTCATCTTGACCGACTGCGTGGCCCAGTCCACCTCCGGGTTATGCTTCCGGAGCCACGAGTGACCTAGGATGAGTTTTTGTCGGCCAAGACGCGTTACCGCAAAGAGGATGCGCTCCGAGTGACCTTGGTAGCGCAACACCACGTCGACGACCTGACGTATGGATCCCGCTTCGTTCGGCGTGCCGTCGACGTTGAAGACCGGAATCGGCCGGGGGAGTTCCCGAGTAGGAATCTTGTGTCGAAGCACCAGATCCCTATCGATGAAGTCGGACGTCGCACCGCAGTCGAGGAGACCTTGGAGGGACATTTTAAATGCCGACTGGGTGGACTCGATCTCCAGGGGAATGTGGAGGGAGTTGGCGCCGGGGGTGGCCCAGATCTCGTACGAGTCTGGAAGCAGGCGTTCCCACGCCCGACGACGGGTCCGAGGCGGAGAAGGGTCTCCGGCTGGGACGGAGGGTTCGGAGGTTCCGGAGGTTCCGGAGGGATCAGGGGGAGATGCGACGGTCGTTTTGCAAGAGGAATCATATATATTATCGCCAGGATACAAACAAGCAAAACGATTAGACAACGAGGGCGCACCAATCACTCGTTGTGGGTCACAAAATCCTCCTGAACCTCCTCAGCCTCGGGTACCTCGGTTGCGGTGACCCGGAGGTGCTCGATAAGCTCTCCGAGCAGCTCCGGACCGAACTGATCCGCGACGTCGAGGGCGGCCGCCCGAATGTCGACGGCATTCGGACAATCCCGGGCAATGTGGCCAAGCGCGCCACATCGGTAGCAGGCACGTCCGGCAGGGCGCGCACGAGTTCGGTCGACGTCCATCGGGACGACGTCGGGGGCACGAGGAGCGGGGGCCTGTCGGGCCGGAGCCGGAGCCGGAGCCGGAAACGCCGCAGGGACAAAAGGCATTACAGCCGGCCGCGGTCGGACAGGGGCAGCAGCAGCGGCGGGGCGAACCGGTTGCTGGAAGGTTTGCGCGTTCCGGACCGCTTGGTATTGCCGGAACGCGCGCGCACGCCACTCCGGGTAGGCACTTTCACCCAGAGGGGTGTTCGTCGCGATGGCGACGTTCAGGTCCGGACGGAGGCCGAGCCGGAACTTGGTGACCTTGAGGAGCGGGTCGGTGTACCCCGCGTCCTCGAACGCATCCTCGAAAGCGTCCGTGTAGAGGTACACGTCCGAGGTGGACATGTGGTACTTGCTCGACTCGAGCTTCCGGCGGGCAAGCTCAGCCGAGTTCTCCTCGACGAAACGCTCCACGAACTGGGCGCGGAAAAGGACCCAGGTGGGGAAGGGGAATACGTCCTGGCGCCGTGCACGCTCCGCCCACTTCTGTGCCGAGCCGGTGGACATGTAGCCCAACGCGAAGCGGACAGCGCGCTCCTCCGACGGCTGGAGGCCAGGACCGGGGCTGAACTGCTCCGGGACTTGACGGTAGTACGACTTGCACGCGTCAAGGAATGCCCGGCCTGCGGCGCGGTCTCCGTCGAAGCTCGGAGGGGGGTTCGGCCGGAGCAACGACCGGGAGCTGAGGATGCCCTGTCCGAACAAGGCCGAAGCAAAACGCACCGGAGCGGGGCGCGCGTCGGGGGCGAGATGGGGCGGTGGTTCTCGCGCCTGAGGGGGATGCGCCGGAGCCTCCGGCACGTGGTCATCCGGAGGACCGTCAAGGTGTACAAGAAGGCGCTGAAGAATATTTTCGATGCTACCGAAGCGGTCGCCAATTTGTTGTTCGAAGGTTTCGAGACGTTCTTCGAGATCAGGGGCCGGAGCATTCGGCTGTGGCTGGTCCATGACGTCGAGAGGTTCGGAGTTCGAAACGGAAGGGGCGTCAAGATAGGGTGGGTCTCCGGCCGCGTCGGAGTCGGAGTCGTCAACGCGCGCGGAGTACGTGCCGGAAATCTTGACGGGTTAGTCCGTTGGAGAGTGATTTCTACTGTAAGGGCAACTCTGCACACTGAGGATACGCGCTCAGCCTGGATAGAGGGGATCCGAAGTGTGAATAAAAGAAATACGAATACATCCTGCAACGCACCTGGATAGAGGGGATCCGAAGAGAAATCACTCTAAGGAACCCTCTGCCCAGGTACGGCCTATATACTTATCTAGATCGATCCTTATCCGACGGGAGCACATGGCGGGAGGCGGATCTTTGATGGATGCATATGGCGCGAGCGATGTCGCATGCAGTATCCCATCGTGATCGGAACAACGATGATCCGGGGAAGGGTGATGGACCGAGGCCGGTGGAAGAGGCGCGAGGGCGAAGGGGAGTGGAGACCGAGGGGGAGAGGTGAGGTCCGAGGTCCGACGGATCGGAGGCGTCGGAGGTACCGGAGGACCAGAGAGGGTGCGGAACGGGAGTTCCCCTTACAATGATGCAATTTTGATCAGCCAATCAGCAACTGAATAAAACGAGGATCGCCGTGCTTTCACTCGATAAGAGCCTTTTCAAGGTCATCCGGGCTCGGACCAACTTGCGATAACATCAGGGAGGCCGCCCGGAGTTGTCTGTTTAATTATGAGGGCGGTTTCGGGGGATACTAGTGAAATGCACTGTTTGAACCGGAAAGTTGAGTGGTTCCCAGTTGCATTTGGTGTTTGAGTACTCTACTTTTATTGTGCAATCCCATAAATCTTATTTGTGCCTCCAACTTGGCTCCTATACCATTCAACCATCTTTTTCAATGCAGAGATTCCTTCTTAGCTTGTTCTATGCTCCGGGAGAACATAGTTCGACATACCTCCGCCATTTATACAAACCTCCAGAATGTGTGAAAATGCGGATCCTTGGCTCTACATTTGACCCAAGATCTTGCAGGTGTTTTTGAATGCTGAGATTCAGTGTCATGAGCAAGTTCAAGAGCATCGGAAGTACCCCAAAGCTTGGAGTTTTTTTTTTGGTAATAGGTGGGAAATGCATTCTCCCGAGTCAAGACATGGACCAGGAGGCGGTAACAGCCAAGGAATCATTCCTTTTTTGCCCAAAAGACGTGCAGGAACATATCAGAGCTGAATCAACCATTTGCCGAACTTTGCTCCCGCCACCATCGCCACCTCCGCTCGCTTCATGTTTGCCACTTTCACTGAACCCATTTGCGACCCATTGTGATTCTGTCAACAAACCCACAAGATGTGTACCGTGTACCTCTCTGGAATATGATTCTCTGAAATTTGAGGCTCTGCTCAGTACATCTGTCAGAGGTGTCGGAAGTGGCGGAGGTGCGTAGGCTGCTGCTCGGCCGGGCTCCATCTCTCAACCCGTCGCCGGGCTGCAGCTTATAATTACCTCGTTTGACATTTCCACTCATTTACAACCCCACACATCGAGTGGAAATTCCTTCATCTGGTAACATATTAGGGTGCTATTTCCTGCTCAAACCGCCCTCCTGCGGTTGTTCCGTCTCCCGTGCCACAGTGCATGAATGATGACACGCTCCTCACAAGTATGCATGCACGGTGGATATCATAACCCCAGTTCCAGCTGCGAGCGGAGGCTGCGGAGGTCCCGCCGCCGCACATCAAAAACTATGTTCCATATGCCCTCCTGCCTTGTCCAATAGAGTGCTCAACCCACACCTAATTAATGAGTGCGCAGCGCTGCGTGCACAGCGACCACCCCAGTCCCGGCCTGCACACTACCCCCGCTCGCAGGTGAAGGTCCTAGTGCACGCCAAACGCGCGCTTGCCTCTTCTCACTGCCCATGAACCCATGCTTTTGCAAAATAGGTGCGCAACACGGCGCCCCGTGCCCGTAGGCCAGGCCTAGACGACGCCCCCGCCCCCGGCGGCGGTCCCTGCGGCTCCTAGCGGAGGCTCTGATGGCTGTTGGATGTGGCCCAAAATAGGCTCTGCGCCGTCGCCGCCATTACATACCTCCGCCAAGGACCTCTAAGGCCCCATCAAAACAACATCTAATGGGACCATCGAGGTCCATTAGTCAGCAATCCGGAGGTCCACTAGGTGGCGCGTCTGTGCGTACAGGTACTTTTCATCGCTGGTAGGAGGGTAGGGAAGTACGATTGCCGGAGCATCGGCACCAACGTCGACGATGTCGCTCCGGTGGGTGGGGGTGAATTTTGTGCGTCCGAATCGAGTGTACCACGGACGCATTACTGCAGTCTTGGGATTCTTCTGCGAGGGTTCCTGGGGCACACTCGGGACGGCCGATTCCGCCGTATTCGATATGGAGATGAACACAATGGAGGGCGGGGACGGGGGGACGGTGGTGATTGTGGGAATGGAGACATTGTTGTTGGCAGCGAGAAACATATCCAAGTTGGGCGACGTCGGACTTGGACTCGGAGTCGGGCCATCCTCGTCCGCGTCAGGTGGAGGATGCGATTCCACTGGGGGCGGCGCGATTCTGGGACGATTCTTTGGACGAAGAGTTCCTCGCCGGGCTCGAGGGAGCGGAGTCAGGGGAACGGGTTTGACATTTCGTAAGTGACCCGCCGCGCAATCAGAATCGGGGGCGTATGAGCCAGTACTACTGCTTTGGGGTCGCGGTTCGACGTCTTCCACGAATCGAGACACGACGTCCATGACCAGGGGAAGGCGAAAGAAAAAGACGCCCCTCGAGAGAGAGGCTAGCCTTTAGTACCTTGGCTGGCTTTGAGGAGCACAGAATGTAAGAACCACCGATCTAGGGGTGCGCCAAAAAAAAGTCTCCACTCCGATCGACTGGTGGATTTAGAATATGGAGACCTTTGGAGGTAGTGGATGGATAGACAGTAGCAGGCCGCGGCGTAGTGGGCTGAATGACCGGAGAGTGACACGACCACGGTGAAGCGCACTCCATCGGTGGGGTCGGGCAAGCGTCGAAAGTGAAACTTCTCGTTGACCTGTGGACCTGGGGAGTGCGATCGGTTTAGGGTCAAGGGACAGGGACCCGATGCGGTCGGGGTCCCTCATCGTGTATGAGCTCCGCAGGCTCCATGAGGATGATTCTGATACAGTCGGACTTGTACATGTCTCGAGACTCGTACGGTGGCCGTCCTGAGGATCAGGACAATTTGGATCAGTAGAGGCATGCAGCTCTGCGGGCAAGCATGCGTGTTCGAACGGACGGCGGACGAAAGCAGTTTTTTTGAGGATGGGAGCAAAAGCGAGGCCGTTCCCACGATGTCCCATCCGCTTCTCTCTCTCATCCCCCATCAGTGTTCGCCCAAAGGGCAAAGCCCTATGAGCTCATGCAGAGGGCTATGAAAATTTTCGTGACATTTCAAAGCTCTCAGACACCGACGAGTCACGACAACCCGCCCCCTTTGTTGGCATCATTTCTACTCAAGCAGAAAGAGAAATTAGCTGTCTGGTTCTCGGCATTCAGAAAACTGCTCATCTCTGTGTTTCTGTCAATGTTCTGAGGCCGTAAATCTAATGTTCGAAAAAATGCGATTTTTTCTCAGAGGCCTTTGAGATGCCCTATGAGAAAAGCCCTTTGACCTTTGCAAGGCCTTTGAGCCTCCGGGACCCCAATTCAAAGCCCTCTGGGCGAACACTGTCCCCCATCCCCGGGCCGATTTGGATGCCGCCTCCCATGGTGTCTCGCATGCGCTCCTAGCGACATGCCACGTTTCCACCTCCCAAATCACCAGTCTGGAGACTGCATCTGGCTATGGCTCCCCCATCGACGCCCGCCGTTTCACATACTCCCACAGTCCGAAGTCGAGCCATCCTCCCACGTCCCGAATCCCGATGCCTGATCCTGCAGGAAACACGACGCGGCTCGCGCATCGCCTTTCGTCGAAAGGGACTTGCACTTGCAGACGGATATGCCAGCACAGCAGCCTTACTGCGGATTCGCCACCGCCCTGCCGCGATTTCAAACTTTCACGTTTCTCCAGAACTCTGGGAATCAATGTGCCAGAATGATGGAGGACCAGGATTCAGGAAAACACGTTTATCGTCTCTACTGCGAGGTATGTGCGACGAATAACTTTATCCGCTGCGCTCGCTAACTGTCCGTGAAAGAGCACGACATGGCCAGAAATATCCTCCCAGCCAATTCACAGCTGTACGTCCGCCTGAATCAACTCCACCGCCCTTGCCGACCTCGGCTCGATCAAACACTCGAATGGCGACGGCAAACTGAGTTGCATGGTGAGTTTTCCTGGTTGCCTCTCTCGCGGGTCAATAGCTCACCTGACGATTCCAGGCGTCTGATCCAAGTCAATCTCTCCGCCGTCTGGGTCGCGCGAGATATTGAATACAGCGAGAGTCGTGGCGACGATGAGCCAGACGCTCGTTTCTGCGAGAACTCGACCTGGGTACGTTATCAGTCAGGGAACAGGCGTATTTTTCGTGCTAGGTTGAATTCTTACCGGGACATATGCGTTTGAGGGTCCGTACTGGACAATATGTCACAAAATGCATGTGAGGATGCCAGTTTTGGCCAAATCTCGCCAAATCTCGCGAGATTTGGCTTGATGGCATCATTCTCGTCAGATCTGGCAAGATTTAGCCAGAACTCGCCAAATCTCATCAAAGTGGAGATTTATTTCCAAATTCGAATTCAGATTTGGCCAAATCTCGGAGCCCGATATGCCCAGATCTGGAGGCCAAATTCGACTTTTGTATGTCCCATCAGACCAAAGCAATCAACGCCGCATGGTCAGGTGGAGCCGGCCTGTCGATCCATCAGTGATTGCTCGGCAGGGAATCACTGACAGTGCAAAGCTGCACTGACGGGTGCTCGGAAGGTTGATATGCCTACACCGGCTCATTTCACAGCATCGAATGATTCGGATTGTGTCCGGGTACTTACGAACTGAGAAAAACACCGACAAGTTACTTCAACATTGGCAAGTTATTGGTGCTTGTTTGGCATCTCTTTCTTTCAGAACACCATCATCCCGACTGGGCTACTCTTCCTCCTAGACTCTGTGCTACAATCCAACTTGTTCCATTTTCACCATTCTCTCTAGTTGTTCGGTTGTCGGGAAACTCTCGAAATGCCAATATATAGCCATCGAGTACCCGGATCGCCACGGCCCTCTTTGAAGATTTCAGTGAATCTTATCTTTCGCGCCTTCCCTGGGTGATCTCTTGTGTCAACGGAAATTGCATGAACTCAGCCTTGAATGCGAAGAGATACTCTCCAAGCTCACAGGTGCTGCTTACCCTGAAACTGAAGACCCTTGTATTATATGAAAATTTGGGTTACACCCCTTCGATCCAGTCCGAAGGGTATCGGTGTCAAAGCCCTGGTCGCCTTCTGATTCGTCGCTCTCATCTCCCCGTCGAAACTCCCCGACTCTTGGCTTCTCCGCCATATCAACAAACATATTTACAGCTTCGCCCACTTTATTCTTTACTTGCTCATGCGGTGGGGTGGAATTTTCGCAGACTTAGCTTCCCCGCTCTGAAACATCTCTGTCGCAGTACACTCACGCTGCTTTAACTCTTGATTCTAATCTTGCACCACATCCATCGACAACGACCGACAACTCGATGGCTCCCCGCTCCCCGCCTCAAGTTTGGACACCGGAGCGTCATGCTCACTCTCCAATGGCTTGTAAGTATCCTGGTCACATGGCCGATTTTTGTGGACCCGGATGCCGCGTCAGGCGCACTTTCTATCTTTTGACACTCGCTTCCTCACGAACATGACATCCCGTCTATATCACACACTCTATGAATACCTCACTGCTCATGAAGCCTTGGTTCTTCCCGTACACCCGCGCTCGCGCCGTTGTTTCGTCCCCCGATTCCTCTTTCAATCTTGCTGGTGTGCTCTGTCGTCTACATTCCAGTCCACAGTTCCGCCTCCGTCTGTTCAAATCTCCGTCTGTTTTATCTCCGTCGCTACCAACCCGTCTATCCCGCCCCTGTTACATGCACCGCAATCGCCAGTTCCAAATTGCTTGCCAGCTCGTCCCGAGATGCTGTCCACTCGCAGCACACGCCGCTTCTGTCGAAATTCATAGTGCCTCTAGATCTCAATCTTAGCTCTTGCTCCATCGGAATAGCAGAGAACAACGGTTGCATGATCGCTAGGATACAATCAAGTTCCGTTTTCATAGGATTTGTTGCCATCCCGAAATCGAACTGATACTCCCCAGTACTTGAAGGCGCAATCCGAGCCACGATCCTCCCCATCATGTCTGCTCCTACTCTACCCACCGTCAACATACCCAAGTTGGGTGCTCTGCTCATCGGCGCACTTTTTGCCTCTGTGTGAGCGCCCACAATCTCAATTGCTTGCACACCTCCTCGCCGCCAGCCTCTTGGGAATAACCGCTTTGCAGGCTGTCTTCTACTTCAAATATTATGGCCATGACCCCCTCCGGCTCAAACTAATGGTCTTGCTTCTTCCTCGATCCTCTCCGTGAGTGTTGATCCATATAGTAGGTCGCAGTTGTTTCGTATGTCATCGCCCCCAATCGAGAGTCATACTTCATTGTTCAATCGGCTCTTGAGGGTTCTGGCTACTATACACATTGGATTCATATGGCGAGCCCTCTGGTTCTACCTAATAGCAAACTATGGAAGAAGCGCAATGATCGAGAACGTTCCGTGGTAAGTATGTACAGGCCCATTCCAGTCTCTCACTTGTCGACCCGACAACTATGGGCAGGGAGATCCCGGTGCGTTCCCAGGCTATCGGACAGAACATCGCTGAAGTGGGTTTATTATGCTTTCAGGCTACGATAATTCAAAACGTGCGGTTCTTCTTATATGTATTACCCACTGCCCTTCCTCATAGGGCGCCTAGCTCTGTATCGGCGCCTTCAAAGATTGGTACGTGGGCAGATTTTCCAGTGCAATAGTACAACTTAAAAATGTTGACCGGTTATGAAGCTTTTTCGCGTATCGAATTTTCATTTTGAGCGAACGAGGTTGGTTTTTGACCGCTCCTGTCGTACGTGTCGGTTTAGTTACTCATTCTCCATCAAAAACCTTGCTAGGTCGTTCTTGTATTTCTCCATCCGGGTAAGACTGGGTTGTCGCTGTGAGTGCTGATGATTTCATTGTATCTCAGCTGTGGTACTAAGTATTTCACCTCATTTACCTGCTATTATGGTGTTCTCAACTCAAGGCAGCCGCCAGTGTAAAATTGTAGGTTCAATCCAGTCTATCGTGACAGACATCAACTCAGAGTACGGGCCAGCTTTCAGCTCAAGAATTACACATCAATGCAAGAGTCCCACAGCGTGAGCGCTTCTGATTTCTGATTTTCCAGACGAGCTGAGGATTCGACAGTGGCTGGTTACACTTAGCCTGAGCGTCTCAGCGGTGCTTGATACCCTGACAACAAGTGAACTGGTGTACCTTTTACTTCGATATCGTGTCAAGAACGGACGGTGACCTGCAAACTGTCAAACAATGACATAGCTGACGCAACTCTTCGGTAGCCTCAACCGTGTCCTCGATAGTCTTGTGCTGTATGGCATGGAATCTGGTTCGTGATCATCTGCCCTGGCCAGCCACTCGCAATATCCGAGTCCGACTCTTCTTGTAGGCTCCCTGACATTGTAATTGTTCTTTTTCTCCTTCCTGTCGACTCCTCTTGCTAAGAGCGCCTGATACGTACGGTAATATTATAGCTTTTGTTCCGTGGCAACATTACTATGCGTCTGTCTCATCTTCCTTCGAGTATCAATGGCAAAATTGAAAATTCACCAGTGGATACGGATGAAAGACAACCTAGTCTTCGTTGGCGTCTTTGTACTCATGGGCCAATGTATGTTTCTTCTTCATTGTCATCATCACGGTTGATAATGGAGTTCCTCAAGTTCAACCTGCGAAATTGAGCATGAGATTGGAGCGTAGTAATAGAGATGTCCTACGCAGCGAGCAATACATTGGCGTTGACTGTTCAATGTTGAGAGATAGGTAGGATGATGAGTTCCGAAGCCACTCATTGGTTTGGGGGACTCGTCAAGACAGAGACAATTCGGGCACGCTGCGATTTGCGGTATTTCCCTCTTCGAATTGCTTTTTACAATTCCTGACGGCGGCCAGGAGTTCCAAATCGGCTCACAGATGGAACGAAGTGTGCGTCTCCAAGAATGCGAGCCGGTTGCGTCGAAGTAATCCATGAATTTGAGACTATACGATACTAATAGTACATGTTCTTGCTCGTACATAAGGCTACGAGGAAGAAGTTGAACGACTCGAGCGCACAATTACCCAGAAGGGTGGTGAGAATATGAGTCCGTGAAGGGTGTTGTGCCACAGGGGAAACTAGACTTGAGCGACCAATAAGATAAGTACCCTCAACAACTGATTGAACAATCCAGTCTTGATATCAACGCCGGGTTTGCGCCGAAGATGGGACCAAGGAGCCGGGCCTTTTCAGCTTGTACCTTTTAGACGGCAAAAGCAACATTCTCATGCCGACGGTTGCAGTCGAGTTTTACCATTCGGCCTGGCTGCTTCGGCATGATTGGCGCGGGACTAGGATCACCGGCAAGATAAGATAAATCAAATACCTGCATCAAAGCCACATGCATCTTGGAGCGGTGAAAACATGTTAGCTACCAAAACTGAAGAAATCTCACTGGATTCAGATTTGGCCGGATTTCAAGAATTGAGATGATGGGGCATCTGATGAGATATCGCCAGATCTGGCGGGATTTGATCAGAATTGGCAAGAACTGGTGAAATCTGGCGAGATCTGGCGAGATCTGGCGAGATCTGGGTGATTTAGACGCAAAAACCATGGTCTAGATACTTTTGTCCAATAACGGCCTTCATATATGCGCCTCCCGAATCCGAATACCAAGTCTGTTGGGTCCATCTCGGGCTGCTTGTTCTCGCATGGGATGAATCGACCGGGGTTGAAGTTCATGGGGTCCGTGTAGACGCGCGGATCGTGAGTCATTTTCCTGTGGGTCATGTTAAAACAGAGACTGACACTGGGAGAAAATACAGACCAGATATTGGCGATGACCTTTGTTGACTCAGAATTAAGAACCAGGGAAGAAGAACGACGTACGATGCTTCCTTTCGGGATAAACCATCCATTATGAATGTCGTCCTCGGAAAGGCAATGAGGAACGGCCGTAGGCCCCCCAGCATGCCATCTGTAGACCTCCAAAACCAAGGCGGAGGTGTAGGGCAGGTCGTTTCTATCAGACAACTTGGGCAATCGACCGTCCCCGACGACCGAGTCGATCTCCCTCTGCGCCTTGGCCATGACCTCGGGGTAGAGGACCATGGCTTTGAAGAATGCGGATATGGTCGCAAGGGTCTGAAAGTGATTCGATTCAGCCGGGGTGGTAGAGGCAAGGAATTGACGAACTGTGTGCGCTCCCCCGGCGTAGAGAGACCCCACAAGCCATTTGGCCTCGAACTCTTCTTCCTCGGTGAGTTTCTTTCCCTCGAGGAGATGGTAGAGAATTGAAGGTTGGGCGGTTCCTGTGGCCTTGCATCGGAAAGTAAGTCAATTTCATTCACACCATAGGTATACGAACAAACTCACAATTTGCTCTTTCACCCACTCGAGCGGCTCGTCGACCATCCGATGAAGTGTCTCCTTGAACACTTTCCCCAGAGCGAGGAATGCCGTTCCTGGAACCCACGGCGGCAGATGGCACACTACGTTGAGGATAGCTCAATCTCAAATTGCTGTAAGGAAGAGGATATACGTACAAGGTGGAATGGCGTTGACCAGAAACCCTCCGGGCGACGTGGCTTGTGAGAATTGCCTCATCGCCGTGCTTCCCAAGGCAAGGAAATCATCTTCGCCTTCTTCCTTGACTTGATATCCGTGACATATGCGCAGGATAATGGCACCAGCTGTCCTTTAACCGGATCATGTTCCGTCCAGGGAACAAAAAATAAAATAAAAATACTCACTTGTCGATATGCGCCGCAAAGTCCGTCGGCTTCTCCATCAATCTCTTGGCAAATTTGTGCACCTCCTGCTCTTCCAGAGGGTGGAAACTGGTCATGATTTTCGGGCTCCCGAAGAACGAGTGGGCGGTGCGTCGGAGTCGGCGATAGCGATCACCATACGGCATAAGGCCGAGAGCGTCTTTCCAGCCACCGAGTTCGCCGGCCATCACCTGTTGATTGATTGATTATGTTGTGAGATTGAACGCCAAGTAGAGTCGGACATACCACAAACGGCCTATCGGAATAAATCGAACTCTTCTTATCCAACTGCAACTTCTGTTAGTGCCCCGTCTTGTTTTTGAAAAGACACTGACCAGATCTCTGGCAGCACTTGCGGAATTGAGGATCGTAGTTTGTTGCCCCAAGATAGAGATGGAGCAAATGTCGCCTGCGTTCAGGTTCATTAATCAGGGTTTGCAACCCGACTGTAGAGACGGACCGTAGACGTCTCCCCACTCTGCAAACTTGATCCACGATCTGGGAGCGCAGAGTCAGTCTCATGACCCCGAGTGGTTTAACGCCTCACTTCTCCGCTGGCACATCCAGGAGGTTTCCGATGAATGGCAGTCGTCTAGGTCCAGGTGGAGGCGGGGGAGTCCCACGGCGGCGTGGCAATAACGTGTAAGCGAGCGCGAGGGTTCCGCATGCTGAGAGGGCAAGTTCCAGCCACGTGAGAGGCATAGGACAAAGTGTGCAAGAAAGGGGGGTGCCTCTAGGCTTCTCAGTCGATGCCTTTTGAGTACCTACATACAAAGACTGCCAGGCTTTACATCGAAATCTGATTCCCTGCGAAGTTGCGATGTGCGGACCCAGTGCGGGATGCTCCAGGATCCGGTCCACAAGTACGACTCCACGACACCCATTTTCCGTTGGTATTTTCCATAAAGGCCCCGGGCCTTTTCCCACAGTTTCCGCCGACCGTTGATTCCGATCCCGCCAAGTTCGAAATACCCTGTGATACTCCCGTGCCCGTCGTGTGCCCGTCACACCACTGAGCTTCCGCTCTTCCCCTACTTATCACCAGTTTACGAGTACTTATGTAATGAGCGTAGCGAAATGGAATGAGTAATCGGTTCTTTCAAATTCTGCACCCCATCAGTTGAAAGCGGCTCTCGATCGCGTAAGGTTGATCTCTGCCTTTGTTTGTATTTATTCATTGATCAGTGCTATGTCACATTGTGTCACCATTCTTGATGTCACGGTCAGGCTGCCCGACCGTGACACATCACGCTGTGACTCCCCCTGCCTCCTCCCGGGCAATGTCATTTTCGGCCTCAAACAATCCGACTACGACACTATCTCTTCAAATCCCCCGCTCCATTGGTTTCATGCAGGATCACTACAATCTAGCGCCGGGAGGATAGAACATTTGATAAAAGCCTGCGCAGATTAGACATTTCCACAGCGTGCACCCATCTCCTTGGTCGAACCTGCGTGACTTGGAGTTCTGCACCCCAATAAGAGCCATCGTTTAGTCTAGCTCTGGTCCGGACATGGAAAAGACTAACTCCCCAAGCATCTCGAAGGGAGGTCATTTGTGGAGCAGCATAACTAACATTTTGATCGAAGGTAATTACTTGGCGTCTACATTTTGGATAGAAACTGTTGTGCTGACAGGCCCACTTGTTGAAAAAGTCGGAGCAGCCCGTTTCACAGGCGCCGCAAATCAATTGTGTTTAGGGTTGGACACGGGTCTAGACCCGTACGGGTAAAACCCGCGGAAACCGACCCGCGGGTCGCACGGGTACGGGTACGGGTCAGAGATTCTGACCCGGCTCAAACCCGTGGCTGACCCGTGCGCGCAGCCACTGCGTCGGCATGGGCGGCATCAAGTTTCTGCGGGTTTTTTCGATGAAAGTATGTTATTGCAAGGTGAAATCGACAAGGACGTGCACATTTTGAACTCACCTCCCTCTTTTTCAGACCAAATCCACGAGTATACCCGCGGGTATACGGGTTGTGACCCGTACCCGTGCGGGTCGGGTCAAGCACGGGTACGGGTACGGGTCGACCTCCTGTGACCCGTACCCGACCCGCGGGCTCAGAGGGTTTTGGCAGTTGTCAAGGTCGCACTGCATGCATTTATACACAGTCTGGAATCCCAAATTACACAAAATAAGTACGAGTTCTGCCGGAAACGGCATCATGCCAGGTCACATTCAAATGCGATCGGTTGATCAACCGGCCGGGTTCCCTGTGTGATTGTAGTGGCGGGAGTCGCGGTTCATCACAAGTTGAGAAAATGGGCACTGGCAGCACTTTACATCAAAAAGGAAGAGTGCCAGAAAGACAATGGGGATTCAAACTAAAGCAAACGACAGATGTGAAAAGGTACTAGAGTCCCAACCTTAAAGAGCAGATAATAAATATAACCCGCAAGCTACAAGCCGACATCTCTGCCTCCTGTACACATGATTCACTCCTTCTGGAACGAGTTCGACCCCTAAGACCTCGTGAGCCGTGGCGTGATCCATAAACCAAAAACTAACCTTGAGAGTAATATCATGATCCCTGTCGTACACAGTCGTGTTTTGAACCTGAACCTCAATGTCCCCGGGGGCTGTGGTACCAGTGCGATTTATGTGGCTCAAATTGAACGAGTGGGGAACGCCAGTATGAGAGCGGAAAGATTCCCTTGCGTTGAGGCTGGACTTTGGTCAGCAAGTGACAGGATTCATCAGGAGGGGAGACTCACAAGGCTAGCATGGAGTTCATGTAGCATTTACTGAGGAGAAAGACCGTCGCGCTGTTGAGATACGTGCCGGGATATCTGACCCCCAGGAAAAGCGTTACGGCGTTGCATAGCCTGCTCAAATTTCATTTCCTGGTCACTACCATGTAGGGAATTCGAGCTCACGTAGTAACCACGCCAGTGTTGATCGTATAAACCATCAGTTTGCGCACCATATGGTCCGTCCTTGAATAAATGAGTCGAGTTACAGGAAGACGATAGCTGCAGAAAATATACTTTTTGAAACCCCTATGGGCACCTGCTTTTATGGGCCATTGCTGGCGCATGGCAATCCGAGTCTGGGGGTGTGGAGACAAGAGGGAAGGCCCAAGGTATTGTAGCAGCAAGGTAATTTTGAATGACAAGGATGTGACAGTGCACATGAAGACAGAGAAAGTTGAGAGTCAGTTCAGGAACACAGTGAGGCCGGGGATTTGAAACCGGCCAGTCTCCAAATTGGAAAGCCAAGAAAGCGCGAGTTTGTTCCCTGGAGAATCACAGGAACGGATATTGGGAATCAGGATTCAGATGCGTGGTGGTCTGAAGCAAGAGGCGCGCAGCCGCTGTCAACGGAGCTGTCAACGGCTGGAGTTGGCGGGCTGCCGCTTCGCCGCCGTTAACCGCCGGCGAAGATCGCAACCCATCGGCTCCCATTGGCCGGCGGAGAGAAGCCAACCGATCCATGTTCAAAGCTTACTAAAAGGAAATTAGTAGTCAAACATGTCATCGAAGAAAAATTGGACCCCACTTTGGCGGAAAACGGGCCGATAAGACCGAGCTTAAAAATAAATTTTTAAGACTCGGAACCCTGGTAGAGGTAGAAGATCATGGACGTAGCAATAATGACATCCGCCGCGAGCGCACATGCCAAAGAAGTGGTGGAGAGCCACTGGAATTTATCATGAGCCTTCAACACGACAGAGACACATTCGGAAACGTACTGTAACTTTGGGGATGGCGGAATCCCCACGAATCTGAATGAGAGCCACGTAGACTGCAAATTGATGAAGTGATAACTCGAGCGAATCAAGGGGAACTCACCCGCCACTGTCACCGATGAGATCGTGGCGATAAATAACCTGAACGGGTTAGTCCGACCCCCTGAGATATGTTCAACCGAAAGAACTCACGACTACCGCAGGCGCGATAAGATTGCGTTTGCTCACTATCAGCTGGATCAACTTGGCCGTTCTAGACAGAAAAGAAAGGGCACTGACATTTCCAGAGACGCCAAGCATAGAAACACTGGACCGTCGAACCGATCAGGACGGTCAACGCAATCGGAACCTATATCAATAGTTCAAATCTGACTTGAATGTTCCGTGGCAAAAGCTCACCAGCCAAGTCCAGGACGTGGTCAAGAAAATCAAAGGATTCCCAAAATTGACAACGAAAAAGTGCCACAAGGCTTCGATGTTGAGGATCATGCCCAAGAGATCGATGAACCTGCAAACATAAGCTTCGAACTCCAGGATACAAAAGGGAGATTCCTACGTGAGGAACCCGACCTGAAAGAGAGAAATCAACACAAGTTACAACCGGAGTACTCTGAACACAACTTACAAGCCAAAGGAGCGGCTGGCGGTCCTCTCTTCCGTACTTGTCGTAGTAGATGTAGGTCTGCAGAAGGGTTACACCGTAAAATCTGCTGGGTTTCAGAAACGCCGGTGAGTGGGCAAGCTCGAGAGCGCACATAGAAGAAAGGAGTACGCCAATCAACATGGGTCCGCCCAATTGGTTCATTTCCGCGACGATAGCAGCGACGGCGGCAGCGACGGCGGCGGATTCTTGAGACGACGACATGGTAAGATGAAGGGCGTCGGGGAGGGTGCAGGATTCCTTAGGAGGTGTTCCTATAATAAAAGCGATGGAGGTTGTGGGAAAACCTAAAACTTGGGGGAGCAAAAATCGGTTTCTCTCCGAATCCCGATCAGCAAAAGATCTATTTCCCCCCGTGTACAGAAGACCACAATCGTTGCGGGCACTGCGTGCCGCCGCCGTGGGCTGACATGTGGTTCGCTGGGTGTATTCCACGTCCAGCCTGGGTTCAGGCCCTTCCCGCTCAAGGCCCGCTACTGAATTGAGCGTCGCTCTGGGCGCTCTGGGCCCGTGGACAGACCACAATGGACACACGCCACATCTATCTTTGATCCTCGAGAAACGTATACTTAGACCGGATTCGCCCCCATTTTCCCGCACCCTGTTTCATTGACGGATCAGACCGTAGGATCGAGGTGAGGTTGCCCAGGCGAGAGGAGGAAAAAAAAAACACGCACGAAACACCGTCAGGGCTCGGGCCATACACGTCCAGAGTCCCAATAAGTAGTGACTTGGTGGCAGGAAGAGGAAGATGCGAATCAGGTGATCCGACATCACGTCAGTTGTCAACATGTCAAGTGAACCAACTCCGATTCGGCACGCCCTCGGCACTCCCCAAAGTGATTAACAATTCTACAGCTGATGGTTTCGGTGTGCCGTTGTTTACACTACGACCCTAGTTGCTTGAGTACCGGCAATTATTATTATTACCTATACTGAAGTCTGGCTTCCAGGGATCAGGTAATCGGCGCAGGCCGTTTCCCTTCATGGACTCGAAAGAACAGAGCCAAAGCGAGCACACAAATGATACAATTACAACCACAGACACATTACTGGAGCTTCCCTCAAGACTCCTCAATCGAAATACAAACCACCGTTGACCGACATCTGCCATTCTTACATGTCAGAAAATATGAGGACAGGAGAAAACTCACAGCCTGTCCGGTGATAAAGTGCGACTCCTTTGCGGCGAGGAAAGATACGACGTGTGCGACGTCCTGGGGCGTTCTGAGTGAATACCAGTCAGTCAGTGTTCGATTTGGGACCAAATCGAATCAAATGAACAGACCCGACGACGTTGAGAGGAGACCTTGCCTTGAACTGAGTAGACGCGCAACTGTCAGCCCAGACTCAGATGAAGGACAGGCGGTGGAACTGCTTACATGTTCACGGATTCCATTGGCGATGGCAGCGTCGGTACCCATCACTAGGCAGGGTTAGGTTATAGGAGTTGAACAGTTTTATAGACCTACGCATTTGTGTGTCAACCGCGCCTGGGGCATACGCGTTCACGGTGATACCGTATTTTCCAAACTCAAGTGCTTCCAGAGATTCAGATTAGCGAAAGGTTCTGGACTCGATTCAGCGCGACACACTCACCCGCGGCTTGAGTGAGGGCCCTGACTGCAGCCTTGGAAGAGGCGTACGCGCCCACGTCTGGCATAATGACTGTTGAGAACGTCAGTCGGTGTTGACTTTGGATGGTGCCAAGACGAACTTTGCTTGCCAAGAACGGAACAAGCGCCAATCATCCGCCCACCACGCCCCTGTTTGATCATCTGAACTGCGGCATGCTGGTAGCAAAGGAATGTGCCACGAGCGTTGACGCCCATAATTTGGTCCCAGTCCTCCGGTGTAACTGGAGAATCGAATAGTCAGAACTGGGAATTCTGTGCTCAAACACATGCTCCAGTGGTCACGCACGCTCGAGGATACTTGTTCCAAAATTTCTGTCTAGCGTAGTCCCAGCATTTGCAACCATCTGTGCGCGTCTTTTCAACAAGAGCAAGTCCATGAATGTAAAGTAACGTACAACATCGAGGCTGCCGTGAATTTGCACCACCGCTGCAACCATGTTCTTCACGTCTTCATTCTTGGACACGTCGCCGGTGTGGCTGGAGCTGGTGCGGCCTTTCTGTTTGATCTCCTCCACGAGGACGTCAAGTTGGGCGGACGCGGTGGCGAGATCGTTCACGGCAACGTCGAATCCGTCTTCTGCAAGTCGGAGAGCGATCGCCTTGCCGATTCCGCGCGCTGGGCGTAGGAGGTTGAGTGTATATGCTACGAAGGGCCGAGAAATGAGCTTGCCTGCACCAGTGACGAACGCGACTCCTTTGGTGGACATGTGGTCGCGATAATGAGAACGGAACGGGTGGAGAGGTGGCACTGGCTCTGAGAATGGCAGTTCCAGTTAAAGCCGCTCTGCAGCAACTGATAGATTCCCGCACACGCCATGCTATATTTGCGTGACGCTACATCGTGGTGCGGCGTGGGAGGCGTCGGACTGCGGAGATTACAAGACAAGACCATCGAGCACGTCATGGCTTCTTGACCTTGAGACTTGCGCGTCGCTGATCTGAACACGGAGGAAACGGCGTCTTGCTGATCGGAACACGGAGGGAAACAGATTCTTGCTGGTGAGTCGTGACGCGGACAGGTGACATTGAATTCCAAATATCAATGATCATCATATGTTCCATTCCGGCCTGGCCGGCATACCATATGTGGCACATTGCCATCACCGTTGCCACGATGTCATTATTTGCTTCTCTCTCTCTCGTTCCGCCCCCATTCCGCTTTGGACGTCGCCTCCCATGGCCAAGAGTCTCTGCACCTCATTTCCACCTCTCAAATCAGCAATCTGAAGGTTACATGCCGTGGCTCGCTCCCACGCGCCCGGAGAGCCTCGACCCCCGCCGTAGTCGAGCCCATGGCCATCCTCTGTTACATCCCACGTCCCGAGCGCGCCTCGCGCCTCGACCGTCGTGCAAGGAACATGAATGCGTGAAGCGTATGGCTTCACTGACCAGGCGGATATGACAGCAGGGCAGCCCGACTGCCAACCGACTGCCCATTCGCCACAGCCCTGTCGTGATTTCAAATCTCACGTTCATCACCAAAAGTGGCGGGTGTTTGGAAGGGCCTTGACAGGACCTTCCAAGGGCCGAAAGTGCTTAAAAGGGCCACTAGTCCTTTTACCACTTTGCAAGGCCTTTCAAAGGCACTGTCAATTTTTGAAAGTCCTTCCAAGGGCTTCCCAGACTGAACATGGTTTTCAAGGACTTTTGGTCCTTGGAAGCTGTTTTAACCACTTTCGAGTACTTTGTATTCCGGTCGATTACAATGCAATATTATTCTGAGTTTGAGTACAATTTGATTCTAGGTAGCAAAGCCGGGCGGCGGGGATGCAATACAAAGCTATTCAGAGGTCGTCAGCGTCCATTCCGCAACAAGATTCAAAGTCTCACCGTTTGACGAGTGATACAGCGTGCGAGTGAGTTGAGTCTGCGCGTGTGGATCAGTCAACAAGTCGTAATGGCAGCTCCGACGTACCTATTCGAGAACAGTGCGAGTTTGAGACGAAAACTGTAACAGAGCATCAGGAAGGGAGATAGCAGGAAGGGGAAGTCATACTTGCGGTGCAGAGACTTTGTGGCAAGAGCAAATGAAGTTCTGGGGAGAACAATCAGTGGGAGCATCGACAGGGAGAGGATGTAGATACAAGGAAAGTGAGTGTTGGTACTGATTGAAACCAGAGATCGAAAACATGCGACGGAGTATCTGGGGCGACAAATCAGCGGTCGGACGATCAAATCGCGAGACAACGCACTCGGGATTGGAAAAAACACGAGCAAAGCAATTGGAATCTTTGAACGCCATGAGTCGGAGAAAAATAAAGGGACCGTCACGTACTTAGATAGACGAACGACGCGCGGCGCGGATTCTTGCCATGTCCGATTCTTCGTCCTCTTCAGACTCGTCATCGGATCCGCCGCCGTTGCAACCGCCGGGAAAGACACCTCTGGGAACGAAGATCAGGAGAGAAGCCGCGACACGATGAACACGTACTTCTGGTACCAAGCCAGTGTATCAGCAGCCCACTCCTTCTCGTCGTCATCCTCGGCTTCCTCAAATAGCTCCACAATCGATTTGAAGAGACTTGGATACTTGTATTTCCCGTCTTCCTCACACCAGTTTTCCGCGGAGAGATTCACGCGAGCCTACATCTCCGTTAGTCACCCGATGTCGAGCAAGGCAAGACATACCTGGCACGCAACATACGCGATCATTTGGGGCGTGAAGGTATATTGACCGTGGGCACGAGCGGCGCAGGTCTTCTTGAGCTTGACGGCCCCATCCATCGCAGACTTGGGAGCCGTCCAGATATGCCGGGCCACCTGTTGGATGTCCGGATCAGAGGAGCGTGCGATCCATTGAGGGAGAACGTACGCGTAGCAGGAAAGGACTCCGCAGAAGGCCAGAGAGCGGTTCGTCGGCATCCCATTCACCTTCGGCATAGAAGCAGGATGGGAAGCGCCCCGCAGTCAATACAAGTTTGTCGTTGATATCTCGGTTCTGGGAGAGTGCTTTGCGCGCCCTGCAATTGAATGGCGTGAGTATATGCGCGTGTATTGGCGAATTAGACTCACTTTTTCACGTTTTTGGTCAGAGAAGGTCGCGGGGCCGGAGCATCTTCCGATTCATCCTCGACAACAGCCTCACGTTCGTGTATTTGCAACCGGACAGCCCACGGAAGGAGCGCGTCACGCAAGACGGGGTGCTTCAGGCCACGGTCTGACTTGTTTTCGCCCGAGTCGAGAGGTGGGTGAATGCCCGTGCCGGCCTTCGGGGGGAGATAGTGACTCGTCTTGTCCTTGAGACCGGCAGTATCTTGGTAGTGTGCATCCTTAGCAGCGGCCTTCATCTGCCAAGGGTTTAGATCGAGAAGAAAGGGCACGACGGGATACATAGAGAACGCACTTTGCTAACCAGCACACCCCAGTGCGTGTCCTGCTTGTACGTCTCACGCAATAGCTCCATACAGTCCGGGGACAGGATCGCTGCCATCTTGTTGAACACGTCGACATGTCGTTTCTCCTCAGCAAGGGCCCTGAGAAAGGATATGTCGTCAGGTCACGAAGATGGAAAGAAGACGCACGCGGAAGAGGCCACGACCGTGTTGGAGGGATCCAGTGCAACTGGCTCGGCCCAACGCGACCTCGCGCCAAAGTGCATGATCATACCCATGTCGAGGAAGGGATTTACCGCCCTGGTGGAGAACTTGGAGGCGGACATGAGCTTGTCGTATGGCTTTTTCGCGTCCCTACGGTGGTCCGTCAGAAGAAGCCTGCAGTCGTGAGGGATAGAACGCACATATCATCGCGCTTGGAGCGCTTCCCAGCTCGACGAAGGACGTCTACCCCGCCCAGATCCGCGACGAGCGTGTCATATCTTCTTTTGGCGGCCGTCGGAGCCTCTGCAGTCGGGGAAGACCTGTTTGCGCCTGAGGAGGAGGAGGAGGAGGTGCTTGGGGGTGCCGACGAGCCCGACATGGTGGTATAAGACAAACAAGCGCGCGTCTGTTTGGAGCGTGATCCGAGTCCTTTTTGAGACGCGCTTAATCACGTGCATCTCTTTTTCGCGCTTTCTGGCTGCATCTCCACGTTTACACGGTCCATAAAATTCTGGAAAAATTACTAAATGTGCTCTAGAGCTCGTCGTACCCCCCAAAGCCAAGAATATCCTCATCCGTGACAGCTGCGGCTTGTGCACCATCATCCGGCGCATCCTCTCCCTCCTCATCAGATTCTTCCTCAGAAGACGCGTCGTCCGACTCGTTGCCATTGCCATTTTCCACCTCCATCTCGTCTTCGTCTTCCTCTGGTTCATCCTCAGCAGCTGTGTCATCAAATTCTTGGAGGGGATCACTATCCTCCATCTCAACATCCTCTTCCTCTTCATCCGAGTCTGGCGCGGCACTCAACTCATGCAGCGGCCCAGCGGAGGCTCCTTTCTTTCCCGTACGATGACCGACAGCGTCAGGTGAGTAACGCATGAACATGTCTCTATCGACAAATCTGACCAAAATCAGCAAGTAAAACCCCGAATGTAAAAAGACACACGAGTTGACATAGTACCAGGCCCAATCCTCGTCATTCTTCCCATCAAATCGGCGAGCAAAGGAATGGCCAGGCAACAGAGCAGCCGTTCTTCCGTAATGAAATGCCGGGATTAGATGGACGGCGCGCACAATTTCTGCCGGGTCCAAGAAACCGAATGCGCCACTTTCGGGATTGGTCGCATCCAGAAAGCCGATACGATGAGGTCGTTTGTACCGCCATCCACCCGGGTTCTCCATGTCACGCCCGAACCATCGAACCCAGACAAACTCCATGCGGTGGATTTTCGACCCATTTTTGGAATTAGGGCCTCTGTGACGGACAGCAGCATGGAAGATGCTGATGATACGTCCGTACCAGAAGGGATGGGAGGTTGCCTCATCCTCGTCTTCATGTGCTAGCACCATGAAGTCAGGATGAGTGCGCGGATTGAGGGTGTCTTCATCGCGCCGCACGTCATATGTCGTGTGATTCACTCGGAGGACGCGGTGGGTATAAAGACGCTCCCCGATGATGTGAACCTCATCCAGCTCGTCGTCCGTATATTCGACCTCGTCGCCATCATAGGGGACTTCAAGGAGGCGGCCGAGAAGGTGGGCCTTGAGTTTTGGCAGAAAATCCTATGTAAAGGTCAAACACTTTCGCAATATTGGACTTTGCTCACGTACCGTAGCGGCGACATCATCTGGAAACTCGTCGTCGATTTCATCCGTGCGGAGGAACGTCCGTTTTGATTCTGAGATGTGGTGGTGCTGGCCTGGAGGAGTGCGCGGCAACTCGTCCTCTTCGGCGTCTAGACTTTTGTGGGTGTGTTTCGTAGCCGGTGTCGTCTTTTCAGCAGTGTCTGTAGCAGGGGTATCTGCGGAATTCTTCTTTTCAATGGCAGCGTCGGCCATGCGCTGCTTGATCCCCAAAGCAAGTCGTCGTCGTCGTTCTGAGGCAGCGATCTGCCGCTCAAAACAACGCTTGTTCGTCTTGGCGTAGAGCCTCTTGGCCACCCGATGTGAGAGTTCACCCTGCTAAAGGTTAGGACAAATCACGTAGATAGATTTGCAACACACAATTTGAGTCGAGTACGAGTCGGTTGTGCCAACCTCCACGATGGTGTCTGTGTAGTCACCCATAGCATGCCATTTGTAGGTGCCAAGGTTCCACGCTTTGCGAACCTTCTGCAGCTTTTGGGCAGGGACCGGCGGCGGGTTGTCCGGATTTGATTTTGCGCTCTTCTTTGCCAATCGTCGTACTCGTCGAGCGGATTCGGTGGGGAGTTCGTACGTCACGTATGTGTTGCAAGTATTTCGACTGAATCGACGAGCTTGAGAGCCGAGATCAGTCGTAACAGCCCGGAAAGATTTGATAGTCGAGTCGCCGTGCATGCGGAGTTTGCTGTAAGCATGCCAAGTGGCGAAGATGTAGATGAGGGTGAGTACAATGGCGTTGTGAGGCTCAGGGAGAAGACCCTCGAACGCCGGGTATGCGCACTGTACTCGATATTATGTCGCCGTCAAACGAAGAGGAATAAATAACTTGCCTGAAGAATATCTTCAAAGTTGTGCGCCGCCATTTTCTTCATTTCCGAAACGTTCGTGTGAAATCGACGAATGGTGCTACGCCCAAAGGTTGGTATCTGCCGAAATCTGCAGTAATCCATCAAGATAAAGGAGGACTTGTGTGTGTACCAGAAACCTACCTTTGGTCTAATTCACCCACCAAGTGTTCGCCCTCCGCCTGCACGATACGAACCAGATGCACAAAAAGGGACTTCCAAGTTCCCAGCTCCACCTCGTGCAAAAGGTCCGGCACGAACATGGAGTAGAAATTGAAACCCCACTCGGCAAGCTTGGAGAATGCATTCTGCAAGACATGAGTCTTTATTGAAGAATGATTGAAGTACGCACAGTGGTGGGGACCCAGGAGAATGGTTTCAAGAGTGCTTCGATCGCCGATCCGGTAACTAGCCTACCCTTCTCAAAGATCCACCCGCGCACCCGTGCAATGATGGACCGGCGACGCGGCGTATCCTCGCGAATGTTGGCCCGCCGTTTCATGTCGTTCTTCGTGCCCATCTCCGATATTTGAGATTTTTCTATGAAGCATCGAGGGCATGGACAGCCGCCGAAGTACTTGATGGTGGCAAGAAGGACCCTGGAGGCGCATTAGACGCAACCTTAGTTCAAAGAAAGAAATTTACTTCTCAGGGTAATCCGCACCGTACGTGAAAAGGCGGGGGAAGAAGAGGCGCTCGACGCCATCATAGCATTTGACGATGATGCCGTGAACGTACGCGTGAATAAATTCATCTGAGAGCAGGAGGTCCCACACCGCGTGCATGACTTCACGCTTGAGGTGAGCGAGGATATCAGCAGACGGCGGGAAACCAAATCTTGCACGGTAAATGTCTTTGAGCGAATCCGGCAGCTGAACATATTCAATGAATGAAGAAATGGAAGACATGGAGCATACCGATGGGAAATATGCCTGGTGCTGTCCAGCATTTGCCGATGGTTTTGCTCGGATGTACTTGGAGAGATTGCCGAAAAAAGTGTAAAGTGGCCAGAGAGCTGCGTTGCCGAAATTCGCGAGGTGCGTAGCATCTGACCAGAGCATGAATGCAGCAACGACACATTCAAGCCAAGGTTTGTCTGGTGGGGGTGGAGGTAGCTCTTGATGTGCTTTGAGCATGCGACGCGAGGTGTATACTTCGCCGTACATGACCTCGTGTCCATCGGGGAGCGGGGGCATGCCATATTCGTCGATGGGTCCATCCACCTCTTCCACCTCTACGTCGGGGTCGTCGGGATTGTGCTTGGGGTCCCAGCGATATTGGAACGGCGTAAGGTGCATTTGCTCGAAACCCGGGCTCTGGAATGCCTCCGTCATGACGTCAAGAAGCGGGCGATATATGAGACCAGGAATCTCAAACTCTACCGCGTCCGACTCGGGCACGCAGACACCCTTGGCCGGGAGCTTGACTGTGATCATGGCCGTCTTCCACTTGTTGGATGCCGATTCGTTATCCGGATCCAGGCCTTCAGCGTCGTCAAGCCGCTTGTTCTCCCGCGCCGCACTAAAGTCCTTCAGGTGGTTGACGTCGAAATCCTCGGCCAGGAAAACGTCGGTAACCAACGCGTCGAGTTCCGCGATTGATTTGAGACTAGAACCGAGGTGGAACCAGATCATCAACCGCGCAACCGTTGCGCTAAGGAAGGGGTACCATGGAGGAGTGTTGGGCTGGAAGAAGGGGACCTTCGGTGCAACCAGAAGCTCTGGTGACTTGCAAAGATCGTCGATGCTGATGGTCTCGTCGGGATCGCGAGTAGGGCGGTTAGGGAAAACTTTGTAAAGTCCATGACGATTTGGCTCCGTTTTCATCCACTTTGGCGGCGTCTCTGCCTCGTCGTTCTCAATCGGGGGAGGAGTGGGACAGGCCGGAGGGGAAACCGCACGTTCCACAACAGTCGGCGTCTCCGGAGGGTCGTCCCGGTAGCGAGCAGGCTTGCGGATACGACGACTGGGAAGCCCCTTGGGACGCAGAGGAAGAGGGCTCGGCGGGGAGACAATAGGCGTCGGAGGACGAATATCAATACTCTGTGAACGGTGTTACTAGTAGCTCGAGACGCGGAAAAGGAATTTGAATTAGAAAGAATACTTGCATTGTCCGCCATAGTCTGATTTGCGGTCTCGAGCGCGGCGGCAGCAGCGGCAGCAGCCTGAGCGTCAGCTGCGACAACGCTTTGTACTCCCTGAGTATGCTGCGCCGTAAGTATCTTGCATTTTTTGTAGTGCAAGGTCATGCCGCGACCACTGGAGATGCCCGTTTGTCGACAGTACGTGCATTGGGCCATGAGAACAAGAATTTGAAATAAGACGAGTAGACCCCTGAGGGTCATGAACGAGGGATGTGGACTCGAGTCGAGTCGGAAAAGCACGCGTCGCGTCGTCAGCAGCTGGGAGAGGCGTCGGCAGATGCAAGGGCTTTGCAGGGATATAACAGGCTTGAAGGTGTATGCAAGGACCTTGCAAGTTCAGTGAAAGGCTACGAATGCCTTTGAAAGCAGAGGTCGGGCTGGGAAGCCCTTGGAAGTGACTTGCAAAGCGCGTCAAAGGCCTGTCAAGACTTTGACCGGATCAAAAGTCCTTACTTGGGTATGACATTTTTGGTGATGTTTCATCTCAAGCGCATCGGTATACAAAAGCCATCGGCCAGCGTGCGATTCGCATCCTGAAATGCCACTCCCCCTCCTCGTCGCACTCGCCACCTATACCTCCCACGCCAGGGCTTCGCCACACATCTGGCCCTCACCCAAGCTTGACGCCCTCGAATCCGCGCGATTCGACCAATTCGGATTCAACGCGGGTATCATGCCGGGTTTTATCCAGCCTTGCGACTCGTTCTTGTTTGCGGACGATACGGGGCGGTCAAATGCGGCAGATTGGATACGCACGGTGCGTTGGTTGTACAATATATAACAGGTGGTATTGACTCTGAATACACTAGGCATACCACGATATGGCTACGCACAGCACTACGGACGGTACAGGCGGTTTGGATGCTTCGATTCGGTTGGATGCGGAGATGGACCGCCCAGAGGTCTCTTTCTGCCTTTTCGATAAAATTGGACACTGAGAACGCATGTACCAGAACGCCGGCGACGGATTCAGGAACACGTTTATCATCGTTTCTGGGGTCACTAATCGTTATCTTGGGAGTACGTCCCGCCAATACGTTCTCTGTCGTCGAGTTGAAGATATCCAGTCGCCGACGCTCTTGCCCTTGCCGCCGTCGTCGCCATTGAGAACTGGTAGGCTCAATTTACTTCAGTCTACGGCTCTCATGACCTCGGAAGCGGAGGTCCGGAAATCGCGTACCGCGGCGGTCGAATCGATGCAATCGAGGCCAACACCCCAGGAGTGCCCGAGCCACAACAGGATCTCCGATCTCACATCGCGTCCTTTGCTCGACAAGGCTGCACACAGACGGAGATGATAAGTCTCGTAGCTTGCGGGCGCGTTTCATTGTCATGAAACTCCGACACATCTTTGATGAAATCGCAGACACTCGTTTGGAGGAGTCCAACACGACCCCTTCCCAAATATCGTCGACGAGCTGAATGACCCAGAAAATACGGATGATATAGCGCATTTCGACACCACTTTTGTGCATTTCGACAATAATGTGTACGTGTTCCTTACTTTTCTGATCGTGTGCTCAATCTCGCACGCAGGGCGACGGAATATATTTCTGGCACGACGCAGAACCCGTTGGTGGTGGGGTTTAACGACACGACCAATTCAGACAAGAGGATTTTTGGCAACGATGGGAATGCCACCATGCGCTCGTATGTTAATGAACGAGTTTAAAGACTGCTCTTTCAACTTTCTCCAGATTCGCCGATTCTCCTTCTCTGTTTACATCAACTTGTGCAGAACTCTTCGCCCGGATGATCGATACCGTCCCGAGCGGCGTTCAACTCACCGACGTGATCACTCCATTGCCTGTAAAACCTGACAACGTGGAACTGACGATGGTGAACGACACGATTCGACTGTCTGGCCAGGTCCGCGTAAGTGCCCAACTCGATTCATTGTTTAATGTTGACCTCACCTGTATCATTAGCTTTGGAACACGGACCAAGCCTCTGCGGGTACAGTCGGCGTGCTGTGGGACGACCACCTCGGAGGGCAAGGAAACACCACCTTCGCATTTGCCGGCACGGCTTCATCAATCGGGGGCAAGTACAACTCGGTGTGGTACGGTTTCAACGCAATCACCCCGTTCGGGTTTATCGGGCTCGACGCTGCAGCGGGGATTGAGCGTTTTCGGTTTGTGGTCAATGGCAAGTTGGAGGATCGAGAAGGAGTAGGGTTTGAGGTGCAGGATGCCTACATGTTTTCTCTGACTTCGTGTCTTTATTCCCTTAATGGCGGGGAGGATCCGCTTAGATTGGATGTCGCGGTACGCAGTTTTTTCCCCTTCGAATTCACAAGGGAAGGGCTGTTCACCTTACTTCCTGCAGGTCCGCAACGACGTGAACCCCACCCGGATCTACGCCGAGAGCCTGGTCTTCGACGGTTTTGGCCGCCCCACCATCGCCGAAACAGACATCCCACGCCCCGACCAACCCGTGGCCATCAACGCAGCGTATTCGCTTTGGAGTTTAAATGCCAGTGCTATTGATTTGGGGGATGTTACTATCGGGGCGGAGATTGATGGGAAGAGGTATTCGACGGTGCAACGAAGGAGTGTGTTGTTGTTCCCGTCTTGTGATGGGGGGATTTCGGGTCCTACGCAGCCGGGGCAGGGGCTGGAGCTGTGAGTAAGGATGTTGCTGGCTGGGACTTTGCGAAACAATAACGGTACAAAGATATTTCCCGGGTCTACAAGCGTAAGACCGGAGCCTGATTCGAACAGACTCAATTCGTGGAAAGGTTGAATCACCCATGCAACCTGTTGAACTCGCGTCGGAACTACTTCTCTTCTCAAAGAAATCTTGGTTGGCCAAGGCGTCAGTAATGAACCGTGCAGATTTCAATTTGTTGCGCCTGCGACTGATTGGAACAACTTGAAGGTTGCATCGCTGCATACAAGTCGCGGTGTTGTCCTAGTCGAATCTATGGAAGCGCAAGAGCAACCGGAGGTGAACGTTGAACACAAAGAGTGCGTATTCAACCGTGGGAGAAAGAATCCAGCCATTTGCCGTGCCGAGCGATCAAACACTTTGTCAGACGGATCGTAAGTGGCTTGGCATCACTCTCTCTTGACTCTGCCCACCACAACAGGCCGCCATTTCAAATTTGGACGCTGGGAAGTGCCTCTGGATCTATGGTTGACGGATACCTTGACGGTGGTTCTTTTGTCGCTGCCGTTCGCGCTCTCGACGGCGTACTCCTTTTGCCCAGCTTCCTCCCTCAAAGCTCCGCCCTCACTCTCCCCGACGTTGGAGGCTGCACGCACCAGTCGGTTCTATCATGGTGACATTTCCTCGGACTGCCCTCAAAGATCCGATGTTCTTCTTCCGTCTCTGCTGTCTTTCTATCTCAATTTGGTCTCGATGCTGTCTTGCCTGTCAACCTCAAGCTGTGCTCCGCGCTGTTTTTGTCTCACTGCGATTCCCGGGGATGCACAGCAGTGTTACAGGGCAGTGTGGGTAGTTACACACGCTGCCTCTCTTCCTCTCTTCCACCACTCGCCAATGCTCCGCCTCGATGGGGACCGTCCCGTCCGCCTTCAGACCCAGGGACCCGGCAATGTTGTGCGCATCGAAGGAGAACGACCTGTTCAGTTCCAGAACAGCACCTTCAACAATTTCGCAGGAAACATGAATGTCTCCCATACGACCAAAGTCGGGGAAAGCGGTGCGTCAATGCCCAATAGCTCGGTTCTTAGGCCGCGCTCTAAATCGAATAAGGCCTCGACATTCTGCTCCGCGCCGTGTCTCTGGACGCAATGCATGAGTCCGCTGAGCGTCCTCCGGATCCCTCCTGCCATCCGGGCACGCGAACTGCGATCTTGGATCAGTTAGACAAATGGTCCTTCGAGCAGCCCAGCAACAGCCCGATGCTCTGGCTCCACGGCTGTGCTGGTATCGGCAAGTCTGCGATCGCGCAACAGTTTGCCGCGAGCTGCCACCACCGCAGCCAACTGGGAGGTTCGTTCTTCTTCAAGCGGGGGAGCGCCGGCTGCGGGACTTGGAGGAACTTGGTCCCAACTCTGGCGTATCAACTCAATGTCTCGTTTCCCCAACTCGGCCCCTTGATACAGCACGCAGTCGAGACGGACAAGCTTGTCCTTGGCAAGGCAATGCGCCACCAGCTCGAGAAGCTCTTCATTCAGCCGTTCAGAGATGCACCCCCGCTGGCGTCTCGGCCCATCCTGGTCATTGATGGATTGGACGAGTGCGAAGATCGCAGCGCGCAAACTACCCTCATACATGCGCTTATCGACATCTTGCGCTCTGGGGATGCACCCCTGCATATCCTTATCTGCAGCCGCTCCGAGGCACATCTCCGCGAAGTCTTTGAGGCCCCAGAGAGTTTGGACGTCTGTCGGGGTCTTGAGATATGGGCAAATGCCGCTGCCTCTGCAGATATTCGGCGATATCTTACGGAGGAGTTCTCTCGAATCTATCACACGCACAACGCCCGGGGAACCGTGTTGGGAAAAAACTGGCCTGGAGAGGATACAATCGAGCACCTTGTCAAGAAGTCTTCCGGAACATTCATCTACGCATCCACCGTTCTTCGCTACGTCGACGACGAGTATTCCCATCCTGCGAAGCGGCTCAAGACGGTTTGCAACCTGGATCCCGCCAGTTTGACTGCTCTCGATGATTTGTACACTCAAATCCTGTCGGCCATCCCTAACAGGCCGACACTTCTTCGTCTCTTGCATATATGTGCAACCATGATAGGAAGGTGCGACCCCGAAGACGTTGACATTGTGTTGCAAATGCCACAAGGAACATCTCGCGCACTTTTACGAGGACTACACGCAGTGGTACAGGTGGCCCCTGTGGACATGATCAGGCCCCAGAAACCAATACAATTTCTACACGCTTCATTTGGCGACTTCTTGATGGACCCGCAGCGGTCATCATCCTTTTCTGTATCTGGTGAAGAATTACAGAAGACCCTGGTACATGAGATGGCTTGTGCACTTCTCTCATCGGCATCATTGGAGATTGAAACGTTCAGGTAAGTCATTCTCGACTTGGTGAACCCCAAAAACCTGATTTCTTCAAACTCAGGCTGTTCGCATCTGCTTTTCTGGCGTGCCTTCCGAGAATCCAACCATCGGCCGAATTGCTCCTCGTTTTTCGGAATGTTGATTTTCAACACAAGCTCTTTTCGAGTATCCGAGCTTGGGGAGAAGCTCAAACCATTATCACTTGGCTCAAAGTAAGATTTGATTTCCTTGCACTGACCATCGCCGCTGATTGCCATAGCGATTTTACCCTGCGTCACTCGACTTGATCAGAATTTGGGGCAAATTCTCTCGGCTCGCATCTGCATTTGAGTTGCCGCTTCTTCCGTACGGTTTTTACCGTAATTGGCACCTTCCCCCGCAGAGCACTGTGACCTCCTCTAATTATGATTATTCCAAGATATCCACCCGCCAGTATCTTCAACAAAGCGCGGATCTGCTTGACATCATCCGCATTTCCACTGTTCTACCCCCGGAAATATGTCATGCAACGCTGATGCATGATGTGTTGGACTTGCTTGCACTGAAATGGGATGCACTTCTGCCGCTTATAAAGATCACAGAACCTGTCAACTCAGTGGATCTCGAGGATATTCAAGATTTTCTCAGGGACCCTGACAAATGTGGTGACTTGTGGATGCCTCGCGACAAAATCCTGCGTTTTACGGCCCTCCAATGTATCCACCGCATGAAGGGTAATCTGCGAACAAAGAATTTCATCCACTTCAATGAGTGAGTACCCATTTGTTCCATTCAAAGAAATTGCTGTAACTGCTCTAGAAAATGGATCTCCATATTGTGTCACTGCGAGCCGGATGCCGAGGTATTAGATGCGCTCAAGGATCTCGACTTTACGCCGGTTTTCTCATCTCTCGAGCTGGACCCGGAGTACCACCGGAAAGGCCTTGTGGATCCCGCATGGTTTGCAGACATTTTAGAGTGGATTCAAGTGAGTTTTGCATTCCATTTGTCCAATCCCTCGTCATTTTTGGTCATAGAAAGCACATTCTCCACCGCCCCAACTCATCCGCTCATGGGGACGACAGAAGAGGATTGTCGAAGAATGCTACGCCCGCCTTGGAGGTCCTGATAATGAGGTTGATTCAGATTTTGAGTATTGATATAACTCCGTCTTACTTACCCATGAACGAGGAATTGCACGTAAGCGCAAATTTAAGAAGAGCGAGCCACGAGTCGAGGAAAGAAAAGCGCGCTTGCTGCTCGAATCACCCGTAGGTAATTTTAGGAAGTTGCCCGTTCAATTCGGGAACAGACCTGCCTGAGATTCACCTGCTGACAGAACGGTCGTTGAGGATTCAACATGTTTGTAACAACCTACTTGACTTGGGCCAAAGTTGTTGGCCATTGTTGGGCCATTTTGGTCGTGCCTCGGCGTGGGCAAACAGTTCAGCGTCCAGCTCCAGGCCAAGAGTCCGGGAGCTCAGATCGAACTCAACCACGGGGAAGTCAGCCATCTTTTGCTCTCCTTTATTATTGTTTACAAGAAATGCCACAGTCGGCAAGTTGAACTTGCCGATTCCATCACGGACAGCGAATCATATTACGATTCCTAACTTTATTAGGAATCGTTCTTTATGAATCTGTCTTCATCAAACCATCCCCGATGCCCATTTGGAACTCGGAACATGATCCGAGCCAGATTGCCGTGCCTTACTTGCATCAAGAACTCGGCGATTTCCGTACATACCTTGAGTGAAGATCTCGATTATTTCGTTCGCGGGTCCACCGTGGGTCCGTGACTGGCATAGGAATAGAATGGGATGCAAAGAGGCGAGGACGGATCCGAAGTCCGACTTGCTTATTGACAGTTGATTGGCATTGACAGCGGTGCTCATGTTCGGACAGCGGGAACCCGAGGTATCTGCCGACTCTCTGCCTTCATGCTCTGGGTCTCAGATCCCTGTATGTACTATGTAGCGTGCAATCTCGCTCGGAGTCAACCACATAGACCCGGGAAATGGTGATTGAAATCAGCCGGTAAGCAGATGAAATGCCTCGGCGGCGATGTGTGTCAGCATCCCTTGCTTTCTCTGCCCACAACGCCGTCTCTTGCCATGGTCGTGCTCTTTCCGCCTCTCTTGAGTCTTGCTAATATGGCCGACACTCTTGGATTCTGGGGTACTTACTGGGATTCTGGTCCATCTGCGTGCCGGGCCCAATCTGCTCTCATGGTTACCGGCATGCGGTGCCGCCCAATCTTCGATAACACCCTCTTGCACCTCGTCTCGCCTGCCTCAGAGGCCTGCATCGGGGTCGGGTCTTTCTTGCCTACAGGCATTGCAGCTCCTGGTATGCCTGGTTACGACCGCTGTCGTCCGTTGTCGTTGTCTTGATACACGTATCTTTAGCATGCGGCGGCGCGCACGTCGAATGCCTTGATCTTTGTGTATCTGACAATATAGAAGGTATGTGTGCCGTTCTTTCGCTCGTTGAAATTGTGTGATGACTGAATCTCACCCAGATACCACCAGTGAACACATCGGGAGCATTGGTGACGTAGTGGATGGTCAGTTTATCCCTTTCCTCTGCCCCTACTTTGAATTCAAAGCCGTCGCAGCTATAGAGTGTAATATCTATCTCCGTGCCCCCCGGGTACGGGGTACTTTGTGCCTTTGCGTGAGCAAGGCCGCCGGAGACGGCAGAACGGGCCTTTGCGTTAGCAAGGCCGCCGGAGACGGCAGAACGGGCCTTTGCGCAAGCAAGGCTGCCGGAGACGGCATACCAGTGATCTTGAACGTTGCACCGCGCACTCTCGTTGGCTGCACCATGTTTATTGGTCCAGTTTTTCTGAGTGCCGCTGGGAATACGATGAATTGTATTACGAGATTAGACAAACACTCAATTATCAGGGATCTTGCGATAGACATTGACGATGCCCTCGAAACACCTCAGTCTTCGGGTGAGATATATCACAACATTCATTTGCTCCTCGTCTTGGCTGCTGTGTGTCTTTTACTCAGTCTAGTTTCTTCAAAGCTCTGGTCAACTCATGCACTGAATGTGGATCACGGGCCTGCTCAAAACCTCCTTGGCGGCGGCAGACGCGTTAATGGTAAATTCTCGAGCAGTCTGATTGTCCCATATATCATTGATAGTCACGGGATTGAAAACCTCGGTCGGGGTTCCTTCATGTTCGAAATCCAGTGCTTACGAAGTGAGATTCACATCCACCTGCCAAAAAACCGGAATTTTGTTGCTGTGGACATACCATTGGGTGTAATTCTGAACCTCTTGACAACCCATGAGCTGCGTCACACTGCAGACTTGCACGGAGTTCATCTGTACAAGAAAAATCGACTGGCGGAATCACAGGAAATTATGAATGGCCATTCATGTGTTTCCAGTAATTGTCGAGACCTTGTCTCGATTATGTGTTTCATGTCTCCACCTGAAGATAAGCCCAGCACCATGTCTGATGCATATAGACAGCATCAAGACGAGCAGAGAGCAAAGGAGGCAGCCCAACTCAGATATGCACAGAAACGGGACTTGAATGAATTGTTACCTGCATTTTTCCCTCCTGAACCTCTCAAGAAATCAGAATTGCATCGTATTTTGACTGGCAGCTGTAATGCATTCCTCCCGGAGAAATTCGTTGAAGCTGGTTGCGCTGTATGCGGAATGCTGTATCCTTTAACTAAACTTTCGCATTTGAGTGAATTTTCTGGGTCACTGGATGTTCTGTGTGCTCAAGGAGTAACCAGAAAGGAGCGATACCGTAGCAGTGACCCAATCGAGGAACTCTCTGGGCCTGTCCTCGCAGAAGGTTGCACACATCTGTGTGTTTACTGTGAAGGTTCTCTAGGGTCTAGAACCATCCCCACAAATGCATTGGCTAAACATGGCTGGTTGGGACCTGTTCCGCCCGAATTGCAAGACTTGAGTTATGCCGAGAGTGTCATGATTGCCAAGATAAGACACAACCGATGTGTTATGCGGGTCAACTCCGGCAGAGTGCGAATGCATGCCAATGCTATCATGTTCGCTCAGCCGGTTCTGAAAGTTTACTTGAAGTTACCTCCCTCAAAACAGGAGATGAGTGAGATCCTGGCTTTTGTGTTCACCGGCTCTGCAGCCCCAACTCAAGAGGATTTTGATCGAACTCCAATGCTGGTCCGCAGAGATAAAGTTGCAGCTGCCTTGGACTGGTTGAAATTGAATCACGAGGGCTATTCAGACCTGGAAATCTCGGAAGAAAACTTGCTGTCTTATAAGCACCATGATATTCCAGTTGAAGTTGATTACAGAAGAACAAATGCAGATCCGGAGGACTCCATCCCAGCGGTCGCGCGCAGTGTTCACGATGAGAATGAAGAACATGGAACCTCAGAAGGTCTGTGCTCATTTGCAGTTCATGGTTTGACTGGGGTTGAGTACTCCACGGCCACGATGGACACAATCAAAGCTGTGGCACTCCAGCATCTCACGAGACAAGGAAGCATGCTGGGTATTGGACGCAGTGATGTGCCGGAGTCCATGTATGAAAATGTTGAAGCATATCCTGGAATGTTTCCTTGGTTATTCCCGTATGGTAAAGGTGGAATTGGCCATCCCAGCCACAAATATAAAACTTCAGATCTTAGCCGTAAAGGAAATTTACTGATGTACCACGATAAACGTTTCCAGACCGATATGTATTTCCCCATGATCGCATTCAACCACGAGCAACTAAGAGGGTCATCAGTGGGTAGCAAAGCTTTTGTTAAGCGTTCAAATTTTCCCGATGTTGCCCGAAGATTGCGCAGAATAGATCACCAGGTGTCGGGCAATATTGCTGACCGGCTTGTTGAAGGCCTCCATGTTCGGCCCGAGACTGACCAGGAGAAAGACTGTTTTGACCTCATGCACGATCTCGATGGAATTGGGGCTTATGTACCTGGTTCGGCAACAAGCAAACGGCATATGCGGAATGAAATCTGGTCCAGCACAGCATTTATGGGGGCTCCAAGCTGGTTTGTAACCATGTCCTGGAATGACAGTGGCCATCCACTTGCATTGTATTATGCCCAAGAGGACACCATCTTCAGACCTGAGATCAAATCCGCTGATGAGCGCTACAGATTGATGTCCAAAAACCCTGTCGCAGCTGCACGATTTTTTCATTACATGATGGAGGTATTCATTGAAGAAATTTTGTGTTGGAAAAAGGAAGACGCGGGTGCATTCGGTCACACTGGGGGCTTCTATGCAGTTGTTGAACAGCAAGGCCGGCTGACCCTTCACTCACATTGTTTAATCTGGGTGAAAAATGCACTGTCACCCCAGGATATCCGAGACAGGTTAACAGCTGAAGATAGCATTTTTACAATGAGGCTCATGGCATATCTCGAGTCAACCCATCAAGGTAGATTCAACCATGGCAAACTCGCTGATGTGCAAGCTCGAGTGGGTGTTGACTCGCAGATTTCCGAGGCCACACTGGATACTCACAAGTACCAGGCACCGACATTAACGTTTCCTGAGCCTCCTCCTCCTTTATGTGACACTGTCAACTGCCATGGAACATGTGTGGCTTGTAGCCATTTGTCAGAATGGTGGGATAGATATGAACATGAAGTGGACGACTTGCTGGTTAGGTCCAATATTCACAGCTGCCGGCACTCAGTCAAGGATGTTGAAGAGGAGAATAATAAAAAAGATTGGCGGCATCTCAAGAAGCGCAACAAAACCAAAATTCGCATTCATGAACGGCGAGGGTGCCTCACAAAATCTGGGGTCTGCAAGGCTCGATTTCCCCGTGATGTTGTGGAAGAAACCGTAGTTGATACAGATGGTCATATTACTTTTGAACATTGGGAGCCGTACATGAATACAATCAACACTTTGATTACCTATTTCTCTCGGTGTAACACTGACTGTACTAGCCTCTTGTCTGGTACTGCAGTTAAGGCTGTAATCTCCTATGTTTCTGATTATGTGTCAAAGTTGGGGCTCAAATCATACCAGGCCTTTGCCTCTGTTTTTGATGTGTTTGATCGAAACTCTGATAATTTTGACAGTACCAGCGCTGATGAGGATACCACAAGAAAACTTATGAGACAAATGGTCAACGCGATGTCCACGAAGATGGAAATTGGGAGTCCAATGGCATCACTCTATCTCCTTGGAAATCCGGATCACTATGCTAGTCATGAGTATGCAAATTTTAGCTGGCGTACCTACGTGGCCTATGTGAAAAGAGATTGGGCAAGAGATTTGCAAAATAATTTAACCATGGACCTTGATGACACTCCCGAAGACTTCATAACCCTGCAGAACAACAGAGGAGACATCATTGTGTCTTCAATTGTCGACGATTACACAATGCGTCCGTCGGTCTACAACTCTGTCAACTTGTATGAGTGGATTCAGTCACATCAGAAGAGGGCATTCACCAAATCGGAAAAAGATCATATTCTGCAGGAGCGTGAACTGTACAGTGCGTTTGAGAAAGATATCAGTGACTCAGATAGCTCCTCCTCCTTCATTGATGGAGACCAAGATTTGACGCAAAGCAGTGCCAATGAATCAGATGATGAAATTCAATTTGAGCCTGGTGATGCAAAAACTACACCACCCAAGTACCCCTTCATCGGAGAACACCGCCAGAAAGACACCCATGGTGTGTACTGTGACTTTTCCAGGCTCAACAAGATAATCCCAAATTTCATGGGAGGTGCCATTCCACGATCAGACCGTGGAGATCGTGAATATTACTGTTTATCTATTTTGACAATGTTTAAACCTTGGCGTTCACCGAGAGATCTCAAGGAGGTGTCCTCCACTTGGGATGAAACCTTCAATGATCACACCTTCACTGGACGGCAACACGAGTTGTTGAAGAACTTCAACCTCCGTTTTGAATGCAATGATGCACGAGATGATCACTATGCAGCAATGAAACGCAAACTGGCTGAAGCAGATTTTGAACCTTCCAGCCGTTTCAACCAAACCATCCTGGGTCACAAGGATGATGTCGTAGACTTCATTGATGATGAGCTAGAAGAATTTGAAGATTACTCTGCGCATGAAATTGGTCCCAAATCTCGTAAATTGAAAGCGCAGATGGAGGAGATAAGGTCCGTACTGGCTGGTTCTAAATGGCTGAATAAAACAACTGACGGTTTGATCATGAATGTTTCGACTGAAGCTTTAACTCCACCTTTCAAAACTAAAACAAGCTGGTCAAAAATTGTGGACGCCGAGAGAAAGCTGCTCACAGTCAACAAATTGGCCAATATGCCTACAAGCTATTCCGGTCATGGTGCACCATTCACTGCGGCTACACACAACAAAGTCGAGGAACTGCCGTTCAACTATTTCACCTCTGCTCAAAAAGTTGATGCAGACTTGAACATGAACATCAAGCTGGAATGCTGTGACTTCTTTACATTGAACATTGAACAGACCAGAGCATTTACAATTGTGGCAGACCATGCCTCAGCAGTCCAGTCAGTGCCATTGAGAATGTATCTCGGTGGCATGGGAGGTTCGGGTAAATCACAAGTCATCAAGGCTATTAGCCGGTTTTTTGAAATGAGGGATGAAAATTACAGGTTTATGCTCCTCGGACCCACAGGATCAACCGCAGCTCTTGTAAATGGCTCCACTTACCATTCTGTCTTCAAGGTGCCTCGAGAAACAGGGCGCAAAAATAGAGATGACATTGACGGAATTCGCAATGAAGCAACAGCAATGGCAGCTGTCAATGAGCGCATCCAGGGTGTAGAGTATATTTTCCTTGATGAAGTGTCCATGGTGTCCTGCAACGATCTGCAAACCCTGGCAAGTCAGGCTGCCAAGGCCAGAAATATCCATGATGTTGCATTTGGGGGATTGAATGTGATCCTGGCCGGTGATTTTGCACAGTTGCCACCAACTCGGGGCCCTGCTCTGTATGCATCCTTGAAAACCCCTAGTCTTGCAGATGCAAATACCGATTTTGATCAAGCCTCAATTCTGGGTCGTATGATTTGGCACCAGTTCAATACTGTTGTGATTCTCCGGCAGAATATGAGACAGAGTACTTCCACAGCGGAGGATTTAAAACTGCGTACTGCATTGGAAAATATGAGATACCGTGCATGCACCGCTGAAGATATTGAATTCCTGAGATCCCGTGTAGCCAGTGACAAGCCGGGTCATCCACGTTTGGACTCTGTTGAGTTCAGAAATGTGTCTGTGATCACTGCCTGGAATGTGCATAAAGATACAATAAATCAACTGGGCGCAGAGAGGTTTGCCGCAGACACTGGCCAAGAGCTCCATGAATTCTACTCTGTTGACCGAATGAGTGCAGCAAATGTGGACCGAAGGAAGTGGAAGAATTGTCCCCAAGCCCGAGTCCGTCGAATTGGTCCGCAGTTGCAGGAGCAGCTCTGGATGGCAACACCGTCGGCAACAGCAGAGCATGTTCCCGGCTGCTTGCGTCTATGTGTAGGCATGCCTGTCATGATCAAATCAAATGATGCTACTGAACTCTGTATAACCAAAGGTCAAGAGGCATCTGTGCGTGGCTGGAATCAATCCATTGGTCCTCATGGGAAACCCATACTAGAAACTCTCTTCGTGGAGCTGATGAATCCACCGCGGCCTATACAGATCCCTGAACTTCCGCAGAATGTTGTGCCCTTGCCTCGAGCAACAATGAAAACAACAGCACTACTTGAGGATGATTCACTCCTGAGCTTGAACAGAGAACAGATCCCAGTCCTGCAGAATTTCTCAATGACGGATTATGGGGCACAGGGAAAGTCAAGAAATCCAAATGTTTGCCATTTGAATAATTGTCAGAGCCATATGGCTTACTATGTTGCGCTGTCCAGGGGAACACAAGCATCAGGAACAGCCATCATTCAAGGCTTTGATGAAAAAATGATCACAGGTGGAATCACGGGATTTCTTCGTCAGGAGTTCCGTGAGCTTGAGATGTTGGATGAAATTACAACCTTGAGGTATAATGGTGAACTGCCGTTGCAAGTGACTGGTTTTTACCGTGGCCAACTTCTGCGTTCCTACTTGCAGTGGCGCAAAGACGATAGTGATCCAGCACATATACATCCTGCTATACGGGCGCACAGGATCATCTCAAATATTTCCCCCGATGTGTACAACACCTGGAAACCGACGGGTGTATCTGCAAAACGAGGCACCAGGCGATGTTCCGCAAGCGATGTTGATACAAGAAATCCAAAGACAAGAAAGACTCAGCATCACAACAACCATGAAACACAGGCCGGGTTGAGCTCAGGTGGAAGTCCGATTGGCCTTGTGTGGGATAATGTGAACTGGAGTTGTGGCTATGATGCACTTTTCACGCCACTTGGCCATCTGTGGCGATCCGATAAGCAGAAGTGGACCACCCTTTTCAACCATCTGAATCCCATACTGCGTCTCTGGGCAAACTGGATGGTTGCCCATGAGGACACTCCTGAGATACCCAGAGATAAAGCCAGGCAGTCTTTGACCGCTTCTGATGCCTCCAAATTTCCTCTCGGACCTGTGTGCTTGCGACTCGATGATCTGTTCAGTTCTGTCTCCAATCAAGTAACATATGGCCAGGCGAGAACCTACTGTAATGTTTGTGGCTACTTGGAAGCTGGACTCACTGACACTTTTGGAATGCACTTGACAACATACCGAACGCACGACTTGGGAAATGGTCAGATTACCACAAGTCAATGGTTGTCTCATCATTTCAACCGATCCATTCGAAGGCAATGCCCACAATGTGGTTCTCGAGGAGCTCGTACACACCTTTGCCGGCAGACAAATATAATTGCAGTCCCGCCTATTTTCATTCTCAGTATAACCATGAGTGAGCTTATTGTTGAAGACACTCTGCATTTCCGGACAGAGAGCACTGTGGATCAAATGAATCTTGTCGGTCTTATCTATCACTCCGAGATTGATCGACATTTCTCAAGTGCCACCGTCGGCGATGATAAAGCTCTCTGGTATCATGATGGAATTGCTACAGGGAGGCGCTGCGTGCCAATGGGTTATATCTCTTCATTTGACAATCATTCGCTGCATAACCAGGGGAGCTACAAGCTGGCAGCGGCCATATACAGCCATTCCGCATCGACACCCATCTGAACTGTTCAAGTTTGAAAAAGAGGAATCGTACCTGCCATGCGAAGCAATGGCCTCAAAGCCAGGTGACCTGTGACATAACGGGGTCCTTCCTGGTGGCCACGATAGGCCACGATGCCCGACACGCCCGGCTGCACGCCTCCCGACCACTGTGAGGCCTCCGCTTCTCAGCGCGACACCGCTGCCTCTTCCAGTCAAGCAGCAGTGCAGAGAGAGTGGAAGAAGATGACGGCCCAGGAATGGAAAGAAGCTGGGCACACTGACGACCCCGTGCACGCCTACGCCGTCACCGAAATACTTCCCAAACTTTGTCGCTGGTACGAAACCAGGGATCCGACATCCATTGGACCCAGCAAACCCCAGTGGATAATCGACAACTGCCTCGACGCTGCCCTGGAGGCCCTTGTCGAGCACATCGCGCCGTACACGCGCGAATCTGTCTGTAAGGTCCGTGTCAATTGCTCCGCTGGCCACTTGTGAGTCTTCAATCACAACTTCCACTTACAGGGCTTGATCAGGATAGCGGTAAACGCTCACGTGGCCCTCAAGAACAAGAGGAGCCACCAGTCTGTGCTGCTCGAGCCTGTCGAGTCGTACGAACCGTCTCGGGAGAAGGAGAAGCCCCGTGCTCCGAATGACTTCATTCCAGCCAATGAACCCACCGTCAACAATGGCGCCGACGCCGATGACGATACTGCGGAGGGTCTCTTCATCACCAAGGTCCACAGCCCCGAGAACGATCCCTCGGGTGCACCTCGCCAGCAACTGCAGGCGCAGGGGGACGTCGCGGGCGAGAACGTGCCACCAGCTGTGCCGACTGCAGCTGCCGCGGCGAGGCACTTTCTGAGCGGCCCCGGTGATAGCGTAGCACACAGGATGTGTGCCTGCACGGACACGGAAAAGCATGTCCGAGCTTCCAGGTGGGTCGCGTTTGTCGACGTTTCATCTTCTGGTCTGACGCCCTGCAGCGTGTCGTGCCATGGTCACAAGGTTCTCACCCCCTCGGGTTGCCAGCAAGGCCGGCCGGCTCCATCCTCACAGTCTCGCCATCGTCGAGCCACTCGACGCGGCGACAGAGGAGCCCGCTGTTTTGCGGAAAGCCCTTGTCCAATACATCGACAACGCCAACCCGGAGCAGCTGCGGCATCTCTTGGCCTCTGCCTTATCAAGCTCGATCGGTACCGCGCAGGCTGAAAGGACCGCCACTCTTCTCGATGCCGAGCCACCATCCACGGGGGATGCCCCGTCTCTCGTCGCTGAGCCTCTCCCCATCCTGCCACCCCCTGTCCACACCTCGAATTGGTCGGGACGTGCAGCCGCTCCCCCTCGCTCCCTGACCTTTTCTCCCACCCCCTCACCCGAGCCTAGGAAGCGCAAACGGTCGGTCACGGCGGAAGGCGAGCTCAGTTTAAGCGGCAGTCCATTGTCGCCGCGTCGTCGCCAGCGAGAGCAGGTGCGTGACGATACCACACTGGCTGCCGTGGCCGTCATTGATTCATCTCGTCTGGCCTCGTCCTGATACCTTGGATCCAGGCTGTATGGGACTCTGGTCCTAGCTCCCCCCTGATTCATTGAGTCAAATCCGCTTCATTTTTTGTTTTCCCAGCGACGCAGCTGTTGATCTTACTGCAACAGTTTGGTGGCACGCATCGCAGTCTCTTTTTTTTCTGCCGGTACCGGTGGGCTCGGGGCCCCAGATAATCACAAGGTCTTATTGATATATCTGAATCACCTCGGGGAGATGATCCTGAATCATTCACTTGTTTCTTGAAGTCGAAGCGCTCAGTGAGGTGATGTTGCCTGATCGCCCTTGTCATTTGGCGCGTGTCCCCGAGTCCGCCTGCGTATTTACTTATGTCGAACTGAATTCGGAGAGTAAGTTACCTGCCGATTTGCCTAACGGCTCGGACGTGTCCGAATTTCTGATGTTCAAAAGTACCCCCTCGTTTTCCTGTGGATGTGTCGGAAAGCTGGAATCGAGTCCAGACAGATCTGTAGGTAGTGTCTCGGGAATCGTGCGTCCGAATCGCGATCGTTCCAAATGAACAGAATCTATACAGTTACATTGAATCTGGGATACAGCTAAGAAAACACAAAGAAAGGACGAAAAAAAACCACTGCATCATGCATTCTCAAACCCAAGCCGCAAACGATCAGCGTCATAGTCTTTCAGATACAACACCTGCCTCCCAAACCCGCTCGTGTTATCGTACTTGCCCCTGCTGTCCATGAGCGTCATGCATGGAACTCGAACAAAGGACACTCACAACCCTCTCTGCAGCTCGACGATACTAAGCCCACGCGGGGCCAACATATGCGCTAGGACGCCATACGACGATTCACCCAGCAGCAACACATCATTATCGCTCAACTTGCGTAAATCACCCAACGCGTCACCCGAGTCGAGTAGTGTATAAGGCTGCGTCTCGTTCAACCACGCGAGGACGTCTGTATCAGCCTCCTCCATGGCGACGGTGAGAACAATACCATGTCCGTTCGAGGCAGTGCGCAAGTCGGAGAGGATGGTGACGATGTGCGGGAGCCACATTGAGCCGTAGAAATGTGTGGGTTTGGAGCCCTCTGAGCCATCGCTGCCGAGGTTAGCGCGGTCACCCCAGCGGATGTGCACGCCAACGCGGATGGTGCGAGATGGGGGCGAGCCAAGGGAGGGGAGCGATTGGTACGACGGGGCGAGTTTGGAGCGGACCCAGGAGACGATGCAGCCGTTGAGATCTTGAGTGATCTGCTGTAGGAGTGAGTAGAGAGAGAATAGGATGAGCAGCGAGCGACGCACCTCGCCTTGGTGGGAGTCTACGAACGCGGTGCAGTTCTTGAGGAGCAATTTCATGTCGTCTAGCTGCTGCAGAGACTCTTCGTTCCCTTTGCAGAGCCCACGGACGAACTTGTCACGCTGCGTGTCTGGGAGAACGTCGGCAATGAGACAGACCTTGCTGGGGTCCATGACGACGCCTTCGCCGTTCAAGAGGTCCGAGGTCGAGTAGCCGTGGTGTGATGTCGTGTTGGGGAGCATGAGCGTGGTGTCGAGAGCGTTGGAGAGAACAATACTGTGTTTAAAGTGCTGAAGAGCAGACTTTGGGAGAGTTAGCGTCGCGTGAAGAGGAGAGCGAGGGGCACGCACCCCGATTCCCTCGACTCCAATAGAACTCGTTCTCAGATACACGCGCTTTGTCGGTGCTGAAATGCAGACGGAGGAGATGCTGTTGACTCGCACCTCCTGCCACATACTGACAAGAGAAGCGATGAGGAGCCCGCCGAAGAGGACACCAGCGACCAAGAAGCGTCGGGGCACCCTTGTCTGAAGCAGTGACGTGGTCTTTGGCGGATCCGTGGTAGTGGTGTCGTCTTCTTGGGTTGTTAAGGGTTCATATTCCTTCATGTCGCGAGGTGAGGGGCGTTGGAGCAAACGAGGTGGTGGCAGAGAAAGAAACGCTCAATCACAATCTGATCTCATCAAATCGCCTTTTCCTCCCACTTCCATCTTCACTTGTGCTCTCCGCTGCATCCGTGTTCTTCAATCCCGAAACAGACAACGGCTCGTAATCGACTGTTCAATCCGGGACAATCCCCGTCCGTGAGCGTGCACCGGCGACGCTTGGATTTTGCGTGCGTTCTACACCCACTCTGGAGTCTGGTGGACTACTCGTGGACAGACGACTCCCTCAAGACCATGAAGATTCCCGGAGGAGCTTTTAGATCGCATATGCTCCTTCATGGACAGAGAGGATCTATGCAAGACGATGCACATAAGTATCCGCTTGGTATCCGCTAGCCTTCGACGCGTCGCAGCGGCCCACTTGCTTTTCCACCTGGGAATCTCGCAGGCGCCGAGTCGATAACGTGAAATCGCGTTGTCCGAATCGCTCCACCTCAACCACCGGAGAGAGAGCGAACAGAGGGCGCGGTAACTTTCTTCAATTCAATTCATTGTCTAATCTACGACTTGGCCACCTTGAACCGATCCTCAACTGGCGAGAACGTCTTCTCCTTCGGCGGCGCCGCAGGGTCACCAAACGGCAGGATAGCAGTCGACTTCCAAGTGGACGGCACATCGAACCCGAGATTCAGACCGGCGATCATCTCGGCAGTCAACGGAGGGTGCTGCAGAGTCGCAGCGAGTCCCTCGAGGCTGAATGCCGTCCAGATCGTGGCGTGGAGGATGCCAGCGGCGTTTTTGTTCCAGTCGGGGAATTGATTTGCCACGCTGTGGAGGTGAGTGACTGCGATACGGAGTGGCGACCACGACTCACAAAGGCTGCTTCTGAATTATCTATATAAGAGGGGTGAGTACCTTGCAACGAAAGACCACGAGATATCCGCGTACCCCATCCACGATCGCCTGGTCCTCGAAGAACATAACAGAGCCGTATCCTCCTTTGTGCAAGTCCAACAACCCCGCGAAGTGCGTCCACGTGTTGCCTAAAGCCGTTATCATCTGACAAAAGCAAGTCGAGGTGGAGTACCTTCCGGGATCATAGGGAGCAACGCCCCAATGACCGCTTCCCATAGCTTGATGTGGGTCGCGCCAGTGACGAGAATGACACGACTAGTCCTGTAACGGGATGAGCGTCTCCCGATGAAGCATGTTGCCGACCACCTACTGGCTATTGAACGGAGTAGGACAATGCTTGACTGCATGTTTGATGATATTCTGAAGCTTCTCGTCCGAGACGGACGACTTGTTGGTGAGCGCGTAGTTGGAGCGACGAACGGTGATGGCGTCCAGGTAAGAGGCAGACATGTTGCTGATAAGTAACCAACGAGTCCAACCGCTGCTGCCTTTTATACTCGATTTGCACACACATGGTCAGCAAGGCGAACCGGCACACCGACATTGGTTGGTAAGAAAAATAAGCGTGTGGACGTAAAGTAGGAGGCAGTTCCTCTGGTAGAGCTGTCGGGAGCCCGCCATATGTGTCCGAAAAGCCCAAGGAAAGCCATGATCGTTTCAGAGATCGGATTCGGGCGGCAAATGCCTGGTACACGGAAAGCTGGGTCGCGACTGTTGAGTCCATCGTTTTCCGTATCATTCAAAGATGAGCTCGAACCTCGGTTGTCGTGTTTGCAAGCGGCAGTCATGGTGGGAGAAGGTGGGAATGAAGTTGGGAATGATGAGTGATTTCGATCAGATGATTGTGGTTCAAAGCGCGCGGCCTTCGAACCTGTAGGCCTGACTGTAGATTCGGCCAGCACGCTACCTCGCATTGGGTCAAGATTGCCATCTTTCAAACTTGCAACGGACCCGGGTGTTGAATACAAAATATCAACACTAAAATTTCCAAAGGCAAAACCATTTCGAACTTCAACCAACGCCGAATGAGTTGAATTACTCGCCCTCCATCTCCTCGGCCACCTCCCGCAAACCGCCACGGACCTTCTTTTGATTGTTTTGCTCCGGCGGACTCCGAAGTGCCCCAATAGGGAATCTTCCCGTACCCACATCGTGTCCGCCCGGAATCCTGACGGGACTGGTCGCCGTCATTCCGAGATGCCTTGTGTTCGCAGTGTGCAGCTTGTACACGATTCTCCGGTGTGTGTTCGTCGAGTCCTCGGGCGGGGATGGTCGGTCGAAGAGCGTATATCCACAGACGTGTACCCCGAACATCTCCGGTTTCGCAAAGGGATACACGTCCAGCGTCTGCCCAACAAGTACACGCTGGTCACTCAACTTCGTGAAGAGAGCCTCGTTGCAGGGCGTCATTTTCCCGTGTAGCCTCTGAGCGGTGTCCCCGCATCGGTTTATTCAGCATTTCTCGCATCTCTTGACCTCCAGTTTAACGAGGCAACGGTGAAGCCCTGGAGTAATGTGACGCTCGCCGACCTGGCTACCTTTGTGGCCCGCGAGAAGAATCTTCACACCCTCAACTGCGAACAAAACTCCATTCGGTACTCGTCGTTACATAATATCCGCCTCGTCTTCTCAGTATCACATCCCCAACAAGATATTGCATCTTGCTGCACAAGCCTCGTACATCCCCCATCTCCTTCCACTCACTCCGCACGTCCAGCGAATATACCTTGCATTCCATTCAGTGTCGAATAGGCTGATCCGGCCGTGTATCTTCAACTTTTTCGTTTTGCATATTGCACAGCCCTCGAGGCCATCGCTCGCTTCCCGGGGTCGAGCGTTCTCGCCCTATCTTTCACCTTCAACCTCGCCGCTGCATATCTTCCATGGCAGATCGAACTTGCCAGCTCAGACTCGGACCCTCCACAGGCCGAGACGCAGCTGCACCGTTGAGCACCTCATGCTCCGCAGGACCAAAGTAAACTATGACTTACCGTCAGTACGGATACACCTCCTCCACGATCCGTGCGCTCCTTCGGTGGCTAGCTCGCTTCCCTAGCCTGCGGCGGGTGTCGTTCACCAAGGACTCTGTCGAGATGATCAGGCACGATGAACGTCACGGTCTGGAGCTAGCGGCGGCGATTGCTGCTCTGTGGGGATGTTGTTTTCGAGATTGCGGCGCGGGAGGAAATCTGGCTGGTGGTGTGTGAAGCCCTCCCACTGAGGAGAGTTGCGATTTGCATTTGGGATCGGAGCAAAGCGGGGTTTTCGGATACGGACCGGTCTAAGCAAGGTGTTCGGCGCTCAGCTTACGTATCTGTTGTTTTGACGCGTCCTTGAAGATTCAAATTGTCTCCTGCCTGTTAACTTGAAAGTTCAAGCTGTTCTCCGTGCTCCGCCATTACCCGAGATTAATAGCAGCACAGGGTGGCAGTGTGGGATTTACACACGCTGGCTCTCTTCCTCTTTCCTCTCTTCCACCACTCGGCAATGCTCCGTCTCGAGGGAGAGCGACCAGTCCGCCTTCAGGCTCAGGGACCTGGCAACGTTGTGCGCATCGAAGGAGATCGGCCAGTTCAATTCCAGAACAGCACCTTCCACAATGTCGCAGGAAACATGAACGTCTCTCATACGACCAACGTCGGGGAAAGCGGTGCGTGCCAATACCCCGAACTTCACGCTGCGCTCTGACTCGAATAAGGCCTCGACATCCTATACCGCGCCGTGTCTCTGGACGCAATGCACGACTCGGCCGAGCGACCTCCGGATCCCTCCTGCCATCCGGGCACGCGAACTGCGATCTTGGATCAGTTAGGCAAATGGTCCCTCGAGCAGCCCAGCGACAGCCCGATACTCTGGCTCCACGGCTGCGCCGGTATCGGCAAGTCTGCGATCGCCCAACAGTTTGCCGCCAGCTGCCATGAGCGTGGTCAACTGGGCGGCGCCTTCTTCTTCAAGCGGGGAAGCGTCAGCCGTGGGACTTGGAGGCACTTGCTTCCCACTCTGGCGTATCAGCTTAGCGTGGCATTCCCCTCACTCGGCCCCTTGATACAGCGCGCCGTCGAGACGGACAAGCTGGTTCTTGGGAAAGCGATACACCATCAGCTCGAGAAGCTCCTAGTCCAGTCATTCAGAGACGCACCCCCGCTAGGGTCTCGACCCATCCTGGTCATTGATGGTTTGGACGAATGCGACGACCGCGGGGCGCAAACCACGCTCATACGTGCGCTTGTCGACATCTTGCGTTCTGGCGATGTGCCCCTCCATATCCTTATCTGCAGCCGCTCCGAGGCACATCTCCGTGAAGTCCTCGAGGCTCCAGTGAGCTCGGACGTATGTCGGGGTCTCGAGATACGACCGGATAATGGTGCGCTCGCAGATATTCGCCAATATCTTACAGACGAATTCTCCCGAGTTCATCGGATCCACACCTCCCGCGGAATCTTGCTGGAAGTCGGATGGCCCGGGAGAGAGACTATCCAGCACCTTGTCGAGAAGTCGTCCGGAACATTCATCTACGCGTCGACCGTTCTTCGCTGCGTCGACGACGAATATTCACATCCTGCAGAGCGACTCGACGCGGTTCTCAGTCTGGATCCCAGCAGTCTGACCCCTCTCGACGACTTGTACACTCAAATCTTGTCGTCTATTCCCAACAAGCCGACACTCCTTTGCGTCTTGCAGGCAATTGTGGAAATGAGTCATCTAGACCCCGAACAAATCGACCTTGTATTTCGAATGCGGCGAGGAACGTCTCGTGCTATTTTACGCGGCTTACATGCTGTAGTCTATGTGCACCCCGTGCGCACAGTTGGGTATCACAGACCAGCTGAATTACAACATGCTTCTTTTGGCGACTTCTTGGTGGACTCGCAGCGGTCATTCTCATTTTGCGTATCCGGTGAAGGCCTGCTGAACACACTGGTGCATCATATGGCTTGTGCACTCTCATCTGGATTATTGGAACCTATTGATTTTTGGTAAGTCATGTCAGTTGAGATTAGTGAGCTGAAACAGTGAAACACAAAACAGGGTGATGACAAAGGCTTTTATGGAATGCTTGCCGAAAGTCCCTCCAACAAACGGGTTGCTCCCCCTTTTGGGGGCTGTCAATTTTCAGCATGAGGTATACAGGCGGGACGGCTATAAAGCGCAGACCGTTGTCACTTGGCTTGAGGTAAAATATGATTTTCCTGCAACTGAAGTTGATGCCAATTGGCGCAGCAATTTTCACCTGCACCATTGGTTCTGATCAGAACTTGGGGTGATTTGTATAAACTCACAGGTGCATTTGAATATCGGTTCACTCGGGTATGTTTCTTGTCTTTTTTGCTTTTCTGTCTTGCTCCAGTGTGTTTGCTCATATAATATTTTTCTGGTAGACTGAAGTATTACATCCTCAGTATCTTCAAAGCCCAGATCTCCTTTCAGTGTTGCACATTTGGAATGAGCTGCGCCTAGACGGGCTCAGCGAATTCACCGACATTTTGGACTTACTCGGACTCAAATGGGATGTACTTGTGCCGCTTACCAAGGTATCAGGAACCGATTCGGTAGATATCAAGGCTATCCAGCAATTTCTCGATGATCCTGATAAATGTGGTTCATTGTTCATGCCTCGTAAAGAAATATTGCGTTTCGCAGCCCTCCAATGGATACGACACATAAAGGACAATTCACAAATGAACTTCACAAGGCTTCAATTTTCCAATATGCAAGTACCCATTTCTTCCCTTCAAACCAATATTTGAATTGCAATAGGCATAAATGGATCTCACTATTGTGTCGCTGCAATCCAGATGCCGACTTGTTGGATGCACTGAAGGATCTTGACCTTGGGCAGATTTGTTCAATTTTCAAACCGGACTCGGACACTGAATATCATTTGTATGAGCACGAATGTGGCCTTTTGCAGCCCAGCGGTTTTGCCGAGATTTTGGACTGGATTCGGGTGGGTCATGGATGCTATCCGTTGAACCTGTCATCATTTTTTCGTCGCAGAAAGCACCCTCTCCACCGCCCGAGCTTCTCCGCCAATGGGAACAGCAGAAGAATGCTGTCAAAGAGTGCTACTCTCGTCTTCAATCGGAGATGTATCCGGATCGCCCTGTTGAAGTGGACTCTGATTCGGGCTTCGGTATTTAATTCGGCGATTACTATTCAAACAAAAATTAGGAATAATGCAAGGAGCCTTTATTCTCAGCCGGGGTTTTTTTTTCTTTTCTTTCTTTGGAATTCCATGAATCATGCGAGAGGGTGTCCGGTGTGACACAACTAGTGAGCGGCACGAGTATACATTCGCGAGTATGAGTACTCGCAGAAGTTGGGAAAACCATACTCGCACTCGCACGAGTATTGATGGCGAATATTCGTGTATTAGTCAGCAATATTCGCGAGTATTTGCAACTTGCAACTATTTTTGTTCAGTCAGCTTGAATGCACTTTGGCAGTGCAGAATCCACAAGCACTCAATTGATAAGGTGTAATCTTTCAGTCACAATCGAGTCATCCCAATGAATTGACTGACAAGTAGTGTTTCTCGAGTCATCGGTCATCCAATGAGCAGTCCATCAAAAGTGATTCAAATGGTCACACAGACAATGAACAGGTAGTGACTGATAGGTAAATTGAATTATGTACAGGAATAGACATACATTACAGAGTGATTGCCTCGTGCCTCGTGCCGACATGCCGAGTGATGCCGGTGATCAAATTGCCTATTTGGGTCTGTTCCGTGAGCTTACGGTAGCCAGGCGAATATTCGCGAGTACCAAGGTTTTTGGAAACCAATACTCGTACTCGCACGAGTAGCACAGCCACCACCCACTCGCGAGTATAAATACTCGTACTTGCGAGTGAAATGCCGCGAGTATTCGCAGCACTCGATACTCGTGCCGCTCCCTAGACACAACCATCCTGCCCGAACTCAGAAGCCCTTGCTTGGCTGCTGCGACTCTCATGGCCAGTGATACTCAGGCTCCTCCCTCCTCCCTCCATCATTAACGCCGCCATGATCCTTCAACCACCTACCGGATCGCGGTTCTTCTTTGCCAAATCTCTCTGAATTTGGCCCAGGGAGTACCTCTCCGAGGACCGAGGGCAGCCGCACTGCGGTGCCAAACCAATGCCAAACTTTGAAACTTTCCGCCCGTCGGTCGTTGGTCGGTGGTGTTGGAGAAAACATATGCATTATCCAACGCTCCAAACATAAAAATTAAAATAAAATAAATAGAAAACATGATCGATCATCTGATGCGCTCTGTGATGCGGTGATGCGGTCACGCGCTGGGAAGAAGACAAGCTCAACAAAAGCGATATTGTGCAAACATGGAACGAGGAAAGTTGATCGAAGCCATCGGTATGAAGGGCTTTATTGGACAAAAGTAAAAGTACACTTCCAGAGGCCCAGAAAGGTCCATATATATACATTTTAGCAAAAATCTCCATATATGTACATACAGATCACTTACGCTCCATAAATGTATATTTATGGAGCATTTTGATGGATCTCATCAATGTACATTTATGGAGAGCTACGGATCCAAAGGGGGTTGTTCATGGACCTCCCTTTGTGTGGGACATCTCTCCATGTTCGATCACATCTGGACTGGCAATCACAGCCGAGAGGCTGTGATCAATGCCGTCTGTTGCAATAGATGGCAGCCCTTGATGGAGTGTTACTCCCATTCACCGGTGTTGAGTGATGTAGAATTCTATTCAAGTTGTTTACTATGCCTGCTCAACTGTTGACCTGATTGGCAGAAACTATGTTCGCCAGGGTCCTACTGAGCCATTGCAACCACGGCCCACGGGTGCCCATCATTCGCGGCGTATTTGATCCGGACACTCATCAAATGTTGTGATGATCGTTGTGACAACGTGGTCCCCGAGTTCTATGGTCCCTAATATGTGAATCTAGTGAGGCACAGCCACAACAGGAAAATTACTATATGGATCCATATATGTCCATTTATGGAGGGATGTGGAGGGATTTTCCGTGTTTCCTCCATAAATGACAGCTAAATGCGGAACATAAGGCGCGGCTCGATTTTTGTCAAAATTCGTGACATTTCGATCACTTTCAGTAATTACGCTGTCGTGGGCTCGGCTCTTCTCTGATTGTCTTCGGACATGGGCCAATCGATTCCTACTGTCGTTTTACAGTGCCTGGGGTACTTGAATGAATTTCCTTCGTATGAATATGAACCCCAGAGAAGCAAACAATCAATTTCAACTATTGACACACTAGCAGTGGAGGGGAATGTACTGGGGTCCCAATATTTGACCTAGGCACTCTCCTACATCTGATACAGTGCGCCATGGCCTCAAATTGTGTCCAGATTCATGAGGAAGAAGTAGGTGTATCAATATCTCTTGCCATCACTGTTCAGTTGCATCTCAGCTCGTGGCGGGCTAATTTTCTCAAACCGCCCATGTTGTGCCACTCATAGACGTCCCGTACCATCATCCCGTCCCATCCGAGGGCCATTTACGCAACGGAAAACGAGCAGAACGCTGCCCGACAGACGCTCGGGATGCGTGACACAAGTGTGACAAGCACAATCATTCGAGTGGTTGTGCTGCACTCCGCATTGAATCAACACATTCCGGTGCCTCCGGATAGCCCGGAACTTTGAGATGTGACCCTGAACTGTAGCTCAGAATATCTGCCGCGGAGTCCTGTGGCTGCCAATATGGTCATGTTGTGATGCACCTCTGCTGTGATGAATAGACACAGAACCGGGGCATATCTGGCTGCACAGACCACCCCACGCACTGTGGGGCACCCGTGAGAGACTAATGGTTCAATATTTAGCGCACAAAAACATTCCCAAGGCAGTTAAAGTGTCAATGGTTGAAAAACATTGGATCACTTGATTTGACAGGATGATGCAATAACACAAATGATTCTTGTAGCCTAAGCACTGTAAAACGACAGTAGGAATCGATTGCTCCATGTCTGAAGACAATCGGAGAAGAGCTGAGCCCACAACAGCGTAATTACTGAAAGTGATCGAAATCTCACGAATCTGCAGTCGGCACGTATATTTGGCGAGAGCCAATGAAACTGTTGCATGCCTCTTTTAGGGACTTCTTGGTCAACCCACAGCGGTCATCATCCTTTTGCGTGTCGGGGGAAGACCTACAAAGTGGACTTGCATATGATATTACCGGTGCCCTTTCATCTGGATCATTGGAGGCTCTCGACTTCCGGTGAGTCGTTGACTCAAATAGCAAACACAAAAAGTGATAACATGTGACACAGCTCGATCACAGTCAATTTTTTGACGTGCCTTCCGAGAGTCCCTCCATCAGACAAGTTATTCCCCCTTTTTTGGGAATGTTGATTTTTAGCACGCGGTCTACTGCTGTTACCGGTCAGAGGAGAGCGCCCTTGGCGTTATCGCCTGGCTTGAGGTAAAATTTGATTTCGTCGCAACTTTTAAGTGCTGATGTCGCTGATTGCTATAGGGAAATTCTTCTCCGCCACTTGACCTGATTAGAACTTGGAGCGCTCTGTATGATCTTGCCCATACATTCCAGCAGCCCAGGGACACTCCAAAACTGGTCTGTTTTTTTTTTCTTTTCTTTGGCTCTTCCCAATTTTTGCTGATATTCTGGAAACTCAAACTTCCCGCATTCATCAGGATTATGCATACATTTCCCATCCAGAGTACCTTCAAAGCCCAGATCTTCTTTCTGTCCTGTGCATTTGGACCGTGTTATCCACTCTGGGAAAATTCCAATCGATCCACCTTGTATTGGACTTGCTTGCACTGGAATGGGATGTACTCCTGCCACTTACCAAGGCACCAGAAACAGATGTGCCGGTGAATTTGAAGGCTATTCAAGAATTTCTTCTTGATCCTGCCAAATCTGGTACCTTGTTCATGCCTCTTGGACAACTCTTGCATTTCACAGCCCTCCAATGCATGCACTGCATGACCCAATGCATACAATGCATGATGGGCATTGTGTGCACACCAAAGGATTTCAGCCATCCACCTTTGCACAGGCAGGTACCCATTCCTCCCCTTTGAAAGAATCACTCAACCGTGATAGATCGTGGATCGAACTATTATGCCACTGCGTCCCAGATGCTGAGCTATTCAATATGCTCAAGGATCTCGACCTTGCGCGAGGTTGTTCAGTGTTCAAACAGGAATCTGAGCAGGATCACCTCTATGAGCACAAGTATGGCCTTTTGTGTCCCAGATTGTTTATAATGCATATGATCTTGGAGTGGATCCGGGTAAGTCATGAATTTCATTGTGAAGCGCATGGAACTTGTAATCACTTTTGGTTACAGAAAGCACCCGCTCCTCCACCCGAGCTTCTCCGCTCATGGGAACAGCAGAAGAATGCTGTCGAAGAATGCTACGCTCGCCTTCGAGAAATGAATATTGATAATGAGAGCTCTGGCGCCGACTCTGACTCGGGCACTGATAGCCAGGCTGTTTCGGGGTCTGTTTCGGAAGGCTCTGATTCAGACGAGTCTGACTAGTAGGCCCATAATGACACATGAGTCGGGTGTATGTTATTTGGAATTCCATGAATCATGAGTGTGGGCGCCAAAGACAGTATGAAAGCACAGTCTAATCAGCTTTTGGTGAACATTTCGGGATGTTGTTTCCGAGATTGCGGTGCGTGAGGAGATTCGGAGTGGGCGGTGAATAGTTGAATCATGGGCACTGGCCGGTGCGAGAGAGAAAGACTTGAGGAGAGTTGCCATTTGGGATCGCCGCCATCAGGCAGATGAGTGGGCATTTGGGAAATCATCCCAGACCTGTTGTAGGAGATCCGGCAGCCTCGGACAACGTGACCGTGTTCAATCCCAATTGCCTGAACACCTCTTCCTCTATATTTTCCCTATCCCTCGTTTCATCCCATGTGCTCTCTCTTGTTTCATCCCTCAAGCACATGGGATTGCTGGCTTACTCAGTGGCTGACTCAGTAGGAGCACATGGACTTTTTCTCTTATTTCCAATTCTAGATAAGTGACCTGTATAAGTACCAGTCCTTCTCGTCGAATACATTATCTGTTCTTCCTCTCACAAAAGGTTATGGGCCCCGAAGCCTTCTAAACCAGAGAACAGATAAAACCACTCTCATCTTGCGCTCTTACTCTCATCCTCACACTCTACACACCGGCACACTCACACCACACACCCTCACACCTTACATCGACACTTCATCGATACACCCTTACGATCATACATCCCAGTCAATCCAATGGCTTCCCAAATGATCACCTTACCGACGTTGTTGGCCTCGGAAAAGCTCCAAGGCAACAAGTCGAACTACCCAACGTTCAAAGTACTTATCGAAGAGCATGCTGCAAGCAAGGGCTTGGCAGGCTATCTCGATGGTACTATCACAAAACCGGCACTCATCACCCTTCCCACCGGCACTGCGCCCCCCGATCCAACTCCCATCTTCTCGACTGCACCGTCGCGCGACGAGTTCATTTATCGCGACGGAGTCTTGCGGTCATTGATTGTTACCAACATCATTGACCCCATTGGTCTCGGGGTCAAGCGCGACGGAACCGCGAAGGAATGCTGGGATTCTGTCGTGAATGCGTGCGCCAAGAAGAGTGATGCCGCTCTATCGTTGGCGCAGAGTGAACTCCAATCCATCAAGTTCACCGGTACTTCACGCGCGGATCTCGATTTGCTCCTCAGTGAAATTCGCAGCAAGGCCCACGCTGTTCGAATGATGGGCGGAACGGTAGACGATAAGGAGCAGAAGAATATACTCATTCGTGCACTTCCTGCGGACCCACGATGGTTGGGTCTCCAAGGAGCATTATTTGCTGCCACCGATCTTGAGGATGCGTTCGCCCTGATCAAAACTGTCGCCATCAGCACCAAGATGCCTGAGAATACCACCATCACCGTCGATCCCACCGCGCTCAACACGTTATTCCCGAAACGTCGTTGCACCAACCCCGGCTGCAAGGCAGTTAACAAAACAAGCCATACGATCGAAAATTGTTATTGGCCGGGAGGGGGCAAGGAAGGTCAATTCCCGCCGAATTTTGGCCGCAACAAGCCTCGTGCGAACCAAGTGACTGCGACGAATGAACAGCCTACCATCCTCCACCGTGTTTTGATGGCTCGGATGATCGATCCGTCGGAGAGCTCTGCCGAGCGTTCTGGTGCAAGGAAATATCCTCGCCCCACTGTCGAGAAAGTGGAGGACGAGGATCCGATGCTTCCCAAAGTCACACTTCCATCGATTCCCAAGGCTGTACGTGAGCATTTCAATGAAGCCGTCAATGCCAACTCCCGTGCAAGGAAGTACCCTCGTCCAACTGTTGAGGAGGTTGAAGACGACGACCCGATGCTTCCCAAATCGGTACCCACCTCGCCACAGATCATATCTGACAACTTCGCCGAATACATGCTGGACAATCCGTCGAGCGCCTTTGTCAGTCGCACGTTCGAAGATTACGCGCCTGCTGTAATCCTCACTCTCATCGACTCCGGCGCTAGTGATCACTTCTTCTGCAATCGCGATGACTTTACTACTTACGAAGCCATTGCTGTGCGCACCGGCCAGTCAGCACTCGCGTCTGAGGGCGATTTTTCTATCGTTGGGCAGGGCAGTGTCACCAAAGTTTTCAAGATTAACGGGAAACTCGTTCGTCTCACCTTCAAAAATGCCCTTCACGCCCCTTCCCTTTCCGCCAACTTGATTTCGGTCAGCCAGCTTGATAAAGCAGGCTGCTACTCGACTTTTGGTGGTGGAGCTGTGAACATACACGACGGAGAAGAGGGCGGAACAATCTTGAGTGGCCGTGGCTCCTCTGGGATGTACGTGGTTGAGGCCGAGGAAATACACGCCAACATCTCGACAGCCAACCCAACAAACCTAGCAACTTGGCATCGCCGGATGGCGCACGGGAGCATAGACACCATCAAAGACATGCATTCCAAGTCGTTGGTTGGGGGTCTTGATATTACTGACCAAAAGATCGACGGCAAGTGCATCAGTTGTCGTGCGGGACGCCAGCATGCACGCGCGTACGATGGACACACCGACCCGAACGTTCCACCGCTCCATCTCGTCGCATTTGACTTATGGGGTCCCGCCCGTGTCGCATCTCCGGGTGGAAATCTCTACCTGATGGTCATGGTCGACAGCGGCACTTCTCACAAACACACGGCGTACCTGAAGGATAAGAGCGATGATTCCACCATATCCGCCTTCGAGGAATATCGCGTGATGGCCGAGAGACAAACCGGAAAGCCTGTCAAACGAGTACGCACCGACAAAGCGTTCGGATCCCACAAATGGAAGGAGTACTTCAAGCGGCATGGTATTATCCACGAGGAAACCACCCCGTACTCTTCGGCTGAGAATGGTCTTGCCGAGCGAGCGATTCAGACCATAACCGAGGACATCCGTACCCTCCTTGCCGATTCGGGACTCCCAGAACGCTATTGGGCTGCTGCCGGCGCTTGCTCCACCTACACACGCAATCGGATGCCTTCTCGGCGTCATCCCGGCAAAATTCCTCAGGAGGCTTTCGATGGGCAACGTCAGGATCTTTCCCACATGCGTGTGTTCGGGTGCCAATGTAGCGCCAAGGTGAATGTGGTGAATGGTCACCGAGTCGATGGCAGTAGCAAGCTGGAAACTCGGTCAATTCCTGCCACATTTATTGGCTACGGCACAGGGCCGGGTAATTATATCCTGATTGACGATGATGGACGTCAGTTTGAGAGCCGGAACGTGGAGTTCGATGAGGGGATGCCTCACCGTACGACGGACCTGGGGGAGCGACTGTGGATGGATAAGCAACCAGAGGCTGACTTCGTTCCAACCCAGTCCAAACCCGACGACAAATCGGTCCAGGATCAGGAGTCGACCTCCAACGGAGAGCAGTCGTCGAACCCACCATCCCCGCCTCATGAATCCGATGCCCCACGTCCCAAAGCTGCGAAGGATATCAGCAGCACCATTACCGAGGAAAACATCATCCATGGTTCTCGCACCCGCAGTGGCAAGGTTGCATTGATGGCCGTGAACCCCACCACAATACCGCCCTTCGAAGATCCAATCCAGCGCTTGAACGTCGAGCTCGACGACGCTATTGCGTTAATGTCGTACAATCCAGACCGGCTTTACGCACCAAAAACGCACGCAGAAGCCATGAAGCTTGATGCACCCCGTTGGACGGCCGCAATGGATGTCGAGATGGCGCTCCACGACAAGAAAGGAACGTGGGAGCTCCAGAAGCCTCCGCCGGGTGCGAATGTCATGGCGTCCAAGTGGGTGTACGATGTCAAGAAGGACGGCCAAGGAAATTGGTTGCGGGACAAGGCGCGCCTCGTAGGAAAAGGCTTCACGCAGGTGTACGGCGTTGACTATGAAGAGACTTGGGCTGCTGTTGCACGCATGGAGTCAATTCGAATGACAGCAGCGATTGCCGCTCACCACGATCTTCACATCTGGCAAATCGATTTTGAAGTGGCGTACCTCAACAGCGAGACCAAGGAAGAGATATACATGGCTCAGCCGCGTGGATACGAAGTGCCGGGGAAAGAGGACTGGGCGTGCCGCTTGAAGAAGACAATATACGGGACTATGCAAGGCGGTCGTGATTGGGCTGCAACATTGGGGGAAATGTACGACTCACTCGGATATGTGGCATCGAAAGCGGACCCCTGCGTTCGTGTCAAAATCTCCGATGACGGTGGATATACACTCACCGACACATACACGGATGATGTATGGGGTGCTTCTTCAACCGTCGAGGAGGGGGAGAAACGCAAAGCGGAGTTAGCGGAAGCCTGGGATCTCAAGGACGTTGGCAACACTCACCGTCTTCTCGGGATGCGCGTGGACCAAGACTTGAAGGCGGGCACTGTGACCCTTTCTCAGCGGGCATACTTCGAGAAGATGCTTGCGGACTTCAGTCTTGAGAACACCAAGCTTCGATCCACGCCGTTGCCTGTGGGGATTGTCCTCGACGCGTCTATGTCGCCCACCACGCCCGAAGACCGTGCACAGATGGTGGGGAAGCCATACCGACAGATCGTGGGATCTTTGATGTGGGGCCAGCTCGCAACCCGGCCCGACCTGTCATATGCCGTGAGCGTCTTCTCACGGTTTCAAACCAATCCCGGAATCGAGCACTGGCGCGCCCTCATGCACACGGTCGGGTATATCCGCAACACTCTCGACTACGCACTAGTCTATTCGCGCGATGCACCCCTTAGACCGGTTGGATACTTTGATGCCGACTACGCGGGATGTCTCGACACACGCCGTTCCACGTCCGGCCACGTTTTCATCATGGCAGGCGCACCAGTGTCGTGGGCTTCAAAACGCCAAGCCACTGTCGCACTTTCTACCGTCGAAGCCGAGTACATCTCCCTTACCCGGGCTGCCCAACAGATCAAGTGGATGTATCAATGGATGGCAGAAGTTGAACTGGATCAAGAACTGCCTGCAAATCTCTATGGCGACAATCGTGGTGCCGTCGACTTGACGAAAACGACGAAATCGCACAGCAAGATCAAGCACATCGATATTCGCCACCACTATATTCGAGAGCTCGTGCAAAGCGGGGAGATCAAAGTTCATTTTGTGCGTGGCACAGAGAACCCCGCCGATATATTCACGAAACCACTTCCGCGACTGGCTCATGAGCGCTATCTCTCTGAGCTCAACATTCGTTCCCTTTCTCCGTAGGCGCCGGGATCTGGGGGAGTGTTGTAGGAGATCCGGCAGCCTCGGACAACGTGACCGTGTTCAATCCCAATTGCCTGAACACCTCTTCCTCTATATTTTCCCTATCCCTCGTTTCATCCCATGTGCTCTCTCTTGTTTCATCCCTCAAGCACATGGGATTGCTGGCTTACTCAGTGGCTGACTCAGTAGGAGCACATGGACTTTTTCTCTTATTTCCAATTCTAGATAAGTGACCTGTATAAGTACCAGTCCTTCTTGTCGAATACATTATCTGTTCTTCCTCTCACAAAAAGACCTCGCTGAGCTTCTTCTTGCCACATTGTCGTACTACTGCCACAAATTTTGTACTTCAATAGACTGGCCATATCTTGGAAAGTTCTTGGTGAAAGTTTTGTGAACCAATAGGTTGACGGCGTGCGGAGATGGAACTCGTAAATGAATCTTGGGCTGTGTCGCGATATCGAAGAGATAGTTATTTCGGCATTGAACCATCTCAGTACAAAGGTTCCTTGGGTGTACCTTGCAGCAGCAGGCTGTCAGTGTCGGTTCACTCGGTGTGATTTGCCGAGAGCCCAGGTTAGCACGAAAGTTTCCCGTTCGATTCGGGGTTGGCCCATGGTCGTATGGGCTACACCTTTTGAACCAGGACACTTTCGATAGTCATTCACAGCAAGTATTGGAATCGTGAACGGCGCAACCAAGGCAGGTACGCGAAGTACTACTATAGTACGTAGGGCCCTGGCTGACAACCCGGGCAAGCTTCAACAGCTTTATAATAATTACCAGTTCCTTTTGGGCTCCTTTTCTAAACTCGGGCTGAATGTACCCGTATACGGACTCGCGCGCGATCGGATAAGGACTGGCGATATTTTACTCGGATACTGAGAGGCCAACTGTCTCGGATGACGACTTCCAGTAAGTAGGCAGACTGTAGGGACGTGCGGACATTTTCGGAGGATGAGACGACGGTCTGCTGAGCGCGAATGCAAAATCGACATAGCTGCCCTGGTTAAGTAAGTGATACAACAGATTAAAGGGCATTGTCGCATCCTGCCGTGAAGCGCAGTTGGAGAGCCCGACATGTACAAGAATGGAGTCGAGGGATATTCAAGGGTGGGTGAATGAAGGATGAAGGTGCTCATCAGGGACTACGACGCAGAGACACCCCATTTCCAGTTGCGTGCTTTATCTTCTATACAATGTTGGCCACAGAACGCGTAAGAAGGACTGTCACTCACCGCTCGCCTTGTCGATGATTCTCGCGACCTGTTTCGCGATATCTACAAGGTCATCTTTCGCCCTGGGAGCACAGAAACTACAGGTGCGAAGCAATGCAGATACACACTTGGATACGCGGGGTATCTCCTCAAGCGCCGTCTGCCCCACAGGAACGGCGGAGAGTCGGGGAAGAAGTTGTTCCATGTGCGTGTAAAACCACTCCGCTGCACGACCCTGATCATGGTCGGGTCCGCATCCACTCTGATGCCTGCTAGCGTCGTGATACCACCAAGTGAAAGTCCAATTCTGAGACTCGGATTCACCGAGTCGTTGTTCCGAGTCACGTACGCCGTCGACATAATCATCGAACGCGCGCCGGAGGGTGTGCTCGGCCTTGGCGCTGCACGCGCGATGGAAGGCGTAGAGGTTTTGCAGGACATCAGCTGTGATGAGACGCATCTCGGGAAACGCGAGGTCGAGGGGGCATACAGGACGATTGAGCGTGCGAAGGGCAGCTTTCTTCGCGAGGTCAGGGATATCTCGGAGCACGGCGATGGCGAAGAGACGGTGCGGATGCGCAGCCAGCAGTGCATCATCCATCAACATCTGAACTATGAGACGCTCCACGTGAACCAGTTGATACTTTTGCGCAGCTTCGTGCAACGCCGGAATGTGGTCCAGATCAACGTCGGAGCATATGTACTGCTGGCGCGATCGGCCGGGGTACGCAAGACAGAGGAGTCGGTGTATGATTATTTGGGGTTCGGTAAGCTGAAGGACGGGCTTTCCGTCGCGTTGGAGGTCATCGCTGGAAGAGCATGCAAACATATCGGAGAAAAGGCTGGAGAAGAATGCGAGAATTTGCTTGTGGACATGGAAATCGACACCATCGGAGGTGCGAAGGATAAAGTCGGAGGGCGGATTCGTATCCTGGGGGTCCGAAGCGCCGGAAAAGGGGCAGAGGGCGTCTTTGACGACATCGGACATGGTGGATGCAAAGAGAAAGGCTCTGAGGCCACGTGATAGTGATGGTACTTATTTGTTCTTGCCGAAATCTGTCCGGCCAAGACCGGCACGGCGGCACTTATCCGATCATCGGTTGCCACCTTTGAACAGCAAATAAATACTGCCGGATCGGTTTTTGCAAGAGGTCGCGCTCAACGATCCAAATCTCAAGTACTTACAGAAACAACTGGCCAATCTTCAGGGTCCCAAAACGCCAATCCGACACTTTGGGGACTTGACAACCTAGTCTCACCAGGGCTCGGCGTTAGTTCCCTTTTGGGGTGAACTTAGCCGTCTGGCTGGTGAGACTATTGACAACCGATGTGATGTCGGATCACCTGTTTCGCATCTTTCTCTTCCTGCCACCAAGTCACTAACTATTGGGAATCTGGACGTGTATGGCCCAAGGCCTGAGGGTGTTTCGTGCGTGCTTTCTTTTTTCTCCCTTCGATGATACGGTTTATCCGTCGATGGAACAGGGTGCGGACAGGACGAAAATGGGGTGCGCGATGGCGGACATCGACGGAAACACGACTCATTGGTCTATGAGGCTCAGAGGTCACTACAAACGCGATTGAACAGCAGCATCATCGCCATGGAAAGCCGGCAGCTCCCGTATATGGCTCGTCCACCCTTCATCCGAAACGATGGGAGCAGTCACATAATCCGCAATAGCTAGCTTCTCCAACAACGACTCGAGTTTGGGATACAGTGCCGCGATGGCATCCCTCTCCATCTTCCGCTGCATCTCCTGTGTGAGGCCCAAGTGATGGAGTTTGGTGCAAAATGCGTCCATCACGAGCGTCTGGGAAATCGCAGTCAGCACGGGGATCTTCTGCGTGCTGAACGCCATAATGGGTTTGGGTTTCCCAGTGAACGAATCAACGACGATGCGCCGCATGCTGTATTTGGTGGCGATGTAGCTTGCCATACGCATCCCTGACAATGCAACGATGCCCATGCCTAGTGTCCCCACGACGACGCGGAAGATGTTGTGAGTAAACGCGCCTTTTAGGTCCGCGCCTTTTTCTAGGCTTCCTAGCAGCGAGGACCCGGGGACCCGAACGTGTCGGAAGTAGGTCAGGGCGTGGTCGACTGGGCCGGATCCGCCGCGGGGAGAAAGGAGTCTGCGTCGGCGGTCAGCGGAGTGGAAGCGGAAACCGGTGAGACCTTACTTCGAGGTGATGCCTGGGTGCATTTTGTGACCGTTGTGCAGTGGCACGAGGAGGACGGGCTTGATACCTCTATCTTGCCCGTCCACGAGAAGGCGGGCAAAGACAACAGCTATTCCAGGGAGACCTGCAGGCGTTGTCGGGGGCATATATCTAGAGACGGTGAGCGGAGTACGAATGAACGACGAAGACTAACTTGTCAGCTGCCTCATTCGGTGTGTTGATCTCAAGTTCCCCCGTCGGAAGAAGCGTCGCAGTGGTCTCCAGATGGTAAGCATCCAATCCATGGCCCACCTCCGTCAGGCAGTACTGTCCACTGAAATAATCGTCAGCCCCGATACCAGAGTTGAATTGTCAAACAAACGAAAGTTCAAAAGCAAGAAGTCGCTCCAGCAGGTCCTCCTTGCCCTCGGGAAACATGGCGATAGTACCGATGCAGAGATTGAGATGAATGGTGAGCAATGTTGCCGCTGCGCCGTCCATGACGTGAATCGGATCCCTTAGATGTTCCCAGTACTTTGGAGATACGGTGAGGATATCGTCTGCGGTTAGTGCTATCAATTTTCGGCGTTTAGCGCAGTTATCAAGGGGTCTCTGCTTATGCTCACAGTGAAGCGCCCCAATAGCCTTGGCACGGTCGTAAGACAGAGCGACTCGGTCACGCCTTGACAAGAGACTCGAGTTTCTGTGGAAGAGGGGAGTCGAGGCGAGGGCCGCGGAGTTGTGCATTGGATGATCTTCAGTGTGGGTTTGAATCGGGCTACTAATAAGCCTCTAGAGAGGAACGGGCGCAAAAAACATCGAAGTCAGCGGCCCGTCGACAACTGCGCGTCAGTGATGAGTTGGGAGCCAAAATCTGTTCAATCGTGAGTCTGGCTGTTCCACGAACATGTGGGTGAGTGGGAACTGAACGGGAGTGACAGATGAGTTTCCCGCTGTTTTGTTCTCGAGTTTTAAACAGCGTCCGCCTTGGGAGTTGAAGGCCTTGAGGAAAAGCCGCTCACCTTCAAGGGCTCTGAAATTATCCAATGAGATCAGAAATACCTGACAGGGAGAAAATATCATCCAGGGGAAGGTCATTCATGGTGCGAAGCGCACGAAGAAGAACCCATCCGAGTGTGATCAAGCCCGAACACTCGGGGCTCAAAATACTTGAACCGGGTGGGACACGGATGAGAGGTGAGGGGAGACCTCAACTTGGGGGAGCCAAAATCTGTTATCCCAATCAGCAGGACTAAGATGCTGTCGTGTTGACGAAGAGCCCTAGGAGCATCTCGTGAGTCTGATAGGCTCCGCGAACGTGGGAGTGTTTCAATAGAGTTCGTCTGGAGTGGAAGCAGAATGGGAGGGAAACAGAGTTTTTGGTTACGTTACATCAACGCCCAACCACTAGACGTCTGATAGCGTGTGTCCATCTCGGTCGGTCCACGCGCCCAGAGATTCAGTAGCGGGAATTGAGCGGGAAGGGCCTGAACCCTCAGCAAGCCACATGTCAGTCCACGGGGGGCGGATGAACGCAGTCTTGCCTCGTAACACGGAGGGAAAAGTTTAGTTTCTCCCACAACCTCGATAGCTTTATTATACGAACACCTCCTAAAGAATTCTCCACTCCTCCCCCATCAGCTCACCATGTCCTCGTCGCAAGAATCTGCCGCCATGGCTGCCTTGGCTGCTGCTATCATTGCGGAAATGAATCAATTGGGCGGACCCATGTTGATTGGCCAAATCCTTTCCGCCATGTCCGTTCTCGAGCTAGCCCATCCACCGGTGTTTCTAAAACCCAGCAGATTCTACGGTGTAACTCTTCTGCAGACCTACCTCTACTACGACAAGTACGGGAGACAGGACCACCGGCTGCTCCTTTGGCTCGTACGTTGCGAGCACTCCGGCTATAATGATTTTCATTCATGATTTCTCTCTCTCAGGTCGGGTTACTCACGTAGGACTCTTGTCTTTATACCCTGAAGTGGGAATTTCATGTGCTCAGGTTCCTGGATTCCTTGGGTATGATCCTCAGCATCGACGCCTTGTGGCACTATTTTATCGCCAATTTTTCGAATCCTTTCAATATCTTGACCACGTCCTGGACTTGGCTGGTGAGTGAAGTCTACCACGGGACATTCAAGTCAAATTTGAACTGTCGGCGCCAGTTTCCGCTTGTGCTGACTGGCTTGATCGGCTCCACAGTCCAGTGTTTCTATGCTTGGCGTGTCTGGAGGTGTCAGTACCCCTTCTTTCGTTGTCTGTGGCGGCAAAGTTGACCTGGTTGAAAGTGAGCCACACTTTTATCGTGCCTACGGCAGTCGTGAGTTTTTTCTGTTGAACATATCCCAGCCGGGCTAACCCGGTCTCAGGTTATTCTTGCCACGATCTCGGTGGTGACGATCACAAGTGAGTTCCCCTGGATTGGTTCAATTCAATTACTTCATCGACTTGCAGTCTATGTGGCTCTCACTCTGATTCGTGGGATAAGCGCCATCCCCAAAATTACTGTACGTTTCCGCGCGCTTCTCTTTCATGTTGAAAGCTCATCATGAACCCCAGTGGCTTTCCACCACTTGTTTGGCATGCTCGCTCGGGGCAGATATCATTATTGCCACGTCCATGATTTTCTACCTCTACCAGGGTGCCCACAAGGGTTTCAAAAAGTGACTTTCTTCCAGCTATTCCATTTTGAAAATTGGACTCATTCCTTCAAGGACGGACCACATAGTGCGCAAACTCATGGTTTATACGATCAACACTGGCGTGGTTACTACGTGAGTACTTGAGTCCTCTACCTACTAGCCATCCATTAGAAATGGAATTTGAGCAGGATATGCAACACCGCAACAGTCTTCCTGGGGATCAAGTACCCCGCCACCTATCTCAACACCGCGACGGTCTTTCTCCTCAGTAAATGCTACATGAATTCCATGCTTGCATTGTGAGTCCGTCCCTAGTGAACTCCTGTCGCCTGCTGACCAAAGTCCAACATCCTAGCCTCAACGCCAGAGAATCTCTCCGTGCTCACGCCCACTCGTTCAACTTGAGTAACATGCATCCGAGTCGTACAACAGCCCCCGAGGATATCGAGGTGCAAGTCCAGAACACGACTAGTACTACGTACCAGAGGGATCATAATATGTCTCTCAAGGCTAGTTCTCAGTCTTCGAATCGCACCACGGCTCAAAGGTCTTAGGAGTCGGTCTCGTTCTAAAGCAATTCATTATGTAACATTCTACAAGTGTTCTCTCGTCTGCGCTTGTCTGGCGAAACCATGCGGAAGGATGTTTAAAATCGACGCTGAATTTTGGAACCATGACCTAGTCATTCACGGTTTGGATTCGTCAACGGCGCAACCAAGTACGTACTGGGCAGGCACGCGAATGGTTTCCGAGTTTCCGGCCCTTTTGGGCTCAGATCTTATGACCACGCTCTCCCGATGGCGTCCCCAGGGATATCCTCGCACAATGGATATCTTCGATGCGCAGCTGTCGGTTGACTTTTAAAAGGCAGCATTCCGAATCCCTAATGCAGACCTCATGATCAGCGTCAGTCAGTACATGGGCGGGGTCGGACATGGAATCATCAAAGTATTAATTTGCGCGCTTCACCAAAGAGATACGTCTCTCCTGTTCTCCCTGTATGATGACTGGTGAGACGCAAGGTGTCCAGCGCAGAAGTTGTGAGGTTGCTCATCCAATGTTCATCTCAATATCTCGCGTGTGTTTTATCGGTTTAACGGGATGAGGATAGGTTGACGACTTGGCGGAGATGGGACTCGTAAATGCCAAATGCATCCTAGTCTGTGTCGTGATATCGAGGCGGCGTTCCCGGAGGCGTAAACTCAACTGACGCACCGGCACGATGACAAGAGATTATCCAGTCAGACGGCCCGCGTTTTGCCAAAACGCCGTTCCATCAATGAACGGACGCATGGTCGACAGAGTCGAATGCTTGCAGTAGAGATTACAGGATGTAGATGCATGTGTAAATCGGAAATCATGGATATGTAGTTTGTGAGGGTATCGTGGGTATCGTCATGAGAGCAGCGATAGGAACAACGCGACGCCACGTGCGTGCGGGCCCTGGATGCATGTGTCTCGATTGCAAATGTGAATATCGAAAATGCGTCGAAATGCCAAGCCAGGCACAGCGTGGAGCAGCGTCGAAACTACTCGAGATACGCGTGCCCATGGAAGAACGGGTGCAGGAAGTCGTAGCCTTCAGCGGCATGCTGGGCCTTGTCATGGAGAGGAGAGGCAGAGAGTGAGACGGGCGTGGGCGGAGAGAGGCTTCCGACGCTCGACTGCGGCGACGACGGCTCGGGATCGGGCACGCCAGTCTCGGCTGTGCTCGGCCTGCAGTGGGGATATGTCGATGCATGACTCAAGACGGTCGTCAAATGCATCTCCTGCTCTGCCCGCCACGCCGCTCTGACGAGCCCTCAGCAGCTCCTCCTCCGTGAAGCCCAGCTCCCAATCCAGCACCTCGAGAAACTCGCGCTCAATCCGCCCGATATCACCCGTGCCGAATATTCCGGTGCACATCCCCCAGTGCACGTTCTTGAGCGTCGAGTCATTGGTGTATTTGGCAGCACATACGAGCGCCCCGAGAAAGACACGCTCCAAAGCGTACTTGGAGACTGCGATGGTGAGTTGTGGCCGTGCACGGGTAACGTAGTGGAGTGTGACGAGGACGGTGGCGAGGGGGATCTCGGCGCGGGAGAGGACGGTGCTGACAAAGGACGTGAAGCGCCTTGAGCGCCTGAACCGCGGGGAGCGACCGAATGCTTCGTCGACGCTGTGTGAGATGTAGTCGACGACGTATTCTACAGTGGGTGAGATCGAGATGGAGATCAGGGCCGGGACACGCACGTAGTACTGGGAGCGAGAGCTGGATGTCCAGAAGCGCGAGCAGCTCGGGAGAGTGTGTGGATAGATCAGCTTGCGATGCAGGGTGGATGGCACTCCAGGACGAGGAGGAGGCAGACGACAAGCTCAAGTCGCTCCAGGACGAAGACATGAGAGCCAGGGTGAGACGAGTGGGCGACGGTGAATCGACGCATGGGGTCTATAAGCTGGTAGATGGGGGTACGGCTCAACGGGAAAAATGCAATTCGGCAATCACAGCCGAGGCCCGCAGCTGAGCTGACACATCCGCTTTTGTCCCTTTCGCTCGAGTCAACGTGTCCCCGCCCCACCTCGGATTCATGCCTTCCTCGGACCTCAGCTGAAATACTGAGCTCGCCGAGCCCTTCGAATGTTTGCTCCTCTGCTTGTGTGTGTCTCTCTCTCTATTCCGATTTGGACTAGAACTCGGACCATTTCCATTGAAAAAAAGTGGTATCATTCCTTTATCGACATCAAGCGCTGGCGCGGTGCACGTTTGCCCCAATATCTTGGCCGTCTTGTCCCGTCCCGTCCTCAAGTTACCCGAGCGGCCCTGATCGACTCCGGTGTTAACGCATGAGAGTCGACGTCGGACTGATGTGGGTCGGCGTCGCATATTTTTCTTCCGGCTTGAGAACCAAGATGGCGAATTCCGAATCCTTGGCCTTGCCTTGGACGGTGCCGCTGGAGGAAGATACAGACCAACGTCTGCAGGCTGTAGTCATCGCTCGATGTGTACCGGCCTTCTCCGAGTCGTGGTAAGAAACCACGCTTGCATTGCCGGTCACTCACGATGAAAGGCTGGCCTCCGGTGCTTCTCTCCCGGCCCACCCACCGTCCCTGCTTATCATCTCGCATGGATCTGCTTAGAATCTCGAATCTTCTGCGGCAACCTTGGGCGAGGCAGACTTGAAGGTTGTCGGCAAGCACCAGCTCTGTTCCCCGCTTTCTCGGTGACGACTGTGGCCCTCTGGCACGATTACCGAATATTTAGGGAATGTTGTATTTTTGCGCTGGCATCTTCAACTTGGGTATCATTCCAAGTCATCCTACTCTCGCCGCCTTCAAGTCCATGCCCAGTACTGCTCTTGGGCCAAGGGGGAGTAGTTCTCACCACTCTGCCGTGTGATCCGTAGCCGCGACGATATGGTGAGTGGTTATTGGTTCACTACCACGTAGTTCTTCTGAACGCCCGAGAACCAGTGCGTTGGTCAACCTCACAATCACCCGCACCTTCCCGGCGCATGATTTTGCGCCAGCGCCAGCGGCGAGTATGCGAAACCTTCTTCTGCCAACATGTACGCGTTTTCGGTCATGTGGAATTTCGGGAGAAACAAAGGATGAGATTGTTTTTGTAAGATACAGATGTATATTATTGACTCAATATTTCCCGCAGTTCAACGTTCAGCGTTACTTGGCCGCGTCCTCGAGGGAGCAAAAATTTCTTTGACAAGATAATAGAACTCGACCCCGAATCGAACGGGACTCCTGCTTGACTTGAAAAACACCATTTATACATCACAGGCGTGGCCAACCACCGTTGTCTTCGATTCTGGTTACCTTATAACTCACTCTTAACCAACCCAGTCATGGCTGGTGGTGAGATCTACGGCAGACCGCTGCCTCGTTCATCTCAACATTACTACTACCATCCCGTGCGTCCAGCGGTAAAATTGAACAAAAGAAGCATCGTAAAAGCAGAGAGGCCATGCCACAACTGGACCCCGAATCGAACGGGACTCCTGCCAACTTAGAATTCGAAGACCGTTCACGACATATTATATGTCTCTCAAGGCTAGTTCTCAGTTTTTGAATCACACCACGGCTCAAAGGTCTTAGGAGTCGGTCTCGTTCTGAAGGAGTCATTCATTATGTACAATATATACAAGTGTTCTCTCGTCTGCGCTTCTCTGGCGGGACCATGCGGAAGGATGGTTAAAATCGACGCTGAATTTTGTAACCATGAGCTAGTCATTAGATGGGTTGTGCAAAAGCCGTACGGCTTTTTAGTGCATTGTGCAAAGCCGTATGGCTAAATTTCTTGCTAGTTTTTTCGACTTTCTCCAGCAGGTGGATGATCACTGAGACCAATCATGATGCCCATCACCCGGCACAGCACCCAGTTTGGCCGAGTCGCCCAAACCGGCAGCGTGGTAAGGAGTTCAAGTGATTGAATCATGACAGTACCTCATTGGAGCCGTGTGGAGTCAATGTGAATCGAGTCAAAGCTGAGTGTTCACATCCAGCACCCGTCGGATCACTATGCCGTCGGGCGGCGGAAGATAAAATCATTGATGAAATGTGCCGAGATGCCGAAACTCGCCAATCAACGACACCAAAACGATACAATTACCTGGACGGCTTTGCACAATGCCAAAAAGCCGTACACGGCTCCACACGGCTTTGCACAACCTGTCTATTCACAGTTTGGATTCGTCAACGGCGCAAGCAAGATACTGGGCAGGCATGCGAATGGTTTCCGAGTTCCCGGCCCTTATCCGATCATCGTGTCCCTTGGGTGTCCCCACCTTTGAACAGCGAGTATTTGCATCGTTTCCTGCCCCGGTCCGGATCTCTGTTTGCAACGGTGCCCAGGTTCCCCTTCTCAAGACCAATCCTACACAACATTCCGCAGGATTAGCCGTGCTTTGGAGGAATCCGAATCGCCCAATGGCTGAACCAAGACCTGAATTGCTGGCGTCCAACTCCAGATTCAAAGTACCAAAACAGCTGACTAACTTCATACCGTGGAAGTGACTCATTCGATTCGGGGACTGCCTTTCCACCGCTCCGTCTGCATCCTTCTTTTTTTGGACGGCCCTGAAAGTCACCTACTCTTCCCAATCACATATCGCTGCTCCGAAACTGGGTATATATAATGTATGTATCACGCATGTTCAACTGGCACAGAATCCACCTCATACCCAGGTGGCGCCTCATCCGACAAGCCCAACGCCCAATCCGACTGCATCTGCTCCTCCAGCTGGCGTATCCTCGCCGCCAAAACATCATTCTGTGCCCGAGAAACTTGGAGCTGAGACTCCAGATCAGAGTCGCCATCGCGCGGTGTCCCAGTCAACGCCTCTTGCGAGGACGCCGGGCTAGGAGTGGAAGGAGAATTGGGATCACGCCTCGAGACGAAGCGCATTATCCTGCTTGTTCGCCCGCCACCACCAGAATTTGACTCGGGTACCGCCCGCGTCCGCTCGAGTTCCAGCTCCTCCAAATTGAACAACTGCATCTTTTCCTGCATCGCGCCCATCTCGCTCGCCAGGAACTCTTGTCGTGCGCTGACGGCGCTCCGCCAGTCGGGTCCAGTGGCGCCGGGGCTCGTAGCGTACGTGGATACGGCGTTGGAGGTCGAGACTTGCGAAGCTTGCCTCGTCAGCGCTGAGGGTAATGCTGCTGACACTGGTGAGCCACCAGCGGGTAAGAGGAACTCGGACGCGAGGGGAGCCTTGGATGTGAAAGAGACGGGCGCTTCGATACCGTGTCGGTGGTATCGACGCCGTCGGCGGTAGCGGAACCAGAGCAAGACGGAGAGAAGGGAGAGCAAGAAGACTACGCCGATGACAATGCCAGCGATGGCACCGGTGGGTATTGATTTGCTGTTGGCCGTTAATTCTAGTCTAAGAAAGAGACAAAAGCTCGTTCTCCTTTGAATAGTAGGGGAACCGTCTTTAACCACGCTGCTGACAGCTGGTGATGAAGTGCTGAGCAAACTAGCGGAGGTCGAAATCCTATGCATCTTCTGTCAGTTGCGTGACGTTTCGATTGAAAAACAGCGTACCCAGAACTCGACACCGTGCTCTGCGCGGCAGTTGCCGAGGCCGTCGAGCTAGCACTACTAGTAGTACCCCCAGCCGCCGACGACCCTCCGCCGCTCTTGGTTCCCCCAATACTTACAACCGTTCCCGCTCCCGGCAGAAACCTCGAACGGCGCACTGTTCGCGGGCCTCCCCGCCGCATCCGTCAGCTTGAGGACCAGCTCCGCGCCCACAACAGCGTCGACAGCGCTCCACGTCACAGTTGTGTCTTCGACGTTGGAAAAGAGCGCGAGCTGCTTGTGTTTTAAGAAGGTGAGGACTTGAATTGTGTAGGGCTGCGTTCCGCCGGCCCAGGTGAGTTGAAGGGGTGAGCATTGGGATACGGAGCCGGGGATGGGAGAGTTGATTGCTGGCCCATTCGAGGTCATGGATAGGAGCCTGCCCTGACAACAAAAAGAACAAGAAAAAGAGTGAGACTGAGAGGAGCAGGAGGAAGAAGGAGAGCCTGCTCAGCCATCGCAGAGCTTGGAGACGACAGATGCCTGATGCACCCCCGCCGTTCGGGATCAGATTGCTAGTACCCCGGTTACGGAAAGGAAGGACCGCCACCCGCTTCCAACTGCCAGAGTGTGGGTTTGAGCTGCAGCCTGCAGGCTGTCCGGGTCCTTGGATGGGAGAGAGAGCCAAGAGAGAGCCAAAAGAAAATGAAACGGATCACCCGGTGTCGCTGATGCGTATCACGGCCTGAATCGGTCGCTTCATTTGGCAGAACCTTGGCAGAACCAGCCGCCACGGCACCTCTGGAAGAGGAGATCAGAAAAAAAGGGTAGAGACGCTTAACCTCAGCGTCTGACGAATGTGTGCTTGTGAACTCGGGCAAATCACCACCGTCAGAGGTGCGAAGGAGGGCGGTGTTGAGTCCTGGGAGTCTGAAGCACCGGAAAGGGCAGAGGGCGTCTTTACACCGGACATGGTGGATGCGAGCTGAGGCCACGTGATAGTGATGGTATTTGTTCTTGCCAAACATCACTCTCTTTCCGGGATTTCGCCCATAGATACTTTCAAGGTACTGACTCGAATCTGTGCGTCCTTGTCCTCCGTTGGTTAATTTTGGGGTCAACTAGAGCAAGCTGCTAGCTCTTGGTTAGTTCTTTCAACTTCTACATTGCTTCTACAGAATTTAAAACAGAAAGTTGGCAGAAAGAATCTGTCAGATTGGCATTGAACCGACTCAGTTGAGAGCGCCCCGTTCAGTTTGTGGTTAGCACGAAAATTTCCCGTTCGATCCGGCGTTGTGTGACGAGGAGCTAGGCTGTTCTCGGCACACGGGTGGTCGCACGCAAGTTGACTGGCGTAACTGTACGATTGACCGAAGAACTAACTACTTCACAGGCGGTTTATATACTGAGACGGTCTACTTACGTAAGTAATCTGATAGAACGAGGGACGCCGAGTTCCGGTTGATGGCTGGACGTGTGAGTGAGAAAACTACATACCGTCGGGAAAAGAAAAGATGAGCGCGTAGGGTAAAGTCGGAGAAGTCAGCGCCATTGACATCATAGGTGCACGGGTAAACATAGAATGGCATACAAAAAATATAATTGGATACAGAATCGTTGCACGTTGGTCCATGGTGGTTAAGTTTGATTTTTTTGAACCACGACATAGTCATTCACGGTAAGTATTGGAACCTTAAACGGCACAACCAGCCTCGTGGATTGAGTACTTTCTGTTCAGCTGCCCATGCACGTCTACATCTATGCGTCCTCTAGATCTTTTGTCAGCTAGTAGTTCAACATTCCTGCTCTGAACTCCAGACACGCCGGCGTCGTCGGTTGCCCTTATAAGTATTTTTGAATAACGAGTATCTTGCATCGTTTCCTGCCTCCAGTGCTTGCTTGCAAGAAATCGCACTCATGGGCTCATGATACCAAACCACCTACATAACTTTCCGTGGGTTAAGTGCCCGAGTTAGAGCGCGTCCGGTTTCTAACACCACGATGTGGCGGTTACCTGTTCGACTCGGACTCGGCGGGACCCCTGAACAATCTTCTGATGGGCATTGGATCTTTTTTTTGGAATTGAAACTGCAACGGTCTCTGAGCCAATATGATACATGTACCATCTCTGTTTTTGAATCTAAGTCAAATTCAAATTCCGCCGAACTGGGAAATACTTAGAGAGATTGATTTTCTGGCCAGTTCCGAGAGAATGGTACTACATACACTTCCAGTTCCAGGCCCAATGCATACAGTTTGAGGCACGGTATACCCAGGACCCAGTTGACGTCCGAGGCAGCTTGTCCGCCTCACCGACCCTCGCCCGTTCGAACCGGGGTACCCCAGTTAGCCAGGCAGAACCCTCATTTTTGAAGGAATTGCTCAAATTTGAATTGCCCAATAGCTGAACCAAGACCCCTGGATTGTTGGTGTCCAAGTCCAGGTTTAAAGTACCAAAGCAGCTGACTCAACCAGCGCCAGTCTCCGACAGACCATACTCCGCGGAAGTGACCCGTTCGATTCGTGACTGCCCTTGGCGATCGTTTTCCGGAGGATTTTTTCTTTCTTGGGCAACGCTAAAGCCATCAATCGACTCTTCACATCTCACTGCCCGATTACAGTTATGCGTTTTTCAACTTGATATATATATCATATCACCCTCCCGCTACCCAACTGGCACAGAATCCACCTCATAACCAGGTGGCGCCTCATCCGACAAGCCCAACGCCCAATCCGACTGCATCTGCTCCTCCAGCTGTCGTATCCTCGCCGCCAAAACGTCATTCTGCGCCCGAGACACTTGGAGCTGAGACTCCAGATCCGAGTCGCCATCATCGCGCGGTGTCCCAGTCAACGCCTCTTGCGAGGACGCCGGGCTAGGAGTGGAAGGAGAATTGGGATCACGCCTCGAGACGAAGCGCATTATCCTGCTTGTTCGCCCGCCACCACCAGAATTCGACTCGGGTACCGCCCGCGTTCGCTCCAGTTCCAGTTCCTCCAAATTGAACAACTGCATCTTTTCCTGCATGGCGCGCATCTCGCTCGCCAGGAACTCTTGTCGTGCGCTGACGGCGCTCCGCCTGTCGGGTACGGTGGCGCCGGTATTCGTAGGAGCGTATGTGGATACGGCGTTGGAAGTCGAGGCTTGCGAAGCTTGCCTCGTCAGTGCTGAGGGCAATGGTGCTGTTGACACTCGTGAACCACCAGCGGATAAGAGGAACTCGGACGCGAGGGGAGCGTTGGATGTGAAAGAGACGGGCGCTTCGATACCGTGTCGGTGGTATCGACGTCGGCGGCGGTAGCGGAACCAGAGGAAGACGGAGAGAAGGGAGAGGAAGAATACGACGCCGATGACAATGCCGACGATGGCGCCGGTGGGTGGCGTTGATTTGCTGTTCGCCGTTAACTCTGGTCAAAGGAAGAGAGCAGAGCTGATTCACCTTTGAATGGCAGGGGAACCGTCTTTAGCGACGCTGGTGGCAGCTGGCGATGAAGTGCTGAGCGAACTAGTGGAGGTCGAAATCCTGTGCATCGTCAGTCGGTTGTGATTTTCGATAGAAAAAAACAGCGTACCCTGAACTCGAAGCCGTATTTTGCACCTTGTGCGCGCCGGTTGCCGACGTCACCTTCGAGCGAGCGCTAGTGGTAGTACTCCCAGCCGCCGACGCCGACGCCTTGGTCCCTCCAATACAACCGTTCCCACTCCCAGCAGAAACCTCAAACGGTGCACTCGTCTGCACATTCCCTGTCGCATCCGTCAACTCGAGCACCAGCTCTGCACCCAGGACAGCATCGACAGCACTCCACGTGGCCGTGGTATCTTGGACGCTAGCAGAGAAGAGTGCGGGCTGCGAGTTGTCTGGGGAGTCGAGGACTTGGATTGTGTATGGGGGCGTGCCGCCGGACCAGGTGAGTTGGAGCGCAGAGCATTGGGGGGCGGATGTTGGGGTGTTGAGAGTTGCGGTCGTGGATTTGTGCTGACCAGCTGCGGAGGACATGGAGAGGAGCCTGCCCGGAGGAAATCAAGAACAAGAGAAGAGAAGAGCCAGCTCAACCCGGGGCCGTGGAATGCGTCGCAAGACACGCTGCCATGACAGCTCGGTGCTCATCTTGGAGACACTCCACCGAGAAATTGAATTGAATGGCAGATGTCTGATGCACAACCGCTCCGCCGCTCGGATGCGCAGAGACGAGATTGCTACCTCGGTCTCGAAATGGAAGGCCTGTCACCCGTTTAAAAGGCTAGAGTTTGGGTTCGAACGGCTGCAGCCGCTGGCAGCTGTGCGGGTCTTTGGATGTGAGAGAGCAAAAAAGAAAATTAAACGGATCACCCGGTGTCGCTGATGCCTATCACGGCCTGAATCAGCCGACCCTTGCGGCCATCTCGGTGCAACAGTGCCAGTCTCAGTTAGCAGAACCTTGGCAGAACAGTGGATTCTATAAAATTAAACGAATGTATAGCAACCTCTGAAGATAAATACATCTAGTCGTCTACTCTACCATCTATTAGTACTCTATCTACACCCCCGCCCTCTCTCCCTCTCCCTCCGTTTCTACCGCGTGAACCAAATAAAGTGGAAGGTCACAAAGATATTGTAGCTATCCAAGAGCAGCATCGGGATAAAGTTCCACCAATGATACCCCTGCACAAGCCTCAACGTCGTCAGCCCAATAATCGCCCCCGTAACGCCATACACCCAAATCGCACAAAGGATCCGCGAGTTGCGGTACTTGTTGTTCTTGCCTTTGCTTGACTTTACAGCGGGTGCACCGGCTTCTTTGGAGGCCTGCGCTTTGTTGTCACCAGAGGGAACCCAGGCGGCGGTGGTCCCGAAGATCTTGTCTTTGATCGCCATGAGGTAGGCGTATTGTTGGATCACGAAGACGTGGATGCAGTTGAAATTGAAGCGCTTCAAATCAAATTTAGTTCTATTATTGAGGCTGAAAAAAAGAGAGGAACTCACCTGCCGACTCCACAGCCTGAAAATAATGATATTATCCAAGACGGCGGGTAGGACGAAGAAAAAGTTGTAAAAGATGATATGCTGAGGTTTGAAGACGAGCATGAGGAGCCCCGGGAGGGGGTTCAAAAAGATGGACATGGCAGCAGCCGAATAGTAGAGCATCCCAGTCAGGAAGCACATTTTCTGAATGAGTGTGAGTTTCGAAGTCCAGAATTCTGGATTGGTAAGGAGCGTGGTTGAGCCGGAGCACCAACGCATCTATGAACGCTCCCATGAGCAAAGGAGGGAGGGAAGAGAGAAGTGTTGACTCGCACCTGCTGCGAAAAGTACGCCTTGGCGGTGTCGGGGGAAATTCCACATGCGAGGCAGAGCGGCACGTATCTGACGCGCCATCCACGGCCCATGGCGTAGAATCCAGTATGCACATCCTCGGAATGACCGATTTCAGCGGTCCCGCCAACAGCTTCCAACGCCGAGCGGCGGTAGATGGCGTTACTGCCTACACAAATGGCTGGAATCCGATTCAGTAGAACTCTCGGGTGCGAAAAAGGATTAAAACTCACGAGCACCCCACCGATTCCGATTGACCTGAATGATCCGATAAAACAACTCCTGCGTGGCACTCCCACCTTGCTCGATCCACGTCTGATCTGGGCACGGCCTGAAAAACTGCGGACTCTGCACGATAGCCGTGTCCGTCTCGTGCCTCATATGCGGGATCATCTCCTGCACAAAGTCATGCCGAGGGCAAAAATCGGCGTCAAAGATGACGAAAAAGTCCCCGCTGGTGACCGTGAACGCGTAGCGCAGGTTTCCCGCCTTCTTGAGGTACCCGCGGTTAGGGCGCCGGATGTAGTTGAAGCCGTAGGCTGCGGCGAGCGATTTGACCGCGTCGGAGCCGCCGTCGTCGAGCACGTGCACGAGGTAGTTGGTGTAGGTCAGCTTGGAGACGTATTTGTACGTGTTCTCGAGGACTTCTATGGGTTCACCGCAGCACGGCAGCAGGACGTCTCTAAATGGCAGTGAGTCGCGGTCTGGTAGATCAGCAAGAGGCACTCACACCGAGGGATCGTCACCAGGGGAGGTAGCGTATGTCTGGACGACTTCCTTGTGCTTGTCCAAGTCATAGTCCTTTCCGGTGTATCTGCGCACATTGAGCCAAAAGGTTCTTCTTGAGAAAAGTCTAAAACTTACCCAACAGCGTAGGCGATCATCATGTGGAACTCTACGAAGAAGCCAAAGACGATGAACCTAATACAAGAGTCAAGGGTGAGTTCAGGATAAATCGAGGCGCGCACTCACCAATAAAAGTCCGGAGTCGAAAGCGAGAACAACCACATGCCCGCAGAGATGGACAAGAAAGAGAAAGTGCCGAAGATGTAGAGCGGAATCCGGTTTGTGTGCACATACTGATACTTCTCGTCTGCAGTGGGCGGGTAGGGCAGGACGATGGGCGGCGAGTCAGAGCCGACGTCGACCATCTCGCTGGGGCGGCTGTTGACGAATTTGGTGCGCCCGAAACGGAAGTACCAGGAACGCATCTCGGCACCACCCTTGTCGTCCTCGGGAGCGATGGGGATGCCCCGCTCCATGCGGGCTGCACGCACGACGGAGGCATCGGTTTCCGGCCCGGGAGATTCGGGAGTAGGGGAAGGGGAGCGGCGAGCATCGCGTGGGGCACTGCTCGGGAGAACGAGGGTGGGAGTGGTCAGCTCAGAAGAGATGTCTTCCTCCGGAAGAACCACTGGCGCAGGCCTGGGAATCGAATGCTGCGGGGGAAGTTGGTCACGGACACGCGGAATGGGGGCGTGGACGACGGTAATATCCTCCTCGGCCTGCCGTTCCAACCCAAGGGACGTCCGAATCGCGCCTTTTGGCGAAAAGAAATCGTGCACAAGGGGAAGTGTGGCGATGGGGACCGAGTCTATGATCTCGGGCGTGGCCAGACCAGAGGGAATGTCCTCGTCCACGATGCGCGAAGCCAAGATCGAGCGTTTTGCCGGGAGGAAATCGACACGAGGGAGGGTAGGGAGGGAGGATGGCTCAAGCTCCTTGAGTGAGAGGTCCTCGTCGCTGGCATCGTTGCTGCGCTGGATTTCTACGACTCGACCCATGGGAGTGGCTGAAGAATTGACCTCGAACGACTTGCCTTTAAGTATTGCAAGAGGGAAATCTGCGCCGATCTGGATGCGTTTGGCAGCTCATTCACGTATCCGGAATGGACCTCGGAGGGACGAAAGACGGCTGAAATGCCAGTCCGAGTCGGGAGCGAGAAAAGTCCATCGCCGCGTATCGAGCTGGAAATTGGCCGCCTTGCGAAGATCGTGTGATGACGGTGGGAGTCAAGAGCAAGGCGCATCACCACAGCCACGAGTCACCTTTTTCTTCCCGCCACCACACCACGAGCCAGACCAGAGAGTCTCTTGGGGCTGGACTCTGCAGGCTCAGCAGAATAATACTCTCCTAATTGTCCACGAAGCTTCTCCAATCCCGTCTCTAGTGACGTTAGCCGCTCCACAGTCCTCCCTGACCATCCGGTGGAATCTGCCCTTGTCTCTGCCTCCCGAACTTCGGCCATTCCACAGGCTTGTCACTCGCTTCAAGAGGCCTTGGCTTACGTTCGATTGTCGCTGTCTCGCTACTACTTACTCGCTCCCGTTGGTGTTTTGGATTTTCATCTCAGGGTCCTGAATTTTTTTCGAGCGTGCTGGGATCCGCGTTTGCGTTCTCAAGGGATTTGAAGAAAACAGCTCTCCTGGAGAAGGGACCGTTCCGCGTCCGACTCGTCGTATTTCGATGGCGAAAGTCCCCACCTATATAACATACCTCGGGCGAGTCAGTCTCCACCCGTTCCGCGTGTCTTGCGCACGCGAGAACTCGGCGCCCTCGGACTGACATCACCACCTGTCCATTTACGCTCTTGCTGGTCCCTTCAATCTGATGATAAGAAAAAGCTTGACTGTCACCCGAGTCATACTACCCCTTTCTCTCTGATTCTCTGTGTTAGGAGCGCTATACCTAATTCGCCCGATAACTCTGGCAGGCATCCGTCTTGGACCTTGGAGTCGGGCGCTCCACCACCTTCGATTTTGGCGCCCGGGTTTCTGTTTCTTAATACCTACTCACTATCTCTACTTCTACTTTAGACGGAAGGTTCCCTTCCGACTCGGGAACGGAGGTATTGCATGGAGCGCTAAAAATCGCTACGCACGAGGACATCGGCATCAACAACGAACAAACTCATTCGGAGACATGCTGACGCCGGAGATGCCGGCAGCTGTTGGCGGTAGTTAAGCAAGCAAGCAAGGAAAATGAAGAATTCCTCAGCGCCACACCCGACACGGACACATTGAATTGACGATACCAACAACGACACGGACCGCGGGCACTCTCTGTGATTCATTATTCCGCCGAGGAAATGAATCGCTTGGCTTGGCTCGTGCGGAGTTAGGGCCGTCTCGAACAAGGTGGCGTCTCATGCAACCCATGGCCAGTTTCGATCCATTCCGAGTTCCTCATGGTGGATTTCGGCCTGCTCGGTGGACATGTAGTATGCACACATCCTACGTCAGCGCCCCCCCGCCTGATGAACTCGATACTTACTTTGGAGCATTTTGGCGGGCGGATTTAATTTTGCGTCCGGCGGGAGGCGGGTCATTCGCAGTCGGTCTCGGAGGCTACCCGGAGCAGGTAACCGATGATCACGTGCATGGCGAATCCAATGCTCCCCAGCGCTCAGGTACGGATTGGTCTACGTCCTTGGAGATCCAATTGTCCTCAGTTCTGTCTCTTCTGTCTTGCCCGTCAACGGTCAACTTCAAGCTGTTGTCCGTGGTGTTCTTATGGCACTGCCATTGTTGGAGATCAGCAGTACAAGCCTCAAGGCAGTGTTGAGCAGTGTGAGTGTTCACACACGCTGCCTCTCTTGCTCTCTTCCACCACCTCACAATGCTGCGCCTCGATGGGGATCGTCCAGTCCGCCTTCAGACTCAGGGACCCGGCAACGTTGTACGCATCGAAGGAGATCGGCCAGTCCAGTTCCAGAACAGCACCTTCAACAATTTCGCAGGAAACATGAATGTCTCCCATACGACCAACGTCGGGGAAAGCGGTGCGTGCGAATGCCTCGACTCTCCACCTGCGCTCTGACTCGGATAAGGCCTCGACCTCCTATACCGCGCCGTGTCCCTGGATGCAATGCATGACTCGGCCGAGCGACCCCCGGATCCTTCCTGTCATCCAGGCACACGGAGTGCGATCTTGGAATACCTGGACAACTGGTCCATGGAGCAGCCCAGCGACAACCAGATGCTCTGGCTCCATGGCTGCGCTGGTATTGGCAAGTCTGCGATCGCACAGCAGTTTGCCGCGAGCTGCCACGACCGCGGCCAACTGGGCGGTTCCTGGTTCTTCAAGCGGGGGAGCGTCAGCCGCGGTACCTGGAAAAACTTGGTGCCCACTCTGGTGTATCAGCTCACTGTCACATTTCCCCAACTCGGCCCCAGGATCCAGCGTGCCGTCGAGACGGACAGGCTCGTCCTGGGGAAGACAATACACCACCAGCTCGAGAAGCTCCTAGTCCAGCCGTTCAGAGACGTACCTCCGCTAGCGTCTCGACCCATCCTGGTCATTGATGGTTTGGACGAATGCGAGGACCGTGGGACGCAAACTGCGCTCATACGTGCCTTGATCGACGTCTTGCATTCTGGCAATGCACCCCTCCATATCCTCGTGTGCAGTCGCTCTGAGCCCCATCTCCGTGACGTCTTCGAAGCCCCAGAGAGCTCGGACGTCTGTCGTGGTCTCGAGATACGAGCGGATGATGCTGCGCTCGCAGACATTCGCCGATATCTTACGGAGGGGTTTTCCCGAGTGCAGCAGATTCATACCGCCCGCGGAACGCTGCTGGATGAACGCTGGCCTGGGGAAAATACGATTGAACACCTGATCGAAAAGTCGTCCGGAACATTCATCTACGCGTCGACCGTTCTTCGCTGCGTCGACGACGAATATTCACATCCTGCAGAGCGACTCGACGCGGTTCTCAGTCTGGATCCCAGCAGTCTGACCCCTCTCGACGACTTGTACACTCAAATCTTGTCGTCCATCCCCAACAAGCCGACACTCCTTCGTGTCTTGCATGCCGTTGTGAAAGGAAATTTTGACGCCGAACAAATCGATAGTATCTTGCGAATGCGACAAGGAACGTCTCGTGCTGTTTTACGCGGCCTACATGCTGTGGTCCTTGTGCACCCTGCACGCATTTTGGGGTATCTTAAACCGGTTGAATTGCTGCATGCCTCTTTCGGCGACTTTTTGGTGGACTCGCAGCGGTCATTATCATTCTGTATCTCGGGGGAAGACCTGCTGAATACGCTGGTGCATGATATGGCTTGTGCACTCTTATCCGGATCTCTGGAGCCTATCAACTTTCGGTGGGTCATCTCGATTGAGATCAGCAAACACAAAGTGAAACGTCAAACAGGAGGATCTCAACCGCCTTTATGTTGCGCTTCTGGGAAATCCCTCCATCAGACGGACTGCTCCCTCTTTTCTGGAGTGTCAATTTCCAGCATGAGGTATTCGCCCAAACCCCGCGTTGGAGGTCAACAGACCAGGCACAGACCGTTATCAGTTGGCTCGAGGTAAAATATGATTTCCTCGCAACTGTCGATGCTCAGTGCTGCAGCGATTCTCACCCGCACCACTGGACCTGATCAGAACTTGGGGCAAATTTTATACACTGGCGCTTGCATTCCAGTCCAGTCCAGTCGGTTTTTTACTCCTCCGTGTCGCTTCCGTGTGTGCTCATATTTCTGGCAGGATGGTGATAGTCCTCGAGATTATCCCGCCGATTTATTACATCCCCAGTATCTTCAAAGCCCAGATATCCTTTCCGTGTTGCGCATTTGGAATGTGCTATCCGAGCGGCCCGGAATGCTTTACTCCCTCGACATCCACGGCATTTTGGACTTACTCTTACTGAAATGGGACGTACTGGTGTCGCTTACCAAGGTATCAGGAGCCGATTCGGTGGATATGAAGGCTATCCTGCGATTTCTCGACGATCCTGATAAATGTGGTCCACTGTACATGCCTCGCGAAGAAATCCGCCGTTTCGCTGTCCTCCAATGGATACGACGCCTAAAGGACACGGTTCTACAAAGGAACTTCACAGCGTTTAACTTTGCTCGTGCGCAAGTACCTATTTCTTCCCTTCGAACTGATATTTGAATTGCAATAGGCATAAATCCGGGATCTCACTATTGTGTCGTTGCAATCCAGATGCCGAGTTATTGGATGCACTGAAGGATCTTGACCTTGCGCAGGCTTGTTCAATCTTCAAACCGGACACTGAATATCATTTGCACCAGCACGAGCATGGCCTTGTGCAGCTCAGATATCTTGACGCGATTTTGGAATGGATTCGGGTAGGTCAGGAATCCTATCCGTCGAACATGTGATCAATTCTTCATCGCAGGCAGCACCCTCTCCTCCACCCGACCTCATTCGTTCGTGGGAGCAGCAGCAGAAAGCCGTGCAACAATGCTACGCTCGTCTCCAGTCGGAGATGCATCTCAATGGCCCTCTTCAAGTGGACTCTGATTCGGGTTAGTTTTGGACTCGGACGAGGCAAGATGCAAGGCTTGTCTAGTCTCAGTCGGGTTTTCTTCTTCTTTGGAATGCCATGAATTATGCGGTGTGCTATGTAAAAGTTTAAGGCAAATTCTAACAAGCTCTCCAGTTGGGCAAGTCTGTTCCGCCGGCATCCTCTGATCAGTCTTCATTGGATATTCCGTACCCACTCTCATCATCCTGATCATCCGATTCGGTAGGCTCTCGACCGCTAGCTTGAAATCCCCCTCGCGCTTTGCTCAGGTTGTCACTTGTGCCACAATGCGACACAACGACCCCCATGCCCAAATTCGGTGTTGCTCATCTCCCACCTGAGCCCGGCACTTCGCCTCCTGCACCTTCAACCATCCACCGTAATGTGTCATTGCTGTTACGTCCGTGCTGTTCGTTCAGAGAGCATTTTGAAAGGCGTCAGCGCAGTCACCAAAAAAACTGGATACAGATGGAAAATTGGTCGGTCCGCTTGGGTCTTGGCTTTCTTGTTCACATGGCAGAAGCCAAGGGGTTGTGCGAGACGGAAAAAGGGAATAGTAGGAGCAAAAGATGGACACACTGGGACTTGAACCCAGGACCGCTTACAATTACACTAGGAGTCGAACCAGCGCCAGCTGTTGCAAAGCAAGAGTGATGAACCTCTACACCATGTGCCCGATAAATTACAGCGATATTCGGCCTGGTGCCTTAGATCCGAGTTTGGACGAAAAGAGCGAGCCGTCGAGGGTGAGGGATTCACAGGAATAGTAGCAACAGCCCAAGAAAGGTGAGGGACGGAAGGAAGAGGATACGTCTGGGCTTGATGGCCGTCGAGTCAGGGAGGGCGGGACACCAGCGCGTGTTGGCCTTCTGAGGCTTTGGTCCGGGCAGCAACGATCTCACCTCCATGACGGCTTTGCGGTGACAGTCAGGGAGCGCGAAAGAGGATGAAGGATGAAGCACACACCAAGACTGCGCTTCTCACTACCTCGCTTATTGCCACGTCATCTCCTCTTTGTCTTCAGATTGGTCGGTGCGACCACGCTTCGTGCAGGGAGGCCCTGGGCAAGAAGACCAAGGCTTGGGGTGAATCAGAGTCATGGTGGAGGGCAAGCGTTTTGGTCAAGAAACAAATCGATGATGTGCTGCTACAGGCCCCGGGAAGCTCCACCAAAGGATTGTCCGGAAAAGTGGCTTTTTGAGGGCGAAAAATCGCAATTTCTTTGTCCGAGAAGTGGCTTTTCGAGGCCCAAAAATCAGAAACCTTGTCCGGAAAGTGGCTTTTTGAGACCCCCCCGGACCTAGTCTGATTCCGTGATCAGTTCGGTTGTTGACCAGCCTTTAGCTTATGTAAAAGTACATCACGTGCACCCGCTTGATATCTCTCTTGCTCGCGATTCGACGCGTCTGCGCTCGGATTCTCAGCCCAGAAGCGCGTTCAACCGCAGCCTGCATCTCATGCTTCTTATTAGATGCAACCAATATCGACCGGAATGCCGGATACGACGAAAAAGGGACACATTGGGCTTCGGGCTCGCTGGAGTCGACTGGATGGCGAAGGCCTCAGAAGGAGGATGAATGAGGTGCATCGGAGGAGACAGTAGAGAGGGGGATACATGTATTCAAGCGTAATTCTACCACAATTTTGCACTAGAGGCCGAGAGAAGGCTCACTCCCGGACACCCGACGCCCACCCCGACGATCCAGCGCCTCGTTGGGCCACTCTGGGCGCAGAGGCAGCGGGAAAGACAAAGAAGGGACCCCCTCTAGGCTCTGAAAGGCCGCCCTAAGCTGTGCCAGCGTAGCTGAGGTCAGGGGGTAGTGCGTGCAAGGAATAAAGTCGATGTCGTCTGTGGGGATAATGGAACACTTTTCAGGGTCGTCCGGGGTGTATTCAAGCGGCACTGCACGTATACTTAGGACCAAGGAAGGCTTGAAGGACAGAAACACGCACCGGGACCACTCTACCCCATGACAATCCCCCTCCCACAATTGCTCGTGTCAGACGACATCTTGAATGCCATTGCTGGGCTAAAAACGGTCAGAGAGCAGTGGGAGGGTACTTCGGCGACTAGCCCCACATGAGAGAGCAGCTCCGCATCATCCAGACACCGGTGAATGGGCCTTGTTGTGAGCTACTCAATGTGTCCTTCCAGCCTGGAATTCGGGCAGTGACAGGGCTGAAAATTGGATCCAGAGTATCAGGGGAGGCTGGGGTATGAGATGGACGTGTTTCTGGGGCAATCCGAGTGTGTATGAGCGAGGAACGAGGGCGGAAAGCGCGGGATACAGGGAGATCAAATGGCTGCTGGCAGTTTTACATAAGCGAAAAGACTGGTCAACAACCACCCCGCGTATAGCAACAGACATCATATCAGTACATCTTGATCGTCACTGATATCGATGTCTGTTACAGAGACTACCCCGGACCAGGTGTGTGCCCGGACTTTGAGGGTCCTTGGTGGACAAAACCTGGAATTGTGCAGGCATGTGTGGTTCTTTCTTCAAATCTCAACAAAAGTCTCAAGATCTTGAAAGATTTGGCTCATTTTGAAAGTTGAATCAAGTTCTTGCAACATCCATTGATATCTTGCTAGTTTTTGCACGATGTGGTATTTCAAGCAGGGTTCAAGTGATATTTTCTGCACTGCAAGGATGCAAGATCTTGTGAGTCAGACAACAAGTGGAAACAGATAAAAAATTGACACTGGAATCAAAAATTCTGTGGTGTGTCACAAGATCTTGGAAGGTTAAAGGCGGCAAGTGTCGCAGTAAATCCCACATGCCAATCACTGATTTTCTGATTGCCCCCCACTCAGGCTGTTGATCCGTTGGCAGCCGAACCGCCAGGAAACTGATAGATCACACTTTTGCGCCCTTCAACATAAATGATTGATCGCAGTATGCGGCTTGAGCTCGGCCACCACGGCACCACCAACTCTGGTGAGATCTTGCATCCCTATTAGACTCAATGGGCCATATTTTGACTTTCAATCCTTCAAAATCTTTGAACATTCGCTGCAAATCAGTGGAGTCAAAATGAGTCAGTGGAACTTGCACAAACTTTCAAGGTCCTGGGGGGAGAAAATTCACAAGATCTTGCAAGATGATGGTAAAATAATGCCAGGGAAAGTTGACAATCATCCAATATCTTCCAAGATCTTGAACAAACTGGAAAATCTTGCCAAATCTTGCAAGATCTTCGAAGATGTCACGGAAATGATGGTGCTGGCAACAAGAAAACACCTTTTGTCCACCAAGGGCCTTCATACCGGACATTATATGAAATGTCACCCGGGCCGCGCCGCCAGGCGCGGCGCGGGCGAAAAATTTGGACCCACGTGACAAACCTTGTCCGAAAGTGGCTTTTTGAGGCCTGAACTGCCCAAATCGAGTGGCTTTTTGAGGCCGATTTTCGGAAAATTTCCGGACAATCCTTTGGTGGAGCTTCCCGGGGCCTGCTGCTACTGATTCTGCTCCAAATACGACTCGATGTGCGCCACTATGGCCGCCCATTGATCCTCGTCTACTACAAGCTCATACTCCCCCATGTCCCCTGCGGAAGTCGTAAGAAGCCCCTGCAAGTCGACATGCTCCTCAGCCAGCAGCGTCTCTCGAAGCCGACCCGTGACGAGGCCCTTCTTGACGAGCTCCTTCACACACTCTTCAATCTCTGTCTGGCGCCTCCACTTCTTGACCGCGATAAGGAACCGGGCGAACACCGGCCCTGTGAACTCGATTCCACACGCTGGCATGTCCTCCTTCTTGGTCCCCACGAGCACCGTTACCGAGTCGATCGCGTCAGCCAGAGCAGGAGCGTTCAGAGCCTTGAATCGCGCGTCCTTGGCGATCTCCGTGAGACAGAGCCGCAGGCGCCAGTTGTTGGGGGACGGTGTCGCGAGCGCGAGCGCCTGTGTCGCGGCGGTTTTGCCGGCCTTCTTCTTCTTTGGTAGGCGCTTGGGCTCGAAGGGAACGACCCGGAGCGTCGACGGGTCAATCTCCTTGTCCTTCTTCTTTTTCTTTTTCCCGTTCTCGGGTAAAAGGCCGTTCATATCGTCAAAGATACGCGCCCACCAGCGTTTTGCCTGGTCCCCGCGGCGAAAGTCGATCAAAGTGGTGGCGGGCATCTTACGACGCAGCTCCTGGGGGATAGTATCGTGGGACCATATGCGCGCATCGTCGTGAAAGAGGAAATCCGCCGCCAGCTTGAAACAACTCTTGTTGTGGTGGTCGACGGTGCACGCTAGGGGATCGCAAACGTCATCCGTGCAGTGTGCGTTACAACGGAGGAGAGAATAGGAGTGCTGGTGATGGAGATGCTCGAGCGCCTTGCCCAGTGTCCTGGGCTCGTCCTTCTCGCAGCGAGGAAAGCCGCACTTGACGAGCTTGTCGTAGTCCATGGTGGGCACCTGCCGCTGTCCAAAATGCGTGCACATGTGGTTTCGGAGCACCGTCAAGTTGTCGAATACTCTGAGGAAAGGAAATCAGAAATCAGCGGGATATATCGGGTGGAGACCCACAGAAAGCGCTTGCACCACGGTAAAACCTCTTCAAAAAGGCAGCACGGACAAAAGTAGAAGGTCGACGTTCTCTCCGGTTAAACTTGATCTTGATGCTGAGGACTCCAGCGCCGCTCAAGGTCGGAAGAGCCTCGTCGCGTTCTTCGTCGGCCCTGAAGGGAGATGAGATGCGGAAGGAAGAAGTTGGATCACCACGGACGATGCGGCGGAAGCCTCGCTAACAGAACTGGGAAGGAAATCAGTTGGGCCTTCTCACAAATCATAGCGACATACCCCATGGAGACGTCACTAACTCGCGACATGCTGCGCGGTGCAGTCCTACGTGAAAGGTGAGCCAGAGAGATCAATGGGGAAGAGTAATATACGAACCTCATCGACACGTCAGTTTGATTTCCCTCGTCCTCACTATCACTCTCTTCCTCGTCATTGTCCTCGTCCTCCATTGACTCTCCCAACAGCTTGCAGCGTAGGGTTTCAAAGCACGCAGCGCAGTGCTCGTCAAAGTCGTCCTGGATCTGCTGCCTCTGTTCCTCGTCCATCTCGTGGTCCTCCCGGGCGTTGTCCGTGACCGGGATCTTGCTCTTTGGACCGGAGAACTTTTTGGAGCGTCTGGGCGGCACTGGGACCAAGGATTTGCATATGCAGCATCGAAAAGTGTTGGGGTTGTGCTTGAGCTCGCACGACACGATATGCTGGACAAAGTGACCCGAGTGGTCCTTGTGGGCATCTGCTTCGCTAGCCGCGGGATCGCAGAGGCAATAGGGGCAAGCACCCTTCTGAGGACCTTTGGACATGCGCATGAAGGCAACGTAGCATCGGACCACCTCCAGCCGCGAGTTCTCGGTCTCGCCAGCGACGATTGCGAGGATAGGGTGGGAACTATCCTGCATTGCTAGCTGCTCAAAGAGAGCCTGCTGTAGCTTGAGCTGGTTGGCGGTGTCTTTGGGTGTCGTGTCTTGCTCTTGAGTGAGCTAAGATGTCCATGAGCAAACTGCTATTGATCCTAACCTGGACACTTACGGAGAGCGTCTCGTAACAAGACCAAAGGTCGGAGAGGGCTTCAAGCGCCTCGGTTATGACTTGATCCTCATGTCCCGCCTCCCAGAGGTCGACGACGGACCGGGTCTTGCCCTCGACTTGGCGGTCAAACGACTTCCAAACGAGCGCTTCCCGGCGGGTGTACTCTTTGATGAGGGTCTCGAGGTGAGGGTCAGAATGAAGCGCAGAAAGGTCGGCCATCTCTTCGTTATCTTCGCTGAAACGCAGTCCCGCGACGTCGAGCTGGCGATCGGGGCGCTGATAAGTCGAGCTAACATGCGTTGAACGCATCGAATGTCCCATGAGATATTTGAGATGGTGCTATTCCGGTGTTTTTAGCGAGGACTTGGGAGAAAAGAAAACGTACCTCCGCGACGCAATCGATCATAAACGAAGCAAAAGAGTACCGCATCACGTGGCGAGGGCCGCGTATAGCTGTTTGCGCTGTTCGGGGGTCTCGGGAGTAGCTCCTTCGCGATTACGCTGTAACGGTGATGAGAAGAGAAGGATGAGGTGAGATGGGGCGTACCATGCTCAATAGTGAGCGCGTAAACTCGGCGGTAGTACTCTGAGACCGGCCCGTGATGATTGATCCCAGGAATACCGAGGCGCGAGCTCCCGCGAGTGGCGCAAAAGTAGATGAACATTTTGACCTCCTCGAGGGGCGGGAAGGGTGCCTGGGATTCGAGTGTTTTTTTGGCCTTTTCCTTGTCTTTATACAGGTGCGCAAAGTATTCGATCCAAAGACCCTTGCTGTGATCATGCTTTCGTTGGGTGGGTGGCGCGATGGGCTTGAGATGGCGGCGGTCAAACTCGGAGATTGCTGCATGTAGAGCGTCGTCTGTTGGAAAGTCGCGCGCCAATTCGGCCGAGAGATCTCGCGCGAGTGGATGGCGTCGGGAGCCGTCGCTGGAAGCTGATGTCGAGCGCGATGTCGCCGATCCGGAGGCTGAAGCGGGTGCTTTTGAACGCGATCTTGCTCGATCGACAACTGCGAGGATGAGTCGAGGATTAGACGATTAGAGCGATACATACGCGGGAGGGTCGTCGCTGAAAGGATGTGAAAAGGTGGAAAAAAGAAACGAGAAAAGACTAACGGCCAACAAAGGCAGTTGGGGCGGACTTGCGCGTCTTTTTTGGTTGGGGTCGTTCGGAATCCGAGTCGATGTCCATGGGTGCTACGAAAGAGATGAGGAAAGAAAAAAAGAGGAATAGAAAAAGGACTTGCTCGAAGACGATCCCTGGACAAACTCGGGGGGAGCAGAGCTTCTCTTTTTTCTGGTGCTGGCGAGTTTGCGGGCAAGGGGCGATGGCGGCGGGCCCATGCCCCCAGAGCTGCCCGCCATGGTGGATGGAGAGGAAGAGACGTAATACACAAACAAATGTCCCGAGAAGAAGAGTGATGGCTCCGCGGTCGACGGGGTCACGTTTCGTTGCACATTTTGTAATGAAAAGGACGTCGACGGACAGACAAGTCGACCTGCTTTTAGGGGCCATTGCTAGCGCATGGCAATCCGAGTCTGTCAGCATTGAATGCCAAATTTGAAAATTGAAATACATACCTCATCTCTGTCTAGTGAGGAAGTGTGGAGCAAAGACGGGAAGGCTCAGGGTATGGTGCATAGGAGCAGCGAGCAATAACTTGATGTTGAGCTATGCGGACTTTTAGACCAGGGAGACAGTCAGGGAGAGTTGGAGGAGAGGGAAGATGTTCAATTTGCCCCGACCACACTGCATTGAAGTTGAAATTGCACCAGGTCTGCGTACAGAATGTTGTGGAGTTGGCCAGCTCGGCAAGGCGGCGCCAAGATGATGGAAACTGCAGTGGGCTGGTTCAATACACAAAAAGCACAAGTTTTCGACTGGAGGGCCAGGTGAAAGTTGAACGTTGAACCAACGTTGAACGGATGTCGAACGGTCGTATGTGGTGGTGCAAAGCAAGAGGTGTGCTGTCACCGGCTGTCAAACAGTTGCCGTTCGCCGTCGGAGGCCGTCGGTGGAGATCGTAACACATCGGCCGGCAGAGAGATCCGTGTTCGAGCCATTACTAAGAGCAAATGAGTAGTCAAAGACGTCATCAATCAAAAAATGGACCCCACTTTGGCGGAAAACGGGCCGATAAGACCGAGCTTAAAAATAAATTTTTAAGACTCGGAACAGATGCCCAAGTGTACTTGGTTATTTGACGTTGGCGACAAAAGCTGTTGGAGTCGAGGCAATAGGTCAAGGAATCGTTGGTCAAGCCACGAGCATTTCTCCTTGATCAGACGCTAGAAAGAGAGATGGCCCTAGGATGCAACCGCAAAGTCACATGTTTGATGCGAGGAATCGTTGGTCAAGTCCCGTGCTTGGTGCGAGGATGCATAGGCCAAGTCCCGTGCTTGGTGCGAGGATGCATTGGCCAAGTCCCGTGTCGGAAAAACGTGATCCGAATTATAATTGGACGTGGCTATTATGGGATGATAAGCGATTATCCGTTCTTTAACGAGATGGTTCTCGATTCTTTGTACAACTGTCACTTGGTTTGGTTCCATCCCCATTTATTCTTGCTCTTTTCATCCATCTGCCTCAATGAAGGGCCTCTCCTCCACAGCAGTTCAACAGCAGTCACAGCAGTTTTCATTTCTCATCGAACAGCTGACTCAGGCACTGCCCATTTTCGACAGCCGCAGTCGATACGAATGAGACCGATACAGCAGTAACACCATATCCGTCTACACAGCCTGCCGAAGGACGACGTATCCTCCGGCAACACTCCGCATAAATACGGAGCCAGAGGTGTGTCACTCTCTCCCTCTCTTCTCTCCGTTTCATAGCACATCCTCCCCTTTCCTCCATCCCGTTCCACTGCAGCAGTGTCGCGCTTGAATGTCCAATACCACTCGCTTCAAGATCTCCGACGCTGGTCTTTACGCTGCGGGCCCTCACTCTCTGGTTGAATCTACGTGTTGCCGAAGTCGGTATCCTCTGGAGCAGCTCGCGAACGCCTGAAGCCGAAGAGGAGGAAAACGCAAGGAAGACGGCGATATGGATGTTGGCTGCGCCGAAGCTGTCCCAGACTCGATATCACCCCATTGCACATTGACAACCTGGCCTGAAAAACCTGGGGCATGCGTGCTTACTCCTCTTCCAACCAGCCTGCGCGTGAAGGCGCGCCCACGCACCCAGAGATTGTGGTTCATCCTTTTCGACTTCCATCCCCCTCGCGCACTGGACGTTTTCCCGTGAGTGACTCGGAGTACTTGGCAGCGAGAGATTGTGAAGTGTACTTACGATGTCCTGGCCCCACTTCATGCGGAGGAGCCGTTGGGATATTCCATGCATATATTCATGTGCACTCAATAAATACATTCTGAGTTGGACTGCATTACATTAAGTAGTGAATTCGATGCACATTACCGAGCATCTAGCCAAGTATTTCAACGCGCCCGTCAATTGCCGTTACTACTGTTCAAAGTGCAGGGCTGCCGGAGCGGAGCAAAGGCACTCCTTGTTGTAATAGATTGTGATCAATTTTGATCAACATGCGAGAAAGCCAACAATCAATCAAACTGCGCTGGGGACATGCTGGTCACGTCACGCTCTATCCGGAAAGTGCACAGGTCACACAGCAGCCTCAGTGAACCAGATTACCACCGAGATGGGGAAATCCAGCCCACTTGTTCGTAGATTCTCCTCAATTATAATTCAATTATAAAAGGCTGTTTTGATTATGATATTATTTGTTTATAATTGGTGTATAATTGATTATAATTGGATTATAATAAAAAAGGCTTTTTCCGACATCGTGCTTGGTGCGAGGATGGGTTGGTCAAGTCCCGTGATACGAGGCAATACTATGACATCACACATCACTGATGATGAATTGACGCGTCAAAGAATGACGCGCCTGCTCGCCGTGCACCTAACACAGCGCCGTCAAGCAAGAGTGATAACCTCTACACCATGTGCCCAATGGCAAGTGTGGGATGCAAAGTATCACCATATGGAAACAGGTGTTGCCGCCGATGCCCAAGTTCCGAACCGCTCCGGAGCGTGGCCAAGGCGTGGCTATGTACCTGCCTCATGCTTCCACCACTGACCACCCACAGGATTCGACTGGGGACTACTCCTCTGCTTCTTCGGCCCTCTTCGAAACGCGAGATCGACGAGTGTATAGGTGATAGGGTCGGACTTAATTGCGCTGGGCAGGCACTCCTGAATATTTTATCCGAATCATTGCCAGCAAAGGAGAGTCTCAATTGCAATCGACGGACATTGGGCGGCGGTCGGCTCAATGATCGACTCATCATGACAGTTTCAGGACAAGACAAGTGCTTGGCGTTGAGCGGCATATATTGACCGTCTACAAATTTGACTGATAGATTTGCGATCAACGTTCGAGCTTCTCCTTCCCCACCATCTCTCTCCCCCCACGCAGGGACAACCACGCTCTTTCCGCGCGCTGTTTCCTTCAAGTAGAAATGTTCACCTCCACCACTATCGCCCTCCTCCTCTCCGCCTCGGCCGCGATGGCCTCGAGCCACGGGCCCGCCGCGAGGAGCCCCCACAACAGAATCGCCCGTGCTGGTCCAGTCAACACCACCGAGACCGAGGCGTTTGACAAGCGCGCCTCTTTCAGCGGTGTGGAGATGACCTGGTACCCCACTGACGTACGTTGTCTGCCCTCCCCTCATGTTTCGTTGTTGATCAAAGCCGCCCACTAGACTGGCCCGTACGTTTATGCATCGACACCCCTAATTTCCATTCGTTGACGGGTTCTCAGGGACGCTTGCTCGGGCAAAAACCACAAAGACAGCGACTTTGTGCGTGTGCCATTCTTCGTTCTTGTATGTATGTTGACAAATGTCTCTAGTATGTTGCCATGGGCTACGACGTGCGCTCCCCTTTTTTTCCTCTTTCGAAAAAACTCCGATACGTTTTCTAGCAATTCGGCGCCGGAGGATGCTGCGGCAAGCAGATGAGGATTACCTACAAGGGCAAATCCGCCGTCGCCACTTGCGTCGACGAGGTACGTTTCCCCTCTCCCCTAAACAGGAATCATTCTGACTTGCGCAAACCCCTAATAGTGTGCGAGTTGCCCTCAGTGGGGACAGATCGATCTCACCAAGGGTCTGTTCGAGTTCTTCAACGACGGCGACCTCGACGTCGGCGTCTTCTACGGCTCCTGGTCGTACGTCGACGGCAACGACGACGGTGACGATGCTCCCAAGACGACTGCCAAGCCCAAGCCTACGACCACCAAGACGACGAGCAAGCCGACCCCTACGCCTACTCCCACCCCGGAGAAGGAGGAGGACGACGAGCCCAAGACGACGAGCAAGCCCGTCGTCAAAGCAGAGGTCAAATCCAGCTCCTCCAAGGCTCCCTCGTCGTCTGCCAAGCCTTCGTCTTCCGCCAAGCCCTCCTCCTCTTCGGAGAAACCTTCTTCTTCCGCGACGCCCTCCGCGACGCCCTCACCCTCCCCTTCCACTTCAGCTTCTACTTCTGCCTCCGCGTCCGACTCTGAGGTCGAGCCGACCCCGGGCGTTGTCGGTAACGTCGGAGGCGCCGCCGCCGGCTCGAGCTCGAGTCCCGTCGCCGCTGCTGGTGCACTTGGAGGTAGCGGTACGGCTGGTACCAATGGCGCTCCCACCGGGGCAGGTCCCCTTCCCTTCTTCGCCGCTGTGGCGGCCGCGCTCGTTGGCGTGCTGGCGCTCTGAGTCTGAGCTGACGAGTTTCTTCACTACTTACTTCCCTACTCCCCCCGCGCCGTCTTTGATAGATACCCTGATCCATATATACGTAGTCCCCCTTTTCTTCGTGTAGTGTGGCCGTTGTTGTTTGTGCTTGCGGCAATAATGCATCGTCTGGTCTTTGGCGTAATCTAATGGTTTCAAAAGTTCAGATCAGAACATTGTTCGAGTCTTGCCTATGGTGACGAGACTTTCTTTTTCTCCAGAAACCAACTTTAAATTCTGTTCAAGCCTCTTACATGCGTCTGCAGGTTGCCATTAGACTGCTCGCAGCAGAGGGCAGCCTTCCTGTCTTCAAACACAACTGAATCCAACAGACTGCTGCCTGCGGTCCCACTGCAGCAAGCTCAAGGAACAATTCCCGTTCGATTCGGGTCGAGTTCCATGGCACATAGATGTGGTTTTTTTCTCTGGGAGTGAAGATGTGGTATTGAACCGCAGGAGTCTACTCTAGCGCAGATCTGATAAGTAGAGTATTTCGAACTAGGATTGTAGGGCCAAAACCGCAAATGAAAGGCGACAATCCGACTCGACAAAGCGATCGCAAGAGGTTCTGATAGATACGAGGCACCGATGAAAGTTACAACTTGTCAACACTCGAGTGAGTGGGATCGGAGCTCCCGGGGACTCTGCTCGCCTCGGCAGCCACTGGCAGCGCGACAGGGAGGAACAACCAACACTGGCCATAAAAGACGACAATACGACTCGATGGTGACTGGCCACGCCTGGGAAGCATGGACGCTTGCACTGCAAATCAGGTTGACAGGAGTCCCGTTCGAGTCGGGGTCGAGTTCCATAGAGGATCCAGATTATCTTTTTCAATTTACCCCGAGACGCATGTAGTGTAACGTTGAACTGAAGCCACGCGTCAACGGTCTGCCGTTGATCTCACCACCAGGCACCATTGGATTGGGTAAAGAGTGGATGGTGGTTGGCCACACCTGTGAAATTACGGAACAGTTCTTGCATTCGGATTTGGCAGGAGTCCCGTTCGATTCGGGTTCGAGCTCTATGCGGCTGGCCAGTCCATTTAGGATACTTTCTTTTTCGATTTTACCGCGAGACGCATGTAGTGTGACGTTTAGGTGGACGAAACAGTCTGCCGCTCCCAGTGGATTGGGTAAGAGTGGGCACAGAATAAACACAGAATCGAAGCCAGCAAATTAGCAAATTACTCGACAGTCAGTGGATGGCCATGCGCGTGAAACATTTATGACAGCTCTTCTTTCAAATTAAAGTTGGCAGGTAGGGGTCCCGTTAGATTCGGGGTCCCGTTCGACCATCTTTCTTCAACAGTTTTGTCCCCTCGAGCAGGGCGGCGCCTGTAGGGACAACGGAGAACAGTCAACTCGGAAGATAAGTGAACACCAGGTGCCCGAGTCAATAATATACATCTGTATTTTACAAAAACATTCTCATCCCTCATTTACCCCGAAATCTATCCACCAACCCGGGTGACGCCACCACTCACTTCAGTACTCAGCGTGGTCCTCAACTGCGTCCTGGCATTAAGCGTCCACATGACCGAAAATGCGTACATGTTGGGCAGAAGAAGGTTTGGCGTACTCGCCGCCAGCGCTGGCGCAAAATCGTAGGGGTGCGCCGGGAAGGTGAGGGTGATTATGAGGTTTACCAACGCACTGGTTCTCGGGGGGTACAAAGAATTGCGCTAAAGAGAAGCTGCCACTCACCATATCGTCGCAGGTGCAGCGGATTGAAACGTCAGTACCAAAAGAGCCTTGAAGAACCCCGCGCTGGATGGAAGTGCCTCCCGCTTGGACTTGAGTAGGTAGTACGCCGTCGAAAACGTCATCAAGGCGTATCCGACTGAAAACGTTCAGAGAAGGGGTTGGGCGAGTAAAACAATCGCACCCAACATCACGGGCAAGAAGACGCTGCCTACAAAATAATTTATAGCCGTTCATGTGTGAAAATGAAGGACTCACACCAGTATTTAATTTCCTTCATGTGACGATATCCTTCGTTGAGGATATAGGAGGCCTAAGACTGTTGAATAGCACCCTGGAAACGGTGCGAGTACTTACCGCCATCGAATTGATGACTAGAGCGGCGACGAATATGCCTGAAACGGCGGCGACTAGTAACGCATTTCGGGAAATGATGTAGAGTCGATAGCAGAAGTAGCTTTGCGCGTAGAGTGCGAGTATCTCCACCTTTCCGTGCGTAAGAAGCAAGCAAGCAGGTGGTACGGGCGCATCTTCACTCACAACGCTAGGTGCAGAACCTAGAAGCCATCCACCGCCGAAATACTGCTCCAGTACGACAGGGAGATCGTCGGAATAGACCAGAAGCTGATACCACGTTCCGGCACTACGGATATGAGATGCATGCAAACAAGGAAAATTCGACTCACATCGCTTGTGCGGACTTGATACAAGTGAGACAAAGGAGAATCGCGACGTAGACTTTGAGGACCCGTGGGTCGCTGGGGAACGTGGTGAAATACTTGACGAACTGGGCATATTGAGTGATTCTTCCCGCCCGCGTTAGAGATCTAGAACACGGACTTGGGCCAGGAGGACGCCTTGGATGACCAGGTCTATCGCGGTTGCTATGAGCTGCCGGGGGAAGATCAGAAACTGGCAAAGAACTTGATTCGAGAGAGCCGAGATTACCCATGGACCCACGATGTAGGGGGCTGCTTCATCGTCGATGGCCGGCTGCATGAGATGAGGATGAGGTGAAGAGTGTGTTACGTGATTGATCCCATCTGGATTATCCGGTGGCCGGCTCGAGACGGATCACACGACGTGGTTTTGCTCCCGACCACCATGCCACATTGGACTGGGATTTGACTGGGATCGTCCCGATCGACCTTCCGCCGGGTCGTCCTTGGGGTTTTTTCTCCGTCGATGCCTCCATGAGCGCTGGGATTACACTCGCGGAGAAACCTGCGGTAATCCCCTCCAGGCCGTCCAGAATCCGGAGCTCTCTTTGTCTTGTGGTCGCGCACCGGCTTGACTGCTCTGAAACCGGTGGGTCCCACAAAGTAAAATTAGCAGCCCGGTAACCCCTCGTATCCCAGCGAGGGTCTCGTCTTGCTTGCGTGTCGCGAGAGCTTTGGACTTTTTGTACTGATGCCGGAAGGCCCGGTCAGTGGTCACTCATCTATTGTATCTGACCGCCCAAGCGCGACGCTTTAGCCCCTTCCTTTGCCTATAAGACGCCCGAAGACGCCCCATGGCCAGAATCTCGCCCTCTTCTACCAGGTACGCAGTGTTCCCTTCTACTCGGTGCCTACCTCACTTGGCTTTCCAGCTCTCACCATGACCATCTCCCTACTCACTCTCCCTGTCGAGATCTGGCTCATGTGTTGGAAATACTGCTCCCCCCGTCAGCTTCGTCGCCTCATTACCGTATGCCGACTCTTCCACGCTCTCTGCCACCCTCCTCTGCTCTCAGCGCAGCTGCGGCACCGTAACACCGACGTTGAGGCGCTCGTCGACGGACTCGACCAGGACAACTGGACCAATCGCCTACAGCGCATGCATCGGATGACGCTCAGATTGGATATGCTGTCGGCGTCTCGCGCATCGCGAGTCCGGTCTTGGACAGTCCACTTTGATCGCCCTCTGGGACAACAACCTGCCATGGTTGCTTCCATGTTACGACTCTCAGGCTCTGTTTACCGTAGTGCTGGCTCTGAAAGTTCTCTAGTTCCAACATGAAACTGCATTCAATGCCCTCCGCGAGCGACTTGTCGCAACGTTCGTTCGCACGCTGGGGATGTATCACAATCTGACGTCCCTCGACGCTGGGGTTCTCACCATTGACGTGAGCATCCGTGCAGCGCTCCGCTCGTTGTTGCAGTTGGAGGAGCTCACTCTCGACGGGTGTATTGTCGAACCACCGGATGGTGCTCTTTTGACAGTGCAGCGGTTCACCCTTCGTTGGCCTCCACGAATCGTAGGGCCTCAGAGTGAGGTCTTGGGCCTCTTTGGAAGCGGCGTGCAACTCGTCCATCCGGCGAGTCTGCGGCATCTGACACTCCAGGACTGGGTACAGACGACCTTGTTCCTCAACAGATGGGGCACGTGTCTCTTCCCCGTCCTCCAACACTTGGAATTACCCCGCTGCGTCGATTTGACCCAACTTCTCGGAATTCTTTCACGCTGCCTCCGTCTTGAATCACTCGTGGTTCCGTCTGTCCATGGACGGGCGAATGTATCACTGCCACAAGCTGCAGTCCCCTTTCTCCGGACTCTCACAGCGCCTTTGGCTCTCATCCATCTCTTCACTCCGGGCCGTCCCCTCGACTCTGTTACGGTGTTTCAGAGCATCGCCGGTTGCCCCCATCTATCTGCAGAGAAGGTCACGGATCTGGTCAAACACATTTCGCTCAGCACCGCGGATATCCGATTCCTTGCGCTCCCAGCGACCATGTCGCCGTCCGACACGATCAAGTTGGTCACGGGCTTTTTCCCGGCACTCGTCGAGCTGGTGTTGGATGTACGTGACAGGGGTGTCCCGAGACCGTCGGCCATGTTTCGCTACAGACAACCCAAACCGCCTCGGCCGGGCTCGCGAGTCCCCGAATTCAACGACGAGACCGCGTTCGACGACCTTCCACCGGAGGAACTATCCGATTCCGAAGAAGACGAAGGTGAAACTATTTTGGTGCGTGTAGTCGTCCTGCACTCGGTTCCTCGCCCTCATCCTGGTTCTAGAATTCCTCGAGAGCAGAGGAGGCTGTGCTGGGTTACATGGTAGGTACGATGACTTGCCATCCAATATCTCGCTCAACCGGCGTATTTGTAGCACGTCCTCACCTCCATATCCACATCTGGCGCCCTCGCCTCCCTGCCCGCAGGTTTCAAAGCCTTGTACATCCGTCCGCCTCACAACATACATGAATGCCGCACGCACATGTTCACGCGCGTTGAATCTGAGTTGTCCCGTTCAGTAAACGACTTGACCGTTGGGTTGGGGGGTAGGCAGATGTGCAACGAACAGGGATGTTTCACCAAGTTATGGGGGCGGTAGGAGGTGGCACAAAGGTGGATGTGAAAGGCCTTGAGATGGCTTGAGAAACTGTTACATCCTGAACCGGGACAGTATAGACAAACCTTGAAATGCGCCTCTTAACAGTCTTGTTAGACACAGCGATAAGACTCAGGGGCGTAACATCAGGATGGTTGGTGCGGAACTGGATCAATATTATTAGTCGTATGAACCAACAACCGATGAGATGAGCACTCACCCGCTCCAACTCAATGAATAACCCAAGAGCCAAGGCCGGCGGTGCTGTGCCTCTGAACGTTGTAGGCATACGAAGGAAGGATGTGTTGTTGTGGGGAGGCGGAAGTGTGTGTCATAAAAATCCCCCACAGTACCGCAGTCGCTGTTGCGATGGAAGTTCAAATTGCTATGGAAGCGAATAGTCACGTCTTGGCTGGTGTCAGAGCATTAATGATCGAGACTGTTGGCAGAAGCTGAGAAAATTACCGTGTCAGACTAGCCTCACAGCGCCCATCCCAGCGGCTGGCGAGCAAAATTCTCCAATGGCCAAGGGCTGATTCCATTCCAGAATTCCCGTGGGAACGTCCGTTCAATTCGGGGCTGAGAAGTGCGTGGGCCAACAAGAATTACTTTTTTGTGTAACTTCCATGCAAAATAAAAATAAATAAAAACGATACAGTATCCCTTGAGTGGCCGTACCCCGCGCGGGACCTAGGGCCTTCTATAATTACCTACTTACTTGTTCGTCAGGTACACTAGTAGTAGATAGGCATCGGCACGGGTACGGGTAACCCGCGCGGGTAGACGGGTTTACCCGCCGCGGGTACGGGTACGGGTAGCCGAGCTGGATACCCGTGACCCGCGGGTAAGCCGCCGAGCCATCATGAATGGTGCCGTGACGCCGAGAACCAGTGCTGACAGGTGTGAACAGCTCTGAATTTGCAAAAGCAAACTCGATTTGTGCACAAAAAAATCCATTGGCACCAAGTTTGCACCAAGTGGCCGTGATCTCAGTTCCCAACCCGCGGGTAACCCGTACCCGTACCCGCGGGTACGGGTACACAGCCACCACGGGTACGGGTACGGGTAGACCCCCACATACCCGCGGGTTTACCCGTGCCGATCCCTAGTATGATAGCGGACCAAACTTCATGACAAGTCGTAATTTTGACCGGGCAGCTCCAATATTGTATATTCTGGCTCAGAACACCATGGTTTATAGGCAAAATTTTCATTTCAGAAAAAACGGAGGAGGTTTGACCGTGGGAAAAAAAAAGCGCGAAATTCGGACCCGCCGAACAGAAATTGTATGTACCTAAATGGGCCTCAGGATGCTCGGGAGCAGCAATGAAGATTTTGGGATGGGTGAGCAACCTCGGATTGGCATGTGTGAGCCTGACTGTAATGTCCGTGCCGGAGGATAGGACAAAGGGCCGGAACCAGAGGTCGGAGGTCGGAGGGTCGGAGGTCGGAGGACCGTGGGATGATGACCGAAGGTGATCCGGATGAGGTGAACGCTACTCGGAGGGAGAGCGCACCAACCACTTGACTTCCGAGAGAGGATTACTCGGAGACTAGATGGCACAGAGGAGTTGTGGAGGCAACACACGTTAATTAACTACTGACGTACATCACAATCGTATGTCCTATTTATACTAAGTAAGTATGACACGACCTAATGGAGTCAGAAGTATGAAAGACAATAAGCTCTATACTACAACAATAAGAGAGAAGAAGATAAAGATAATCACAATAAGGGAAACACTCAGAAGAACTTCATTGCGTGAAAACCCTATAGGATTGTGCAATACGAACAGATCGGATGCATCAAGGTCGGAATGTCCGGATCAGTCGGAAATGATCCGAACCGGAGGAGTCGGAAGGTCCAAGGGAGAGTCGGGAGAGTTGGACATGCATGGATATAACAACGTAAGATTGTGCAATATGACGTGATCGAATGCATCTTGGATGGAAGAGGCCGGAAGGTCGGAGGGACCGGAGGGCCCAGAGGGATCGGAGGGCCCGGAGGGATCGGAGGGCCTCGGATCGAAGTCGGGATGACATGGATATAACACTGACACACGGACATTCTACGATTTTGTGGACGTAGGGGCGACGGCAGAGCCTTCGGCTGTCATCGGCTATCATCGGCTATCACCGGTTATGACCGGGCCGCCATCAAAAGCGCGAAATCTCTGACCGAAAAACCAAACCTTTGAATTTTGACCTTCTGCTCCGAGGGATCTGTAGAGGGCCTTCTTAGGATGCTATTTATGCACTCCAATAAAAAATCTGGCCAGTTTTGAGTCACCAGTAACGATTTCCAAATTGGGATTTCGACTTGTCACAAAGTGATGTCCGCTATCATAGTAGAGTCTGGCTACGTGAGACTACTAGGGCCTTATCTTAATCTTAATCTTAATCCATAAGTATGGCAGGTATACTGTTCCGAGTCTTAAAATTTATTTTAAGCTCGGTCTTATCGGCCCGTTTCCCGCCAAAGTGGGGTCCCATTTTTTTCGATGACATCTTTGAGCCCTACTTGTTTGTACGCTTACAACTGCCTTATAAGGTAATTCTGAGGGTGTTCTGGCTCCTCTTAGTCAATTACTCTTACGCCTCTTGATTCCTGCTCACTTCTGCCGGCCTCCGTGTTATTAAAATCTCTGCCGACGGCCAGTCGGACGCGGAACGGGACCGGAGGTCTGGCGGCCGATGAGTTGTCGGTTACGTTGACTGCTTCCCACCTGGACACCCATTTCCAACCTGCAGGCGACAACATCCTCCAACTCCCTCGTCTCAGACAATTTTCATTCCGACAGCTCTTTGGACGCTCGTGTCCGCGCGTCTCGACTCTCAGGGTCTTCTGGTGTACGCCTCTACTGCAATGTCAGCAAATCGAATTCCACGGCCCCAGACCAACCCCAGACTCGGATTGCCATGCAATAGCAATGGCCCTCAAAAAGCACGTAAGCCATACATAAGCAATGGCTGACTTTCCATAAGCAAAATCAAACAATTTTCAACGACTTTTCGTCAGTTTGCCGAGCTGCTGGAGACACATGAGTTAGCTTTTCTTTTATACGCGCCTCTTTGCGGTCGGCAAACCTTAAATTACACCCCCCCTCTGCAAATTTGATTTCTTGAATAAACTGTCAGAATGACCGCGCACCCCCACGTCCAGCCTTCCCCTCGCCACCCCGACTTGGTCGATGGAGAAGATACAGGACGATTCGGCGAACAAGAACGCGTCTTGGACGGCAAAGTCCACACCGTTTTGATCTTGCAGTGTATCGTTGACGACGAAACGCAGACGCTCGATCCCCGCGAGGGCGGGCACGGGCACGGAACCGGACGGTCGGCGGCGTTGAATCCGTACCACGAGGAGTTGTACTTGCCCGCCATTGCTGTTCCTGTGCCGGCAAATCCGAGCGTCGTGTTGGTTGTCCCTCCTAGGTGATCGTCCAACAACATGTGGACTGTACCTGCCGAGGCTCATCAGTGTTCCACAGCTGGGGGCTATGTAGTGAATAAAGAGATTGTCCGACCAGTGAGCCACCTACTCGGACTTGTCCAAAGACGTTGATACTGTCGTTGGCCAGGGTCAGTTCCACGTTAGCGGGCTTTATAGGGATCGGGGTGATCACGTCGGTGAGTTGTACACCACTTGGAACTGTATCTATCATGCGCGTGAATAGTTCCGTGCAGGTAGACGAAAACAAGGATGGAGAATCAGCCAATCTGGACCAAGTTAGTAGGATTCTGAACTCTAGTTCATGCGCGCACGACCGCATGGTGGCATTGCCATCGCTGCCAAAGATCTGCTTGTCCGAATTTGTCGTATCGTTGAATCCCACCACAAGAGGGTTCTGTGTAGTACCGGAGACGTACTCTGTCGCGCTGGGCAAGGTTCAGCATGTCGAAAGACAAGAAGAACATAACATACACATTGTTATCAAAATGCACGAATGTGGTGTCGAAATGCGCGACATCCTGTGTGTCCTGCGGGTCATTCAACTCGCCGACGATTGTGGGGAACGCAGCGTGTTGGACGCCTCCGAACGTGTGCCTAGGAATGGTTCAACTTCTATTGGTTACAAGGACATGTAACGCACCCGCAAGCGACCAGACCGATCATGTCTGTCTGCGTGAAACCTTGGCGGGCGAAGGAGGCGATATGCGAGTCGAGATCTTGTTGAGGCTCGGGGACGCCTGGCGCGTTGGGCTCGGTGGCGTCGATGCGCCCACCGCGGAAAGGCATTTCGAGCCCTCCGCAATTCTCGACGACCATGACGAGCGCGAGGGCCAGTGCATCTGCGACTGGAGGGATGAACATCCAGCGAGCAGGAAGAATTTTGGGACCTACCTCCGACATAGCGATTGCTGGCAATCAGGACAGGGATGAAGGTGTTATTGAAGCCGTCGCCGACATTCTGGAAGAGTTGAGTGAACTGCCCTTCGTGAGGAAGGGTCGCAGAACACACCTCCGATCTGGCCTGCTCCACACCAAACCGAATGGACGCATCCAATCCCCCAGTCCCATCCGCGACGTTATATGTGGCCATATCATGATAAGCCGTACGTATCCAGTCCGCGGCATTAGACCTCCCTGAATTGTCCGCAAACAAAAACGCGTTGCACGGCTGGATAAAGGGCGCCAACTGGACAGAGTTGAACCCAAGCTGATCGAAGCGAGCGGCTTCGAGGGCCTCGAGCGTCGGCGAGGGCCAGGTGTAGCCGTGGGTGCCACCTAGGACAATGAGCGATAAGAGAATGGGGAGCATTTGCCGGTGGGTGACGAAGAATGAAAGGGCAGAGGTTTTATATAAGTGCGCTTGAGATGGAAATCATGACAGACTGGCTGCGGATGCGACGAAGTGGACACTGGAGATGAGGGACAGAAGCAAAAAGTAAATCATTGATCATTGATGGTATTCTGATCGGCAAATATTCGCCGTGTGGTAAGATCATTTGTTGCCGAGCGGCACCAGGGTTGGAACCCAAATTTCACGATTTCCTCTCTTCGCCTTGTGACCATTTCAAGAGTGGAAAAGCTAGCCTCGCTGTCTTCTTTAGAACAAAGTCCTTGCTCGCAAATAACCAAAAGCGCAATGGCGATTGCCCAACACTGCCTGCTATTGCACGGAACCCATAAGGAACGTCGGTTGCCCGTCAATGGACGCCCGGCGTCGTATGGCCGTAGTGTAAGAGCTTCTCGTTCGACTCGGGGCTGAGCTTCCACCGTGTCTAAAGCATCATAATTTTTCTGGCCCTGGCAGTGAATTTGAGCTCCAGGCCACAAAACAGTGGATGAGAATCAAAGTACGACTCGAAGGTGGATGGCCACGCCTGTGATAAGTTCTGGTCGTCGTCGATACTATATAGGTGCAGGAGTCCCGTTCGATTCGGGGGCGAGTCTTGATTGACATCCGAGACTTGTTCTTTTGCCTCGGAACGTGTTGAAATCAAGCATTACTACACTGCTGCATTAGATTACTTATTTCCTGGGGAAGGGGCACGGTCGCCAGTAGATTCCAGTAGTGGCCGGCCACGAATGTGATTTGTCGAGGACCGCTTCCATCCGTCCCTGCAGGATGAAACGCGTGAAGCATAGTCACGCAGAGAATTTGGATCCGTAGGAGTCTTGGACGTTTGACAAGAAGCCAAAAAGGCCGGAGCATATCTGGAAGGTACGAAGGACGACGGCAGGAATTGGGCTCAGTTGAATTGCGGGTGGCCCGTTCGCTTCGGGACTGAGCCCTGAGCGGTGTACACTGTTGAACAAGTATTTTTTGATGTGGCATTCGTCTTCTACTTAGCGCGTATACAATTCCCTCAAGTACCCTGTTCAATTCGGAGCAGTTGATTCAAACGCGGAGACTGTCGACGCAGAGTTGATCTTCCCACAAACGCAGGGACGCCAGAGCATCAAGTCTGACAGCTTCCATGGCCAGTGAACGCATTTGAGTGGCTGATATTTTCGGCCCAGAACTCTTGGCAAGATACGGCCCCGCGGACTGCTGCGGTTGATTCTTGCGAGAGACTGCCATCCTCCGCGAAACTACCAGCGGTTGCAAGGATGCCACACCAGGGAGAGGAAGATTCCGCGCACTCCCGTTCGACTCGGGGTCTCGGGCTGGTTTTTGGGAGCGAATACACTTCCCCTTTTTTCTGGGGACGCGTCGTCGGAAGCCTGTCAATGTTCGATATCAACTCGGTTTGACAAGATTAGGGTCGCCAAGATTATTCAATGAAGAACAGCAAGGAAGGCTCGGCCACCCGCAAGATTGTGACCCTGATATGAATTCGTGCATTCCGAGGCTTGGCATCCTGGTTGAATTCGAATTGCGGATGCTGCCATATGCCCAACCAGATCTAGACAATAAACCACACGTAGGACGGAGTAGACGCCTCGAACCAACGTAGTTTGAACGCGGCTCAAGAGAGGTCGAACTGGTCTTCAAGGTTGGGCTATTTCTCCCCCTTTCAACACACATGAGCCTGGAATTGTAATAGATATCAAAGGGCCAACGGAGTCATGGCCATTGGTACAGAGACCCGTTCGCGCGGATTTTGGTTGTCCGTGGCAGAACCTTCCTAAGGCACGAATAACTTTTGGAGGAAGGAAAGCGGCAGGCTGAGATTGAGACATGCATACGCAAATCCACTTGAAGGGTGTGGTTCACTGGAGGGAGCAATACTAACGCCTGCAGGCATTGCTATAGGCTCGAATCCACTATCGACAGTGAAGCTTTCGATACGACAGGCTGGATTCGAGCCTAAGGCATTGCGATCAAATTCCATTTCGACGCAATATCTCGGTTCAATTGCGGGGTCAGGCTTGGTTAGAAATACACAAGGATTGCCCCTTTTCATCCATGTCGCATGCATGTCACTACGAGCAAGATAAACGCACTGGCACTGCAGCGCTGAGCGATTGACGGAAAACATCGGCCTAGACTCCGTTCGACTCGGGGTTGGATCATGGTCACGGAAAGTTGCAAAACATTTTGGTCAGCTTGTCAAATCTCCATTGATCAGTTGGCCAGGCTGGTTGAAGCACTCGATAGCAACAGGATGTGCCTCACGCCTCATGTTGGAACAAACAGAGGATGTGGATGCGCTGAGCGGAGGACACGGTTGAGTAAGAAACCAAGAGAGGACGATCGACTTGCGATCGACGGTAGAGGTTGAGCTCAATAGTGGTCGGCCACACCCGCTAGGTAGGTCCAGTGTGTGGGAAGCCCGTTCGAGTCGGGACTGAGCCCTACGCTTCCCCTGTTTGACTTTTTCGGCTCCGATCTCATGGCAAAGACGTAGTGTTCACCACGGGTTTGGCAACCCGGTCCGGGTCGCGGGTACGGGTTGCCCGGGTACGGGCTCGGGTCGCTGTTGAACCACCCGTAACCCGTGCGGGTCAGACTCAAGCCATCAATCTGCGTCGGAACATCATGGAGAGGTCACTGTGCAGTGTTTTGAGGGCATAAGACCTTGCTTACCGCTTAAAGGCTCACTCCAGAACGTCTTCCAGGCACCAGCGTCGCAGAATACGCCCCAAAACCCGTCAAATTACGGGTCGGGTCATGACCCGTACCCGGTGGCACGGGTCGGGTTTGTCGCGGGTACGGGTGCGGGTCGTCGTCTGACTACCCGCGGGTGACCCGTGGTGAACACTACAAAGACGTCCCCACGGTCTGGGGAAGACGGGATGCGGAAACAGACAGAGGTGGAGTGCGGCGGTTGAATTTTTGCGAGAACTCTGATACAATCCGCGCAAAGTACCAATGGCTGCAAGGATGCCACCCCCGGTCTCGGGCTGTTCTTGCAGAATACGTGCACTTTCGTTTTTCGATGGGGAAGCTTATGGGGAAGCCCGTCCGGATCCCGTTCGATTCTGTGGTCTAGCTCAGAAAGGAAGGCTCCGACCGATCGTCCTATTTGAATACTATCGAGTCCCGGCCCTTCCTGAGAAGCTCAAGACTGTGGATAAAAGCGAGAAGGAAGGGTATCCGACCGCCCCGAGATGTTGACCGAGTGTTCTGTCCAATTCGGCGCCTGGTCTTGGGACACGATTGCAGCGCTTGATGTTGCGTGAGATTGGTTGAAATTCTGGTCGGACACGTAGACCGGAGGCAGCTCTATATAATCAATAAGTTGTCTGTGGATCCCAGTGGTGGTTGAGCGATGCACCACCAGACAAGAAAACAACAGTTGGAGGAGGTAGACCGTAAGCTCAGTGGTGGTCGGCCACACCCGCTATATGTACATTGAAGCTTGTATCTAAGGTTTGCGGGCAGTCCCGTTCGACTCGGGGACTGAGCCATGGGCTTGGGACAGCTAATTTGTTTTTTTCTCTCTTCAGGGCTGGGTCTCTCGAAGGTCGAAACAGCCCAGCACTTGTAAGTTTTTTTTTTCGTTTTGGTAACTCAGATTGGAAATCTAGGCCGTAGGCAGCTCATATAAACATTAATTTGACTCTGGATTGTACCCAGTGATGGTTGGACACGCTTGCTACTTGTGTCTGTTTCGGGCTACAAATTCTGCAGGAATCCCGTTCGATTCGGGACTGGGGGAGCATTACTATAAATTGCCACATGTGTAAGCCAGTATTTTTTGACATGACCGAGCAGCAAGGAGCAAGCTTAGGAAGCATTGTGTATTACTATGAGACCCGGCGGTGGACGGCCACGCTCGCCAGCTCGTAGTTTGATGAGGGTTGCGTTGAGGAGGGTTTGCTATTGCAATTCGGGGCCGTCACAGAGTCGGGTCAGCGCTTGTAGGTTTTTTGGTTCGTTTTGGTAGCTCGGGTTGGAAATATAGGCCGGAGGCAACTCCATATAACCGATAATTTGGATGTAAATTGTGCCCAGTGGTGGCCGGCCACGCTTGCCAGTACGTGTCCTTCTTTAATGTTGCAGTCTGCAGGAATCCCGTTCGATTCGGGACTGGGTTATGGAGGCTCTCTTGTCAGGTATCTATGGCCCAACTGAGAATACGGGATGATTCGAGGTCAACACAGAAAGGATGTAGTAAGTGTTGAGATGAATTGATCGAGTCGAAGGTGTTGAAGAACCTGCGCAGAGGTTCCCTGAGATCACACGTAAGTTGGAGGGCAATTCAAGTAGATTAAGATGCTCTCTGAGAGAATACAGCGGGGTATTTATACGTAGTCCTAAGGCTGTGTAAAATACGAGTCATAATGTAGCATAGTCATATTGAGTCATATTGAGTCATATTGCAGTGTAGCGGGATGACCGAGTTGCCCGATGCCTGATGCATAGGTTCAACACTCCCCCTCAAGTCGGATCCATCCCAGCTTCAAGAGAAAATTTCTCATGCTTAGGCTTGGGTAGCCCTTTCGTTAGGAGGTCTGCAACCATTTCATCTGTTGGACAATAGATAACTTCAACAATACCATGTTCAACTTTCTCGCGAACGAAGTGATTTTGAACATCAAAGTGTTTCGATCGTGCGTGAAAGTGCGGGTCTTGAGAGATAGCAATGGCAGATTGGTTATCACAGAAGATGCGGCTAGAGAAGTTCTGCTCCAGCCCGAGTTCGGCGAATAGGTTGCGAAGCCAAATTAATTGGCGTGTTGCGTGCGCGAGGGCGGTGTACTCAGCTTCCGTACTTGAGAGTGCAACAGTGGATTGTTTCTTGGAGTTCCAAGAGATTGCACCTCCTGCAAGAAGGAAGGTATATCCAGAGACAGATTTACGGTCGTCTGGATTCGAGGCGAAGTCGGCGTCCGAGTAAGCGAAGAATTCAAACGGATCAATGTCCGGTCCGATTGCGGCGGCGTCGTAATTGATTGACAGACGGCGGTGTCCATTCAAATATCGCATGATTCTCTTGACTGCTGTCCAATGCGCTGGCCCTGGATTGCTCGTATACTGGCTCACTCGGGTAACGGCAAACGCTATATCGGGTCTGGACACAACAGCAAGGTAGAGAAGTGATCCGACAATGGCAGCAAAGCTGGATGCAAGTCGGATGTCGTCCGGGACTTCCATCAGCAAATCGGGGAAATCTTGCTGATACCGGCTGAAACGTAACATCGTGATGCTTCCTTCCAATACGATCGGAACGCTGCCGTTGCCATTGCAATGCCCTCGGAAGTGCCTGGCATGATTCTCGAATATCGGCAGGCTTGTCAGCCAATTGCATATTGCTGCAAACTGTGCCAGAATGAATGTGCCTCTGGGTGCGGACTACATAATAATATAGTATACACGAGTGACTGTTACTAATTCTTGCCGAAAATCTGTGCTGTCCACACAAATGAGTAGTATGAGCCTCGGAGGCTTGGAACCTCAAAAGCCTGAGCTGCCCCGTAGCGTGGAGTGGTACTACGAGGTGTACCAAGCCGCGCCGCACCAAGTGAATTGGATCGGGCATCCACGGCGTGATTATGATCACTGCTGTGTCTATATCAAGATTCATCAGCCAAAGGCCGCAAACCATCGCCTCTTGCTTCCTGTCCACCACCATACCCATGCACTCCCCTGCATAGCCTCCCCCAACCACCCTCGCCCCTCAGGCCAAGTCCTCCTGCCGAAGCCGCACCCTTCAAGCTTGCCTCAAGCTATCAAGGCTCCCGTAACCTGGAAGACCGAAGATTGTCGTGGCTGATTCTGCAATTCCAAGACCTCTGCATGGCTGTCAGTTGTATGCACCGCTTGTTGCTCTTCCAGGACTGCCCGCGGTCCTCGCAAGTCCTCGTCCAGCCTCGTCCTCTCCAGTCTTCGTGTTCGTTGTCGTTGTCGGGCCTCCATGGAAACCTGCATCAAGAAGCTGCAAGAGCCGACAATTTCTCCATTTGGTGCTACATACAAGTTCTCTGTGGTCTCCCCCCCCTCCCTCCGGCACTCCCCGTCGTTCTCTTAGGCTATTTTATGTCTGCTTCATTGTGTACTTCAGATAATAATACATTTTTTCTGCCATTCTTCGTATTGTGTCGAGCATGATTCATGAGATAATTGAGTAATCCAAAAGGGCAATACAGGTGGAATGAGGAATGAATGCCTGGTACAGAAAGGTTTGCAAGGCATTGCAATGGCCTGCCAACGTGCCCAATCTACGGCTTCTGCCAAGCTTTTCGGCACCCGAGGTTAATTGCAAGGCCGGATGAGCAGACGGCATGATTTTAGTCATGCCGGGCATTTTGGTCGCATTGCGATCGTTGCAATGCTCGGCAACGAATCTCCACATTTCGTGATGTCGGCGGTGTCGTCGCGCTTGGTGAGCGTGACATTCGGGTCCATTGGCGTGGAGACGGGCTTGGAGTGCTCCATGCCGTATTGGCGCCGCATCCTGTCGATGTAGCTGGCCTGGGAGATCGAAATGGTGCGGTTGGCGCGATCACGATGAATCTCGAGTCCGATAAGGAGTTTTGGCTCACCAAGGTCAGTGACTGTGAATTTCTGGCACAGTGCGCTCTTCAATTCGTCCATTTCAGCAGTGTCCTCAGTCAAGATGAGTAGATCATCGACCCAGACAGTGATGTACGAGGTTTTATCCTCGAGGGTGCGTGTATAAACACAATGGTCGGCTTCCGTGTGCTGAAAACCAAGTTCGGCCAGGGTCGCATTCAATTTGCGATTCCATTCACGGCCGGATTGCTTCAGACCATAAAGAGTCTTGTAGAGACGGCAAACGCGTCCCGTTCTGTCGTCAAAACCATCCGGTTGACGCATGTAAATCTCTTCTTTGAGATCTCCATTGAGGTAAGCTCCTTTGATATCGAGCTGTTGAATTTCCATGTTCTTGATAGCTCCTATGGCTAGGACAGCACGAAGGGAGTCTAAACGAACCACGGGAGAGAAGGTCTCAACATAATCCATGCCGGGGATTTGTGAGTAGCCTTGTGCGACTAAGCGTGCTTTGAGTTTGATGATATTTCCCAGATTGTCGTATTTCTTGTCAAAAATCCATCGGGAGCCTACGACCTTTCGTCCTGCAGGTAACTCTTCAAGTTTCCACGTCCCCATTGACTGTAGTGTCTGATATTCGACATCCATAGCCTTCTCCCATCCGTCTCGGTCGGGTGATGCTCGCACTTCGGACAAATTACGAGGTATGGCATCCACATTGGGTTGAGTGGCTAACAAGACATAGTTGGTCTCATCAATTGCCTCGGATGCATCATCGTTGTCGGGTGCGTTGGTACGTTGAGCGGCGGGAAGGCGCGACTGCGGGTTGTGCAAACGGCGATAGTTGTGATCTTCCATGTCGCGAGTGGATCTGCGAAGAGGGGTAGGATTGAGTCCCGGAGGTCCGTGTTCGGTCTTCTGTCGAAGTGGTGATGGCATATTGGCTAATGGCTCCCTTGATACAGGTGATGGTGTACGCTGGGTAGGAATGGTAGGTGCGGTAGCGGCGGCAGCGGGTGCAGGGGTAGGTTGTTTGATGGTAGATGGAGCGGCGGCAGCTGGTTGATTCGTTTTCACAGGCTGCTGATTGGCCTTAACTCCTTGCTCCCCCTCAAGCGGCAGTCTGGTTGGTACGTCGACATCAACATCGTCCGTTTCAGTCTCTGAAAATGTATAGTTTCGTGAGACCTTGACCTGCCTGCTTGATTTATCCCAATATTTAACTGCGTCAGGTCCGTCCGCATATCCAACGAAGGTATACTTCTTGGATTTGGCAGTGGTCTTGCCAGGTTTGGTGGATTGGGTGAGTATCCATACATCCGATCCAAATTCCCTCAAATGTGACATTTTTGGTTTCTCGCCAGTCCAGACTTCGTGCGGGGTCTGCCCGTTTAAAGCTCTGGTAGGTAAACGATTTCTCAAGTAAGCGGCATGAATAACAGCCTCCGCCCATAGGAATGATGGCAAATTGCGAGCAATAAGCATCGCGCGTGCGAGTTCCATTAGGGTGCGGTTGAAACGTTCGGTGATTCCGTTCTGCGAGGGTGAATATGGGGCAGTCGTCTGTAGGTCGATTCCCTTGCTTCTACACCATGCAATGAGTTCCTTATTGATGTATTCTCCCCCGTTGTCAACGCGAATCGACTTCGGAGCAGTCTTGAGATGAGGCTCGAGGTACGCAACGTAATCTTTGACACATTGGGTGGCCTCTGACTTCTGTTTCATAAAGAATACAGTGCATCGGCGGGAGTAATCATCGGTGAAGGAGATGTAGTATTTCGCGTTTGAAACGGCAAGGTGGCTTGGAATAGCCGCGACACGTGCGGGTCCCCAGACATCTGAGTGAGTAAGTTCTCCAGTTTCGGAAGTCTTGTCTTCTGACTCCTTCGGGAAAGGGTGACGGTGCTGTTTAGCCTGAATACAAGCGTCGCATTGGGTGAACGGCGGGCTGTCTGGTGCAATAGTAAGTCCAGTAATCATGTTGCCACACACAAGTTTCTCCAACGACGAAATTGACAGGTGACCGTACTTGCGATGAAGTGAGTTCCAAGTCTCGGTAGACTCACTGGATATGTTAGCGTGATCCTCATCGCGAGGTTTCACATCCAAGAGATATAGTTTACCAATCTTCTTGGCTGTAGCTAATTTACAGCTCTTTGCGGAACATAGGGCGCGAGCCGGATTTTTATCAAAATGTTTGTCACGCGCTGACCTATTTGCGCACGTGACAACGCCAAACAAACCCGATATACATTGGCGCCTGTTATGTCCCGTTCCAACGCCAACTCCGGTACCTCAACTCCGGTACTCAACTCCGGTACTCAACTCTGGTACTCAACTCCGGTACTCAACTCCGGTCACGTCGGGATGCCTCCCGACGTCGAAGCGCATCACGCGCTCCTCGGTTCTATCCGGGTACTCGGGTTTTCACGCGATGAAGGTATCTGAGCGTTTCCCCCGGACTTGGTATTCATCAGGATATCCACTTGATCATTCCGTGCGGACTTAATCAGCTTATATCCACATAGCCGCATAAGTCCGTTTCTATTATTGGTCTGTGGTAATGACATATATCTCTACTTACTCGTATATAAGACTTTCCTTATCTGTATTCAACCTTAGTTGATAATTGACGTTCTTGACTACTCGTCTTGGCTGGTTCCTACTCCTTCCCTTCCTATCAACATAGCAAGGCGTCTTTGACACCCTACTCCTCTGTGGTGCTCTTAGATCGCTCCTCCGGTCGACTCCTTCCAACTCCGGTCACTACCGGAGTTCCGGCTTCTACTCCGGACTTGCCTTTTGGAATCGGATCGTAACAGTATTATCAACTCCGCACGTCTTCGCTATGTCTAACCTACCCCCTAATCAACCCAACCAACCTCCCAACACGGATCAACGCATACGCATTCAAGACAACCGGCTTTCTGAGGACTCCGCGGCAATTGACAATAGACGTAGACGCCAGTCTACTATATTCGCTCAAATTCCGTTGATCGTTCGTCCTTCGATACAAAACCCGGTTCCACCGATCCTACAAACCCCCCCTGCTACGACGGGTCAGTTCTCGATCCCGCCGTATGGTCCTTACCGAGATCGGTTCGTTCCGTCTCCCGGTTCAAATTGGGACCCAAACTTACCTCCTTTGCCTAATTCCCCGTCTCGTTCCGCCGGTGGTTTGGCCCGGAATACTCCGGCTCAAAACCAATCCACTGCACAGCGCTATACCATCCCCATGAATTTCCCGATTTCACCGTCCGTTCCCCGGTTCCAACACCGCGAACCGACTTCGGCTTCAATTCGGGAAGTGCGCGCGGAAGAGCATATCGCGGATTTGTCTCGACAATTGGCTGAGTCACGCCTTCACGATGATGAATCTGACGATGGAATTCCTCTAGTTCTACCCCGTCCTAACTTCGAACCTATGGGCACTATTCCGGAGAACTCTCGCTTCGATGACTGGTTTAACAACCGGCGCAACTATACCACCGACGAACGCTATCTTGCTGGGCTTCAACACTTTGAAGCCTTACACCCTTGGGAGTCCATTCAGGTACTCCGGTCAGACGATGGAATGTCTAACCGGGAGTATGGACGCCGTCCCACGCAAGTTCGTTTCGGTGCTTATCGCGCCTCCGGCGTAGGAATGCGTCCGGAGCCAGCTCCAGCAGGTACTCAAGCTCGTCCCGGTGATTCGGATGACGAAACGGATCCGCTCAGCCATAGTTCCTCCGTCCATCAGGGCGGTCCTCCGGGACCACCAGGTGGATATGGAGGAGGTGGCCCTCCTGGTGGTGGCCCTCCGGGGCCCCCCGGAGGTGGATTTCCAGGTGGCGGGCCTCCGGGCCCTCCATATGGCGGTGGTGGTGGAGGCGGCAATCCCGGTGGTGGACCCCCTGGTGGATATCCAGGTGGAGGAAACCCCGGTGGAGGAGGGGGCGGAGGCGGGCCTCCTGGGGGATTTCCCGGGGGATTTTTTCCTCCTGGCGGTCCTCCCCAACCTGCGCCTGGCACTGATCCGTACATGGCTTACATGATGTATGAGACCGCCCAGGCGTTTAGGGACGCCGCTACGCAATTCAGAAACCCACCTGCTCAGAGGTCGGGACGGTCAAACCTTCGGAATCCGGACCCATTCGATGGAGAAGATCCTTCAAAGCTGCGTATATTCTACACGCAGTGTTCTCTTCGTTTTGGAGAACAACCACAGGACTTCGTCACGGACTCGAGCAAGATTATCTTCGTGATCTCATACCTCAAAGGTCGCACGCTCTTGCACTTCACTCCGGTGATCGAGTCCCAGACACCTCCGGAATGGGACGACAATTGGGCTGCTTTCTCGCAGGAACTCTTCAACTGCTTCGGTCCGGTCGATCCGGTCGGAGACGCCCAGGAAGAGGTCCTCGATCTCCACATGGCCAACAACGAGACCATTATCGACTTCCATCTCAAATTCGACACTCTTCGGCCTTACCTCCCTTGGTCGGATGAGAACCTCAAGTTCATGTACTATCGTGCGCTGGCTCTTTGTCTTAAAGACGACCTCAAGACTGCGCGCTACCCCGACACGTACATTGGACTCCGCACTGAGGCTACTCGATTGGATTTCATCTACTGGAAGTTCGAGAAGGAGAGGCAGAGAGAGCGGGAGAGGAAGAAGCGGATGGGCGGTGGTGGAGGTTCTGGCTCCGGTTCCGGTAACGACAATCCGAAATCCGGCAACAACGCCAAGAACACCAACTCCGGTAACTCGTCTGGCAACTCCGGTTCCGGCAACTCCGGTAACTCCGGTAATTCGTCTGGTCAGCAAAACCGCAAGGGAAATCCTAGGAAGGATCCAAAAACTCCCTCCGGTAACAACAACGCTGCCCAGACCAATCCGGCTCCCAACAAGAATCCGCCCCCGAAGAAGACCAAGCCCTATGAGAAGAATCTCACCCAGGGTGGTAAGCTGAAGCAGGAGGAACGGGATCGCCGTAAGGCGAACAATCTCTGCATGTACTGCGGAGAGGCAGGTCATCAGGCGTCCGATTGTCCCAAGCGGACTACTCCGGTCGCTGGCCGTGGGTCTCAAACCACTCCGGCCCCTGCTGCTACAACTCCCGCTCCCGCAGCCCCTGTGTCGACAACCCCGGCCGCGCCAAAAAATTAGGCCGCAGTCCGGACGCCTCAATCCCCAGTCCGGACTGCGTTGACGGCGGGGATCTTCCCGAGGTACGACTCAACGCTTCCTCTCTTTCATCTAATGCCCTTTACGTTTTACTTTTTCTATCTCTACTGCGCGCGGACTATGTATCTCTGGACGAGCGTGAACTAGGCGTAACCCTAGGCTCGTCCGATGTATCGAGGCAACTTGCCGAGGGATTCAACTCCCACATTAATGCGCTCGTGGACTCCGGTTCATCGCATTGTTTCGTCTCAGACAGGTTCTGTGACGAAAAGGGTTATCTCCCTTATTCTGTACCTCCGGTCAAGGTGCGGTATTTGGATGGCTCGTCCTCGATCATTAACCGTCAGATCCGGCTGCTCATCCGGTTTCCTTCCGGCGACGTCCATTTAATGGAATTCTATGTCACCCGTCTTGATCCTCCCTGCGACATGGTCCTTGGATACAACTGGCTTCACCGCTACAATCCGTTGATTGACTGGAAGAATGCTAGTATCGCTTTCCGGACCACATCCAATGGGAATCTTGTGTCGACACCAACTCCGGTCGAGTCTCTCTCCTCCGGTTCTGGGACCCCAACTCCGGTCCCGACTCCGACATCGTCGCCATCGACCCCAGCTCCTTCAGAGCAACATTCCGAGGCCACCGAGCCTCGTCCATTCATTACTCCACCAAAAATCTCTCTGGTCTCTGCTGCAGCTTACCGTTCTATCCTCAAGTGTAAGGACGTCCAGCAGTTTACGATGCAGGCCCAACCAAAGGAAGAAGTTACTGCCAAGTCCGGTTCCCTTGAGGATCCGGACCTGTCTAAAATTCCTTCGGAGTACCATGACTTTGCTGACGTATTTTCAGAGCAGGAAGCGTACAACCTTCCTCCTCACCGCGAATACAATCTCAAGATCGAAACCATCGACGGCGAAGTCCCTCCGGTCGGGCACGTCTACTCCCTTTCGCAATCCGAGCTCGCTGCACTCCGCGAGTTCATCGACAAGAATATTCGTTCCGGATTCATCTACCCGTCCCGGTCGAATCATGGAGCTCCTATCCTTTTCGCCAAGAAGAAGGATGGTTCGCTCCGACTCTGTGTCGATTACAGAGGTCTTAACCGCATCACGAAGAAGGATCGTTATCCTCTTCCATTGATTGCTGACCTCTTGGATGCTCCGGGAAAGGCGCGTATCTATACCAAACTTGATCTTCGGCACGCTTACCATCTTCTCCGAGTTGCTGAGGACGATGAGTCCAAAACTGCATTTCGGACTCGCTACGGCTCTTTCAACTTCAGAGTCGTACCGGAGGGTTTATCTAACGCTCCGGCGGCTTTTCAGCGCTTCCTGAATAGCCTGTTCGCGGACTTGCTTGACGTTTACGTCGTTGTCTATTTGGATGACATTCTGGTTTACTCCGGAGACGAAGCTCAGCACACAGCGCACGTACGGGAAGTACTCCGGCGCCTCCGGGCCTCCGGTTTGTACTGCAAACTCCCCAAATGCGAGTTCGGTGTAACAACGTGCGAGTACCTCGGCTATATTCTCTCTCCGGATGGATTCCGGATGGCCGAGGAGAAGATTGCGGCGATAATGGAATGGCCGGTCCCACGTAAAGTTAAGGACGTTCAGTCATTCCTTGGCTTTTGCAACTTCTACCGTAGATTCATCTGGAGTTACTCCGGTATCACGGTCGCCCTGACACGCCTCACGCGTAAGGGCTTGAAGTGGGACTGGACCTCCATCTGCCAAGACGCGTTTGAGACGCTCAAGAGGGCTTTCACCGAAGCTCCGGTTCTCCATCACTGGGTTCCCGGCCGTCAACTTACGGTCGAAACGGACGCTTCGGACTACGCTATCGCCTCCATCCTATCAATTCAAGGAGACGACGGCGACATCCATCCCCTCGCATTCCGGAGCCGGACTCTGCAGAACGCGGAGCTCAACTACGACACCCACGACAAGGAACTCCTCGCCATCTTCGACGCTTTCGAGCATTGGCGCCAATACCTCGAAGGAGCTCCTCTTACAGTGGATGTTGTCACCGACCACAAGAACCTGGAGTATTTTGCTACCACAAAGACGCTTACCCGTCGACAGGTTCGCTGGTCAGAGAAACTCTCCGCGTTTAATATGCTCATCCGGTTCCGTCCTGGACGGCTTGGGGGAAAACCTGACGCGTTAACTAGATGATGGGACGTCTATGCTAAAGAGGGGGATAGGGATTATGTTCAGGCCAATCCGCAAAATTTTCGGCCAATTTTCACCTCCGAACACCTCTCCGCGTCACTCCGGGCGACATTTCTTGAAGAAATCGTACTCCGGTCATCGGTCGTTTTGGACGTCGAGAAGCTCTACTCCGATGATGTATGTGCTCTAAACCTACTATAGAAATCGACAACACTCGAAGAATCTAACCAGATGAGTCGAGATACAGACGAATCTATATCCAACTAACCCAATCACGAAGCTCCGGGGCGAGTGACAACTATTGAATAGCGGGAATGTGGCGAGTATAAGTCCCTAGTACAGGGCCTTGTAAAGGTTGTAGGGAATTGAATGATATAGTCTCGGATACGATGTCGAAACAAAGTATTGCGAATAGAGATCCTTGATGTAAACCAAGAATGACGATTCTAAAGCGTTTTGTAGGTGGTAAAGCTTCACAGCTAACACAAAAGATAGATTGAGTTTGGCTACACCGCCAAAGTGCCGTCATGTTGTATCCAGCCGGCGCGTCCAGTCAACACCAGCTGATACGGATCCTGGACACAGCCGGATGACGGCTGGCTATCAGCCGAGTGTTCCAGCCATAATTCTCAGCTGATAGCCAGCTGGCCATCCAAACAAAAGTGCCTGGCCGCTACAGGTGGTCCTACCTGAAGAACTTGAAGCCACCGATAAATAAATGTCATTCAGAGCTGCCCACAAATTAACGGGTCTGTGATAGGCTGCGTTGATGCACTTTTGGGGAATCTCGTGAACTGCAAGAGATTGAATGGCAAAGAGCTCGGCCTCTCGGTGAGCACTGAGGCCTGGCGAGGCCCGCAAGGCGCACGACTTGCCACTGGGGTGCAAAGTACCTTTGCCGAGGGACGGAGATGTCTGTCCATCACCATCACTCCACACTCCACATGGTTGATACTCGGCGTTGATTCGGCACTCCATGGTAACGGTAAGCGATATATAATGGTGTGATTTGGAACTGTCCCGCGCATCTTTCTTCCCTTCGCCCACATTCCTCCCCCCACATTCCTTGGTCCTCCCGCGAAGCCTTGACTGCAAGCTCTTCAAGAGTGCTTTTCTCCCTTTCAAGCCGCAATCCTCGAAGTCCCCCCTGCAAGGCTGCAAGTCTGAAGACAATCCAGGCTTCGAAGCATCCCCGGCTAGAGTTCTTCTCTGCAAGTCGTACTGTCCCTGTGCCTCAAGGCCCCAAATCAGTGGTTCCCGTTCAATGCCCCTCCCTCCGCAACTGCGACACCACTCCTTTTCTTCATGTTCTTCCCGTGTACCCGCGTCAACGCTCCGTCAACACTTCCACAACATCGCGTCCGTTTTCGTGTCCTTCGACGATGGCTTCTTTCTTACGGCGGCATTAACGTTATCATCTGCTAGGCCGCCTCCTCTAAAACTTACGGTTCGTTCGATGCGTTGTCTCCATGTATACTTCCTGTCATGTAACATATGTACGTATGTCGAATCGAATTGAATTTCTGTGCTATATTTTGAAGTGCGATGAATATGTCGAGAGGAGTGGCAACGAATGAACAACGAATGAAATGGCAGCTGGTGGCCAGCTAGTCTGACCAGATGTACCAGCCCGAGCTGGACCCACACTGGGTCCATTGAAGATAAGAGCTGGGATCCAGCCAGCCACCAGCCGGATGCCGTTCGTCAGCAACATGTGGTACACATCTCACCCCCCAGCTGCTGGTCAGCTGGCCGCACTCTGGCGGTGTAAAGCCGGGGTTTTGCAATAAAGCAGGTATTTGGGTCTTTCGATCCCTTTCACACTGGTATCCGAAGACGACAGCGACCGATACAACACGGATTTCGTAGATTCCGACACTTCGCAACTCTGAACACACAAATAACCCTTGACAGACACACGGTACGACACAATCCAACAGATACTGATTCCAACACACTGATTCACACTCAAGTCACACACACAATAGCCAACAAACAAATGTTTAGATTTTCAATAGCGATTGCTTAACTACGCAATGCACCGTCGAAAGCCTCGGACAAAACCCTTGATCGCAGCTGGTAGCTTGCTAGTGGGGGAAGTATCCGCTGCCCTCTTGGGTAGCACTCTATCTACTTTATACAGGTCCGAGAATCATATGATAGTACAAACGAATGGCGCAATAATTAAAAATATCCTTGGTATCTGGAATGGAAACACCCTGATTGGTTGATCAGAACCGGCATCGTGTACGGCCGGTGTGTCAAGCCATGATTCCGCGTGGCGGACCTGTCGATCCGTGACTCCAACATTGATCCATGACTCGACTGATTTTAGTGAAGTCGTATCCGACCTCTCCCTTGATTGTATACCCTCCAGACGTACGCCCATAGGTTGTAGGTCCAGAACGATACCCATATCTCCGACTACCTGTCCCGGATACCAGCAGATACTAGTTTGAAGACTAGTATCCGACCCGGATCCTCCTTGTCCCGACTGCTGATGACAACTACGTCACTCCCTTCGGACCCGCGTCGGCGGTCTACTCATGTTTCAGGCTTTTCGGCCGACTTGCCCATCATCCCGTGACCTTCCGAACCTCCGAATTGCACTCGCACCAAGGTTCGAACGGCTGACAATCGTACAACGGTTAAGAACTTGTTTAATTGGTGTATCCCATTGGTAGAGCAGGTATCCACAACTCCTACATGTTTCGGAGTGAGCCCGTCGGTCATATTCAGGTAAATACCCTTCAACCCGTACAGTACTCTTAAGTATCCACCACACTGACTGTCTCTGGGCTCAACATCAGTCTTGTACTGAGATGACTTAGCTAGGATACTACCTCTGAAATCGTGCAAAACGCGCGTTTTCAAGGGCAGTCAAATTCCATGCTTATCACCGACATCCGGACTCATCTCTCCGACGATCCTCACGCCCTTGCGGGTCTGGAACTCGCTAAAACCGGCACCAACCCTCGCTGGACGACAGACGAGGCTGGCTTACTCCGCTTAGACGGACGAATCTATGTTCCCTCATGCTCCGGTTCTTCACCGGAGCTCCGTGTACGTGTTTGCCAGTTTAAGCATGATCATATTCTTGCTGGTCACTTCGGACAGAACAGGACGCTGGCTCTGATCCGGAAGGAATTCACTTGGCCAAATTGTCGCGACTTCGTCAAAGACTATGTCAAGTCCTGCGTCACGTGTGCGAGGAACAAGAAGCCCAGGCACCGTCCTTACGGTCTCCTGAAACCCCTCCCAGTGCCTCTTCGTCCATGGCATTCGATATCCATGGACTTCATCGAGCAACTTCCGGCCTCCGGCGAGTACGATTGTATTCTTGTGATCGTTGATCGTGCTTCGAAGCAGGTTATCCTCATTCCCTGCGACGTTCACATCGACTCTCCAACACTCGCCCGGATGTTCCTCATTCACGTTTTCTCCAAACACGGAGTTCCGGCACACGTCACTTGTGACCGGGGTTCCGAATTCATTTCATCCTTCTTTCGTTCTTTGGGCGAACTCCTCGACATGAAGATCCATTATACTTCGGGTTACCATCCGGAAGCCGATGGTCAAACGGAACGGATGAACCAGACGGTCGAGCAGTACATCCGCATTTACTGCTCTTATCAACAGGATGATTGGGATTCACTCCTTCCTCTTGCCGAATTCTCGTTGAACAACGCTCCTAACGCCTCCACAGGCATTACTCCGTTTTTCGCGAATAAAGGCTACGATCCCCTCCTGTCCGTCCATCCGGAACTCAACGTCGCCAACACATACGCTCGCGACTTCGTGGTCAATCTCAACGAACTCCACGAGTTCCTCCGGGACCAAATCCGGTCTGCACAAAGTACTTACAAGGAAACGGCGGACCGAAAACGCATCCAACATCCGGACATCAAAGTCGGCGATGAGGTGTTCATTTCCACCAAGTACATCAAGACCAAGCGTCCAACTCCGAAGTTCTCGGAGACGCACATCGGTCCGTATGAGGTTATTGGAAAACCTAGCGCTGCCTCGTTCCAGGTGCGACTTCCAAAAAATCTGTCCCAAGTTCACCCAGTTTTCCATGTTTCTCAACTCGAACCCCACTTCCGGAATCCCTTCCCCGGTCGAGAAATCCCTCCACCACCTCCGGTAGAGGTCGACGGCGAAGAGCATTTCGAGGTCAAACAAATCGTTGACTCCAAGCTCGACCGGAGGTACCGGATTAAACTCCGGTACTTGGTCAAATGGATGGGCTACGAGAACACGGATGAACAATTCACATGGGTTGGAGCAGACAACATACAGGCAGGTGAGGCGTTGGACGACTTCCATCGCCGATATCCAGACAAGCCTGGCCCGTTACAAATCTAATTGTCAAACCCCGGCCGAGCCTTTCCAACTTCAGGTTCAATACCTCGGCCGGGGTAAACGTTCGTTCATCAAAATTCTATTTACATTTTGCCTTTACTTATACAAACGTTCGTTTCACACGAATCCGGCGACTATCTACATTGTCAATCCTCTGCCAATTCGTCGTCACCATTCTTCGCTGTATCCGGACTCGACGCGATCTCGGGCTCGGTCTCCACCGGTGGAATCATTTCCTCCTCCGATTTCTCGTCGTCATCCCCCGGCAAGAACAAGGGCTCCTTAGCCCCCTCCGGTCCCTTCACCTCATACTCCTCCGGATCGACGTTCATGTCGACCATACCCTCAACATCCCCATCCTCCAACTCCATTCCGGACCCCTCAGGCTCCTCCGCCTCGGCGTCCATCTGGATCCCAGTCCACTCCTCTTCGTCTTCATCTCCAACCGACTCCTCTCCTCCCTGCCTCGCCTTCCACGCCTCCAGCTCTTCCTCAAAGACGCGTTGGCGTCGATCCTGCTCCGCCTGCCTCCGAGCCTCTCTGGCATCCGCATCCTCGGCCTCCTCGTACATCGAATTCCCATGGTCGTTGTCCCAATCGTCTGAGACACGATCCGGAGTTACGGGGCGAGGGTCGACGGGAGGCGCGGGAACGACGTCCTTCGGCTCATCGCCGAAATCCATCAAGTCGTTGTCGTCCTCAACAACTCGACGAGCAAGACGAGGCCTCTTGACAGGCACGGGGGGAGGCGAGACCGAGATGGAGGACGATTGAGCACGCCCACGTTTGGGCGTGACGGAGACAAGAGTGGAGGGGACGAAGGGAGAGGTGCGAGGTTTCCGGATGGTGACATTTTGCTTCTTCCCACGTTTGGGTGGTGGTGGTAGTGGTCCGTCCGTCCTTCTGCACGCAACGCGTTTCTGCCGGCACAAATCGCAGGCACGAGCTTTGCCTCCGACGGAGTTGAGACAGACCGCTCCGAGACGACGGCAGTTGTCACAAGCTAAAGAAGAAGATGAGTAAAATCAAAAACGAAGGAAAATCACTCACCATTGTTTTCCTCGTCGTCTCCAGCGACGGATTCCACTTCCTCCGGCGTCTTCACGCGAGCCTTCCCTTTACTCTTCCTCGGCTGCTTCCTCCGCGACAACGGCTTCCCGTCATCCTCGTCTTCGCTGACGACGACGACCTCCTCCTCGGGCTCGTCCTCCACCAACGACTCCGGCCCTTCCCCACCTTCATCTTCCTCCTCGTCTTCACCCCACTCGATCCCCGCGTATTCGTCTTCACCTCCGGGCGTCGAAGGCTCTCGGTCCTCGTTCGTGTGGATCGCGTAGTTGCGACCAATCCCGGCGAAGAAAGCGAGGTCGATGAAGAAGTGGCGAGGGAAGGTCACAAATCCAGGGACCATCAGGTCCCGTGGACTCGGAGGGAGATGGGCCGGGGCTTGACGAGTTTTGGCGAGTTCTTCGGCGAATTCCCAGTAGTTGCAGTGGTGATCACGCCTCCGCGCGACCTCCTCGACAACGCGCTGTCGTCTCGCAGCCTCCAACGCAGCCTCCTCTTCCCTTTTCCTCTCTGCCGCTCTCTCAGCCGCCAACCTCTCCTCCTTGGCCTTCTTCGCTGCCTCCACCCTCGCTACCTTCTCCTTCGCCTTGGCCAGCGCCTCCTCGAGCATCGCAATGGTCTCCGGCGAGATTTCGTCGTCGTCCTCCGGGTCCGGGGTCGGAGCTTGGTTTTTCTTGTCCTTGTCTTCGTCGTCGCGATGAGGGGGCAGGGAGTGGCGCGAGTGGGTCGACATGGTGGTATGAGTCAAAGAAAAAAATTGATCCGGGACAAACTTCACCAAACTTTCTTTGTTCGGTTCCGGCAACTCATTCGGCTACCGGCAATCATTTCTACCGTTCTCTTGGGCTCTTGAGGGCAAGAGCCTAAGAGGGGGATACTGTTATGTCCCGTTCCAACGCCAACTCCGGTACCTCAACTCCGGTACTCAACTCCGGTACTCAACTCTGGTACTCAACTCCGGTACTCAACTCCGGTCACGTCGGGATGCCTCCCGACGTCGAAGCGCATCACGCGCTCCTCGGTTCTATCCGGGTACTCGGGTTTTCACGCGATGAAGGTATCTGAGCGTTTCCCCCGGACTTGGTATTCATCAGGATATCCACTTGATCATTCCGTGCGGACTTAATCAGCTTATATCCACATAGCCGCATAAGTCCGTTTCTATTATTGGTCTGTGGTAATGACATATATCTCTACTTACTCGTATATAAGACTTTCCTTATCTGTATTCAACCTTAGTTGATAATTGACGTTCTTGACTACTCGTCTTGGCTGGTTCCTACTCCTTCCCTTCCTATCAACATAGCAAGGCGTCTTTGACACCCTACTCCTCTGTGGTGCTCTTAGATCGCTCCTCCGGTCGACTCCTTCCAACTCCGGTCACTACCGGAGTTCCGGCTTCTACTCCGGACTTGCCTTTTGGAATCGGATCGTAACAGCGCCGCACAGCGTTAAAGTCATGGGAACCCTGTCTCGATCGGATTGAAGAAGAAGCCGAGGAAGACATTATTTAAAGACGTGGGATAAGTTTCATATTTATGCACGACAGCGTGGATGAGGGATGAAGTTTTCGATCAGTGAACTGTCAGATCATGACAGGCTTCTATGAAGAACACGGTGTAGACATGACAATAGGAAATGACAAAGATGCAGAACAATAGTGCATGTCGGAAGCCAGGACAATTAGTGTAGCATCGTAGATCTATTCCTCATAGTATAAAAGCAGTAGCTAGTCGTCGTATTCTGTACCCTCTCCTAGACTTTTATTCAGTTCATTTTACGAGCTTTAGTAGCGCACTACCCAATCCACAGCATCTTACCGCTGTTGGATGCGTGAAACAAGTCTTGTCGTGACATAATAAAAGTCTACCCTCATACCGCTCATACCTCCCCCCGACATATCCTTTCCATACGCCTCGGCGTCCCTCCCCCACTACTTGGATTCTCGTAATTGAAGATCCACTCATACCTCAAGCGTCACGTCGTTGAATCGCGACGTTAAACAAGCGCCAATCTTTGGTCGAACTATTTTGATAGACAGTCGCTGTGCTACGGGAAACGTTGAGTCCGTCCCCGCACAATAGCAGATATTGGCGTTCGGGTGGCAATCTTCGGAGAGTACCCTCGCGCAGATACCGGGAGAGTCGTAGAAGGCCCGGGTCTGTTCTATCGGCAAGCGTTCCGACCGAGAAACCCACCACCGGCTTCGTGCCGCTCCTACCCAAGCCGCGACGGCGTTTCGCGCACCATCATCCTCCTCTTCCGGCACCTCTAGCCGTGAAGCCCGTTCCGTAGCGGACCAACTCTTGGCCGCTTCCGCCACCACCCACCACACCTTCCATACCGCCGCCCCTGCCATGTCCCATCACGGCAGCCCCATCCCCTATGACCAGCCTCAGGCTGGTTACTCGTACCCTCCCCAACAAATCTACCCCTCCCGCCCTCCTACCCGTTCTCCCCCTCGCCCCCTTCCCACACGACCCGACTCACAACCCCCCGCCCAGCCTGGCCTGACTGAGTTACTTCAGGCCCTCCCCCCACGCCCGGCACCAGCAAGGATGACGCTGGCCCGGCTTCCCCCGCCGTTTGACGGCAATGACAAATCCAAGTGGGAAACTTGGATCGATAGTGTCATGACTTACCTCATGGCCTACGAACACGACTTTGGTACAGATCACCGACGTATCTTTTTCGTGCTCTCGTTGCTGGGCGACGAGAAGAGCACTGCGTGCCCGGCCTCGAACTGGTCACGCAACTGGAAGGCGAAGCATTTTCGCCTTGATCAACCCCGTCCCTCCTTCGCGGAGTTCTTGACGGAGTTGGAGTCGACGTTCGCGGATCAGAACGTCAAGGAGACGGCGCTATTGCGCCTGATGAACACTCGGCAGGGAACGTCCACCCTGGCCGACTTCCTCCAGTCGTTCGAGTTGAACGCGGAGCAGGCGGGCTACACGCCCGGAAACGTGCTGCATGACACATTCCTGTGTCAAGCATTGGAAATCCTGGTCTCGGACCAGGTACGCAAACAGCTGTATGCTGGAGGCGTCGAGATCCCGGGAACCTACCCCGGATTGAAAAGCCGGTTGATGACCATCAACGGCATCATTGAGCGCGGGAAGCTCATCAACTCTCGCTGGGGAGCGGGAGGTGGAATGTTTTGGACGCCGGTGCAGCAGCAGCCGCCGCCCAAATTCCCCAAGGCCACGACACTGGTGCCGCCGCCTCGACCCCAGGGGACGGCCCCCCATTTGGCGACCCGGGTCACTCCCGGAAACCCAGCGCCGATGGATGTGGATCGAACGCGGCAGGCCGCATTCAAGTGTTATAATTGTGGCAAGGAGGGCCACATGAAGCGGGAGTGCCCGGAGCCTCCCAAAAAGAAGTTTAATATCCGGTCGATCAAGACCGAGGACTACACGCAGGAGGACCTGCAGGCTCTCGCGAGCATACTCCGCGAGAAGGGTTTTTGTTAGGGCGCCCGGTCAAGGCCGAACCGGTGTGCCCTCCCGTATCTATTATCCATGGACAGTATACGCCGCTAGAGGCGGTAACGGACAGCACGAACAATGTGCAAAATAGCGTACCTGTAAATTATGTAGAAAAAACTAGCCTACAACGTAGTATACAAGAATTTCTTGTAGGCGAAGTAGAAAAGCCAAAAAAAATACGTATCTTGCAGAATGAGAACCGGAAACGTAATTTAAAGAATCGTCGCATGGATGAAGAAAACAAGCGCTGGAGCGCTTTTAAAAAGGCCCCTGGAACCCAAACCAGTGATAAAAATAGTGAGAAGAAAAAGGGCGGCGATGCCGCGGAGGCTCAATCCTCGAAAGAGGAGGTAGCGCCTAAGCATACACGGGTGCCGTTCGGTCTCAGGAAGAAAGAGGCCGCACAATGGCTAGCACGCCGTGCTATGGGAGAGACGGAACAACGCTTAGCTCAGGAGCTGCGTGAGTTCCAACGGCAACGTGTCCACCACGAGATGTTGGTGGCAGTCCAGCTGGAAGCACTGGACACGGGGAAAACACGTTCCATTCGTGCGTTGCTGGACAACGGGTGTACCACCACATGCATGGACAGGGACTATGCCAAGGCCGAAGGCTTCGAGCTCAAAAAACTCGACATGCCGATTGTGGCCAGGAATGCCGACGGGACCGAGAACACCAAAGGCAAGATCACTCATTACGTAGAGATGATCATGTCTATCAGCCCGCATGTCGAAAGACAAAAGTTCCTGATCACGGGCTTAGGCAAAGCACGTGTGTTTATTGGGTACGATTGGTTGTTTAAACACAACCCAGAGATCAACTGGCGGGACCAGACGATGAAGTTCAGCCGATGTCCGGCAGAATGTGGCATGACCGGACTGGAATCCGGAAAAGGTGTCACACGGGAGGAAGCGGTGGAAGAAGGCGAATCGATCCTATTGGTCGATTTCGCGGCCGTTGTGGAGCTGCGAAGCAAGGCGACGCAGGCACAGCAGATGGCCGAACAGGCTTCGGCAGAAAAGAAAAAATTGACGGAAGACAAGATCCCGGAGCAATACCGGGAGTACGTCAAAGTTTTCGCAAAAGAGTCCTTTGACTCATTGCCGGAAAAGCGGCCTTGGGATCATGCGATCGAATTAAAGCCCGGATCAAAGGCTGTCGATTGCAAGATCTATCCACTCTCGTTAGGCGAGCAAGAAAAGCTGAACGAGTTTCTTGAAGAGAATCTCAAGAGTGGACGGATCAGACCATCCAAGTCGCCGATGGCTTCGGCATTCTTTTTTATTAAAAAGAAGGACGGGTCCCTTCGACCGGTACAGGATTACCGGAAGCTCAATGAGATGACGGTGAAGAACAAGTACCCGTTGCCTCTGATCTCGGAGCTGGTCAACAAACTCCGAGGAGCTAGATTCTTCTCCAAGCTTGACATACGTTGGGGTTACAACAATGTACGGATCAAGGAGGGAGACGAGTGGAAAGCGGCTTTTCGGACCAATCGGGGATTGTTCGAGCCACTTGTGATGTTCTTTGGGTTGACAAATTCACCGGCCACGTTCCAAACCATGATGAACGACATTCTTCGGGATCTCATCAACGAGGGCCATGTGATTGTATACCTAGACGACATCTTAATTTACACAGACTCCCTGGAGGAGCATAGAAGGATTGTTTCACGCGTCGTGGAGACGTTAGAAAAGAATAAATTATTCTTGAAACCCGAGAAGTGTGAATTCGAGAAGACGGAGATCGAATATCTCGGGGTGATTATTTCCCACAACTCCATGCGGATGGACCCGGTGAAAATCAAAGGGATCATGGAGTGGCCAATGCCAAAGAACGTCAAGCAAGTGCAGGCGTTCCTCGGCTTTGTTAACTTTTATCGGCGATTTGTCCGCGGCTTTGCCGACATTGCCAGGCCCCTCACTAAGCTGACGGGGAAGGTTGCGTGGTCCTGGGGACCGGAGCAAGAGAAGGCGATCAACAAGTTGAAGGAACGGATCGCGGAGGATGTCATCTTGGCATTGCCAACGGATGATGGGGAATATCGGCTTGAGGCCGATGCGTCAGACGGAGCGGTTGGAGCAGTGCTCAGCCAACTCCAAGAAGGAGTATGGAGGCCTGTCGCTTTCATGTCTCACGGCATGAGTGACACCGAGAGGAATTACGAGATCTATGACAAGGAGATGCTCGCAATCATGCTTGCTCTTGATGAGTGGAGGCAATTCCTACTCGGTGCAAGGCACACGTTCGAGGTTCTGACGGATCACAAGAACCTCCAATACTTCAAAAAGCCGCAGAAAATCAATCGTCGGCAGGCACGATGGATCATCGAGTTGTCGCAGTACGACTTCTCGTCACGGCACCGGCCCGGAGCTTTGAATAAGCAGGCCGATTTGTTATCCCGCAGGGCGGATCATGACCAGGGGAAGGAGGACAATCAGGAAGTTGTCCTGCTTAAGCCCGAATATTTCCGAGCGCAGGAAATCACGCTCGAAGGCGTCGAGAAGGATCTCCTGGAAGAGATCCGAGCGGAACGCAAACGGGACGGCAGCGTGAGGTCTGCCTTACTGAAAAAGCTCCCTAGATGGGAGGAGGAGGACGGCATTGTCTATTACAATGGCCTTATTTATGTTCCGCATAACACGGAACTTAGAAATAAAATTATTGGACTCCATCACGATCCGGCGATCGTGGGACATCCCGGAGGGAACCGGACCCAGGAGCTCGTTGAACGAAACTACTGGTGGCCGAAGCTCGGCAACAATGTTTCCGAGTATGTAAAGTCGTGCGAAGCGTGTCAGAGGTCACGAGTTCTTCGGCACAAGCAGGGCAAGCTGAACCCGCACAAGATTGCGGAAGGTCCCTGGCAGATCATTTCGATGGACTTGATCGGGCCGCTGCCGATTAGCAACGGTCACAACGCGATTCAAGTCTGGGTGGACACCTTCAGCAAAATGATTCACGTGGAGCCCACAACCATGGAAATCACGGCTGAAGGAGTTGCGCGTTTGACACGCGACCGTGTGATTAGATATCACGGGGTACCTCGAAAGATCATCTCGGATCGGGATCCGAGATATGTAGGAGGCTTTATGCGGGAGCTCAATAAGATCCTGGGGATCGAAATGAACCCGAGTACGGCACACCATCCGATAACCGACGGGCAGACGGAACGGATGAACCAGGAGATCGAGAAATATCTCCGAATATTTATAAATTATCATCAGACGGACTGGGCCGAGTGGCTCTCCCTGGCGGAGTTCTGTTACAACGACAAGGCCAGTTCGGCAACGAAGGCCTCGCCGTTTTATTTAAATACCGGCTATCACCCTTGGAAAGGGATCGAGAATGCCGTGGAGACGAGGAACGAGGCCGCCGAGGAGTTTGGCACGAAGATGAAGAAAATTCGTGATGAAGCCACGGCGGCATTAGAAAAAACACAAAAAACAATGGAAAAATCATATAATCTACGACGGCGACCAGCGCCAGTATTTAAAAAGGGAGACAAGGTCTGGATTGAGGCGACGAACATCCAGACAGATAGACCCTCGAAGAAGCTGGGAGATAGGAGGCTCGGACCGTACGAGGTCCTGGAGAAAGTCGGAGCGTCTTCCTATAGGTTGAAATTGCCGAGCACGGACAAGTCACATCCGGTGTTCAACGAGGCGATTCTCACACCGTATACGGAACCGCCCGAGAATCGAAGGGAGAAACGGCCGCCGCCGAAAATCATATCCGGCGAGGAGGAATATGAGGTGGAGGAGATTCTGAAACACCGCAAGATGGGGCGCGGGTTTCAATATTTAATAAAGTGGAAGAACTATCCTATGGGAGAAAGGACGTGGGAACCATCGCGCAACTTGACGCATGCAAAAAAGCTGTTGGACAAATATAACAGGGAACACAGCATTGATGTCAGGACACTACCCACGCTCCCGGCTGGATATTGGGACGGCGAATGCAAAAGATTCGTCCCAAAGGAGGAGTCCCAACAATACTCAAAGAAGAAATTATTTATACCCGATGAAAATCGGTTTGTCGATCCTAGAGAGGGGGTAATGTCACGCGCTGACCTATTTGCGCACGTGACAACGCCAAACAAACCCGATATACATTGGCGCCGCACAGCGTTAAAGTCATGGGAACCCTGTCTCGATCGGATTGAAGAAGAAGCCGAGGAAGACATTATTTAAAGACGTGGGATAAGTTTCATATTTATGCACGACAGCGTGGATGAGGGATGAAGTTTTCGATCAGTGAACTGTCAGATCATGACAGGCTTCTATGAAGAACACGGTGTAGACATGACAATAGGAAATGACAAAGATGCAGAACAATAGTGCATGTCGGAAGCCAGGACAATTAGTGTAGCATCGTAGATCTATTCCTCATAGTATAAAAGCAGTAGCTAGTCGTCGTATTCTGTACCCTCTCCTAGACTTTTATTCAGTTCATTTTACGAGCTTTAGTAGCGCACTACCCAATCCACAGCATCTTACCGCTGTTGGATGCGTGAAACAAGTCTTGTCGTGACAATGTTCAGATTTTGATCACTTTCAGTATTCCGCCTATTGTGAGCTCGAATCTGGGCGGATTGGCCTCGGACATAAACCAAACGATTCCTACTGCTGTTCTGCGTGTCTTAGGGTACACAATTCGATTTATTGGCCTCTCCGGGAACCCTAGAGTGTGCAATATTTATTTGCAGTATTCCAGCTTGCACGACGGGCAGGGTATGACTGGGGCCGGGATATTTTGCCAGCACACTCCGATATATATTTAATTTGGCGTAGGGCACTTCTATTTCGAATATGGAACCTGCAGCACCCCTGGTGTATCACAATGGTTCACCTGGTAATTCTCATTCATATCGGTGTTTAGTATGCTCCCTCCTGCAAAATTTGGGTCGGGCGCCATGGGGGAATATCCAATGGATGTATCCCGAAGTCCTCCGAGCACCATTCCGAGTCAGAGCGTGCATAGAATGCTCAGCATCGCCGTTGCGTGATGCTTAGTAAGCTGTGCGGCTGGCCCATCGGGCAGCACTTTGCACACAATCTGCGTAGTCCCCGTGCTTAAAAAGCTTCGGGATATACTCAGAGGGTGCCCCTACATGGCACCAGACCCAAGTTTCGCCCACGGACGCATAAAACACACGGGTTTATGCAGCAACAACATTGGTTGGCTGTTCTGATCCACCGGTGATCCCAGGGGTATTATATTTGAGGGAAACGTTGTCTACACCAAATAAAATGTGTGTTAAAGTATGCTGGCAAAGGGCTGCAGCTCCAGGTGCACCTCTCTCATTGTGCAAGCTGGAATAGTGTGAAATATGTACCAGGCACTCCCGGGTCCTCGGGTGCCCTAATACATGTGATTGTGTATCCTACGACACGCGAAACAACTGTAGGAGTCGATTGGTAAAGGTCCGAGGGCAATCCGTTCAGAATTGAGCCCAGAACAAGCGGAAAACCCGAAATGATCAAAATCTCAACATTTTGATAAAAATCCGGCTCGCGCCCTATGTTCCGCAAAGAGCTGTAATTCCTTTAGTGTTTGTCAATGTACATGTGCCGTTGCGGAATAATGCATTTCCTCCGGCGTCATCGAGCTTGCTTATGGAAAGTAGGCTGTTGGCAGCTTCGGGCGTGTATAGTACATCTTTCAGTACGTTCTCAACGTATCCCCCATTAGCTTTGAATGCCAATTTAACCATGCCTTTGCCGAGTGCCTGAACTTTATGCTCACCCAGACCGGTAATGGTATGGTTTGTGAGTGGGGTGAAATCCGTGAACAAATCTTTCGAATTGCAGACATGGGATGAAGTACCAGAGTCAGTGATCCAATCAGTCGGTGTAATCGAACTAACTGCTGAGAGGCAAGTATCTTCCTCAGTGATACGGCATGAATATCCGCTGTCACTTAGGTCTGTGTTCGTTGACTGGTTAGCCTTGTCTTTTCCCTTCTTTGATTTCCCCGAGGTTCGGTTCGGTCCTTGGCCTTCCTGGTCTCCACCCTTTGCATAGCATTTATGCTTGCAATGATATTTCCGACCACAATTTGAACATGTACTATCTGAAGGACAAGTGCAACCGGTGGATTTATTACCGGACTTGGGGTATCGGTTCGAAGATGAATTCGATCCCCTCGAGACTAAAGAAGAGTCTGCGCCCGATTTTTCCAGACGGCGGCGGTATTCCTCGAGAATAATAGCAATAAGTTCGTACGATGTAATCGGAAGGGTAGTTGCCAGTGAAGTTGGAGCCTGTGTAGTACCAGTAGTAGAGCTGGCAATAGCTTGAACAGCAGTGAAGTTTGCGCCTAGATAAGCCGTAGTAAATTGGTCCCAGTTCTCAGGTAGAGAGGTGAGTAATAGGAATGTGAAATCATCGTCAGATACATAGCTACCCATAAGGTGAAGCTGCTCTTGGATTTCCCTAAGCTCAGTAATGTGGGCCAAAATATCGGTAGACTCATCAGCGGCAGTCCGATAGAGTCGACGGCGCATGGATAGAATTCCCAATTTTCCGCGGGATTCCTTTACAGTGACAAGCTGTTTCCGCATTTGCGCAGAAGTCGTAGCTCCAGAGATATGAATCATCTGTGAGTCGCTTATCGTCAGCTCAAGTTGAGTCTGTGCGCGCGCGTCATTGTCTTCCCATTCTTCGATGGACTTGAGTTCATCGGCGGTCGGTTTGTTTGCATCTGCCGGTGTCGGACAGGGTAAAGTTCCCAAGACATACTTCAGCAGACCTCGATCCCTCAAAATGGAGGTGATACGACGCTTCCAGCCTAGCCAATTGGCATCCTGGAGCGGCTCAATTCGATACATGCTCGACGAAACGTGTGAGGCGGGTGTGGTAGTAGATGCGGCCATTTATGCGAGTGCCTTTAGATGGAATATAACAAGCGGTAGTGTGTTGAGTAGTAGTAGTCTTCGAAAGTCGTGTAAATGTCCCAAAGATTTAGGCGTCGGGGCCCATAACCTGTTGAGATGAATTGATCGAGTCGAAGGTGCTGAAGAACCTGCGCAGAGGTTCCCTGAGATCACACATAAGTTGGAGGGCAATTCAAGTAGATTAAGATGCTCTCTGAGAGAATACAGCGGGGTATTTATACGTAGTCCTAAGGCTGTGTAAAATACGAGTCATAATGTAGCATAGTCATATTGAGTCATATTGAGTCATATTGCAGTGTAGCGGGATGACCGAGTTGCCCGATGCCTGATGCATAGGTTCAACAGTAAGTATGAGATCCGGCGGTGCACGGCCACGCCCGTATCAGGCTTGACTCGAAGTATTATGCGGGAGCCCTGTTCGATTCAGGGCTGGGTCATGAGTTGAAGATAATGTGGTTTTTTCTCTCTTCTTGCTGGCCAGCACCCGTTCAACGTTGGTTCCTTGTGCTTCGACCAGCCAACGACAGCAGCATGTGCAGCAGTGATCACTGATTCCTGCTTGCGGACGAAGTAAGTAGACGTTGGGCCCAGTGGTGGTCGGCCACACCCGCTATATATGAACAAAGTTGTATCCAAGGTTGTTTGTGGGAACCCCGTTCGACTCGGGACTGAGCCATGCATCGCGCGAAGCTTGGGCACATTTTTCTTTCAGGTGAGTCCGATTTAAAATTTTACATTGCTTGGTTCAGCGGGAGTGGATCCATTCGTCGGTGCGATCGTCTCGGACTAACCATGTTCGACAAGAACGAGTAGGATTGCGACTATGATTCGATGAGGAGAAAGGAGGAAGGAGGAAGGAAGGTTGCGTTGAGGCTGATATCGCAAATTTGTCGGCCGAAGGAAGCTCCATATGATGAATAATTTGACTCTGGATTGTACTCAGTGGTGGTTGGACACGCTTGCTACATGTATTGCATCTCTTTGATGTATTGAAGTCTGCGGGAATCCCGTTCGATTCGGGGTTGGGTTATGTGAAGATCCAGAATTTTTTGGCATAACTGACGGATCCGCGGATAATTCACGGCCAACCCAGAAAGGATCTAGTATGTATGAGATCCGGCGGTGGATGGCCACACCCGCGAGCTAATGAGTTTGGCTCTGAGTTTTCTGCGCGAATCCTGTTCGATTCAGGGCTGGGTCATGTGGCACCGGCGCCCGGGTCTTTTTTTGTGTTTGCTGATCAACGCCACGAAACATAGTTGGTCGCCTGGCTTCGACCAGTTACTATTCAAAGGCTGTCCGATGTGCTTGATTCTTGCTGCGAGACAAATTGCGGATGGCTGGCACTGGGCAGCTGCCGCAGGAGGTTTGACTGTTGACAAGACAAGAAAACAACACTCAGAGGAGGTAGATCTTGAGCTCAGTGGTAGGCGGCCACACCAAAGCCACACCCGGTCTACGTGTGTGCAAAATTCCTTTTGTTGGAAAAGAGAAGTTAGTCTCCTGGCCTCGACCAGTTAGTTATTCAAAGGCTGTTGGTTGTAGGGCGGGTGACAGCGGTGATCGCTGGTCTGCGTGACCAATCGCGTATCCACAAGCAGACAATAAAACAACAGTCGGAGGAGGTAGACGCTGAGCTCAGTGGTGGTCGGCCACACCCCCTATACGTAAAGGGTCTATGTGGACAGGTTTGCGGGAACCCCGTTCGACTCGGGACTGAGCCATGCCCACTCCTTACTTAAGGCACATTTTTGTTTCAGTCGCGGGTTCGATTTTACATTGCTTGGTTCAGCGGGAGTGGTTTTGTCAGCGACATCGTCTCGGACTAACCATGTTTGACAAGAACAAGTAGGATTTGCGAATATGATTCGATGAGGAGGAAGGAGGAATGAGGAAGGAAGGAAGCGTTGAGGAGGGGGGTACTTATCGGATATCGCAATTTGAGGCTGGGTATCCATGTCAAACGAGTCGCAGTGCTTTAGGTTTTTTGTTCCGGTCGCTCGGATTGAGATGCCGGAGGAAGCTCCATATAATCGAGAATTTGACTTTGGTTTGTACCCAGTGGTGTTTGGACTTGCTTGCTACATGTCTGCTATCTCGTCTCTGTTCGATTCGGGACTGGGTCATGCGTTGATATTCAAGATGTCATTTTTGACATCACCGAGCCAAGGATTCAGACAACCAGGAGGCGTTAGGATACACCGTGTATGAGATCCGGATGGCCACGCCCGTGAGCTTATGAGATTGGCTCTCTGAGTTTTCTGTGCGAGTCCCGTTCCGAGTCAATGCTGGGTCATGTTTCTTGCACGCGTATCTCGTTTTTTTCTCTCCTTTCCTGCTGTTTGCTCACCGACGCTCCGGTAGTTAGCCGCCCGGATTCGACCAGTTATCAAAGGCTGTAGGTTGTAGGGCGGGTGACAGCGGTGATCGCTGGTCTGCGTGACCAATCGCGTATCCGCAACCAGACAATAACACAACAGTCGGAGGAGGGAGACCGTGAGCTCAGTGGTGGTCGGCCACACCCGTTATGTGTAGCTTGGCTTTTGCAGTATACAGAGTTTGCGGAAAGCCCGTTCGACTCGGGACTGAGCCATGTGAGACAAGTACCATTGATTTTTGTTTCTTTCGGCTTGGGGTTTTCTTCGAGTACCAATACAATATCATACTCGGGAAAGGTGCGTATTTGATCAACTCGAGCGGGTGTTGTCGGTGGGAACAGCAGTCCAGAGCGGCCAGATCAGATAGTTGCAGAGAAATTGAGCAAGAAGGGGATGAGTGAGGGGATAGCACAGTCGAAGGTGCTTGTACCGGCTCGTTGGGCTCGCATCTGCTCCACATATTCCCATACATGAGAAGATATCCTGTTCGATTCTGGCAAGTGGAGTTACACAGTAGCGCGGGTCCTTTTGCATTTTGCATGCTGAGACGGAGCCGAGTCTAGAGTCCAGACACAGGAGACAACATTACAGCTTCAATGTTCCGGCATCAGTTGCCTGAGATCTGGCACGGAGAGAAGCGAGGATTCCACCGCCCGCCAACTGCCCGCGGAAACGCCACCGGAGCATGGATTCCACGAGGCGGTCCAAGAAATGGAGAAACAGTTGCGGTAGAGGATGAAGACAGAAAGCTGTTGAAACGAGTCCAGTAGACTCTCTTGAAAGCTGTTCATGGTGGAGGAGTCAAAGAGAAAGCTGTCGGCCGATCAAAAGGGCGGCTATTTTTCCGCCCATCACATAAGCGCCGGCAGATCTCTTCCTCTCCCATGTCTTGGTCCCTTGCGCTCGCCGTCCTGCTCAGCGTCAACGCCCGCCTTGTCGCTGCCCAGAACGATCCGAATGGCGACAGGAGGCACGTCACACCCTCTGCCGCTGCTATCGGTTTCGTCGTAGGTGGGACCCACACATTCGATAGTGGTACGCACACGACTCACACTCATGGTCAGCGGCCGTGGTTTTGTTCCTGTTCTGCTGCTGTGTACAACGCCGGCGGGTTCATCTTCTCAAGGCTACGAGGCTCCCGCCTCTGCCGCTCACCGATGCTACCTTTCCCCACGGGCTGCAGTATGTCGGGACTCGGCCCAGCGCCCAGACCACGCCCACACCACCTACGACGACCCCTTTTTCGTACAGGGGATATCAGACAGAGTACCCGCCTGCGAGCGCAGCCGACTTTGCCCCGCCGCCGTATGTGAAGGAGGGTGGCGCAGGCCCGTATTCTCCCGTGCGTGCTACTCCATGTCGTCCCGAGCGTGGCTGACATCGTCTGTATAGCCTCCGGGACCTCCGCCGCCGCCTATCGATGCCGTACCTGGCCCGGCACCGGGATACTACGCTCCAGTGCGTCTTGCTCATTTCATCTGCTTCATCTCGCTCAGTTTGTATACAGCCTCCCGGCCCACCACCGCGCGCTCACATCTCTGTACGTCTTCATTCCCCTCCCCCTCGCCTTGCCCGCTGATCCGCCGCATAGTCCAATTCGGCTGACTTTAACGGCGGCTTCCGCCCACCGCCCGTGTCTTAGCCGGTCAACGAACTTCACATACACGCCTCTTCTTCTTAATGTGATTACGATGGCAGACAAGCGATCCCCCCTCTTCTCTCCCGGCATCCGACACCCGGCGATCCTCACTCCCCAAGTCCCCGGACATCGACTTACCCATGCCATGCCACGCCACGCCACGCCAGGACTCTGTATCTCTACCCCCTTCTTGTGTAAACCTTTTGCTGCTGCTAAATTGTATGGACGTCAGGGTCGCTTTTCGTTTGGAGCTGCGGCGGAGGGGCGATCGGCTGTAGACAGGAGCAAGGTACGGATATAGCTCTCCCTGCGCTTCTCTTCCTGTCACCCCTTCAACGCGTTGCACGATGGATTTTGGATTGGCGACGCTTCCCGACGGCGACGGCGGGCGTACCGCGTATCCGAGAACATGGCTCTCTTCCTTCCGTCAGTCTTCTGTCCTTCGAACTCTCTGCGTGCTTTGTGCGAGTGAGTGTGTAATTCCGGAAGGGAAGGTACGAACGTGGAGGATAGGATCGGATCGGTGTATTCTTGGCTGTGGGTAAGTATTGCTGGTGTGTCGATTGTTGACGTTCCCGGGAACATGCCTGCCTTGGTAAGTATAGGCGTCTGTTCGAATCAGGCCCGACCATGTGCTGCAAGGTTGGTTTATTTTATTTGCTGTGGATGGAGACGAAGGATACTTCAGGCTCTTGACGTGATGACAGCTATGGGTGGCTGTAGAAGGAGGCATGTCGGTGGGAGAGTTGAAAACCTTGTGGCAAAGTGAGTGTGCTGGTCCTCGAGTGTTCGAGTGGGATCTAATGTGACTGGATGGCAGAGGATATGCGCCCGCACTAAATGACGGGCAGTTCGACATATGTCCGCGGATTACGCCTGTTCGAATCAGGCTCGAGTCTTCGTCCGTGCACCTTGATGCACATCTTTTTCTTCGAATTCTTTCCTTTGAATATTTGCATTCTAATTCAGTTGAAAGTCAAAACCCGTCAGAGCACATCGCCGACTACATCTTACTGGAGTGTGTCTTGCTGCGCCTTCGGAGGATTCGCACGGGGGGAGACGGTGTGTCGATGGGACCTTGCCTCGAAACTGAAGTGAGTGTGCATATTGCTCGACTGGTTGCGTTCTAATGTGACTCGATGGCAGGGGATATGCGTCCACCACTTTTACGATGCCAAACGCGATGGTGTGCGGATTACGCTCGTTCGAATTGGGCTCGAGTCTTTGCGCATTTGTGTCGGTGTCTTTCTTCTTTCTTGATTCTGGATATGATGAACAGTGTTTACTTTTGCAGTACCTACAGGTCAATTTTAGTGAGTACCTTGTGAACTCATCAGATGGCTGCGAGACCCCACTTGGGATCGTTCACAGTCGACTTTCGGATGATTCGAGTGCATGGGTGTATGAGGGGTTTCCATTGGACCATGGCCATGGCCTTCCCCACTGTCCGATGTCCGTCCAAGGTGAGCAAGTCTTGTTATCGTGCTTTTGGTTGGGTTGAAATACGACTCGATGGCATCCGCACGAGATATGCTGCCCTTACCTTGCGGATTACGCCCGTTCGAATCGGCTCGAGTCTTGGCCTGTGTAGTTTGGCTCACAATTTTTTCTTCTTTCCTCCCGTCTTCACAGGAGGCGTGTCGATGACGGAGTTGAAAAACCTTTTGTCCAAGTGAGTGCGTTCGTGGTGGGCTACTAGTGTTGAACTGGGATCTAATGTGACTCGATGGCAGAGGATATGCGTCCACCACTTTTACGATGTCCACCTAGCAGCTGTGTGGATTACGCTCGTTCGAATCGGGCTCGAGTCTTTGATGATTTCTGAACCACTTTTGGTTGCCAGGGCTAACGGTCGATTGACTTGTGCCATCTCGTTTTCCGACCCGGTGGTTGCAGCTGACAGATGTTCCGCTGCAGGGATGGCCGAGTCGCACTGAGCTTTCGGATTGCTCGCGGGGTGTTTAACTTTCTGGCCCCAAGTTCAACTTTTTATTCGAGGTGAGGAAGTCTTTGTATCATGCTTTTGGTTGGGTTAAATTGCGACTCGATGGCAGAGGTTATGCATCCGCATGGTATCGGGTTCCAGTAGATGTTCACTCTGCGGATTACGCCTGTTCGACTCAGGCTCGAGTCATTCGGTGTCCCGGGTTTTCTCTTTTTCTCCACCAAATGCAAGCATGTGGATTTCTCCGCTGATTATTTGTTCAACTCAGTTACTGGTCAGAGGGTGGAACTTCGGGGCCTATCTGCAAGGGTTACATTCAACAATTGGGTCATCCATGGCTGGGATTCTACGGCGAGTCGATGATCCGAGAGTTTATTCCACGTTCTGGTGAGGTGGGTATATGTATGGCACATATACTGTAAAATAATTATTGGAACAGATTTGGATTGCATGTGCATATGATAGCGAACTGTTGGAATACAAGTTCAGGTTGGTAGCAATTTGGGTCCCAAGTTTTCAACTTTGTCGAGAGCAACTGGCCGGGTCCAAATCTTCAGAGTAACCTCAAATTCTGGTCTGGTGGGCTTTTCAGGCAATGCCGGTTGGTCGAATCCCGGCTGATGCAGTGAATCACAGTCAATCGAAAGCTATCAGCAGCTGTTGATGGCAGATCAATAACAGTGTTGAGGTGGAACTCAAATGTGTGCAAGTAAATCTGATGGTCCAGCCATGAACGAGACTTCTGAACTGATGGATGGAAGCACTGGTTTCACGCCCAAACTATTGTGCAGTAGGGCAAAGACACTGAGAATTGTCGCTGATCAAGTCTGGATGATGGGACATCAGTTCTGTGAATCATCGGCAGATCGGCATCGGTGGTGGGAAATGAGATGACCTTTCAATTCAGCTTTGTAAGAAATTGTTGAATGCCCGTCAGATGCTCTCTGAGAATGGAGTTGGAATGGAGCCTCAAGATGCGACCCAAAACATTGAACCCCGATCGAGATGCAACCCAGAATCTGCGCTTGAGACGCATGTCATCACAATAATTATTTGACAGTATATCGCCCATAGTATATGGCTACATATTTGATTCCTCAATCCATTATACCCTATGGCTGCTCGTTGGATACCAGGACGACTCGATGGCAGAGGGTATGCGCTCAGTACATCCGCAATCCGTATACTCACTCTGTTGGTTATGCCTGTTCGATTCAGGCTCGAGTCAATAGGTGAGACTCGCGACCCTCGTTTTTGTCTTTCTTCCCAGCAGGTTACCTTCCACGTTATCACGCCAGTATGACTCTTCTTTGTTGGCCGGAGATGTGGTCCATCCCTCGAGGGCGGCTCGAGCGCAGATGTATATATACATCTGGTAGCCACCAGCGGACAATTCCATCGACGTATGTTTGCGGAATCCAAGTTCCACCACGATTGTCATAGCAGGAGGTCCTGGATCTTTGTTGTTTGATCTCCTCTGTAGATTGGTCACTATCGTTATGGCAGGAAAAGATAATCCAACTCGACGATTGTGAACGACAGATCGCCGTCACCCCGTCTCCGGATCCATCCGAAGATGGATAGAAGATCTTGAATGGTCGACTTGGCGCCGTGGCATGCGGAGATTCTCAACGTGTTACCAGGCACTCGGGCGCTTCTGCGTTGCTTGATATCCGGGGTTGCTATTATACACGCCCTCTCTCTCTCCCCTTCCTCGATTCCTCAATCCTTTCTTCGACGGCTGGCTCCCCCCTGCTACAGCGCTTCGCATAGTACTTATGCGCTGGGATGTTCGGTGGAATCCGACTGTGAGTCCCGTGTCCCGGCTGCCTTCGAGAAAGTCAATCCTACTGTAGTGCTTTTCTGGCGCTGGCGTTGGGAGTGCCCGTAGTGCTTTCCTTCGTCATCACTGGTCCGATAGAAAATTCGTATCCTGCGGGGTCGGCGGTGACTATTTCGTGGATTAGAGAGTCGGGCGATCCGAGGTGCGTTTGCTTTCGGATGTTTACACCCGGACTTGACTTGAGTTCCAGTCAGTTTAGCGTCGACCTCATCAACTCGGTGAGGATCCCCCTTCTTTGGAGCTCAACTTCGGATTCACTCACTGCGCTGTCTAGGACTCGAGCGCTATATTGGTAGCGAAGAACGTCGATGGCGTGCACAGCAGCTTCAGTTTCACCATGCCGAGTGATATCAACCCCGGGTATGCTTCTTGGTTTGCCGTGAATTGATGCTTATAAGTGGGCAGAGACTACACTATGGCGCTCGTCGATACATCCGACACCACCCGGATTTTCACGAGTCGAGATGTACAGATCACAGCAGCCGGAGGATCTGCCGGTGTAGTTCCGGTCACGTCGATTGATCAGAGCTCGGCGGCAGCGACTCTCGAGGCTCCTACCACTCCATTGACTCAACCCCCATCCACGGCAACTTCTTTTTCGAGCTCCGCCGCGACATCCCAGACATCACTTCTGTTTGTTGTTTCACCAGCAGGGTCGAGTACGGAGGCATCAACGACGGCATCAAGCCAATCTTCCTCCAGTCGCACTCCGCTTCCTACGGGCGCTGATAACAACACTGTCGCAAGCAGGTACGAATACCTCAAGTTCGCCAACGAACCCAACCCAATCATCTTTGACAGAAACCCAATCACCACCGCAGCCATTATCGGCATCGCTCTCGGCGCGCTTCTGGCACTGGTCTCAGGCATCGGGATATGTCTCTGCGTTCATCGGTATCGGAGGAGAAGACGACGACGCGTATCTGCGCTGTCTGCGACCGAGGCGGGGACCTTGGCGTCGAGCGCTAGCCTTGATACAGAAACGGGGTGGATTTCCGAACCATCAACCGGGGATTCGGTTGCCGTCGGAGCTGAAGGGCGGGAGAAGATCAGGGCAGACCGAGAACGGCTCGAAGGGCACCTGAGCGACGTTGAGCGGCAGCTGGAGGATTTGCAAGGCGTTGTTGGGCATAGTGCGAGCGAGAATGAGATCCTGAGAGCGAGGATCAGGATGTTGGAAGATGAGTTGCAGGGGCAGCCGCCGGCGTATATGTAGCCTGATTGTGGTATTATTAACTTATGAATGTATATGTACCGGGAGCCGGCGAGATGGACTGAGTTTGATGCGGCGAGGCGGGTTCATGCGCGCCGTGATCCGCTTCTGGCATCTGGGAAACATCTCTACGGGTGGATGCAATCGCCCTGTTGGCCTCTACGTCTGATGGACGCGACAACTTGGAATAGACTGAATTCGCAGCTAATGGACCTCCGTTGGATCTGACCATGATCCTTTGATTGATATCGATATCCTGGTCGCGTTACTACTACGTGATTCCCCACAGCTATTCCTCCCTTGTCCTCCCCTTCCATCCTTCTTCCACTCCTCCGACCACGACCACCGGAATGGTCTCACTCGGAGGCTGGCACGCATTTCAGTCCAGACTGGCACTGTCCGTTCTCTTTTCGTCGCAGGGCTCGATTTAATCTTGCCGCCGCAGATGCATCGTCTCCTTGACGCTGTGCGCCACCCTTGTGCATGTGCGGGCGCTGAATATCATAACCCCAACCGGTACAGTCACCAGCAGCAACTCGATAAACGTTACCTGGACGATAAATGCAACGGATCCTGCGTGCGTGCGTGCTCAATAGTCTCTCTCGTCTGTACTGACACGAAGATAGGCATTTTATCATCCAAGTCAACAGCGTATGAGCTATATATCTTATGGTGGCGCCGGTGACTGATTTTGTAGCCTTTATTCCGGCTGAGCAAACCACTCTCTATGGGCACTGTGGATGCTGGAGACCTCAACTTTACTGTTGGCGGATTTGGGAAGAGGCCTTCTTCAGGGTAAGTACATTCTGATATCCACCTCCGATTCCACAGTTTGAATCTCGTAGAGCGTATACATTGCAATTCGTCGATGCGCAGAATACGAGCGATGTGTTCGCTACTCAGGTCTTCCAACTCGCTGCTGATAATCAGGGCGAGAGTACAAAGAGTAGCAGTTCAATTTATAATGGTGGCTCGAACGGTGGCACGGGATCTGGAGCTGCCTTGGGAGGGTGAGTCCCAATGTCGAATTCTTCAGGAACTATCTCAAACATCTTGAAGGAAGCCTGCACCAGGAATCATCGCGGGGGTGGTTTTGGGCGCATTGACTCTCCTCGCCTCGGGCATCGCAGCGTGTTTCTGCATTCAGCGTCGCCGGCGGCTGCGGAGGCAGATACATGATCTCGAGCCGTTCACTGGAGATGCAACTGTGCCGTACAGAACCAACTCCAAGGCGGAGTCGATTGAACGAGAACGAGAAGGAAATCGAGAGCAAGTCAGTCCAATGCAACTCCGCGCGATGCAGAGAGAGTTGGAGGAGTTGAGGGACGCGGTTGGGGTTGGTGCGGAGGAGAATGAAGTTCTGAGGGATCGGATGCGGGTTTTGGAGGGTGAGTTGCAATTGAATTCCGCGGCCGGCTTTGGTGGGGAGCTCGAGAGACCGCCTAGCTATTATGTGTCGGATTGATGGATACACTGTCTGAGTCGTTTGCAAAGACAGGGATTTGCTGTATTAGTGCATGATTAAAATTGCTTCTCGTAAATGGTGAAAGCAAAAATCGACGGGGACGTTTCTAACGCGCGCGCTGGGAATCGAACCCAGCAGGCTCGAAAGGAGTTTTGACCAGTTGGCGACGTCCTTACTGATGGATGCTCACCAACTGAAATAGTTAGTCTGCTCCTGATCTCGCGGACCGACAACCTGGAAATACGAACCGTGAGAAAAATATCCGGTGATGCGCCATGATCGGCATCAGGTACCCTGGGTAGTAGCTACCCTCCGAATCAAATAAACCCCAAGCTATGTGAACGCACTGTGTCCTGCTTATAAACATGGAACCAAGGCCAAGACCCTCATGAGATCAGACGTCGCGAGGGCAACGCGAGGGTGTAATTTTGGTTGAAACCTGGATCCAAATTCGAACGTGAAAGAGAAAAAAACATGATCCGCCATGATTGGCATCAGGTTTGGTCGGCCTTGGGGTGAGCCGCCGAGTAGCGGATCACAACACAGTATACCGGCCATCAACCAGTTTAAACCCGTGCCGTCGTCTGCTTCCCCTGCTGTACATGTTGCATTCAGAATTTAATAATATTACAACTAGGCTAGACATACGCCGGCGGCGGCAGCTCTACGATGGCTGAACTCTGCCCATGCTGCAACTCACCTTCCAACGTCCTTATCCTCGCTCTCAGAGTCTCATTCTGGTTCGCACTATACCCAATCACTCCTTGCAAACCCTCCAGCTGCCTCTGCACGTCGCTCAGTTGCCCCTCCAATCGTTCTCGGTTTGGCCTTCTATCAAGGCTAGCGCTCGACGTTAAGGTCCCCGTCCCGGTTGTAAACGGCGCTGATACGTGTTGTTGTTGTCTCCTGTGATACCAATTGACCCACAGACATATCCCGATGCCTGAGATCAATACTAGAAGCGCGCCGAGGACGATGCCGATGATGGCTGCGGTACTGATGGGTCTTCTGTGAAAGACATGAGGGTTGGATTCGATTTGAGGTATCCGTACCTGCTCGCGGAAGCGCCAGGGCTCGTGGGCAGCGGAATGCGACTGGAAGGTTGTCCTGTGAGTGACGGAGTTGTCGATGCCGTCGTACTCGACCCTGACGTTGCCGCGGAGGAGGAGCCTGAAATTGAAGCCGGTGTGGACGCGAGTTGAGTTGTAGGAGCTGCGGAAGTGGAGGTTGAACCGCCGCGGATATTACCTGCCGTCGAACTTTGATCGCTCGACCCCAGCGACACTACAGCGGCAGATCCCCCGGCTGCTGTAATCTGCACCTCTCAAGTCGTGAAAACTCGGTTGGAGCCAGATGTATCGACGAAAGCCATGGTATAATCCCTGCCTACTTTTCAACATCGATTTCAAGGCAAAGCAGGAAGCATACTTACCCGGTATTGTTCGGCACGATGAAACTAAAGCTGCTCTGCGAGGCATCGACGTTCGTTGCTATAGATATGGTACTGGTGTCCTGAATCCCGGTGAGTCCGAAGTTCAGGTCATGAAAGAAGGGAAATCCTCACACCGATGAGCTCAAGGCCGAACTGACTGCAGCTCAAGGTTAGAATTGGCTTCTAGCTGTTAGCATTCTTGAAGATGGAAAGCACCTCGGATCCCCCGACTCCGTCATCCACGAAATGGTCAACGCCGACAATGCGGGATACGAATTAGCTGTCGGACCAGTGATGACGAAGGAGAGCACTCTGGGTGCTGCCAGCGCCAGCGTCAGAAGAGCACTGCAGAAAGATCAACATCCGAAGATATTCGATCGCAGACGGGACTGACGGTCGGATTCCACCAAACATCCCAGCGTATAAGTACTATGCGAGCACTGCCAGGCGAGCCAGCCTTCGAAGAAAGGGTTGAAGAATGGAGGGGGGGAGAGAAGGCCTAGGCGGAGAGAGAAGGCGGGTTTAGCCAAATGCAAATACACCCACGTCAGATATCAAGCAACACAGAAGCGCCCGAGTGCCTGGTAACACGTTGAGCATCTCACAGCGCCAAGTCGATGAGTCGTCCTGGTCTCCAACCATCACATAGGCTGCAATGCGTTGAGATCGAGTCTGATGCAGGATTTGAATGCCGAGATTCTGAGCGCTGGAGCCCACGAACCGAGTTCAAACAATGGCCACGGAGTCTTCCGCGTATTTACTGACTGACGCAGATAGTCTTGACCCGCATACTTATCTTGAAGTTGCAGGGTCGAGTTTCGATTGAGATAGGATCCTGACAATTCAGGGATCCGTTAAATTTACCTCGCATCAGTCGTCGCTGTGGACTGGCTCAGATAAACAAGCCTTGCTCTTCCCCATCATCTCTCCGTCCTCCCGGCCGCTGAAATGGCTTCGCTGGGACGTTGACAGCTGAGACCCTTGTCAGTGGCATTTTACCTTTCAAAGATTGAGACCCTTGCCCTTCTTTGTAGACTCTTGGTGATGCTGGGAGCCACGAAAGTATGGTCATCACAAGTGGCAAACCCGACGCGGATTAGTTTCGGGGTCGTTGCATCGCATTTGCGCCTAAAATCAGGTACATATTCGTCAGCTCTCGCTTTCAATTGTGAGACAACTCACGGTTAAATGATTGTAGGCCCGTGTTGACTCGCCATTGGTCTCTCTCGTCTGTACGTACTGAGCTCGAGAGGCCGCCTAGCTATTGTGTGTCGGATTGATGGTGGGATAAGTTGCCCCAGTATTTGACTCGTTTGCCAAAATGAATATTGAATTTTCTTCTCGTGCATGGCGATTCGCGGAAGTAAAAATTGACGTCGACGTCTTTCCTGGACGCGCGCGGGGAATGGAACCCAGCAGGCTCGAAAGGAACGAGTTGATCTGTCTTGGCGACGTCCTTCACGATGGATACTCACCAACTGCAATAGTTGCCGCTCTTCCGCACAGGTTGGCGTTGAGATCACCGGGATTCAGCTGCTGCTGATCTCCCGCGACCGACAACTTGGAACTGGAACCGTGAGCAAGCAATCGGTGATGCGCTATGATCGGTATCAAGTTCCGTTCAAACCGTCCGAATGAAATAAACCAAGCTGTGTGAGCACACTGTGTCCCGCTTACAATGACGTGGAACGGAGATGGACCCAAGGCCAAGACCTTCATGAGATCAGACGTCGCGAGGGTGTAATTTGGTTGAAACCTGGATCCAAATTCGAACCGTGAGAAAGACATGATCCGCTATGATCAGCATCAGGTTTGGATGATTCTTTTCAAATGAACCTCAAGTTCTGTGAGCGCACCATGTGTTCTCTAAACAATGCCATTGAACGCAATGGTGGATGGAACCCATGGTTAAGACAAGAACTTCATGAGATCGGACGTCGTGAGGGTGTAATTTTGGTTGATCTTTTGTGATGCGGTTCAGCATCACTCTTGGTCATCGGCAATGACCACAACGGCGTGCACCCTGAAGTGGTGTAAGTAGGGGACAGCAAAAATGTTTCACTTCTGATCATCTGTGCTGCCGTTTGAGTCCTGATTGAGTCCTGATCAGATCCCTGAACTGTCATGATTCCAAGGACCCGTTAAATTTACCTTTCATCAGTCGTCGCTAGGGACTGGCTCAGATACACAATCCTTGCTCTTCCCCGTCATTTCCTCTGTCCCTCGTACCGCTGGAATGGCTTCGCTGGGACAGCTGAGAACCTTGTGCGTAGAGTTCTTCCCTTCCAAGGATTCTGGCGGCTGAACTTTCTTCTTCTTATAGACTCTTAGTGGTGCTGGGAGTCACCGGTGTCTCCCCTCTGGTCATCACAAACCCGACGCGGATAGTCTCGGGGTCGCCTATCACCTGGACGTGGACGGTCGATGTGAATGATCCTCCGTCCGTGGTTCGTCCTTGTATCAGATTTGGAGCTAAGATTCAACAGGTTATTCAGTATCGTGTTGGAGAACAGCGCCGAAGCTCAGGTACTCGTCAGCTCTCGCTTGTAACTGTGCGACGACTCACCTTGAAATGTAAATGATTGTAATTTGTAGGCGTATTTAGGAGACAGTGATAGGACCGTCGTGGCTGACATCGTCGACGCTACACGCCTGCGTTTTACCGTCAGCGGTGTGCAGAGAAAGACAGGGTCCGTGTTTCGACTTCTCATATGCAGCGAGCGAGTTGAATTCCCTCTGCCTAGGCCCCATGTTGCGTTTTTCGTGAACAGCTCCGACTCGAGCCATATTTTCGCTACTCGGTCGGTCGACGTCGGCGAGGAGAGCGGGAGCGCGGCTCCGAGTCTTAGCGGTGCTCCCGTCGAATCCCAGAGCAGTGCAACGCTGGCTAGCTCGAGTACGACTCCTCAACCGAGCGGAGCCCCGAGTGTTTCCAGTCCCAGTTCAAGTACGACATCTCTCCCTTCGCCCTCATCGCAGATGCAGATGCATTTTGCAACACACGGCCGTGGATGGCGAGTCTGAATCTCCATAGAGTTGACTCCGTGGAAGCTGATCGTGAATCGATGCAGGAAACTCCCCAAGTCAACCATCGTCGCGATCACGTTCGGGGCGGTGACGCTCTGTCTTTTGACTGTTGGTATCACTTTCTTTCTTTATTCGCGGGTTCAGAGGAGACGACGAGATCGAGATCGAGATCAAGACAAGTTAAGGTTGGACGTCGAGGCATCCGGTGGTAATCTCGAAGCATTCGAAGTCGAGGATAAAACAGAAGGACCCGGCATGGTCACGGATGATTCGGCTGGATCCGAACCAAATCGTCAAGAACAAGAACAAGTGGTGGACCAACTGCGGGCGATGCAGAGACAAATGGAGGATTTGCAGGGCGCGGTTGGGTTTGGGACAGAGCAGAATGAGGTTTTGAAGGAGAGGATTCGGGTGTTGGAGGCAGAGTTGGAGGCGTATAGCCATGAGCATGGACATGCAAATGAGGGTGGGAGTCAGAGGCCGCCGAGTTATGTGTCCGAGTGAAGGACAGAGATTTGTCTGGACACGCGCATGGGTAATCGAGTATTCAGCCGAGTATCGAATGGGAGGAACTGGTGGCAAGGCGTCACAGGAAGGGCATAAAGCAGGGAGCAACATTTGCAGGGGCGGTTAGGCTCGGGAACGGCTCCGAGCGCTGACTGAGAGTTAATTTTGTTGTGCCGAGACGCTCGGCCTAGACGGCTACTCGGGCGGGCGGCCAACAGTGTGAAAGTACACCCTGACTCACCGCGCTGACTGGCCTTGGACCAGAGTGGCCGCCCGCACCGCCCGCTTGCCGCCCACTGGTTGCATTTCGTTTGTCATCGGGCTTACGCCATGCGCATCTGTCATCCTAGTCAAGGTCGGAATCTGTTCCGTGCGTAGTAAGATGTTATGTATTTACCGACGCCCGCTATCCGCGTTTCCGTGTCCACCCCCGCTGTTCTCAGGTTTCCCGATGTGCCGGCGGGCATATTAATGGTGTCTTGTCCGCCGAGTGCACACTCTTGCCACCCGCGTTACGCCACCACCATCCTGCCGCCTGACCAGCATAGATACTTATAATCCGCTTACTGTTGCTTTGCGCGTAAGTACTTGACGGGCTTCCGAAAAACCATCGACATGTCCGACTTGGAGTGCAGCATTTGTTGCGAAGAGTTCACAGAGCCTGTTGCGTTACCTTGTGGTGAGTTGGCTGTTCCCGGTTCTCAAGATGCACCTCACCAAGCAGGTCATGTCTTTTGCGCGGCATGTGTGCGGAGGAAGACGGCGCCAGCCTTCGACACCGAATCAAGCAGCGAAGGAGCAGTCTGCCCCAGATGCGGCGCAGCGTATCCCATCCGTGAGTGTGTCCTTCGATTTCAATGTCAGCGAGAGATTTACTTGGGGAGGAAATGGTGGAAGTGGCCTTAGACCGGGCAGTTATCCCGCCGTACCTCCGGGCTCACTTTCTCCCGCCAGTGCGGCCTTTGTTCTTCCAAGAGAGATCGGGGAAGGTCGATGACTCGGCAGCCCCAGGACGCTCCCTCCTCACACCCGCGGCAACAGACGTTGATGTCAGGAGCGACACCGCATCCGAGTCACCCTCAGCGAGCTTCAGCTCGTCTCTACCACCGACTACAACAAATCCCGAAAGCAGCACTTCCACTGCCCTCGCTGCTCTCCACCTTGCCTGCGCGACCTGGCGCCGCCGCGCCGAGACGCACGCAGCGGGTAACGCGCGGCTCCTCCTCTTCGCACGCAAGGCGCGAGATTGTGTGATTCGGATGCGGACGGAGAGGGATGAGGCGAGGAATGAATGCGTTTTGTTGAGGAGGTTGATGGGCGAGATTTTGGAGGGCGGGGAGAGGGGAGCAGAGCCGGTCGAGTCTGGGGAGGGAGGAGGGTTGCTACTTTCGCCTTCACCGTTTGCGCCGGTGAGAGATCGGTCTACGTCTGCAGCTTCAGTGCGGGCAGAGCTTCCTATGTTCTTGCAGCAGTCCCAAGAGGCCTCCGGTGATGTCCACGGCGAGAACGAGGTGTTGGGGTCGCCGATGAAACGACGGCGAGTGGGCCACGAGAGCGAGAAGGAGAAGGAGAAGGAGGAGAAGGATGTTGTGGGATAGCCGCTGTTGCTTGTATGCTCTACCTTTTTATGGGCGTCTGCATACGAATCACACTCGTTTGAAATCGCAGTCCAGAGCTGGCTGCCTTCGTTGAACTCTTGGAGCGGAGGACCAGCAAGATTTCAAGGCCAGGAGCATCGGAGTTTCCGGCGAATGTGGATGACGACATTCGGAAGGACCGTGACGTTGGGCCAAACTCGGCCACACTCGGCCGCCTTGTTCTTCTCCTTCATCCCAACTTTCATCCGACCCAAATGGCCTACGATTGCCGCGTGGGCTAGTTCCACAGCCCGTACTCCTTCGTGTCCTCCTCCACCGCCACGCGCCCTCCGTTTCACGTCATGATCCCCTTACCCGACGCTGTGGTGTCCATGCCCTCTGTCCACGTTCTCGTCTCTGAGGCTGGCAAGGAAAGACATGTGGCGCGCACAGGGAAGACTGCACGAGGACGTTGCGTGGCGCGATCGGGGCGTACACTGGCCATGGTATGGTCCCCGTCGAATGTCCTCCCTGCCTCGACCTCGCCCCCTCCTCGACCTCGTTCTGGAATCCTTTTCTCTCTTCACCTTTCGTCTCCTCCATCTCCACGCGGGTGATATCGACGATCCAGATGGAGCTTCTGGAGGTGCTTGATAGTGAGCTGAGCGTGACGGAGATAGCCATCGATTCTACGGTGGCGCCAGCTTGGATGAAGGCAGCGCGTCTGAGCTCCAAGGCGGTCCATGCCCAGTCCGTGGCTCACCCGCCCGCCATGTCCGCAAGCCACATTTCAGTCTAGACCCAGTGAAGCTCCGTGGCTACGGCTGGCTGGCGTCCGAGTACCGGTCGGGCATGGAATATTCGGCCGTGATCGTCGCTGACGCTGTCGGCGCCGGCGCCCCGCTCACCGTTCCTGGCAGGCAACTCGGGAACTCCACCTCGAGCAAGCACAGGGGGATTTCATTTCAGGAAATCTCCTCCATTCCCCAGCTCATCATGCTCATACTCGCCGCATCGTCCTTGTGTCACCGTCGTCTCAGGCCAATCCACGTCGATTGTGGGCAATGCGCCCCCAATTGCTGTCACTCCTCGTGGCCCCACTTGTTCGTCCCATAGCCAGTGTCGCTGACTTGGTGGTCATGTATTTCTCTCCAGTAAAAATTCCCGCTTCGCATGCAAATGTTAGCCATACAATCATAAAGAATTAAGGATATGCGCATCTCTGTTGCGATATGTCGTCTGTGGTTGCGGCGCATCACAGCGCATCACCCACCCCGTAGTCCGTGGTTCAATTTACAGTCCGGCGCAGCCCCGAATATTATCCGAGGCTCGGACATGTGGCCGAATGCCCAAATCCCAACATTCTCCAGCGTTCTGTAGCCTCGAATCTGGCTTGTTTTCGGAGGATGCTGATCTGACTTGATTTAGGACTCCCCTCATTCCGCAAATCGAGGAATCGAAAGGTGAGCAAGCGCATCGGATTCAGATGACAATCTCAACGACCTTCCGGCTGTAGACCGGCACACAGAACTCTCTCTCCAGCCTCAACCCACGTGCTGTCTTCGGAGAGAATTTTGGAAGGACTAAAAACAATCGCCGGCCCGTACTGGGCAGTGTATTTCACAGCGTCTGTCAGCACCGCCTCGCCTCTGTCACACTCCTTGGTCTGTCCCGCCGCCCCAATGTCGCTCTACCGACCTCAGCCATCAGACCCCGCCCTGCTTCCTCAGATTGGAGGCAACAACCCAGTTCACATCCAGAACAGTACGATCAACAGCGTCGCCGGCAATATGAACGTCTCCCACACAACAAACGTCGGCGAGAGTGGTTAGTAGTATTCGAAAGTACCCCAAACTTCTCTGCTCATCTCCTACTCGTAGGCATGGACATCTTGCGCAGAGAGTTGTGCGTGGATGCCATGCATGACTCGGCAGTCCGCCCTCCCGATCCCTCTTGTCATCCGGGCACACGGAATGCGATACTAGAGCGGCTGGATGAGTGGTCCTTTGACCAGCCCGAAGACAGCGCGATATTCTGGCTCCATGGCTGCGCTGGAATCGGCAAGTCCGCCATCGCTCAACAGTTCGCCGCAAGCTGCCAAGCTCGCGGTCAATTGGGAGGTTCCTTCTTCTGGAGGCGAACAGATGCCCGCCGTGGGGACTGGAGGAGTTTATTCCCGACTCTCGCCTATCAACTTGCCGCTTCATTCCCCGCAATCGGCCCCATGATGCAGCGGGTGGTCGAGATAGACAAACTCGTCACCAGCAAGTCGATGCGACACCAGCTCCAGAAGCTGATTGTCCTGCCGCTCAGGGAGGCACCAAAGCTCAAATCTCGTCCCATTTTGGTCCTCGATGGATTGGACGAGTGCGAAGACCGAGCTGCACAAACAATGCTCCTGCGATCTTTCATCGATGCTGTGGGAACCGAACATACCCCCATCCATATCCTCATCTGCAGTCGCTCAGAATCACATCTGCGCGAGATTCTTGAGTCCTCTGAGAATTCTGACGTCTGCCGTGGTTTTCCGATCCACCCAGACGCCTCTGCCTACGCCGACATCTCCCGATATCTTACCGACGAGTTCGCCCGCATCCAGCGAGCTCATACAAGCCGGGGGATTGCACTGCACGATGACTGGCCTGGTGAGGCTGTCATCGAGCAGTTGGTTGAACGGTCGTCTGGAACGTTCATCTACGTGTCTACCATCGTTCGTTATGTTGACGACGAATACTCGCACCCTATGGATCGTTTGGAAGCCGTACTCCGGCTGGATCCTTCTAGCACCACTCCCCTTGATGACCTATACACCCAAATCCTGTCGGTCATTCCCAACAGAGCGATGCTTGTCCGAGTCCTACACGCAATCGTGTACAAGATCTATTTGGACCCCGAACAAATCGACATCGTGTTACAGCTGCGTAGAGGAACATCTCGTATCACTTTACGCGGTCTCCATTCCCTGCTTCACGTTCCATCCGTGCGAATCTTGGACCCTGAGATCTGGCCTGTGCGACTGTTGCATGCATCCTTCAGAGACTTCCTGGTCGACCCGCAGCGATCATTAGGCTTTTGTGTATCTGGGGAAGAACTCCGAATTGCACTGGTGCACAGCATGGCTCGCGCTCTCGAATCGGGGCTTCGGCCGTCTGACTTTCGGTAGGTTTTGAAACATCGTGCAACTGTGTGAAGCTATATCAATTCTCAGGACTATCACCCGTCTATTCCTGCGATCTTTCGTCGACATACCGCCTACAGAGACATTATTCCCCATCTTGCGCGATGTAAATGTCCAGCACCACGCATATGCTCGTGGTACCCCAACGGAAGTTGATAACATTCGCACCTGGCTCCAGGTGAATTTTGTTTTCCTCAAGGTCGCCAAAGCTGAATTACTGCAGCGTTATTCACCCAGGCCTTCGGATCTCATTGAAACCTGGGCAAATTTATGCTACCTCAAAAACTCAGAAATAACGAGCTTCGAAGAACTGCGATGGCAGGTACGCCTTGCTTTCCCTCGCTCCGTTCGCTGGTTCATGTACATTTGCGTATCAGAATCAACACCCAAGCGACGAAACCTTGACAAAGGTTTTATTAGATGATCCAGCATTGATGTCATTTGTCCGCATCACCTCCGTTCTTGCCATTCCACCGGACATGTATCTGTTCGATGCAATGGTACTCGATGTGCTTGGACTAACGTGGGATGCTCTTCAACCCCATCTCAAACTCTCCTTCGAGGACCTGCGCAACTTCCTCCGTGATCCCGAGAGGTGCGGAGCCTTGTACGTGTCCCAAGAGGAAACGTTGCGTTTCATCGCCGTTTGCTGTATAAGCCGCATGACTGCCATTCTGTGCGCCGACAACTGTTTCTTCCAATTTGAGCCGTGCGTGCTACTCCCTAGAGCAGAGACCTTTGTGTAACTTGGCAACAGGAAGTGGATTCGCGCATTGTGCGGCTGTAAACCTGACGAAGTTGTCCTCGGTGCCCTGGAGCATCTGGACCTTTCTCAGTGTTGTGAAAAACTCGCACCTGACGAGGAGTATCATCTGTCATGTCATTCTGACTTTCTCGGTCCAAAGGCGTTTGCGCAGATCGTGGACTGGTTACGGGTAAGGCTCTAGTCGCGGTTACTTATGTACAACCACATTAACTGTTCATATAGAAATGGCCATCTACCCCTGCGCATATAATACAATCATGGGAACGACAGAAGGCTGCCGTGCAAGAATGTTACGCTGATCTTATGGAGACAGCTGACTCGGAGTCCGTAGAAGATTTGAGCTCTGCAGAATAATCATTTTCTTTAACATGGCTCTCTTCTCCTGTACCCAACTCCATCCTCGAATACTTCTTCCCGTTAACTTCCGCCCCTGTTGGGAGTTGCCCCATCGGACATGAACGGGCAATCCGTCAGCAGCTCAGTAAGCCGCAGGCCGAGCCGCAGTAACCCGCAGTATTGTTTAGTCAGTAGAGTAGTATATAAGGGCTCGTAGGTTTTCTGAATAGACTCACTTTTCCCCCATCTTGTATTCGACGTGAACATCTGCCAACAGGTTATGGGCCCCGCGCCGAACAAGTAATCACACGAATAACAACAATAGCGACACTCGTATTCCATTGACCCAGCCCCAACGACAAATCTAACCACTACAATACTCAACCTCTACCATGTCTGACAGCACTACATCCACCCGCATCGAGCTCCTCAACGAGGACAATTGGATGCCGTGGAAGCGCCGCATCGGCGCGATCCTCCGTGATAATGACCTCGAGGGTTATATCGACGGCACCGAGCTTTTTCCGGCAGCAGCTGACCCGACAAAGCCCACGGCAGACGAGTCGAAGGCTATCGGTGTGTGGATCAAGAAGGACAGGAAAGCCAGGAGCAAGATTGAGCTTGCCTTGGGTAATTCCCAAATGGTTCACATTGCGGGGGCATTGACGGTGCATCAAATGTGGATGCAGCTGTGCACGGTCAAGGAGGCGCGAGGTCAGCTGGGGATCATGTCATATAGGCGTAGATTATATTGCACAATTGCCGACGAAGGCAGCGACATTGCGGCCCACATTACGGAGCTGCGTGCCATTCAAGAACAGCTCAATATTATGAGCAGCCTGGTATCGGACCAGGAATTCCTCATTGCGTTGATCACATCCCTCCCGGAGTCCTGGGACATGTTCACCAGCTCGTATCTCGCAGCAAACAATGGTGCACTCACCACAAGTCCTGCCTCGACGACCATGACATCAGCCACAACTTCCTTGAAGCCCGTTACTGTGACCTCACACGAGCTCATCGCTCTTATCCTCGAGGAATCCCGTCGTCGTAAAGAGAAAGCTGGAGGAGCAACCTCAGGATCATCAGCATTATTTGGCCGGAACCAAACCCGCGCACCGACGGGATCCGACAATGAATGCTTCAACTGTGGACATCCCGGGCACATGGCCAGGGACTGTTGGAGCAAGGGAGGCGGCAAGGAAGGCCAGCGCCCTCAAGGAGGGAAGGGGATTTGGCAGAGAGGGAAGGGCAATTCGGCTCACCTCGGCACGAATGACCCTGACCCTCAAAGTGCCTTCATGGCATTCCAATCCGAACCCACCCGTTTTGATTCGAATCTATCGAGAGACGTGTGGCTTGCAGATTCCGGCTGTACTGTCCATATCACGAACAATCGGGATATTCTTACCGATTACATACCACTCACGGGTGAAACAATCAATGGATTGGCCGACAATAGTGTTCAAGCATACGGCCGCGGAACAGCAACACTAGAGAGCGTCGTCGATGAAAGAAAAGAGACGATCAGTTTGTTCAACACGTTGTACGCACCGGCGGCAGTAAACAATTTACTGTCCATCTCTCACATCGACGAGGCCGGGGGAGCGATCTCCTTCCAAAACGGGAAGGTAGAAATTCGGAACAAAGTCGGGAGACTTGTCTTGGAAGCCAAAAATAAATCTCGCCTCTATTGGTTGGATAATGTCCGAGCGGTGCGCGTCGGGAACCATGCACACCCAGCTGATGCCGAGAAACAAGACCCCAACAGTTGGGCAGCATGGCATCGCCGGTACGGCCATGTCTCTGATTCAACTTTAGAGCTCCTCGTCCGGCATGACTCTGTTGAAGGACTCACCATCAAACCCGGTAGCAAATCCGACGCCGAAACATGCAAAGCATGCATCCAGGCCAAAATGCATCGCAAGTCGTTCCCGCATCACGCGCTTCATCGATCCGAGAATCCGGGAGAAGGGATTCACAGTGATTTGTGGGGTCCTGCCCGTATACGGTCAACAGAAGGCAACTACTACTATATTTCCTTCACCGACGATGCCAGCCGCAGAATGACCGTCTTGTTCTTGAGGAGCAAGGATCAGGCAAAGGCCAAAGTCATGGAGCACATTGGATGGCTTGAGCGGCAGTATGGGATGAAACCCAAGTGGATTCGTGTTGATGAAGGCACGGAATACCTGAACGAGCAGCTCAGGTCAGAATTGGCAGCGAAGGGAATAGAAATCCACGCAACTGCACCATACTCTCAGTCGCAGAACGGTGTTTCTGAGCGCCTGAATCGGACCCTCGTCGAACTTGCTCGAGCTATGTTGATGGAGAAAGACCTGCCAAAAAGCTTATGGGAATTCGCCGTAACTCACGCTGCATATATTCGAAATCGATCCCCGACCAAAGCGCTCCCGAATGGGATCACACCGCATGAAGCTTTTACAGGGGAGAAACCCAATGTGGCCCACTTCCAGGAGTTCGGAGTGCCGGTGTGGATCTTTCGCGAGAATGTGAAAACCCTATCGAAGCTCGATGAGAGAGCAATCGAACATTTATTTTGCGGCCATGTTGATGGCCCAGACGCAGTACGATACTACGACACAAACACTCACCGCGTCAAGATCTCCCGTAACTTTCAATTCACCGACCCTGCTATCAAATTCACAGAGGTTTCGGATGATGACCCGTCCGAGGGGGAGAAAAACGGCAATTCGAACGGTACATCGCCTACGACGGCAAATCAGCCAACAGGTCAGCAGAAGCCAATGCTGAATGTACCTACGCCGACACCACCAGCACCTACGCCAAAGCTTGCGGGTACACCCAAACCCAAAACAGCACCATCCGCTCCATCCACACCACATTCGGTAACCGAGCACGATCCCAAGCCAAACCAGCTCAACACTATCCCGCTGCGTAAATTAACGCGAACTGTCAAGGATCAGAACTATCTGAAACTTGGCAATCCAGACGCACGTCGAGAGCAAGCTCATCAACCGAGTCGCACTCGCGAGGACCCAGACGAGGACGGAGACGGCATGGGCGGCACAGCACACTTTGCCCATTTAGCTGCGCTCGGAGAAGTTGACGAGGAAAAGCCAAATATTCCGCGTAACATTGAGGAAGCGCGGGCATCGCCCGAATGGCCAAAGTGGCGTGATGCAATCGACGCCGAGCTGGCAAACTTGGCAGCGATGGGCACTTGGGAACTCGAGGAGTGCCCTTCCGAACGCAAGCCCGTGGGCTGTCGCTGGGTATTCGACCTGAAAACAGGTCAGCAGGGGGAGATTGTCCGCTACAAAGCGAGACTCGTAGCAAAAGGCTACTCACAGGTCCCCGGTGTGGATTATTTCGATACCTTCTCGCCCGTCGTACGTCTCGAGTCCCTTCGTGCGCTATTGGCGATTGCATCTGTCAAAGACTTGGAGATGCGACAATTGGATGTGAAGGGTGCATACCTCAATGGAGATCTGCAGGAGGAAGTGTTCATGGAACAGCCTCCTGGCTTCGACGATGGATCAGGACGAAAGTGCCGACTCAAGAAGACACTGTACGGTCTCAAACAGTCAGGAAGAGAGTGGAATAGAAAGCTTCACGCAATACTCACGAAGCTAGGCTTCCATCGTCTCGAAGCAGACCACGGCGTATATCTGCGTGAAATCGGAGACCGTTACACAATTATCACAGTCTGGGTAGACGACTTACTGCTCTTCAGCAATAGCACCATTATGCTATCGGCCACTGAAGCCGCACTGAAGAAGGAGGTCGAGATCAACGACCTTGGAGAGCCCCAAAAGCTCATTGGTATTGAGATATACCGCGACCGTACCGACAAGACCATCCAGATCTCGCAGGAGCACTATGTCGACGGAGTCTTGAGCCGGTACGGGTACCAAGAGATGTCGCCAGTCGCCACACCCATGGACCCGAATGTCATCTTGGAGAAGAATCCCGAGGAGGGAAAGACCACCGACGAGCGAGGCCACAGTTTCGCCGAGTACATTGGCTCACTGATCTGGCTCGTGTCGGTTAGCCGCCCGGACATCGCATATTCCGTTGCACGCATCAGCGCGTACACCAGCAGCTCCAGCCCGGCGCACTGGACAGCGATGAAGAGAGTGTATCGGTACCTGAAAGGTACACGTAATCGACGGATCATTTTCGGGGGCTCGGAACTTCGGTCCGATTCCGACCAAATTCCGACTCTGTTTTCAACAACTATGGCACGTACAGCGACGCCGACTTTGCCTCCAATCCTGACGACAGCAAGTCGGTTTCGGGCTACATCTATCTACTTTCTGGTGGCCCTATTGCATGGCATTCAAAGAAGCAACCCACTGTTGCACTCAGCACCGCGGAAGCTGAATGTTCAGCACTCACTGCAGCAACCCGCCATGCAATCTGGTTCAGGTATCTATTCGGTGCACTCCCATTCGATTTTCCGCACGAGGATTCCACCTTGATCTACTCGGACAATCAGGCAGCCATAGCCATTGCTCATGATCCTCAACACCACACGCGTTCGAAACATTTTCGCATCGAAAATTATTTCATTCGTGAATGCATCGACGAGGGGGTAATTAATGTGCAGCACTGTGCCACAAGTCAGATGGTGGCAGATATTCTAACGAAGGCTCTACCCCGCACAAAGCATGAGGAGTTATGCGCAAGCATGGGACTGCTGCCGGCTTGAGGGGGAGTGTTGGGAGTTGCCCCATCGGACATGAACGGGCAATCCGTCAGCAGCTCAGTAAGCCGCAGGCCGAGCCGCAGTAACCCGCAGTATTGTTTAGTCAGTAGAGTAGTATATAAGGGCTCGTAGGTTTTCTGAATAGACTCACTTTTCCCCCATCTTGTATTCGACGTGAACATCTGCCAACAGCCCCAACCGTAACTCGCTGGTCATTGCCAATTCCTCAAGCACATCATCCTCCGAGGTAGATCTTCCGATCGTCTCGGTGTACATACACACGCGTGACGTGCCGGGTTCGCACCACGACTCCAACCGACCAACAAGTTACAACCACCTATAGATACCTCATATCCCCACTAACTAGAAGGGACGGTGGGGGGTACCGTCCCTTCTAGTTAGAAGGGATAGAAGCCGGCGCCCCATGTCGTAATAAATGTCGCAACAAAAGGCGCAATAAATTCGATAAATTTGGACTTAAACTACATAAACACCGAGTACACTGTACATGTTGCAATAAAACTCATAAAATGCAGTAGAAGTAAGACAGACTTGAGCTATTTGTCGAATTTCTAATAAAGGAAATTACATGGAACGCTATTGAAGTGGTTCTATTAGTATTAATGCCTCCTCCCAAGCCCAGCCAGCTGGTATATCCTCTCCGACACCTCCTCGTCGTGGGCCTCGTCCCCCTCGTCTCCCTATCTCACTCATCTCACATGACTCGTGCTTCAGCATTTGCGGCACATTTTCTCTGTGTTTGGCCTGCCGCGGGCGACGATTTGACTGCCGTTGGATGTGATCGGAGTCCGAAATAAATGATTGAAATTTTGATTTTATTCGTGCTACAGCAACTCCCGGGGACATCAAATCTACGAAAAATGCGGGGGGGAAGCGGCGCGGCTGCTCAAAAGCGCTCCGGCTGGCAGCTGCACACATCAACGAGATGTGGGGTGGAAGAGGGAAGGGGGGAAGAAGGCAGCGCGGTCGGGCCGCGAAAAACACGCCGGAAAAGCGTAAATCAGCGGATAGCTCCACGGAAAACGGGGCAGAACCCAGCACACCCGGATACACACGCGCCAGGAATCAATCCGCGGCAGGCAGCATCAGCGGGCAGCGCCAGCAATACTCGCGATAGGAGTGTGTCACCCAGCTATGTACGGGAACGCGATGGGTGCGTCACGGAGAGGGTGATGGTACATAGCACTGCCATTCGGCGGCATGGGCAGGGCCTGGGCTCGGGCTCGGGCTCGGGCTTGGTGGCGGGGTAGGCTGGGCAGCGATATGAGACGGAGGGGATGCGGTGAGAGGCTGGAAACTGATAGCGCGGCCTCAGTCGAGAGAGCAAGGGTGGTTGAGCAGAGAGACGAGAGATGAGAAAGAAATTAAAATGGTGCCATTACGGGTGCAATTCGGGTGCAATTCGGACTGCGGGACCGATACTTACGTGTGTGCTTCCCTGCTCTCCCTCGGCCCTCTCTTGTCTGGCCCTCCTCGTCAACTGCCTGCACTCCCTGGCACATCCGACTCACTCTCTTCGCTCTATTCGTATCTTGGCTAGTCTGGTTCCTCTTCCTTGTCCTCGGTCCCTGGGTCTTCGAACCGCACCAGCAAGCTAGCCAGCTGGGTCTTTGCGTCAGTGTGTGGGCTAAATCTCGGGGGAATTGTTGCTTGCATCCGACTGCGGAATATACAGGTGTGTCGAGGTGGTCTTCTGTGCCAGGGAAAAGCTGACGGCCAGGAAAACAGCTAACGATGACATTTCCATCATCATCCACCAATTCGTCTCCCTCGCTCCGGCTGCCTTCTCATCCCATTCTCGTCCCATTCCCCTCCTCTCCTCCACATCGTTGTCTGGCGGGCTCACGTATGCTGCCCGCCTGCTGCGTTCCCCACCTGTCGTGCTTCAGGACACGCCGTGATGAAGACTGGCTGACTGCCTCGTCGACCACCTAGGTTTTGGGTGCGGGGATAGACAACGTGTGGGCTCAATCTCCGGGGGATTGTTTCTTGAATACGACTGCGGAGTGTACCAGTGCGTCGGAAAACAGCTGACGACGTTGATAGCGGCATATTCAATATCTGCCAATTCGTCTTCTTCGCCCCAGCTCCCTTCTCATCCCTTTCTCCTTCCCACCACTGCTGTCCGCATGCTGCGTTACCTGCGTGGCTGGCAGCCTCGTCCACCGCAGATGCGTTGGGTGCGGTGGTGTTGAGCGCGGGGACGCGGCCGTCGAGCAGCGTGGATACGATAAGCACGCAGCGGGAGTCATGAAATATGGCTCTCTCAGTTGGCTGTGGAGCACGTCGTTTCGCTTCTCATGCCAGCAGCAAAGACGATGGGCACCGCAACGTTGCACGTGGCGACGCCAGGCATGCGCTGTGTCGACTATGCGAGTATGTGGCGTTCAGCATGGGAATATGCATGGTGCTGGTGTCGAGTATGCGGACTTGAGGAGGAGTCGGATGTCGAGTTCGGCATACTGGGGAGATGAAGAGCACGGCGGCGTTGTGCGCAGGGATGTCAAGACTCGAGAACGCGGTCGAGCACTCTCGTGCCTTCCCACTTCTCCCTCTGTATGAACACGGCTTGTCTTGTACTAGTAATACATCTCAACTCATGTCTTTTACCTCCCATCTCGTCTGGGCAGTTGCTCGATGAATGCATCCCGAATCGGATATTCACATCATTCAATTCGGGAACATTCATCCGTCCCACCACTTCCACTTAACCAATCTTGCTCAACACTGGGGAGGTTAAATACACGGGTATTCGGCCTCGTTTGAACGATAATCGAGGCAAGTTGTGTTCAGCGGACTTTTGGATTTTTCAGAAATTTACTGGGGAAGCTGGTGAGCTGGGATTTTTTTTCTGAGTAGCTGGTGTATCCATACATACACTAAATAAAATATGGGACGAACGAAGGAGTGTTGAAGGTGGTAGGATTAAAATCATCATTTAATTTCATTCGGGAACTGACATTGAGAGCCAGATCCATATTGGTATTTGCACTCGATCACCACTCTCTCCCTTTCACCTCCACGTCTCAACTATGTACCACCTCAATAGAGCCACGAAGGTACCTTCCCATCGTCTCTTTCCATCCCTCAACTGCATTTTATCGAAACCTGCTCGGTGGCTTGCAGCACTCATGAATCCTTCGTGCACAATTCACACTAAACAGTGAAGGATTCCACTGCAAGTACAGTCCCACTGCTTTCCATTCCTTGTTATCGGTGACTAATTTCATGCTATGTTAAGTATTGTTGCCTCCGAGCGTATTCGCTCTGGTTCAGACGCCGAGAGGAACAGAGTTTAGCCTCAGTTTCCTGAAGACCGGGTTTCTCAAGCACGCAACTTTAAGCCACAACTCTTGGCTCTCATTCATATTGCAGTCCATTAGAGATACACAGTGCATACTTGAGATGTAAATACCGGCGTTGGCGTCACTGATAGGATGTATAAGATCGCGTCGACGGAGAGATTGCGGAGAGAACACCGTTTGTGGATACAAATGAATTTCCCACGTCTTCGGGCGTCTTGTACTCAACAAGTTATTCATGAGACGAAAGCAAGATGAGCTCGGAGTATGACGGTTCGTTTGTACAAATATTGATTTAGCACGCGCGCTAGACATCCAGCGCGCGCGCCTTCGGCTACCCAATTTGATGACACATGAAACTACATACGAGAGACCACTGATCTCGGCACCATGCTCGGAGCCCCAACTGCGAGCCAAGGCAGGTTGTGTGGCGGAACACAATGCCAACACAATACGACCACGGGCACTGGGGACTTGCCAGCGGCTGCCAGTTCCCAGCAACAAAGTGTCCCCATCGTCGAGACTCGACAGGCCGAATCAAGTCGTGTTTTATCAAGACTCATATGATGGGTTGCGGGGTTGCGTTCCGTGCGGAAGAGGCGGAAGTTGATTTGTCGGCCGTGGGTCTCAGAATCATGAACCGTTGCCTGTGTGGTCGAGTCTACCGTCGAGGTGGTGAGTGTGGGACGAAGAAAATATTGACGGCAAGTGACGTAGCTAAGCGGTGCCGATCATTGTCCCTGCTTGCCAGCTACCCAGCTGCTTACTAAACATTCTTCTTCTCCCCGACACCGACTTTCGGGACGAGACCCTCACCAGCCCTCACCAGCCCTCACCCATCGGCGGCGCTTTACCGCAAGGCTACCTCAAACCTGTGGCACTTCCCCACGGACCTGGATGCTGCTCGGAGCGGGCTCGTCCATCTCTGCACGGAGTCCTTTGTGTGGCAGGTCACCGGTGCCAGTGCGGGTCCCAATGGCGTTGGACATTTGGTGGGGAACTTGGTGGAGCGGGTATGGGCTGGCTGGGCAATCGCATCTGTAGCCAGTAGCTATAGTTATGTAATCTACCGTCTGGGGCGTGCCCAAATGGGCGCGCGCGCTGGATGTCTAGCGCGCGTGCTAAATCAATATTTGTACAAACGAACCGTCATACGGAGTGCAATTGTCAGTGTAGGAGAGCCAAAAAAATCACAGACTCCATAAAACGCGCACGCGAGCATCGACATCTTGCATTGCTGATGCATCATGTGACCATGTTTCTCTCTTCCGTACCTCGACCTCTGAATCTTCTTCTTGTATCCAGGACGTCCAACGCGGTCAAATGACACCATTTACCACAGAGATCGACCCCCTCAAGCTCTGGGATGCCTTGGAGGGTGGAGGAGCACGCGGTGGATGACGTGGCATCCCGCAGGTGCGTCGCCGCCAAGTCGCCGCCGCATATGACCCAATTGTCCCTCTCAGACTGTGCTCGTTTGACCTCGACGCCTCTCCTCCCTCAGCCCTCACTGCATCATCCACACAACCCGCAACGTCCCGTCTCTCAATGATACCCATCGTGCGTGCCATCTTCTCCCTCATCCCGACACCCCCACCCCATCCATGGACCCGGTTCCCACCACGGAGCACGGTATCCATGCTAGGCACTCTCTCCTTCCCTCTACAATTAATTCTGGCTGCTTGCTCATTCTTTTTAGGTGCCAGATCATTTTTTCCTTGCATCCAGCCGTCTTGAGACATTCATTGTGAGTACTATCTCAATTCTTTCCTCATTTGCCTCCTCTCTCGCGCTCTGTAAACCGCCGGCAAGAGACTTGCCCCCTGGGACTCCCAAGCCGCGTCTGCTCGCGCTTCCTTCGCCTAGACCTTTTCCGCTGGACCCAAATTCATCTTTTCTCTCACCATAGATGTCCAGTCTGCACTCCGAATCGGGCATCCCCTCCCTCCTCGCTCCTGCCCACCCCTCGCGACCTCCGCCCCTTCCCATCGCCCTGACGCGCCGTCGTCGCTCCTCTGCACACCAATTTGAAAACCGGCTCCATGTCATTCTCCCGCGCACAACAGCTTTTCCGCACCACCATCTCCACGTCGACATCCCTGCATTGCTACGCTCGCAGGCCACGAAGCCTCCCGCATGCGCATACACACTCCCCGCCGTTGTTCTCAGCGCACGGGTCATCCATACACGAGAGTTTGGTCTGTATGGAGCACGCTGCGGCGGCTGGCGCGTCCGCCTGCGAGTAGAGCGAGGGAGCGCGGTGGGTGGGAAAGAATGACGGCGTTTGCACATTAGAATCCTGGAGCCGTTTGGGCTGCCCTCCATCTATCTCCAGCTCCAATTCCTCTCTTCTCTCCCCACTCCAGGCCTACCACTGCGACGCGACCAGTCTAAATATTGCTTTCATTGCGCATGTATTCTTTTTTTTTGCATATTCCACTCTCGTTCTAAAGACCTCACAGGTACACGCCGATTAAACCCCAACTGGTACATATCATGAAATTCCAGGATTTGGGAGCTTTTTGTCCGGACATCAGAATTTTCCCACGCTTTCTGAGGTGTGCAAAACGACTTGCTCCCCTATCCGAGCAACTTTCCAAAAAAAATTGTTGAAAAATTTGCCCAAATTTTGTCCGGACATGCGATCAAAGTTCGTTCGGCATTGCCAGGGGTCCTTACACAGCCCTCTGCCGTCTTGACAGACAATTTGACAGGCATCGGAAGGAGTGTTGTAAGGGGAAAGAGCAGATGTTTTATTGTACTACTACTTGCAGCTTTTATACATCTAGGTAGCTATGGAAATGGGAATATGAAATGGATGTTGAAACTGTTGTCCAAAGGAACGGGGGAGGTTGAAATATTATGTGTGAAACAGAATGAAATATGAGCATGAAACGGGGTATGCATGCGGCCGCCGAGGCTTCGGACGCCATCCTACAACACTCCCACGCGAATGTTAGGTGTCGGATCCGAGAGAAGAACGTAGCAGGGATAAAATCGCCCGGAGAAGATTTGGACCGGAGTTCCGGGACGATTGTCGGAGGAACGGTGACACCACTAAGGTCGAGGGTGACCGTCTGCCCAGCAATGTGAGATGAGGACCGGACTGGACCGGAGTTCCGGATGAGGAATCCGATCGGAGAGAGGAGGGGCTCGGATAGACCAAGGTGGAAGGAATGCACCAAGAACGTCGATAATCAAACTGAAGTACCGACTACAAAAGGAAAGTCTTATATACTAAGTGTGAGAGATATTTGTCAAGACACTAAAATAGACTTGAGAACGGACATAACCGGCTAAGTGGATATAAGTGTTAGGTGCCGGATCCGAGGCTGACTGGAATCCCGGATAAGGACGACCGGAGTAAGAATGACCGGAACTCCAGGACGAAGGACTCCGGAGAGGGACGAAAAGTCGGAGGAGGGAGATGGAGTCCAACCGGTGACACCACAAAGACCCAGGGTGACCGGGTTCCCTACGCTACTTCCAAGGGAAGCAATCCGGACGAGACGATAAAGGAGGAGAGGAGGGCTCGGAGCAGCCAAGGTCGAATAGACCAGGAACATTAATATTCCAACTGAAGTACCGAGTACAAAAAGAAAGTCTTATATACTAAGTATGAGAGATATTTGTCAAGACACTAAAATAGACTTGAGAACGGACATAACCGGCTAAGTGGATATGAGGTGATTAAGCCCGCACGGAGTGATCAAGTGGATGTCACTCCAGAGCATGTCAGATGAATATCCTGTCAAGGTTCCTTTTTCATGTGAATAACCAAAATACCCGGTGTAGTCCGAGAAGCAGGACTCGGCCTGACAGATGGGATGGATCCGGAGTTGGGTCAAAGGAACCGGAACTCCGGTCAAAGAAACTCCGGTTAAAGGAACCGGAGTCCGGAGTTTGGATGAAGTTGGGACGGGACATAACAAATTGAAGAAGGGCAAAAGTCCGAACGAGGACTGGAGTCCGGTCAAGATTGATCCGGATTTGTTGGAGCCGGAACCGGAGTTGGGTTAAGATTGGTCCGGAGTTGGTGAGAATGGAACGGGATGTAACAATAAGGTGATTAAGTCCGCACGGAGTGATCAAGTGGATGTCGATCCAGAACATGTTGGATGAATATCCTGTCAAGGTTCCTTTTTCATGTGAAAAACCCAAATACCCGGAGTAGTCCGAGAAGCAGGAGCTGGCCCGACATGATGGAATGGATCCGGAGTTCGGTCAAAGGAACCGGAACTCCGGTCAAAGGAACCGGGGTCCGGAGATGGGATGAAGTTGGAACGGGATGTAACAGTATCCCCCTCTTAGGTCCCTTGCCCTCAAGGGACTGAATGTAGGGAGTGTGGAGCGCCGCGGACGTGAAAGGGAAGTCGACGGGAGGTGATGTGAAATGTGGCCAAATGAATGACCTGTCCGGAATGGACAAGGCGAGCACGACCAAGGCTCGAGGGAGTGCCGAGTGGGGGAAAATGAAGGCCAAAGTCCGTGATGGAGAATTCGGATGAGTGCGGCGAATGGCACAATAGCCATGGACAACGCCAACTCCAGGAATTCTCTCTGGATGGCATGGAGAGTGAAAACCTCAGGCATCGTGAGTAAGAAATTGTGGTCGTGTGGTTGAATAAACGAACATTTACCCGGCCAAGGACTTGAATGGAATTGAGGACTTGGCCGGGGAAGAAATAATTTGAAGATCCAAGGAAACCCGTAGGTTGAGAGCCCTGGGAATAGTGGAGCTGGAAGATGCCCATGTCTGGACACAAAAACCACCTGTCCCGAACTCGAGGGAAGTCGAAACTCGGAAAATGAACCGAGAGGGAAGGGATGGGCTCGGAGGAGAAATTTTCCCGAGGGAGTTGGTTTAATGAAGGCCGGCTTGAAACCGGAGGAGTGGAGGTGCGGATCCGGGTGGAATTGGCACGAAAGGAGCTCCGTGAAGGGGAGTAAAAAGCGAAATGAAGTTGAGCAAGGGATTAATCAATGCATGGTGAAGCAACGAACGTTTACCCGGCCGAGGACTTGGAATTAAGTTGAGGACTCGGCCGGGGAATGGAAGATTTTGAAGAATAAATAGCCGTGCGACCAGTGCTCGAGTGGGACCGGAGTTTCGAACCACGGGTCGGAGTTGATGGAGCGAGATGGGAGGAGGGTTCGGGCCGGAAATAGTGGCGAAAATGTCGGCGAAAAATGCACTGATTTTGAGCCGGGCATCGGCCGTATCCCCCTCTTGCGGTAGGCGTCCCATGGCCTACCAACGCATCCGGGGTGAGGTGATAATCCTCCAGAGATGCCCGAAGAGGACAGAGAATGCGCCTGAGAGGGCGCAGAAGTCCGAAATGGACCAATTCGAGCGACGATGTCGATCCGGAGGCGAAGGATGCAAGGCCGGCAAAGGCCCCACCGGATGTATTGATACAAGAACACCAGGGAACCAGGTGCGGAGTTGGTAGAGACCGCCAGCGTTCGCTCAACGGAGCGAGAGAGGTGCGGGGTATCTGGTCTCCGAAAACCGGGGTGACGAGGTTGAACTGGACAAAAATTCCAATGAATGGACGTCGCCGAAGGAAGACGGATGAGCAGCCGTGTCTGCATTAAGTCCAAAAGGAAGAGCGCCGGGCCGGGGGATGGAATCCTGTCCGGGTGTATCAGAAATGCTGGTTTTGAGAGAATAAACAGCAAAATGATTTAATTGAGGGAGTTGAATCCCGGCGCTAATCCGTACAAGGACAAGAGTATGTTGAATAACTCCTTCCAGTCTAGATGATGTCAGAGGAGGAAGATATGTAGAGGGAATAAGAAATTTTAGCAAAGGAAGGGATGTGTCGATAGAATAGCAGGTAGCACACCACATTCAGAACTCCTCCGCATCATGATACTCCGAGTCTGAGTCGGAGTTTGAATCAAGGGACTCGTCATCCAAGTCGGACAGAGCAGACTCGTTGTCGGAGTCGACCGGAGCGGATTCGTCGTCGGAGTCGACCGGAGCAGATTCGTTGTCGGAGTCGACCGGAGCAGATTCGTCGTCGGAGTCGACCGGAGCAGATTCGTCGTCGGAGTCCGGGACAGTGGATTCATCGTCTGAATCGGGGTCCTGGGATGACGAGGTGTATCCGGAGTTGATGACCTGAGCGACGGTGGATGAATCCGATGCAGCGTCAGACTGCTCCGAGTCGGGGGAGGAAGATTGAGTGGGAGAAGGGGTGCGAGAACCATGGAATGATGTCGACATGCTCGAGGAGTCGTAGGATGAATGAGAAAGGCTCGAGGGACCTTCCTCGTCCGAGAGGAGTGAATGGTCAGATAAAGGAGGGGAGAAGGACTGAATTGACGTAGCGTCATCCAACTTGGATTCCGCACCCTCTGAACCATCATCCTCACTGCCCTCCGTGGGAGTGTTCAACTGTGCCGCCCGTTCCCGTTCCCTTTCCATGCGCCAATAAAGAGCATCAAGGCGTCGTGTCTGCTCCCGTAGTGCTCTGAAGGACTCGTCCATCCGCATATGGCGGAGGTCGTTCTTGAGCCGGAGTGGAAGTCCACGATGGTAGTGGTACCGGAGCAGGGCGTCAGGCCAGGAAAGGTAGGGAACCAGGAGGTCGAATTCTCGGTCGTATGAGATGATGTTCTCCGTGGATGGCATCTCCAGCCGCAACATATCCTCGAATGCATCTCCAGCCGCGTCCGGGGGTCCAAAGCAATTGTAAAGCTCCTGAGAGAAGGCTTGAAAATTACCATCCCAGGGAGGTGGAACCGGATTGTAGATGACTGGACAGAAGTGCGCAAAGGCCCAATCGGAGAGGTAGAACATGACAAATATTATTTTGCTGTCGTCTGTTTGAAAGTCCTGTGGGCGCTCGCCGAAATGGAGGATGCATTGGGTGAGGAATGGGCGAAATTGAGCCGGATCAGAGCCATTGAAGACATCTGGGTGACCAATAAAAGACCGGGTGGAACGGGAAGTGTGATCATGAACTCGAGCCGCAAATGCCTGAGCACACTCGGAGAAGGCCCGGAGTGTGTCCGCCATGGCTTGATGCAGCTCCGTGTCCGTGGGAGGATGTACCGGAGGAAACCCCGGATGGGCTCCCCAACCTCCAGGAGCGGCCTCCGGAGCCGGGTTCTGGTGACCCGGAGGAATGTTGCCGCCCATATTTCCACCTCCTCCTGCTCCAGCACCCGGAACCGGGGTACCAGGGTTGTAGTTCCCTGGTGGACCTGTACCTGCACTACGTGGTGGCTGCACAAATGGATAATTGTCAGGGTGAACTGACGCAGACCCGAAATGGCCGCCATTGAAGGCATTGGCAAGGTGAGGCGCCGCTGGAGTCTGTGGAGGCTCCTCCGGATAACCGGCAAACCCACAGATGAAAGGATTTCCGTGGGAAGGAGAGGAAAATGGAGGTGAGCCAAAAACGTCCGGAGCGGAATGGGATGGAACAGACCATTCGTCCAGAGATGGTGGCAGAGGTGAGGCAGGACCAAAAGCCCTCGGCGTGATGAAAGGAATTTGACTGTAGATCACAGAGGCACGCCGGCGCTGGTCCTGTTCCGGAGTGAGGGGAAACCTGTACATGGCGTGGGCAGTTCAGTTTGATTATACTGTTAGGTGTCGGATAGGGTGTAGCACGAATGGCGAATGTCACGAATATTTGTGGCTGTGTATTCGCGAATACCAAATATTTGTACTCGTGAATGGCTGTGGCTGTGCTATTCGCGCGAATGCGAATATCAGGTTTTGGAAAAGTCAATATTCGCGAATATTTGTCGGCTAATCCTGACTTGATCAACGTGATATCAGAGCTCAATTTGGAAGATTGATCCGTCGGCATCACTCGGCATTACTCAGCCAAATTGGCTTGTCCCCTGCACACACATCAGTCAATAGAATATTTCATGTGCAATGACACATACCCAGTGATCCGTCTATTTCGGCACGCCCTTCTGTCAATCTGTCAAGATTTGACTCCCATTGCGAGCTACCACCACTGGGAACTTGCTGGGAAGGACATTTGAGACTACCCACACTGCTCTCTGAATAGAGCTCCAACCGTTTCGTTTTCGTTTGCCGCAGGGCACAAATGAAACGGTTACATAAGCGGTACCATTTGAAACCGTTTATTCCTCAAATGGCCCATGCAGCTGCAGGAGGGGCTCAAATCGTTCTCTATCTATTTAAAGGTGAGCAGAACATGTACACTCCAGTCTGTAACACCACATACAGACAGATTTCAGCCAAATAAGGAACCGTTTTCAAACCGTTTACCGTGTTTTTCCGTTTCCGTTTGCAGTCCGTCGCAAACGAAACGGTAAAATATACCGTTTACAAACCGTTTGAAACTGTTTCAAACGGAAACGGAGGAAAGTCTTATATACTAAGTGTGAGAGATATTTGTCAAGACACTAAAATAGACTTGAGAACGGACATAACCGGCTAAGTGGATATAAGGTGATTAAGTCCGCACGGAGTGATCAAGTGGATGTCGATCCAGAACATGTTGGATGAATATCCTGTCAAGGTTCCTTTTTCATGTGAAAAACCCAAATACCCGGAGTAGTCCGAGAAGCAGGAGCTGGCCCGACATGATGGAATGGATCCGGAGTTCAGTCGAAGGAACCGGAACTCCGGTCAAAGGAACCGGGGTCCGGAGATGGGATGTAACAGCGAACGAAGACGCGGGGAGCTCAAAGGACAATAGATTTGATCTGCGCATCGTACGCCATGTGCGCGCTTGGGGCATTTTTCCACCAATCGGGGTACTGGCCCTCCTGGTCACCACCCTTGTGCCAGCATCGAGTCCGGTTGTGTCCGCGGCGACCACAATTTTCGCAAATAAGTGCGGAGTTCGCGGCGAGTGCAGTAGGCCCAAATTCGGAGTTTGCTGCGCCGCCATTGATTTTGCTCTTTTCGGCGCGAACAGTGTTGTCCTCCACAAGAATCTTCTTCTGGACATAGTCCAAGGTGATGAGTGACGGCTCGGTATTGTCGAGGGTCCGAATGAGTCCAGAATATTCTGCCGGGAGGGACGAGATCATGCGAGCAATGATCTGCTCGTCGGATACCTCCACCTGGTAGAAACGGAGGAGTCTTTCCGCGATGCCGGTAACACGACCCAGAAAAGTCTTCATCGGCAGGTCTCCATCATACGCCAACACGTAGAATTCCATCCACATGCCAATTGCACCACTGAGTCCCACGGGCTCATGCACCATGCACAACTTGTCCCACATGGCTTCGGGGTCATCCTTGAGCCCGCGCACATGCACAATCTGGCTATTGTCTAGGCCTTTGATAATCAGAGACCCAGCGGCATCACGTTGGGCCTTCCAGGCTTTCCATGCTTTACTGCCATGGCCAGTCGTAGGTTCAGGGGCATTGCCCTCAATTGCGTCAAGCAATTTCTTGGACCGCGCGTCTGCTCGCATACGGAACTCCCACGGATCATAGGAGCCCGCCTCGTCTGTGAGCAGCACGCGACGGTCGTCGGAGTAAATTGGGGTGTCGGTCATGGTTATCAGATGATTAGATCGGTAGTCGGTAATTCGACGTCGGGGGAAGTAGTCGGTAATTCAATGTCAGGTCGGTAGGCGATAATTCGCCGTCAGGTCGGTAGGCAGTAATTCGCCGTCAGGTCAGTAGGCAGTAATTCGCCGTCAGGTAGTCGGTAATTTGACGTCAAGGTCAAGGTCGGGGTCAGGTCGGTTTTACAGCTGGTTGCAAAATTCTGGGCGGAGTCGGCTGGGGAACTGTGTTCGGTTCAAGTGCGGTGATTTACCGTTTATGGTAAAAGCCTGACGTCGAATGACGCTTTCTATTCAGTTGCTCCACTTACCCGCACTTCGTCCGCACACACTCCCTGGCGAGACTCCGCCCAGAATTTTGCAACCAGCTGTAACGTCGGGACGACGCGGGGTAGGAGCAAGGTTGATGTCGGAGTGATGAGAAGTAGAGGATGATAAGTTAATAGGCGCTGTCGGGGCCCATAACCTGTTGTAAGGGGAAAGAGCAGATGTTTTATTGTACTACTACTTGCAGCTTTTATACATCTAGGTAGCTATGGAAATGGGAATATGAAATGGATGTTGAAACTGTTGTCCAAAGGAACGGGGGAGGTTGAAATATTATGTGTGAAACAGAATGAAATATGAGCATGAAACGGGGTATGCATGCGGCCGCCGAGGCTTCGGACGCCATCCTACAACAAGGAGCGCCTGCAGCACCGCCTCCCTTACTTACGCTCCTTGCCTCTCCTCGTCAATGTCCCTCTACCAGCCTACCCAACGAGAATATGCCATGTCTCGGATTGGCGGCGACAACCCAGTTCACATCCAGAGCAGTACATTCAACAGCATCGCAGGAAACATGAACGTTTCCCACACGACAAACGTCGGCGAAAGCGGTCAGTAGTATTTGCAAGTGCCCGAAACCTTACCGCTCATCTTCTGTTCGTAGGCCTGGACATCTTGCGCCGCGCCGTGTGTGAGGACGCCATGCACGACTCGGCAGTCCGACCTCCCGATCCCTCTTGTCATCCGGGCACGCGGAATGCGATACTAGAGCGGCTGGATCAATGGTCCTTCGAGCAGCCTGACGACAGTGCAATCTTTTGGCTTCACGGCTGTGCCGGAATCGGCAAGTCTGCCATTGCCCAACAATTCGCCGCAAGCTGCCAAGCTCGCGGTCAACTGGGCGGCTCTTTCTTCTGGAAGCGCAGCGACGCAGGCCGCGCAAGGGGGAATCAACGGCCGAAAATCCGACATAGGGTGGGGGAGGGGGGGGGTCCCGGCCGGACCCTTAAAAAACTTTTTGACGTACATTTCAAATGTGCTCTGAATGGTCTTAAAAGTAGCTGAAATGGACATTCCTGACTCCAGCAGGTATTTCCCTACCCCTACCAGGTGAATTGATCAAAATTTCCTTATTTGGCCTTTCTTTGATCCGAATCACGGGCGGCCGCCGACGAGTTCACGCGGATCCAGCGTGTTCACACAGGCCGAGGAATCGTATTGGACGACGGTTGGCCTGGCGCGGGTACAATCCCCGAGTTGGTCGAAAGGTCCTCCGGCACCTTCATCTATGCATCCACAATCGTCCGTTATGTCGACGACGAATACTCGCACCCTGTGGATCGTTTGGATGCAGTTCTCAGGCTGGACCGCTCCAGTACGACGCCTCTGGACGACCTTTACGGCCAAATCCTTTCAGAAGTCACCAACAGGCCAGTACTTCTCCGCGTTCTACACGCAATCATGGAAACGATAGATCTCGACCCCGAACAAATCGACATCGCGTTACAGATGCGCAGTGGGACATCTCGGATCACCTTACGCGGCCTCCATTCCCTGCTTCAGCTTCCACCGGTGCGAATCTTTGACCATCGGATCACACCTGTGAAACTGCTACACGCATCCTTCGGGGACTTTCTCGTTGACGTGCAGCGGTCGTCAACCTTTTGCACATCCGGGGAAGAACTGCGAATCGCACTGGTGCACAGCATGGCTTGCGCTCTTGAATCGGGGGTCCAGCCACTGGACTTTCGGTATGTTTTTCCAACATTTTTGCGCTTCATTTAGGCCTTCATTCGACAGGACAATCACTGAGAGTTTTCTGCAATCTCTGGTCATGATTCCTCCTACAGAGACTCTATTCCCTATCCTACATAACGTGGATGTCCAGCACCACGTATATACGGGAGGGTCCGTGTCGACAAGCACATACAAACTATGCGCAAATGACATTATCGCCTGGTTGCAGGTGAATTCAATTTCCGCAGAGCTGCTGCTGCTGCTGATTCTGGCAGCGTTATTCAGTTCCCCCACCAGAGCTCATCAACACCTGGCTGCTTTTGGGAAAACTCACAAATGCCATCTTTCCGCTCCATTCAAACTGGGATCAAGTACGGCGCCCTTTCAAGGTTACCTCTTTTAATCCGTTATGAACTCCTAACAGGATCCTACTGGGAGGCAACTCCTGCTACAAGACAACCCTGGGTTACTTTCAATCTTGCGTATCACTTGTTATGTCAGGCCGCGTCGTTCAATTTCAGAATCTCAAGCGCTAAATTTGCTTGGGCTGCCATGGCATGTGCTTCTACCCCTGCTCAAATTCCCCAGATATAGCCTGGACTTTTTCCTTGGGAAACAGAGTTGCGGGACCTTGTACATGTCCCAAAAAGAAACATCACGCTTCGTCGCTTTGCGGTGTATAAGTCGCATGAATGATGTGTTGTGCACCAACTATTTCTTCCAATTTGATCCGTGAGTGGATTCACAATCTTCAATATAGAGAGACTTTGACCTGGCAATAGGCACTGGATTTCTCTCTTGTGCAATTGCGAGCCTGACGAAACGGTTCTGGGTGCTCTCCGGGACCTGGACCTTTCTCAGTTTTGCGAAAGACTTGAACCCGACTTTGACTATCACCTGGCATGTTCCGAGTACTTTACGTAATCGGTCATATGATTTGTGTCCCGTACCAGGTTTGGCTGTTCGCGATTTTCGTGTAACCAGAAATCTGTGAGCTCACGTGACTTAAGGTGTCTTTCCCTCGTTCGATTCCCGATCCAGCGTTTCTATTTTTTTTCTTTTCTTTTTTCTGCATCTGCTCCTCCTGTCCTTTGTATTGCGTGCCTTCCGAATCTGCCTGTGCTTTCCATTCAAGTTTTGATCTATTTCCAGCAGAATCCGACTTCGACACTGTGTGGAACTTTGAACTTCGGTTGAACCTGTTGCACATGTCACCATGTGGTTGGATTCAGGTTTTTATGGATGTCCCAGCCCGATATAAGTATCTCAAATTCCCAGGTTTGTTCAAGAAGCAGGGGCAGAATCCAAGCTGATCCTTTCAGGCTGTCATTATGATTCTAACTTGTTTAGAATCGTTCTTTATGGACCCCCTTTCATCAAACCATTCCCGATGCCCATTTGGCAATCTGCGACCGACAACCTGGATTCCCGATGCTCCGAAATCAGTGCATTCGTCCGCCGCCCGTCAATTCGGCAATGAACGGCATCTGATTGAGACGTAGCCGTAATCACGGCATGATCGGAGCTTCTTGCAATCACTGATTGAATGATTCAAGGGCCTTGTGCAATGTTGCATCGTTCTCGGCAGTCACTATGGCACTAGCGGCTTGCAATTCATCTGAGCTGGATTCCTCCGTTCCAATTGGTCAGCCAACCTTGGGATCAATTCTAGTTGTATGCATGTACCTGTCATTCAATTCCGGAAATCCGGCCGACGGGGTGGGGCTGCACAGATTCCGCCGATGCCCATCTCATCATTGCCGACGGCGCTGTGTTCAAGATGGTGACCATTCAGCATTTGAATTTACCAATTGAGTACCCATGGTTCAACTGTTCAAAATATCACTGGGACGAAAAATGTTCCACGTGCGGAATCGTATCTGCCATGCGCAAGCAATGGCCTCAAAGCCAGGTTTGCTAGTATTTGGTCTCCGATCACGCAAAGTGAGGTTGTGGCTGTGGGCGCTTGGAAATTTTCAGTGCCCACAGCCACATCATTGCAGACCATGGATTTGTCATGGATCATGGATCAGCCTGCAACTCCTCGGTTCTCACCTGCCACCACAAAAATCGTCAGCTTCTTATGGCTCAGAAATTAGGATCCCTCTTCTTCACTGTTTCTGCAATATTCATCCATACATCCATATATTTAATGTAAGTATATCCACAGTCCTTCTCCACTAATCCTTCCGGCGGGGTTCAAAAAGTTGGCAAACACTGCTTGAACACTGCAGCAGCTGCACCTACTTATCTGCAGTCTCAGAGCAGTTCTGCTGTGAATGCAAACATAATTAATACACAAGGGCCTTTTGTGCTTCAGGAGTCCGTTGAGAAGTTGGAGGCAACAGAGTGGATTATTACATGTAAGCTTTCAGAGTTGTGGGAAGTAGAAATTTAAAGCAGTACTCGGTCTGCCGGGCAAAGCCGCGGCCCACTCACCAAGTAAACTGCTCATACAGAAATGGCCATCTACTCCCGCGCATATAATTGAATCTTGGAAACGACAGAAGGCTGCCGTGCAAGAATGTTACGCTGATCTTCTGGAGAAAGCTGACTCGGAGTCCGTAGAAGAATTGAGCTCTACAGAATAATCATCTTCTTGAACATGGCTGTCTTCTCCTGTATGTACCCAGACTGCATCCTCGAATACTTCTCCCCGCCGATTTCCACCCCAACCGTAAAGATTCTCAACTCGCTGGTCATTGGTCAACTTCAAACTCAACAACAAGCACACCATCCTCCGAGGTAGATCGTCCGATCGTCGGTGTATATACACACGCGTGACGCGTCAGGTTCGCACCACAACGCCGAACGTCCAACCGACCAACAACCGATCGACTTGTGGCCCATCACAGTTGAGTACTGAATACCCAAATGCACGACGGGCCGGCGGAGAACATAAACGCATCTTGCAGGCCACAGGGCGAACAGGAAGCTGTAATGTCGAGACAGTTTGTTGCCCTTCAGGTTCGTTTTGGTAGCCGCCATCACCGCATCACCTTGGCATCACCGACGCTTCTCTGATCTTGACCATCATCTGCTCCGTAAGATAGGCGCAGTCCGCATCCATCGAGGTGCACGTGATCAAGCGTGACACCCGACGCCCGCCGGTACTGCTCGACGACAACAACAAAATTGAACATTCTAAAATGACGGAAATGTGCATTTGGGTCATAGCTAGAGGTCCTTCATTCCGGATTGCCCATTCTAGCCCGTGAAAAAAAGTTTTACCTCATTTTTTGGAAAAGCCTCCAAATGGCATTTGCACCCCAACGGCACCGACTTGGAGAAAAAGTTCGCCGAATTCCGCGTTTCCCACGGTCACGTGTACAGCAATTAGCACCATATTTATGGACATCCTCACCGTCCCTGCCATCTTTGAATGTTCTAATGTGTATAGGATACATTTATCATGCAGTAGTTGCAAGAAAAATAAGCAGCTGAAGTCTTTTTCACGAATGTGGCTTGCGTTGATGGCCATCACAAAATGATGGGACCGGCCAAGGTCTCGGCAACCCGACCACCTGCCAAATCAAGCTCCGATTGGGGTGATCTTAGCTTACTCCTGGCTCACACTTGCTCACACCAGACTCACACACACACCTTTCCATGTATGACCCACTCATCCCTGCACATGAATAAAAAATCATTTTTTTTCCGAAATTTTTTCTGAGTGTTTCTCGTCAATTGGGACAGTTTTCACTTTTGACCTCCAGGATTTCGCGTTTCCCACGCCACAGTCACGCGTGACAGTCACTGATGTCACGGTCGATGGATGCGGACTGCGCCTATCTTATGTAGCCTCGAATCTGGGGCGATCTGTCTTCAATTGATTTGCGACTAGGCTACCTTGCCCTCATCCAGTAAATAGAGGAATCGGATTGGTGAGCCCACGAGCCAACAACACAGCCCTCTGCCGTCTTCACAGAGAATTTGACAGGCATCGGAAGGAGCGCCTGCAGCACCGCCTCCCTTAAATCCTTGTCGTTCCTCCTCAATGTCGGGCCTCTGGGAAGCTCCCCAACGAGAATATGCCATCTCTCGGATTGGCGGCGACAACCCAGTTCACATCCAGAGCAGTACGTTCAACAGCATCGCAGGAAACATGAATGTTTCCCACACGACAAACGTCGGCGAAAGCGGCCAGTAACACTCGCAAGTGCCCGAAACTTTACCGCTCATCTTCTGTTCGTAGGCCTGGACATCTTGCGCCGCGCCTTGTGCGAGGACGCCATGCATGACTCGGCCGTCCGCCCTCCCGATCCCTCTTGTCATCCGGGCACACGAGATGCGATATTGGAACGGCTGGATGACTGGTCCTTCGAGCAGCCTGCAGACAGTGCGATACTTTGGCTCCACGGCTGCGCTGGAATCGGCAAGTCTGCCATTGCCCAACAATTCGCCGCAAGCTGCCAAGTTCGCAGTCAATTGGGTGGCTCTTTCTTCTGGAAGCGCGGAGATGCAGGCCGTGGGCACTGGAGAAACTTGGTCCCAACTCTGGCCTATCAACTGGCCGCTTCATTCCCTGCAATTGGCCCCATAATACAGGGCGCGGTCGAGACGGATAGGCTCATCGCCAGCAAGTCAATGCGTCACCAGCTCGAGAAGCTGATTGTCCTGCCGTTCAGGGAGGCACCAAAGCTCAACTCTCGTCCCATTTTGGTCCTCGATGGATTGGACGAGTGCGAAGAGCGAGCCGCACAAACACTGCTCCTGCGATCTCTCATCGATGTTGTGCGAGCCGAACACATCCCCGTCCATATCCTGATCTGCAGTCGCTCAGAATCACATTTGTGCGAGATTCTCGAGTCCTCTGAGAATTCCGACGTCTGTCGTGGTTTTCAGATCCGCCCAGACGCCTCTGCCTACGCTGACATCTCTCGATATCTTACCGACGAGTTCGCCCGCATCCAGCGAGCTCATACAACCCGGGGGGTCGCACTGCACGATGACTGGCCTGGTGAGGTTGTCATCGAGCAGTTGGTTGAACGGTCGTCTGGAACGTTCATCTACGCCTCCACAATCATTAGTTACATTGACGATGAATATTCCCACCCTGCGGATCGTTTGGATGCTGTTCTCATTTTGGACCCCTCCAGTACGACTCCTCTGGACGATCTCTACAGCCAAATACTGTCGGCAGTCCCCGACAAATCAGTCCTTCTCCGTGTGTTGCATGCGATCGTGGAAACACATCTGGACCCTGAACAAATTGACATTACGCTGCAGATGCGCCGCGGGACGTCTCGTATCATTTCACGCGCTCTTCATTCACTGCTTCAAATTCGACCCGTACGAATCTTTGACGCTGGGAGTCTGCCTGTGCAACTGTTGCATGCGTCCTTCAGAGACTTCCTAGTCGAACCGCAGCGGTCATTTGGCTTTTGTATATCTGGGCAAGACCTGCGAATTGCACTTGTGCACAGCATGGCCTGCGCTCTTGAGTCAGGGCTTCGGTCACTGGACTTTGAGTACGTTTTTTCTCCTTTGAATGCTGCCCCGCTTGGTTCCTGAATATTCGTTTGACAGGGCAATCATCGGGATTTTCCTCAAATTTCTGGTGAAGATTCCACCTACGGAAAGTCTATTCCCTATCTTGCGCAACGTCCATGTCCAGCACGGCGCATATAATAGTCTTGCTGCTGAAGCGGACGCACGTGCTATTCTCACATGGCTCCAGGTGAGCTTCAATTTTTTCAAGGTCGCCGCGGCTGCTAATTCCCTCAGCGTTATCTGCATCCCCCCTCGGACCTCGTTGAAACTTGGACTGATTTACGTCGACTCGGTGCAGGCCACCACATGATTGATAGCGTTCGTTTTCTTCCTTCTTCATCCATTCGCTAGTTTATCCACATGTGGATCAATCAGAAACCTCACGGCGACGAAAGTATTGCACAAGTCTTAGCAGGAAATCCTGCATTGATCTCATACCTCCGTGTCATCTCAACTCCGACACCGGTACACTATCTATCAGATAGAACGGCACTCAATTTACTCGGGCTGACATGGGATGCGCTTCGACCCCTTCTCCAACGCTCCTTGGACGGCCTCGATTACTTCCTCCGTGATCGCCAGAAGTGCGGAACTTTATACATGTCCCAAGAGGAAACATTACGTTTCATGGCCATAAGCCGCACGAATGATGTTTTAGACCCCCACGATTTCTTCCAAGTCCGTCGGTGAATGCATACACAGTCCCTCCGACAGCAGAGATCTTTAATTCGGTAGCAGGCAATGGATTCCCATATTGTGCAGCTGCGAACCGGACGAAGTCATCTTCGATAAAATAGCAGATCTGGACCTTTCTCAGTGGTGCGGAAGACTCGCGCCCGACAAGGAATATCACCTAAAGTGTCATGAGCGGAATGGTTTTCTCAGTCCAGACTCTTTTACCATGATCTTGACCTGGTTACGTGTAAGTCCCATGCCACGGTTGCAGCTACACTGACTATTCCTGCAGAAATGGCCATCTACACCGCTCCATATAATTCAATCATGGGAAAGACAAAAGACCGCGGTAGAGGAATGTTACGCTCGTCTTCGGGGACAACCGACGATGTAGAAGAAGATTTGGATAGTCTTATTTAATGTATCTCTCTTGTCCTGTACCTGATTTGAATTCCAACTACGCAAAAACAACATCCTCGCAAAACGGAAGACTGGGCAAATCCATCAGCTGCGGCCTCGAATACTTCTCCCCATGAATCTCCGCGCCAATCGTAAAGATTCCCAACTCGCCACTACTAGTAAAATTCCCCTCAACAGGTTGCGCCGGCCGCGGAACATCCATCTCCACAACAACCACACTATCTTGCGAGGTAGGCCTCCCGATCGTCTCGGTGTACACACGAGTCGGGTTCGCACCACGACGTCCAACCGACCGACTTGCAGCCTATCAGAATTGCTGAATACCGATGCGCACGACGACTGGGGAAATATGAACGCATCCTGCAATCCTCCGTTTCCCATCAACGACAAGCGCCCACGGCAGCGTCGAGGGTGAAAGTCGGAGAACGAGGCGAACGGGACATCGATGAGGCAGTACCAGGAGTTGTACTTTCCACCCTGGCGGTCGTCCCAGCATTTGACCGGTGGTCGTCGAGGCTGGGTTGACGTTCCAGAGCTATGTACCTTGGATCGGCTAATACAGTGTTGGTGACTGGGTCACTAGTGTCGACCCAGACAAAAGCTTTTCGACGTCCATCTGACAAATCAGGCCCGAATCGAACGGGTTCGTCTGCGAAAACTCGCATTGAATGCAGAGCATGAGGCATACAGCAGGAACTCCAGCAAAAGCCTCTGCGCAAATTCGGGTTCAGCGAGTGCTTGTTCATGATCAGTAAGTACGGCCAGATGTGTTCGAAATCAGTGAGTTACGTCCCGCGCCGGTGGGAGGTGGTGGCACGGGGGACAAATTTAAAGGCCAGGGCACGTTATCTTACCGTGCGTCGGTCTTTGCCCGCGGTGAGAAGATAAAAAGATTCAACCGATTGACCCACCACCCAGCCCCGAGTCGAATGGGGCTCTTCTGCATGCTGGCAACCGCGATCATATTCACGCAAGGCAGATGCACGCCGGAGGGCATGGTCCACTTCTAAAAAGCGTGAAAAACATGGTACATACAGATAGTTTACACGTCATAATCGCGCTGCCTGACGTGGACTTGACGAAGGCATACCAATAAACACACCGGTAGCGACCAGCCTTCGTTGTGTGAGGTCCCATACCTTCTTTCCATTCAGCCGTACATCCATTCAAAAGAAAAGAAAAACGCACCTCACATCGACAAGCCGTCGTCTCAGGCGTCGCCGTCAATGTCGTGTTGATGAAACGCAACTTTGCTCCCAGATCGACAGTATTGTAGAAGACGGTGTTGAGGCTTTGCGAGACGCCGCAGATGCCGGAACCGCCGGTCGCGTAACCCAGTGCAGTCACCGCCGATGAGACGGTTCTGAAAGCGGGGTTCTCGGTGAGAAGGTGGTCCTACGCCAGTGGTGGGGTGGGACGTACTCGTCCAGCACGCTGAATATGAACGCGTTGGCCAGCTTCCCATGCCGATCCAATAATGACTCTGCGCGTCCCAGTGAGATCGTTCTCCAGCTGTGAATGCCAAGGGAATGGATAGACGGACCTTCCGCGATGTCCAGCTCGCATACCAAGGTGAGGACCTGACCCTCTCTTAGCGGGTCCGCATCCAACGAAACCTCCGTCACGACCTTCCTCCCAGACGACAGCCCGTAGAAACACTTCTCCGCCGGGGCATTGAAGAAGTTGAGCCATTTCACCGCGATTTCCTTCACATTGGATGACTGAGTGAGTGCCGTCGTCTGCAGTGTTTCTGGGGCGCCGCTACCTTGACGTCCGAAGGCGCGTTTCCCTTGATTCCGGCAAGGATTGAATCGGGGATCGGGTTGCTGATTATGGCCAGTTGGCGGCTGACCACGTCGTCGTCCGGGTTGGAGGGCTTGACTTGGGGTTGTGGGGTCATTTCCGAGGGTGCCCGGAGGAGGGAGGGAGAAGGTGGCCGAAGACCGGGAATCACAAGCAGAGTCTTCCGTAATCAGTGACGCGCTCAGGCTTGATCGCCGCCGCCGCTCTCTTTTCTGCTAACCACCATCATGTCCTCACTCCGAGACCCAACGCCGCTCGAAAGTGTCCATCTTCTCTGTCTCTGATGAAGACTCTCGGCAACCCTTTCGCCGACACCCGGTCCCACTGCCATCCATCCGAATTTTTGTTATTATCAAGCTTAGTCCGTGGCCAGTAAGTACTAGGTATGCGAAGTCAAGTCCGTGTCCTCCTACGTGCTATGTATCCACCCCTCAGTTAAACAGCCCCGCCAACGATGCGGGCATAGCAGCACCGTCGTCGTCGCCAAAGACATCGCTGTGGATGGTCATGACTGGGCTGAAGTTGCCGGAGTCGCCGAAGACTGTGTATGTGGTCAGCCTGGAGCTCTCTCGAACCAAAAAACATTGTCGGACTCACGGACGAATTGGTATTGGTCGTCGCTGATAACGTAGGGGACGGTGATGTCGAGGTGCCCCGCGCGGAGGTCAAAGTCCTTGGCGAGGACGACTACGGGACGTGAGTTACCGAACGATCTTGACTAAAACCGAGACTCACAAGGCGCGGTAGAGTTTGCATGCCGCAAAAACAGGAACGATTCGTTGGTGATGTTCTCTGGAGCGTTGGTGGCGTCCCTGTCTCGCACGTCAGCCGTTTGCCCAGAGTGGTACGAGGATTCGGACGCACCACATGATGGTCTGCTTCGAGTTGCTCTCCCAGACGGTACCCTCCGTCGGGACGAGGATCTTCGGGGACCAGACGACGTGGACGACAGGCGCGGCGGCGGGCGCGGGCGTGGCGCCGACAACGGCGGAGAGGAGGAGGGGAACGAGCGTGGAGAGAGAAAGAGCGGCAAAGTGCATGGTCGGAGACGTGGACGTGGATAGTTGAGGTGAGGGTGAGTGGTTGGGAGGGAGGCGGATACGAAACACAGAAGCTACTGATACTCTTTTATAGCACCCTGGAGGATACTTGGCGTGTGGGGCCACCTCAGTGTTCTGCCGACCCATGCAGCATTCTTCATGTCGGTAAGTAGATCAGCCCACGACATGAGGGTTGATTAACTTGACGGAAATAGGGTCGCTTGGTTCGACATTGCTCCGACTCCACTTTCTTATAGTACCCATCACTGACGCTCCACGCACGGATCGCCGCACGAAGTTGAGTTCCGAAGTGTCGGGGGATTCAAGAAGGCTACGACGCTTGGTTCCACGAATTCTTTGCGCCGTGTTCCATCATTACTCGAATGAGGTTGTAGCTCAAGTCGTCCATCTCCCAGTGCGTCCACAATCCAATTCGAATAAATTTCACATAATTAACGGAAGAACTGGTGGAGCGGTTACGGACGTTGCTAGTTGGTTGCTAGAGAGACGTGGAGTATTATCCGCCAGAAGTGATGCCCGTCGTTTCTTGCGCAGGCCGAGTCAAGGCCGAGTTCAACTGTTGAACTTGCTAGCTTTCTGCGCTTTGTTGGACTGACGATCTGAGGAGCTCAAGATTGCAGCTGGTGGCCAGGGTATGCTGGTCTTTCCCTCTTGAGCCGCCGCCGCCAACCTCAGTTCCACTCCGCCTAGCGCTCCTTCGTTCACTTTTCAGTCTCTGTCTCCGAGTTGCTTTCCTTGTTGTTTCGATTTCTGGGCCCTTGTCACCTGGTTGAACTTGCCCGACTCTGGGAGGGGTTTCTCGCCTCGAGTGACGGACACCCCAACCCCCAAGATATGGAGACTCGGCGCCAAATCCTCAACGATCAGTCGAATGATCCCCTCTTTTTGACCAAGATATGAGAACTCAGCTGCCGCATCTCCATACATACTTCCAAAACCCAGTTGGCCTTGGCGTCCCATTCCGGCGCTTGACTCTGTCGATCAACTGTCGATCCTCCACAAAAACAACGATAGAGTCGGCAGCCTACCAGAGCCGAACGAAACCGACCAGAGCCAAGCCCACGCGTCTATTGAAGCCCGGCTAAAGCATGAGTTGAAGATTGGGGGCGCCAGCCACATCGTGTGGAGTAGAAATCGGAGACGGTGACGATTTTTTGGCCCGGGGTGAGGAAGCAGCCCGTGGATGTGCTTGTGAATGTGAGGTTGGTGAGCAAGTTTAGGTGTAAGCATGAGGAGGAGGGGTTGGACGGGCTGGGATTCGATTTGAATAAGGATGTGACGATTGTGTGTTCGAAGGAGCTGTAAATACACACCGTATTTCTTTGCTACTTGTCTTTAAATTGCCTGAGATTGGGCGGCAGTATCAACCTTCACGTAGATTGCGTAGGGTGAAGAGGAGTTTGTGGATGAGAAATGAAAGGCATCAAGTCCGATTTTCTTGTGAATGTTGTCCAAATCTTGTCACGGTGTCCGACCCAATCATTTGAAGGCGAAGCCAGTGACCACGCAACGGTGAAGATCCCACAACTGCAACGAGCCCGATTGCCGGAGGCGGATCCAGTCGGCGCAAAGACCAAGAGGGCGGTCGGCATTCGGCCGCTTTCATCCGAAAACGACTCTTTCTTTCTGCTCTCATCTGCTCACGACCGTTCGCCGGATGTCAGAGCTTAGGCCTCGTCTGGCCGCAATCGAGCGGCAAATGAGCTTACTCGAGGCGCAGATGTCCGCCCTGCGTGACGAACGGGAGATGGTGGCACTAGAGCTGGAAGGCATCGTGTATCCCGTTCTCACCCTGCCCAACGAGATTCTTTCCGAGATTGTCCTTCAATACGTCTGCGACCAATCGCAGTATAATCCGTTACTGCTCACTTGGGTTTGTCGTCTGTGGAGGGAGGTGCGATCTCCACCCACCGGCTCTGGACGCATTTTATTCGCCTGTATTCCGGTGCCTCATATTTCTCCCTCCAAGGGCGTCCATCTGAACAACCTACCCAGTACAGCTTGCTGCTTTGTGGTTTTCGCGTGCGGGAACTCTGCCTTTGCACCTGCGCTTCGGCATCCCCTGACATCGGAGAAGTCTCAAGAGCTGCTTCAGGTTGTCACCACGTACTCCTCCCAATGGGAAACGTTGTCGGTGGACATCGCACTTTTCCCAACAGACCGTTGCTTCTCCTTCCCCCGCCTCACGAAACTGGAGCTCATCCCAAGGGAGGAAGGCCCAACGATTCTACCCATCTTGAGCGATTCACCTCGCCTTCGCGAGTTGTACGCAGAGGGATATCGTCTTACGAGACCGTCATCGGCGTTTCCCTGCGCGCAGCTGACCAAGTTGAGCCTCGATACCGACCTCGAGACGTGCTTGGAGTTCTTAGCTCAAACACCCAACGTCGAGGAGCTTTACCTCTCGGTTGAATCGATGGAGCATCCCCCACCTTCACTCTCTCCAATCTCACTTCCCCTCCTCCACACCCTCGAGTTGGGTATGGAAACCAGCCCAATCTTCACATATATCACCCTGCCCGCTTTGAACAAACTCGGCATGTACATCCAGGACGACGATCCGCCGACGATGGTCACAGAATTTGCGGACTTTATCGCGAGATCTAGCTGCTCTATACGGATGCTCGAGCTTCGTCTGCTCTTTGCCAGCCGAGAGTCTGTGAATCGACTCTTGGTCTCGGCGCCGCTACAGACAGTGCGGGTTCTGACCATAGACGGTCTCGATGTCCGACCCAACGACGATATCCTCACGGATTTACTCACTCCCATGACTGAATATAACGACATCCTCCCGGCGCTCGAGGCTTTCAAGATCGAGAATTTGTACCTGCGCGACGGGTTGAGGCGGCTTTTCTCCACACTTGCTGATCATGATGATATGAGCGAGACCCAGGCGGCGGCCAGAGCCAAACCATTTCAATTGTTTTCCAACGCAGTTCTCGAGGCTTATGCAACTGCAAAGAACCGCGAGCAGTTGCAGATCGAGACCAAACTCGAGAAGCTGCGTCAGTCTCTGTCGCAATTGGAGTTATCTGCTCAAGCAAATGCCGGGTGTTCCGGTGAGAGGATTTTTTGTCATCGCGATGCCCCTACTCTGATATCCTTACTTTCAGAATTGGAATGATTCGGTCCACCTCTGAGGGCTTTTCGTTCATTGTGACGAGCGAGACGGGAATATCTACTTACTCCAGCGCTTCCCTTGTGAAATTTCATGGTTGCAGTACATATGATTCATTTCAAAGACCCTATTCAAGCGGCGAGGAGCCGAGGTACACTGACTCCAGAGCCACCCGATTCAAGTTTTATTACGGCTTGACCTCAAAATCCAACAGCTCCGATGAACTCCCCCTCTGTCGAACCCGAAAATCGAACCGAAAAGATATCACATCTCCGAAGTATTCGAAACGCCCGACCCGCCTGTCCCCGTCCGATTGGGATTGCGGCCCCCTCGGTGACCAAGACGCAGAGCGCGCAGCTCAAACTGCAACCTTCGGACCTGATCTTCAAGGACGGTTTGCCGCGAGCGGTTTGAATTTGGGATCGGTGGAGGACGGGGAGGAGAGAAACTCGAGGTGAGTACGCGGGAGGAAGCGCGCGAGGGGGACATGGCGGTGGTGGAGTTTGCGGGACTGATACTTCGTTCTGCTTCAAGTCAGCTTTATTTCATCTCAGGTAAGCTAGACTCACCTTCGGTGTGGATAGTGCTGATGGGACTGTAGAAGAAGGCCTGCACCGAGTTGTTGTTGACCTCCCCCAAGTCCTGCAACACCGGCATTCCTGAAGTAAAAGGTGTGCGAGTGACGGGGTCGGGGAAGAACGAGTTCGTGCCGTCCTCTACATCGTGGTCCACTCTCTGATGCTGTCGTCGCTGTCTCCGTCGGACGCACCACCAGACGAAGAGTCCACCGACAAGAAGAAGTGCTAGGCCACCGGCAGCGCCCCCGACGATTTCGTATAGCTCGGTTGTCGTCGTTGTGGATTCGGTGGCGCTGAAGATGGTGTCAGTAGGCACGGAAGGGAAGAGGGGGATGGCGCACGTTGGTAGTTGGCTGGAGGCACTACTTCCACTCGCGATCGTTGTGCTGAACGACGAAGCCGACAAAGTAATAGCCGACGCTGGTACCGCTGGCAATATCAAGCTCGAAGACGGCGAAGTTCCGGAAGTAGGCAAGACTTCAAAATCGGTCGAATCCAACACAGTGAAGAATTGGTCGTTGACGAATTTTATGGCGAAGGCTAGTTGCCATTTTCTACTCGTCACACTTTAGTGATATTTGACCGTGAAACAGGAAGTACACGCACGCAGGGGTGACGCTGGAAGGGAGGGAAGCGATGGTGAAAGTTCCATCTGTGCTGTTGACCTGGTTGGCGGCGACCAACTCGTTGGAGGACACAGGTGGGGATTGGATAATTAAAATGCTGAATGACCTAGACGCGATTCGAGTTGGCTATCGATCAGTAGGTTTTGAACGCACGGTGGATCGCCATCCTCAGTCAACCAGGTGATGCTCATGCTGCCCTCGAAGGGGACCGTGCTCGGGGCGTCTATTGTGAAGCCCAGTACTCCGGCTGGTACGGCGATCGTACACGCCAGTCTGACATTCATGTGAGCCGAGTATTGAAGCAGAGAGAACGCGGTACGAACAGGAACATTGAGCACGGAGGGTAAACCATCGTGGTTGGAAGAGAAGGACGGAGGTGGCAAGGAACGTCGAGCGCACAAGGGAGTCTTGAATACCGAAGTTCAATCATAATGGACTTCCAAGCTCGATTGTCTACAGGCGCTCACCGCCTATATCTTCACTCTGATGGATGCCATGAATGATACCCCCTCGTTGTTTTGAGAAACCATCTGGGTAAGAATGGAACTTACTGAATCTTTCTCACCATCTCGGCCAGAGATTGGACTCTGCCGTCTGTATCATACATGTGTCCGGCCAGTGTCGAACTTACTGAATGATGAATCTTCCCACCATCTCGGCCTGAGTGTGGAGTCTACATCATATATGTGTCCGAATCTTGAGTCAAGCCTCGATCGCTGGTTTGGCGTGTGGCAGGTTGCTTGTTGTGGCTGTCGGTGCACCTTTGCAGAAATGCACCACCGTAGCGGTTGACCTACTTGGCACAACTGATGACCTCAAACCGGTCGATGTGCGCAGTTGCATCAAAGACACAGGTCACGGCCATCTCGGATTGATGGCCTAAACTCGGCTGCATCTTCAAGGAAGGTTTGGTAGAGACACGATGAGATATTGATGAGTTCTGAGACACAAATGACAGCTTACCTAGATGATAGACAACTGGGTAGAAGGCACTTACTTCCTGTTCGAGCGGAAGAGTCCGTGAGAGATGTCGCATGGGAGATAGCCCAGTCGATTACTCGGAAGCAAAGTGCCCGGGAGACGAGAACTATTTGTACATCTTTCCTTTCAATTGCTACAGATTAGATTGTAATGTCCAAGTACTCATTCACCAAAGATCCCAAGTTCCACGAAAAATCGCACCCACAATCATCCCATCTCCGTAGCATCGGAAGTAGTAATCGACGACTCGCTCGTCCCCGTTCGATTGGTATTGCGCCCTCGCCGGTTACCGAGACGCAGAGCGCGCAGCTCGGACTGTAGTCTTCGTACTTGTTCTTCAAGCACAGTCTGCCGCGATCGGTTTGAATTTGGGATCGGTGGAGGTCGGGGAGGAGGAGAGAAACTCGAGGTGAGGACGCGGGAGGAGGCGCGTGCGGCGGACATGGCGGTGGTGGATTCTGCGGGGCTGCTACTTCGTTCTGTTCACCAAATATTGTCTGAATTTCATTTTAGGCTCAGGCAATAGAATGGACGTACCTTGAGTGTCGAGTATTGTGCTCATACGACTGTCGGGAAAAGCCTCCACCGAGCTGTTATTGGACTGATCCATATGCGACACCGGCATGCCCGAAGTGAAAGGCGTAGCGCGAGTAACGGGTTCAGGGAAGAACGAGCTCGTGCCGTCCTCTACATCGGGGTCTACTTCCTGATGTTGTTGTTGCCGCTGCCGACGTCGTCGGACGTACCACCATCCGAAGAGTCCGCCGATGAGGAGGAGGAGTGCTAGGCCACCGAGAGCGCCTCCAACTATTGCGCTGAGCTTGGTCGTCGTTGTGGATACGCTGGCGCTGAGAGATGGATGTATCAGTGGGTAAGTAAAAGAGGAGGAGAAAGGCGCACGATGGTTGTTGGCTGAAAGCCAAAGAGGCAGTACTTTGCGCCGTTGAGGAAGTTCCGGTTGAACTTGAACTCGAACTCGAACTCGAACTCGGTGGGGTGGACGAAGCCAATAAACTAACGGGCGCTGGTACCGAGGGTGATGACGAGATTATCGGGCTGGAGGAGGAGAGCTGGGAGGTAGAAGAGCTGATACGACCGCTACTGCTCAGTGACACGACTTCAAAATCAGTCGAATCCAGCACAGTGGCGAACTCGTCGTTCCCGAATGTGACAATGAACGCCAGTTCCCATTCTCTGCCAGAATTTAAGTGGGATTTGAGAGAGATATATTAAATCCACGCACGCAGGGGTTACGCCGGAAGGGAGGGAAGTGACGGTGAATGTCCCATCTGTACTGTTGACATTGTTGGCGACGATGAACTCGTTGCTGGATACAGGTGGGCCAACGGGAGATTGTATTAATATGTTGAATAGCCTGGACACGATTAGACCAGCTATGAATGTAGGTTGGAAACGTACGGTGGATCGCCATCGTCCGTCAACCATATTATCCACATGCTGCCTTCAAAGGGGACCGTGCTTGGGGCTTCTATCGTGAATCCCAATACTCCGGCCGAACCGGCCATTGTACACGCCAGTCTGGCCTGCATGTTAGCCGAGTATTGCAGAGAGCGCGCAGTACGAACAGGAACAGTGAGCGTTGAGAGCCGACCATGGTGGCAGGAAGACAGGGATAGGGCCGTGGCAAGGAACGTCGAACGCGCAAGCGACTCTTGAATACTCCCAGACCATCATGATGAACTTACGAACTCGAGAGGCGCTGACTGCCTGTTTCTTGATGAATGCGATGAATGGCATCTAGTTGCTGTGGTGAGAATATGATCTGCGTAAGAATAGGATGCATGTAGCTCACTCACCGTTGGTCCTCTCATCGCGAGTGCAAAAACGAGAGATTGAGATAAGTTGGATGAAATTGGCGGACATGGGTACGAGGCTGGCATTCCCAGAGAGTTTCAATTCTTCTGCAATGCCGGCGCCTAAATCTGTCGGGCCAGTGCTGATCCCTCTGCCGGCGTGTGGCGTGCTGTGGCTGTCGGTAGATCTCCAAGTAACATAGCACAAGCAGCCCAAGAATAAACGACAAGCAATGGCACAGCTCGACGGGAGGAGAACGTTAACCACTTCCTGAGCCGACAGACAGCTCTGAGTCAGATATCGCATGGGAGAAGCGAGAGTCGAGAGCTAATGTCTGTGTTGATCGACACCCTAGAGTTGCTTTTGAAATATAAGGTGTGGCCGGGTTACACGCCGGCGGTGCCAATGAAAGTTCAGCTGCCGCTTCCCTGATATGGCGAATCAAACTTGGTTTTGGGGAACGCTAACCGACTCGTCGTCCTAATAAGGTCTCATGAGTATTCGTATGTATCAGTGGGCCAGCGGCAAGACAAACTTCGGGATGATAGACAAGGGTGACCGGTCGGCGGTCGCGCAGAGAGTGACTGGCAGACGAGAGAGCAAGGACTCGGACTTTGAGCGACGATCTAAATTATTTCGAGTGGCAGTTGAGAAACCCTCGAGCAGCCCCGCGGAGTCGCGGACAATGGTCGTGGGCCTGTTCGCCGTCGGATTCAAGGAAATATTGATGGCATCACTTGGCTATAAGCCGAGATGTGTTTGGTCGACAAACAAAGGCCTCTCCCTCGTCTCGTCTCCCTCTCGTCAACGCGTCCACTTTCTCTGGGTAAGTCCCTCACCCATCTTCCCTTTCGAAGGACGAAAAAAACACGACCATTTATCCACGAGCGCTCCAGGGCGCGCTGTGTGCTTTATAATCCTAGTTATACTGATCTTTTCCACTCTTTTCTCTCCGTGGCTCTTGACGTCGTTGCTGATTTGCTCTTCGGGCAGGATGCGGTCTTTGAGGATGACACCGACGAAGAAGGACCATGGGCACCGCGTCTGTCACCGCCGCTCCGTCCCCGAAGATCGCCGAGATTTTTTTCCCCTCGAGGTTCACCGTCATGACCCGTCAACGCTGAATATCTACTGACGGTGAGTTTCCGCGCCTCTTCACCTCCCTTCATGATGTCCATATCATCCATAAAATACAAGCGCCTCTGGGCGCAAGGCGTACACACAATTTTTCTGACCCTCCCTTTATCCTCGTCTTCCTTCCTCCGTACTGACGAGCTTCTCGCAGATTCCCTGTACATCCATCTCCATCTTCATCTCCAGCCCATTGTCACAGTGAGTTTCATGCCCTAACCCCGAGAGTTTCGGACACGACGATACCAATGACCAATATACCACGAGTGCCTTTGGGCGCGATGTGTATTCAATTATCCTAGTTATACTGATCCCCTTTACCCGTTCTTGCTCGTGTTCGGTTAGGCTGACGATGATCGTTGACAGGTTTACTGTGACTTCCGATATGCAGAGTCTGCACCGGGACTTGAGAGTTGTGGAGCCTAGCATGGATGTATACACTCATGGTACGTCATCACAGCTCCTCCCGCCATTGTGTTATTGTCGCGTCTACGAGGGGCAGAATCTGCTCGACTCCTTCACTCTCCGTGCGTCCAATCCATACTGACGAATCTTTCAGATGCGCCTTGAGCCCCCGCACCACCATCTATCGACTGTCCCTTCACCAGTGGAGGCCGGAAGGCTCACTAGGTGGACCACCTGCCTTTTTATCGATCAAGGTGACCTTCCCTTCCCCTCCTCTCCATGATGGGCCTTTATGGTCCTGTTGTAATAATACCAGCGCCTTCCGTGGGCGCAAGGCGTAGACAAAATGCCTGACCTCTTTCTCCTTCCTTCATTCCGTCTATGCGGCCTGTTTCCTCCGCCTACTGCTACCCTAATGCTGACCGCGTCTTTCAGATATACCTCAAAGCTGGCTTGACCCGTTTGCCTCTTCTTGGAGCCAAGCCCTTGACGCGTGCACGGTAAGCCTCCTTTCCTCCCTCCCCTCTGCATGATGCCTATATCATCCATAAAATACAAGCGCCTTTCGCGGACGCGACGCGTATACAAAACTCCTGATCCCTTTCCTGTATTCAGCGTTTCCCAAGACTGACACTGCCTCCCAGTCCTCAAGCGAATGCGGTGCCTGCACTGCTCTTGGCGATCAACGAATATCTCCTGTATTCAAGCACCCCCGCATTCACGTCCACCTCCAATGGCCATCCCCCTCCACGCCCAACGCCCCGTGCCCGCTCCCCTTCGCACCAAAATCCGCCTGGCTCTCCTGGGCTCCGCGCTCTGCGATGCCCTCGGCGCTCCCGGTGAATTCCACGGGCGCTTCTCTTACACCTTCCTTTCCACCATGCAGCCCAACGGCAACTTTGGCGGGATCCCGGCGGGGACGTGGACGGACGACACGAGCATGACGCTCTCGCTCGCTCGATCTATCGCCAAGGGTGAGTTCAGCGAGGCTGACCAGCTCGACGCGTATTATCGGTGGTGGCAGCACGGGACGCTTAGCGCTGTAGGACGGTGTTTTGACATTGGGAACACCATCCTGCGCGTGGTGGACATGTACCAGTCCGCTCTTATTGAAGTGGGGAAAGATCCCAAGAAGGCTGCAGAGACCGCCCTGCCCCGAATCAAGAAAGCTCTTGACCGACCGGCGTCGAGCGGGAACGGCTCGCTTATGCGGGTGTTACCTGTCGGGCTGGCGTACCACCACAATCCCGCCGTCGCAGCCATGTACGGCCGTCGATCGAGTGCGACAACACATCCCAATACCGTGTGTGGGGAAGCGTGTGCGGCGTGGGCGGGGTGCATTGCGTGGGTTGTTGGATGCACTACCCACGAGGGCCGCAGCATGACCAAGCTAGATGTACTCCACTACTTTGCGAGCTATCCGTGGCCGGCCGAGGCCGAGGCCTTGCGCGCTGCTCTCGCGTTGGAGGTGCCGTTGCCCCATGGCTGGTCTATCGAGACGGTCCCAGCAGGGGTGGAAGCGCACTATTCCGCCCATCACCCGCTGCTGCGTTTACTGGCTACGACCGTCGCCTCCTCCTCAAGTAGTGACATTGAATCCCAGACCCTCGGTCTCCTGCCCCAGGCGCGGGCCCTCCCTTCCTCGGGCTACGTAGTCCACACGCTCGTCGCTGCGCTCTACGCCTTCCTCGCCACCTTTGAGGCTGGTGCGCTGCTGACGGCGAATATGGGGGACGACGCGGATACGGTGGCGGCTGTGTACGGTGGGCTTGCGGGGGCGTGGTATGCTTGCGAGGAGGGGCAGGGAGCGTTTTGGTCCGAGAGGGTCAAGGGGTGGAGGGATGCGCTTGTCAGGAGGAATATCATTGAGGAGGTTGCGGAGGAATTGGAGGCGTTTGCTACTCAGCGGTAGCTGAATTGTACGATTACAAGTTACAAGTCTTTTATCTGTTTACAAAGGATTCGTCTGGAGGATCTCCTGCACCATCGCCGTGTCGAGATACTCGTTAATCTTGACAATCTTGCCCGTTTCGCTGGAGAAGGTGAGGAACCATGCGAATCGATTCGAGTATGGTTTTCCGTTCTTCTGCGTCCCTGCGCCGAATGCCTCTATGATGGCTTTGTTTCCGATTACCTGGAGCGTTTCCGAGTCAGTCAGTCGGAGAAGGAGGAGGAGGGAGAAGGGAGGGAAGGAGGGATGCATGGACACGTACCTCCACAGACGAGATGGACATTTTCTGGCTCTCCAACCGAGCAGAGAGGGGACCCATTAGCTCTGTAGCCCACGTCGCTTTGTTCTGCGCACAAAGACTTCAATCTCCGCGCATGTCCTTCTTCAAGCCAGACGTACATGAACCCCAGTCCCACGCGAAGCGTCCTTTGTCTCTGAAGCAAGTATCCAGTGCACGTCCGGGTCGATGGCGTCCATGAAGGGCGTAAAGTTGCCCTCTTTGACGGGGTCGAGGAGGCTGGCGATGTGGGCGGGCGTGAGGGTGAAGGACATGGTTGTGGTTACGCCGTTACGGTCTAGATGCTCTCAATTCAAAGAGTCGCGGGCGGTACCCATATGTCATTTTATACACTAGTGTACAGCACCGAGCGGCTTCTTCAACAATTTGCACAGCCGAATTCAACGGATGGAGTAGCTCTCTTAGCTCTAGTGTCTAGTGGCGTTGGTTGCGTGAATATGGAGACAGTCGTTGTACTAGAGGGCCTAGGCTTGAGCGATGCCTGGATCGACGTCAAAAATTTAAAAGCAGGTCCGCGACGTCATCTGCAGCATCGCCGCGTCACCATGGTGACCATCGATGATTGAACTCTCTCTCTCTTTTGGCCAACTTTTGGCTGAATTCTCACCTAAGGAAGCTACGTTCGCGTACCTTCGGGACCCGGTAGGTAGCTTAATTCGTTGACATGAAGCGTATCTAACAGGTCCTATCTACACCTTTCCGTCAACGGCGGATCAACTATTCCCGATTGGGAAGCTCCTCTTGGCACGATACCACCACCGTCGTCAATGCTCTGGCGCGCGCCGCCGCCGATCCACGCTCTGGGGCGCTATGCCGATGCTCTTTGCATACCGTGAATGGACCCCATTGTCTTTTCAAGCACCCTCAAGCCCGCGAAACGATCTCCGTTGACGCTCCTCAATCACCCGTACCTCCATCGCGTTCAGGCTACCTCACACACCACCTCGACATCCCGACCTCGAAACGATATCTGCGACTCTGGCTCTCCTGTGGACTGCTACTTGCTCGAGTCACTGCAAGCCCGACCTACGGCGACCGCTGCCACCTCCGTTCCTCGTTGCACCCGTCCCGTTGCGCACCCGCCTCCTGGGATGATACCAACAATACAATGCACCGGCGTGAAAGCGCGCTACCACCATCACTTCAGTGAAGGCGCATCCGAGCGGCCCTCTACGCTGTCCCGTTGTCTACGCCGCAGCTGGCCGGAAGCTGCCGTGGCGATCGAGCTTCATTATGTCGCCTAGAGCTCGCGTACGAGTGCGTCTGCATTGTCTTCTGGCGTTTCGGCGTCGGCGTCGTTCCCATGCCCACCTACGACCATATCGACCTTCAGCTACACCATCGTTGCGACTACGCTGCTTTCGTCTTTCCACCATGCCCTGGTTTCTTTCCGCATGCCCTCACCCCCACCCCCGCATTCCTTCACGCGGGATCCCTCTACAGCTACCCAACTACCTCCGTCCCATGCATGCGCACTTTCGGTCCGCTTTTCTTGATCAGTTACGGACTCAATCGAGACGAAGATGCCACAGAGGTGGCCGGCGGCTCTTTCTTCGACTGCCAAATATGTTCGTTGCTACCGCGCGGACGGTTACGCCTATGGGCTGATTGTTTAGTGTCTGCATTGTTGTTACCTACCGCAATCTATCTCCTTTTTCTCATCCTCTCTTCTCCCTCTTTTTCTCTCTTCCACCTCCTCATCTTCCTGCAGCCGAGGGCCTTCTATGTTTTACGGTTACCGAAGCTCTTCATCTGTTAAAAACATCGACTTGATCGTGATGTATGCGAGGCCTACACGGCAGCGCGGGGCTGGGAGAGACTGGTTGTATGCGAGGAATGTGCAAAGGATGGGATTGGGCAAAGAGGGAGTGTCGGCTCGGCACGGTTACAAGAATATTATGCATGTTCAACACAATCTCAATTCAACTTGTTGAAGGCCCAAAAAAATCAACAAAGAGTCGGAGGAAGGGGACAAGGGCTGTGAACAACATCCAGAACAGTTCTGAGCATTCATGAGTGAGAGGGAAATTGATTGCTCGACAATCTGTAAGTAACCTGTAACATGAGTATGATACCTATAAGGAATTACTCTGCCTTTCGAACGAAACCATGTTCACAGATGAAATCATCCGGGAAAAATGGGGGGAAAATCAATTCGGGTGGGGCAAACCTACAGCATAAAGTACCGAGCTTCAAAGCAGATAATCCAATGGCAAACACGCCCTAGAGGAAAATAAAAGGAGGGAACGATCGTTATTCGACATCCGATTGGCTGCCCGGACATTACTCAATGTGTGTGCCGATGCGACGGAGGTGTAGGAGGTGGCCTCTGTTGGCAATCTCGAGTGTTTTACTGTTTAGATAGTCTTCAAGGATTCCATTTCATGTTTTACAAACAATGGATAGTAACAATAAGTGTTCACGCGAAGCCTAAGAACGAGGAGAATGGAAAAGATGAAGGTATATATTGTATATATTGCGGAGGTGCCATAGGTGCAAAGGTAGCGGAGGTGCCCGTAGGTGGTACAGGCCGACCGTAGGAGCATCAGCAGACAGCTTATCTGGACAAAACCTGGCTCCCAATGTCCCACAGCCAACCCCCGTAGCGCCGCTCTGAGCCTTCACCTTCGGCCCGCCCCTCTTGTTGTCACCGGTTGTCACCTCCGGCACTCACCGCTCGGTCTCACCTCCGACCCTCCCTCCCGCCTGTACGTGAGAACGATAATGAGAACCACGCTGCGGGCCAGAGCGGATGAGGGTATGAGGGTATGTGGGCCGTGGCGAGTATTCGTCGTCTTCATCCTCCGTGTGGTGTCTGACTCGGAAACGATATAGAGCAAGAAGGTTGCGTTCGGAGAGAGTGCGCCGTGCGGAGAGAGGGACGCCGTGTACAGATGGACGCCGTGTGAAGAGAGATGTGCGGAGGAGGCTGAGTCGGGGAGACAAAGACTGAGGATGTGCAGCTGGCGCCGGCGGGAGAACATCGCTTGCGTTATCTTCTGTCTTCTGTGAGTATGGCGGTGCGCAGGCCCTGGCGTGTGGGAAACCCGGAGACGCCCTGGATGCGGCAGTCGGGGAGCGAAGGTGGAGGTGGTATGGTACCGTATGAATTCACGGGCTGTGTCTTCCCTGACAGGAACGGCAGTGCTAAAGCAGCTCCAGGGACAGTGTTTTTGAGGTAGAAGGCCAAAGGCAGCGTGCAAGACGACCCAAACGGAGTGCGGGTGCAAAGAGAAACAGAGGTGCCGTAGGTGCGGTAGGTCAGGCTTCTGGTGCGTCGAAAACGTCGTACTCGAAGGCCAAAGTACTTCCATAAAGACGCTGTCGAGTTCAGGACACGGAGGCGGCGTGCATGGCAGCAGTACGGGGTGTGGTAGCAAGCAGTAGGAACGGAGGTGGCGGCGTCGACGGAGCTCGTTCAGCGGCTTGACAGTACTTGAGACGGCGAGGAGTGCTTTGAGGGATACTACATGCAGCGGCATGGCGTTCCGAGGTGTGGATTGGCGGTGATGCGCCAGAGTGTCGAGAACGGTGGTGGTGTGGTGACAAGAAGAGCTTCCTAGTGTTGCCGTGGCTCGGCTCCGGCTGGCTCGGCTCGGTAAGCCGTGTCAAGCCGTAAGCTGTGGCTCGGCTTGCGGCTCAGCCACGGCTCCGGCTCAAAAGCACATATCTTCTGGTGTGGAGACATTGAAGCTCAAATGAGTACCTGGATATCCACATAGACCCTCCCCATGCACGAACGACTCGAACTGTGGTCGTGGCCGTTGTCAAGGCGTTGCCACCGCTGTCATCAGTGGCAAGCGTGAGTTTTCGGTCACATCTGTCACGGTCTCGTTAAAATTGGTATTCCAAACACCCCAGCACTCAGGACGGAAAGCAATTAGTGTAGCATGTATTTGCCAGAGCCATTGAAGTCATTTTGAGCCCACTCGGCCGTACCAAAATCCTCCAATCGGGCAATCTCCAAAATCCTGCCAAGCCGCGGCTAAGCGGCTTGCTGACAGCTGGCGATGGCTGGCTTATTTTTGGCTTGGCTCACACGGCTAGCCGAAGCCGAGCCGAGCCGCGGCAACACTAGAGCTTCCCAATTGGGAAGCATTGATCCGCGCTGGCTTCGGAGGTCGTAGCCAGGGCCTATTAGGTACTCTTTCTGTCAACGTTTTAAGCTTCCTACCGGGTCCCGAAGGTACGCGAACGGTGCTTCCTTAGGTGTGAATTCTTGTTCCACATATGAAGGTAGGAAAGCACGAAGATGTATTGCGTCTACCTTAATGGATCCTTAGCAAACTGTTGCTGAAATGTCAAGATTCAGAGTAACAATGTGTGAACAACTTCGGTGCTATGTAAGAAATCACAACATTTCCGTGTACTAACCGTGTAGCCGTGCAATAGCCGCGTATGCAGGCGCCGATCCCGCTGATCGCACCGGACCTTGGTCATGTTCTCCAATTTTGTGAGCGGCTCGCTCCGCATAAGAAGAGCGAGCCCTCATCGTCGACGCCCCAACTGCAATTCCCATGTCTGAAGTCAAATTCCCGCTCACCCTCGAGTATGCCCAAAGTCTTGTTGAGCCTTTGGCCAAGGGCGACTTGGGGCCGTTCATGGGGGTTATCGACCCTGACGTGCGTTGGCGGATTGCGTCGGAGGACAAGGATCCCAAGAAGATGACTGGTGTCTATGTGCGTTCGCCCTGGCTCTAATATTCTCGTTGTTATCTCAACTCGGACAGACCCTGTCCACCTGGAGGGAACAAGTTAACGGGCCCCTTGTCAAGAGGTTGCTCAACGAGGCCCCGCCCGCGTTGACGATCCAGTACTTGCAGACTGTCGGTAACAGAATCATCATGGAGATTGATGGCGAAGCCGTGCAGAAAAATGGCAATCCGTATAAGAATACGTACGTGGGGGTCTAAACTCTGCAAACTGCAACTCAAGCTGACTCTATCGGTGCAGGTATGCGTGGTTCTTCATCTTCTCGGAGGAGACGGGCAAGGTTGTCGAGATTCACGAATATTGCGACACGGCGTTGGTCCAGGAGGTTGTTCAGACGAATGCGTTGTAATGAGTAGGGTGCGGTCTGTTTGAATACAAGCCATGATGCAGTGCGACCCCGTCAATTGCGCGACAAGGGAGAGAACGTTGGGCTCGTCCGTCAGGGACAGACTTGGAGGGTGCTGATAGGTGCTGATTCCAACGTCAAGGTTGAGTCAAAAAAAAAAATGTTGGATGGTGACTGAAAGATTCGCGTGGGGGACAGCACGCGGCTAGCGGCGCGTGTATTGAACTGGTCGAAGAAGCCGCTCAACGCTGTACTAGAAACGGTACCCATGTCCTTTTATAGGACAGCGCTGAGCGGCTTCTTGGACATTACCAGCGTGTTGTGCGCAAGATCAGGATTCAACACCTGCAGTCCGAGACTCTCGAATACTATAGACTCATTCGCGATAATCCATTGGGTGTGAAACAGACCGTCATCTGTACAAGGCCCTACTATTACAACGTATTCGTCTGAACGACTTCCTGGACCAACGCCGTGTCCAAATACTCGTGAATCTCGACAACCTTGCCCGTCTCCTCCGAGAAGGTGAAGAACCACGCATACCTGCAGGCTCGATGTCAGATGCTTGCAGGTGAAGCGAAACAACCCCTGACGTACGTATTCTGATACGGATTGCCATTTTTCTGCACGGCTTGTCCATACGCCTCCATGATGAGCCTGTTACCAACAGTCTGCAAGTACTGGACCGTAAACTGGGGCGGGGCATCGTTGACCAGCCTCTTGACAAGGGGTCCGGAAATTTGTTCCATCCAGGTGGACAGGTTCTAAGCAAGTATCCTCCGAGTTCAGGTAAAGTCAAAATATTAGAGACACGCAAGAGCCACGCACAAAGACCCCAGTCATCTTCTTGAGATCATTCGTCTCGGACGCAATCCGCCAACGCACGTCAGGGTCGATGACCCCCATGAGCGGCGCCCAATCGCTCTGAGCCAACGGGTCAACAAGACTTTTGGCGTATTCGAGAGTGAGCGTGAATTTGGCTTCAGAGGTGAGGGGAGACATTGGAGTTGGAATTGGTTTGTGCTGCGGCCGCTGAGCAACTGGTGACGCTTACGAATTGGAAAACATGAAACCCAAGTCCGGTGCGATCAGCGGGAATTGCTGCAGTGTTTTAGGTTTCGAATTTCTTGTTTTCTACAACAAACGAAGGTGTAGGTAGTATGTACCAGTGGGGACAACAACAACAATAGCAATAAACTAGCGATAAATAACGAACGAAAGGTAGGTATGTCCGGGTGAAAAACCCAGAATAAGGTACAAAGGAGGGGACGCCAGGGGTCGCTAACACTGGTCTTTGAGTTTGTTTTTCGGCATGGGCTGCTTGTAATCGTCCGTCCACGTCGTCAGATTTGGATTCGTATACGCCTCGATGTATCTGCCACGATATAAGCAATCGAAGGAGACCAAGACGAAAATAAAAGACGCACGTATCGATATACGCCTTGGTCGGGTAATCCGTGGTATCACACCCCACATTAATCTTATTCTTCTGCTGATAAACGCGTATCCAGTCGATCCGCATTATAGCAGGGAACGTAATGTGATCGAGGTCGACCGCACCAAACGCATGCGACATGCCCAGGTTCGCGAGGATGTACATGGGCTCGCCCGTAATCTGTCGTCCGGAGATCTCGGTTTGTGTGTCGGCGCCGACACCGGCTACGTTGAGCGTCCAGGTGACCTCGTTGTTGGTGAGCCAGGTGATGTACTGCATGGACGTTAGTGGAGGTAGGAGACGACGACAAGAGACGGACCGCGTTGTCAAAGCCAGGCGAGTAGTCGAATCCGTGGACGGAGTAGCAGCCATCGAGGAGTTGGTAGCACGATTGATCTGCACGCCGCTCAGTCAAAACGACACCAGTGAGAAAACAATGCTGACTCGTATGCGAGACGACAGACGTCGCCTGCTGGAACACGCCTCCCGAGTACGAGTTTTGGTGCGACGTGGAGGGGTTGGGCATGATCAGGTTGCTCGACGAATTGTCCCAAAGATAACCCGCATTGAAAGGCTAACGGCGTGTCAGATGTGAAGGAACAGAGGAAGAAGGGACATACAGCCCACTGGGCCGACTGTGAGACCGTCCCGAAGAACTCGCCCGTGTCCTTGTTGGGCCCACCGATCTGCGCCTCAAAGACATCGATCTCGGGCGCGGAACGTCCCACATACGTCCCATCCGAGTGAATCGGACCAGGATGGCTTTCGCCGGCGCACGTGCACCGCGAGAGGCGCTGCCCAGGCAAGTACGAAAGCTCGCCAAAGTACGGCTTGGTAGGATCGCCACTGGTGAGCGCGGCGTCTGGTCCAGATCCATCGGCCAATGTCTGGTTGGGTAGCGTACCGACGTCGCACGCGTCGTACACATAGGGCCACTGAATGGAATGGATCAGCAAGACAGACAGGGGCGAGGGGCCTAAGGGACGCACCATGCCATCGAGAGTAGCTCCGTATCCAGCGCGGCCGAGGTTACCCCTGTATGCATCTCGTTAGCATGCTGAAACTCGGGAGAACAGCGGAAGACGCACATAGCCCATACGGCAGGCCACAGCCCAAAGATGCTATTCGTCCCCGGCAACATGACGTTGGCGAGGAGGATCCCGGACGTGAAGCAAAACTTGTTCCACGTGCTGATCATGGCTCCCGTATAGTTGAGATTGTGATTCAGCTCCGGGTCCTTGGCCTCGGATAGCGTGAACTCGAGCGCGCCGTCTCGCGTGGTCACATGCGAGGGGTCGTACCACTCGAGATTCCCCGTTTGCCAGTAATGTAGGTCGACAGCCTCCCAGTACGGGTCGTCCCCAGGGTAGAAGCTAAGCGGCAGTCAGGAGAATGACCATGACAGACAGGCAGACAGACAGACGCACCTCCTTCCATCCATCTCAAACTCGTCGCTAAAGACAAGCTGGTAGACCTGCGAAGGCTCGTTGTACCCGTAAATGTTGTACATCTCCTTGGGCGTGTCCTGGTCGATGAGCGCCCAGTTTCCAATACTGGGCATCTGCCCTGTCGCATTGACGTGCAGAATGTCGATGTGTACCGGATTCGTAAAGTGCGTCGTTACGGGGTACCCAATGCTGCTGGGGCTTCAGGAAAGCTCGAGGGAAAGGGGGCGGCGACGCACAATAAGCCCACGATAACCAAAGCAAGGAGAGTTATGCATCCCAGATTCTGGAATCCACGCCCGGTGAAGATATTATGTGACGGCGAATCACGCCGAGGGTCGTGCAACATGTCGTCCGGCTCGGGTTGGTTGATATCGGGGCCCCATGATGTCGGGTCGGGGGCGAGTTGGAACTAGAAAAAAAAAGTTAAAAGTGCTTCGGAATATGCATCTCTGAAAGACGCACCTTCTCCGAGATGGAGGGCACCATCGAGTTTACGCGTCCGCGCGATGGGGGGAACATGGAGCCAGCTTGAGAGATCCGAGGGGGTCCTGAGGATGCCCTTAAAGAGGGGGATCGGCTGGGTAGGGGTGTGCCTGATTGCGGGGTAGGGGACTGCGATGATAAAAGGCCTGCTGAAGCTGGCGGGCTCTGCACAGGAAAGTACCGCGCCTGAGGGCTAGCGGGATTGGGCATGATGGTGAAGGAGGGAGGGGGAGGAGGTGGTGGTGAAGGAAAAGATAGGATGGATTGAATACTGATGATGGGCGCCTCTCGATCCTTGTTGGCTTGGCGTTCATGTCAGGTCCGGGTTTTGGCGGCCAAAAGTTGCCGTAGTACGGTAGTCTTGGTGAGTTGTTCAAAACGTCGCGTGTGGCGTGCAGGGTAGATGTTTTAGGCCACAAGTTCCGACCCAATTCCGAGACCGAAATGCGAAACCTGACGCAAGACAGGCATGGGAGTGGAGGATTGACGCAGGGAGAGCAGATGTGGGCGGCCGCGGAACCGGAACGTCAGAGACAGCGACATGTGCTTGCCAGTCGTCAGGCGGGGATGATAGGCCGACAGTCACCTGGGCGGGAAAGTGAGTAAGCAGAGGGCAAGATGGGAGGCGGTGGTGGTGGTTGCGGAAGAAAGGGCATGCTCGGAGCAAATATCGCCGCCAAGTCGTCTGCGGCAGCGTCCAAGAACCCTCGGCTTTCGACATCATTACGTGATAGCCGTTGGATTCAAACTCTAGTCAACAAAAGCAGGCGCACGCCGCAGGCGACGATGAATATTCCAATATCAGAGTCGAAGCGGACAAGAATTACAGAATGGAATACATGATACAAGCCAATGCAATTCTCTTACCACGGCAACTCGCCTTTATCGAAAGCGAAGCGACCTTAATATCCTCAGCAAAACTGGAAAAAAAAACGAACATCTCAACTCACAAGTCTTGCCATCCTTACCCATCAGACACCACGGCACGAGCATCTCCGCTCCCTGCTTGGCCGTCTTGCCACCCGGCATAAACCCATTCAACTTGGTCGTCGTAAACCCAGGCGTCGCACAGTTGACCTTCATCCCTTGCTCCTCAAGCTCCTTGGCGAGCGCGATCGTATACGAATTCGCCGCTGCCTTGCTCGTATTGTACGCAATGCACCTGTGGAGGAAGGAGTTGGGCCCGGAAGCCATGTTCCCGTTGGACGCCATGTCGGTGGTGACGTTGAGGATGACAGAGGGCGCGGAGGGCGTGTTGGATGCGCGGAGGAGTGGAAGGAAGGCAGCGGTAGTTTGGATCAGGCCAACCAGGTTGGCATCGATCGTCGCGTGGATAGCAGCAAGGTTGGGTACTGAAGCCTTTTGCGGCTTGTCCATCTCACTAATTCCTACGCAGCTCCAAGTCAATTTCGCGGCGGGAGAGCCTAGAGTGGAGGAACGCACCGGCGTTGTTGACGAGCACATGTAGCTTTCCTTCATCCTTCTGGATCTTGGCGACGGCAGCGTCGATCGAGGTGCCATCGGTCACATCGAGCTGAACGAGCTTGACGTTCAGGTTCCTTTCTCTCTTTATTTTCGCGCTGGGAAGAGGGTCGAATCGGTCTCGGAGAGATGGTTCACAAGAAGACCTACGCGGCCTCTGTCCCCGCTGATTCTTTGCGCGACGCGAGGTAGACAGTGTGGCCCTTGGCAGCGAGCAGATGAACGAGTTCGTATCCGATTCCAGTGTTGGACCCGGTGACTAGGATGACTTTGCTGGAAGACATTTGGAGAGATATGATTGTGAGATGACAATTCTGAGGGCAAGAGTGGCAGGCTTTTATAAGCTGTGAGATCGTATAAGTTACGCGTCCAGCGGCAGCTCATGTCGGGCGAGAGTGGGTGAATCGGTTCAAAGTGGGTGAATCGGCTGCGAGTGGGTGAGAGGCAACGGGAAGATGATGTCACCGACTCCCGAGCCGGATCAACGATACTGCCGAAGTGCCGCTCTTGCCTGCTTCTTCCCGTCCTCCATCTCATTTGGGCAACTTCACAAGCGGTTCCAACGTGACGGAAATCGGAGGGAGGCACGGTCTGCAATCTGGACAGCTGAAGGATCCCAGTACGACGGCTTGTCGATGGATGTGAGCCGCCTTTTTATTTCATCGAATGCATCTCGGCTGAACGGCGGCTCAGCAGGTACACGTCGGGCATGAGCGCGATCGTGAGTATAAATTGTCTGTATTTCCATGTGCCGTCTCGCAACGGCTCACCTTAGGCTTCTGCACTCCACGATCTCGAACATTCACGCCCAATTTGTCTTGGACGCTCCACCATTCGATTCCAAGCACTCCGACTGTGATATTACATCCCATTCGGTAGAACGCGCGGCGCGCGTCTGCCTTAGATTTCCAGTCTTTCCGACCGAAGGTATTGCGGAAGAGCCCGTTCGATCCGGGGCTGGGTGGTGCCCGCGTCGCACTCATGCTTCTTTTGGTCTTCTTCAAATTCATTCCTCCCCAAGCAAAATTCAATTACAAGGCTTTGCAACGGTGAGATCCATTTCAAACGGACTCTGGACCAAGTCTAGATACTCCCCGCCCTGGTGCACACCGTGCAAATGCGATCAGGTAAGTACTGAGTACTGCACGGGCTCAGTGTGTCGCCTTCCTGTGGATGTCGATGATAGTTGGATTCGGGGCTTGATCTCCGAGTCCGCGCCATGGACGTAGAAGACTTTTTTTGTGAGCAAACACCAATCCCAGCGGTATTATTTGATCCTGGCTCAAGTTACATGGCTCTGAACTTCAGCTCCGATTCGACGAGCGGTGTCCAAATGCTTCGCGACGACCGCCAGGACAACTTGGTTTGATCGTTCATGTTTTTTTTTTCCAACAGCAGCTGACATTCTAGTTTCATTTTTCCAAATTCCGAGTCGCCTAGCCTGTCTGTATTCAGTGTCTCCGATGGGCCGCAAGTCGGTCGGTTGGGCGTCGCGGTGCAGCTTGATTCCAAGCCGAGTATACGCCGAGACGATCGGAGAGCATGGGTCACCGGTTGTTGTGGAGACAGATGTTCTGTTGAGGCCAGCTCGGCGTATCAGTTGCGGAGTTTAAAACTTGACCGGCGAATCGGGATCTATACGGTTGGGGCGGAGATTGTGGGGAGAAATATTCGAGGGCGCAGTCTTGACGCAGTCGGGGGAATCTCTACTGAGTCTTCCACTTTGCGAAGATGTTGGTTTGGGGTATTTAGTTGGAATTTGATTGGGGTACTGGAGAAGAGACCTGTTCAATAAGACTAAGTATTCTGTAAAGTTCAATCCATGATCACTCCGCATTCCGAGTTGGCTGGCCTCAGAAGGCGAGCGTAACAGTTCTCTACAGCGGACCTCTGTCGCTCCCATGATTGAATTAGATGAAGAGGTGTAGAAGGCCATCGCTGTATCGAGCAATGAATCCAGTCATAAGTAACCGTGGCTGGAGACTGACCCATAGCCAGTCCAAGATCATGTCAAAAGAGGCTGGACGGAGGAAATCAGAATGACACTCCAGGTGATATTTCTCGTCGGGTTCGAGTCTTCCACAGAACTGCGAAAGATCCAGGTGCTCTAGGGCACTGAAAACCCCCGCGTCGGGTTCGCAGCTACACATGGCGGGAATCCAGGCCCTGTTGCGAAGTCAAAGGTCTCTGCTCCCAGAGGGATTATGCCTGCACTTACGTATTGATCATGAATTGGAAGAAATCGGCGGTGTGTAGAATCTCATTCATGCGACTTATACACCGCAGGGCGATGAAGCGGGCCGTTTCTTCTTCGGACATGTACAAGGCTCCGCACCTCTGGGGATTACAGAGGAACTGGCGCACGTCGTTTAAAATGAAGGGGTGTTCGAGCAGGGTTCGAAGCACGTCCCATTTGAGCCCGAGCAAATCCAGTGCCTTCGCATCTGAGAGATGTACGTCCTTTGCAACAGCGGAGGTCATAGTACGGAGGAATGACAGCAACGCCGGATCTTTGGATAAAACGACCGTCAAGATGTGGTCGCTCCGCAGTCTCTGATCCGCACATGTGAGTAAACAACCGAGAAGGAATGAAAGGCGTACAATGGATGGTAATTTGTCTCCGTTCCGGAGGTGACGCAAATCTGCCCATGTTCTAACGAGGTCCCGAGGGGGAGGTGAAAAACGCTGCGGGAATTTAGCAGCAACCTTGGCGACCTTGAGGAAATCGAACCTGGAGCCAAACAACAATGGAGCCTGGTTCCGCCCGGGAGTACTTGTTATATATCTCATGCTGGAGATGTAGGTTGTGCAAGATGGGTAGTAGATTCTCCTTCGGAGGAATCTTCACGAGAGATTGCACGAAACACTGGGTGATAGTCCTGTGGAATGGATAGCCTTACAGAATGGAGCTGGAAGATATGACTGGAAACCTACCGGAAGTCCACCGGCTGGAGCCCCGACTCGAGCGCACAAACCATGCCGTGTACCAGTGCAATTTGCAGTTCTTCCCCGGATAGTACGCCAAAGCCTGACGACCGCTGGGGGTCGACGAGAAAGTCTCGGAAGGATGCATGCAGCAGCTTCACAGGTGTGATACGATGCTCGAAGATTCGCACGGGTGGAACCTGAAGCAATGAATGAAGGCCGCGTAAAGTGATACGAGATGTTCCTCTGCGCATCCGCAACCCCATGTCAATTTGTTCGGGGTCTAGATCCACCGCTTCCACAACGGCGTGCAAAACTCGGAGAAGCGTTGGTTTGTTGGGCACTGCTGAAAGAATTTGGGTGTATAGGTCGTCAAGAGGAGTGGTGCTAGAAGGATCCAGACTGAGAACAGCACCCAGGCGGTCATCAGGGTGGGAGTATTCGTCATCAACATAGCGAGCGATGGTGGCCGCATAGATGAAGGTCCCAGAGGACCTTTCGACCAGCTCCCGAATTGTAGCCTTGCCAGGCCATTCATTGTCCAATGGGATTTCTCGACCTGTATGAGCTCGGTGTATCCGTGAGAATTCATGGGTAAGGAATCGTGAGATGTCGGCGTAGGCAGAGACGTCTGGGCGGATCTGAAAACCCCCACAGACATCAGAATTCTCAGAAGCCTCGAGGACCTCGCGCAGATACGCTTCCGAGCGACTGCAGATCAGGACGCGGATGGGAACTCTTCCCGAGCGCACAACGTCGATGAGTAATCGCAGGAGCATCGTCTGTATCGCATGGTCTTCGCACTCATCTAATCCGTCGAGGACTAGAATGGGACGAAGTGCGAGCATCGGGGCCTCTCTAAACGGCAGGCCGATCAGCTTCTCGAGTTGGTGACGCATCGACTTGCTGGCGATGAGTCTGTCTATCGCGACTGCCCGCTGTATCATAGCGCCAATGTCAGGGAAGGAGACGGCCAGTTGATAGGCTAGAGTTGGGAATAAACTCCTCCAGTGTCCACGACGCGCATCCCCTCGCTTCCAGAAAAAGGACCCGCCCAATTGACCGCGGGCTTGGCAGCTCGCGGCAAATTGTTGGGCGATGGCAGATTTGCCGATTCCGGCGCAGCCGTTGAGCCAGAATATCGCACTGTCTTCGGGCTGCTCGAAGGACCATTTATCCAGCCGCTCTAGTATCGCATTCCGTGTGCCTGGATGACAAGAGGGCTCGGGAGGGCGGACTGCCGAGTCATGCATGGCTTCCTCGCACAACGCGCGGCGCAAGATGTCCAGGCCTACCAATAAACCATGAGGAGCATTGAAACCCCGGCAGAGTGAGTACTGACCGCTTTCGCCGACGTTTGTTGTGTGGGAAACGTTCATATTTCCGGCGACGCTGTTGATCGTACTGTTCTGGATATGGACTGGGGTATCGCCGCCAATCCGAGAGATAGCGTAGTCTCTTTGGGGAGGTTGGGAGAGGGACATTGGGAATATAGACAAGGAGCGTGAGGGAGGCGGTGAAGCGCTGTGAGATACTTACACCGCCCAGTACGGGCCGGCGACGTTTTTAGACCTGCTTTTATGGGCCATTGCTAGCGCATGGCAATCCGAGTCTGGGGGTGTGGAGACCGGAAGGGAAGGCCCGAGATATTGTAGCCGCGAGAAAAGTGCATTCCAATGAGGCAATCAAGTCCAAGGGGCAATAATCAATTTCGAATGACGAGAACACAATGCACACGAAGACAGAGAAATTTGAGAGTCCGGCAGCACATTGATGGAGAGATCTTAGCAAGTTCAGGAATACAGTGAGTCGGAGTCAGCCAGTCTCCAGATTGGAAAAGCCAAGGGAAAGCGCGAACTCGTTGCCCGGAGAGTCACAGAAACGGACATTGGGAATCGGGAATCGGATGTGTGGTGGTCTGAAGCAAGAGGCGCGCAGCCGCTGTCAACGGAGCTGTCAACGGCTGGAGGTGGAGCTGGCGGGTTGCCGTCTCGCTGCCGTTAACCGCGGTGAAGATCGCAACCCATCGCAAGAGGTACAGTATTTCAGCCGTCCTTTACACACTATCACTCCTTTACACACTCGGCTGTTTCTCACTCAATTCTTCATGGAATATTATGGTATCTTGGGAGCACATTTCTTCACTATATATGAATGCTCGAAAAAAAGGTACATTTTTTCCCGCCAGCAGTTGTCGCGATTCGAGGTGTATACAGCCAAAATTTCCCAATTTGGAAAGCTGATGACTTTTACAGGCAAATTTGCTCTTCGTTCTGGGCAGATTTCTGGCCAGTTCTTTTTTGTACTAATAGATGCACGTGTAAGGTAGATGCTCCCGGCATCCCGGTGTTGACTGAGCGCGTGAGCGGTGAGAAAGAAATGGAACCGTCTGATGGCTCTCGAAGCGTGACAGCTCACTCTTGACCTCCTTTAGGTCGTCTATTCTCGCCGATTCTCGCACCCCGCTCGATCTTTAGACACCGGAATCGTCGATCATGGTCGGCCGCGCGCTGTCAGAGCGCGTGAAGAGACAGAAAACGCGCCGTAAAGACAATACAAAATATCAGGCGGCTATCGACGAGTACAAAAGAGAGCAGCTGAAGGAAGGGAAAAAGAGAGGGCTGAGACCCATTGCCGAGGCCCATGGTGTCTGCTTCAAGACCCTCGGCAATCTGGTCAACGGGAAACGCTCCATAGGCGCGTTCAACGCGTCGAAACAGAAGCTCACCCATCCCGAGGAACGCGTCCTCGTCGACTTCATCCTCGAATCCGCCGATGCAGGTTTACCCCTCTCGCACCAGAACATCCGGAAACACGCGGATGCTATCCTAGCCGGTCGCGACGTGCCAGGCGAGTCTGTGGGAGAGGCTTGGGTTGACCGTTTCCTCAAGCGTTATTGCGACGAGTTGCAGACTCATTGGAGCAAGCCGCTCGCGACCGAACGCGCGCGCTCCTTGAATCCCGAGGCTGTCAAACATTGGTTTGATCTGGTGGAGAAGGAGTGCGTAAACGAAGGGATAAAGCCGGAGAACATTTATGGGATGGATGAAAGCGGGTTCCCACCTTCTAATCAGGGAAGGGAACGTGTCGTGGGACGCGCAGGCACCAAGACCCAGCACAAGTCCGGCAGCGGAAATCGCGAGAATGTCACCGCTCTCGTCACCGTATGCGCCGACGGGTCCACTTTGCGGCCGACAATAATCTTCAAGGGGAAGAACTTCATGAGGAAATGGGGCTCGGACAATGTGGCTGGAGCGTCGTAAGTGTTGCGAACTCAGGGACTGAGCATCAAACTCACATTGCACCCAGGCTCTGCGTCTCTGAGAACGGATGGACCGATGGGGGAATTGCGATGGAGTGGATACGCAAGGACTTTGATCCGCAGACTCGAGAGAAAGCGAATGGCGAAAAGCGAGTGTTGTTCATCGACGGCCACAGCTCCCATTACACCGCCGATCTGCTGGAGTATGGGAAGGCAAATAACATCAAGGTGATGGGGTACCCACCTCACTGCACACATGGACTTCAAGGTCTTGATGTCGTCTGATTCTCCGCGATGAAGGGTTCCTGGAAAGATGAAATCAATACTTTCGAAGAGAAGCATCAGCACGCCGTGGGCAAGGAAGACTTCTGCGCCGTCTTTGGGCGCGCCTTCCTAAGGGCATTCACCCCCGAGCTGGTGAAAAAAGCGTTCGCAGCCACGGGTATACACCCGTTCAACCGCGATGTCATCAAGCCTGCGCAGATGAAGCCGAGTGCAGCTACATCGACGCATGCGGCTTTCCCGATGGTCCAGCCGAGCCCCATACGCGCGGTCATGACCGCCTTCAAAAGCCATGAATACACTCACCGTGAGTTGTATCCTGACTCGTCGCCCCGTGCCGGCCCCTCCAGGTTTCCTGGTTCGCTTTCCAGCCCCGCATCCTCGAGCCCGACGCGATCCATGCCTGGAACGTCCCACAATATTCCCATTGTAATGTCCGTGCCGGAGGGTAAGGACAAAGGGGCCGGAACCTGAGGTCAGAGGTCGGAGGTCGGAGGTCGGAGGGACGTAGACCGAGGGTGATCCGGATGAGGTGAACGCTACTCGGAGGGAGAGCGCACCAGCCACTTGACTTCCGAGAGAGGAGTACTCAGAGACTAGATTGGCACAGAGGAATTGCGGAGGCAACACACGTTAATTAACTACTGAGGTACATCAAAGTCGTATCGCCTATATATACTAAGTAAGTATGACACGACCTAATGGAGTCAGAAGTATGAAAGACAATAAGATCTATACTACAACAATAAGAGAGAAGAAGATAAAGATAATCACAATAAGGGAAACGCTCAGAAGAACTTCATTGCGTGAAAACCCTATAGGATTGTGCAATACGAACAGATCGGATGCATCAAGGTCGGAATATCCGGATCAGTCGGAAATGATCCGAACCGGAGGAGTCGGAAGGTCCAAGGGAGAGTCGGGAGAGTTGGACATGCATGGATATAACAACGTAAGATTGTGCAATATGACGTGATCGAATGCATCTTGGATGGAAGAGGCCGGAAGGTCGGAGGGACCGGAGGGCCCAGAGGGATCGGAGGGCCCGGAGGGATCGGAGGGCCTCGGATCGAAGTCGGGATGACATGGATATAACACCCATCGACCCCGCGCTGCTCACGCCAAAGTGACGTCGAGAACCTGTATCCGACGACGACACGCCAAGCAAGCGCATGCGCATCCTCGGCGCTGAGCTGGCTGCCACATCATCAGGGGCATTCCTCGTTACAAAACCAAAGGCCACGCACCTGCAGATCTGCACGATACCAGCACCCGCCTTCGAGCGTATCCCCGACGAGCTGCGAGAGCCGGATTGGACCGTACTCGACCGGCTCGCACCGTTGCCATTGTATAGGCGCAATAACTTGGAGTCACGATGCCAGCAGTTGGAGACTGAGTTGGCAGACGCTCGTCACTACGTCCATGCACACCAGGCCATATCCCAAGGCCAGAATGCGCAGCTCATTGTTCAGAACATGACTATGGGGAAGTTAAAGCATGCTCTTTTTGAGAAGGAGAAAGGGAAGAACGGGAAGAAGGGGCGCACCGTTTTGTTTCCGGGGGGTTTGGGCAGGCATTTGACATCGGATGAAGTCATTGCGCAACAGCGAGCGCTGGAGAATGAGAAGGAGAAGGAGGCGACGGATAAGGTGGCGAGGCAGGCAAGGAGGGCAGAGAGGAAGGCAGAGAAGGAGCGTATTGAGGAGGAGTGGAAGGTGATACGGGCCGAGCATGAGGTGAAGGTCAAGGCCTGGGAGGAACGAGTCCTGGCTCTCAAATTGGAGGGGAAGCGGGGCAAAGACCTCCCAAATAGGCCTAAGCGTCCCCCAAAGCCAAAACCGAAGGAGTCTGACGATGAGAACGACGACGACGACGGTCGGAGTCAGCACAGCGATGGTGGCGGAGAGTGATCACACGATATGTCACACTGTGTAAAGGAGCGATTTTGTTGAGGTAACTGATCTTGTCAAGAATCGGACAATAATAATTCACCCTGGGGTCGTATGGGCCCGGACTTTTGTACAAACAGTCTCAGGACCCTACGGAAGGTGCCTAGCAACTTTGTTTCACTGTTAGGTGCCGGATCCGAGGCTGACTGGAATCCCGGATAAGGACGACCGGAGTAAGAATGACCGGAACTCCGGGACGAAGGACTCCAGAGAGGGACGAAAAAGTCGGAGGAGGGAGATGGAGTCCAACCGGTGACACCACAAGGACCCAGGGTGACCAGGTTCCCTACGCTACTTCCAAGGGAAGCAATCCGGACGAGACGATAAAGGAGGAGAGGAGGGCTCGGAGCAGCCAAGGTCGAATAGACCAGGAACGTTAATATTCCAACTGCCGTACCGAGTACAAAAGGAAAGTCTTATATACTAAGTGAGAGATATTTGTCAAGACACTAAAATAGACTTGAGAACGGACATAACCGGCTAAGTGGATATAAGGTGATTAAGCCCGCACGGAGTGATCAGTGGATGTCACTCCAGAGCATGTCAGATGAATATCCTGTCAAGGTTCCTTTTTCATGTGAATAACCAAAATACCCGGTGTAGTCCGAGAAGCAGGACTCGGCCTGACAGATGGGATGGATCCGGAGTTGGGTCAAAGGAACCGGAACTCCGGTCAAAGGAACCGGAGTCCGGAGTTTGGATGAAGTTGGAACGAGACGTAACAAATTGAGGAAGGGCAAAAGTCCGAACGAGGACCGGAGTCCGGTCAAGATTGATCCGGATTTGTTGGAGCCGGAACCGGAGTTGGGTCGAGTGGTCCGGAGTTGGTGAAAATGGAACGGGACGTAACATTCACAGAAAACGGCCCACAGACAAAGATATTAGTCAAACAACATCTGCTGTGTAAAGGAGTGCTGGAATACTGTATCGAAGATCCAGATCTGTAACACAGTGAACAACACGTGTTGATGAGGGGGGCCAAATAGTTATCGATATTTGTCCTGTCACGTTATTACTCAAAATGTCATCCACCGCTCCGCGTCGACGCATCTCGACACCCGCCGCGTCGAGATTCTCAATCTTCAACGTCGGGGGCTTCTAAGCCACCCTGAGCCAGCAAAAAACCACCCATGTCGGTGTAAATAATGTCAAAAAAAGCGTCGCACGGACTCTCAAATGACATATCCCATGCTACTACACAAGATGTATTCCTGTATCATGAATTATACCCCCTCGCGAACGAGAACACTGGAACTCTTATCGAGTGCGGGAGGAAGTCCGATGGAAGTCCGATTCTCTCCGAAGGCCGAATTTGGACATATCTCCGTTTGAGGGCATTCACGTGTTGTTCACTGTAGTACAGATCTGGATCTTTGGTACCTCTTGACCCATCGGCTGGAGAGAAGCCAAGAGATCCATGTTCAAGGCTTACTAAAAGCAAATTAGTAGTCAAAGATGTCATCGAAGAAAAATGGGACCCCACTTTGGCGGAAAACGGGCCGATAAAGCCGAGCTTAAAAATAAATTTTCAAGACTCGGAACCTTGGACACTCCACCATTCGATTACAAGCACCCTGCCTGTGATTTTACGTCCGGTACTAGCACGCGGCGTGCGTCTGCATTAGATCAAATGCAGCCCAGGGGCGGCGTGACGTATGCAGAAGAGCCCGTTCGATTCGGGACCGGAGGATAGGTTACCGCTAGCCTCTCTTTTGGCTCTCGCAAAGTCGACTCGGCAGCCGCAAGCATTCACTTAATTCAAGTCTTTATTGCATTCCAGCTAAAGACTCGAAGTCCGAACCAACTCTGGACAGGACACTCCACCACCTTGGTTCAAATTCAACTTGCTACTCTCCAGCACACTCCCCACGTTGGAACTTGGTTCGCATAATTCAATTCGTTCAGGCGTTTCGTCGGCGTTCAGGACACGCTCGTTTCCAACCCCTCGTAGCATCTGAAGCTTGCGTTCAGTGAAGTCCATACTGCGTAGAGGACCCCGTTCCACGGTAGGTGATGCGTTGCGTAGCAAACATCTTACACCAGCTTTTTCTCTTCCTTTTCTTTCGCCTCGCTCGACGTTGAATATTCAGCCCCGTGCGTACGACTGTGTATTACATGCGATGAGACTGTCCAAATTCCCGGAGACGAGAGGAACATTCTCGAACGGCGGTCTCCTGTCTTTCCCATGATTGAATGATATGAGGAGGTGTAGTGGGCCATTTCTGTATGAACAGTCAGGGTAGTTGTGATTGTCGCATCGGACTTACACGTAGCCAGTCCAAGATTTGCACAAAAGACTCTGGATTGAGAACACCGTCGTGAAACGCCCAGTGATACTCCTTGTCGGACTCGAGTCTTCCACAGAACTGAGAAAGGTCCAGATGCTCAAGGGAACCGAAGACGACCTCGTCAGGTTTGCATCTGCATAATGCGGCAATCCAATACCTGTTCCAAGTTAAAGTCCTCTGCTATCGGAGTGATTATGTACGGACTTACGAATTGAACTGGAAGAAATTGTTGGTGAGCAGAATGTCATTCATGCGGCTCATGCACCGCAGGGCGATGAAGCGCAACGTGTCTTGTTCCGACAGATACAAGGCTCCGCATCTATCGGGGTCGCAGAGGAAGTCGCGCAGGAAGTGAAAGGGGAATTTCACGTGGGGTCGAAGAGCATCCCACTTCAGTCCAAGTAGGTCGAGTGCCGCTGTATCTGACAGACGCACTTCCGGGGCAACCACGGAGGTGATACGGAGGAATGATAGCAATGCTGGATCTTCTGATACAAGCCGAACAAAGATTTCGTCGCTTTGAGATTGAGTCTGATGCACAAATGTGTATGAGCTAGCGAATGGAGCGAGAAGGAAAGCAAGACATACATGCCATGGTAGCTCTTCTAGGCTTGTTTCTTGGAGGTGGCTCAAATCTGCCCAGGTTTCAATGAGGTCCAAAGGAGAATGTGAATAACGCTGCAAGAATTTAGCTATGGTGACCTTTGTAGACACCGAACTCACCTGGAGCCAAGGGAGAATAACACCTGCATGCGCTTCGTACTCGTACCTGTATGCGTGGTCCTGGACATTAGCATTGCGCAAGATGCGGAATATAGTTTCTGTAGGGGGGATCTTGACGAGAGAATGCAGGAAACTGCAGGCGATCACCCTGTCAAATGTCAGTACACAGAATGAACTCAATGGTGGATGTGTTGAAAACTCACACAAACTCCAGCGGCTGGAGCCCCGATTCAAGAGCACCAGCCATGCTGTGCACAAATGTGATTTGCAAGTCTTGCCCAGATATACAAAAGCCAGATGACCGCCGCGGGTCGCCCAGAAAGTCTTGGAAGGATGCGTGCAGGAATTTCACACGTTTGACCCAAGGGTCTAAGATTCGAACAGGCGGAACCTGGAGCAGGGAATGCAGACCGCGGAGAGTGATACGAGACGTCCCTCGGCGCAACTGAAGCGCAATGTCGATTTCTTCGACAGCCAAATCTGTTTCCATGATCGCGTGCAACACACGGAGAAGGACTGGTTTGTTGGGAATGGCTGAAAGAATTTGGGTGTACATGTCGTCAAGAGGAGTGGTGCTGGACGGATCCAGACTGAGAACAGCTTCCAAACTATCCACAGGGTGGGAGTATTCATCGTCGATGTAACGAATCACGGTTGATGCATAGATGAAGGTGCCGGACGACCTTTTGACCAGCTGTTTGATCACCTCATCCCCGGGCCAGTTATCCTCCAACGTGATTCCGCGGGCGGCATAGATCTGACCAAGTCGTGCAAATTCATTTGTCAGGAATCGAGAAATGTCCGCGTACGCCGTCGCGTCGGGACGGATTGCATAATCTCGACAGACGTCGCCATTGTTGGCGGCCAGAAGGATCTCGCCGATATGTGGTTCGGAACGGCTGCAAATGAGGATATGGACCGGGAGCCGTCCAGCGCGCACAGCACTGATGAGAGCTTGGACCAGCCGAATTTGCACGGCGTGGTCGTCGCACTCGTCCAGGCCGTCGACAACGAGTATGGGACGAGACTCCATTGCGTGGGCTTTCGTAAACGGCTCGACGATCAGGGCCTCAAGCTGAAGGCCCATGGATTTGTTGAGAACGAGTCTGTCCGTCTGAACTGTGGATTGTATCGCGTGCCGGAGCTCAGGACATGAAATTCCGAGCTGGTAAGCCAAGGTAGGAAGCAGCGTTCGCCAGCTTCCACGGCTGGCATCGCCTCGCTTGAAAAAGAAGGAGCCGCCGAGTTCACCCCGGTCGTGGCAGCTGGCCGCGAATTGTTGAGCAATGGCAGATTTCCCGATGCCGGCGCAGCCGTGTAGCCAAAGTATGATGCTCTCTGCAGGCTGCGCCAGGGCCCAGTCATCCAGCCAATCCAATACCGCACTCCGAGTACCCGGATGACAGGCGGGATCGGTTGGGCGAACGGCTGTGTTGTGCACGGCGTCGACAGCCACTGAGTTGAGCAGGATATCCATCCCTTTTGTAGTGGCGTGAAGTTGGGACAGTCGATTGGGAGGGAGATGTACTCACCGCTGTGGCCGACGTTGGTCGTGCGGTAACAGTTGGAAACGTTCAAATTTCCTGCGACACTATTGAAAGTACTGTTGGCAATTTGGACGGCTTGGTGGCCTTCGATGAGCGGAGGCATGGCGTAGTCGCCGAAAGCAAGGATCGAGAAGGAGGCGATGCTGGTGCTGTCAAAACGGCCGGCGATATGTTTAGTTCCCTCATTCACCGAGAGCGACTGCTGTGCTTACTGGCCAACAAACCAAGTCCGGTTTGAGTCCGGTTAAGAATTACCTACTATATCCGCCAGAATTCAGTGAGATTCCAGGATACTTAGAGGAGAGAGTTCTAAACCCTGCGCTGCCCTTTCTTCCTCCAGCACCAGATGGCGTAGTCTCGTGGGGGAGGCTGGGAGAGGGACATTGGGGAAAACAGACAAGATGCGTGAGAGAGAGAGTCTAAACCAGTACTTATGTAACTGCGCAGTGGGCGGGCCACATCTCCGCGGTTCATCTTGATCGGCTATCATCAAGTCCAGCCCGTACACAGGTGCTGTGACTCTGAGATACACTGCCCCACACAGGCCGGCGGTGTTTTTGTAATCGCCTATTATCGCGGCCTGACATTGGTCTTGCGTTGATGCACCACGACTGGGACCGAGTTGCGACCGAGACAAAGTGTAAGCAACTGCCCCGACGAGACTTCGGTATCAAAGGAAGACGGGGTCTCGCTGAAAAAGAAAGACACTGGAAACGAAACTTCCGAGCCAAAGAAAATCCGCGAGCGCACCATGAAAAACTCAGTCCACAGTGGTATTCTTTCTCTATCAGACGAGCAAGAACTCAGCTCGTACGAACAAGAGCCCGCACACAACGCTTGGTCTCTGATCCACACAGGTATGAATTAAAAATAAAGAGGGAGCCAATGAAAGACCCACTCGGGGTGAAAAATTGAGCCAGGTTTCCAAGACGTCGTATACGGGGATCTGGATAGCAGTGAGCAGCAGTATACCCTGAGAATATTGGATTTACCTGTACTCCAGTAAAAATGGAGCGCGGAGAATCTGTAACTGTACATTCCCTAAGATCGCTGCGCACCAGTGCGCTTCGTGGTTCTTCTCCGGATAAGCAAAATCCTTTCCGAGCTCTCGTACCACCCTGGGTAAATGGCTGACGTGCGAGACAGGGACGCCACCACGCTCCAGAGAACGGCACGAAGGAATCGTTCCTGTTTTCGCGGCACGCAAACTCTACAGCGCCATGTGAGTTTCGGTTTCAGTCGTGAATGTTCGTCAAATCACCTCCTGCAGTCGTCCTCGCCAAAGACTTTGACCTCCGCGCGGGGCACCTCGAGATCACCGTCCCCTACGTTATCAGCGACGACCAATACCAATTCGTCCGTGAGTCCAACAATGTTGCTTGGTTTGGGAGAGCGCTCCAGGCTGACCCCATACACAGTCTTCGGCGACTCGGGCAACTTCAGCCCAGTCATGACCATCCACAGCGATGTCTTTGGCGACGATGACGGTGCTGCTATGCCTGCGTCGTTGGCGAGGTTTTTTAACTGAGGGGTTGGATACACAGCGAGTAGGAGGACAAGGACTTGACTTCGTATACCTGGTACTTAGCCACGGACTAAACTTGAATAATAACGAAAATTTGGATGGGTAAAGATTCATAAAGCGTGTCGGCCAGACTCCAGAGGGTTGCAGTGGCGTCGAGCGTGTTCGATCGGAGACAGAGGAGTGCGTCGAAGTTACCGTCGAACGACGATGGACTTGCTTCATGCACATGGTGGTTAGCAGAAGAGAGCGACGGCGATCAAGCGCGTCGCCGAATACGGAAGATTCTTGTGATTCTCGGTCTTGATTCGGCCACTTTCTCCTTCCCTCCCTCCTCCGGCACCCTCGGAAATGACCCCACAACCCCAGGTCAAGCCCTCCAACCCGGACGAAGACGTGGTCAGCCGCCAACTGGCCATACTCAGCCACCCAATCCCCGATTCAATCCTTGCCGGAATCAAGGGAAACGCGCCTTCGGACGTCAAGGTAGCGGCGCCCCAGAAACACTGCAGACGACGGCACTCATCCGCTCGTCTATGCCAAGGAAATCGCAGTGAAATGGCTCAACTTCTTCAATGCCCCGGCGGCAGTGTTCGCCCAAAGGGCAAAGCCCTCTGAGCTCATAGCCCTCTGAGACCTCTGGGCAGAGGGGTCTGAAAATTTTGTTCGAGTTCAGAGCTCTTCAGAGGCCTCTGAGATCACGTGCTGACCAGATCAAAATGACTGACGGGCACCGCATCAACGCGCCGCTTGACCCGAACGAGCAATGGCCGCTTGTTCTACGCTGCGCACCATGGTTCTTCCACATCTCCCTGCATGCACCAACACCTATGAGACCTAGAAATTGGGTCGGATCGGCGGTATCGTGAATAATCGATTTTATTTTCATTTTCAAAACAATAAATAAATGAATATTCTAGGGCTCTGAGATGGGCTCTGGCCAAAGCCCTTTGCAAAGGGCAGAGGGCTTTGAGCCTCCGGGACCCCGATTCAGAGCCCTCTGGGCGAACACTGCCCGGCGGAGAAGTGTTTCTACGGGTTGTCGTCTGGGCAGAAAGTCGTGACAGAGGTTTCGCTGGATGAGGACCCGCTAAGAGAGGGTCAGGTCCTCACCTTGGTATGCGAGCTGGACATCGCGGAAGGTCCGTCTATCCATTCCCTTGGCATTCACAGCTGGAGAACGATCTCACCGGGACACGCAGAGTCGCTACTAGATCGGCAAGGAAAGCTAGCCAACGCGTTCGTATTCAGCGTGCTCGACGAGTACGTCCCCACTGCACCACTGGCGTAGGGCCACCTTCTCACCGAGAACCCCGCTTCCAGAACCGTCTCATCGGCGGTGACCGCACTGGGTTACGCGACCGGTGGTTCCGGGATATGCGGCGTCTCACAAAGCCTCAACACCGTGTTCTACAATACTGTCGATCTGGGAGCAAAGTTGCGTTTCATCAACACGACGCTCACGGCGACGCCTGAGACGACGGCTTGTCGATGTGAGGTGTGTTTTCCTCATCTTTTTCGAATGGATGAATGTCGGCTGAATGGAAAGAAGGTATGGGACCTCACACAACGAAGGCTGGTCGCTACCGGTATGTTTATTGGTATGCCGTCGTCGAGTCCGCGTCGGGCAGCGCGATTATGACGTGTAAACTATCTCTGTCTACCATGTTTTTCACGCTTTTTAGAAGTGAAACATGCCTTCCAACCACCATATCCGACTGTGTTCTCAGATCCGGTAACGAGGGGTGTGCGTTCTGCAGTGCACTAACGTTGAATTCTTTGCGAAGGTATTGCAGAAGAGCCTGTCTGATTCGGGGCCGCCTGCTGTACCCCAAAGTTCCTTCTTTTTTGTCTCCTTCAAAGCTCACTCGACCGCAGTCTTTGCTGGGATCCATTTCGAACCCACTCTGGACCAAGTCTGGACACTCCAATCCAATCCAATTGGATCAAATAAGTACCCGGGCGTTGACAAGGCGTTGCATTGTCTTCAGACGACGAATGTGGACGATAATACACAGGCACATTTACATACAGGTCCCCGTTCGACTCGGGGTGGTCCGCATACAAATGGAAGCCGCGCCATTTCCCTTTTTTTTTTTGGGCTGGACCGCGGCTTCTCACTCCAGATCTGCCTCAACCCCAGGCTCGTTGACTGCGTGTCTCCGCAGGGAGACCTCATCCGTGGACAGCTAGCACTCATCACTGCACCGGATGTTTTTTGCATTCTGGGGTGTACCGCGAGACGCAGCACACAGCCTGCATCTGGATTACCTCGGATATGGGAATGGCTACAGCATCCACAGGTGCCCGTTCGATTCGGGTCTGGGTGGTAGGTGAATGAGTAGGCGGACGTTTTTTTTCCCTCCGTCGGCGTGATGTGACGCACTGGTTGCAAACACAATAGGCAAGCGTTTAGTTGAGTGCGGCGAATACTGCGCAGAGGATCCGAGCGACTCCGGCGATATCCAGAGGAAAAGTAAGCGGTTCTTTCCTCTCTTCCATCTTGCTCGTCGTCGTTTCGCCTTGTCCGCTGTTATGGTTCCTCTCTCCTTGTCACCACACCAATTGCATGTCCAGGTCTGACGGCGCATTGACTGTAGTTGACCCATGAATTTCGTGTACATGTTCAATGCAACGTTCTCATTATGATACAATACATATCCGGCAGGAATATGCAATACACGATACAAGCCAATCCAATTCTCCTACCACGGCAACTCGCCTCCATCGAAAGCGAAGCGACCTTGGACTCATGTCAGCAAGACTGGAAGAAAAGCCAATATCTCAACCCACAAGTCTTGCCATCCTTGTCCATCAAACACCACGGCACGAGCATCTCCGCTCCCTGTTCCGCCGTCTTGCCGCCCGGCGCAAACCCATTCAACTTGGTCGTCGTAAACCCAGGCGTGGCACAGTTGACCTTCATCCCTTCCTCCTCAAGCTCCTTGGCGAGCGCGATCGTATACGAATTCGCCGCTGCCTTGCTCGTATTGTACGCGATGCACTTGTGGAGGAAGGAGTTGGGCCCGGAAGCCATGTTCCCGTTGGACGCCATGTCGGTGGTGACGTTGAGAATGACAGAGGGCGCGGAGGGCGTGTTGGATGCGCGGAGAAGGGGAAGGAAGGCGGTGGTGGTTTGGATGAGGCCAAAGAGGTTGGCGTCGATCGTCGCGCGGATAGCAGCAAGGTCGGGGGAGGTAGCGCTGTGGGGCTTGTCCATTTCGCTGATTCCTATGAGTCCCTAGATCAATCTGGAATCGGTAGAGAGGGACGCACCGGCATTGTTGACGAGCACATGCAGCTTTCCTTCATCCTTCTGGATCTTGGCGACGGCAGCGTCGATCGAGGCGACATCGGTCACATCGAGCTGCACGAGCTTGACGTCGAGGTCCTTTTCTTTCTTGATTTTAGCGCTGGGAAGAGGTGAGAATGGAATCAGCGAGAGCTGGGGCAGAAGAAGACGTACACAGCCTCCGTTCCCGCTGATTCCTTGCGCGACGCGAGATAGACGGTGTGGCCCTTGGCAGCGAGGAGATGGACGAGTTCGTAACCAATTCCAGTGTTGGAGCCGGTGACGAGGATAACTTTGCTGGTAGACATTTGGAGAGGTTCTGAGATGACGATTCTGAGGGCAAGAGTGGCAGGATTTCTATGAGCTGGACGTCGACAGGGGAAGCGAGATCGTACAAATTACGCGTCCAGCGGCAGCTGTGTCGGGTGAGAGTCGGTGTCGTGGGTGAATCGGCTGTGAGAGACAATGATGTCACCGACTTCCGAGACGGATCAACCTTGCAAGTTCTTCCCGTCCTCCATCTCATTTGGGCGTTGTTTGGGCGCCTCGCCATGTTCACAAGCAAAATCATCCTCGTAATGGGTTTCAACGTGTCTGCCTTGGAATCTGAACGGCTCGAGGATCACACGGACGACGAGGGTACTTACTCGGGCCATACCAACACACTTCTGTCATTGTCACAAAGCAACTCGCGATGAAACAGCTCAACTTCTGCAGTGCCCAGGCGAAGATCAGGATCAAGTCCCCACCTTGCTACCTAATATTATGCGAGTTGAACGTCACTGAAGGTGTCTTCGGGATTCAGACTTAAGCTTGGACAGGCAAGAAAAGTCGGCTAACGCACCGTGCTGGACGAGTACGTCTCAGCACGTCCGCCTCATGGCCACCGCAGGTCCGCCAAGTCTCAACAGGAAATCTGGGAACTCGGAGCGAGGCTGCGTGTCATGAATACAACATTAACTGTTACGCTCTTGGAACGACGGCTTGTCGGTGAGGTGCGTTCTAGAATTCAGAATGGATCTCGGCTCTTACATCGGCAGGTACGCGTCGGGCCTGAGCGAGATTGTGAGTATAAATTATCTGTATTTTCATGTGCCGTCTCACAACCACTCACCTACCCACCACTAATAAGAATCCGACTCCGACTCGGTCCCCCGGAGCCAGCACCAGTCCCAACAGTATTATTCCTCTGGGAAAGCTCTGGGACATCGGGTTGACATCGGCTCAAACTTGACGAGGGAAGTCCAGATGCTTTGGTGCTTTGAGGCGACCGCCAGGCAACCGCCAGGACAACTTCCATTCAGGTTTTCCAAATCCCGACCTGTTCGGTACCTCCGATGGCCGGCGTCGGTCGGTTGGACGTCGCGTGACTCAAGTCGCGTTACAGTGTGAACCTAAGCCGGGTGTACTCTGAGACAATCGCCGGAGAGGATGGGGTGGCTGTTTTGGAGATGGATGTTCCGCGTCCTGCCTGTTTTTATGTGAGTAAGTGTGGAGTTTCAGTTTATCAGCAAGGATCTTCACGATTGGCGCGGAAATTGTATTTAGTTTAGTACAAGGGCGGAGATACATGTTCAAACAGAATTCGAATCTTCTACAGCGTCGGTTGTCCCCGAAGACGAGCGTGACATTCCTGTGCCGCGGTCTTTTGTCTTTCCCATGATTGAATTATATGAGGCGGTGTGGACGGCCATTTCTGTAGGAATAGTCAGCCTAGTTGCAACCGGGGCATTGGACTTACGCGTAACCATTCCAAAATCGTCTCAAAAGAGTCTGGACTGAGAAACCCTTCACGCTCATGACACTTCAGGTGATATTCCTTGTCGGGTTTGAGTTTTCCACAGGCCTGAGAAAGTTCCAGATGCCCTAAAGCACCAAAGAGGACCCCGTCAGGTTTGCAGCTGCGCACACCGGAAATCCACATCCTATTACCGAGTCAAAAGTGTCCGCTCGAGGGATTATGAGTGTACTCACGGGTCGAATTCGAAGAAATTGTTGGTGCGTAAAACATCACTCATGCGACTTATACACAACAGGGCGATGGAGTGTAATATTTCCCTTGGGGACATGTACAAGGCTTCGCATCTCTGGGGGTCACGGAGAAAGTTGCACAGGTTGTCTAAGGAAAATTTGAGAAGGGGTCGAAAAACCTCCCACGTCAGCCCGAGCAGATCCAATGCCATTCTTTCTGGTCGTGGATGATATTGGTCATCTCTCAAGGCGGAGGCTATCCGGAAGACTGCCAGCGATGCTGGATTTTTCGATAGATATCGTCCAAGGAATTCGACAATTCGATGGTCCTGATCCACGGTGTAAATAAACTAGCGACGATTGCAAAGGAAAGAAAGGCATACATGGAAGTAATGCAGGTAGCTTCCGTCTATGAGTCGACACAAATCGACCCAGGTTTCAACGAGGTCCGAAGGGGGGTTTGAATAGCGCTTCAGAAAGTTAGCTTTGGCTACCTTGAGCAAAGGAAAATTCACCTTGAGCCAGGTCAGAACAGAATCTGCTAGTCCTCGGTACCCATGGGTGTATGCGCGGTGTTGAACATAGACATCGCGCAAGATGGGGAATAGACTCTCCGTAGGGGGTATCTTGATGAGAGATCGCAGGAAACTCGAGGCGATGGTCCTGTCAAATAGAGAGTAACAGAATGAAGTTGAAACAGGCTTGGAGACTTACCGAAAGTCCAGCGGCTGAAGTCCAGATTCGAGCGCGCAAATCATGCTATGCACCAGCACAATTCGCAGTTCCTCCCCAGATACGCAAAAGCCTGACGATCGCTGCGGGTCGACTAGGAAGTCTCCGAAGGATGCATGCAACAGTTGTACAGGCTGGATCTCAGGGTCCAAGATTCGCACGGATGGAACTTGAAGCAGGGAATGGAGGCCGCGCAAGGTGCTACGAGACGTTCCTCTACGCATTTGAAGTGCAGTGTCGATGTCCTCGGGGCCCAGACCTGCTTCTAGAATCGCGTGTAACACGCGGACAAGGACTGATTCGTCGGGAATGGCTGAAAGAATTTGGATGTATAGGTCATCGAGAGGAGTTGTACTCAAGGGATCCAGACTGAGAACAGCACCCAGACGGTCCTCAGGGTGGGAGTATTCATCGTCAACCCAGCGAACGATGGTGGCCGCGTAGATGAAGGTCCCAGAGGACCTTTCGACCAGCTCCTGGATTGTAGCCTTGCCAGGCCAGCCATCGTCCAATGCGATTCCTCGGCCTGTATGAGCTCGGTGTATCCGTGAGAATTCGTGGGTAAGGAATCGTGAGATGTCGGCGTAGGCGGAAGGGTCTGGGCGGATCTGAAAACCACCACAGAGGTCAGAATTGTCAGGAGCCTCGAGCACCTCTCGCAGATGTGATTCCGAGCGGCTGCAGATGAGGATGTGGATCGGGATGCATCGAGAGCGCACAACGTCGATGAAAGATTGCAGGAGCATCGTCTGTATTGCGTGGCTTTCGCATTCATCCAATCCGTCCAGGACCAGGATGGGACGTGACCTGGGTATCTGCGCCTCTTTGAATGGCAGGACGAACAGCTTCTCGAGCTGGTACGCATCGATTTGCTGGCAATGAGTCTGTCACTTTCAACTGCCCGCTGTATCATGGGTCCAATTCCAGGGATTGAAGCGGCGAGTTGATAGTCTAGAGATGGGAATAAACTTCTCCAGTGTCCACGGCCTACATCGCCGCGCTTCCAGAAGAATGAGCCGCCCAATTGACCGCGAGCTTGGCAGCTTGCGGCGAACTGCTGGGCAATGGCGGACTTGCCGATTCCTGCGCAGCCGTGGAGCCAGAGTATCCTGCTGTCTTCGGGCTGCTCGAAGGACCATTGATCAAGCCGCTCTAGTATCGCATTCCGTGTGCCCGGATGGCAAGAGGGATCGGGAGGGCGGACTGCTGAATCATGCATGGCGTCCTCGCACAACGCGCGCCGCAATACGTCCAAGCCTACGAATAAAAGATCAGGAGCATTGAAGTTTCGGCAGGAGTGAGTACTGACCGCCTTCGCCGACATTTGTCGTGTGGGAAACGTTCATGTTTCCCGCGACACTGTTAAACGTACTGTTCTGGATGTGCACTGGGTTATTGCCTCCACTATGAGGAAGCAGGGCGGAGTCTGGTTGGTGAGGTTGGTAGAGTGACATCGGCGGAGAGACCAAGGAGTGTGAGGGAGGCGGTGCTGACAGACCCTGTGAAATACACTGCCCACGGAGACCCGATGTTCTTGATTTTTTTTTCAATCGCCTTCAAATTCTCGGCCAAGACAGCGGCCAAGACAGCCTGTGTATACCGATGCGACTGCAGTGTACCAGGCTGGAGGAGCCTTGTCCTGTACTTACTCCGAGTCACAGATAAGGCCATTTCAGCATCCCATTCGGCAGAAACAAGTCAGATTCGAAGCCGCGGAGCGAGTAAAGCTGTGGATGGAGAGACATGATGGTGGTCAAGAACAAGGAGGGATCATGCACCTAGTGCACCTCCGGAATGCTGACTAATGGACCTCAATGGTCCCATTAGATGTTGTTTTGATGGGGCCTTAGAGGTCCTTGGCGGAGGCGGAGGGCAGTATGTAATGGCGTAGAGGTTTATTTTAGGCACGCCCGACGCGTGTCGGATCCTCCGCTGGGCGGCTCGGGACCTGAGCCAGGAGCTGGGTGGTGCGCAGGCCTGCTGTGGGCTCACCGCACGCCGCACGCGTCAGGGACGCATACTGCGCGTGAAGTGAGGTGTGTGTAGCGAGTGCTGCAGCGGGAGGACGTTCACCTAAGGAAGCACCGTTCGCGCACCTTCGGCACCCGGTAGGTACCTTAAAATGTTGACACAAAGCGTACCTAATAGGACACATCTACACCTCTTCCGTCAACGGCGGATCCACTATTCCCAATTGGGAAGCTCCTCTTACCACGATACCACCACCACACACCACCACCACCCGACGCTGCGTCGCATTACCCGCTATTCGACACCACGGAGTGACAGCGCAGCAAACCATCCACCTTCAAACCCCTCTCTGGGCACGCCGAGTGTCGTAGTAAGGCTGCCGCCGCCTGCTCCGCCTCCGTAGCCACCTTCGTCTCTGCTTCGCTCCTTCGAACCATCTTTTCGATGTTTGTGCCCATCGAACCCATCGAACCTTTTACCCGTTCAACGCCCGTGCCGCTCGCAGTCAATTGGCTGACTGCAGCCACCTCCGCCGCTGCCACCTCTGGTCTCCCGGTACCCCGCTATCTTCCACCACCCTTCTATGGGCGCTTTTCTGCCCACCAAGCCCTTTAACCCTTGTCGCTCGTTCACCGTTTATGCCGCTCGCAGTCATTTGACGGACTGCCACCACCTCCAGCACCTCCGCCGCCTTCGCCTCCGCCTCCCTCCCTTGCTTGTACCGCTCCTCCCACCTTGTTTCGGGCATTTCTGCCCATTCAAATCCGCCACCATCGCCCCATGCTCACGGTATCCATAGCAGATTGTCAATAGGCTGACTGCTGCAACCTCTTCGGCCTCCGTCTCCGTCCGGATTGCCTGTCTCCCTCAATGCTTGATCTGTGTGTATCATTCTCTCTGGCCCCCAGCGCGCGGTGCTCATCGTTGCCCTTGCATACAGAGGGGAGGGGAGAGGAGAGGAAAGGAAGGGATGGGGTAGGGCAGAAGGTGAAGGGGTGGTGTGGGATTGGACAAAGAGTTGTCTGTGGCCGTCGAGAACCGAGTTTTGTGAAGGTGGGCTGTCGGATTTTATCGTCGACTTGTACTGCCAACGCCCCCGTAAGTAACCTGACCTTTGGCACCTTCCCCATATACTGTAGAGTTTCGATCAATTCGAAAATGCACGTGACTTTTTATTTTTCCGATAAATCGAGAAAAAATTAATGGCACTATTTTCAGAAATCGGCCGTGACGCGTGACATTCGAATTGATCGAAACTCTACAGTATACCTTCCTCACTCCGATTCTCCTTGTTCTGAGCCTTCGAGTGAAATCTACGTATCGTGTGTACAAAATCGATAAAATACAATTCTTGACGACTATCTAGCACCAAAGTTTGGAGACGGAGCCACCACCTTCGTCGCCTCCCACAGCTCCGTCGCGTCGGCAAGCCGTTAAGTAATACCCGGACAGCCAATCGGATGCCGAATAAGTATCGTTCCTCACCTTCTTTTTTCTGTAGGACACATTTTATTGTAGATTCCCTCCTTTGAAGGTCGGTATTTCATGTTGTATGCCTGCCGCACCCAAATTGATTTTTTCCCCGTTTTTTCCCGAGTGATTTGATACGTGAACATGGTTTCGTTCGAAAGGTAGAGTACTTCCCTATACAGATTCATACTCGTACTACAACTTTTTAACACAGTGTCGCTCAATTAATTTTCCCCTCACTCAGAAATGTTCAGCACTGCTCTGAATCTGGTTTCAAGCTTTGGCATGCTTCCTCCAAGTCTGCGTTCTAATTTTCCGGCGTCCGATAAGTTGAATTTAGCAAACATGAATTGTGATACTTCGACAATATACACGCTACAAGTAAGCACCCGCAAGCACCCGCACCCGTGCACTCCCCTCATCTCCCGCCCTCCCTCCTTCACATCTCCGGCTCCCGCGTTCAGCCCTGTTCCATCCTGCACATCTCTTGCTCTCACCTCCTGCCTTCCCTCCGCTCCCTCGCCTCCGCTCTGATCCTGTACTTCGTGTACTCACCTCACTCCCCTCATCCCCGTCTCATCTCCAGCCCTCACACCCCGCTCTCGGCCCCACGCTTATGTCCCCGCTCTCACCTCGCACGCTCACCTCCCCGCTCTCACCTCCCGCTCTCCCTCCCTCCCGCTCTCCCTCCCTCCCTCACCTGCCTCTCCACCTTCTGTCCTCCCGGACGCGAGGGTGATGGACAATGGCGAGCACCGCATGCATACGTCATCCCCGAGAACAGAAAAATCCGATCCACCATTTGCAGAGATGTAGGAAGGAGGCTGGGGGCGTAGAGGTCGAGAATGTGCAGGTGGTACCAGCGGGAAGACGTTATTTGCGTTGATGAGTGTGCAGCGCAACGGGGAGGGTGTGCATGGCATCCATCCCGGCCTCGGCGTGGGGTACCCCGGAGGCTACCTGTACGGGTGAGAACTTTGTCGCGAAGACCGTCTGGAGGTGAATGCAAGAGTGGTGTGCAAAGTGGCAGTAACGAGCGGCGGGGTGCTGGTGCAGAGGAACGGAGGCATCGGAGGTGGGTAGGTCCGTAGGTCGAGACCGCTGCTGTTAACAAGAATGTCAGGGTCGCCAAGCCGTCTCGTCTTGGAGGGGGAAGCGGGAGTGGCGAGGAAGGCGACCCGAATGAGCGGCGGGGTACATACTGGAGGAAGGAGGAGCGGAGGCTGAGGTCCCGTAGATCGAAAACTTCGCAGTAGACGGAAACCCTAGGGTCGTGAAGACACTTGGAGGTCGAGACATGGAGGCGGGGTGCAATGCAGCGCGAACGAGGGGCAGGTGGAGGAGGGACGGAGGTGGACCCGTGGTGGCATGGTCGTTTTGCGGCTTGAGGGTGCTTGCAGAGGCGAGGGAGTGCTCCAATGGAAAGCTGAGATTAGTGGTATAGCGCTCCGGAGTGTGAATGGACGGGCGGCGTGTCGGGCGTCGAAGATGGTGGTGGTGTCGTGGCAGGAGGAGCTTCCCAATTGGGTATAATTGATCTGCCGTTGGGTGTAGACACAACCTATTAGGTACGCTTTGTGTCAACATTTTAAGGTACCTACCGGGTGCCGAAGGTGCGCGAACGGTGCTTCCTTAGGTGAGGACGTTGAGAGCGCGTTTCGCGGAATTTTGTGCGCGGGTTGGGTTGCACACCAGGGGTTGGACAGTTTGGGATGTTTATGGGGCAGGGTATTGTCTCCTGTGGTCAACTACTGCGAATTAGCGATTGAAAACAGGGTTCCAGATCATAGATGCCGGCATTTCCGTACCTGGACCGCGCAGCTGATGAATCCAGCGCTTGTGAGTCGATATAAGGCCTCCCACTTGTCGTTGAACCCCCTGTGTGAGATTGGCGTGAGCTGGAGTGTTCAGTTGTACGCAGCGGAGGTACCTCCGCCACCTCCGCCGCCACCTTCGAGTACCGGGCAATACAGCGTGCACGGCGCGTAAAGGCGGGTGTTCAGTCGGACACTACATTGGCAGGAGTGGGAGGGTCGCCCGTGGGCAGTCGAGCAATCCAAAAATTTGTCTGCCAATTCATACCATCGTTGGGTCCTGTAAGTACACATGTGTGGGATTGCAAATGTATCGTGGTAGGCTTCCACGCTGTGCCCACTCAGATGAGATTTAGCTTAAACAATTGGGTCTCAGCCAGAGAAGGAAGCGACCTGCGCACCTCCGCCGGCGCCATCCGAGCACCTCCGCGCAGGGATGTAGCACCTATACTCATAATTGTGACCGGATTAAATTCCAGAGAGATCCATAGTATCTTGCAAGCGGGTTGAATTACAGCTCTTTGCATAATTGATGACAGTGTGCAAAAAAAGAAAACAAATCACAACATTCAAGGAAATCAGTCCTTTTTGCCATTTCCCGCTCCCCACATGCTTTCTGTACTCTACTGTAGTAATAGGTATTGCGTACTGGCCCCTATCTGTCATCTAGTGGGTTGAAACGGCCGAAATCGGCTTCGCACAGCCCATGTCGGACCGATGTAGCGAGATCAGCACGGAAGCAAAAGCCATGCTTCTTTTCCCTTGCCACGTCTCAACTCCTCGCCCTTGCTCGCCCATCCCTCGCCCATCCCGCGCCATCGACACGAGTCCTTCACTCGCCTACACGCCTCACTCTCCAATGGACCGTCGCTGTACTCGGGAGCTGCGGATCGGAACCGATCGACAGTCTGGCCAACACCACCGCATCTAATGGGTCGCGCGCTACCCCATATTGCCCGTCTTTCGCGACCTCCATCCTCCATGGACGCGCGCTGCACCCGACAAGGTCCGTCGACACCCTACGGCGTCACTCGCTGGGAGCGCTCGGCATGGCTCTTCGCTGTTCCGTCGGGATACAGAGCGGCTGCAAGCGGCAAGCGGAGGCTGGGAAGGACAGAGAACCGGGGAATCGGGATCTGGGAGCTAGCGTGTCGGGCGGGTCCGGAGGAGAGAGGTGGGAGGAACGATGAGAGGGCATTCAGCCATGCGGTCACAGGTGCTCAATCGAACTCGTTCTTTCTTGTTCTTGCGTACCCCTTTTATCTATGATTTGTCTTTCATTCCTGTGGTGGAGAATGCAGTCTTTTGGAGTATTTGGGTAGGACATGTCTATTCCGTGTCTTGAGACCAACGAGGGCGCCGCAATGACGAACAGAACCTGCGCGGCAAGTGTATACGATGGAAACTGAAGAAACTTTCCGTTGTGAGCCGTCTAAGCACAGATTGGCGTCGTTCAAGCCGCGTTTCCAAGGGCCTTCTACCAGTAATGGTACCTGCTATTACTACAGTGGCTAAAGTCCGCGAGGAGGCTCGCAAAGGAGCAAAAGGACCGATTTCCTCAAATGTTGTGGAATGTTTTTTTTTTGCTCACTGTCATCAATTTTGCAAACAGCTGTAACTTGAATTGAATTAGAGAGCAAATGTGAAGCGGTAATGAAGGGAGCGGACGTGGCGGTGGCGATGGCAGAACTCTGGCGGCCCAGTTGAGCACTCGTGTTATTTTGCTGAACTGAGTACTTTCTCTTTTGGCATAGAATACATGATTAATTGTCTATTGTCTGCCTCTGGTCGATATTTCAAGCCCAGAGAAGTGCATGCAGCATTACACACCCATTATCCCGAAAAAAAACACATCTCAACGAGTTGGTGGTGCTTCCCATGCTCCCGGGGCTGAATCTTAGCATTTGGAGACACCTGGAACATCTTGGGCTGAGTTAATAACCAAGAATTGACAGTTTCTGATATGTTCATACATTCCGGAGGTTTGCATAAATGGCGGAAGTGTGTCTTGCGGGAGCACAATACAGGATAGGAAGTTGTTTTGGGACTCAAAGGGGTATCTGGATTGTATATGAGCTCCATGGGAAGCAGAGAATATATGTGGGATTGAAAAATACAAGTTGGGTATTTGAACATGAAATTGAAGTGCAAACTAGTGTGCTTTCCGGTTGAAACAGTGCACTTCACTTGTATTCCGAATGCGAGCCTTTCAAATTAACTAGGCGGCCCCGGGCGGCCTCCCTGATGTTATCTTCGCTTGTTCCGCGGCCAAATGCCTGTGTAAAAAATCTTATCGAGTGTTATCAAGACGATCCTTGTTTTATTCACCTGCTGATTGGCTCATCAAAGATCTGCGAGAAGAGGCGAGAAGGTCGGAGGCTGTGTGATTGACACCTCCGCCTTCTTTTCACCACCACCGCCGCGCGAGTATTGCCCAAGATTAGCTGGAATAGACTCCCCACGGCCGTGAATTTCAAACAAATTTCAAACCACAATCACCCTGAGTCTGCCAGTAGACTGTGTCTCCGCTCAAGGCTGCCAACAATCATGATTGCCGCCACCTCTGCCACCTCCGCCTCCGCCACGCTTGCTTGGACTCTGTCGCCTACCCTCCACTGATAGACTTGATTCTCTCTGCAACATGGTCCCGCAGACCGGTACAGCAAATTCACTCTGTTCAGACTTGCCGGTGGTGCCAAAAAAAGGCTCAGAGATCAAATGGAGGCTGCGCGCAGGGGTGGCGGAGGTACGTTGATACCAATGCCTTGGGTATTTGCAACCTGATACACTTGAATGTTCACTCACATCCATGTTGGGCAGGAACTAATGTACAAGTAGCTGACCGGTGTACCGCGTAAATGGAATCTGAACAACACAGGCACAACTCGTGATGAAACTGCCCTGCCTTAGCCTTGCCAACGACGCCAATACAGAACCCAACTCAACCTTTGTAAGTCCGGTGTGCACCTGCATACCATGAGCCCGACAGTTACCTACAAACCACCTCTACTTGCTTGCCGGTGGAGGTTACGCTGCAGGCCAGAACCACCCGGGTGCCGCCGTCGCACTACTGCCACTGCGGCGCCAGACCCGCCCCTATGAATACGCATGTACGGCGCACGCTTGCAATCTCAACTCTGGTTTCCACGCCACCGCCCCTCGCGGGCGGAGGTCCCGCTGCACGTCAAAAACTGCCTTGGCTGGCCCTCCCGCTACCTTCACTACAGCGCCTGGCCCAGACTCAAACGAGTGCACCGCTCGGTGTGCGCAGTGTGCCCCAATTTCGGGCGGCATGCTACCCAGCTCGCAGGCGGATGTTCCGCTAAAACAGCCCTCCTGCTTGCCTATGGCTCTCTTCCTGCACCCGACTCGCTGTTTGCGGTGCATGCATGCACAACACATATTGCTGCCTCGGGGAGGCCTAGACGATGCTCCCGCCCCGGCGGCGGCGCCTGGCGGAGGCTATGGCTGTCGGACATGACCCAAAATAGCCCCCTGCGCCATCGCCGCCATTACATACCTCCGCCGGGGACCTCTAATGCCCCATCAAAACAACATCTAATGGGACCATCAAGGTCCATTAGTCAGCAATCCGGAGGTGCACTAGGTGGGATCATGATGCGGTTGATGATGCGGTGATGCGCCGCAGACAACAGTTTGAACAAACTGGGACGATGGGATCTCAAGCAGGTTGACGGTCGCAAAATCTACTCTACATTTTCATGCAAGGAAAATGAGTTCAGTAATATGACTCGAGTGTTTCAATTTTGCCAGTGAGCCGGGGATCTTGACCGGAGAGAAGTATCAAGTATGCAAGGCCACGCGGTTTGGCCGCGGTTGTGGAATTTGCCCAGTCCTCCGCATTTGCTAGCATGTGGTTTTCGTATTTGGGTTCTGCTTTGGGCACTTCCGAAGGGCCAGGAGCGACCTGTTCAATATCAAGGCTCAATTATTCTAGTACAGTCCGAGAGTGGACTACAGATTCAGAAGACGAACGTAACATTGCTGCACGGCGGTCTTTTGTCTTTCCCACGATTGAAGTAGATGAGGAGGTGTATTCGGCCATTTCTACATAAAGAATGAGTAGCACCTATTGTAAGTAGACGGTAGCTCGAGCCTTACCCGTAACCACTTCAAGATCTTTATAAAATGGTCTAGATGAAGAAAATCAGGATATTCATGACACGCCAGGTGATATTGCGTGTCGGATGCGAGTCTTCCACAGAGCCGAGCAAGGTCTAGATGCTCAAAGGCCCCGAACACAACCTCGTCAGGTTCGCAGGTGCACAATGAGAAAATCCAGGTCCTGTTGCTGAGTTTAGAGTCTCTGCTCCTGAGGGGAATACTATGTGTGCATGCACTCACCTCTCAAATTGAAAGAGAGCGTGGGTGGGTTGAATGTCGTTCAGGCGCCTTATGTATCGTAGGGCCATGAAGCATAAAGTGTCATTTTGGGACATATACAAGGCTCCACACCTCTGTGGGTCACGGAGGAAGTCGCACACGTCGTTGAAGGGGAATTTGAGAAGGGGCCGGAGAACTTCCCAGGTCAGTCCGAGCAGATCGAGGGCCGCTGCATCTGCCAGATGCCAGCCCCTTGATCTAGAAATGCAGGTGATGCGCAGAAATGAAAGCAATTCGTGATCTTTCGATAAAAGTCTTGCAAAAAGTTGGTCGCTGGGAAGTTCCTGACATGCAGATAAAGACGCGGAGATTGCAAGGGAAGCAAGGCGTACAGGGTAATCATAAGGCAAATGGCGGCCTCCGTATCTGAGTCGATTCATATCTGCCCAGGTCTCAACCAGGTCCAGAGGAGGATGTGAATAAAGCTGCAGGAATTGGCAGCCGGAGATCGTCAAGGGGAGTGGTGCTCGAGGGATCCAGCCTGAGAACTGCATTCAGACGGTCCACGGGGTGGGAGTATTCATCGTCGATATAACGAAGCACGGTTGATGCATAGATGAAGGTCCCGGACGCCCTGTCGACCAGCTGGTTCATCACCTCGTATCCGGGCCAGTTGTTTTCCAACGCAATACCGCGGGCGGCATAGACCGTGCCCAATCGTGCAAATCCATGTGTCAGGAATCGACGGACATCCGCGTACGCCGTCGCATCGGGACGGATTGCATGATCTCGACAGATGTCACTATTGTTGGCAGCCAGAATAATCTCGCGGATATGTGGCTCGGAGCGGCTGCAAATGAGGATATGGACCGGGGGCCGTCCTGCGCGGATGAAACTGATGAAGGCTTTGACGAGCTTAATTTGCACGGCGTGGTCGTCGCACTCGTCCAAGCCGTCGACAACGAGCACGGGACGAGATGACATTGCGGCGGCTTTTGTAAACGGCTCGACGATCAGGGCCTCGAGTTGGAGGCCCATGGACTTGTTGAGAACGAGTCTGTCCGTCTGAACTGTGGATTGTATCGCGTGCCGGAGCTCAGGACATGAAACAGCGAGCTGATATGCCAGGGTGGGAAACAATTTTCGCCAGCTTCCACGGTCCGCATCGCCTCGCTTGAAAAAGGAGCCGCCCAGTTGTCCTCGAGCGTGGCAGCTGGCCGCGAACTGTTGAGCAATGGCAGATCTCCCGATGCCAGCGCAGCCGTGAAGCCAGAGTATCGCGCTATCTGCGGGCTGCTTAAAGGACCATCGATTGTCTTCAATATCTCATCCCGAGTACCCGGATGGCAGGCGGGATCGTCGGGGCGAACGGCTGAATTGTGTATGGCGTCGACAGACACTGCACGGGAAAGGATGTCGAGGCCTTGGGAATTCGGCGAGCAGTTCAGGACAGAGAGACATGGTACTTACCGCCGTCACCAACGTTCGTCGCGTGAAAAATGTTCATATTACCCGCCACGCTGTTGAAGGTACTGTTTTCAAAGTGGACGGGGTTGTCGCCTTCAATGAGAGGAGGCATGGTGCGGGGAGGGCGGGGGGCTTGGTCGCGGCAGGAGAGGGGAAGTGGCAGGTGTTGGGCAGGTGCTGTAAGAAGCGCTGCCAAAGCTGTAATCCGCTCAATCGCCGGAAAGCTCGCGCTCAGAATGGAAAGTATTAAATCTATTCAATCCAGTCGCAAATGTACACGCTCTCAGGCGTCTTCTAACAGGTAGCAAGTTTCTGAAAATCTTCAGCACCCAAATCATTCTGTGATCAAACGACCTACCAGGAAGCTCTCCTCGTCGTTTGAGCTCGATAAATTCCTCCGCCGACTTCCAGAAATCATTCCCTCCATACGCTCCGGTCTCCCAGTCCGTCCAATAGTCCGCGAAAACAGCGACGACGAAGCGCACGTCGGTAACAGGGGGGCTCCGTGCGACGGCCTTTGCCCGGTCGAAGCGGATGTAAGCCCAGAGGTTGACGAACACCGACAGAGAGCGGCAACCGGCGAGGAGATCTTTTACAGCGCCCCACGGGACGTCATTGTTGAGACACAGATGCGTGAGCGCTGGGAGCGCGCAGAGGCCTTGGACGTGGAGGCTGTTACTCGCGATCCCTTCGTCGAATATGTCGAGGTGGGTGAGCGAGCTGAATAGTGGATGGCGGAGGTCGATTTCAGCGCGATTGCCGAAGAGGGTTTCAAGAGAGGTACTAAGCCGACGGAGGTGCAGCACCCCGAGGATGGGGAGCAAACGGGGGTTGGAATACGGAGGGAGTGCGAGGAGGTTAACAAGCCCCGTACAGAGGCGAAGGACTTGAAGCGCCTCCTCGTCGGTCCACTCGGAGGACATGTCCAAGAACAGATGGCGCACGGACTTGTGCAGGAAGGAGGGCGGTTTGGAGCGGGAGGTGGCTAGCAGGGCTGTAGCGAGGGATTTGTACGATTGGCCTCGTGGGTCTCCGAGCACGCGGTACAGCAAGGGCTCCGTCCTGGAGACACTTGAGCAGCAGTGAATATGGGCTGTGATGACTCACCAGATCAGAACGCGTCGAGCGACGAGCAGAAGAGTCGGGATCATGCTCGGAAATATGAGTGCTACTGTCTCAAAGACCTCGCGCTCGATGTCGGTGGGCAAACGTGGCTCGTTCTCCTGCAGCATGTGGTGGTCTGTGAAGGAAGTCTTTGAGTCATTCCGCTCGGCGCCGAGCCCGTGTCGACATCTTGGGGCCGACTCGGCCGAGGGTGCTTATTCATAGGTTGCGATGCTGATGCCAAACGTCGGCCAAGGAGTGTACTTATACGGCGTTTGAATTGGGGACATGATGACGAGCAGGATTAAGAGTGTAGTGATGCGCCGCAAGTCGCATCAGCTTATCTAAGCACTCGCTCCTCTCTTCCCTCCCTCTGCAACACCCTCCATCAGGAAAACTGGAGACGCTGCATAGCACTATGCAGCACTATGCAGTGTCATAGCGACTTCCCCAGTTTTCCTGATGTCGGCAGCAACCAGACTCTCCAATTCCGATAAAGACGTGGTCAAGCGCCAACAGGCCATAGTTGCAACCCAATCCAGACCCTGTCCTCGCCGAAATTATTGCAACGCGGCGTCGGGACTCGGATGGAAGAACTCGCGGAGTCGCGGTCACATGGATGCGTTTCGCCGCCTCTTCATGGTATGCCCACAAGAGTGTATATTGGTATGCCCTCGTCTTCGTCCAACGTGGGGCGGCGCGATTGTGGCGCGATACTCCGTACACGTATTTTCTACGCGTTTTTAGCAGCGGATGATCCGCTCGGTGCTCGACGAGCTCGAGTTCTCATGGGCCTTTCTCAGTTCAGAGCTCACCCGCCCGCCGTTCACAGAAAATTCGAATTGGATGCTGCGATCCCCCATTCGAATCACTACGACATCCGACTGTGCTATACCGGTATGCCTGTATTTCATGTTGATGTTGACATCCCTTACACAGAAGAGCCCGTTCGATTCGGGGCCGGGTGGTGTCACTGGTGTCCTCCAGCTTCTTTTTGTCTCCTCAGATTCGCAGGGAAAATTCAAATACAAGTCTTCGCTGTGCATTTCGAACCAACTCTGGAAACTTCACCACCTTGGTTCAATCCAATCCAATGCGGTAACGTACACCGTCGTTGCGTTGGCTTGGAGCCAATGTCAACGATACTGCAAAGGTGCCCGTTCGACTCTGGCTGCATACATACGCTGGCGGACCTGATGGTTCCTTTTTGGCGCTTGGTCGCTGCCCCAATCACTCTTTGCTTCTCTGCGAGGAGGCCTCATCGTCTACAACTTCAACGTCGCTGCGACTGTCTGACACCGGATGCACTGGACGAAGCCCGAGATGCAGTACACCCAGTAGTGCGCGGCGTGTGTCTGTCTTGCGTGGATGATGAACTGTACGGCGTACAGAGGACCCGTTCGATTCCGGGCTGGGTGGTAAGTGGGAGAAGTCTTTTTTTGCTATTTGGCGCCACGCCGGAACTCTCAACCATGCTCATGCCTCCCCTTATCACACGACCTCGGCACAAGCACGACCTTCCTTCTTGCCAGCTTCGTGCGCACCAAGAACTGCGCTTGCACTTTATGTAGAGTCCATGCCCTCAGTTGCACAGGGTGCGTCTGCATCTGCATGATTGGGACCGTCCGTTCTACGCAGAAGATCCCGTTCGACTCGGGGTTGGGTGATAATTGGATTTCGTTCTCCTCATTTTTCTGAGTCTTTGAAACACACACCAGCAACACTTCGTTCGACTCTAGGACGTCAAAGACTTCTTTTTCAAGTTGCTGCCCGCATACTCTTCACGGGTGAACCTACCTTTTCAACATCGCCACCAATTGGCCCCTATCCACTTTGGCTTGGCATCACGACACGGCCTCCGGCTGCCATCGGCGCTCAGACACGGGCATCAGTAGATAAATAGCGCCGAGAAACTTGCTCTCGTCCACCTACTCGAATGACCCGTCCACTCAACACAAGACTCTCTCATCGCGGGACCGATACAGCCGCCGCCCAGCTACGCATTCTGCGGGACCCAGTTCCGGACTCGATCCTTGACGGCGTACGAGGCAACGCGCCGCGCGATGTGAAGGTGCGGCAGAGATGTTGTTGCCATTGGACTTTGAACGTGAAGAAGTGCCAGGAAGTGGCCGTCAAATGGCTGAAGTTCTTCACCGCCCCGGCCGAACAGTGTTTCTATGGGTTGTCCTCCATGAACGGAAGGTCGTCACGGAAGTCTCTCTGAATCCTGACCCACTGGAAGATATGCACGTCCTCACGCTGGTGTGTGAGATCGTAGTGACCGAAGGTGAGTATCTCCGGACGGCCTTTGCTTTCAGTGGTATCAATTTTTCGAGCAGAACTCCTCGACTGGCGAGGGAAGCTGGGTAACGCGTTTGTTATCAGCGTGATAGACGAGTCGGTCTTGTCTCTCAGAACTGCGGCCGAGTCTAACAACTCAGCTAGATGCGTCTCCTCCGCTGTGACCGCCTTCGATTGTGCCGAGGGCGGGGCAGGGATATGCGGCGTCTCACAAAGCCTCAACACTGTGTTGCACAATTCCGTCGATCTGTGCGGTCCCTTCCTTCCTGGGTTTTCGAATTTGGCTTGATTTATTTGGCAGTGGTGCAACCTTGCGATTCGTGAATACGACGCTGACGGCTACGCCTGGGACGACGGCTTGTCGGAGTGAGGTGCGTTTGGTCCGTTCGAGAACGGCGACAGTAGAAACCAAGACAGGCGCAGGTATGGGATCTCACGCAACGGCGACTGGTCGCGACTGCGGTATATGTCGGGATGCCATCGTCGAGCCCCAGCCCGAGTCCGCAGAGGGCGGCGCGATTGTAACTTGGAATCCAGGTCAAGGCCGGGAGGGAAGACCAAGAGATGAAGTAGTTCTCCAATTCGTCATGTGGGCACCCATGTTTGAATTCGACACCGTTGAACCTCTAAATCTATTTGTCGCCGCGATATTGGATCGGATGCGATCACCTTCACCCTCCCCGTTTTGCCCACTTGGAGTTTTCATGTTCGCTGATTCTGCGTTGTTTGTGTGTGGGTCCGTGACCGTGGCGGCGGCGAGCGAATTACTCAATCTTTCGGGCTGATCCGAGGCCTTCCAAATTTTAGAAGCCCGCCTCTTTCGCCTTTCTTTTCATCCCTTTCCCTCCTCTCCCTTGCTCGAGCTCGCACGGCACAATGACCAAAGAACCCAAGCTCTGGGAGGGGAACGAGACCGTGTGGCACGCATGGGAGCCAGAATGCGACTCTTGCGGTCGTGGCGAGTCCTCTTTGCGTGGCAAGAAGCAGCTCCTTTCTTGTTCTGGGTGTCTCGTGTCCAAGTACTGCTCTGTGCGTTGTCATAGACTATTCCAGAGTCTCGTCTCACCTCCGCGACAGAAAGAATGCCAGAAGAAAGATTGGGGCGAGGACCACAGAAATCAGTGTCATCTTTTCGAGGCGAATAAGAAGCTTTCGAGTGTTTTTGCTAAATCCTTAGGTCCTGGGTAAGTGCTGCCTCACAGTGTACGGGTCCCTTCTCGTAATGCTCATCCTCCAGCACGATCAAAGATCCAAAGCTCGATTGGCCGTCAAAGCTCAACGAATGGTAACTTGACCGTGAGATCGTGCCCTTGGCTCGGCTGAATCACGCCAGGAATTTTTTGAACGTGGCGAGCCATCGTGTCATCGCATCCACGGCTTTGAAGAACGACCCAGAAATCGCCGCCAACTTCAATGTCGCCCTTTTGATCTCCGTCTCCGAAAAGCATGCCGGGGGCAAGTACGAAAATCGGTCCTTCTTCATCGATCGCGTGCTGTTGCTCCAGCGAGACGTCAGCGATGCCGAGGCTTTCGACACTACCTGGGAGCACGGGTCGTATAAAGATTCGGCAGCTGCTTTGGAAGATCTCGAGGAGGACGGTAGGAGCTGTTTCAAGCTCTTCGTTGGTTATTGCATGTTCCCGGACGGCAAACAATCTGGGAGCCAGTTGTGGTCATTCCCGTGCTCCTACGTTGCGAAAGAGGTTATGCCGCCCGGCTTCGACCTCAACCGCTACGTCCCACACGTTAATCGCGGCATCACTCACTTCCACGCATCCTTCTGGCCCCTTGCGCGCAACATCTCTGACGCCGACCTTGAATCTGCCGAGGTTCCGGAAGCGCTCGCTGACTACACCGCCCGTCAGCATAGTACCCTTTCCGGTCTCCAACAAGGCGGGCAGAACATGATTGACCGGGACAATCCGGACAGTGAATTCCGCAACGTCAACGCACCTCATGAGACGGATTTTGCTGGACTGGTGGAGTATCAGAAGGCTTTGGAGAATCCGAGCAGGATGGTACGTCTCCTTTCAAAGTATTTGGACGATTATGAGCAAGGTATCGTCCATCGAACAGTCTGAATTGACTGATTTCTGATACTGTTGGCAGAGTCCCGCGCGATCTGCGACGAAGACTCTTCCGAAGACGAAGGTTCCGACCCGCTTGTGGAGGAGACTGCCGCTTTCGATCGTGTCATGGCGGATATGAAGAGGCGTGCCAGAGAGAATCTTGGGTCGAATCCACCGCCGGAGATTGAACAAGCAATGGAGTTTATCATGAAGAAAATGTGTGGGCTTTGTTAGATTACTTGCGCCGCTGTTTTTTCTTGGAGCTTGTGCTGATTACAACTACAAACCGCGGTTGTTCTGGGAATTAAAGCCGTCATTCGCCCAGGTCCAGTTATTGTATGTATTACCACTGGCAACGGGTTCAACATTCAACTACTCCGTTACTAGAACCGACTGTTCAAATCTTGCAAATTCTCTGTCCGCAAGACACGGCCATAGCATTCATCTACCGCAGTTTCCTGTCGTTCCCATGATTCAATGAGAGGTGGCGGTGTCTTGGGCGATTTCTGTGGATAATGAGTTGCTACAGATGGTTTGAAAATAAGACCTACCTTCAACCAATTCAAGATCTTAGAGAAACAGTCAGCACCGACAAAAGAAGAACCCGCATGCCACGCCAGATGGTATTCTTTGTCGGGCTCGAGTCTTGTGCAGAGCTGAGCAAGGTTCAGCTGCTCAAGAGCGCCAAAGACCATATCATCAGGCTCGCATTCGCATAACATAGTAATCCAGGTACTGTGGCCAGGTCAAAGTCTACATTTTCGAAGGGATTGGACTCGCCATTTGAATTGAAAGAGGTTGTTGGTGCGTAAAATGTCATTCATGCGGCTTATACACCGCAGCGCGATGAAGCGTAACGTCTCCTCTCGGGACATGTACAATGTTCCACATCTCCGGGAGTCATTAAGGAAGGCGCCCAGGTCCGCTTTAGGGAGTTTGAGGAGAGGTAAAAGTACTTCCCACGTCAACCCAAGCAATTCCAACGCCTGTAAATCTTTGAAATCAGGAAACGCGTAGGTGACCCGCAAGGCCGAAACCATTTCGGGGTTGTTCGATAGTACTTGGACATAGATTTCGTCGCACACAGAACCGACGGGTCTCTGATCTATATAAATTAAAGAACAAAGGAGCCAATGAAAGCCGCACCCAGGGGGAAGGGAAGGTCTTAAAGAAATTTGCTAAAATCAGCCAAGTTTCCAGGAGGTCTGAAGGGGGAGCTGGATAGCTCTACCGGAATCAGCCAGCATAAACTCTGAGAAAATCGAATTCACCTGTAGCCAAGTGAAGATGGAGCGTGGGGAGGTCCACGTGGAACCTCCCCTACACAACAAGAGGTGCTGTAACCGTACATTACGCAATATAGGGAACAGATCCTCCGTAGGAGGGACAATCTTCGTGGTATATCGCAATAAATCCCGGGTGATAATCCTGTGAATGAATCCAGCTTTACACCGCCGAACAATGTATAAAGACGTACTCAAAATCCGCCGGCTGAAGCCCCGATTGGAGAGCGCAAGCCATGCTGCGCACCAGTGCAATTCGCAGTGCTTCCTCAGACACACAAAAACCGAATGACCGCTGCGGATCGACCAGGAAGTCTCCAAAAGATGCATGCAGCAGCTTCACAGGTGTGATGCGATGCTCGAAGACTCGCACGGGGGGAAGTTGAATCAGGGAATGGAGGCAGCGCAAGGTGATACGAGACGTTCCTCTACGCATCTGTAACGCCATGTCAATTTGTTCCGGGTCAAGATGTGTTTCCACAACGGCGTGCAAAACTCGGAGAAGCACTGGTTTGTTGGGAATGACTGAAAGAATTTGGGTGTATAGATCGTCCAGAGGAGTGGTGCTGGAAGGATCAAGACTGAGAACGGCTTCCAAACGGTCGGCAGGGTGCGAGTATTCGTCTTCAACATAACGAACGATTGTGGAAGCGTAGATGAAGGTGCCGGACGACCTATCGACCAGCTCCCGAATCGTACCCTCGTCAGGCCAGTCATCGTTCAATGCGATTCCTCGGCCTGTATGAACTCGCCGGATCCGCGTGAACTCGTTGGTAAGGTACCGAGAGATGTCGGCGGAAGCAGCGTCGTCTGGGCACATCTGAAAACCACCACAGATATCGGAATTCTCGGACGACTGGAGCACCTCGCGCAGATGTGATTCTGAGCGGCTGCAGATCAGGATGTGGATGGCAAGTCCGTGTCGTACAGAATTGATGAGTAATCGCAGGAGCATCGTCTGTATCGCATGGTCTTCGCACTCGTCCAATCCGTCGAGGACCCAGACGGGACGAGATTTGAGCTTCGGCGCCTCTCTGAATGGCAGGATGATCAGCTTCTCGAGTTGGTGACGCATCGACTTGCTGGCAATGAGTCTGTCCGTCTCGACCGCCCGCTGGATCGGGGGGCCAATTCCAGGGAATGAGGTGGCGAGTTGATAGGCGAGAGTTGGGAATAAACTTCTCCAGTGCCCAAGGCCTGCATCGTCGCGCTTCCAGAAGAAAGAGCCGCCCAATTGACCGCGAGCTTGGCAGCTTGCGGCGAATTGTTGGGCGATTGCGGACTTGCCGATTCCAGCGCAGCCATGGAGCCAGCATATTGCGCTGCTTGTAGGCTGCATAAAACACCATTCATCGAGCCGCTCGAATATCGCATTTCGTGTGCCCGGATGACAAGAAGGATCGGTAGGGCGAACGGCCGAGTCGTGCATGGCGTCCTCGCACAACGCGCGGCGCAAGATGTCCAGGCCTAAATAAATGAAAACATTGAAGTTTCGGCAGTTACGAGTACTGACCGCTTTCGCCGACGTTTGTCGTGTGGGAAACGTTCATGTTTCCCGCGATACTGTTAAACGTACTGTTCAGGATGTAGGCTGGTTTGTCGCCTCCGATTCGAGGATACATGGCGCAGTCTCGTTGGGGAGGCTGGGAGAGGGACATCGGGGGAAGGGAACGTGAGGGAGGCGGTGTTGTGAAGTACACAGCCCAGTCGGCCCTGTCGGCCCTGTTTTTAGATCCTTTCGATCCGGGGCAGTTTATTTGGAAGCAAGCGCGCCTGTTGAGGCTGGAGTGACTGCGGTCTATGCAGCCAGAGAGTTCGCCAGAAGACCAAGAGTCGACACCAGCAAGGCGACGCGGAGTAAGTGTGTGTGTGACCCGTTCATTCAGAAAAGGTCAGATTCGGTGCCACGGAGCGAGCAAAGCTCAGTGGCAAAGCTGGAGACATGATGGTGGTCAAGATCAAAAGAGCTGCCAGTGATGTCGTGTGATACGTCAACAACGGACAACACCCACTTGCCGTCTCGAAAATGTTGATCGGGAGCTGCGGCGAGATTTGGACCACATCCTGACCTCCCGGGCCTTGGGTCTCATGAAGTAGCTCACAACGGGCATACACCATAACATCATCAAGCTCAATTGTCAGGCGGCGTGCTCTGGCTACCCGGCGACTTTGGTTCGATTCCGGATTGGGCTGTGATGCTACTGGCTCCCTCTTTTTTTCTCCGGGAGAATGAAAATGAAACGATTTGAATCCATGTGAATTTCTTTCTGCACAGAAGCAATATGGGTTCCGAGAATGAAACTCCACGAACCCACTTAGAAACACCGTTCGTTTTGTCGATCGCCGATGTTTGAATTTGACACCATTGAACTTATGGCCGGGGAGGAAAGACTACCTGGCTACCGCGGGGCCTGTATGAACCCCGTTCGAGCCGGGTACGGTAGTGAGCAGATGGGACACAGGCTTCGTCTATTTTTTTTGGTGAGCGCGTCTTCCGCACTAGTACTCACTGTGCAACCTGGGGCACATGAAAATCATGTCCCTCGGTACCCCCCCAATTCATGGCGGGATCCCATGAATATCAACGGGATGCACCCTAAAATCACCCGCCTTTCAGTGAAGTGCCCAAACTCAATTCATGTGTGTTTTCGACGTTTTCATGTGCCTTTTTCATGTTATCTCGACATGAAAATGGCTGGAAAGCAGGTGAGTCCAATTTGAGTCAGGCTGGATGATACCGAATACTATTATCACGGCACCAACTTTCAAATGCAAGGAACATGAATTTCAAAAGATATGTAGGTGATACAGAACAGTGTGCTACCAGCGCCCGCCCCGCTTGCCTCCGCCTTCGTCCGTCAGAAAAAACTTGAGTCGAGAACTTTGCCACGGCTGCGATTCATACTAATCAGCATCCTCGAGCCGCGGACATCAAAAGAACATACCTCAAGTTGCGAATAGCGGAAGAGGAAAGTCTCGTGGAGAGGGAGGGATTGCGGGTGCATGGGTGAGAGCAGTAGAGGGTGGGGTACGCACTAGATATGAAGAGACAGAGTGAGCTGTCGGCGACTCAGCGTTTCAATTTGCTGGCCACCATGGTCGTATCGGGTCAGAAGAGAGACAATACAGCGAGGTCAATGACGCACCCGACGCACCCTGACCTCTTCAGCGAGTCGCAATATCCAGAGCTTGAGCCGTACGCCCAGTTGTGAGTGCCACGGCCGACTAGGAATGCAAGCCTGCAGGCGGATTCGAGGTCGGACTTGGTCCTACAGCCTACAGGTGTCATGAGCGTCCGGAAATGATCGCAAGCTCCGTGTTTTCATACAGTGTGGCCCATTGGGACTCCTGGGAGAAAGGAGAGGGAAGACGAGGCGGGGGCGGAAGGGAGATGAGCGTTGGGAGGAAGAAGTTAGTCCTATAGTTAACACGTCCTGTCAAAGGGCGTGCCGGACCTTATGTCAGCACGTCACGTGCGACAGCCGTGATCTGTGTACACCTCGTCGTTTGGGCTCATCTCGGGCTCAGCAGACGCGTTTCAAGCGACAACTAGACTACGGGATGTCACCCAAGGGTTCTTAGAAGTAGAGGAAAATATTTCCAACCAACCAAAGTCCATGCATACTTACGGCAGCATCCTGACCTACTCTGCGTTCAACGGAAGTCCCTTCAGCATTCTGCAATCAGGAAACTGACGAGTCGCCACTAGATACATAGGACACAGACAGAGCCAACAAAGAGAAGAGCTTCAATGCACCTGGGAATTAATTCGACTCAAAATGGAGATGCATTAATCGAGGATCGACAGAATACATGCATAATCTTATTCCAAGCGACTCCACGCCGTTAAGCAGCCGCCCTATGCACGGCTCTTGAATGCCTCAAAGGCCCCTGAACACCAATGACGAGCCCGATGGAGCAAAATTTCGCTCATGTAACGAGACGGGCGTCGGGGAATAGTAGGAAAGGCGGGAACGGCAGGAGGCGGCGCGGATGTGTCGAGGGTGGATAGCAGACGAGCTCTGCTGGAGTGCTGTTAGCTGATACGGAGACCGAGTGGAATGCCGCCAGACAGGCATCGGAATTGTTTAGCTGAGTAGTTCCGTCGTTGGGTCTCGATTCGGTGATGGGGCGGCGGAAGCTGCTGTTGGAGGCGATCATCCGGAGGTCCGTAATGAATGGGCTGGTGGTCAAGGGAAAGTCGAAAACGGGTCTCTCGCGTGGGGTCGTTTCGGAGACTGCAGCGCTGGTACGTGGGCTGAGAAACGGGCGAGATAACAACGGGTGGACGGACAGCCGGAAACGAAACCGGACATTGGAGCCCACATTGGGCCGTACAGAGTTGAAGAGAGAGATGTCTTCCCGTAGTCCTGCGTGACAGACATGGGCAAGAAGATGAGCGACAGCGACAGCGACGCACCTAAGCTCTCAGGCCGGCCAAGGCCCGTCAACCAGACACTCTACTACCCCAGGTCCCTGCTTCCCTAACATAAAGGCCCCTTCTCGACGGGACAATGTGCGCGAGTCGTCCGACTGAGTCTTCATTGGGAACCGACGGTAGCACGGAAGTCGTGTTTTTCGGAGCGGATTTTCGCGCAAAGGATCTTCAAAAGTGTTTTTGAGTATGAGGGAGGTCGTTCTGAGGCGGATTCCATGGGCGAAACGGGCAGGTTGAGGCGGGAAGACGAGGAGGAAGGAGGCCACGCAGATATCATGTGACGTGCTGACATAAGGTCCGGCACGCCCTTTGGAATCGCGTGTTTACTACCAGACTATATACAACTACTTGTTCGTCAGTTGTATATAGTCTGGTCCCGAGACTAGGAAGAAGTGGAGCGCCGTGACAGGCGTGACACCACTGACCTCATCCGCAGCACCCGCTCCACACACTGAATATTCACCCTTCTCAAGTCCGTCTCCATGCAAATATCCCACTGTGGAACGAGGTGGTCGTCGAGGGATATCCGGACGGGAATTGGTTGATTGAAGAACACCCTAATGTTGATGCACAGGAGTGCGTGTACAAATACGATCTGTTGATATTAGAAACAGGGGTCTTCCCGGGTTGTCCAAAGCCACCATCTAAAGTCGACAAGCGTCCTGCGTCAACAGATTCACAGTCAGAGCGAAGGGCCAACCCCGCTTTACGTACGGCCCTGCTCTGTCACAGTCTCGGGGTGGTTCTGCTGGAGGCTCCCTGCTGGTCAACCCCTTTCCTGGCAATATCCCGACAATGACTCTCTCCTTGCTTGACGACTTCTTTTCCCCACCCACCCTCCCTTCTTCGACGTTCATTCTCGCTGCTGTCGGTGTTTGGTTGCGCATAGACGCCGCACCACGGGTCGTATGCGCGAGGGGGAGAATAGGGGCTAGAGGCATGCCGCCGGCCCTGGGGCTTACTGGAGATGGAGAGAGCGTGGATGTGTGTCAAGGATGGAGAGGGAGCAGGAAGGAGGCGTACGAGGATGGAAGGAGAGGGCCCTGGCGATGGAGTGTCGATCGACCGAGTATGGTCAGCCCGGCCACGGACGGGAAAGCCCCAAGGTCCGTGGATTGTCCGGGTTGTCGGCAAGGGGGAGACGGCACAGAATCTGCGGAGGGACAGGCTCCTGGTCACGGTGTGCAGGACCCGAGCGGTATGCTCATGGACAGCCGAGTACTAGGGCGGCGAGTCGAGCAGAGGATGCTATCGGGATGCTATCGGGACGCATTACGACATTGCCATCAAGTACGACGAGCCGACGGTGTGGTACGCCAAGACAAAGATCAGGTCAATTTAGTGATGCCGATGTTCGGTTCAGAACCGATCCGAACATGTGCGAACCCCGAACCGGACCCAAGGTGCGGTCCGGCGGGTGGCGGTGGAACCGCACCGAACCTGAGGTGCGGTTCAAGGTTCAGAGCATCTGAAGAATTTTGCACCGGTGCGGACCGGTGCGAACCTGTTCGAACCTCCCTGAATTGGCTTCTTCAGATGGCCAAAATCAATCAAAATCCAGGTTTTGATCATTCGGGTGGTAGTCACCAATGATTCCCGGCATCATCGGCCCCATCAGCCGCTGCTTGACATTGATGATCAGCACCAAAATCTCTGATTGTGGGCTCGGCGGCATCGGCAAACCGTTATCTGAGTGACCATCTTGATGTCGGCAACAAAAGGGGCTGTCTCCTTGGGTGGGTTCAAATCAAATCTATACCCAGCTGGAAGAGAGTCCATCATCACGGGCCATATGTATGCTATCGCGGACACCATCGTGCGTGGTGGGTTGCTTCAACATGGCACAGCTGCTGGTGTATGGCAGCTCACCACCGCTCCACTCAAATTATATTAAACATGGGTTCATATCAGAGGTCTGTAGTTATTTTCTATGAGTTCCAGGCGAGGGAAAAAAATTGAGGTTCGAACCTCGACGAACCTGTTCGAACCCCGCACCGAACCTCTGGCGGACCGAACCCCAGGTGCGGTGCGGGGTTCGGCAATTTGGGTGGACCGAACCGCCGGTGCGGTTCGGGGTTCGAAAAAATTAGCCCCGAACCGAACAAGACCGGACCGCGGCAACACTACAATTCCTCGACCGAATACAGGCCCGCAACTTCGCAGAAATTTTGGATGGCGGATCGGATTGGGGTGGTCAAAGGATGGGATTGTGGAGTTCTTCGGGTTAGGCTGCACTCACGGCTGGGCTCCAGGGTGAGGGGGAGTTTGTGGATTTTGTTCGTACATGCACTCCTGTGCATCAACACCTAACTCTATCAATGTTCATTTACAGCTTTCTCTTTGATTTTCATGCATTCTCCCATGATTTCAGTTTCACTGATTCAGCCGATTGTTCCTGAAATTCACCGACGAGGCCATGATTTTGTCCACGAGGTGCAGTACGTAGACATCACTGGATAATGCCTCAATGACCCAAGACACATATTTTATTCATTTCAGGCCACAGGCCCTGATTTTGCTTGTTCATGGCACGGTGACATGAAACTCATGTGCCGATGTTTTCACAGTGACTCAGACTCCGATGTGCAGAGGCGATCATTCCTTCCCGTTGGATCGACGAGTCGGGAAATGGTTCGTAATGCAGGACACCTTCATGTTCTCAGAATGCTCTGTTCGAGTATCCTTCCAAGTTATTCACGGTTATCTTATCGACACCGCATCAACCTCCGGCATCGGCGGAACCTCGGCCTCCGAGTCCTTGAATATTCTGGATTGTTCTTCGTTTTCTCAGTCATCCTCCAATAGAATATCCTAGATACATTTTGTAGTATACATATAAGCCTGTTGATTGTAGGCGTTGGGCATCCGTTTGCCCTAATGCACTGATCCCTAACCGGCTCCGGAATGTGATCGCAAACTTCTCTTGTGTTCGCTCCCGCGTTCGTCAAAACTCAACAGTTCCGACTCCCGACTCCTGAGCCAGGTGTGGAAGCACCCTGGAGGCCAGTTGTTTTTCCTCTCGTTCTTTTACCTCCAACAGAACAAACCCATTTGAATCGGACATCCTGCGGTAAATTGAACCGTGTGAATTCTCTCCCCGCAAGCAACGGAATTCCTGGATACACTCTCCGTTTCTGAACAGCCGCAGTATTGTTTCGATAAAGCTACCGCCCATTGCCCAAACATTGTTGTCGCAGAACGTTCTAGATCCAGGTTCCACTATCTAGTCAGCATTGCGCTCCGAAATGTTGCCTTCGCGAATCATTACGCCCTAGTAATTATAAGTAAGTATGTTGAGACTAGGGAGTCTGCTTACTGGCTTGGTCGAGCGTGATTTTTGAGGTACCGTTGGAAACGTACGACCTAGACGCCGAGAAGGACGCAGCAGCAAGGAAGTTCGGAGACACGGTGTGTTATCTGTCCTAGCCTCGCGGCGGCGCCTAATGCGCGTGCTAATCTTCCAGACGTCAGACTGTATCTAACAAGGTATGCCTCCGCTTCGCTCCGGCAAATCGGAATAGGAGTAAGTACCTCCTCTCAAGGTTGGTTGTTGGCTGAACGATTCGAGGTGAATTCGATGTGAGTGAGGGACAATAGGACGGCAATTGTGATACTTACACTAGTATCAATAGCACTACACTACAACTTTGGAAATTGAGACGCTGCAGCCGCCGGAGCTTGCGTGCGCTAGGCCCCTGCCCATACATGACCAGGAATTCTAATTCTGTTTGTACTTTGTGAATGATCCCAAGTTCAGAAGGGAGTATTTATTCACTCAATGGCTCGGAATCATGGGGAAATGACCGCGGACTGAAAGTACCCGTTCTGAACCTGAACAAACGACGCCCGAATTTGTGAAGATAGAAACCCCAGGCCGCGGCGAATTGATTCAGACCTTGGAAGCACCCCGCGATGTTAGAATGCACAAAGTGCGCCACCCGTCCTGGAGACAGACAGTAACTCGAAGAAGGTTTACATGAGAGGGGATCCCGGGGGCTGGATTTCAGGGAGCGATACAGGCGCCAGTTCCGCTGGTACAGGGCGAGACACATTGTTGAGCTTCAGCACGGCTGATGTTGAAGGCTGGATATTCCAGCACGAGGTTGAGGTGAGCGCAGGCCCAGCAAAGTTTCGTAAGCCTCAAGAATCCGCATGGTAGGAGGTTTCCACTTTCGGATGAGATCCAGAGACAGTGGGCCCGGGGGCAACATCGGAGAGAACATGGGAGATCGGTGAAACTTCATCCGTGTTCTTATATGTACCATTTGGCAATCATCTGTCGGAGGGATACGTGGCGAGTCGGCGGACCTATGCACACAGCAGCCAAGCCAGAAGTATAAGTAGCGCACGGACCAGGCTGTTGAGTAACACGAGGAGCGTTGGAGAAAAGCAAACCGAATTCGGGAAGATTGCTGTGAGCTCAAGATGAACATGATCACACTGGCTGCCGGCAGGTATACGTCGCCTCGAGCCGGCGGTACATGGCCTATAATGCTGTTCAAAAGCTGTTGAGTTTCGGGTTCTCATGAGAAAAATGAAAGTAGATCTTGGGGGATACCATTGGCCGCCAGGCAGGTTGAAAAAGGAGGATAAAAAGAGCTCCATACAAATGGGGACGCAGAAATCAAGGAGCAAACAAAAAGGAGACAGAATCTTAAAGAACGGATAATGTCTGCCTCGACGAGGCCACAAGTCCGGATCCCTGCTACACCGTACTTCCCTGGTCCGTGAATAAATTGATTTGAACCGTGGGAATTGCCTTAATCAACCTGGTTGGAATTCGACTCGGGCACGTAATTGACTCCGAGGGGATATCAGCATCCCCAGAATTGCCTCACTGGTCAATGGCGGTCAAGTTGTTACTGTTGGAGCTTGCCAACCAAAATATGGAATCAAGATTTGGATCACATTCCGCTGATTCCGACCGGTGTTCAGACTGTGTTCTTGTGCGCCGGCCGTCGGAACGAATTCCATTCAGCCTCGGGCCTAGGTGTCAATCCAAAATTTGTACAGTTTTTGAACTGTGTGAATCTTCACATGATGTTGGTTAAAAGCCTAAGTATGCCATTCAACCCTTCATTGGGCAGTGCCCTTAAGCTATTTGAACCTGGTCCCTGGAACTCAAACCTAATGTAGGCGACTGCGAAAAATTGTATTATTAGATGCTGAAAAGAGCGGCACCTCATTTTCAGGAACACCACCTTTCCCAGAGTTCGAGGGTAGCAAATCGGTGAGAAAAAGAGTGAAAAGAGAGGGATTTAAAGAAGAAAAAGGAGTGGATAAACTGGGAATTGAACCCAGCCACGTGATTGAAATGCGAAGCGGGCGCGATAACCAACTACACTATTTACCCATTAAAGTTAAGTACAGTAGGTCTGAGGGGCTGCCCGGAGATGGAGTCGGAGATGCTCCAGTTCAATGTACCCTGGACGGTTGGCAACGTGTTACGTGGATACGGTTGATGGGCAGGGGTTAATGCTTAGACTCCGGTTGAACTTGGACGGTGTTAAAATGCATGGTAGAACCGTACAGTTCGACTTTTTTATGATATCCAGTGCGGCGGTTGAGAGTTGTCACCACAATCTACATGTCTTCCTTCCCAGCAGGCCCTTTCGAATTCACTGCAGTCAGCGCTGAGACAGACACCGGGGGCAAAGTCCAACGCATGTCATTTTGACATGCCTCGTATGCATATCTCCACACATGTCTCCACGCATGCTGCTAAAGTACAAGGGCCGTCATGATCATACCCATTGATTGCCAATGCTGATCCCAAGCTGATCCGGTGGTTATTCCCTCCGAAGAATCGCGTCAGGGGTGGTGAGCAATTTCCCAAATTATATCTGGTTGAAGTGATTCCGTTGGGAGAACTTGGGGAGAACGGCATGTTGAACACCGAGTTGCTTGAAATCTGAGGCACTACGCTCCTTCAGATCTGAAGGAGCATAGTGCCTGTTCGGTTCCAACTTGAAACCATTCCACACAACCAATTGCCGTCGGTGATCAAGATCAATGTGGCCCGAGGCTGCCGGCTGTTGGCCGAGTCAATGGCAACTCAGATCTAGATCCCAAGACTTGAATGCCGAGCGGTGCTTGCCTTAGCTTCAGGCTCCTCAGAAAACAGCCGTCACAATCGGCTCGTACTCGTGTCGATTCGCAGGACTGACTGCCATCACCCGTGGATGGAAGATTGCACTTCATTGTCTGTGAATCTTGATAAATTATACTCACTGGGGTCACATACATGAGACGGAATTGGAAGTCGAACCTGCCGCAATGCCGCGCGGCGCCGTGCCCGGCAAACCCGTCACACCTCCCAGAATGGTTCTCTTTGTCCGTTGGGACATGCGTCGGGCTTTGCCCCCGGTGAGAACTAGAAGTTCTTCGATCCTTTCAAGTTCCCGGATATCTGTAACGAAGTACAATTTATTACTACTTAGCGTCTGGTTGTAAGAGACTAGTCAGATGTCTGCTGCACGGACCTGAGAGTGTCTAAGTTCATCCCCCGCGTTTCTTTGGAACATGGCTGGCTCGGCCACTCACAAGCTCGACGAGACCTCGAAGCCTCTTCTTTACGCAGCTTGAAGGTCCACAGCACAGTTTTCAAGCTTCTCACTGAGACTGTTTACTAGACTTGAGTGGCCGGTTCAACCTGTGCAAGCTACCCGTTTGATTCGGGTGCGACTGTTGTTTCAATTTTTCAATCGAGATTCGATTTTGTGCACCATCTGTTTCGATGTATTGCAGCAGGCAAATATTGTACAAATGCAACAGTCCGTCCAAAATATAAGAATAAACAACGTCCGTCCATTCATTCTGGAAGGTCGGACATGAATAGCCGCAGACATAGGACCCCGCATCCTCTGGCGATTGGTATCCACCGTCAAAGGAAGATGGAGACCCGAAACCACACTCAAGCGCAGGCGGCGTCGGGAAAGGAACGTCGACAAAGTCGGGTGCGAAGAGGAGTTGGTTTGCAGGGTAGAGAGATGATGGGACGGCGGGGTCGAAGGTGGTAGGGATAGGCGTCTGCGCGAGACCAAGGGCCTCGAGCTCCAGTTCCCAGTACATGTTGCTGGACGACGACGGCGTGGGTGAGAAGAAGGCGTCGAGTGAGGATTCCGAAGAAAATCGCCGCGATAGGAAGGTTTGCTTGCCGGTCGAGTGGCTCAGGGCAGCGCGCCGCGCGCGTCGACGGCGTCGTTGTCAAGTGGTCGGCGAGGCTGTGTGGGAAAGCGGCGCGTTGCCAGGCGTCGGCGGCAACCAGAAAGGGAGAAACGTTGGAGAGAGCGGCTGCGCGCTGCCTCTCTCTCTGCGCTGAGCTCAGTGGACACTTGGAGGGTGGTGACGAAGCCCAAGCCTCACACGGGGGGCAAAAGCCAGGTAACCTCAAAAGAGGCTTCCCTCAAAGAAGCTTTCTTTGACCTGGACCTTCCGTGACCCTTTCTTGGCGCTCGTAATGCCGTTGATCCGGGACTTGTAATCAAATAGAATTCGTAAAGAAATGCGTGTACCTTAAATGTCCACGGAGATGTCCTTCCTGTACGGGAGATGATGTTCTGGTCCATCTGATAGGACCCTGATGCCCATCTGATAAAGAAATTTGGTACACGCGGCAACATCTTCCGGTACGGATCACATCAGATATCTGTCCAGCCGACCATGATTTGATGTACAGTTGATATGGCTTTCCTGTACAGAGTTTAAATATCTCTTGAACGGCTCATCGGCAGGGAGTGTTTTTGCAGAATAGAATGGTCCTCTATATGTGGGCTATTCAGGAAAAATATGCCGAAGGCGCTGTGCACACTTCAAGGTCTCTATTGTGTTGATTTATTGCTGGCCTCAAATCAGATCAGGAATTATGATGGTTGAACATTGTTGTGATGCCACACATCCTCAGGTGCCCGTCTAAGAATAGGAGAGGCTATAGGAGGCAAATTGAAACATCGTGAATTCAGATTTGTGGCTGCGTTCAATGCAGAGAGTACACTAGATAGTTGATCGGCCGGAAAATGATCCTCGTGTCGAGGCTCAGCATTTTGTGCGCCAAGTGTTGTAGGCTGCCATGGCACCTCCAACGGAAAGAAAAGACCGAGTGTGATTCTGACACCGGTAGTCGACTGACAAGTCGACATCGCTGCGAGGGTCTTCCCATGATGATTTGATCTGCGCATTTGATGCCAATTTTTTGCCGAAGTAGTGAACAGGCCGGGATCAGGGCTTTTTTTATTTTTAACGAACTCCGACGACTCCATGGCGTTCAAATATGCAGTATTGGCCGTGCCGGTGCCCTGGAGAACATGCCAGATAAACTCTGTACAGGAGCGCGATGACGGAGGACAGGTCGACGATCACGGGTACCGGAAAGCGATCTCCCGGGACATTATGTACTTTTGCTAAAGAAATCGACTAGTACAAAGAGTTATTTAAGTAACGAGCCGCTCATCAGCCGTCCAGGAGCCATTGATGACCAGTCCATCGGCCGTGCATCAGCCGTGAGCTACAAAGGACAAAGACGTAAGGAACCAGATAGGACCCCAGAAGACGCACGCACAGGTCGGTTATCTTTGTTGCTCCCGCTCATCGTCACTGATCTGCCCTAGTCTCTTTTACAGACCCTCGACGCTCCGCAAGCTATGCGAAGAGGGATCTGCCCAGCGCTCACCTTTGTCACATCTACATCAGGAAAACCAGGGGACACTGCATAGCACTGGAGAGTGCTGCATAGTGCCATAGTGCTCATAGACACATCCCCGCTATGCAGCACTATGCAGCACTATGCAGTAGCTCCTTGCCGACGCTTAATCTGGACAGTTCCAAAATTAAGTCGTTCTCAAATCTTTCTTTGGATTCCCGCACAGCGCAGCTGCGCAATATACCGGTGAGGCAGAAGGGTAGAAATGGCAATGTATGAATTTAACTATATAATACAGTGGCCGCAAGAATCTACAACGCGCAGTTGGCGCACGGGAACGATACGAACAAGATAGCATGCAACTAGACGAACCTCAAGTCTTGACATGCGGGCAGTAATACCACGGTACGTCGTCAATCGAACGCACTCAACGGCCGGGACGTGAACTCATGTAGTTTGAAACCAACTGCTCAGGACTCGGAGTCAGCGGGTACTCACAAACGGGCACGGATGGACGAACCTAAGCAAGTAGCCGCGGGAATTGGCGTCAAACGCGTGCTTGAGGGTGGTGGAGTCGAAGAAGTTGGGAGGAGACTCGGGGAAGGTGGCCCAGGACACGAACTCACTACTTAAATAGCTGCCAGGCTTGTTGTGGCAGCCGTGTCAACTCGAAACGGACAATATGTCAAGCCACGAAGCGACAGAGATAGTGATGCCGATGTTCGGTTCAGAACCGATCCGAACATGTGCGAACCCCGAACCGGACCCAAGGTGCGGTCCGGCGGGTGGCGGTGGAACCTCACCGAACCTGAGGTGCGGTTCGAGGTTCAGAGCATCTGAAGAATTTTGCACCAGTGCGGACCGGTGCGAACCTGTTCGAACCTCTGCTGAATTGGCTTCTTCAGATGACCAAAATCAATCAAAATCCCCGTTTTGATCATTCAGGTAGTAGTCACCAATGATTCCCGGCATCATCGGCCCCATCAGCCGCTGCTTGACATTGATGATCAGCACCACAATCTCTTGATTGTGGGCTCGGCAGCATCGGCAAACCGTTATCTGAGTTACCATCTTGATGTCGGCAACAAAAGTGGCCGTCTGCTTGGGTTGGTTCAAATCAAATCTATACCCGGCTGGAAGAGAGTCCATCATCACGGGCTATCTGTATGCTATCGCGGACACCATCACGTGTGGTGGGTGGCTGCAACACGGCACAACTGCTGGTGTATGGCAGCTCGCCACTGCTCTACTCAAATTACATTACACATGGGTTCATATCAGAGGTCTGCAGTTATTTTCTATGAGTTCCAGGTGTGGGGAAAAAATTGAGGTTCGAACCTCGGCGAACCTGTTCGAACCCCGCACCGAACCTCTGGCGGACCGAACCCCAGGTGCGGTGCAGGGTTTGGCAATTTGGGCGGACCGAACCGCCGGTGCGGTTCGGGGTTCGAAAAAATCAGCCCCGAACCGAACAAGACCGGACCGCGGCAACACTAGACAGAGATGCCATAGTGACCCATAGTGGCCATAGTACTACACAGTGCTATGGCCACTATGGCAGCTATGGCTCGCTTGGTGTTTTCCTGATGTAGATATCTTCGTTGCCACATTCCGCCGCCGGCCGACCACCTCTTCATTGTCTTTCTTACCCCCGCTCACCGTCACCATCCCGTCCGGCTCTCGCCTTTGCCAATTCACCTCGCCCTCTTTGTTGCTGCCCGTACCATCCCGCCCGCCGTCACTGGCCCGCCCAGCGCATGTCTTTGTCGACGCTGATGCTCATCTCTGTCACGACGCTTCGCCACCGGCACCGCCTCTTCGAATTCGTCTTCTTTGTTGCTTCCGCTCACCGTCACTAAGATGGTGATGTGGACGGGCAGAGACGAGCGCTAGGCGGGACAGTGACAGTGGTCGGGAGTTCACAGGGAATAGCAAAGAAGGCAAAGTGTATTGACACAGGCGAGCGCCGGATGTGATGGTGACGGTGAGCGGGGGTAAAAAGACGATGAAGAGGTGGTCGGCCGGCGGCGAAATGTGGCAACAAAGATGGTGATGTGCCCGACAAAGGCGGGCGCTGGGCGGATCAGTGACGGTGAGTGGGAGCAACAAAGATTTGACGAAGACAACTGTTGGAATTAGTGCCTCGGGCAATCCGCCAGTCTGAGTAAGCCTCTGAGTAAGCTTGATATTTATGAGCCGAACTGACTCCAATTATGACTCCGTACTGACTCACAAAGCTGTACACCCAGTAGTATAAATGAGCCTGTATTCTGTACGCTAGGCTAACCAACTTATTTGAACACAACTACTATCTGCGTGAATTCGGACGTCTCACCACGTCCAGTTACTTCCTCAATACATCTGCGCCAACAGGTTATGTGCCCCGGCCTTTAACTATATTCACGCAGACACACTTGAGAACTCGAACTCAAATTTCAACACATACACCGGAGATCTCTCTACGCCCTCTACTAGTAGTTTATCTCTATCCATTTTGTTACTGAATCTATGGCACCCGAAACATCCTCGCATCGAATTGAACTACTGAACGACGACAACTACCTGGCTTGGAAACGTCGCATTCTTGCTATACTCCGAGACAGAGATCTGCTCGAGTACGCCGATGGCACTGAGTTTAAGCCCGTACCCACCAACCCCTCTGCGCCTACCGCCGACGAAACGAAGGCAATCAAGGCTTGGGTGAAAGCGGACGGAAAGGCACAAAGCCAGATTGAGCTGGCTCTGGGGGATTCCCAGATGGTGCATATCTCAGGAGCGTCGACTGCCGCTGAAATGTGGAGTCAGATTCGGATGGTTAAGGAGTCCCAAGGAACCTTGGGTCGTATGTCTTACAGGCGGCGATTGTATCGAACGATTGCTGATGAGGGGACCGATATTACCGAACACATCAAAGAGATGCGTACTATAAAGGATCATCTTCTGGCTATGGGCGATGAGGTGAAGGACGAAGATTTTATCATGGCATTGATCACGTCCCTCCCAGAAACTTGGGATCAATTTACCTCGTCTCATTTGGCAACCAAGAATTTGAACCAGAAGGCTGCTGCTGCTGCACAGTCAAGTACCGGTAGTCCCTTGCCTGTTTCTCCGCCGCTTATGACTTCTCTTGAGTTGATTTCATTGATTCTTGATGAAGATCGCAGGCGCAAGGAGAAGGCCGCTGAATCTGGAGGATCATCGGCAATGTTCTCTCGTAAAGACCAGAGTAGTTCGGAGGAGACTTGCTTCAACTGCCAAAAGCCCGGCCACCGCGCGAAGGATTGTTTTGCGAAAGGAGGTGGAAAGGAGGGCCAATATCCAGCTCACTGGAAGAAGAAGTCTGAGAAGGGAAAGAAAGGTAAGCACACCGCAAATGTTAGTGCAACTGAAACTCCCGATAGCAATCATTATGGATTCACGGGATACGCCCAGTCCGATTCGCGTCCAATGCAGGACACTTGGTTGGCTGATTCAGGATGCTCAACTCACATTGCCAACAATCTCGCCTTGTTCCAGAATTATACGCCCGTTGATGGCGAGACGATTACTGGTCTAGCAAACAACAAAGTAAAGGCACTGGGCAAAGGCACAGTGATCCTCGAGTCTACGGATGGAAAGTCAAATATAATTACTCTCCATGACACTTTGTACGCACCGGACGCAGTCAACAACCTATTCTCGGTCTCACGCGCTGATGACGCCGGAGGCAGTTCAAATTTCAAGAACGGAAAGGTTGAAATTCTGGATAAAACTGGAGCTGTTGCACTCCAGGGGCATAAGCGACACAGACTTTACTGGCTCGACGTGAAAGCGAAGCCCGTAAACCAGGCAAATGTTGCCGAGTCAAATGACTCGAATTCCTGGCAATCCTGGCACAAGCGCTATGGACATGTGTCTAACTCGACATTGGAGTTGCTTGTCAAGAAGGGAGGTGTGGATGGACTCACCATTGATCCCGACAGCACTCCACTTGGCCAGTGTGAAACTTGTATCAAGTCCAAGATGCATCGCAAACCTTTCCCCAAGAAATCCTCCAATCGGTCCGAACAGCGTGGTGATGGTACTCACAGCGACCTCTGGGGTCCGGCTCGTACAAAGTCAACTGAGGGGAATTATTATTATATCTCCTTCACCGACGACAAGACTCACCGAATCACAATTCTGTTTTTGAAGTCAAAAGACGAAGCAAAGCAGAAGGTTATCAACCATATCGAGTGGTTGGAACGGCAGTTCAACTGCAAACCTAAATGGATTCGTGTGGACGAAGGCCGTGAGTTCGTGAATGCGGAATTAAAAGCAGTGCTTGCCAAGAAAGGCATCGAGATTCAAACCACTGCTCCGTACTCACAGTCACAGAATGGCGTGGCAGAACGCCTGAATCGGACACTCGTGGAATTGGCAAGAGCCATGCTGGAGGAGAGGAATCTTCCAAAGAGCCTGTGGGAATTAGCAGTCGTCCACGCTGCATATATTCGGAATCGGTCACCAACGAAAGCGTTACCGGAAGGGTTGACGCCCCACGAGGCTTTTACAGGTGAAAAACACAACGTTGCTCACTTTCAAGAATTTGGAACGGACGTCTGGATCTATCAAGAGCTCAAGAAAAACGGGAAACTGTTCGGGCATGCCAACAAATTTATCTTCGTGGGATACGAAGACGGCCCTCACGCTGTTCGCTATTATGATACGAAAACTCACAGGGTCAAAATATCGCGAAACTTCACGTTCACGGAGCCGGATAAACCGATTACAGAGTTAAAATACTTTGAAGTTGATTCGGACGAACGGCAGCTTGAGGGGGAGTCATCGGGGAAGGGCAAACTGCCATCTCCGCAAACTTCAAAGCAACCTGGCACGAAGACGAAACCGAAACCACCCAACCCGGCCACCATACCCCTTCCTGCATCATCAGAATCGGAATCCGACAATGAAGACAATGCTAACTCACCTGTCCCACTGCAAACGGCAGCACCATCGACCCCCGCTCGCACAGTTAAACCGGCTCCATCCAATACCAAGCTCGAGACTGTCTATGATAGCAGTCCCAATCGTCTCAACAACATCCCGCTGCGTAGATTGACACGTACCGTTGTCGATCACAACTACCGGCAGCTGGGGAATCCAGATTCGCGTATGGGAAAAGCCCCGCGCACAAGTCGAGACGATAATTCAGCTTCCGAAGCGGTCGCTGATGCTGAAGAGGAGTCAATTGAACACGGAGCGCACTATGCACATCAAGCATCAGTGGGGGAAGTTACAACTGGAATCGACATACCCCGAAGTGTGCGCGAAGCGCGAGAGTCGCCGAAATGGCCTGAATGGGAAAGTGCGATCAACACCGAACTCGGCACGTTGAGTCGCATGGGTACCTGGGAGCTCGAAGATTGCCCCAAGGACCGCAAGCCCGTTGGATGTAAATGGGTATTTGACTTGAAAACCGACCAGAAAGGTCAGATCGTCAAGTACAAGGCCAGACTCGTCGCGAAGGGATACTCACAGATCCCCGGCATGGATTACTTCGACACCTTTTCTCCCGTCGTACGCCTTGAGTCCCTCAGAGCGCTATTAGCCGTCGCCGCTATCGAAGATTTAGAGATGAAGCAACTTGATGTCAAAGGAGCTTACCTCAATGGCGATCTCTCCGAGGAAATATATATGGCTCAGCCGCCAGGCTACGAAGACGGATCTGGCCGCGTCTGCCGACTCAAAAAGACGCTATATGGCCTCAAGCAGTCAGGCCGCGAATGGAATCGCAAACTGCACACCCTACTCACCAACCTAGGCTTCGAACGAATTGAAGTCGACCACGGCGTCTATATGCGACGATTCAAGGATAAATTCGTCGTCATTACCGTATGGGTAGACGACTTGCTGCTCTTCAGCAATAACCCAACGATGCTCAGTGCCGTGGAGACCGCGTTGAAGCAGGAAGTAGAGATCAACGACATCGGGGAACCTAAGAAATTAATCGGCATCGAAATCTACCGTGACAGACAAGCACGCACCATCCAGATCTCCCAAGAACATTATATCGACGGGATTTTGAAGCGCTTTGGGTACGAGAACGTGTCCCCAGTCACCACGCCGATGGACCCCAACGTCGTACTCGAGAAATTAGAGAAATCCGGACAGACGACGGATGAGCGAGGCAGCTACGCCGAGCACATGGGATCGTTGATCTGGCCAGCCACGATAAGTCGCCCAGATATCGCATTCGCAGTTGCGAGACTTGGCGCGTATGCCGCTAACCCTGGCCCAGCACACTGGACGGCGATGAAGAGAGTCTTCCGCTACTTGAAAGGGACGCGTCACCTGCGAATCACTTACGGCCCGATCACCGGCACGGCCACACCTGTCATGACGACACACGGAGCGTTTAGCGACGCCGACTTTGCTTCCAACCCCGACGACCGAAAGTCAGTATCGGGACATGTTTACATGCTCGGAGGAGGACCCATCGCATGGCACTCCAAGAAACAACCGACCGTTGCACTCAGCACCGCCGAAGCAGAATATTCGGCTCTCACCGCTGCAACTCGACAAGCAATCTGGCTTCGTTATTTGTTCCAAGAACTCGGAATCGGAGGAAACGACCAACCTACCCTCATATACTCCGACAATCAATCCGCCATTACTATTGCGCACGATCCGCGACATCACGCTCGCTCGAAACACTTCGATATCGAGAATCATTTTATTCGCGAGAAGGTTGAACGCGGAATCGTATACATTGAATATTGCCCCACTGCAGATATGCTTGCAGATATTTTCACGAAGGCTTTGCCTCGTATCAAGCATGAGAAGTTCACGCAGGAAATGGGACTACTGGCGGCTTGAGGGGGAGTGTTGGAATTAGTGCCTCGGGCAATCCGCCAGTCTGAGTAAGCCTCTGAGTAAGCTTGATATTTATGAGCCGAACTGACTCCAATTATGACTCCGTACTGACTCACAAAGCTGTACACCCAGTAGTATAAATGAGCCTGTATTCTGTACGCTAGGCTAACCAACTTATTTGAACACAACTACTATCTGCGTGAATTCGGACGTCTCACCACGTCCAGTTACTTCCTCAATACATCTGCGCCAACAACAACCGACGTGTGCGCAACGTGTGCACGCGCGGTCTTCTGGGGTCCTACCTGGTTCCTTACGCCTTTGTCTCTTGCAGCTCACGGCTGATGCACGGCTCCTGGACGGCTTACTTACGGCTGATGAGCGGCTCATGCCTTAATTAACCAGTAATTAACTCTTTGTAGTCGATTTCTTTACGAATTCTGTTTAATTATAAGTCCCGGATCAGCGGCATTGCAAACGCCAAGAAAGGGCTAAGGATCGTCCAGGTCAAAGAAAGCTTCTTTGAGGGAAGCCTCTTTTGAGGTTCCCTGGCTTTTGCCTCCCGTGTCACCGGATCACATGATCTTTTTCGGGTTTCTCTTCAACTGCCATGTCGCATTGATGTCGCAAGGTCCACAGCTGAACTGCGAGCTAGACTCCCATGCTTTTCCGATGATTTTCGGGATTCCGAACCAAACACATTCAGCCTCGACCTGTCAAACTAGCCACCCATGCCGCGCGTCGACGTCTCTTGAGTTCTGGCTTGGACGAGTCTGATTATTGGGAGATTGGATATGTGTTCTGGGGAATTCCGTGGAATGTGGTTCCAACAACTCGCAGAATCAGTCCCAGGCACAGAAACGCCGATTCAACCACGCCTTGAACGTTCCTCGTTAGGTGTTTCGTATCCAACATCATCGTTCTCCGCCTCTGAATCCACTCCGCGACCACGAGCTTCATCGCTCTCTCCTTGGGCGACATATCCACCCTCGTACCCCGCATTCGTGAGTGGCGGCATGACCGGCATCTCCATTCTTTGCTGCTGATACTGATGTTCCTCCTATTCAACACCCGGGTTCGGTTACAGGTTGAAAAACTGGAGATTTTAACCCCATGCGAGATAGTGTGCTGGCCGAATCTGGAGTCAGGTTCGAAGTCCGCACTTTATCAGAACCATTTGATCGAAATCACTCATCATTCCCAACTTCATTCCCACCTTCTCCCACCATGACTGCCTGTTGCAAAAACACGACAACCGAAGTTGGAGCTCATCGTTGAATGATACGGAAGATGGACTTGAGAGTCTCGACCCAGCTTTAGGCATTTGCCGCCCGAATCCGATCTCTGAAACGATCATGGCTTTCCTTGGGCTTTTCGGACACACATGGCGGGCTCCCGACAGCTCTACCGCCGGAACTGCGCCCTACTCTACGTCCACATGCTTATTTTTCTTACCAATGTCGGTGTGCCGGTTCGCCTTGCTGACTATGTGTGTGCAAATCGATATCATCTCGCAACATCTCCTGTGGGTATAAAAGGCAGCAGCGGTTGGGCTCGTTGGTTACTTATCAGCAACATGTCTGCCTCTTACCTGGACGCCATCACCGTTCGTCGCTCCAACTACGCGCTCACCAACAAGTCGTCCGTCTCGTACGAGAAGCTTCAGGATATCATCAAGCATGCGGTCAAGCATTGTCCTACTCCGTTCAATAGCCAGTAGGTGGTCGGCAACGTGCTTCATTGGGAGACGCTCATCCCGTTACAGGACTAGTCGTATCATTCTCGTCACTGGCGCGACCCACATCAAGCTATGGGAGGCGGTCATTGGGGCGCTGCTCCCCATGATCCCGGAAGGTACTCCACCTCGACTTGCTTTTGTCAGATGATAACGGCTTTAGGCGACATGAGGACGCACTTCGCGGGTTTGCTGGACTTGCACAAAGGAGGGTACGGCTCCGTTATGTTCTTCGAGGACCAGGCGATCGTGGATGGGGTACGCGGATATCCCGTGGTCTTTCGTTGCAAGGTACTCACCCCTCTTATATAGATAATTCAGAAGCAGCCTTTGTGAGTCGTGGTCGCCACTCCGTATCGCAGTCACTCACCTCCACAGCGTGGCAACTCAATTCCCCGACTGGAACAAGAACGCCGCGGGAATTCTCCACGCCACGATCTGGACGGCATTCAGCCTCGAGGGGCTGGCTGCGACCCTGCAGCACCCTCCGTTGACTGCCGAGATGATCGCCGGGCTCAATCTTGGGTTCGATGTGCCGAGCACTTGGAAGTCGACTGCTATCCTGCCGTTTGGTGACCCTGCGGCGCCGCCGAAGGAGAAGACGTTCTCGCCAGTTGAGGATCGGTTCAAGGTGGCCAAGTCGTAGATTAGACAATGAATTGAATTGAAGAAAGTTAACATTCTCTGTTCGCTTTCTCCCCGGTGGTTGATTTTATGCGGAAGCCGATCCAACCACGCCCTCATTCCTCGTTAGGTGTTTCGTATCCAGCCCCATCATCCTCGTCCTCTGACTCCCCCTCTCGGCCATCCTCTCGTTCCGCGACATAACCACCCTCATACCCCGCATTCGAGAGTGGCGGCATCTCCATCCTTTGCTGCTGCTGCATCTCCAACTGATACTGCTGTTCCTCCTCCATCCTCCTCCTCGCCATCTCCTCCCTCCACCTCCTCTTCGACTCGATCAACGCCCGGCGCTCCGCTTCTTGCTCCTTCAACCACTCCTCCACGCCCTCTACAGCTCCCAGCGGATCGCGTTTCTTATTTAACAAATACCCCTGGATTTGGGCGACGGAGTACATCTCCGGAGGTACCGCGGCAGCGAACTTTGAAGCGCATTGCTCGACTTCGGTCGAGTCGGTTTCGGAGAAGAAGACTTTGAATACTTCTTCGATTTGCGAGGCTGTTGCTAGCGAGTATTTTATCTGACGATCGTTGTCTCAGCTGTCTTTTCGGAGCTGGTGAGAGTGAGAACCCGACCTTCAAGTCCATCCTCCCCGCTCGAATCAACGCCGGGTCGAGGTTCTTGATATGATTTGTCTGCAAAGAATGAACATTGCCGCTCAGCGTCCTGATGGAAATTTGAGACAGACCGTAGCGAAAGTCAACCTCCCTTCCTCACTCGACACTGAATCTAAAACATTGAGCAGGCCGGACAAAGTCACAGCGGATTTCGGCGGCAGTAGTTGGTTGGACTGGTAGCGATTGCCACGCCGATCACGTTTGCGCTGCTCGTCTTTTTCGTCCTCGTCCTCGTCATCGTCTTCTCGGGATGGGAATGCGCAGTCGATGTCTCTGCGAATAATTGTCAGAAATCAATCAATGGGAGGGAAGACCAACTCGATGAGGAGGATCCACCGCGAGGGCGTGTCGCTGATGAGCCGTGCCAAGGAAAAGTCGTCGACTCCGGGATTGGCCAACGAGATGAAGTAGATCTGAAGGAAAGGTCAGAGTTCATTTTCTGTACACGATGGGACTTTTCTCGAGTCCCAGCTCTCCAGCCTGAGGGAAGGTGAGATCTCAATCGCGGTTGTTGGCTGAAATACTCACAAGCGCGTGAACAGTCGAGCTCTTGCCTGTCCCGGGGGCGCCATCTGCAGTGTATGAGGCTGGAAACAAGTCCACGAGGGGCCGATACGTACAGAGTAAATAACCTGAGTTATCTAAGAAACTGCACGTGAAACGGAAACAAACGCACCTCGACGGTGCGGAATGCCTGCCATATTATACCACTTCTCGCTATCCAAAAACTCTAATGCGTCGGCCAATAACATTTCTTTGACGTCAGTTGGCAGAACGAGCGTCGATAATGCCCTCCGCGACCGGGTGAAGGAGTTCCAGGAGGAGCCATACTATGAAACGGTTATAATGGGTGCTTCATCGAGAGGAGAGTGAACCTTGTCCATCAGGTGAACCGTAACCCTTGAAGTTCCGAGTTCTGTGTACTTTTGCTTCGCAGCGTCGATCAAGTCCAACATGACCTCTCTATCGGAGGAGTGAAATCTGGGGCGACTTTGGGAAAAGGAATAAGTACGAGGCGAGCGAGAGGTACATACGTGATCGTAATGGACCCGCCGACGAGACGCGAGGTTTCCCAGTGAGGGGAACCGGCCGTCATAACCACTGGCATGAAATTCAATACAAGTGGAGGGAAGGAGACCTGGACCCACCCTGTAACCAAGCGCTCTTGCCCGTTCGAGGGGACTTGAACAAGAGTCTCTGCATCGACTCTGGTGCTGGCATAAAACGGACAGCATCTTTGGGCCCTGTTCCCCACCCCAAATCGCTCTGTTTCGTCGTCACATTGAGTTCCATTATGTCTTTGAGTGCATCCGACGAGCGCTGGACTGAAATTCAGCCAGTCCCATAATGAAGTCAGCTACGCACCAGGTATTCCAACATCCAGTCATACGAGATATCGCCTTGTCGAAAATGCGCCGTCAGGAGGGATTCGGACTATGGGAAAGTACCGATCAACGACAGTGCCAGTTCAGCACCTGCTTGCACTCACCGGCTCAGATTTTATGTTAAACTGCTTGCGAGGCAGCACCTGTGAGTTGACATAAAAGCTCCGCGCTTCCGACACGAAATCATCGAGAACGCTCCGATCCCAGGTCAACACCCTGCCCTAAATTAGCAATAGGCGAGTTCTAGAGAGAATCTTACGAAAGGACGAGAACACCATATCCCGCACCGATTTCCGGTCTCGTATCGTAGTGACTCATTCCAGCGGTAGTCTTTGTCTGCGTAGCCAGTCAGTTGATCCATGCAAGACGGCAGAAACGCATAATTACAATCGTCATCCAATATCCCTTCCATCGGAAGAGCGAGGGACTTTGTGTGGTCGCCGGTTCATACAGCGGATCGGGGTGTCCGTCGACCTTGCCGAGATTCGATGTCGGGTACGGCCGAGTCGTAGCGTTGCGCGCGACGACCTTGAAGGACCTGCTTTCGTTCCAGACGCGGTGGTTTTCAAGGTAATTGACGACCCAGTCGTAAGCAAAGTCGCCCGACGCGAACTCGGCTCTCACCACGAAGACTATACGTCTTGAATTTTGGAGGATGGGCGATGAGAATCGGGACTCACAATCCTTCGCAAACTGCAACACCTTGGCAGCGACTTGACGCCCAGTTTCCACAATCGTCCCAAGGAAGATAAATCGGAATAACTCTGCCGCTTGTGGGTGAGTGGCGATCTTGCGGAGGGAGGACAGGATGGTCCAGAGCAGCCTAGACCAGGAACGCTTCGAGTAGAGTCCCACACGGCGGATGAGCCGCCATAGCACGAGGAGAAGTGCCCTAGAGCGCATGCTGGACCCACAGATGGTGGGTAGGGTGTGAGACGTGGCTCGGCGTCTGTCGGTGAGGATCATGATCCATTGCCATTGTTCTGGAATGGAGGCGTCTCTTCAGCGCCTCGAGGCTGGGAACATGATGGAACAAAGAAAAGTGGTGATCAATCATCTGATCCGCTTCGATGGTGCGGTGATGCGCCGAAGTTTGCTCAAACTGATCTTTCGGGTTTCATTTTGACCAGCATGTCGTCCACACCCAAGCTCCCACTTTCAAGCTCCTAAACCAACAAATCCCCCTCTCGAATGCATTACGGACTGGTCTTGTGTCTATATTGGGTTTATCTGCAGGTGATTGTCTTGGCTAGTGACACGTCCTTGAAGTGCTCACCAACTTCCTCTGTCTCCCAAGTCTGTCTGCCTGTACTAGATCAACTGTTGTCCATGCCTACGAGAGATACACATCATGCAAGGCTGTGTGGGTATTTACACACGCTGCCTCTCTTCCTCTCTTCCTCTCTTCCACGGACCACCACGATGCCGCTCGATTGGGATCGTCCTGTTCGCATTCAGACTCAGGGCATCGGCGGCGTTGTATCCATTGAAGGAGCTCGAGCAGTTCAGTTCCAGAATAGCACCTTCAACAATGTCGCAGGAAATATGAATGTCTCCAACATCGGGGAAAGCGGTACGTCGATATCCGGTGCCCCAAATCTCAACTGTGGTCTAAACCCGAAGAAGGCCTCGATATCTTGTCGCGCGCCGTGTCTCTTGACGCAATACACGACTCAGCGGAGCGCCCTGCGGACCCCTCTTGCCATCCGGGCACACGAGAGGCAATATTGGATGTACTGGACCGATGGTCTTCTGAGCAGCCGGAGGACGGCACAATCCTCTGGCTCCACGGCTGCGCCGGCATCGGCAAGTCCGCAATCGCACAACAGTTTGCCGCGAGCTGCCATAGCCGCGGTCAACTTGGCGGTTCCTTCTTCTTCAAACGGGGGAGCGCCAGCTGCGGGACTTGGAGAAACTTGCTTCCCACCCTGGCATATCAGCTTACCATCGCATTCCCTCAACTCGCCCCCATGATTCAGAGGGCAGTCGAGACGGACAGACTGATCCTTGGGAAGGGAATGCGTCAGCAACTAGAGAAATTCCTGGTCCAGCCGTTCAGAGACGCACCCTCGCTAGGGTCTCGACCCATCCTAGTCATTGATGGTCTGGACGAGTGCGAAGACCGCGGAGCACAAACTACGTTCCTACGCTCCCTGCTCGACATCCTGCGTTCTGGCGATTCACCCCTCCATATCCTTGTCTGTAGCCGGTCTGAGCCTCATCTTCGCGAGGTCCTCGAAAATCCAGATAATTTGGACGTCTGTCGGGGTCTCGAGATACAACGGGATAAATCTGCCTACGCAGATATTCGTCAATATTTTGCGCAGGAATTCTCGCGAATCTACCGAATCCACAGCTCTCGCGGAGTGCCGCTGGCAGACGACTGGCCTGGCAGAAATATCATCGAGCATCTGGTTAAAAGGTCGTCTGGCACATTCATCTACGCCTCCACCGTTCTTCGCTACGTCGACGATGAATATTCACATCCTGAGGAGCGACTCGCCGCGGTTCTCACTTTAGATCCCGCCAGCTTGACCACTCTCGACGACTTGTACCTTCAAATCATTTCGCCCATCCCTAACAAACCGATACTCATCCGGGTCTTGCATGCAATTTTGGCAACAAGAGATCTAGACCCCGAAGAAATCGACCTTGCGTTACATATGCGACGAGGAACATCCCGTGTAGTCTTACGCGGCCTACACGCAGTGCTGCAGGTGGCCTCAGTGCGCGCGATTGGGTTGCGGAAACCGGTCGACCTCTTCCACGCCTCCTTTGGGGACTTCTTGGTCGACCCACAGCGCTCATCATCATTTTGCGTGTCGGCGGAAAACCTACAAAGTGCTTTTGTATATGATATCGCTGCTTCCATTTCGGCGGGCTCACTGCAGCCTCTAGACTTCCGGCAAGTCGTTCATTGGAACTCGAACAGTAACCCTGATTCAAAACAGGACGTTGACTTCCGCTTTTGTGGCGGCCCTTCTGAGTGTCCCTCCGTCCGACAATCTTTTCCCTGTTTTGCGCAATGTTGATGTACAGCATGAGGTCTATTGCAACTCCGCGATAGAGCCAAAGTTCAGCGACGCGTACAGAATAGTGAAATGGCTGGAGGTAAATTTCGGTTTCTTCGCGGTCGCTGCCGCTCATTCTCACAGGGATATTCCCCTCGGCCACTCGACTTGATTATGATTTGGGTCGATTTGTTCAAGCTCACATTCGGATTTCAGCTGCCGATTCGCGTATGGCTTTCTGCTTTTGCATGTGCGGCAGTTATGACGGTTCCTTTGTACAAATAATCATTTTGCACCCGCGAGGTTTCAGCGCGCGCGCCAGCTCGGGCCTCGGATATATTAGCAAATCATTGGCAAATCAGCTCAAGTATGGACATTGACACCCTATGGACACTAACTAGGTCGACACCGGGCTGAAGCGCTGAAGGGCAACTCCCAACAGCTCCCAATGTAGCTAAATACGAGCCGCTGGGACCCCGTAACATCCTCCAGCAAGGTGGGCCCGGCAATTGGCCATGCAAACTCGAGGACTCGGAGTGGTGCTCACCAGTCGTGGGTTCCCATCCGAGTCCACTCTTCAAGCTTCTGCCATCGCTGGGACCGTGAGCGTGCCAGCTTGGGCTCCGGGGGTGCGTGCAGCTTGTGGGGTGTCGTGTGAGATCCAGGTGGGAGTGGAGGCCACCAGCAGAAACCTGGCAGGAGTGGTGCGCCTCCAAAGAAAGACGGCCGGTGCGGAGGATGAGCAGAGTTGGCAGAGGCCGCCTGAGTGGAGTCGGGCTGAGTTGGGTGGAGGGAGAGAGAGGTGATCGTGAAAAAAGACGTAACTGATCCGGTCCGACTTTCTCGAAGCAGTGCCTTCTGTTGTCTCTGTTTGCGCAACTGGATAGCTGCTTACGTGTCCTTCACCTCTCTCTTGCTCACCACCACCATGCCGCCTACATATATCTCGGCCAGTCTGAGGTCTCCAGCGGTCTCCTTCACCATGCACGCTGTCGAGCGCCGAACACTGAGCGTTCCGAGTCGCTCCTTGTCGACTTGATCGAGCTCTGCGCAACCGGGATACCTAGTCTGTTCGGCTCTTCCGCGGCTGGAGAGGGCAAGGGGAAACATGTTCCTTCCCACCCTCAGTTGGCTGGATGCTGGGGGGGCGTCTTGGACGCCGATGGCAGAGCTCGCGTAGTTAGCACTAGTTAGCTGGGAGCTTTATGTAATGGATTGACTGGCGCGCGCGCGGAATTCGGTGCGCGCGTGCAAAATCAATTTTTGTACAAAGGAACCGTCATAGCAGTCACTGACAATTCTGGTCATCCAGTTGAGTCCACAAACTGGCGAGGATTATCCTCCCGGCTCGGTGTCACATCAGGAGTACATTCAAAGTCTAGATCTCTTGTCTGCCCTGCGAATTTCTACTGTTCTACCCCCAAACACCAGAGTCCTTTCGCGCCGGAAGGTCTTGGATTTGCTTGCCTTGAAATGGGATGTGTTTGTTCCACTTCTCAAGGTAACAGGAACCGGCTTGGTGGATCTTGCAGCTATCCACGACTTTCTCAAAGATCCAGAAAAATGTGGCGCCTTGTTCATGTCACCGAACGAAATCTTGCGTCTCGCGGCCGTTCATTGTATACGCGGCATGTGGGACATCACACGAACCAAGGACTTCTTCAAATTCAACCTGTGAGTCCGAAGTTTCTTTGCCTCGAATGAATCCAAATTCTCAACTGCAATAGGGAATGGATTTCAATATTGTGTCGCTGCAAACCGGATGATGTGCTACGGGATGCCCTCACGGATCTAGACCTCGCTCAGCTTTGTTCAACTCTCCAACTCGACCAGGAGTATCACCTGGAATGTCACTCGGATTTCATGAACCCCAAATGGTTCGGAAAAATTATAGAGTGGATGCACGTAAGTCATGAATGCTGTTCGTAGAATCTGTTATCCGAATCATTGTCTGATTACAGACGGGAGATTCCGATCCACCGCCCCAACTCATCCGCTCATGGGAACAGCAGAAGAAAGCTGTAGAAGAATGTTGCGCCCGTCTTCAACGTGAGACGGCGGACAGCGAAGACGAGTAAGTAATTCGGCTCATTCGGTGTTCGAAATGGTTTGCCTTTCGAATTGTAGTTTTATATGCAACATCCGGGTTCATTTACCTGGTTCAATGTCTGATGAATCATTGGTCAACCATCATCGCCACCTCCTTTCCCATCTTCTCGCACTAAGACTGTCGCTTGCAAACACGACAACCAACCGAAGATCGAGCTCGTCTTTAAATGATACGGAATAGCTTGGACGATGTATTCGGCAGTCTCGACGCAGACCTTCTTGTACTAAGCATTCGTCGCCGGGTGTCGATATCTGAAACGATTCAGAACTGTATTTTCCGTTCGCTTTCCTTGGGCTTTTCGGACACGCATGATGGTCAATACAAACCTACCCCGGAACGACCGGAACGGCCCTAAATTTACGTCAACACGCTGATTTTTCTTACCAACGTGATTCGCCTTGCTGACTATGCGTGTGCAAATCGATATATCTGACAACATCTCCTGTGGGTATAAAAGGCAGAAGCCGTCTAACGAGTTAGCACCCCGCAACGACATGTCTGCCTCATATCTGGAAGCCATCACCGTTCGTCGCTCCAACTATGCGCTCACCAACAAATCGTCCGTCTCGGACGAGAAGCTTCAGGATATCATCAAGCATGCGGTCAAGCATTGTCCCAGTCCGTTCAACAGCCAGTGAGTAGTCGGCGATGCGCTTCATCAGAGAGAGGGGCTCATTGTGTTTCAAATTTGAGGGCTAGTCGTGTCGTTCTCGTCACTGGCGCGACCCATATCAAGCTCTGGGAGACGGTCACTGCTACGCTGCTCCCCATGATGCCAGAAGGTACTTGAATCTGGTCTGGCTCTTCAAGTTCCAGGAAATTAACGGTTCCAGGCGAGATCAAGACCCGCTACGCGGGTTTGCTCGATTTGCATAAAGGAGGGTATGGTTCGGTCATGTTCTTTGAGGACCAGGCGATCCTGGATGAGGTACGTGAATATGCCGTGGTTTTCTGTTGGACAGTACTCACCCGTCTTGCAGATAATCCAGCAGCGCCCTTTGTGAGTCGATCGTCACCACCCGTATCCCGCAGTCACTCACCTTCGCAGCGTGGCAAATCAATTTCCCGACTGGAACAAAAACGCCGCTGGCATCCTCCACGCCACGATCTGGACGGCATTCAGCCTGGAGGGGCTGGCTGCGACCCTGCAGCACCCTCCGTTGACTGCCGAGATGATCGCCGGGCTCAATCTTGGGTTCGATGTGCCGAGCACTTGGAAGTCGACTGCTATCCTGCCGTTCGGTGAACCTGCGGCGCCGCCAAAGGACAAGACCTTCTTGCCGGTTGAGGATCGGTTCAAGGTGGTCAAGTCGTAAATTAGACAGGAAATTGAATTAAAAGAGTCAACATCCGCCGCGCCCTTTGTTCGATTTCTCCCCGGTTGCTGATTTTATGCGGAAATATCTCAGCCTTGTCACTCGAGCGCCGTTGCGGGAGGCTATGCAGCGCCAAGGTACGGTGGCTAAACGGTGCGGTAGCCGGTTTACTCCTTTAAAATAAATTGCCCCCCTTTGATGAGCTCCACCAAGTTGGCTTGAAGTCGTGTATATCTTTGCCAACCCTGGACCACTGAGACTCTGAGAGATTATGCTAGCCAGCCCGACTGTTGCGATGGGGCGGTGGCTCTGCTTGATACCGTCGGTCAGCAATCGCTGCCTCGGCGCTCATCAGTGTTGAGACGTTTGAACGATGTTCAAGGACCCCTGACGACCCCCTTATAGGCCTGGTACCGGGACCCCCCATTTTTACCGCACTTTTTTACGATCAATTGTCGATTTTGACGGCATCAATGGCCGATTTTTTACCATCAAACTGCATTTTTGAGCGTTTCACACCAGGCCGGATCTGCTGCCAAAAAATGGGCCTGATCGGAGCACTTTTTCGGAAATGCCCGCAAAAATGGGCCGGTTTTTCGTTTTTGATTTCCCACACAGCCAATTTTTGGACAGTTTTGCACCAGGCCTCTCGCCAAAAGGTGCCATTTTTACTCGCACAGGGCAGCACAGGGCCAGGTCTCTTGGGGGGTCGTCAGGGGTCCTGATGTTCATCCAAACTTGATCCCGCCTAAGCGCGCCACTGTCATCATCCTCTTGTTACGTACAGCGACTAAGTACCCACTTTTTTTTCCCTTCCGCTCCTTCGCTTCCCATTCATTCATGTCTGGCGACATCTCAGATCTCAAGAAAACCAACTTTCTTTACGCCAGTGGGACCGGGAGAGGAGGCGACTATAGGCCAAATGAATCGCAGGAAACACTCATCGTGCCACCGATACACGCCGAAAGGTGAGCAGTACTCGCCCTGCAATTGGGCTTACATATCTACATTGCCTAGACCGAGCGACCACCGTATTATCGTGCACCTCCTAGGCTGGCCCGCCCTCGTCGTCCTCGGACAGCTTGGATTGCAGGCAGTTGGGTGGATATTCCTCGCGGTAGTGACGACGAGGGGACCCATTGCATTGCCGTATTCAACTGCGGTCTGGGCGTCGGAGAATGCGCACCTCGTGCCACTGATAGCGACGCTTATCGCTACTCTATTTGCGGGGTGTTCCAGTTTGTGAGTGCTACTCCATAAGATTGAGCTTTCGCTTATCGCAGCAGCTTCTTCTCGTATGCTCTTCGGAGGTCAATGGCGCTGTATCTCCGCAGACCAATGTCCCTCGAGGCCCTAGGCGCGAGCGTCAGCATTTCCATGCGCACGCTAGTGTTCAACCGTCGCAATTGGAAGTGGCCGGCGATTTCGCTGTTGTGTTTTATCATTGCTGGGATTCAAACTTCCGGGTGCGTCGCTTGAATTGACTCGGTTCCTTTCTGACTTTCGCAGGTGGAGTACTCTGATTACTCCGGTAAAGGTCACCGTGTCCACCCCTCTCGCGGGACTGGAGATCGACCTCTCGAGTCCCGTTCTGCAGCAGATAGCGTCGAATGGGTTGAGCGTTTGCGAGGCTGCCGGTATGTGCTTTGCCGCCCTCTTCCCCCGCAAATAAATTAAATCAATCGTCAGAGGGCGATACGGAGGTGTATGGTGGTGTCCCAGCTAGTGGGTACGCTAGCGGACAGGCGTATCTTGGACTTCCGGCAGCTGTCTCCTTACTAGGCAAAGGCTTCAACGTGTCTACTCGTACGTACGAATCCAACACGCTCCATTCTTCTTTCATTAACCTTGATTTTATGAAGGCGGGATTCTCGCGGCCACGCTCAACGATACGACCGTCGGTTCCTGGTTTATTCCCGCCACGGCCAAGACCACCAAGACGCCCCCGACCGGGATTTCCAGCTCTTATTCTATGACGCAACAAGGTGAGGGCGCTCCGTCTTGGGCGTCAAGATTTTTGTCAAGTTAGATCGTTCAGGGTTCACTGCGGATGTTTCGTGTTCTCAACAGACGTTGACGAACACCACGTCACCGGGCGTTTGGTTTGACACGGATACTGTTAGCAAGTGGGAGAAGATGGTCACCGCGCAGGAACAGATGAATTATGTTATTGCGTACTCGAGTTGCGCGGCAAAAGAGAACCAAAGTGCGTCGAGGGGCCAACATTTGTCAAGTGCTGACTTTTCTCTCTTTCTCTCAGTGAATATCACGGACGCATACTTCAAAGCCAGTGGGCAATATCTCTGGGCAGTCGGGTGCGACCCAGAGCCCAGCGCGCCCAACAATTACAGTAAGACACTCCTCATAATTCATTCTTCCTTGGTTGACTCTCTTTCAGCCCTAATATTCGGCTCGTCGGGAAATTACACGGGAATCACAGGCTCTGGCGAGAACAGCTACATGGTCTGCGACGTCGCACCCAGGATGACCGTCGTCCAAGCGGATTATATTGGCGAGAGTATCAGCCCCATCGTCGACGTCTCGAAAAACTCATCCACCGCGGTGACCGCCGGCGGCGCGGCGGGCGTTTTTGCGATGTATATCCTCACCGATTTGGTTTGGCACCAGCAGGGGATTACGGTGAACGGGGTGGCGGATCAGTTGTTGGAGTTGTCGGATACGATGCAAGGTGGTGATGAGCAGCGGTTCAAAATCACGGAACAGTATCTTCAAGGCGTGGTGGAGTACAGCGGGTCTGTTCTTCGCGCGTGTCTATCTGCCAAAGACTTGGCATTCGCGGGTGGGGTGCCGCTGAATATGACGGTGCCGACGACTGGGACGTGGAACACAGAGACCATGGGCTGGAAGGGATTTTCATCCGGTACGACGGTGTGGATCCTCCTCCCAGGACTCTTCATGGCGTTTGCGACGCTCGCGCTGGTCATCATCGCCGTATACCGACATTGGGACGCACTGCACACCGACAGCCACGGCGATACCTTTGACCCCTCGAATCCTCTTCATCTGATTGCGGTCGCGTCGGCGGGAGGGCTGCAGCATGTGTTCAAGGGATTTCGGGATGATGATATCGACGAGGGTGCGAAGCTTGATGTGCTGCTGGGGTCAGTGCCGGGGAGGGGGCCTGCGCTGGTCAGGGCAGATACGTATGCGCCGGTTGTTTTGGACAGGTTGGATATTTCGAGGACATCTTCGAGGGTGTGATTGGAGTTGGAGTTGGAGTTGCTATGCTATCGCTCTTTAACACTCTATCTAGCACTTACATATTTTGGATCCTAATTTATTCCTTTGTGCTTTTCTGTGGTTCGTTTTGAGTTGGAGCTGCCGCTCGGTGCCAATCAATTGGCTATGTTCACAGCGTTATAAGGGTACTACAGCTGGGCAGTATGAGATTGGAACGAGAGATAGCTCAATGACGCACCCGGAAGTTTTAATTCCAGCTGCAATAAACCAGAGAAGCGATAGAGCCGGCGTGGCGGGTGAATATCACTGGACGCATCGAAATCTTCACGCTCAGCCAAGGCTTGCAAAGACATCGCCGGGGGGAGATACAACCCTGTGCAGAACGTACCCAGGCAATAAGCAGAATCCGATAAGAGAATCCGACAAGGTCAAGGTGGAACTGGAACATAACAAGATCGGAATGAGCGTCGTCGTTATGAGCGTCACAAGGTGGGAATGTGGCAGAGACAGTTGTCCGAGAAGGACAAAAGCTGGCCAGCCCAATAGATGCAAGACAACGCGGTGGTCGTTGGGCCTGGTGGAGTAACCGAAAGACGTGCACTGGCAGGTGCAGTCACGGTAGTGGAAAAAGGAGGGGGGTGTCGATCAAGTTCATCCAACTATACGGGTTGCGAGTTTTAAAGTGTCTCGGGACGCCGCCATACGTATTGGCCATCAACGGTGTCTGTCATTCGAAAGAATGCCCGGTGCATCTCGGAGGTCTCTTCGGCGTTTGCAGTATGATGAGGCCAAGTCATTGCTCGCTTAGACCGGGCGGTGATCCAGTACCTAGTTTGCATGCCCAAGTCTTCTTACATATTACTGTAGTATTTCGACCGGATCTTCGAACCTTGTGACCTGTGACCCTCATCCTTCGATTTTTGAACCTTCGAATTACCATATAAGGAAGGCCGCCGAAGGCGGCCCGGAAACTTTGATGGTATCACTGCCTTTTGAGGCAGGAGGCAAGGTCTGTGACATGGGACACCTATTTTGATCCTTCATTTCGGCCGTCGCTGTGACGCGTGACCGAAGATCCGGTCGAAATAGTACAGTAGATTCCCGGGGAACTTGGATAACGGGCGCCAGCAGTGGTGTTCAGTGAGTCGGTGGTCGATTGGCGTCCATGTATGGAGACGCTCGAACGGCGACCGTCCCAGGCTCGGCCACGGGCTGAACAGGATGGAGAGTTCTGACTCCAAGACACGAGAGACGATGCAGCGCTTGTGGTTAAGAGCAAACGTTGATGATCGCCGTGACACGCCGCCTTGATGACATACTTGGCTTTGTTGGTGGCAGGTTCGGCCATTCTCATGGAAGACGCAGTACTAATCGGGAGGCATTTTGAAAGGTGTCTCTCCACCGAGGCTCCAGTGCAAACACATTTTGAACGTTGGTTGGTCGAGGACGGTGATTTGTGTAGTCCAGTTTGAGACTTCTCTTGCTTGATCCACCATCTCGGCTGTCGACTTCATGCTAATTCGCCAGCAGCATTCCCGTTTCTGGCGAGCGAATTACTCAATCAATCTTTCAGGCTGAGCCCGGCCGAATGCCGACGCGGGGCCTTCCAAAATCCAGAAGCCCCCGTGACGCGTCACTGTCGTCTTTCTTTCTTTCCTCCCTTTCCCTTTTCCGAGCTCGCGCTGCACTATGGCCAAAGACGACGGAGGCATCACTATTTGGGAAGGGAACGAGACCGTGTGGCACGCATGGGAGCCAGAGTGTGACTCATGCGGTCGTCGCGAGTCCTCTTTGCGTGGCAAGAAGCAGCTCCTTTCTTGTTCTGGGTGTCTCGTGTCAAAGTACTGCTCTGTGCGTCTTCACAGACTATCCAAGACTCCCTTCTTACACTCCGACAGAAAGAATGCCAGAAGAAGGATTGGGGCGACAACCACAAAAGCCAGTGCCACCTTTTCGAGGCGAATAGGAAGCTTTCGAGCGTGTTTGCTAAATCCTTGGGTCCGGGGTAAGTGCTGACTCACAATGTACGGGCCCCTCTTAACGCTCGTCCTGACACAGCACGCTCAACGATCCCAAGCTTGATTGGGAATCCAAATTGAATGAATGGTAGCTCCACGGTCTTCGCACCCTCTCATTTGCTGAATCGCTGTAGGAACTTTTGAACGTGGCGAATCATTTTGTCATCGCATCCGCGGCTCTGAAGAACGACCCGGAAGTCGCCGCCAAGTTCAATATCGGCCTTTTGATTTCCGTCTCCGAAGAGCATGTCGGGTCCAAGTACGAGAATCGGACCTTCTTCATTGACCGTGTGGTGCTGCTTCAGCGGGAGGCGAGCGACGCCACTGCGTTCGAGTCTACATGGGAGAAAGGGTCGTATAAAGATACGGTGGCGGCCGTGAAAGCCTTGAAGAAGCACGACAAGGACAATTTCAAGGTCTTTGCTGGTTGGTGCTCGTTCCCGGACGGCACAAAGTCCGGATCCCAGATGCGGTCATTCCCGTGCTCCGACGTCGCGGACGAGGTTATGCCGCCCGGATTCGACCTCACGCGCTACGTCCCACACGTGAATCGCGGCGTAACTCACTTTCACGCATCCTTTTGGCCCCTTCCGCGCAACATCTCCGACGCTGACTTGGAATCTGCCGAGGCGCCGGAAGCGCTCGCCGACTACACCGCCCGTCAGCATCGTATGCTTTCCGGTCTAAAAGGCGGGCAGAACATCATCGGACGGTGCGATGCGGACGGTACCAAGACTCCCCTTTTCAAGTTTTGTAACATCAATGGTCACTTCCGCCCCTGTGCACCTGGAGAGACGGATTTTGATGGACCGATGGAGTATAAGAAGGCTTTGGAGAATCCGAGCAGGATGGTACGCGTTCTTTCAAAATATTTGGACGAGTATGAACAAAGTATGGGCAATTGATCCTTTTTGACCGATCTCTGACTGTTGACAGAACACCGCGAAAGCTGGCACGAAGGTCCCAACGCGAAGAAGATTTTGGTGCCGAATCCGCCCTCGATGGAGCAAGCAATAGAGGATGCAAAAAAGATGATGTGTCCTGGACGTTGTTAGATTACTTGTGTCGATGTTTTCTTGTACTCAATGCCAATTCAACCGCTCTTTTTTTGGGGGGAAGTGCGGGATCAAATATCCGCCACCTTCAACCATTTTGATTTAACGTCCTGCGGATATCTCAAGACCCAGACCGCCGGATGTGGCTACCTATTTTTCTCCCGCTGCCTGCGCAAATTGCGTTTGAATGATAATACAAATGAGTACGTGCAGGCCACCAGCTGCAATGTCCAGACCACAAATCGGAACAATAGATAGGGGGTAGCAACGAACTTCTCGCGTTGATATCCAGTGGACGGTTGCCAGCCTCGATGGAGAGGAAGAACTTGACTGAACTGAACTGACGTCTAGGAGCCCGGGCGGCCGTCTGTCAGTCTACGCTCGGCAGCAGGGGAGGGGATGTCTATCGTGCTCCCGTCGGCACGTGCACTAAAGTCCGACTCCCGTTTAGCAGCCTCCGCAGTGGGTCTCCCCGTCTCCGCGTCACCGGGTGGTTTGCGAGTGCGACTGTGTTTTTGGTACTGCGCAAAGACCAAGACGGTCAAGCCCGCGAGAATGACGAAGGTTCCTGCTGCGACGGCTGCCCCAATGGGAAAGGTCTGGCTGTGGAATTATTTTATTCAGCAAACGCAGCTGTCGCTTCAAGAGCGTAGACGAACCTTTGGGGAGCGGATGCCGCGCCCATGATGCCTGTAAAGACGAGAGTCTAGCTCGTCGACCTACAGCTGAACACTGAGGATACAAGCCCAACTTGGCGGCCTCAGGACGGAGGGTGGTGGGGGGTGCTGAGGAAAAGCTTAAGAATGTATGGTACGCACACACATGCTTTATGTAGTATGCTCCAGGGAGCAAAGATGATAGGACGCACGATGATTTTGTTGCAACCATCATTGCTCTCAATACGGATGATTTTCTGTCAGTGACGGAAGGGAACAATTCGATGGCAACCGGCTTGTTGGTTGAACGAGATTGAATTTAATTGCCGCGGTCTTGAGACTGAAGGAATGTCATCTTGATACCAATTTCGGATGGACAGTTCAACTGGAGACGTTGACGACCGAGGTTGTGATTTTCCTGCTGATCAGGAAGAGTAAGAATGTTCGATGAACTGCGGGAATGATTCTTCTATTCAAGGAATGAACGGGGTAAACATATCTTGCGGGAAGACAAGCACGAGCATACATCCTACTTAGAATCTCCGACTCTAAGAATTACTGATCAGAATCCGAGGAGATGGTTCAGAAACAGGTCCGTATCAGCGCACCCACACTATCCGCGAGCTCAGCCCACTCATCCTCACCCATGCCTATACAATTCTTCTTCTCTACAATATCGAGCCGCGAAATCATGCATCCACGCGCTGCCGAGTTGCGCACGAAAGTTAGCAGTGCATCTCGGGCACCTGGGTTTGGCGTGCTCGCCACGAGACGGATGCTCGTAATGCGCGGATTTCCCAGCAGCTGGAGGGCACCGCAGAGGTGCTGAGTCGCGGCGTTGAGCTGCAGAGAGAGTGTATGGAGCGTGGGGAGGAGAGGATGGATTCCCCCCCATGACGTGCGTGGGACGTAAAGTGCGTGCCCTGCGTCGAGGTGGGTGATTGCGGGGAGGAGATCGAGAAAGACTAGAATTAGCGCGTGTGCGTGCGACTCGTTGGGGGGCGTGCAGCTGATGTAAAGGTGGGTGTCGGAATCGACGCAGTGTCCTGCGGACAGTGCAAGGAAGTTCTGCGAGATGCGCTGGATTTTCAGAAAATGGAGGCTGGGTGCGTCAGCCATACGGAGATGTCGACGGAGAGGCGTCAAGAGCGGGGAAGCGGCCGCAACGTCGTTGGCGTAAAGCGCGAGGCTGACAGTCGTGGGAAATGCGAGGTGGTTGAGGAGCTGAGCGCAGCTGGCCGCGCTATCGCTGATATGGAGGGACTGGAGCACCGGGAGATAGACCATCTCGAGAGCAGAATCTGTAATCTCGACGACACCTGTTAGATTAAGATTCCGCAGACCTGGCGAGGCTCTGAGGGTGCTGCACAGGAGCTGGAACGACGGTGGAGCACAAGTACTGCTCTCTGGGCATGACCACAGCGTGAGGTCCGCGAGATTATGCAGCGAGGACCACCGTAGCAGAACATTCCTTAAAACAAGGGATGCAAGCCGTGGTGCCCGCTGGAACAGTTGATCAGGGAATTCGACGCCGGGAGTTGAATCACTGGGCGATAGGCTCAGTCGTTCGAGGATCGGCAGATCGTAATTGGAAAGCTGATGGACGACATCCAGGATAGGCCTTTCGTGTCCGTTGATCTCGAGGTCACGAAGCCGATGTCGAGATTTGAGGAGGGCGTCGGTAAAGTGGGGGGAATCATAAGACCAAAATGTAATCGTCAGCGGCGCCTGGCCAGAATGGTCTATCTGTCCGAGTAGTCGATGAAGATCGCCAAAGGAGATCTGTATAGAGCTCCACAGTCGATGGTAACCCAAGACGAGGTCGTGCCAACCTCTGCATACGAGCATGAGGCCAAGCAATCCGAGGTTGTAGCGCGAACGCGCGCCCATGGCATAGAAGGCGAAGATGGTGCAAAGAAGCTCGTTGGGAAGTGAGGAGAGACTGGCCATATCTCTCGATGTGTGAGCCTTGGACAGGTGCTGCGCGATCTCTTCATCCAGTCTGTGGACTATTTATCTGCGGTCAAGGGAAAACGAAGAGTATAATACCGATTAGTCTGCGATTGCACGCGGTTTTCGTCCAGAGGCATCGTGGTGGAAAGGATGGACGTCGCAGCTAGAAGTGGCGCCGGTCACAGAACCGCCATGACGACACCTGAACGAATGCGGCCAAAATGCGGGCGTTACAAGCTTCCTTGACGTGCAGGTTGCGTGCAGGCGACGTAGTGGATGCCATACTATGCCATGGCCGCCTTGTAGCCGCCACTTCGCCGCCACTGTCCAAGTAAGTTTTGGTCCGGGGAGAAGTCTACATTTTCTGGTATGGTGGACGGAGCTGGCGGCCAAGGGTCGGTGTCGCGGAAGAGAGCAGTTGGGTTACAATGCCTCAAAAGGGTTTCAGGGACTCGTCTGCAAAAGAAAAGGCACTCAGCATAGGTCTAATTGCCGAGAACCTCTCAATGTGGGCACGTGGTGTAGAGGTTTACCACTCTTGCTTTGCAACGGTTCGACGCCTAGTGCGAATGGTTCAATTCCCAGCGTGTCCATATTATTCGTTTTTTACTGGGGGCGCTTTGCTTCATGGAGCCACCAAGGAGTCACTAAGGATGCAGAGCACTCTGCAGATCTTAGAAGGATGCAGGATCATCGATATTGATCATCGATCATCGATCATTGCATTGATGGCATTGAACCCTCTTGTACTCTCTCCGACTCCTCGGACTCGGCGACACTGATCCATGCCCGAGTGCTGACTCGGCGACACCGATACTTGCCCGATTGCTGACTCGGCGACCCGGATCCTTGCCCGACCGTTGAATACATACTCATCATCCGCTTCTCCCAATTCATCATCTGCCTTCTCCCATGACAATGACTGCTCCCTGGGACGCATTTTTTCGCTCCTTGCCTCCAGCACCCCACATTGACGCCAAGAAAATCCGTGGCAACGTTTCGGACGAAGCAAAGCAATTGAGTGCGAATACTTTTGCGTACTTTACCACTGGCAGCGGGCTCTCGACCAACGTCCCCTTTGCGAGCGAGATTAGTGGTAGGCTTCGGGTGGTGGAGGCCAATGTGAGGCATGACGACAGAACGGGGGACGCAGAGGCCGAGATCATCGTGGAAATCGAGGTCACCGAAAGTGAGTGGCAAAAACGTCGTGTTTCCGAGTCCATCGACTGTTTTCAGGCATGTGTAATGTGTATGGCACGATGCATGGCGGATGTGCCGCATTCATGCTAGACCCGTGCGTCGCCTTTCTTCTGCGCGGATATGTAGTAATGCCCTCCTGCTTAGATCCACCGTCTCCTCGGCGATTCTGCTGGGTCTAGTCAAGGGCTTCGATGGTTCCGGGGTATCGCAGAATATGAATGTCCATTGGCACCATCCAGCACCGCTGTACGCGTTGCACGCGCAGTTAGCTCATACTAGGCTGATTTCGATTTTTCTTAGCGGCACGACGTTGGTGATTACCGCACGCTCTGTCTTTGCGGACGGCCGCGCGAGGCTTTCTCGGTGTGAGATGAGAGACAAGAGCAGCGGGAAGCTTGTCGTGTCTGGCACCCACACGTTCCTCAACGCCGGGAGAGCGGTCAAGCTTTGAACTTGTGAGTCTAAGGACACGTATTTCAACTGTATTATCCTGGCACTGACTCGGGGTGAGCTAGAGTCTTGTTTCTGTATATAGAATGTGTTTCTTGGAAGAGAATGATTCGGGCGACCCCGTCGTCGCTGTCTCGTCCGCTAGTCCGCTACCCTCGGCACGCTGGTGGCGGCGGCTGACCTTGACACAATGCCGCACTTGCACGGCACGGGCCGACCCTAGCCTGGAGCGCCAACTTGGAACACAACCCAGTTCACCATTCCTCTCTTTCCCCTCAATGTCTTCCAGCTGGCACTCGTTCCAACGCTCCCTGCCCCGCGCGATTCAATCCGACGTCAAGAATATCAGAGGCAACATTTCGGAAGAGGAGAAGCAGATTTGGGTCAATATCTTTGCATTCTTGACCACCAGCGGCAAGGAGCCGTATTGCAGGGATATTGGCAGTAGGCTAGAATTTTCTGAGGCGAATGTGTGGGAGAAGGAGAGGAAGGAGCCGGCGGCGGAGGCAATTTGGGAGATTCAAGTTACGGAGGGTGAGTGTCTTTTCACTGTCACTACTCTGAAACTTTTTCACGCAAGCAGAGATGTGCAATGTGTATGGAAAGATGCATGATGGGTGTGCAGCGTACATCGTTGACTTGTAAGTCAAGTTCTTGGCTTTGGTACTTGAGGTTTACTTGAGTAGAACGACCATCGCTGCATCAGTTCTGCTCGGACGAACCAAGGGGTTCGACGGTTCGGGGGTCTCGCAGAATATGAACATCCATTGGCATCACCCGGCCCCGCTGTGCGTGAATTCAGATTGAACTCTCTGATACTTACGTATCGTATTCTAGCGGCATTACCCTGGTCATAACCTCGTGTTCCGGAATAATAATATGTGCTAACCACACTTGCTTTCACGTCCGACGCTTCTCCGCCGCTGTCGTCCGTCACCGCGGATTCCCTCTGTTCAAATTCGTGTGTTCATCCATGCTGGGTGCGCGTTGAATGATGATTTATCGCATCTCCGTTTGCCGTCCCATAAGTTTGAGTTGCGGTCACGTTTCCTTGGAACATATAATCCGGTCTCGGGAGCATTACTGACTCTGCTTGCCCCCATGACCACCGCTTGGGACTTGTTCCAGCGCTCGCTGCCCCCCGCACCAAACGTGGACGTCAAGACCATCAAGGGAAATATCTCAGATACGGACAAGCAGATCGTTGCCAACATCCTGGCCAGCTTTATTACGGGAAATGGACTGTCGGAAACCCAGCCATTCTGCAGTGAGATCGGGGGGAAGCTGCGGGTCGTCGAGGGTTGCATTGATACCGAGTTTGAACTCAACTTGTACGGTCATCAGCGGATCCACGTCTTGACCACGCGGTGTGCGTTTGCGGAGGGCCGAATGAGATTTGCGCGGGCGGAGCTTAGTTAGGGATAAGAAGAGCGGGATGCTTCTCGTGTCTGGCACGCGTTTGTCAATGTTGAAAGGGTGATAAAATCGTAGGCAAATCAGTAGATGGCAGCGTCTAATTCCAAAACAAGGGCGGCTGAATCGGTGTTGTAATTGCACAAGCTTCAAGAAAAACAGCGACGCAAGTAATTTAACAACGACCCGGAGAAATCTTCTCCTTCTTCAAGTCCTCTATTGCTTGTTCGGACGACACCGACGACGGAATCGGCACGAGAGTCTCCGTCACAATCGCGTCGGGACCTTCCTGCCAGGTCGCGCGGTGCTCTGCCAGCAGTGTCAGAAATGGGGTTATCCAGACTGATAAATCGTCCATACCCTGCTCATAATCGTCCAAATACTTTGCAAGGAGGCGTACCATCCTGCTCGGATTCTCCAAAGCCTTTTTATACTCCACCGGTCCATCGTAATCCGTCTCTCCGGGTGCACAGGCGCGGGAGTGACCATTGATATTGCAGAATTTGTAACGCGGAGTCTTGGTACCGTCGGGGTTCAACTCGCCAATGACGTTTTGTCCGCCTTTGAGACCGGAAAGCATACGATGCTGGCACATGGTGTATAACGCGAGCTCAGATGGAACCTCGGCAGATTCCATGTCGGCGTCGGAGATGTCGCGCGGAAGGGGCCAGAAGGATGCGTGGAAGTGGGTGACGCCACGATTAACGTGAGGGATGTAGCGTTTGAGGTCGAAGCCGGCAGGCATAACTTCGAGCGCGACTTGGAAGCACGGGAACGACCACATCTGGGTTTCAGCGTGTGTGCCGTCCGGCAGCTTGCAAAAACCAACGAAAATCTTGAAACCCGCTTTGTTGAAGTGTTTGAGAGCTTTTACGGTCGCTGCTGCATCTTTGTAGCCCCCTTTCTTCCAATTCGTCTCGTAAGCGTCGGCATCGCTGACGTCTCGCTGAAGCAGCGCCACGCGATCAATGAAGAAGGTGCGATTATCATACTTGGACCCGAGATGCTCTGGGGAGATGGAAAGCATAATGGCGACATTGTGGTTGGTGGCGACTTCCGGGTCGTTCTGCAGAGCCGCGGATGCGATGACAAGATGGTTCGCGACGTTCAAAAAATTCCTGTAGCGATTCAGCAGATCCGACGGCGCGATGTAAGGGTCGAGCTACCATTCATTGAATTTGGATTGCCAGTCGAGCTTAGGATCGTTGATCGTGCTGGGAATGATTGTTACGAGGGACGCGTCATTGCGACACACTGCTCACCCAGGACCCAAGGATTTAGCAAACACGCTCGACAGCTTCCGATTCGCCTCGAAAAGATGACACTGATTTCTGTGGTCCTCGCCCCAATCCTTCTTCTGGCATTCTTTCTGTCGGACTCGGGTCAGAAAGGAGTCTCCAGTAGCCTTCGACGACGCACGGAGCAGTACTTGGACACGAGGCAGCCAGCACAAGAAAGGAGCTGCTTCTTGCCACGCAAAGAGGACTCGCGACGACCGCAGGCGTCGCACTCTGGCCCAGCTATCTCCCACAGGGTCTTGTTCCCTTCCAACATCTTGGAGCCTTTGGCCATAAGTAGTGCAGCGCGAGCTCGGGCGAGGGAAAGAAGAAAGAAAGATGAAGGCGACGCGTCACAGCGGCTTGAAGGCCCCGGATCGGCATTTGGCCGGGCTCAGCCCACGGATTGAGTAATTCGCTCGCCAGAACGTAGTCGTGTTGGCGAATTAAGTAAGTACAAGTGGACAGCTGAAGAAAGAGCAAGCTGCACCGCATAAATGATGGCTGATCGGGTGATGAGCGCTGAGTAGCCGATATCTTTGAGGGTCCTTGGTGGACAAAACCTGGAATTGTGCAGGGATGTGTGTTTCTTACTTCAAATCTCGACAAAAATCTCAAGATCTTGAAAGATTTGGCTCACTTTGAAAGTTGAATCAAGTTCTTGCAACATCCATCAATATCTTGCTAATTTTTGCACAATGTGGTATTTCAAGCAGGGTTCAGGTGATATTTTCTGTATTGCAAGGATGCAAGATCTTGTGAGTCAGACAACAAATGGAAACAGATCAAAAATTGACACTGAAATCCCAAATTCTGTAGTGTGTCACAAGATCTTGGAAGGTTAAAGGCCGCAAGTGTCAGAGCAAATCCCACATGGCAATCACTGATTTTCTGATTGCCACCCACTCAGGCTGTTGATCTGTTGGCAGCCGAACTGCCAGGAAAGGGATAGATCACACTGTTGCACCCTTCAACATCAAATGATTGATCACAGTAGCGGCTTGAACTCGGCCACCATGGCACCACTGACTCTGGTGAGATCTTGCATCCCTATTAGACTTGATGAGCCATATTTTGACTTTCAATCTTTCAAAATATTTGAACATTTGCTGCAAATCAGTGGCCTCAAAATGAATCAGTGGAACTTGCACAAACTTTCAAGGTCTTGGGGGGAGGAAAACTCACAAGATCTTCCAAGATGATGGTCAAATAATGCCAGGGCAAGTCCACAATCTTCCAATATCTTCCAAAATCTTGAACAAACTGGAAAATCTTGCCAAATCTTGCCAGATCTTCGAAGATGTCACGGAAATGATGGTTGTGGCAACAAGAAAACACCTTTTGTCCACCAAGGGCCTTCATACATATCTTCCGTATCATGGTAATCAATGACTCTTTTTTTTGACCACCACATCCACCGCCCGAGGGCTGCATCTCGTATCTCGGATTCGCTTTCTTGCGCACTCCACCAACCTGGACCTACACTCTAGCATCAGGAAAACTGGGGGCTGCTGGATAGCACTGTATAGTGCTGCATAGTGCCATAGCACCAATAGCTACATCCCCACTATGCAGCACTATGCAGCACTATGCAGTGGCTCCTTGCCGACGTCTGTTCCAAAATTATTTCGAGCCTCCGCAGCCGAGTCTGGATTCTCGCACCGACAAATGTGACGCAATGTGAAGGAGAAGTAAAAATAAATGTTGAAATTCCACTATCTAATACACGAGGTGGAATCTACGACAAGCTACACAACAGACCGACACAGTCGGGACTCGGCGATCGCCGACTTGAACGACACGGCTTGAATGTCGACACAGTCGCTACTACATGCGATAACGACACGCGTCGTATTGAATGCACTCAACGACGACGCCCTAGCTTGGCAAAATAAGTATAAGCTTGGAAGCAAGTGAGTAGATGCTCGTGGAGGGTGGCGGTTGGACGGACCGACGACCGTCACGGACTTAAGTAACTGCGGCGGGGCATTTGCTGTAAGAGGCAGCTTTGGACTGGGGTCAAGCTTGCGGGAGGAGGATCATGGTGCGCAAGAAGTGGGGAGACAGGGTGGGGGATTTTTGGCCCACAAGCCGAACCACTGCTTAAATGAGGCCAGCCTTGTGCAGCCGTGTCAAACGGACTCCTTGGAAACGGACAGGTACGTCAAGCGACAGATATGCGAAAGTAATCCATAGTCTTCCATAGTGGCCATAGTGCTATGGGCACTATGGCAGCTATGGCTCCGCTACGGTTTTCCTGATGAGGGATGAACACCGCCCGTCTACGGGTAACGGCCGTCAATCTTACGGCTTGAGACGGTTACGGGCCGTCAAAAAGACGGCCGTCTTTTTCACATTTCAATGGGTCCGACGGGACGGGACGGCAAAATTGACGGGTACGGGCCGTCAAAAGACGGGTCCCGTACGAATGTCATCAAAGTGCCCACACTTGAACTGTGAAAACCATCTTGCCCTGCTGTAGTGCTCTCTAGAGATGTTGCCAATGTCAGTACATCTTATTCTGGTGAGCCAACCAAGAGTTCACCACTGTTGACAATGGTTTGATGTAGATTTGGAGTCAGATGTCCCATCAATCAGCCAATAAGAGGCTGATAGTGCCCTCGGATCCAAAGCACATTGTCAACACCTGCTTGCGCCAGTTGTCCGACCACCGGCTCAACAGAGTCCGGTCAAAAATACCTCTGATCCGTCCATCACGGATGCCAACCCGTAGACGGCCCGTCAATCTGTGAGATTGACGGGACGGACGGCAGTGTTGCCGTCCCGTACCCGTCCCGTATATTTTTTCGGGGAAGGGCCCGACGGGGACGGGTACGTACCCGTGTACGGACGGCCGTCAAACGGGTTGACACGGGTACGGTGTGCATCCCTACTACGCTCTGCTCGGGTCGACCGCGTGCATCGAGCTATTTCTTCCAAACTCGCTCTCATTGGAATGTGCCGGTCATTTGCGAGAATGCCCGTATGCGCCAGCTTCCGCTCTAGCACCGTCCCGTAACTCAAGTCTGGTGTCAGAGACCCTGGAAATCCCAGGATGTCTTCCGATCAGCGGATACATGGACATGCGTATCTGGGGCGGCATACTGCTGTTGATTTTTGGGGCAAGGCTTGAACACGTCTACTCGTACGTTTCAGTCCATCAAAGTATGCTATTCCACCCGCAATGCAGACGGAATTCTTGGTGCTATTTTAAATGCCACGCGTGTGCGATCCTTTCACCACAAACACGTCACCTGAAGGTATTCCGAGCTCGTACGAAATACAACAAAGTGAACTTCTCTTTCCTAGCCATTCATCCTTCTGTCCATGATCCGCTCAGGTCTCACCGCAGACGTCGCGTGCACTCCAAATTCAACGGCGGATAGAACCCGCAGCAGTGGCACGTTGAGTCAGAAATCATTTTTATTACTGAGCGGGGTCGGCGGTGAGCACTCCTACCAATCCTGCCACCGTCTCTGTCATAGGCGCCAGGGTTATTTGCCCATCGACCGGCAGCCCTAGGTGTCCTGGATGGAATTTGAACCAGCGTGCGGCAGCGTCCGGAAGCCCAACTCTCATAATCCAGATCCGTGCTACTGCGATGATCACCCCTCCTTCGGACTGGGACATGTACCTGCGCTCGTTGATCCCGCTTCCAACGTCGGGAGGCAACTTCTCGAACAAGAACAAGCAAATCTTCATGAACCTTATGACTTGTTTTACCACGGCGGCGGGCAGTCGAGATTCGTGCCGTTCTCGAGTGAAATTGGTGGGAGGCGAATGTACATGTTCGGGTTGTGGAGGCGAATGTTCGGGAGAATGAGCAGCTTGGAAACAAGGTCGGTGTGAGTTTTGAGATGCGTGATTGGTACTTGCCTTCTGCTGAACTTTGCTTTAGATACGTGCACCGTGTCATGACTTGATATATGTGGAACTCGCAGGGCTATTGCGTAGCGGTACATCCCAGTAAGTCATCGCTGGGATCTTCATTACACTCGAATGCCATGTTTGAAAAATTTGAATCATCGTAACGAACGCTTGAAGCTTCAAGACAAACAGCGACTAATCTAACGACCCGGACACATTTCGCTCTTCATATCCTCTATTGCTTGATCCAACGACCCCGACGCCGGAATCTGCACGATAGTCTCCTTCGCATGTGCGCCGTCAGGACCTTCGTCACACATCGCGCGGTACTCTGTCGATAATAGTCAGAAATCGGTCAATTGAGTGATGAATCGCCCATACTTTGCTCATAATCGTCCAAATACTTGGAAAGGAGGCGAACCATCCTGCTCGGATTCTCCAAATCTCTCTTATACTCCACCGGGCCATCGTAATACGTCTCTCCAGGTGCGCAGGCGCGGAAGTGACCGTTGGCCTTGCAAAACTTGTAACGCGGAGTGCGACTACCGTCGGGGTTTACAGCCCCAATGACGTGTCTCCCGCCTTTGAGACCAGAAAGTGCTTGAAACTGGTGGAACGTGTACATGGCGAGCGCTGATGGCGCCTCGGCAGATTTCAGGTCGTGGTCGGAGATGGGGCGTGGAAGGGGCCAGAAGGACGCGTGAAAGTGGGTGATGCCGCGATTAACGTGTGGAATGTAACGGTTGAGCTCGAAGCCGGGCGGCATAACCTGTAGCTCGACTTGGGAGCACGGGACTGACCACATCTGCGTCCTGGAATCTTGACCGTTCGGGAGCTTGCAAAAACCAACGAAGATGTTGAACCAGCTCTTCCCGCGCTTCTTGAGGTTTTCCACGACCGTTGCTGGATCTTTATACCCGCCTTTCTGCCAAGGAGTCTCGTAAGCGTCGGCATCGCTGACGTCTCGCTGAAGCAGCGCCACGCGATCGATGAAGAAGGACCGATGCTCATACTTGGACCCGGCATGCTCTGGGGAGACGGAAAGCATAATGGCAACATTGTGTTTGGCGGCGACTTCCGGGTCGTTCTTCAAAGCCGCGGATGCGATCATAACATGGTTCGCCACGTTCAAAAAGTTCCTATGGCGATTCAGCAGATGTAAGGGTGGGGTGCGAAGACGGTAGAGCTACCATTCATTCAATTTGGATTGCCAATCGAGCTTTGGATCGTTGATCGTGCTAAAAGATGCCCGTTACGAGGCACGCGTCATGCGACACAACACTTACCCAGGACCCAAGGATTTAGCAAACACGCTCGAAAGCTTCCTATTCGCCTCGAAAAGGTGGCACTGGCTTTTGTGGTTGTCGCCCCAATCCTTCTTCTGGCATTCTTTCTGTCGGAGGGTAAGAAGGTCGAGTTTGGAATACCCTGTGACGACGCACAGAGCAGTACTTGGACACGAGACACCCAGCACAAGAAAGGAGCTGCTTCTTGCCGCGCAAAGAGTACTCGGGACGACCGCACGAGTCGCACTCTGGCCCAGCTATCTCCCACAGGGTCTTGTTCCCTTCCAAAAGCTTGGAGCCCTTAGCCATAAGTAGTGCAGCGCTAGTCTCTCTTACAGACCTTCGCGCTCCGTAACCTCCGCTAAGAAGGTGCAGTTGAGGTGCAGCGCGAGCTCGAGAAAGGGAAAGAAAGAAAGAAAGACGAAGCCAGGCGTGGCACGGCGGGCTTCTAAAATTTGTAAGGCTCCGGATCGTCATTCGGCCGGGCTCAGCCCGAAAGCTTGAGTAATTCGCTTCCCAGAAAGTTGCCAGAAAGAGACAAGTTGAACCAAGCTGGACCACACAAATCCCATCGCCAACGGCCATCACTGCCATCATGATCAACAGCGAGTCTTGCTCGCAGCCGCCGCCCAAGCGCTGCATCTCTGGCAGCTTGCCACTAACTTGAAGCACACTCGTGTCTGCGATGGCTCGAATTCCGCACTTCCCCCGAAAAAAAACAAGCGGTTGGATTGGTATTATAATTACAATCAGCAGAAGTTCCAAGTTCCAAGAAAGACAGCGACGCAAGCAATCTAACAACGCCTCGGACATTTGAGATCAGGGCCTTTCCTGAACTTCAAATGGAAAATCAGCATCATCGGTTGCGGCCCACATGAACAGCTTCATCATATTCTGCATTAATGGCTCGAGTTCAGGCGGCGGCTTCCGCACGGGAGTCTTCTCCTTCGCAGGGGCGCTGGGACCTTTGTGCCAAGTCGCGCGATACTCTGCCAGGAGTCAGAGATCAGTCAAAAGAACAGACTGATCAATCGCCATACCCTTCTCATAGCTGTCCAAATACTTTGAAAGAACGCGTGCCATCCTGCTCGGATTCTCCAAAGCCTTCTCATACTCCACCGGTCCATCAAAATCGGTCTCACCAGGTGCGCAAGTACGACCGTTGAGGTTGCGGAATTTGTGTTGAGTACTGTCCGGATTGGACCGGTCAATGATGTTCTGCCCGCCTTGCTGGATACCTGAAAGCATACAATGGTGACGGGCGGTGTAGTCAGCGAGCGCTGACGGCGCCTCGGCAGATTCCAGGTCGACGTTGGAGATGTTGCGCGGAAGGGGCCAGAAGGATGCGTGGAAGTGAGTGATGCCGCGATTAACGTGTGGGACGTAGCGGTTGAGGTCGAAGCCGGGCGGCATAACCTCTTTCGCAACGTAGGAGCACGGGAATGACCACAACTGGCTCCCAGATTGTTTGCCGTCCGGGAACATGCAATAACCAACGAAGAGCTTGAAACAGCTCCTACTGTCCTCCTCGAGATCTTCCAAAGCAGCTGCCGAATCTTTATACGACCCGTGCTCCCAGGTAGTGTCGAAAGCCTCGGCATCGCTGACGTCTCGCTGGAGCAACAGCACGCGATCGATGAAGAAGGACCGATTTTCGTACTTGCCCCCGGCATGCTTTTCGGAGACGGAGATCAAAAGGGCGACATTGAAGTTGGCGGCGATTTCTGGGTCGTTGTTCAAAGCCGTGGATGCGATGACACGATGGCTCGCCACGTTCAAAAAATTCCTGTCGCGATTCAGCCGATCCAAGGGCACGATCTCACGGTCAAGTTACCATTCGTTGAGCTTTGACGGCCAATCGAGCTTTGGATCTTTGATCGTGCTGGAGGGTGAGTGTTACAAGGGACCCGTATAATGGGAGGCGGCACATACCCAGGACCCAAGGATTTAGCAAACATGCTCGAAAGCTTCCTATTCGCCTCGAAAAGGTGACACTGGTTTTTGTGATTTTCGCCCCAATCCTTCTTCTGGCATTCTTTCTGTCGGAGAGGTAAGAAAAGAGTCTTGAGTAATCTGTGACGACGAACAGAGCAGTACTTGGACAACAGGCACCCAGAACAAGAAAAGAGCTGCTTCTTGCCACGCAAAGAGGACGCGCGACGACCGCACGAGTCACAGTCTGGCTCCCACGCGTGCCACACGGTCTCGTTCCCCTCCCAGATCTTGCTCTTTTTGGCCATGGTGCAGCGCGAGCTCGAGTGGCAATGGAGAGGAGGAAAGAGCCGAGGGAGGACAGAAAGACGAGGGCCACGCGTCACAGCGGAAAGCCCCGGGTCGGCATTTGGCCGGGCTCAGCCCACGGATTGAGTAATTCGCTCACCAGAACGGACGTCGTGTCGGTGAATTACGCATGAAGGTGACAGCAGGAAGAACTAGAGAAGTCAAGCTGCACCGCACAAATGATGGCCGATTGGGACTTGAGCAGCCGATACCTTCCGGATCATGGTCATCAATGACTCTTGCTTTAGACCACCATCCACCGCCCAAGCGCTGCATCTCGTTATCTCGCATTCGTTTTCTTGCCCACTCCACCAACCTGGATAAAAGCTGACACCACTCGGGCCCGGCCCGGGGAGCCTCAGTTTCCCTCAATTTTCGAGCGCTTGTACTCAGTCCTTACCGGACAATCCCAACAGATAGAGCCTTGAGGAGCACACGGGCCTTGACATTTCCAGACTTTGTCGGACAACTCTTCCAAATGCGCTCACCCGCCTCGACAGCAGTGCATGGTACTCATCTGTACCAGAGTCTAGGACCTTGTCTCGACGGTCTCACTTCAGGGTCTTTCAACTTTGTGAGTGACGTGAATCTGACTCAGCTTGCCTCCGACTCCGAGATGCACCGACGTGTATTCATTGCAGCGACAGACGCCGCTGATGGCAGAACCTCAGGTGGCCTCTCACACGCCGTGTAGTCCGACGAGGATTCGCATAAATATGTGGAGCGACATCAGCCTTTTCCCCCTCGCCTTTTTTTTGCTACTGCACCCAACCAATGCACGTCTTTCGGTTAGTTCTTGCGTTGGGTTTGCCATGCATGCGCTCATCTCCTGGGCCAGCAACCACCGGGTTGCCTCGCACCTATTGGGCTGGCCAGCTTGTGTCGTTCTCGGACAACTTTGTCTCCAGGCACTAGGCTGGGCATTCCTGGTGGTCGTCTCAACATGGGGACCTATCCCTCTGGCGCAGTCCTCGGCCATCTGGGCCTCGGAAAATCCACACCTTGTGACCCTCATAACGACGCTCATTGCGACCCAGTTCGCTGGGTGTTCCAGTTTGTGACACGGCGGGCAAAAGCCAGCGAAGGTCAAAGAAGCCTTCCTTTAAAGAAGGTTTCTTTGACATGGGCATTCCCTGACCGTGCCTTGTTCTTTGACATGCCGTTGATCCGGGGTGACGGCGACTGCACGGCTTTGTTACATAACTAGTCAAAATAATTCCATTTTGTACTTCATGTGATGGACTTGTACGGAATTCAAACTTCCGGATCAACGGCATCTCAAAGACCAAGCTACAATGACGGATTGTCCACGTCAAAGAAACCTTCTTTAAAGGAAGGCTTCTTTGACCTTCGCTGGCTTTTGCCCGCCGTGTGAGTGCCACACCTTTGTGAAGTTCAATTTTCACTAATCGGTTGGGTGCAGCTTTTGCTCGTATGCTCTGCGCAGGTCGATGTCCTTGTATCTCCGCCGGCCCATGTCACTCCAAGCCTTGGCTGCGAGTGTGAACATTTCGATGCGGACAGTAATATTCACCCGCCGAGGCTGGAAATGGCCGGCCCTATCGCTTCTCTGGTTTATCGCAGCTGGATCCAAACATCTGTGTGCGTCTTTCATCTATCCCTATGGTTTCAAACCTTCGTCTGACCCTCAACAGGTGGAGTACTCTTATAACGCCTGTGAATATCGTCATCACGACCCCGTTGGTTGGCCGGGAGGTCGACTTGGGTAGCTTCGCGCTTCAGGAAATGCTCACGAATGTGTCGACCGTTTGCGAGACTGCTGGTATGACGGCCCGTTGTCACAATACCGTACTCAACTAGCGTGTCAAGCTCGCCAGAAATTCTCGGCAGTCTTCCGACCAGCGGATATGCAAACGGGCAGGCCTATCTTGGGCGTCCTGCGGCTGTCGATTTTTTGGGACAGGGCTTCAACGCATCTACTCGTACGTACCCGTCATAGTCGCTCTCATTGATCACTTACAAACCCCGTGTAGGCGGGATGCTCGCTGCTACTTTGAATAACACACACGTCGGATCTTGGTTCATTCCGGCCACTGCGCAGAGCACAAAGCCGCCGCCCAGAGGAATTTCAAGCTCGTATGAAATGTTACAGCAAGGCGAGTTTCTTCTTTTTGCTTCTCAGGACTTCCGTCAATCGACGCAGGTTTCACCGCCGACGTCGTTTGCACCTACCAAAATTTAACGGTGGACACGCCACTGAAGGTTGGCTCGGAGAGTATCTTTGTTGCTGCCTGGAGTAGTAATGTTTCCGTCATACCCGCTACAAACGTCTCTTTAGTCGTTGCGGAGGCTGAGTGCCCAGCGAGTCTCAGCCGTAGGTGTTTCAATTCAGACACCAGCTCGATGACATTTTTAACCAGGAAACGCCAGTGCGGAATTTATATTGGAATCGGGGCAATACTTGTGGGTACTTGGGTGCGACCCTGAGCCAAGTGTGCCGAATAATTACAGTATGGGTAGTGCTTCATTCATTTTTTCGTTGACTGATATCAACCTCATTAGATTTGATATTCGGGGCCTCGGGAGATTACCAGAATATCACTGGCACGGGGGACTCGAGTTATCTAATCTGCCAGGTTGCACCAAAGACAGTGGTTGTCCGTGCAAATTACGCTGGCGGCACTGTCAACTCCACTGTGGAAGAGGCTATCCACTCTCCCACTCTTATTGGCGGTGGTCCGACAGGATTGTTCGCGCTCGGAAACGATGGGCTGGAAGAGTTTTTCTCCCGGCACGACTGTTTGGATCCTCCTCCCCGGCCTATTCATGACCTTAGCGACCTTGGCACTCGTCTTAATCACCTTGTACCGACATTGTAGTCTCGGGACCAGACTATATACAACTGACGAACAAGTAGTTGTATATAGTCTGGTAGTAAACACGCGATTCCAAAGGGCGTGCCGGACCTTATGTCAGCACGTCACATGATATCTGCGTGGCCTCCTTCCTCCTCGTCTTCCCGCCTCAACCTGCCCGTTTCGCCCATGGAATCCGCCTCAGAACGACCTCCCTCATACTCAAAAACACTTTTGAAGATCCTTTGCGCGAAAATCCGCTCCGAAAAACACGACTTCCGTGCTACCGTCGGTTCCCAATGAAGACTCAGTCGGACGACTCGCGCACATTGTCCCGTCGAGAAGGGGCCTTTATGTTAGGGAAGCAGGGACCTGGGGTAGTAGAGTGTCTGGTTGACGGGCCTTGGCCGGCCTGAGAGCTTAGGTGCGTCGCTGTCGCTGTCGCTCATCTTCTTGCCCATGTCTGTCACGCAGGACTACGGGAAGACATCTCTCTCTTCAACTCTGTACGGCCCAATGTGGGCTCCAATGTCCGGTTTCGTTTCCGGCTGTCCGTCCACCCGTTGTTATCTCGCCCGTTTCTCAGCCCACGTACCAGCGCTGCAGTCTCCGAAACGACCCCACGCGAGAGACCCGTTTTCGACTTTCCCTTGACCACCAGCCCATTCATTACGGACCTCCGGATGATCGCCTCCAACAGCAGCTTCCGCCGCCCCATCACCGAATCGAGACCCAACGACGGAACTACTCAGCTAAACAATTCCGATGCCTGTCTGGCGGCATTCCACTCGGTCTCCGTATCAGCTAACAGCACTCCAGCAGAGCTCGTCTGCTATCCACCCTCGACACATCCGCGCCGCCTCCTGCCGTTCCCGCCTTTCCTACTATTCCCCGACGCCCGTCTCGTTACATGAGCGAAATTTTGCTCCATCGGGCTCGTCATTGGTGTTCAGGGGCCTTTGAGGCATTCAAGAGCCGTGCATAGGGCGGCTGCTTAACGGCGTGGAGTCGCTTGGAATAAGATTATGCATGTATTCTGTCGATCCTCGATTAATGCATCTCCATTTTGAGTCGAATTAATTCCCAGGTGCATTGAAGCTCTTCTCTTTGTTGGCTCTGTCTGTGTCCTATGTATCTAGTGGCGACTCGTCAGTTTCCTGATTGCAGAATGCTGAAGGGACTTCCGTTGAACGCAGAGTAGGTCAGGATGCTGCCGTAAGTATGCATGGACTTTGGTTGGTTGGAAATATTTTCCTCTACTTCTAAGAACCCTTGGGTGACATCCCGTAGTCTAGTTGTCGCTTGAAACGCGTCTGCTGAGCCCGAGATGAGCCCAAACGACGAGGTGTACACAGATCACGGCTGTCGCACGTGACGTGCTGACATAAGGTCCGGCACGCCCTTTGACAGGACGTGTTAACTATAGGACTACCGACATTGGCATGAACTGCATGCCGATAGCAGCAGCGACACCTTTGATCCTTCGAACCCACTGCACCTGATGGCGGCAGCTTCTGCAGGCGGGTTGGATGGTACGTTCAAGGGATTCCGTGATGAGGACATCAACGAGGGGGCGAAGCTCAATGTGCTTCTGGGGTCGTTGCCTGGGAGGGGATTGGCTCTCATGCGTGCGGATAACCAACCCGCTGATCTCAAGCATCAACTTCTTGGACATACTCCCTTGTCGAGTGTCGAGGATTTGTAGAGAATTATGCCGGATTTTTCATTTTTCATTTTTTATCCACAGGGTTTTGCGAATAATATTCCTCATCGATAACTGGACGGCTCGACAGGCCGAGCAGCCTTGGAGGATTGACTTGCCGATGACGCCGAGTTGCCGAGACCGAATGCCTGCGTGAATGCCATCAGTCCGACTCGATCAAACCTCTTGCTTTGTTCCACCATCTTCACTAAGAGGCCGACAGCCGCGCACCCTCTCTCAACCCTCTCTTGACCTCGTAAGTTGCCCGAGACGGTATCTGGCATCGCTGTAACTGATCATTCCATCTCGTCGTCCTGATTAATATTCTTCTTTCGTGTTCCGGTCAGTGTCCGGTTGAAAGCACAGATGGCAAGCGGTCAAGCGGGGCCGAAGGACATGACTTGCCATCGCCGTTGTTACAGATCGTGCGAAGCTGCCACCTTTATACTCTTGACTTTTCCGCAGCACCCTCTTCCCTCCCTTGGGCAACCGCCCGGTCTGCATCTAGCAGCACCATCCCTCCTTACTCCTACTGCAGTCCGGTTCGTTTTCACTTTACATCCATTCAAGAGTAAACCACTAATCTTCTGTCAGTGTCGTAAACGCACGACAATCCCTCGATGCCGGAAATTGTGGTCGAAGGGCCTGACGGACTCTCGTCTCTCAAAGCGACGACCTTGCGAGGGCCGCAGCCAATACCCACGACCCACTATCATTTTTACAGGCCTGGAGCCACGATGCCGGGTGACTCGTCCAACGATGGCGCCGCGTACCTCGTCGGCTTGATATGGGTCTTTTTTATGCTTTGGGTGTTCGGCCTGCTCCCCAAGCGAGTCCCCAGGATCCCTCTCGATGGTATAACGCAAGTCTTCCAGCGCTGGCGGCCGCCGCAATTGCCACCGCAGAAGGTGTCAAGCGAAGAAGTTTCGGAAGATGTGTTGGCGCCGCCATTTGCACTACGCCGTCAGGCTCATCTGGCTGCTGAATTACGCGCGGCCAAGGAATCGTTGAAGGGGCGAGGAACGGGGGTTGATGCCAGGAGGTTAAAGGCGCGTATTCGCGTTCTTGAAGGGTTGCAGAGCAGCGCGCTGACCCCGGACTCTGAGGAGAGCGGCGATCGTGAGGCCAGCGAGTAGACAAAAATATTTTCTAGCTAATGAGATATCAGGGTACGGAGGTTGATTTCAACCATCGGAGTCGTATTTTCTGCTTGCCAAGCTGTTGTCCTTTTAATGTCCATCAAGATGAGCGGCGCCCAAGGGCGATGAGCGCTCGTGGCAAGGATCGTGTGAAGATGGTTGAATCTGTGCATAACAACAGCCTTTGACAGGTCCACAGCCGCACCTCCTTCTCTTCATCCAACATCCTACTTACCTCTGTCCCTACTCTTGTAAGTACGTCCTCCTTTGAAGCAGCTGGGGCTTTATTTCAGCACAGGTGACCCATGGGTTGCTCCATAAATGGCGTGCCTCGGGAAATGTATAGTTTGCACGCGGCGGACGCTGGCAGGCGAACTTTGCCCGCAGGCTTGAAAAGATCCATTACATTCTCCGGAGTAGCATCTTCGGCGACTGTTATTCTCGGCGCTCTAGCATGGATCATCTTCATGCTCTGGATTTTCGGCGTGCTCCCCAAGAGAGTTCCCAGAATTCCTTTCGACAGGGTTAAGGAAAATGTCCGACGTTGGGCTTCCCAATGGTGGCCTCAGAAAACGGAGTCAGAGATGTACGACGACGCCAGCGCGCCCTCTGCTGCGTTTCGTAGGCAAGCACAGTTGGCTGCTGAGCTGCGCGCTGCGAAGGGACAGTTGAAGGGGCGGGGAAGTGGGGTCGCTGCGGAGAGGACCAAGGCGCGCATTCGGGTGCTCGAGAAGCTGCAGATTAGCGCCCGAACTTGCGAGTAGCGCGCTTTGTCGCCTTGAGATGACGACGAGATATCAGATACCACAGCAAGACGGGTTGATTTATGGTTGATTTCAACCGCAATTGTATATACCATCTGCCATTCGATACGGTAGACCAATTCATTCCAGTGCGCTTTGTGATGAGTGCTGTGAAGGCAGCGGGAGTCGCCCAGGGCAAAGATCTGTCAAAATTGGCGCCCGGTGAACTTTTTCCCACCACGCCTTGCCCTCAACCCAAACCGTACGGCAATCTAAGTAAGTACGTTGAGCCTGAGTATTAGAGAATCTTGAATGGCTCATACTCTGTGCCAAAGCTCGCCGGTTCCTTCTTACACCCGAGAAATCCCACTATCACAGGATGGCCGGCGTCTTCTCTATCCTCGCAACCATCTGGTTTCTCATCTGGCTGTGGCTCTCCATAAGGGCGCACTTTTTCTCCGACCGTAGAACGCCTCAAGGTCAGCAACGTCGGCCTTCGCCGGAGCCCAACAGGGAGTCTGAGCAGGGCACGCCGTCTGACGCAGCCCCTTCTTTGGCCGCCCGTCAAGCACACGTCGCTGCGGAGTTGCGTGCAGCGCAAGGGGTTTTGAAGAGAGCGGGGAAGGGACAGAATGTGGAGAGAACGAGGGCAAGGGTGCGGGAGCTTGAGGGGTTACAGAGTGATTTGCGGGGTTGAACGGATATCGCTTCCAGAGCATCGGATTTCAGATACAGGATTACAATAAGAAGAAATAATCGAAAACAGCTAACGAGGGCTCCACTGAACATCCGCCGCATCCGTCACCTGACTTTTTGAGGTTCTAATTGCATTGCAAATTGAGTCCACTTGTTCGTGCGGACTTCTTGTCTATACAGTGTAAAGAGACTCGGAGTCAGTAAAAGACAAAACAAGATTTGGCACTCACTCGTATATGGGCCACTTGGCGAGGCTGAGTTGAATCGTGCCAAGCACGGGGAAGAACCTCTTGTTGAACCTTGCAAACGCTTCTTTGAATGCGGCTTCGTGCTGGCGTTCGCTGTAGAAGGTTGGATTTCGGTCTGGATGCAAGGGTGTAGTAGACGCACAATTGATAACGTCGCCTAGCAGGATCCGGGAGCAAAAACATGATTTTGCGGATGTTGAGATGCGGTTTCTCGCAAGAGAGGAACGTCGCAGGGATTCTCTGCGATGGGTGATTCAGTCTCGGAGGCCTTTGAGGCACCGATAAACACACACACCCTTTTATCCGGCTTGGCTGAGGCCTCAGGGATAATGTATTCGACATGTTGAAGGTTTCTACAGGTGTTGAACAGTCAATTTATAGCCGTGCTCGTGGAGGAATTCGGTGGCTGCGACTCGGAGCAGGTCGGTTCGCTTGGAGAAGGAAACGGACTCTAGACGGGGTAAACTGCAGAGTACGTGAGCGAGATTCCATCACGGGGATGGCGATATACTTCAGCTGGCACAATAATGCGAGAAAAGAGGCGCTGCAAGTTTCGATGCGAAGCGCTCGGAGGTTGGGAAACCGAGTCGGGTCCTTAGTCAGCATTTTGAAGCTTTGGGAGGATGGCCAAATCAACAGTTCCAGAGAGGCGAAATTTAGTTTGTGAAAGTTGAGCAACCTGCTTGTTCTTCTTGGGTATGCCCATGCCGTTTCGATGAGTAGAAGACGGGTCCGATAAGATGACGCGTCGGGGTTGATACGAGACAAGCCGCGACACAGACCGGAGACGTTGTCGGAGCTGAATATGTAGAAGGTGAGGAATAGGTCTGTAATGTTTGGAGCGAGGTCGAGGATATTTTCCACTCCTGGGCCAAACCCGCCCTCAATACGCAGCTTGCGGGTGTAACGACCAAATTCTGGGTGCTTGTCTTCGAGGACGCGCTCCAGAGCGGTGACCTGGGCAGTGCGCCGGAATATGATGGTGTGGTACAGGAGGGGCGTTGCCACCCGCAGCCAAGTACGGGAGACGAGTAGATATGTCGAGGACGAGTAGCCGGCGGGGAGGAGGGGCTTCTCGTTGGTGGCAGAGAATACCTCCTCGGGTACTTTGAGGAGAGGAGAGAGAATTTCGGCGAGGATTTCTTCGGGGACGCGATCCATGGCGTGCCACCGCAGAGTGGAAGGGAGGATGGTGGAGAGTGTAAAGATGAAGATTGCGGCGGTGCAGGGCATTTCTATACCTACCATTGTCCTCCTCGTATCCCCATATGCAGGGCAAAGGGACTCGCGACACGCTCACACGTGGACGCGGATGACGGATGATTAGTTGATGATTGTTTACGTACGTACCTTTGAAGGCTTTGCGATGTATGCAGGAAACATTTATCTTTGTAAAAATGGTCTATTGATTCTCGAGGATAGCCTCTATAGCTTGGGACGAGATTTCGCGGGAAAGGACGCGAGCATGCCGGTGAATACAGCCGTCGCGGCCAATTTCCGCTTCGTGAGATCCCAAACCTGTTTAGTTCGTCAAAAGAAATCGTCATAATCACAAGTCGGTTCACCTCAGTTCTGCAGGACATGGCCCCGGAAGTCCTGGCAAGAGTCGTGTTGATGAAGCGTAGTTTCGAACCACTGAGAAAGAGTTGAGCTCGACGAAGTACCAAGATGATTCAAAAACTTACAGCTGCACGGGATTGTGGAATACCGTGTTGAGGCCCAACGAAACTCCGGAGGAACCCATGCCACCGTCAGCAAGATCGAGGGCGGACACGGAAGCCGACGCGTATCTGTCCGAGTCATCAAAGCACGATAGACGAGTACTCGTGCTTACTCGTCTATTAAAGCGACCAGGAAGGTATTGCTCAGCTGATTCCGGCCATCTAACATCTGTATACTCCAGTTCAAGTGTCTGGCAATGAGAAGCAAGCTAGATATTACCTTGGACGACGTCGAGCTCGCACACAAGGGTCAGAACCTGACCGTTTCCCACAGGTTCCGGATGCACCGAGACCTCGCGGACGGTGTGCTGGGTCGATGCGAGAGTGATGAAGCAGTTTTGCGGGGCGCGGTAGGCGTTGATCCACCTTACCGCCGTCCCTTTGACTTGGGAGGATGCGTTGCCGGCGATTGAGGATAGAATGGCGTTGGGGATGGGTGCGCTGAGGATGGCGACTTGGCCGTCGAGGTCAAAAGCCATTGATATCACGGGTCGTCGGAGAGCAAGATGCTAGCCGATTGGTTGATGGCCGGATGCTCCGGAACCGGGAGTTGAAGAGGGAGAAGAGGACTTCAAGAGGTGAAATTCCATGTTTTTGCAACTTACGCTTGCGCTCGAGACCCTCAAGGGAGGAGGACATGGTGGTTTGATTCAGAACAACTTGATTCCGAGTCATCATCATTCCATCAGCGACCCTTCCAGCCTGCGACCTCCTGCGACCCCAGATTATTACCCTGACCCACCGCACAATTGTGCCACAATGGATCGACCCCTTTGCCCAGACGTTGCTCTAGTGCGGCTTGGGTGCGGCGGTACAACGCTTGTAAGCGCCATCAACGCGTAAATGTCCGAGTCGGAGGCGAGTTGCAAGTTTGCATAAGTATCTCCTTCCAAAGTGGATCCTTCCCTGGTCCACCAAGATGGTTCCCCGAGTTTACACCTCCAATGCTACCAATGTCGCCCCTCTCATCGACACGAAAAAATCGGTCTTTACCCGCGTCCTACCTGCGCATCCCTCGTCCAAGGACATCATTGGCGGCTTCCCCGCATCCAAGCCCGCGTTAATCGACGAAGCCACTGGCGTCGTTTTGACACGCTCTCGGCTGCGCGAACTGTCGTTGGCTCTAGCATACGGTTTGCAACACCACTCCTCCCTCCAGGCATTGGCGAGGGGGAGCACGGCATTGGTGTTTTCGCCGAATTGTCTTGCATATCCAGTTATTGTGTTCGGCTGCAAGTGTCACCTCGCTTCTATTTCCCCACTGGCGCTCATTTTATTCCGCAGGCATCGCAGCAGGCCTCCGCCTCACCGTCGCAAACGCTGCGTACCTCTCGCACGAGCTCGCTCACCAGTACACTGATAACGGCGCGTCGTTGCTCTTCACCTCTCAAGACGGAGTGAGTGTAGTCCAAGCCATGTTCGCTGAGCTTGGTGTGTCAAAAGAGGAGGCGGCCAGAAGAACTGTCGTTCTTGATGCGGATTTGGGATGGGTAGATGGCAAGGGCCCGTCTGTGACCAGGTTTTCCGAGCTGTTGAGCCTGGGTGCACTGGAGGAGGAGGAAAAGTTTAACGGGGCGGCTGCAGATGAGACGGTGTTTTTGTGCTATAGCTCTGGGACGACGGGAAAGCCCAAGGTGTGTACCTTATTCAACTACTGATCAGATGCTGATATTCTCAACCCAGGGAGTCGAGACGACCCACGCGAATATGGTCGCCATTCTCGACATCCTCGCGCCTAATTGGCCAAAGTTACCTGCGGGGAGGGAAATTGTCCCCGCGTTTTTGCCGTTCTACCACATTTACTCCCTGGCGATCCTCCTCAGCCTGGGCCTCACCTTGGGCTGGACCTCCCTCGTCCAGCCACGGTTCAATCCGGTTCAGTTCTTTAAGGCTATTGAGAAGTATAGAATTGCACTTGCGTGTGTAGCGCCCCCTGTGCTCGTTGTGCTTGCGAGGCATCCAGGTGCGTATCCAACTAATTTTCCAGTTGAGGCTCATGGAAGATAGATGCGGGAAAGTATGATTTATCCAGTTTGGAGTATATGCTCTCGGCTGCCGCGCCGCTTTCTGCGGATCTGGTGAAAGAGGTACTGGCCATTTGAGGTTTCAATATATTCAGTTGTGATTGATTCACTCGTAGGTTCAAACGAAAATCGCTTCCGGCCGTGCGGACGGCGTCAAGTGCAAGATCGTTCAGCGTAAGCTACATGGAAATCTTCCTACGTCATCTAAAACTCTTCCAGTCTACGGCCTTACAGAAACCACCACCGCGACCAACTTTCTGTCCTTCGCCGACGTAGATCGCAAGGTGGGCTCGGTAGGGCCTCTAGTTCCTCATCTAGAGAGGCGCATCGTAGAGGACGAAGAGGGGAATGTGGATGTAAAGGATGGGCAGCCAGGGGAGTTGTGGGTGAGAGGGCAGACCGTTATGAAGGTGCGCGCGCCTTGAATTATGTCTCGCATCGTGGCGTTAATGGGGGCAGGGGTACTTGAACAATCCCGCTGCGAACGAGGAATCGTTTGCGTCTGATGGGTGGTTCAAGACGGGAGATATCGTCGTGCGGGACAGGGAGGGATATTTCTGGGTTGTGGATAGACGCAAGGAGTTGATCAAGTACAAGGGATATCAAGGTACAGCAAAACCCCGCGAAGATGTTTGTTGACCAAGATGCAGTTGCTCCCGCCGAGTTGGAAAGTGTGCTCTTAACGCATCCCGACGTCGCCGATGCAGCGGTGATTGGCGTGAATAGTGTTGAGGAGGCGACCGAGTTGCCTCGGTGAGTCTCTCATCTTCAATTTATTCCAGATGAATGTTGAATCTTGTAACAGAGCGTACGTAGTACATGCCCGCCCCGCTGAGGTCTCCGCAGAAGCTTGCGTTCGAGAAGAATGTGGCGCGGTGGATGGAGGGAAAGGTCGCCAGGCACAAATTTTTGAGAGGAGGCGTGCGCGTGGTTGATGTTATTCCAAAGAGCGCGGCCGGGAAGATACTGAGACGGGAGTTGAGGGAGGAGGCAAAGAAGGAGGGTGTCCAGGCTCGGTTGTGAGCGATGTCATGTAGTTGCAAGTTGAACAAGCCGTGTCAGCCGCTCTGTGGTACTGTTGTTACATTATCCTTCCGGACATGCCTCTGAGTTGAAGTAGGTTGAGGTCGCAGCTGCAGCTCTGTCGGACCGTCGGTCGAGGAACGAGAAAGAACATAGATAATCGCAAATACATAAGAGCATAATCCAGAAAGAACTGGTAATAAATGTTCTGGCAACTGGCGTTATCTGAGCGACTCTAGGCCGGACTGAGCCACGTATCCTGCGATATAACTTGAAGCTTTAATCTACCCGCTGCACACAGCTCGTCCACCCGAGATGTGACCGCCTCCTGTTCCCGAGGTGGGTCGTACAGGCACACCAAATCACTTTCGAAGCACCCCTCTGGGACGTCATCACTAGACGCTCTCGAGCAAATACACTCGTAGTACTTGGAGTCGCTGAACTCCAGCGAACTCCGGCAGGTGAAGAAGCGGAGGCGGGGGATGAGAACTGCCGAGTCGGAGTCGTCGGTTCTTGTGAGCCGGGTGAGGAGGGAATCCGTGATCAAGTGGTGGTCAGTTCCACTGTAAGCCTTGTCGTGATCTCCGATGGAGAGGGATTCCAGGGCTTGCAGACCGTGGAGGCATTCGACAAGCTCCGCCTCGGTGACAATGAGATCGATGAGGAATAGTGAGAGGAGGTGAGAGGAGAATGAGGACCGCTGGGATAAGGCCAGGAAGTGCTGGGACGGCCACGGGAATGATCCTTGGTAAAGCTGACTGCTGCGCGGTATGTTCAGCTGCATTGTTTCGAGAAGAGGGAGGGTCAAGCTCGAAAACATGCTTCCTAGGACATCCTTGAAGATGCTTCCAGCGAACGGCTGGTCGGTATCAACGTCGATGCGCAGCTCGCCGATACTTGATGTCGCAGGAATGATTTCGAGATCCAGCTCCCAGACAACTTCGTCGTCCATCATAAACATCTCGAGTGTCAAGGACGCTCCGTCCCGGAGACTGGGCGTTAGAGCCACGATGTCCGGGATTTGGACGGAGGATATTGTTAGACACGTCAAGGAAGTCAGCTGACGCAGTGGGAACTTGGAAAACCCGTCGGCGAGTCCGTAGAAATAGAGGATTTGCAAGGCGGGAGTGCTGGAGAAAACATCCAGCGCCGATTGCTCGAACTCGCCTTCCCCGAATTCTATAAACAGACTCTCCAGACGGGGCAAGTGGCCTTCTATCGAGGACAAAGCGGCCACCATGATTCCGTCGTAGCGGATCGTCAGGGATTTCCATCGCTCGGAGCTCGAGGCCAGTAGCTGGACGGCAGTGGCATAGCTCTGTTTGGCTTCAGTCCCGCTGAGAACGAGCGTGAGAGGGTAGCGGTTGCTACGAGCCAAGGCAGCGTTGAGTAGCTGCATGACTTTGGCAACGTCCTCGGGCTCATCGCTCCATATGGAGCCGACGAGACGGATTTTCCTCCACAGAGAGGGCGTTCCGAGGATGATGGAATGCCATTGGGAGCAGACGGTCGACAGGTCTAGCAGGGGTGCATGAGCGAGGTGCTCGAGTTCTTCCCGGAAAGAGAGACTCGGATCTTCTTCCGGTAACCCAGCCTCTGAATCGTCCTCATCAAAAGGGCTCCAGTGCATCGAAAATATTTCGACGAGTAGCTCTGGAGGTAATTTTTGAATTGGAGCTGAAGGGCTTCCGGAGATCCACTTCCGAAAACTTGCTATTGCCTGACACGAATTCAGTCTGGCGCTTACATATGGAGACTAGGGGTACCGAGGTTATTGGGGCAAAGTTGAACGACATCTCTCGTTCTAAAGTGGCCAACGGCGGTGGGATGTGGTGTGACGGTGAAAGTAAGAAAGAAGCCGCGATTGATGATCAAATAAGTTATGTAACCAATATGGGATGTAAGTACAGATTCTAAGTTAAGTAGGGATGAGCAAAGAGAACTCGGTTAGGCATTCTCCGTGTCTGCAATTTTTTTGAGCGAAAGAGAATTTTTTACAGACTCAACTCACCAACTTCTGCCAAACCAACTTCGAGCCGCAGTTTCCCGGCGGCACACAGTTCTTCTACCCGAGCTGCGTTCACGCCACGATCCAACTCGCGAGGCGGATCGTCAAGAGAAAGTAAAACACTTTCGAAATATTCCCCCTCCAACAGGTCGTCGGACACCCGTGTGCATACAAATGCGAAATACAACAGATCGGTGAATTGCAGCATTGTGCGAGCGACGAAAGAACGGAGCCAGGGAACGAGAGGTGCATGAGTGAAATAGTCTGGCCCGTTGAGAATAACAAGGTGGGCAAGCAAAGAATCCGTAATGAGGTGGTTGTAACCGATGCCGCCAACTTCAACCCCCTCTGGCCGGTGATCTGCGATAGACAAGTTTTCCAAGGAAGGTAAAGCCTTGAGGCATTCGATGAGCTCTGCTTCCGTGATCACGACGTCGGCGATGTCAAGAGAGCAGAGATGAGCATCGAACGACGACCGCTGGGATAAGGCAAGGAATTGTTCGCATGGCCAATGCAGTTTCTCCCCGATAGCGAGGATTTTGTCCTTGAAATGGACGTACACCTCGAGGGTCTCGAGAAGAGGGAGGGTCATGCTGTCGAACATGGCGCCCACCATCCGCTCAAAGTCAAAGACGGTGGGATGGATGTCCTTGTCGAGGTCGAGGTCGATGTGGAGAAGGCCAATGTTCGACCTCGAAGGCGATAGCCAGAGGTTCGAGATCTGGGCAACGTCTTCCTGGGACAAGAATAGTTCCAGAGAAAAGCACGCGTCGTTCCGTAGCGGAGACATTACAGCCCCGATATCTCGTGCCTGCGACATGGATACCGTGAGGTACGTGACGGTGTGAAGCTGGGCGAGTGGGAAAGTGCGTAAACCACGAGTCGACCCGTAGAATTCGATGGTTGTTAACTCTGGGACACTGGAGAAGCAGTCCAGCGCCGACAAGTCGGATTCCCCGCCCCAGTACTCTATGAGAAGAGTCTCTAACTGGGGAAGACGTCCGCGGACAGACTTGAATGCGTCAAAGAGAGCATTGTCGTAGCAGACGTCCAGCGCCTTCCATTGTTCGGAGCTCGCGGTCAGAAGCTGGAGAATGGGAAAATGGCTTGGTTGAGGTTCAAGGTCGCTGAGGACAACTGAGAGGGGGGAGCCATTGCTACGAGCTAGGGCGAGCTCAAGCAGATGCGCAACCTTGGGGAGCTCTGCGGGGATACTCCAGATAGCGTTGACAAGCCGAATGTCGCTCCAGAGCAAAGGTGCGCTCATGATGATGCCATGCCACTCGGAGCATGTCTGCGCCAAGTTGAGCAGGGGTAGATGAGCTAGGTGCTCGAGTTCTTCGCGAAAAGACAGGGTGGGATGTGCGTCGAGCAGCATCTCGGCAAAGGGGCCCCAACAAGTCGCGAAGATCTCGAGGAGCAATTCGGTAGGGAGTCTGCCGATGGGCGAAGGGGACGACGACGCGATGGAATTCGCCATTGAGCCACTGCAGGAACGCAGAGTGACTCGGTTAAAGACAAGACGGACGGCTGACAAGACCAATCAGACAAGACGGACAGCCACCAGACTGCTTGCCATGACGCGACGACCATTGGCTGCCTTTGTCTGGCTGCTATGCCTGGCCCTCCTCTGCTCGACACGCGCGGACGACGATAAAGCATGTACGGGCCACAACGCCGGAAAGTACTACGACTTGAACCGACTGCAGGCTGGGTCCGTCCGCAGCACATACGTGGATCCACAGCGGCTGACGTTCCCCCAGCAAAGACTACACTTGGAAGACCCCGGGGGGCAGCGAGATGGTCCTTAGCGCTTGTCGGGGCGTTTCACGGGAGACTTGGCGACTCGATGGGGAGCCCCCCGGTGGTTTTGTACGTCGAGGTCATGGAGACTTTTCTATGGGGTGAGTGTGCGTTTTTGCTTCACAATGGAAAGCTTACCTGGAACAAGGCAAACGAGCACGAAGCTGTCGTTTTCGGGTCGTGCGGGACACCCGCATCTCACTCTCTCGGGCGGCTCACAGTGTTTGGACTCGGATGGAAAGACAGTCGAGCATATGCGCGGGTCCACTGAGATCGAATTCATTTGCGACCCGTCGGCTGGTGCGGGTTCACCGAGGCTTGTGGCGCAGTTACCTCCCGGTGGTGAAGACGAGGCGTGTGCTTGGTTTATCGAGTGGAGGACCGCGGTGTGTGACGCTCATATCGCAGAATATTATTTACTCATATCTACAGGCTGCGTGCGCGACCAGCGAGGGCGTTACATTCTGGGGCTTCATCTGGTTTATATTCGTCACGTATGAGGTTCTTGATTCCAATTTGCGTCCTGACCAGCCTTTAGGATCTTCCTTCTGCTGGTCATGTACCTCGTCTTGGGGACGGTCTACAACTACTTTGTGCTGCATCTCACCGGCTTTGACGCTATCCCGCGATTTACTATTACCTCCATGGTTTACCACGTGCGGGAGGCTTGGGATCTTGCAAAGGATTGGTGGGCGGAAAGTCGTGGTGAGTGCAAATTATCTTTATTTTCAATCGACTTATTGGTCCCAGCCACAGGCAAGTTCAACTTGAGCTCGAGCGCAGGCACACGCGGACCCGTTGGTCTCGGTGGCTTGCCCGGATTCTCCTCGGCACGGCGTCCAGATCTCGAACGCGATGATAGCGACACGTCCTCTTCTTTCAGTCGCGGACGCGGAAACGGGAATGCTAATGCAAACCCTTTCATCCGGACGTCGGTGCGGAAGGAGTCTATTCCATCAACAGGTCTCAACCCTGCGAGCCACCAAGCACAGACTATGGCTGGTCCGCCCTCTCCAACTGCGCCGTCACCTGTACCTGCGTCGACGACACCTGTCAACGCTGTGGGCGTCGGGGGCGGGAACCTCGGGTTGAATCCAGCCAGTCATCAGGCGCAGGTCATGACAGGGTCTACGCCGGAAGCACCGACGGTGTCTTCTGCTGCTGGCCATGGATTGAACCCGGCGAGCCACCAGGCGCAGATGATGGCAGGGATGCCTGTACCGCAGCTCCAACAAAATACGAGTCCACCTCCTGGACGGCAGGCGTTTTCGGTGGGTGAGGACGACGATGGGGATGGGGATGTCTAGGTCTGTAGGCGGACGATATGGTTCGTTTCGTATGATTTTATTTCGCTGTTCAGTCCATGTTGCATCCTCCGAATAAATTATCTTGTGCTGGATCGGTCGTAGATGGACCAGCTAATAAATGAAATTCCAGCGCAACATGGTGCTGGCGGCGCCGTATTGTTTGCAATTTTCAGAAAAGCTTCCGCATTGACCGAAGGGAGTCTAATTATTCCAGCAAAAAATGAACCTCCATCAAGTTGTAGTGTTGCCGCTTGCGAGGAGGGTGGTAATCAGCTAGAAAAGGAAATCACCCGTAGACCGTGTTGACTGATGCCAAAAGCGGCGCCCACTGGCCGGCGCTGGTCCGCTGGACGTGCCAAGACTCAAGAGAGAGCGTGTGATACTTGCGTCGTTTACGTAAGAGAGGGACAATGATAAATTTCATGGTCTCTTCCCACCACAGACTATGCCGACTATAACCCCCGCCGCTCTCGAGCCTCGCAGCGTAGCTCTGCCGCCCGTCGCTAGCCCTGGCGAGCACGCTAGCTTTTCCCATTCTACTACCCACACGCATGGCCCGACACCCACAGTGACCTTCAAGTCTGACAGGCAGCACAAGGCGTCCGCTGGCCTCATCGCTGGTGTTTCTATTGGCATCATTGTCTTTCTCGCCGGTCTCTTCTTCATCCGCTACCTGTTTGTCCGTCGCAGGGCCAGGCGTTTGGCGGCTACCAAGGCCGCTGGCCCAGGCGTCATGACGATGCCGGCAGACACCAAGGCTCCACCAAGCCCACCACCTGTGCTACCCAGCGCACCCGATGCTGTCGAGCTCGGGCACTACCCGCCCACGGGTCCGAGGCACGTCCAATCTGGATCGGGCTCCTCATCGTGGTCTACACCCTTTTCCCCGCCCACCGCATCTGCTGCACCGGGCCCCACATCCTCACCTGCTGCGCGTCAGGCTTACCTGGCTGCTGAGCTGCGTGCTGCTCAGGCGCAGCTAGAGCGTGGTGGCAAGGGCGTTAATGTCAAAGCGACCAAGAAGCGGATACGGGAGCTCGAGGAGAGACAGAGTAGTGCTTGGGCGCTTGGATTAGAGTAGGAGCTGGTGCGTCCTCGATCTGTCTTGCACTTCCTGCTCGCGGGGCTCACCTCCCTTTCCCCCTAGGTCTCAATCTTTTTTTCATTATGTTACTAGCGCATTTACGCCCGGGTGTATTTGTCTCCCACGGACTCCTCAGCCTACCCTCACGACTCGCGTGTGCCATCTTTGACGGGACACACATTGCACCCTACCCACGGATACCACCCTCGCTTGTACTCTACCCTGTTTTGTGTAAATGGAAGTTATGGAATGGCATTTTGCTTGCTAGCACGACAGCTCAAATCAGCCAGCGAGTCTCGGTATTCGGGGGCTGAGACTTGAGCGGACTTGACGGAGACTTGCTCCCTCCTTTTGGCGCTGGGGTGCGGATCCTTGGCAACGATACGGAGGTCGTTCCCGGGAGGGTATCTTGGCATCGGCGTCTTCACGACTTGCTTCGGTGTAAAGACCGCAACTCAATGAGCGGAACTGAGTCTAATCGGACCCCGCGACGTCGACCCCGCGTTGTCACCGCGGTCTCGGGGATCCAGTCGGTTTCATGGGAGACGGAGTTCCTGTTCCGTTGTCCTGGTGGAACTACTATTGGCTCAAGGCCTGATGTTCCGAACCACTCTTTACTCGTTCCAGCTCGACCATCGCTGTTGCATCCGTATTGCCTAGTTTGAAACGCCAGGGCCACGAGCAAGCGACCGGGGACTCCCCCGAGACAGACGACGTCCCCGGAGGCCTCGGAACTCGAGCCTGCTCGAAATCAACTGTGGGGCGAGACTCTCTGGCTTTTGTAGGCTACACCGGTGTTCTAGTCCGAATTTAAGAAACCTTCCTAATCAGGCCGTTGGCGTAGTGGCCGATTTGGGCGTTCGCATCAGTAGCTCGTGATGCCATCTTCACTTGGCTCACTCCCGCCATATTCAAGGCTGCTTGCGCTTGACCAGCCATGAAACTGCCTCGCATAGCACGCTTGGACCTGCTGCACGAGCCAGGCAGACTTTCAAAGCGTTGGCCGGGTCCATGAATCCGAGTCATTATTTCATGTTCACCGACAAAGACATTCGCGTACGGCATGCCGCACAGCCCGTGGTCCCTGTAAAAGGCATCCATGAAAATGCTCTTTGATCTGACATTGTTCTTCCTGGGCCACGCACAGATGCTGAACTGGTATAAAAGCGAACATCACCACCCGCGCTCTTTCTTCTCCCCAACTCACTCATGGCTTCCTTTCCTCCCATCCAATTATCTCCCCCAGAGCTGCTTTCGGAGATCTTTCAGCATCTCCTGTCGCACGACTTGTTTTCAGCCGCCCAGGTCTGCGGATTGTGGCGCGAAGCGGCACTCGGGCATGCCAGCCTTTGGACGCGCGTTACAGTGTCCCCCGAGTCTCTCAGCTATCCCCACGGCCTCGGAATCGTTCTACGACGCTCTAAAAATTTGCCCATAACCCTCGAATTTCTTATCCCTCCCAGTCAACCCGGAGAGACCCCGAACGACTATGCAGCGCTCTGGCGTTTGCTCACATACATCATCATACCTGAACTGGCGCGTTGCGCGTCTCTGCGGGTCATCGCCGACGAGGTGGCTTGTGGCACCATCACCAGTGTGTTCTTTGGCCATAAATTCCCGCTCCTGCGGTCGCTGCACCTGGTCAATATGGATGTGGATCCCCATTGGCAGGTCGTTCTCGCAGGGAGCGAGTTGCCACCTGTGCCACCTTCGTTTCTTTACTTTGATCTACCTGAGGGGCACGCGCTGGAAGAATGTGTGCTCCATGGCTTTACCTTGGGGTACCATTCGCTCCCAGACCTTAAATCCCTCTCTATTGTCAATCACAACCCGAGTCTCCTCGACAGCGGCGGTGCTCTCAACCCGCAACTCTTTGCCGTACCCACCGACCTTCGACTCGACAACTTGTGTATCCCCGTCATCGACCTTCCCAAAGACGACGTCCTCGACCCGTGCGCCACAGGACTGACAACTCTTCACCTGTCCCGAGTCCGGGGCATGCCGCTCGACTCTGACGAGGATGGCTCGGAATGGGACGGGATGGAGGAGTACCACTCCGGTCCGTTCTTCAACGCATTGAACACGTCCCGTGTTCGCAGCTTGACGATGGAGGAGTGGGACGCTGCGGGACAGGTCGTGGAGGATTTCATCTCGACACTCCCCTTGAAGTACCCCAAGTTCCCGGAGCTGACGCACCTCTGTCTGCGTCGCATGGAGCTTGGACCCCCTGAAGGGATCATGCGCCTGCTAAGGGCGATGCCGGCGTTGAGGGAGTTGAAGATTGAGGAGTGTCCTGAGACGGCGCAGGTTGTGTTTGAAGTGCTTTGCCTGGATGAGAAGTTGTGTCCTGGGGTGAGGCAGGTGGAAACTGGGGATGGCCTGCTTTCTCGTTGAACGAATGGCTAACGACTAATGACTTTATGTATCGGCATATCTATATTCATGAATAAATACGAAATAAAACTAGAGAGACAAGGAGAAAATTGCAGGCGCCGTCTCCGGGGTTGGTGCGGGGCCTGAGTCTTGAGAGTCCGGGGAGGACTCGAAAAGAGTTGTGCTCCCCAAATCGTCTTCCCCTTCCAATAAACGTTCGAGGACGTCGCTGTGCAGGATTGTCAGTCAAATAAAACGGAGCTCATCGAAAGACGTACATGTAAAATTCGGCCGACGGGTGGCTGCTGTTGGATGGATCGTGTCAGGGCCAAATATTACATGACAACAGGACGAACTGTTCGCTGTGAGATTTCAACACGTCGAGCGCCGTATTGATGTTTGGCATGTATTCAGCTATTTCCTGCCCCCACATTTCGAGGAGCAATACCATAGCGGATTCGAACAATGGGTTCTGCGGAAATTGAGCTAGAGGAAGTAGTGAGTTTTATAATGGACCTGGCTGAACACGGGAGGACTATTAGGTCTGCGTTTTCGATGTATGTCGGCAATGCGGATGCATTCGCGAGCGGCGGAAAGGCAGATGGGCGTGGTGGGGCTAGTTAGCTGAGATGAACGTGTCAATCAGCTCTCATCCACAAAGAATAGGAACGCACTGGGATCGACCGCATCGCAGGAATAAACGGGCGGTGGATGAGAATTCGAGTATGGTGATATAGGCAGTGTAGAGTAGCTGATTGATCTAGACCGACACCGTCGAGGTGGTCCGGATCCCAATGAACTAAAAAAGAGGTTCAGATAGGTGGATGACGCAAGGAATACAACCCACGTCGTTTTGGGATCGAGGCAAGCCATTCGTTGAGGGTAGTTTGGAGGGGGGGTACTGCAGGCCGGGCATCTATCACGGGTCGGATATCTGCAAATTGGCCACGAATGGGAGCTACAGTGCTGGAATAGAGGAATCGGAGAATGATGGACTGGATGCGATACAGTTTGATCAGGCAATTGAAGAAGGCAAGGTCATGACGATTGTCCCCGTCAATGTACGAAGGAAGGTTGACGTGGATCCTAGACTATGGTTCAATCGAGGTTCGGGAAGAAAACTCGACGACTTACTCGGTAGGATCAAGAATGGGTGATCTCCCCAAACTTGCGTTGAGTTGCCCTTCTAGGATTACAAGGGCCCTGGCGTAGATTATGAGAAGCTATGGACAATTGTGGACAAAGACTTACCAAAGCGCACGCTTCTCCATCTCTTCGTCCGGCGTGATTCCTGGTTCGGAAGGCTTCCGACGATGCGCGCCTATATCTTGTGCGAGATATATGCCAAAGCCAATAAGGGACCATGCATTGCGCGGGTTGGACGTGCAACTCATAAAATAGGCCGCAAGCTGTGTGTATTCACTTCAACTGGTATCGCTCAGAGAAAGGAAAGTACGCACACAATACGACTGAATGTCGCCCGTCGTGGCCTTCATGTGAAGTGAATGGCCGCAGAGCTTTGTTTGATTAAACCACTTCCATGCGAGTCGTTTGCGGTCCTCTGCATCCGGGAGATACAAGGACCCAATGGCGCATACCAGAAGCAGAGTGGTCGCGAATGAACGATCCATCATATGACGCCGGTCGTCGATATAGTATTGGAAGCAGGGATGATTCAGTAGCGGCAGGAACGAGTTGAAGTGGGTGAAGTACAGAGACACGAGTGTCTTCAACAGATGGTCATCTGGGAAATCGGGGAAAGGAGTCGAGTGGTGATGCCACTGGTGATGGAATTGATACATGAAAGTTGGAAACACGCGGATCGACGTACAGGCTTCATGATCCACGGTTTCGCCCAGGGTTTCTGCCAAAGTCTGCCGCCCGTTTCCGGTAAAGCCCGTACCTGGGGCTTTTCAGAGACTGCGGCCTTGATGAGTACGGCGTGACTGGATTGTCCTTGGAATCCGGGGGGCTTTTCGAGAGAAAGGGAACGAAAGCTCTCGGCAAATTGATCCGGGGTCAACGAGTCCTCCGGATCCGGGGCAAAGGGTATCTCGAGCGTCTTGGTAAGCTTGAGAACGATGCTCGTCTTGCACGAATATTTCAAGTTTGTTTCTGCTTGTTGCAGCCGTATCTTGAGAATTTCGATATAGTCCAGGTCCGTAGCGGCTTTCCGGGGCTCCTTGACGGTAACTGCGCCTTTCTTCTGTAAAGAGGTATGGAATGTGCGGGTTAGAAAAGCAATGGGTATACCTGAGCCGATTTCGAGTAAGTGCAAGTAAGGTTGTGTTCTATACAATGAACGCATTGCTCATTTCCATCGCCTGCGAATTTCGTCAGACCGACGGGATAAACAGCATCTAGGTCAGCAGCGTACAGCGTCCTAGTCAGAACATTAGCGGATGACGTAGACAGCAAGTGGGTACATACGCCGCCTCTGCCGACAAGTGTCGCACGCCCGCCGCCGTTTGACCTGCAATAAGAATAAGAAAGGCCTAGGTCCCACGCGGGGTACGGCCACTCAAGCCTCACCTTGATAGCGGGATCCTTGACGAACACAAACTTTGTGTCTCCTGTCGACATGGTGGTTTGAGGCAAGCGGAATTTGATGGGGTGATGTGAGCCATCAATTACTCATCGCATCCGGCAAGATACATAAGCGGCCTAGCAATTTCAACCGAGAAACAGGCAGATTCTGTCACGCAAGTGAAAAATTTGCGGGACTCGGCGATAAAATCCAGTTGCCAGAGAAATAAAAACTGTTGAAAGCCGAGTCGAAATGCTTGGGAGCGGGACAAACGCGCCTTTTGATATCATCCAAAGATCCGGCGCCACCAGTTCTTCCCAGATGCTTCGAAACGGGGATGTACCATCTTGCTAGAATTCTCCAACTTCTTCTTATATTCCGCGGAACCCTCTAAATCTGTTTCCCTCGGGGCACAACGACTAAAGTGAACTCCTCGTCCAAATTTGTAAACTGAGACTCGCGTGCCGTCCTCCAAAACCAATAACGCCCTCCCCACCCTTCAGTCCTCTGGAAAAATAAGCATGAAGTATCCATGAATGAGGAAGCTTACTCACCCAGGGCCGAGAGATTTAGCGAAGACACTCGACAACTTTCTATTCGGTTCGAAAAGGTGGCGTCGCTCCTTGTGGGTTGCGCTCCAGTCCTTTTTCTGGCATTGTTTCTGTCGGATTCAAGAGTTGAATGAACTCCATTGCTTGGTGGGCAGTAAGGATGCAGGCAGGCCACAATTGTCGCATTCCAGTTCCCATGCATGCCAGACGACCGTACTTCCTGCCCAAACTTTGGTGTTTGCGGATTGGTCGATGGTAGACATGTTGGGTGGCTAGAGTCGCGGAGAAGGTGGCTAAGGAACGTCACGGTCTTTGAGTGGGATCGGAAAGTCTCACTCGCCGACCAGCGAGCCAAATCAAGCCATGATTCCTGATACCGTTAGGTACAGGTTTCTATAGGGCGCCCTAATTTTTGGTTTTGGCGGGCCATCACGTTTTTGTCGTTCGGTTTTGCGTCAGCACTGATGGATCCAGCCAAATTCTTGTTGAAGCTGATGATTGCCGCACCCTCAGCGCAATATGGATGACCTCAACTCCCGGGAGCAGTCCTATCCGATTGATTTTTCAACATCTGTGCAAATGTCATGCACAGATGTTGGGTTCTTTGCCGAAGGAAATCCCAGGACTGTCACAAGCCTCAAGGAACCCCTTCCGTTTTTGCATCCCGCCTCCTCCCGCCGCCTCCCGATTTCTTGCCAAGCAGAAGCTTGCCATGTCTAGGGTTGGACACGGGTCGGGTACGGGTCACAGAGGGTCGACCCGTACCCGTACCCGTGCTTGACCCGACCCGCACGGGTACGGGTCACAACCCGTATACCCGCGGGTAGACGGCTTGAAATACATTGAAGTGAGTTCAGATTGTCCCCATTCTTGTCATTATCAGCCTCGCAATCACAGACTTTCATCGAAAAACCCTTGGAAATTGGATGCCACCTATGCCGACGCAATGGCCGCATGCACGGGTCGGTCGCGGGTTTGAGCCGGGTCGGAATCTCTGACCCGTACCCGTACCCGTGCAACCCGCGGGTCCATTTCCGCGGTTTTTACCCGTACGGGTATGAACCCGTGTCCAACCCTAGCCATGTCTCTGCCAGAGCACTCCGTTATTCTCGGACAGTAAAGACCAATGAACTTGCCGAAGACTTTGTTTTTGCAAGGGGAGCGAGGGAGTGCGGCGCACGGACGAGCGACGACACAATCAATGATGCTGTAGTGTTATTTTTGCTTCAACTCACATTTTGTGACTTGAGTCTTGCTTGCAGGGGAGGGGAGGAGCGAGGGAGTGCGGCACGCCGGGGCGCACGGACGAGCGACGACTGAAATGGAGTTGTGGATAATAATATGCAGTTGATTCTGGGTGTCTCGGTGGTAAGTAAGTAAGCACCTGTCGGCATTGAGCGGTAGCAGGCCCTGCCGCTTGCCGGCCTTACAGCTTTATGATTCTTATTGGATTGAATTTAACACGAAACATGGTGAGTCTACGTGTTCGCGAGAACGTCTGCTGAAAGGGATAAATACAACAATCCCAGGTGAGCCGGCGCCTTTCGCTCCGTGACGGAGGCGGAGGTGGCAACCAAGACTAAGGCATCGTGCGTCGGAACGAGAAATGAATTTCTGACCATGAATTGCCCATACACGCCCGACATAGAATATCAAAACCAAATCACGATACGTTTGAGAAATTGGCCCTCATCTCGCGTGACATGGCTGCAGACGTGTCAGTAACACAGTCTGACGAGTTCGAAGGACTTTTCGCTCACAACATAGCAAGCATCCGCTGCATCCAAGTGCGCAAAGGCTGAGACGCATCAGCCGAGTCTGATGAAAAATAATAAATAAAACTCACAAAGAAACTGCAACGCATATCGTCGTGCAAGGGCAACATATGATGCCCACGATCGTATTCTGAGGTGAAGTGGTATGCGGCTCAGATGAAGACATGGCGTTCTGAGGCCTCCCGATGTTGAGGTTAAATTGCAGTGAGGTGTGCTGGACAGTGGACGAGTAATTCATATCGGGATGCATAGAGGGCTGCCAGGTGCGGATAGATGAAGCTTGCCAAGGAGTCAGCAAATGCATAAACACTGATGTCATGTACGTCTCGGTTCATAAGCGGGGGGAGGTAGTTTCGGTGTACAAGGAGAGTTTGCGTCGGAAGACATGGTGGCTCGAAAGGAGTGGGTGACTGGCGTTGGACTAGGGCACCTTTTTGTAGAGACAGCTCATAGCGCCTAATCTCACAAGCTGTGAAGAGGAAGAACAGTGTTACAGATTGTACCAGGTATTCTTCGGTGCACTGTGCAGTGCACACTGCACTGCGTCTTGCCAGTGACTTCTCAAGATTACAGCTCACTGTTGTTTCTGGCCGTACAGCAGTAGATAGGCCGGGCTGAGGCAGATCAGAGGCGCAAGCTCCGGTCAAGCCGTGTTTGTCTACAATTTGATGCTGATTGACGCCGCGGGCGATTCTGCACTTGCAGCCAACCGTCATCTTTGACTTCAGAGCCCACTCGTAACCTCGTTTCTCGAATCTGCCTCGCTACAATCACCCTTGATCCCCATACCCTGAACCTTACCATCTCCGCGTGGCCTCCTCAATGGTTCCCCGCTTGAGTTGGCCGCTTTCATTCTACGTCTACGTTTCAAATGGAACAGGTCGCCGTCCATGAATGCCTCCATGCCCATCGCGGTCTTTTCCGAGGAACCAACAGATCTATATTCATGTTATTCCTGGGGAACGATGACCCAATGCTGGCGTGAAACTCGAAGGTCATTCACACAGACGCTATATCACAAAACGCGGTACGCGCGCACATTAACGTTTCTCTCAAGCTCCTCCCCGCAGCCTCCTGCATGCATTCGCCTGCTGACCAGGGATTTAAATGCCAGCCTCTGCGCTACCCTAATACCATTCGCCCCTTATCCCGACGTCCCACAAGCCATGTCTAAAGTTCTCGGTGTCATCATAATCGCCCGCAACGGCGATCGTCGCGAGTACTACCAGGACCCGAAATCCTACGCGCCTTCGCTCACGGATTCGACTGCTCTTGGTGTGGTACGCATCCCTCTTCTCCAAAATTTCTTTTGCGCTCATGCATGCTCAGACCGACCTCCACCTACTCGGGACGCAGCTGCGTGAAATCTACCTCACACCCGGCTCCTCGTCCTTCATTGACTCGATGTCGACCGACCTCGCGAACACTGAGCAGGTGAAAGCGCGTGTCAAGGCTGGTGGGGAGGGCCCGGTGGTGTTTGACAGCGCCACTGCGCTCTTACAGGGTCTTTTCCCGCCCAACTCGCGCAACAAGATCACACTCGCGAACGGGACGGTGGTGACTGCACCGCTTGCTGGTTACCAATATATCCCTAGTAGGTGTCCTTCACTCGTTTTCGCTACGCAGCTGATGATCCTATCCAGTGGAAACCGTGGAGCCCGGCAACGATCGTTCGATGGAGAGCTGGACAGACTGTCCTGTGAGTTGTCATGCCTTTCCCAAGTCACGTTATTCACTTTGCCTGGCAGAACTTTGAAAAGCACATCGCTGCCTTCCACAAGTCAGACGCGTTCAAAGAGAAGGCGCAGGAGGCTGAGCCGTTCTTAAACGAAATCAAGGACTTTGTCTTCGGGCGCCCCACGACCCTCGACAACATTGTGCGTCTTGACATGCATTCCATACATTTAGCTGACACGCTCATTCGTCTAGTGGAACGTGAGAAAGATCACATTAATAGTCATTTTGATACTGATGGCACCAGATCTACGACTTTATGGCAACGGCCCTCACCTACAACCAGACCTACGCGTACCGACTTCCACCAGGCTATGTCAATCAAGCGCGCGCACTTGCCAACTTTCACGAAGACGGCGTGTTCTCGGACGCCAAGGCCAACGGCATCGGCAACGGTAGGCTTCGCTCTTGTTTCTTGAATGGAAAGCTCAACCGGAGACGCAGTGGCCGGCCGCACGCTCATGCACACCATCCTGTCCTCGCTGGAGCGTATAGGGTCTAACAACGACCCCTTGAAGCTCATGGTCGTGCAGACCTCCTATCACCCATTCATTTCGCTCTTCCACCAGACGGAGATCGTCGAGCAGAACCCAGAGCTCAAGGCCATTCGTAAGTATTTCTCTGGATCCCCTCTACCCTCTCTGACAGGAACTACAGCCAACTTTGGATCGGCGCTCGCCATTGAGCTCTTGCGTGGCTCCCCACCGGACATGCGCGACTTTTTGCGCTTCAAATTCAAGAACGGGACTGCTGACCCCCAGGGTTGGCAGCGCCTCCCAGTCTTCGGTAAGGAGGGCGATATTCCGCTCACGGAGTACATCTACCGCGCGGAGGGCGCTGCGATTACCAGTAACAAGCAATGGGCGGAGGTCTGTGGGGCAAAGGCGAGTGTGGCAGGTACTGCCCTGCATGCGGTCGAGAAGGCTAGCCTGCCGTTGGCTGTCGGGTCCATGCTCCTTCTAGTCTTCTTCGTGATCACTCAACTACTCGTGCGTCGCCGTCAGAGGATCAGGCTCCCTGAGGATGCCGAGGTTGGTGTCTTTCCTTTCCTGTGAGACGACGCTGACTCACTGCTTCACAGACGACGGAGGTGCCGCCTGCACCTGGCATGGACAAGGGTCGTCTTCTTTGAATTGTCGGACACGTTTGGATACTTGCTGTGACGCTGGCTAGTCTATATCATACACGCTTCTCCAATTGACTACCCGATCGCGTGTATTTATCCTCCTCGAATGCACTGTTTTGACCTCCTTGCACCTGACTAAATTTAGGCACTGACAACGGTGGAGTCTCTCTCACACAGGCTCTTCCACGGAAACCATGTCAATGCTCACCGCCGTCGACGCGACAGTCTTGTCGCTCTACACCGTGGCGGTCGTCGCCACCGTGCCTGGCTCTGGACAAGACCTCCGGGCGAGTCCAATGTAACTAGCTTAACAGCTTCACGACGTGATTGCCATTGAGAATTCGCAGGTGCTTTCTCGAGACACGCCCTCTGTTGTTTCATAGTCTTTACAAAAAGCGACGGAATCCCGATCAAAGACATCGAAGAGGAAGTGAAGTCCAAGCGCAATCCGACCAGACAGCAGTTGTTATTTTGTACAACTATGAAGAGAAACATATTAGTGCAAGGAGTGTGTGTATGCCCTATTATAAAGTAAAAGGAATGATGCGGTATTGTGAGGTATCGAGTGAGGACCAGAGCATGAAACGTTAGGACAACAGATGGTGTATGATAGGTGAAAGAGAAAACCAGGAAAGAAGATAGTTCCATCACAAGTCCGCCCCAACGGCGTCGACGACGTACAATACCGCGGACGGTCGTACGAAAAGACCCCGTGACTCGCCCGCGCCGTCCACGTCAGACACTGTTGGGCTCGCGCTGCGAATGCGCTTGGCACCCCGCGCGCCACCGAGCGTATCACCTTCCCGTTTGAGGCCCTTTTGTGTGCCACCAAAGGAGCCTTCCAGGCGCCGTCGTCGCGCCGCGCGGTCACGCCCTTCATCGCCAAACTCTGACTCACTTCCGGCGCCGCCAATCTCAAAATACCGGATCCCGCCCCACGACCCGTCATTCCACTGTCGCCCGCCAGCTATACCGTCTGCCGAGCCTGCGGGGACCTCCACACCAACCCATGGTCCCATTTCGCCCTCGACCTCGCCAATATATCGCGCAAACGCCTTGAAACGTTTGCGCTTCGACGAGATGATGCACGGGATGCCGATTTCGAGCATAGCTCCACGCGGCTGCGGGAGGTCTTTCAGCGTTGCTATCGGAGCAGGGCGCTCTGGCGCTGCGGAAATTTTGGAGGTAGGCTTTCGCTCCGGGGGCTGGGCAGTGGTCGCAGCCCTGGTGGTGACCGTCGACACCGTGTCGCCCGAACCCTTGCGTTTCACCCGTAACGTCGAGACGCTCGCGCTCGACGCGGTACTATCCGTCTTGCGGTGTTCCCTCTCCTTTTCTTCCTGCGTGGTTACAGACGGTTCTTGCTCCTTCTCCTTGGCTTTCTCCTTCTCCTTCCCAGAGGGAGTAACCCGGCCACGCTGCTTGAGCGTGATCACCTTGGGCTCGGGTCGCCGTTCGCGGCCAACAGCCAGTGATGCCTTGCGCGCTGCACTCGCCGCCGTGTCCATGGTGCTCGTGCTGGTGACGCTTGCGCCACCCGTGCTCCGTACACTGCGTATGCTCGGCGCGCCACCACGTTTGCGCACAGAGGGATCCAGAGGTGGTACTGGTGGTCTTGTCCCACTTCCGCTTCCATTCGCACCAGTTGTTCGTACAGATACGTCCGAAGCATTGCTTGCCCTCCTGCTCCGCACACTGGCACCGCTCTTGCTGACGACGCTCGAAACGGAGCTTTGCCGTGATCTAGCCGTCGCTGTGCGGAACTCGGCAACAGTGCTGGTGCTGGTGCTGGCAGCCGATGATCGCCGCCCTGCAGCGGTCGCACTGGGTCCAGGAGGCGGACGAAGAGCCGTACCGCGTGTGGTACGAACTGTCGAAGTCGACGCCGCGGATCCAGGTCGGGGCGTGTGCCCGCTCGCTGTTGTTCCAGAAGCAGCAGAACGTGGGCGCGGCGCAGGCGAAACGCTCACGCTGACCGTCGACCTTGCATATTTGCCCTTGGCGGTGGACGGTGAAGTGGTGGTGCTAGAGGTACCTGACAAGGAGCGGGTGGGTGACTCTGGAAGGGCACGTGTAGGCACAGGTGGTTTGCGGGATGCGACGGTTGGTGACGGCGGAGCACTTCCAACGGCACGGCCCTTGCCCTTGAGTGTGCTCGGGTCTCCCAAGAAGAGCCCCCCACGTGCACCGGCCCCCAGCTCGGGTGTCAACTTTGAATCTGGCCGTTCGCCTTCCTCGTCATCACCCTTCTCCACTTCATCTGCTTCTGCCTCTTCCTCCAGCAAATCCTCGGTCAGTGCCTTTTGCGAGTCGCTATCAGCAACTACACGCGGGACACTTCGCGCCGCTCGTGGCGTGGGTATAGTTCGACTGAGAACACTGACGCGCATGCTGCTCTGTTGAGTGTGTATGCTGAGGCTGTGAGCGTCGGGGTCACGTCCGGCGGCAGCATTTACGGCGAGCAGTGCGTTCGACTTGCGCACGGCAGACGTCGGCTTTATATGCGACAGACTTGAACCGGCGGGAATCCCGGAGAGGAGATCATCGACGGGTATTTCGAGGTCTGAGGAATTTAAGAAGTGGTATTTGACAAAGAAAACGAATAACTCACGGTCTGCGATTTCGCGGATGGCCCAACCCTCGACTCCATCGAGCCCCCCTTCGCGCGCGACTCGATCAGCGCGGCCCCGCCCGCCACGCTTCAGCCAGGTGAGAACATCCATTCTCGCCTGTTCAATCTGCACTCTAACGTGACTGGTTTGGCTCAGAAGGGGTTGAGCGGGGAATGCGCTTTCGTCGGCAGGTGAAGGATGGGGCAGGAGGAGGACGTTGACGAGCGCTTGGTACACTTTGCCGGCGTTGGTCTCTACCGTGCCACGGACGATGCCGCGGCACACCCACTCGACACGTTCACCGTCTTCGAAGCGCACGCCGTCGGCACTCATGATGGAAACCCAATCCTTCTCTGCTAGGACGGCGGCAGTTTCTCCAGCTAGTACACCTTCGATCTGCTTCCGGCCCGCCTCGATGAGTGGGCGTACAGTGTCCGCCCAGGGATCGATGAGGGTTGCGAGGCGGGCAAGGGCCGCTTCCGCCGCGTAGAGGATGGCGAGAGCGTTGGCGGGTGTGCTGCGCTTGAGCAGACCCTTGAGCGCGGCAGCATGCAGCTTGGGTGGGAGGGCGGCAAATTCGGGAGTGCACCAACCGGGGCCAAAGAGGCCAACTAGACCTCGTCGGGCCCCTCGCTCGAGGACGGGATCTTGCACATCCGGACGGATAGCAAATTCGAGGATACGGGGGATGCGAGCGGCACATTTGCGACAAGTGCAGCCACCAGCGCGCCAGGCACCTTGAGTGAGGGCCTCGTAAGCCGCGAAGGGAAGCGCGGCGTGGAAAAGACCGTGTGTCATCTCCGATACGATCCGAGCCTGCACTTCGGCATGAAGCGCTGGCAGCTGAAGGTAGTTGGCGGAGAGGAGGAGGGCCAGAGCAGTGGAGAGATCGTAAGTGCGATGGGAAAAGATGAGTGTGCCTGTATAAATGAAACCGAGGGTAAAGTGAAGAGATGCTGGAGTAAAAGGCGGTGAAGGGAGTGTGAGTGTGAGGGGGTCGCCACCGTTGACAGAGGCAGAGAGTGGTTTTTGCGGCCATGAAATTAGTGCAGAGTGGAAGTAAGGACTTCGGGATGCGAGAATGAAGCGATGAGACGAGAAGACGGGCATCTGGCGCTCGTGCGAGTCATCGTCTGGGTCACCCGCCGGCGGGGGACCATTGCTCGTCAAGGCAATCCGAACGTCAGAGTATAGTCTTGACCTCCACATAAATACCAGGTCCTTGCGCAATTTATCGATACGCAGCTCCTCCGCGTCACCTTCGGCCTCGCCGCCCTGCTCATCAAAGAGGAACTCGAAGGCCTCGCCGAAGCCCTGTCCCGTGTACAGGTACTCGAGCTCATTGGAGAAAAGCGCAGGGTTGATGCTTGTCGTGAGGCGCGTGAGACCGCCAACAGTCGTGGACGGAGCAGGCGAGGCGGTGCGGAATGGTGACGGCGATCGGGCCAGGTCCAAAGAAAAGGCGGAGGTGGCAGGAAGGGGTGAGCCTCCCTGCGGCCTAAAAGAAAAATAGCGGGTTTGGAATGACGGTGGAGCGCGCGCATAAACGATGGCTGGAGAATATCGGAATTGGATCTAGATGAAAGGTGCTATGCACACCTTTGTGTCCCCAGACTTCCTCGACGGACCCGCCCTCGCTGCTCAGCTCCCACACCACATCCGGAAACCGCTCTTTTGCGTGCTGGAATAACGATGCCAAGTCGCGCTGCCACCCAGCAGTCGAATTTCGGGTAGCTTCCTGGAGATTAGGACAGATTGAATGAAAAGGTGCGGATGTACGAGGACATTTGAGGCACCTGCAGCGACAAAGCGTGGTCCGTCGACATTCTCTCTCCGGCGTCGACGGTCAAAGAACGTGAAAATGTGGGCGGAAGGGAAACACGAGGCGAGTTGGAGGCCGGGTTAGGGTTCCGCTTATGGATGCTCGTCAATTATCTCGGCTAGTGCTCGGCCATCAAACTTGGAATACAAGAAAAAGACGGCATGGTCATTCCAACATCGAGTAAAAAAGGCCAGTTCAAACCACAACAAAAGCAGTAATTATACTCAGACCGGCAGCCAAACCTTCAGCCCATCCTGATGCCCACCCGAGCCATACATGGCAGCCACAACCGCACGAATTCCCCTCAGTGTTGTGATTGCTCGAGCCGCGATTGCGCTTACAAGCGCCCCGAGGAGCACCAGCATAAAGACAGAGCCCATAATCCCGAAGACGATAATCCCTGGCGCACGCGAGGGTATTTGATCCGGGGTGTCTCCTTCTCTAAGGAGGAAGACCGTCAAGCTGAGGAGGATGAGGGATGCCATCAGTGAGAGGGTTGCAATAGACATGAAAATCCTAGGCAATTTTGAGAACAGAATTGGCGGTAATGCGAGTATGTATACGCACCCGACAACGATGGTCCAAAACTGCTGCGCGGCGAATTTAACTTCTTTTTGCAGGCCGGCGCCAGCTTGTAGGAGAATTTGGATCACAACGGGCAATAGGAATCCACAAACGAAGAAAGGAAAACAGTAGCACATGAGAGCCACGTTTCCTCTTGAAGCGCCAAAGATTGTGGAATAAGCCAGGCCGGCACCCAAGGTGGATATCGCAATCAGAGAATTCGAGAGACCGCCGATCAGTTGGAGCATTACCTGCGTGGAGGTGAGTGTTTTCGGAACAGCAAAAGACAAAAACCCCACCTGGCACCAATCGCGGAAGCCTCGAAAGTAGGTAAGCTCAGCGGTAGCTTGGGTATTGATCATATAAGCGTATTGCGTGAGGTCGTCTTCGACTTCTTTCAACTACGGAAATTAAACGCGGTCTGAAGGTAAGAGAAATATACGCACATGAGATCGGAGAGTACGAGTTCTCTTGATACTGTCGCAGTACTCGTCCAGCAATTTGACGTCCTCGTCTGAAAGTCTCTGTTCCGCGTCCATGAGACGATCGGCATCCGGTGCTGCATCCACGACCTGGTATTTTCTCAGGGGGGAAGAGACGCCGATGTTTTGTGAAATAGTTTTCCCACTCTGTGAAGCTCAGCACGAACATGTGGCTACAGCGTGGATGAAGCGCACCGGATGGAGAATATCCTGGACGTGGTCGATTTCGTCGTCCCATTGGGCCGGCGGCTCTTCTAGCCCAAGTCTTCCGAGGATATTGTTGAGTTGAGAATGACGGTGGGATCTGTATACCAGATACTACGAATGTTGAGCGCAGGGGGAGAGAGGTTACATCCAAACTCACGAGCTGTTTAATTCTCTTCCTGACCTCGCTATAGTCCCGAACCTGGTCCGCGAAATTGTCTCGGAAGTAGTCCTGTGAAATATCAGTATTTGCAAGAAATTGTCGGGTGTCTGCGTACCTCTTTCTCGGTGAAAGCACGAGACGTTGTCGGAGCCAAGAAAATGTGTAATCTCTGCAGCACTGAAAACAATTCGAGTGAGCGACCCGGAACAAAAGGCAGAAACTCACTGGCATCCTTCCAACTCATCTCTCGAAAGTCTACCTCGGGCACCTTCACGTCCTTGAGCTGGACATACCAGTGGTCTTGGCCCTTGGACTCTGCCATGGTGACGGTTTAGGACTAGCTTTGGACGACGCTCAAGTGTAAATATATACTGGAATGCGAAGAGTCCGGTGTTTGTTTTTCGCCTATCAGGTTCGTGGAAGAAAATGTAGCCTTTTGAGGGAATCCAGCATGACAGGCGCCATTTTCTACTTCAAGATCGACAGGGCGAATGGTTGTACCGGATTTGTACGGAGTTGGGAAGAATAGTGGAGGGAGGACAAAAGTTAATCCTGAGTGAATCGAAGCTTGCCAGCCTTGAAGCGAAAGACAAGGTGGTGCGGCATCACATGATTTGTCGACATTGGTAAGCAATGCGTCGCGTCAAAGGTTTCAGCTCCCGTCATCCGAGGGCGAATATAGCCGCTCCTTGAATAAGCTGAATCCACCATTATGTTTCACCATTCTATTCGCTGCGGGAACCGAGACGGCTGACAATGGAAATATCATTCCACCCTTCATGTGCCTGGGAAGCGCCGATCTCAATGCTCACAGTTTACCAGATATAAGAAGATCCTCGACAATCTGCATTCCAACCGCCCAAAGATGACCAAGTTCATGAAGATCAAGACTCCTTCGCTGCCCACTGGGCTTCCCAGTGTTCCAAACCTCCCATCTCTGCCGAAACTCCCCTCGACTCCCAGCATTCCAAGTCTGCCGTCTACTCCAAATCTGCCTAGTTTACCATCAGCAAAGGCTCTGGCTGATTCAGTGGCTCAGACTCGCGCAAAGCTCGTGCGTAACATGTCCTGGGTGTCGGACGACGACGATGGCGAGGAAGAAAAGTAAGCCCTTCCACTTGTCCCTCTCTCATCTCACCCGAGCCCAGAGACGAGGCCGAACTGCCTCCTCTTGAGTCCGTCTATATCGTTTTGCGACCTCTGGCCCTCCCGGAAGCCCCTCAAGCTTTCCTCAAAGGCATCGGCCACGTCGTAAAGGACTTTGAATTCGAACATTACCTTTTGTTGCAACACTGGGGCGTCCTCGTCGGCGAACACTACTACCACCTTCACATCGATGACAAGGATCCTAACCAGAGGATTTCAGTGTCCATGATTCCTTTTGTCGATGAAACCAAGGGTGAAAAACACACCCTCAAAATTCCGATTTGGAGGACACGCATGACGCACGATGAGAGGGTTGGAATTGGTATACTCCTTGTTTCTGTTGTAACCACTTTGCTGACTTGCACTCGCAGCTGTCGGTATCATCAAATCAATGGGCAATTACGGCTCGGAGGCCGAGGTCAATATAACGGACGAGAAGGGCCAACTGATCACCGCGGAAGAAGTTCGCGCGCGGTTCACAATGAGGGGGCGGTACAAGATATCTGTCCTGAACGCGCTGAGCACGTTCCACGGTGGATACAACGCCGTCACGAACAATTGCATCCACTTTACGAAGCACTATATTCTCGAGCAGCTAGTGACTAGAAAGAAGGAGATGAGGGACCTCACTAGCAATATTCAGGTAAGCCACTGACTGGCTCAAGAGGCGACCTGGCTAACATTGTTTCAGTGGCTCGTGGGCAAATGGATTAATTCGGGATGTCAGAGGAATCCGATTGAGTTGGCAAGGTTCTTGACGGGAATATTGTGCGTCAACCCGTTCAATATGACACCCGAGAAGGGTGCGAGGGTGGTAAGCCTTTGAAACTCCGTTGAAAATCAAATGCTCAGCAGGACTGCAGATGATCAAATTGCTCAGTATCTTCCTCAACGTACCTTACAATACGGAGCTCGACAAGAAAATCCTGAACGATTCTACGAATAGCGCCGAGGAAGCTCTGGAGGAAATGCCCGAGGCTTCTCTCGGAGATCAGGCGGATTCTTCAGGCATCGAGGCAGAGATCAGAGCGCTCAAGGTCGAGGGGGAGAAATGAATCTACAAGGGCTCGTCGATTGTATTCAGAGCAACCTACTTACTGTATTGTTATGTGTTTCCACGCCGCTAATAGTGACTAGTACGACCAGGCCGATTCCGGCACTTCGGTTCGAAGATACGTCTTCCAGTCCTTCAACTCCGGATACTCGGCGCGTAGAGCAGGAATGTCGACGTTATACCCGTTCTCGTTGAAATGCTGCTTGTGGATGAACCGACCGACTCAGCTTCAGAAAAAGCACAACGCACCTGGAACATCGTTCTTAGCTCTTTTGTCGACAAACGGACGGCCCCGGCCAGAGTGGACCCAAAAAGCATGTTTGGACGCATTTCGACACCAAAAACCTCGCGCCATCCATCCGCAAGTTCTTGGGGAGTGAGCGCTTCGCCTGCGATGTCGACGACCTTGCCTATGTACCGGTCGCGGTTTTGGAACGCCAATGCAGCAACGCCACCAATGTCGCTGCCGGCGGCAAAGTGCAGGCGCGTGTCGGGACGGAGTTGGGTGAGCATGATGATCTTGGTGAGCTTGGCGAACATGCTGTTGGCGTCGGGGACAGCGAGCTGGTCCATGAATGTCGTCGGGCGCAAAAAAGTGGTTGGGAGATCCGTCTTGATCCTCAAGTACTCCTCAATCCGACGCTTCGATTCAAAACTGCAGGGATCGTTACTTGGAAAAAAGAGAGGAAAATGAAGAACGTACTGTGGGACAGAGGTTTTTGGACCTCGTGGGCCGAAATTCACGCCCGTGTACACAAAGTGCTTCACGCCGCGCTTGGCCGCTTCGTCCGCGAGAGCCTTGGCCTCCATGATTTCGCCGTTTTCGATGCCCTTTGGATTCTCGTAACTCTGCTGCACAGAGAATACACCGTACACTTGACCTGGCGCAGAGTCAAAGAGAGCTCCGGGGTCGGTTGGAGTTCCTCGAAGCAACTGGACGCCTGGTAAAGATGCCAACGCTTTGCTCTTCGCAGATGTGGGATCGCGCGTTTGAGCCAAGACGACGAATGGACCGGGTGTCCGCCCCGATTTCTTGTTCACATTGGCAAGGGCTATGAAAAAGTCAGTTTTAGCGATACCAGAGATGCGCCGACCTTGCCTTTGACTACACCCCCGCCTTGCGTTCCGGTGGAAAGCATGACGAGCACAATTTTGCTGGGTAACGGCTGGTCTCCCATGATGGATTAACGCATTCTGGTCAGCCAGTCCTCGAGTTTTTAAAGCTTCATAAGTCGTTATTCATTATAACGATGACCGATTCCCGAGATCTCGGGGAACCGAGAACTTCGGTCAATCAGGCATAGGTGTCGATAGCGGAGAGGAGTAAACAAGAAAGAGAAACCGAAAAGTGTCGAGTCAATTGTGAAGTCTAGGTAGCCGGAGGGTCTGAAGGAACGAAGAGGTGGAGAAGGAAGATGTATTTGATCAAAGAAAGGCCGCCCCTCCATGACGGCAGCTCGGATAATAGCTTGATAATAGCCACGCGTCGCTTCCTGAACTTCTCGGGATACCATATTGGGAAGTAAATGTCCGTTCAACCGAGAATCTTGTTCTTGCTGAGTATTCCTATTCTACCAGACAGGGCTCGAATGTGAGCCAGCCTCAGTGCAAGCATGTAGAAGACTGCGACTGCAGTCGAGAAGCTGATTCATCACCGCCGCATTAAGCATTTGCTACTCGGGAGGCTGGCCACGGGTTGCTGGCGCGTTGCCATTCTTCCATCGCACGTCAGAAGGAGAAGCGCCGCCTGCAGGCGCAAATATATAAAGCAGCCTGAGGCATTCGCCTTGTTGGCAAATTACCCCTCCTCTCACTTTCAAGCAGCAATGGATACCCCAGCCCCGCGCTTCACCCTTGACCCCGCGTCTCAAGCGCAATTTCGCGCACCTACCCTTCAGCAGCCCGCTAATCTTCAAGCCATGTTTAGGTCGGGCAAAGTTGTCATCGGCGCCAATTTGTCCTATCCAAGTCGTCATGTGGCCAAGACGATCGCGGTAACTGGTGCAGATTGGTGCTGGATCGTGGGTCCTTCATTCTTGATGCTGTTCAGTCTTACTCGAAGTATAACAGGACGCGGAGCACGTTGCGTGGTCTCAGGCAGATCTAGTCGAATGCATTCAAGTGATCATCCACGAGTCCGGCGGTAGAATGATTCCCGTCGTTCGTGTTCCCAGCAAAACTTCCTTCGACTATATGGTACGTATGTCCTTTGCCATCTTTGAAACAAACTGACCGTTCTTAGGCGTGGTGCTTGGATGCTGGCGCTGGCGGCATCATCGTCCCTCATCTAGAGACGGTTGCAGAGATGAAAGAGGTTATTGCCGCTTGCCGATTTCCGTGAGCATCCCGAGTTTTCTCCCGTCCATGCATTGATTATCTTTGTCCTCAGTCCCGTTGGTCACCGCTCGTTCCCCCCGTTTACATTCGTGTGTTGAGTTATCCAGTTCTCGAACACACTCTTACCTTTTCATCCCAGCTTCCGGGTGTGACCGATACTGCGCCGGAAGGAGACAACATATTCACCATCGCGAATAAACACGTCGCAATCGTTCCGCAAATAGAGACGCGCCTTGGGATCCAGAATCTCGAGGAGATTGTCAAGCTCGAGGAAGTTACGGCGTTCATGATCGGCAGTGCGTTTATTTTCCATCTCCTCCTCCACCGGAAGCAAGACAGTTGAACGGAGATTGACAGCGGGGGACCTGCGTCTGGAAATGAATTTGTCTCCGGGGATGGACGGCGAAGAACCAGAATTCGTCCAGGCGATGGACAAGGCAAAAAAAGTTTCCAAGCAGCTCGACGTTCCTCTCCTTGGCGTCGCACTGGGACCCGAGCTCATCCGGAAGCGCGTAGAGCAAGGCTTCAAAATTCTGATGGTCTGTATGGATATGCACACTCTGGCGTATGGCGTTATGAGGACTTTGGGCGAGGTGAGGGGCGTTGTCGAAGAGCAAATGCAGAAATTGACTATGTAGATGATTCATGAAGCTTGTTAACGTTGAATAAATTGCGGGGTCCCGCCCAATACTAGCTCGACGACAACGCTCTGAAAGTCAGGGTAATCATGACGCAGACGGGATCCCATCTCGGGCTGGGTCGATGACCGAAATGAGTCTAGGGAGAGACCGGTGTATAGACTGCTTGCCTGAACGTCGCATCGACGCCACCGAATTTTGATTTTTTTGGTTCTTGGGGTGAATAATGTGTTGTTCCTGGGCGGCGATAAATTCGGGGGATAAAGGTTCTCGAATGCACATCCGCGTCAGAAGGGCGCTCATTTACCATTGAATTGAAGGAAGCAGAAAAGTTATCGTGCCATGACGATTCGAGTCGGTGATAGCAGCGCCCTGGTGTAGCTGGCCATACGTTTCCGAGTCTCGCGGGTAGAAGACGCGGGGTTTCATGCGTCACTGTTCTAGAAGAGCGCGAGGGTCGATCCAATGGCAGTTCGGGTCAGAGAGACTAAGAGACGACGTCAGGAAGCAGGGTGCCTTCGAGGACTGGACAGAAAAAGGGACAAGAATGCAGAGCTCAAGCGACGAGCTAGGAGACACTAAACTTCAACTGTTGGCGCCGTGTGCAAGTCTGTCTGCCAAAGAATGGATGCGTGCCAGCGCTAATGAACTTTGCACGCGACGAGTGCGGATGTGGCCAGAGAAGCGGGAAGGGGGTGGCTGGTTGGACCTTGAAAGAAATGGATTGGTGCACAATGTGCTCAAGATTTGGACAGGGAACCCTGCATGAAGAATTTGTCCCAGAGATATATTTCTGTCCTTAGCAACGGAAAAGAGTCAGACTTGCATGACACGGAAAGCGAGGAAGGCCTGTTGAACGAACGCGTACGCTGCCCATAACGTTCTGGCCGATTTTGAGCAGACAGGCTAGTGGAGAACAAGAGTCCGCACTTGAGTACAACCGCGCAGCACCAAGCCTAAGATTTCCAGAGCGAGAAGGAAGAGAGTACAGTAGTTCGACAAATGCACAATTATATTCAAAAAAATGTAGAGCTGAGCAACATCCAGAGAGTATCTATCGACCTCGAGACATAAAAGAAGCATCAGAGCAGTCAATCTTCGCCCTCGTTCCCCTCGCGACCGCCCCTTGTAATGTGGGCGACGGAGTGAATAAGAGGGCGGGTGTGTTCACACAGTCTAATGGAGGATGAGAGAGCGCATAGATTAACGTGTAGTATACAAGTAGAATCAAGCGCGGAGCTGGTTCCGGAGGTTCTGCTCCAAGGGACCCTTGGGGCGGATGAACTGGACGTAAGCGCCGTCCCTGGACAGGAGTGAGAGGAGGACAGGGGAGAGAAGAATGATACGCACTGCAGAACCTTCTTCTCCTCCTTGAGCTTGAGGTAGTCACCCTTGGCGACGTTGGTGAAGCCCCACTTCTTGGAAACGATGATCTTTTGGCGTCCGGGGAACTTGTAGCGAGCGCGGCGGAGAGCCTCCATGATGACAGGGGCGTTGGCGTCCTTGCAACGGATGGAGAGAATGACCTGGCCGATGTTGACACGCGCGACGGTGCCGTACGGCTTACCCCAGGCACCACGCATACCGGTCTGCAGACGATCGGCGCCGGCACAGGACAACATCTTGTTGATACGGATGACGTGGAAGGGGTGGACACGGACACGGAGATGGAACGAGTCCTTGCCGGACGTCTTGGTCACGTACTGCGAAAAAATGAGGAAGAAATCGTGGAAAATCGAAGAAGACGGACCTTGTTGGCACAGATACGAGCAGCCTCGAGAGCCTCAGAGGAGAGTTGCTCATACTCGTCAGAAACGAGATGGCAGCAGAAGGGGAACTCGTCGACGTTGGCACGCTTGCGGCCAAGGTCGAAGATGCGGATCTTAGGGTCGGGGACACCACGGTTGTACCTCGATTTCGGGTACGGCTTGTTCTTGCAGTAGCGGTAGCAGCGGGCGGGACGGCGACCCATTGTAGTCTGAAAAAATATCTGTCAGCGTCGTCATCTCCAAAGCAGAGGCCACATCCAACGCCCTGGTCGTCGTCATCCGCCACGAATAGCAGAAATGGGCTGACGAGAACCAGGCGGAGGGGCAGAGAGGCAGTATAGAGTGAAACTCACTTTCTTGCGGTGGTGGGGGCTTGAAGAAAGAGGTCCTGGGTTTTTAAAGGGAATTGGTAAGCAGCCCGAATTGGGTTTGTAAGCGCAATTGTATCAGTCAGCCACTGAGTCGTCCTCCGCCCGGCACCGCGTCCATAGCGCCTTTTTCCCGAATATTAGGAGAGCAATTCAAGTCCGAATCTCTCGTGGACATGCAGCACCGCAAAAGGCTCGGTCGACCCCCTTGCGATGCATTTGGATACCCTTGACGTAAATCGCTTCTATAACTGCGTCCCAGGACTACACCGCCAAATACCACCATGTCCTTCTCCTACCTCTACCCAGAATACGATGCAGGTGCAGGCCCACCACCACCACAGCCGCCGGCCACCAGCGGGGGCATCCAGTTCCAAATCCCAGACTATCTCTACGACGCTCCACCGACCCTTGCATCAGGCGGAGGTGCAGAAGCATTCCATCCAGCTGTCGCAGCCCAATGGCTCGCCAACAGCGGCTTTCGTCAAACAACCCACTATCCTTCTTCCACCGGTCTCCAGTACCCAGCCGTCGCAAACGCGTGGAGTTCTCTTTCCGCCCTGCAGTCCCATTTCAGCAATCCAGATGCTGGCGCGGGCATGGCGTTTGGCATGGGACTCGGCCTTCTCGCTGGGGCATACGAAGGTAGCAACAACGCCAGCAACACTGCCTCGTCGGGATGGGGAGATGGCAACGACGACGCAGATCCGCAGCAGTACCCTTCCCGCGCGTCGTACACGCCGTCACCGCCCCTCCCCCAAGCTCTCACCGCCGGTCTGCCCGTGTACTCCCAATCGGGTTTTGATGTCGTCTCCCTACTCGCACGCGTCCAATCCCGCAAGAACCCACAAGTTACACTTGGCCCAATTGACTTTACGACCAGTTTCGTGATCGCTGATGTCCGCCGTCATGATACGCCGATCGTGTACTGCAGTCCCAGCTTTTGTGCATTGACCGGCTATCGCGAGGGTGAAGTGTTGGGGAGGAATTGTCGCGTGCGTGGGTTCTCAATGAGGTCTATGTCATTATAATTCTTCTAGTTTTTGCAAGCCCCGCCGACTACCTCTCTCACCAAAGGCGCGCCGAGGCAGCACACCAGCGGCGCCGCCGTTCGCTCACTCGCCAAGGCTATTGCTGGTGCGAAAGAGACGCAGGTCAGCGTCGTCAATTACCGCAAAGACGGCTCCGCGTTCGTCAACCTCGTTTCCATCGTCCCCCTCTCTGGTGAATTCGCAGATCCAGACGAGGACGACCAGGACGAATGGGACGGCAATAAAGGTCGACAAGGCATCGTCTGGTACGTCGGCTTCCAAGTCGACCTCGGCCGCCAAAGCGAGGGGATCGTGGAACGTGTGCGGGATGGGAGCTATTACAAGGGCGCTGTGTTGAATGCCGCTGCCGTACCCAAGAAGGAAAAGGAAAAGGCAGAGCCTCCCTCGCCCTTGAAGGAGAAACGCACCGCCGCTCTCCCTGCACCCCGCGTTTCGCAGCAACTTGCGCGACTTGTCACTACGCCCGCTTTCCTTGCCACCTGCGCTGTCCATTCTGCCAACGCGACGGGTGGAATACCCCCGGATCCCGCCTCGCATGTCCTACATTGCCTTTTGCTGCAGGAACTTCCCGATTTCGTGCATGTTGTCACTCTCAAAGGCGCGTTTCTCTATGTCGCGCCAGCTGTGACCCGTGTCCTAGGCTATGCGCCCGCAGAGTTGGTGGGACGCGCTTTGGCGGATATCTGCTTTCCCAAAGACGTAGTGGCTGTCACTCGGGCGCTCAAGGAAGCTAGTCTACCGGTCGAAGGATTCGGCGATCCAGCTGCTTCGAAAGGTGCGGTCTATGACTTGTCCGATCAGTTACTAACGGACACTAGGAGCGGGCCCTATACCCGTACCACCCGAGGCCCTAAGGCCCGTGGATCTGGTATTCCGCGCAAAAACCAGCCTCGGCAAGTGGGTCTGGGTCGAGTGTAGGGGCAGATTGCATGTCGAGCCGGGCAAAGGACGCAAGGCCATTGTCCTTGTTGGGAGGGCTCGCGCAATGGCTCATGTTGCGGATGTGGAACCTCCGAGCAGCCGCAGCAGCCCGGTTACTCCGTCGCAGCCCTCGTATGCGAAACGTCCGAGATTCGATTCACCAACATCAACACTTGGCTCACCCTCACCGTCGAATGCCGACGAACATCCCAGTGCTGCTACCCCCACTGCTTTCTCCGGATTACTGGATCCCTACGGCCTTCTTTTATCTGTCGGCGCTGGCTCCAAGGCACTTTTAGGCTGGGAACCTGACCATCTCCGCCGGACGCGGATAGGCGAGCTGGTCGCCCCCGATATGAGACTCAGCGCCGCCAGCAGCCCCAACACCGTCGACGCCATGCTCGCCGCCATACGCCGCGACGCAGATGCGGGCTTGGGTGCTGGTATCACGCGTCATGTGCAATGCACGCTCCGCGGTGCGGACGGGCAACAGGTCGCAGTTGTCGTGGTCGTCACCGCGCCGCTGGCTCATGACACGACATTACCGCCTGGGGTCGGCCGTGCACGATTGATGTATGCCGTGCGCTCTGCTAGCATGCCCGGGGCCTCGGCACCACTCGGGCCTGGTCTTTTTGACAAGCTGAATATCGCAACCGGCGGCGGTTGGCAGTATGAGCTGCAGCAGCTTCGATTTGCGAACGCCCGGTTGGAGGAGGAGATTGCAGAGCTCGAGCGTGCAGAGCGCGAGCGTGCGGCGGAAAATGCACGGAGGAGGGATCATGAAGACCAGCAACGACGCGAGGCGGATGTCTATTCGCAGCAGATTATCGGCGCCATGGTACCAAGGTACTACGAGGAGACTCCGCCGCCGCCTCCACCACCCCAGTGGGCCAGTTATCCTGGGGCCTCGTACCAAATCCCTGCAAAGCGCCCTTGGGATAGGCGGGATTGAAAACAAAAAATGATTTGGGACTGCTTTATCTGTGCTTTCCATCTGTGTTTTCTGTATCTGTACGTCTGTAACACCACCACTTGCAATTTTAGACACTTCAATTCACGATAATGTACACTATATCTTACAGCAACGGTTCCCTACTGCTCGACAGACGATTCAGATGTATGTAGACGTCTGTACCAAAGCCATCCATCGCGATCAACCGCAAATCGCCGCCGAAATAACGCGCATACAGGCGCGATAGTGGCAACCCGTAACCGAATCCAGCCATGGGCGCCTTGAAATCACTTGCATGGAAGTCCTGGTCGATCCCCTGGCTCTCCATCGTCGTATACATGTACGTCCAGATCAAAGGGATGGCACTCCGCGGGATGCCTCCACCCTCGTCCGAAATCTTGACCGTAATGTCTTCTTTGCCCTCAACAACGACGACCTTTATCGGCGGGAATGCGTCTTCGTTTTCGACGCCATGTCGCTCGACGACTGCACGCAGAGAGTTTTTGAGCAACTCGAAAACAATGTGGGACAAGTGGCCCGGGACGTAGGGGAAAGAGAGATTCGGAGGACAGATGAGCTGCACCGGCGGGCCTTTGAACATGGCATAGTGCTCCTCGCAGACGAAGCGTGCGTTTTCGATTGCTTCTTGGACGATATCGTGCACATTGGCGTTTGTGCAGATTATACCGACATAGTCTGGATGCGCCTGTTGCGTATTCAGTGCAATGTCTAGGGTTCATTCAGCACGGCTGATGGAGGAAAAAGTGCCACACGCACGCTGGCCAATGAGAAAACGTATGCCTATCCGCGACATGTAGAAACGATCCAGCCACGCCTGGATATCCAAGCCGATGGTCCTGGTCCCCTTGCTCTTCTTCCATTCAAGAACACCCTGCGCGACAGTTGTCACCGTCGGGTCATGGCGGCTCTTTATGGTCTCGAGCGTCTTGGTAAACCGCGTATTGTAGTGCGACACCTCGGGTGGCCAGTTTACGCCCGTCGTGTTGGCATAATATCTATACCTCGGTGAGAGCTGTGCAGGTGGGAACTGAGAGGTGCGCGCACCTCCGCTCCATGGGTACCCTTAGCTTCAGTTTATTAAAACCGTTCCCATTACCACCGACATTGGCGTATGGCAGGGATGGATTCGGTGTCGATTCCGGCAAAGGATTCTCGTCCGTCCGCGGTGTTATCAGGGCTTGTCGTATATTCGGCGGGAGGGAAATTGGCGGGAAAGTAATCAGCTCCTATGTCAAGCAGGTGAGATCCGAATCACACGACCAGCAACGACGTACCTCGAACGACTGGGCATACCAGTTCTTCACCTTGTTGATGGACGGCATGGCGCTGAGATTGTGTGGCAATTCGTCGAGCTCCTTTACCCGGTGCGCAAGCCGAACGGGCAATTCTTCTGTACAACGGGTCTATTTGAGCCTCCAGACGGGGCAAAGAACCCACCGGCGAGGAACTGGCTAGCTTTCAAGAGCGTCCCCTGGCTAGGATTCTGCCCAAAGAGTACCATTTGCTGCAAAGACACTTGATGCCGGTTCAGCGAGTGGGGCAACGGAACTGGCAAACGACTTACCGCCAGTCTGCGGGAAGGACGCAAAGTGGTGAATCTTGTCCCATAGGGCAGGCGAGATTCGGAAGCCAGCAGACATGGTAGTTAACGCACAAGCCAATTGGGCATAAGAGTAGGGAAGAGAGATATCATAAACACGTGCCAGTGCTATACTTGATTTCATGCGACCAACACAACTCCTTCTCAAGTCCGGGCGCTCGGCGTGGAAGGGTGCGTCAGTCTCACTTGCAGTTCTGCTCACCCAACATCTGCCTCACCAGGCCCTTACTTTGTCGCGTTCCCCGACCTCCGCGAAGCCCTCGAGCACCGCGTACCCATCAAGACCCAGGCCCGGGCATGTACCATTCTACCCACATTCGTCGGGTGCGTCTCCTCCAGCAGAAGCAAGTCTATTCATCACGCAATCCAACAGAGTCCGCTTCTTAGTACACAACGGCAAAGACTATCTCCCCGTTATGATCTCGCAGGACATGGTCGGACACAAACTCGGCGAATTTGCATCGACGAAAAAGCGGTTCAAGTGGAAGTGAGTCTGTCTTTGGCTTGGCATGACCAGGGCTCACTCGACTCGCAGGGGTGGTAAAAAGTAACTGGCATGGCAGTCTTTTCTGTTCCGACAAGTCAAGCTTCAGTATTTCTCGGCCTCTCTTCCTGGCAGTCTTCCCAACCGATTAGAGTTTGGGACATGGCAATCTCTTTGCACATCGTCTGACCAGGTGCCCTTCTCATTTCCACCGTGGCCGTTTTTTTTTTTTTTTTTTTTTTTTTCCAATTTTGCGACGGGAAAGTGAGGGCCCAGAGGAGTCCGAAGCACGGGCTCGGTCAACGGGTGCGTTCCCTTTCCACTATTTTGGTTACCGTTCACGATATGTCTTAGCCATTGTTCTCCATTCTGAACTACTGCTGGAGCACCCTTCCCACAGCCCTCCATGTTCCCATTCGACTCCCGTATATCACCACGTCTCCTCGGCCGCATAGTCTAGCGATGCGCGGGGGAGAACAGCCGCTGCGACGTTTGTGCGACGTGCTCCATCACCGTCGCTGCCGTCTCTATGATGCTTCCCCGCTCGCCGGATGGACGGGTGTATCCGCAGATGATGTCTTGTCGGTCGATCCATGGCAACTACGGAGCGAGAGGAGGGCCGTCCTGTTTTCCTTTTCGTTACAATTATCTGTACGACGAGGGTAGCTGTTGGGATGAATGCTCATTGAAATTATCTGGAACCTTCAGCTTCAACCCTGGCAAGCCATACAAAGTTGAAGGTGCGTGAAGCGGGGTCGTGTGCGAGCCAGGCGTAGAGAGATGCCTTTGTTTGTCTACCAAACACGCCCAGTGTACTCTGTGGACGCGTTTGGACGCGTTCCTTCAGAACCTCGTACATCTCGGCCGAGAACTACCCATAAAACTGCTGTCAGTGCAGCAACTAAAATTTTCATTCCGCGAACAATACCGGTCCGTAGTATCGACTCCAACTCGACTGTCAAGTACTCAAAGTCTCAGACATGTTTGGTCTCTTGGCGGTGTTTCGGTAAGTAAGGGCTGGACTTGGGTTGGACAGATACGGGTTACCTGATTGATTGGCTAATAGATTATAGCAGACAAGGTGGCATCGGGATTTGAGCTCCGGATATAGGGTCAAAAAGTTTTTTTCAACCTTGGCTGGACACCCCTCCCCTCCCCTCCTATATGGTCATGTGACATCAGCGGCGGTCCGTCTGGCTCCAAGCAACCGATGTCTATATGACATGAACCAACATGTTTCTGGAGATGCCAGGGTGTATTCTTGGTGTATTCTACACATCTCATGGCCACCCTGAGCAATAGTCTTCCCTACTTGTGAATAAATATCTGAAGAGTTGTGATGTATTATGTAATATAACATTCCCAATTTGGAAATTTTGATCATTCAAAGGTTCTCAGGGTTCGTGTTCCTAACCAAGTTTTACTACTATCCACATGTGTGAGAAGGTGCTTTAAAGCCTCCAGAACAAACCTAGTAACATGACAGAAGTTTTTTTTTGAGCCCTCTCGGGACCCCCCTCCCCCGATGCCCCCTTGATAGCAGAGCAAGTGTTGATCTCGATGGCACAAAATCTAGGCCAAACATAGTCTCGGAAACCCAGATGTCCTGACACCGCAATCTTACTGCTAGCAGTGAGCACACAGCTGTATCAGAACATGTAAATTATTACCATGTATGTAATTTTTTGGATTTCTCATAGGTTGTATTGACCCGTTGTCACCTACTATAACCCTCACCATTTTGCTCAATTACATCCCCCAGGCCCACTTTTCCGAAGTTCAAACCAATGTTGTGTGCACCACTGATTCATCATTCTTTCTTGACAACCATGATAATTGAAAACAATTACATATATGGTAATAATTCACGTGGCTCTGAAATTGTGGCTACAACATCTGGGCCTCCGAGACTGGCCAAATGGTGCCCAAATGGGAAAGGTATATATGATCTGATCAAGGTTGGGAGCCTATCAAATAGTCTCATGGTCCCCTCTAGTCTCTCGTAGACAGAGCTCTAGATCATCTGACAATACAAGGATGTAGATGATTAGAGTCTGTTATCAAACTCAACCTTTTGGCAGGCACCCGACCAACGATGTCAGCTTCCCAATTGGGTAGGAGTGCAGCCACCATGATCAGCATCAGTGTAGGTGATTTGGCATAGGTGAGTTCGTAGTCCAGAGTACCTTTGATATAGCGGAAGATCCAGTGGGCTTCACCAGGATTGCTATTGAAGTGGGAGAGGATCCTGACAGCAGTGGACACTGGAGATGTCAATGCATGTTTGGGTAGCCAGATATAGAAGAGATTCAATTTCGGAGAGATAGACAGATTTGTACTGCTTGGACTCTTCTTCAGTCTTAGCTCCCATTTCCTTGGTCAGGACAAGTCCAGGAAGCATCTGTTCAATGGTGGAACCAGATCGGCAGTTAGGTACCCGGTTCCTTTCCCTCTCACGATTGTCATGGATGTTTACATTGGGACAGATTGGCTTGATATACTCGTCATTGTCAAAAGTAACCGGAAATTGATCAATATCATTTGATGCACCCCATCATATGGCTTGACCTGACATTGGAGGATGGTATGGCTTCTTCTTAGTCCAGCCCCAAAGTTGATTGGCATGAATTGCCCCAATGGTGGCAGAATACAAGCTTTAAAGTTGTCTTGCAGTGATTTTTGCGAGCAGAAATGACCAAAAGTCAAAGAAAATGCTTTGTGCCATGCTCAATGCACTGAATCCACTCCAAACTTTTGTTACACAAGAAAGGTACTTGAGTGTCTAGTCTAGCTGACAACAACTTCCGTTCACATCAGGCCAACCAGAATTGGTAGCAAAAACTGCTGAACAATTCAGCAGCGAATTGTTGGACATGCTAGCTTTAGCCATGAACCCGGTGGTTTCACTTGATCTGAAATGTGATGGGGGCACTCTATTTTTTGAAATCACGGCTGTTTGGGTGTTGTTGTCAGTGTTCAACCTTTCTCGAAACCCCTTGGTGTTGCCTGTAAAGTTGTACTCACAACTTTTGGTGCTAAGCACTGACAGAGATACATCTGAGATGTATCCCATCAATTTTTGATCGGCATGAATCGGCACATACAGCGCAACAGAACCGATTCTTTTGTACTTTTCCTAAAATTTGGCTGTTGGAACTAAATGTGTTCTAGCAGTTGGAAATGGTGTTCAGGCTGCGGTTGATTTATGCCAAGAGGCATGTATATATCCCAAAGAGTCCACCCATATCGTTTCGGCCCAAGGGATCAGCTGATGCCATCATGCCAGACCAATTTCCGGTTACTTTTGAAAATGACGAGTAGTTACATTAGTGGTACCAATCTCGGATAAACGGACCTTGGTTACTCATAGTAGCTTACTAGTCGGCCCCCACACTTTGTATAAGTAGCTTCCCTCTCTGGAGTCGTTCTCCAGAGAGAAAGAACCCGAATACATTGGTTTCTCACCAACTCCTCTTAGTCGCCCTCTAGTCAACCTTGTCGAGCAGACACTAGTCCTGATCGGAGCACGGGGGTCCGATCAGGGTATCAAGTTATTACCAATCTTTTGGTGGCTGTGTCTGCCACTTCCCTTGCCTCCTCACTCGCGACGCGTTATCTCTTCCTCGGCCTGCCCACTCGCCCTCCAACTTCCCCGAGACATGGCCCCGTGTCTTGAGAACTTATTCCGGCCCAGACTATGGTTCAGCCCTCGTCCTAGGCGCCGGCAAGCACACCACTCTGAACTCACGCACGCTTGGGTCGATTCGCCAGGATACGTCGCCTCTGAAGCCTCAGTGGCGCAGTGTCCGTCCTTCCCATTCCGTGTGGCGTTGTACCACGCTCTGAAGCCCAGACGTCCGCGCTGGTTCTGCCACAACGCCAAGATCTGTCAAGATCGCACTTACCTTATAGCGAGGCATTGGAATGAGGGTCGATGAGAGCATCACGGAGCCGGCCTCAGTGCTTCTGAGCCACTCCAAACGACGTACGTCCTCGTTCTTTTGTTTCGTCTCACGTTTCCTCTCTTTAGGTACACACTCTACTGTATCCAAACCTCGATCCATCGATATCTGGGCTCTCTCGGCGCAGTGTATCGCCGTTCCCAGCTGCAGAAGGCGGGAGTGCGCCGTTCCCGGCTGCGGAAGGCGGGAGTGCACCCCCGGTGGCTTTGTCGTCTTTGCGCGGCACCGTGGTGCTGTATGAACTAGCAGTAACGTCGGACGGAGTGCGAGGGTGATGTACTGCGCTCCTCAATCAATCGACCTCCGACTCCGGAGCTCCTGTGGCTTACAAAGGGACCCTTTCGTTGGAGCAGGGTCTCGTTTTCGTGGGGGCACGGTCTCGTTCTGGGTTTTGGGTCTCATTCGTAGCCTTCTTGGGACGCCAAACACTTTTGTTCGAGTTTTCTGGTGTCTTCACGCATGTACCTACTAGTCCAATCCATTCTCCAGCCTGTAAACAATTTTTCAGAAACTAAAAAAAAATGGACAACGGATGTATGGATCGAACGCGCACGCGATAATCGAGTCCCGTGATCATGGGAAAGCACAAAGATTGGTCATAACTGAACACCCTGGACGGACCACCGCGCTCAGCAACAGACTTCATCACACCGAGGTACGAGGTGATCTGATGTAGCGTCTGTCTACGAGAGACTAAGGAGACACACCCTCTGGCCCTCTTATTCCAACTGGTGCCATCATGCACCTGCTCTGTTTGGTGGGTGTTGGTGATTTTACTACTGGCAGATGTGAAGATCCCATCGCCTCTGCCACATCTGAACAAGTTTCATGGCACTGCAGATGTGCTGAACAAGTTTCATGGCACTGTGGATGTGCTGGAAGCACTCCTCACCAGGGCTCCATCTCTTGAAGGGGCCTCGGTGCAGTGACAGGTTCATAGTCGCCATTCCCACAAACATCCTCTGTGACCTGCCCCAACTGTTGAAGCAGGCAGCACAGATGAACTGAGGTCAACAGTGAGAAACTCTGTATTGGTGACTATGAAACTACATGCCTGAGGTCAACAGTGAGAAACTGGGGACCTAGGCCACATGACAGCTGACTATATACTTGTCAGAACAAAAGGAATGTTGGAGATTGTGGTTTGGAGTGTCCGATCACATGATGATATGCATCTCCTTCTTATTGTGTTCACTATCATCTTCTTTCTTATTGTTCTGATCACTATCTTTCTTATTGTTCTGGTAGTGATCTTTCTTATTGTCTTGGTACAGATCTGGCTCTATTGTCTTTGTAGGTATATAGCTAGCTACCTTGCAATGGATCTGGGCTTTTTGCCTCCCATCTGAGACCGCTATATCAGCACCCATCTGAGACCCTGCCTTATCAGCACCCTATCTGAGACCACCCTCCCCCTTATTACAACAGGTTATTGGCCCCCGCTCTTCCCTGCACACTCTTGCTTCTACCACCCCTCTTTATCGCATTCACACGTCTCGTCACGTGACATCGTTCCGCCATGGCACCCCCTTCCATCACCACTGCCCTCACCAATGTTCTCACCACTGTGGCTAATCTGAATGCCACCAACTGGACCAAGTTTGGCAAGGGCTTCCGCATTTTTCTGCTTGGGCTTGATGCCCTCTGGGTTGTTGATGGTCACGGTGATGGTGTGACACCCAGCGCGGATCAGCGCACCCTCGATCGCATGCTGGTGCCCTATCTCTACTCCAAAGTCACTGAGGAGTTCCAGTATCTTGTGGAGGATGCTACCAGTGCTTCTGCTGCTTGGACTGCACTCAAGGATCACTTCGAGAAATCGAACATGACCAACCGCTTTGTTGCCCGCGGTGAGCTGCATGCCATCACACATGATCCATCCAAGGAAATCTCGGTCTATATCCGGGCGTTTTCTGATGCGATCAAGAAGCTGAAGGCTATGGGCATTCCCATTGATGAGGTCACTCACAAAGACCTTATCCTGCTCAACCTTCACCCTTCCTTCCACGGCGTCCGCACCATCCTCCTGGCTCGCACCACAGAGCCCTCCTTGGAGGAAATCACCAATCTCCTCACTGCTTCTGCTGCTGATCCTGGCATTAAGCAGGAATCCAACGAGATCAGTGGACTTGCCTTTGCTGTCCGCACCGGTCCCCCTCATCGTTCTGCTCCCTCCATCGCCGCCCCTAGCGCTCCATTTTCGTCTCCCATCACTGGGAAACTCGGCGCTGATGGCTTCCCTGTCGACTCACAGGGTTCTCGTTGGTGTGACCCTACCAATCAGCATTGTCATCGTTGTGGCCGCTCGGGTCATGTTGCCTTCAAGTGCATGCACTCCATGCCTGCATTTGTGAAGGACTGGATTCTGGCCGCTCCTCGTCCTGCCTCCTCCCATGTTGCTGCATTTGCTGCTGCGATTGAGGCTGGCCTCACTCCGGACCACTACATGTCCATGTGGGACAGGCACAGTGGCGGTTACGCTGACTCCTCGGATTTGGGGCCTCTTCGCACCTAGGATTTGGTGGGAGCTGCATGATTTGGTGGGAGTATGTTTGGAGTGTTTGTTGGTTGTGATCGTCCGCTCAAAGGTGGGAGTGTTGGAGATTGTGGTTTGGAGTGTCCGATCACATGATGATATGCATCTCCTTCTTATTGTGTTCACTATCATCTTCTTTCTTATTGTTCTGATCACTATCTTTCTTATTGTTCTGGTAGTGATCTTTCTTATTGTCTTGGTACAGATCTGGCTCTATTGTCTTTGTAGGTATATAGCTAGCTACCTTGCAATGGATCTGGGCTTTTTGCCTCCCATCTGAGACCGCTATATCAGCACCCATCTGAGACCCTGCCTTATCAGCACCCTATCTGAGACCACCCTCCCCCTTATTACAACAAGGAAGTCCTAATTGGGAAATACAATAGGAAAGAAGCATATCATGGGAGAATTCCCATGTCAGATGAATATCAGAAACACGGTCACATGACCAGAACACGAGAATGCCATCAGTCCATCAATCAATATCATCAGTTGATCAACAACTTCCAACACCAACAAGGCTCTGCAAGCGCACCAATGCTTCGGTTGCCTTTTGGAGGGGCCATGTTGCAGCAAGCTCTTTTGTAAAGGTTGTCAAGCAGGTTGTTGATCACTGAGCACTCGCTTTTGTTGACTCGATCATCAGGCAAAGGCCGTGCCTTTCCCCTGGTGGTGCTTCAGGTCGACACCCCTGCACTAGTCATCTGGGCCAACCTCTCACCCAGCAAGCAAGACATGTGTCACCGTCGGTTCAATGCTTCAATGAATTCTTGTCTGTCAAGGGTATCAGTACTGTTGTAGACGCATCCGGTGTAACCAACACTACTGCAGCTTGGCGCCTCAACAATTCCTCTGCGCAGGCCTCTCTGTGGTGGTGAGTATTAGTGCAGCAAATAGCCGGGGTGCGGGCGACATACCTTGCCCTCACGTCCCTCTGATACAACACTTTCAACTGCTCTTCCACGGAAAAGCTCTCACAGTACACGGAGGTGTCACTGTCGGACATATCCCAGTCCTCCTGCTGAGCCAACATGAGTGGGGTGGCGCAAAGTGAATTTGTGATGGCGTGATATGTTGACTTTTGGACTTGTGCTGGATCAACGTTGACATGCCCAACAACAACGATGGCACATATCACCGTTGCAAACAGGCCCGCAACAACGAGACGCCCACCCAGCGACTCACACGCTCCAGCGCAAAAGCACCCAAGGCCAACTCGTCTTCCTCTGGCGTAAGTAAACAACCTTCAGCCCAAGCAGCCCCAACTTCCACCTCCTCCCACACTGCCCCAGTCTTGGACTCTTGTATACCAGAGCACAGGCAGCTCTCTGCATCCAACACACCTCCCATGGCCATGAGCGACCTGGGACTGCCACCCGACTCGGGTATGCCGGGGAGATGCCACTAGGCTGCCCTAACAATTTGTCCCCAGAAGAACGTGGATCTGGACAACCCCAAGTGGCAAGCAGACTTGGACAAGGTTTTTCAACAGTTCTTGGGGAGCATGCCAGAAGGGTCGCCGCTTCTTCAAGGACGTGACGGCACCCCCGATGGAACAATGTCGAAGGCATTTACTCACTTGGAGTTGGATATATCGTGGAGCTGCGACATGTATATGCCAATAAAGCCTATATCCTTGATCTTGGTGACCTCATGCCACAACTGTCGCCTGCCGCACTGTATTACTTGGCTCATGATATGACAGCATTTATCATTGAAAATTACAGTGTCAATGGCGCAGATGCAAGGGATTAGTTCAATGCAGTGATACACAAGTTTATGCATCTTTTCAGGTTTAGTTCCCAGGTTTTGCTGGATAGGGAAGTCAACTAGACATGGCAATATGGCCCTGACACAGGTTATGGATGCCTATCATGTGGTAGCACCACCCAAGGGCCAAGGCAAGCCTGGGACACAGGTCCTAAAAGTGCAAGTTGAGACGCAACTCCCAGACGCAAGACGCAGCTCCCAGACGCAGGTCATGTGATCAAAGTTTGGATCAAATGTTGATTCAAGAATCTGATACAAGTGATCAGATGGTCACATGTTCCCACAATCTTACATAATCCATGATCAGGCAATATTCCAATGTGTTGAAAACTCTCATTGTAAATCCACTTGTTATTGTTATCTATCTATTGCTGCATATTTGACAAGAAAATGGGTAGATCTGAGATTCAAAGTGTTGGAAATTCTATAACCCTGTCACTCGGAAGATTGTCATTGCAGAACATGCTGTCTTTGACGAGTGCTACTTCCCTGGGAATAACCCACAAGCTCTGCGGCGTTGCCCTAAAAAACCTCCTTCCTCCTCCATCCAAAACCTACCTTTGCCTGCCACCAAGCCCAAGGGTGTGCACAATGCCGGGGGAGATGGAAATGATAGTGATGATGACGATGATGACGGTTTCAATGTGCATCGAGCACCCCCTGAGGCTGAAAATCCAGAGCCTCCTCCTTCCCCTCCTCACACTCCTCCACCAGCACCAGCTCAAGTCGAGCTGCCCCCTAGCCGCTCCCAATCACCAGATCCAGCTCTAAACCCGCCTTCACGAGTTGGAATTGCCGCACGTCGCCGCTTCCATGGCCAACTACTGAACATCGGCAGCCTGGTGAATGGTGGAAAACAACGCCTAGGGAGCCAACTCCTGCTGTCCCTGATTCTGATGATGAGCCTGAGCCTGAGCCTATCCCCCATCCAGACTCAGAAAGCGATGATGAATTGCTGCTCACTTCAGGCAGTGCTCTTATTGTTGCTCATGAAGGCAATCCAGCAGATGTGGTGTTGCAAGAAGCCAATTCGGTTTCTGTGGAGTATGCCAGGTCCGCCATCCAGTCAGGCAATCCGCGTTCTTATCATGACGCACTGCAGCGACCTGATGCACATCTTTGGGAAGAAGCTGCAGTCTCAGAGATAAACTCTCTCCTTGAGAACTGCACTTGGGATGTTGTAGATGCACCTCCTGGCGTCAAGCCAATCCGCTCTCAATGGGTCTTTGTCATCAAGCACAAGTCTGCCGGCTCAATTGAGCGTTACAAAGCTCGACTTGTTGCAGATGGTCGCGGTCAGCGCCATGGCATTGACTACAACGAGATCTTTTCCCCCACCTTCAAGCATGCCACCCTGCGCATTGTCCTTGCGTTGGCTGCTCAGCATGATCTTCAGCTTCGTTCCTTTGACTTCTCATCCGCTTACCTCAATGGAGACCTGGAGGAGGATGTCTTTATGACTCAGCCCGAAGGGTTTCCACAAGGAGAGAAGGGCCAGCTTCTCAAACTCAACAAGTCCATCTATGGCTTGAAACAAGCTGGCCGCCAATGGAACAAGAAGCTGAATGCAAAGCTCTTAACTATGGGCTTCCGGTGCACCCAGTCTGATCGCTCTTGCTATGTCTACTATGATGGCAAAGTGCGGATCATCCTTCCTATCTATGTTGATGATGGCACCATTGCTGCCAAAGACAACAAAGACATAGACAGGGTCATTGCTCAACTTGGCCAATCATTCAAGGTCAAGGATCTTGGTCCTACACAGTGGTTGCTGGGCATCAAGATTGAGCGTGATTTTGAGGCTGGCACCGTCTCTCTCTCACAGCGCCAATATGCTGTGAACATGCTTGAGCAGTTCAACATGTCGGATTGCAAGCCAGTGAGCACTCCAATGCTTCCTGGGCTTGTCCTGACCAAGGAAATGGGAGCCAAGACTGAAGAGGAGTCCAAGCAGTACAAATCTGTCTATCTCTCTGCAGTTGGATCTCTTCTTTATCTGGCTACCCAAACGCGCATTGACATCTCCACTGCTGTCGGCATCCTCTCCCGCTTCAATAGCAATCCTGGTGAAGCCCACTGGAAAGCTGTGAAGCATCTCTTCCGCTACGTCAAAGGTACTCTGGACTACAAACTCACCTACACTAAATCACCATCTGGCACTTCCTTCATTACCTACACTGATGCTGATCATGGTGGCTCAGCAACTACCAGATGTAAGACGAGTAATGACCGCATTCTGGCCAGTGCCTAGGAAAAATGGTGCCCCCCTTTGTGAGATCCCAAAGAGCCAATAGTGTTCGGGTTCCGGGGGAGTGTTGAAGGTCCTTCTGGGAGTTCCCTTCACACTATCGGCAGAATAGCTCAGTTGGTTAAAGAGCATCTCGAATATACTGAGAAGGTCGCAGGTTCGAATCCTGCTTCAGCCATTTTCCAACACCTTGTAGGAAAATTTGAATATCTCGTTGGCTCCTGGGCCGAATTGCATCATCTGACCTTTGAGAACGACCTTCCCAACTCCCTCTACACGCTCCCGTCAGTGGCTTTGCTCCTCCTTGCCATGCTGCGTCGACGCTGCCATCAATACCTGCCACATCATCACCCAGCACAAAAACCCTCATATCTCCTTCATCCCGGACTCAATGAGCTCGATTATGTGTGGAGTGCCCAACGCCAGCAATTTGAATCCCGGGCGAGAATGCAAAATTATGTGGATGGATTGGCAGATGACCATGATTGCCAGAGTGTAAATTACGAGAGCAAGCAAGTACCCATATATGGGTTGCTACCCTTTGTAGATTCGTTATCCGTTCCATCAGCGGACACCCGTCTTCCGTGTCTCTCATAGGTATTCCCTCTTGCTTTTGCCCACCACCACCGTCTTTGACCCCTCACTGCCATTCCCCGTGCACGGCCTCTGCACCATGAATCCGGATCCCCAACTGTAGGTCTGCGGCCTACCTTGGCAGCTTTCTCACATCCATTCCCACAGTCCTGGGGCGTACCCCGTCCGCTCCAAGCCTTGGCCATGGGAAGAGTTGGATCTCCAGACTCAGTCACTTTTCAAGGAAATCCACCAGAAGTTACAGGCAGAAATGCAAAGCCGAGCTGAAATTCTGACACTGGCTCTGTATAATTCTGCAACTTCAGGGCCTTTGACCAACCCTGCGAGGACTGTGGCAAGCTTGCTTCACAGTAATTGCTCTCCACCGCAGGGTCTTGAAGGGTTGATTACCAGTCGTCTATCGGAATACTCTGTCCAGTTACAGTGAGTTTTTTCAGGGTTTGAGACAAGCTATTCATCATTTACCTTCAGTGGAGTGCAAGAGTCAACGACTGATGAGCCAGATGTAGTCCACACTACTATCCCGTACGACACTTATCCCGTCTACATTGCTGGGCTTTCTGTCTTACATTTGTCCCCCCCAGCTCCGGTATCATGCCCTGGGAGAACAGAGCACTGGATCCAGGGTCGCACTGGCAGTGGGCCTTCCGTGAAATATGCGTGATGTTGCAGGACAAGATGGCCATCGACGCAGACGAGGCCAAGACTTTGACATTGGCCTTGTACAACTCGGCGACATCCGTGACATTATACCAACCAGACAAAACAACTGTTGGAAATATACTTCGCAGTCTTGGTCATTCTCCACCAGTGGAGCTTATATCCAATGTCACGACTCACTTAACATACTACGGCATTATGCACTCGTGAGTTTGCTCAATTTCACTGTGAACTACCGATGCTCACTGACTGGCCTCAGGGCAGCTAAACTCGAAGCCATGGCTATAGGTCGGCGATCAAGGATTCGTGAGCTCAGAGATGCCTTCAACTTCACTCTCCCGTAGTAGGACAACTCTTATCAGCATCATTCCTCAACACTAATTGATGTGCAGTATGCACCAGTCCAGTACATCCCCCCACATTGGTGCTGCCAGTGTCAGCCCACAAGAAGATCAAGTCTCCGAGGCCGGCTCAAAAGACTCCCAAGAAACTGTCCGACCAACCAGATACAACTGAGTAAGTAGTGTGGAGTGGTTGGAATTCGAGTCTTGAAAGATTCAATTTCAGTTCCGTTCAGTACTTACTGGCCATTGATACCTATGCAACATAGTTCTGTCGAATTTGATTTCTTTTATCATACTCTCCGCCGGCGCTATTCAAGTTTGTACCTATGAAACCTAGTTCTGCCGAATTCTCTTCTCATAATTTAGTGCCAAGTGGCAAGGGAGAAAACAGGAAAATTGGATACAACAGCAAAATGAACGGTAACAAGAAATGACTGCCAATGAGCTATATAGACCACCAAGGTTTGAATTGTGGGGTGCTGAGAATTGGGTATAGAGTTATACTAGATCATACTCCCCCCGAGCCATGTTACCCTCCGTCACCTTACGCAACTGTGCATCTGCGGCTGATTCTTGGAACATATTGAAATTCAAGTCGGTTTACCTACAGACCTTACACATTCAGTTTCATACGTAAACAATCCCTCCACCAGATCCATTTGCATGGTGCGCCGCTCTGCACTGTCAGATCCTCCGCTGTCCCACCTCAGCGAGATCGGATCATTCGTCACAGACCTCACCCCAGGTTCGTAGCCGCACCCGTACCCAACTGCGAAACTCGCAGTGGGGATGGTGCGTGCGGGAACTGTCTGCTGACAGGGCTGCAATTGGAAGGACTACCTCAGACCCGCGCCACATCGGCGATGCAAAAGATGGGCAGCTCAAGAGTGTAAACGGGCTGGGAGATGGCGTAGACATTGGAATGGAGTATCAAATTGGGCGGATATCCTGCCCGATCGAGAGGGCATAGGGTGCGTGGAGCGGGGGATCTCGATCTCGCTTCGTATCCTCGCCAGGCATTTGGTGGTGATGACAAGCTTAAGACAGCCAGATCGCGTCATAGGGAAGGCCAGGCCATGGAAGAAGTATTGAAGTAATGGAAAGTCTGAGCGTCATGAGTAGTCAATCAAATGTCGCAGATGCAGCGACACACCTTGTCATTTTTCCGTCCCTGCCACGTCAAATCCCTCTATACCATCTGCTGAGCCCAGAAACTGGACGGTGTGGATGTCCGAGATGTGGATGCTGAGTTCGGCTGTTGTCTGGGTTGGAGGAGAGAATTCAAGCGAAAAGGATGCGGGAATGGCTGGTGCGGACCAACGGGGCATAGTAACGCTGTAAAGTCGGTGTTGATAGCTTGAATGAAGGGATTTGAGCAAGAGACGAGTCAGTTGTGTCGAATTCTGTGATTACATGCTGTGGACGATGACGGCGCGGATGGCAACGGGGGACTAGGTGAGAGTTGGGAGCATGCGGAGGGGGGCTTGAATGTCGATATAGGTGGCTTGGATCAAGGCATTTGACCCGAGACGAGCAGGTTATGATTGGTGGCCCATGGGCGCAGACTTGATGACCACTGACGGCGACGACAACCCAGCATTCAAAAAAAGGTGGGAGTGTGTGTACGCAGCTCGAAATTTGATGTTGGCTTGGATGAGAGGATACGAGCCCAAGACGACTAAGTTATGAGGGTTTCTTGTTTCGGGTGATGATGTGGCGGATATGGGCGACGGTGGCGGCTTTCAATGGCGATGTAGAGCTCAGAAAGTAGTGGGATTGTGTAGCTAGAATTCAAAAGTCGATGCTGGTAACTTGGATGAGAGAATTCGAGCCGGTGATGAGTAAGTTGTGTTTCTTTTGTTGGGTGATCAATCATCATCATGTGGCGGAAATGGGTGGAGTTCGGAGACTAGCGGGGGTGTATGTCGGGGGTTCTAAAGTAGATGTTAGAGAGTTGGATGAAAGGAATCGCGTAGACGCACCAGGATATGTCCCTTTTTGTGGTAGATGCTGACTTCATGGGCATTGACGGCAGTGATGACCACGCATCTCAAAGACAAGCTCCGTATGTTACATGTAGCACAATCGTGTGTAGGGAACTCGAAAGTGAGGCCCAGAGCTTGGAAGATGGGATTTGACGAAGGAGCGCGTGAGAATTCGTCTTTGTTTCAATGAGGTGACACTGCAGCCTAGCTGTTTGGGAGCAGAATGCTCACCCTAGCCAACCCGAATTCCATACACTCCATGCCTCTTGAGTGAGAGTATTCAGAAACTTGAGAAACGGTGGAGGAGAGCGGAGAGCAACAAGTGTCGGCGTGCAGACGGCATCATTGCCCCTCCTTTCATCAGGAAAATGTTTTCCTTCTGGCGGTTCTGGCGGAGCCGCTGCCAGAACCGCCAGAAAGCCAGAATGTCAACTGGCGCCAGAATAACATTTATGGCGCCAGTTGACGCCATCACGGACATTCTGGCGCCAGATGCGCCAGAATGTTACATTCTGGCGCTGATCGGCCAGTGATGCTCGGAATTTGACAGACAGTAATGCAGAATCAATGCATTCAATGCTAGCTAGTACACATCACATGTATCTACTCTATATAAACATCGACTCGGGGGAGTAACGGCCTGCAACACGCGCGAACGGGAACGACGACATGGGCAGACGGGAATAAGCAAAATGATACCACCTTTGGATGTATGGTCAGACAGAGAATTTTGAACAGATCAACACATACCCTTAGCCAGTCACAGTCGCAGTCCAGATACGCCGCTTCATCAACTTGCCAGCCAGTATATGACTACAGACACGACCCATCTGGGAACGCCAGGACAAAGGTCAGTGTCCGCGTCGGCAAAGATGCATAGCGACGCACATTTATGGCTGACGGCAACGGCAACGGCAAATGACGGCGAGCAGTCGCCGAGCAGACGCCGGAAGGAGGGAGGGAGCCGTACCATCGGTCGGTGGGCGGGAGGATGGAACGTATAACAGCGGCCGTCCGCGAGCTGCATACAGTCTCGAAGGCTTACAACTAAAATGAAGGATCTTAGCGCGGTTCTGGGGAAAGAGGGGATCGAGGGGAGGAAGCGCGGACAGACGAGGCTTGAGAGTCCCAGGGGCGAGTCTCCGGCCGCCGATTCACAGTGCGCACAAGGGGAATAGGGAGGCATGCAGTACACGCACCGCCGATCGACATTCGACACTGTAGAGCTGGTCACCCTCCCGCCAGTCGCGATGCGCATGGGGCAAGGATGGTGCTCCGTACATACCGAGATCTGTTGGATAGTCAGTCGACAAATATGGACAGGCCCATGTACGTAGTTCAGGTTGTATGCGGGATAACGATGCTAGACTGGGAGACGCCGTCAGATATGTCCCCGAGTCAAGGAAAGACTTGCCATGAAGGCTCAGAGCGCTTGAATCGCTGGTGAGCGTTGATTGAGAGAGGTGTCAGACGAAAAAAAGGAAGACGGAGGGTGTGAGATGGTGGGAGGAAGGAAGAAGCGTTTGTTGACGGCTGTTGGTGTCTTTCCAAATGCAGCCGTCAACAACATCACGTGTCATGGAGTCACGTCATAATCTCGGCAATGGACTTGTCGAAATCTCTCATGTTGTGTCCGTCCTCCCTTCCCTTGTGATAGCTGCCCCTCGCTGCAGAGGTCACCACTGCTCGTTAATGCTTTCCATACCTACCAAATAGATCCGGAGTCTCCGCCGCCGCCGCCACTTCCATCGTACTAAGTACTTACTTGGTCTAATTCTACTCGGCTTCGACTTGACTGTGCAAGTCTCATTGTATATCACTTAAGTAATTTCAGAACGTGGGACCGTCATTCAACCACCATTCAAGTCCGCCGAGGGACCTTTCAAGGTAGCCAGAATGTTACATTCTGGCGGTTCTGGTGGTTCTGGCAGATACCTTGGAGCTTTCTGGCCTTCTGGCGCCAGACGGGCCAGAGCGTCAGTTACTCCCAGAAACTCCCAGAACCCGCCAGAAGAAAAACATTTTCCTGATGTTCCCTCGCGATGTATCCAGAGGCAAGTTGGAGGCAAGAGAGAGTCGTGGATGAAGTCGTTTGGACGAGTTGGTGGTACGAGAAGCATGTTACACAAGAAAGAGTGGCAAGCACTGAGCACTCTCGAGGCCACTGGCAAGGACAGAGGTGCACAGCATTTCCAAAATGGGTCCCTCTCATCAGGAAAACTGGGGGTCACTGTATAGTGCTGTGTAGTGCTGCATAGCACCATAGTGCCCATAGCTACATCCCCACTATGCAGCACTATGCAGTGGCTGTTTGCCGACACTTATTTCTGACAGTTCCAAAATTATCCTCATCCTCTGCATTCCTGCACGACACAATCGACAACAATCTGACGCAATGTAAAGGAGGAGGAACCAAAAAAATCGGCAATTCCTTGGCAATTCAACTATCTAATACATCTAATACACACTAAGAAGGCCGAGTCTACGGGAAGGCACTAAACAACGGACACAGTCGCCGCACCGCCGTCTTGAATGACACGCCGACGTCAACGCGGTCGTGAACGCGCTGAACGACGAGCCCTAGCTGGCCACAAAGTCAGTAGATACTCCCAAACGGTGGATTTGAACGAAGTACCCGCAGCGGGGAATTTGCCCCAGGAGGCAGCGTACGACTAGGGGTCAAACTTGAGGGGCGCCCGCCGTTAACAGAGGAAGCTGAATACGAGAGAATGCCAGTAAAATAATCTGATAGTTTCGTCAGATTCTTGCCCAAGACGGGCGCCCGCCGTTAACAGAGGAAGCTGAATACGAGAGAATGCCAGTAAAATAATCTGATAGTTTCGTCAGATTCTTGCCCAAGACCCAACAATAGAACGACCCTTGCGAGCACCAGCCTTGCATGAGCCCCGGGTATCGTGCACCGGATATTTCCCAGATTTCCATTCCACCATCTGGCGCGCACTTGGACAAAAGTGAGAATGAGCGCGACTCCGTAAAGGATCAAAGTGAGAATGAGCGCGACTCCGTAAAGGATCAAAGTCAATGTCGGCATTTCACGAGTGAAGGAGGTGCGCAGATACTCACTGTGAACGTGACGGAAGGCTTGTGCGCTTTTCAGAATCACAAGCTACAGCAGAACCCTCGTAAGGGATGGGCAGGCCCGTTGCTCAGCTAGCGCTCGTGGGTGATCGAGACAGTGTCGGAGAGGGTCGAAAGCGAATGCTCGGCAGGTCTGAATTGAGAACGAAGCGCGTGCGCTGGGCTTCTTCCTCAGCTGAGGACATTCCACGCTAAAGGGCGCTAAAGGGGCTATGAGCATACGAAAAGGAATTCGGATAGAATCTCGCCTTCAAGTGTGTCTCCCTGTCCAGGCCCTTGGTATCCAAGTAGCAGTTGCCATCCGAAGTGGCGAGGACGACGATGTCAGCAGGGACTCGGTCATTGTCCTTGAGCATGACGATATTGCCCACCTCCGACCTCGAGCTTCTTCCAGGGCGTGTGTTCCCATGCTGCGGCACCGGCATGCAAGTTGGGGGTCGATGTCGGGCAGTTGAGGATATGAGTGGCCGCTACGCATACCCGCATTATCGCTACCTACGTTGAGCTCTCTGAAGATATTGTGTCATGTCTTACTTTGAGCATTGGGAATGTCGTCAGACGCAATCCTGACTCTTCTCGTTGATGGCAGAGTAGTCGGGTAGCGCAGGGTGCCGTGGTAGATGTAGAAGTTCTGTTGGCGGGTCCGAATCAAGATCGAAGCGCGAGCAAGGGACTTCTTCCTCGGCCGAGGACATTCCAGTTGTGCTGAGCGCTTTTCAAAGCTAAAAGGGGCTGAATGAGTATACCAGCAGCAGCTCGGATAGAAACTCGCCTTCAAGTTCGTTTGTCCATCCAGGTTCTTGGTCTCCAAATGGCAGTTACCATCGGGGTCTGCAGTGGCCAGGACGACCAAGGACATTGTACTTGATGTTGCCGGCCTCGCGTTTCATGCAACTTGGATCGAGGACGGGTGGTGGGGGATATGAGTAGCTACTAAGCAGACGTGCGCTGGTAGTGGCGTGTTGAGGGGATCTTCAGGGTGCTGGGAATAGGTGTTTGAGGCGAGGAGGATCAGAAACGAGTGAGATATTTACACTTCATCTCGACTCAGCAGCACACCAAATCCGCACTAAGCGGACTTGCACAATGACGGCGGCGGCGGTGGGCACGGTAGAGTCGATAACGAAGCAGCACTCGACTGTGGGGACTGTTTAACTATTAGTATTGCACGAATTGACCCGACAAGACCACACACGAGCGAAGCACCATTCACATTTTCTGGTGCCAAGACCACTGGCACGGAGCGGTGGGAATGGAGCGCCGATAGCGCACCACAACTCGGTAGACGGTATCTGCGACCCCAAGGACTAAGGAGAGGCGCATTAGAGCCAGACCAGCTGGGAAACGATTGCAATGCACAAAAAGATTGCACGCACTTGGTCTTGCGACCTCAGGCCCCGGAGCAAATAGAGACTGCCACTGCTCGTTTGAGTTCATACACATCGCTACACATGATGCGGTTGAGTGATATTCATAGAGCGGCAGCGGGAGATCCATAGGATAGATTTGGCCATTTTAGGTTGAAAAACATCCTATGGCAATCAACCTACTAGGTATTGAACTTCAACCTATCACTAACCTATGGACGGCTGATTTCTAACCTACAATACGTTGATCCTTAGGATGAAAATCATGTGTGTTAGCCCTCTCAGAGGATGAGCAAGGAAAGAGTGAGAAGGACGCGGTACGGACCATCTTGCCCATTGTTGTACAAGAAAGGAATGAGAAAGTCAAGTCCGACCACATGAAAGTCACGTGACTCCCAACTGTTTCAGCCTTTGTTTTATTCACTCACATGGCTCCTGTTCGTGTCTCTGTCACTCGAGACCCGTCGTCAGCATTTGTAAACGTTGGTGGATGAAAGCAAGTAATATTTGTTGGAATAATGGGCGAGGGTGGTCTCAGATAGGGTGCTGATAGGGCAGGGTCTCAGATGGGTGCTGATATAGCGGTCTCAGATGGGAGGCGAAAAGCCCAGATCCATTGCAAGGTAGCTAGCTATATACCTACAAAGACAATAGAGCCAGATCTGTACCAAGACAATAAGAAAGATCACTACCAGAACAATAAGAAAGATAGTGATCAGAACAATAAGAAGAAGATGATAGTGAACACAATAAGAAGGAGATGCATATCATCATGTGATCGGACACTCCAAACCACAATCTCCAACAATATTGAGACGAAACTAGCTATACAAATAGGTGTTGAAATAAGGGGGAGGGTGGTCTCAGATAGGGTGCTGATAAGTGGTCTCAGATAGGGTGCTGATAAGGCAGGGGTCCCAGATGGGAGCTGATATAGCGGTCTCAGATGGCAGGCGAAAAGCCCAGATCCATTGCAAGGTAGCTAGCTATATACCTACAAAGACAATAGAGCCAGATCTGTACCAAGACAATAAGAAAGATCACTACCGGAGCAATAAGAAAGATAGTGATCAGAACAATAAGAAAGAAGATGAAGGTGAACACAATAAGAAGGAGATGCATATCGTCATGTGATCGGACACTCCAAAACACAATCTCCAACAATAGGGACGACAGTGCGCACCACACGCCAGTTGTTTTCGCACCGTGACAGCGTTGTACGAAGGAGGACTAGGTGGGGGCAAATATACATAGTCATTGCGACCGTCGCAGAGTTGGAGAGTGTGTCCTTGATCTGTACAGGAAGTTCAGACACAAGGGGCATATAAAGAAAGAAGCGCGCACATGATTGCGACAAGTGCTCTTGGCATACGAGGCTTGAATGCAAATGAACTGATTGAGGGCCTTGGTGTGCGCCTGGGATGGGTTGTCAAAGAAGGACTTGAAGTCCTTGAGGGGAGCGTGCTTCTTGAGGTGGACCTAAATCAAGCATGAGTACATTTAACTGTTGGTCGATGTGAGATGACACTCACGACAACCTCGTTGCGAATGGCCTCGTTCTCCCAGTCGGTGCGCTTGGGGTCAGAAACCTTGACCTTGCAGAGGTAAGTGATCTCGGTCTTGGAGGTCTTGGAGGTCGTGAGCATGAGAGGACGAGTGCAAATCGTAGACACACCTTTTGAGTCGTGTTCAACTCTGTCTTCTGCCCGATAGCCAGCTTGACGTCGGTCAAGTGGGTTTTGATGTCAGTAAGGTCGGCGCGAGATTGGAGGATGAGCTGCTTGGAGTGGAGGTTATCGGCAAGGAGGTAGGTCATCGGGACAACCAAGGCGCGCTCAATGCGGTCTTGGCACAGCGACTGCCGGAATGTGTTCAGCGACTTGGTCGAGTCAAGAGGAGGGAGAAGACAGACGTCAACAAACTTGAGAAGATCATCACTTGCTTTGGGATCCAGCCCCAAGAGGTTGGCGGTGGTGGTGCCGGCACGTTCGTTGGTCACCCTGTTGGGGTTGCCGAGATCAAAAGAAGGCGGGCTGCTGGACCGATGACCATAGGGAGCTTGAGCCCAGAGAAGAGCGCCATTCCTCCTGGCCGGGGAAGTTGTAAGATTGGTCGTTGTTGTGCTGGGGTTGCTGGTACATGGCGGGCGTGTGGTGGGGAGACGAGGGCGTCTGGCATGCAACTGAAATTTTGGCAATCAGATCATGATGTTCCCATGTTTCATATCTCGGAGGGGGCATTGCGGTGGAGGGCCATCGTCTTTGAGACCAAGCAGTCAGTCACAGCGGCGACGGATCATGTACATAGCGGGTGGCACAACCGAGTCTTGGCAGAGAAGCCACAAGCTTCTGAAGGCTTCTGAAGACAGAATGTGTTCATTCCCTTCTCTTATGTAAACCCTGATCGCAGCAGCCAAATCACATTATATGCCAGCTATTCACCCACACTCACCCTCTGCCAACTACCTCGTCCATTGAATTACTGCAGCAGAATCACTGCAGTAGCCCTGCCCGCCCTTCCCAATCCCTTTAATTGGAACACTTTAACAAGCTCCTGAAGACTCTCAGTCTTGATAGCGACTCATTTATTCTCTTTGGCAACTTCACGAAGCCACTCATTCTCTTTGACTACTCGACAAAGCCATGGTCTCTGGAACTACAAGTTCTTTGCCATTGCATCTTTACCACACACCTCTTTAACCGCGCGCTGCCAGTGGCGATCCTGCCGCCTCCGTGCCGACATCACTCGCCGGCATCAGTCGAATTGATGGCCGTCTGTCTGGTAGTGCCAAACAAACTGAACACCAAAACAGCCCATCCACCATGGCTCTCCCACCTCCCAATCCCAATCTCCCGGGGCCTCTCACCAACCCACCTTCAGATGTGCTGTCTGAATGCGCTCACGCAGTCATTTCGTGCTCTGCAGCTATTTCGAGATGTGCTTTCGGAAGGAGCTGGTGCCCACCAGCGATTGACTGCAGGGCCATCATGGGCGCAAACCTTCCTTGATGCCTACGCCGAGGACTCCTTGACCTCCTCAACCAGGGACAGCCGGCTTTCGCTGAGGTATTCTTCGATACCATGCCTGGTGAGCATGATCTTTCATCTGATTGGGACGCAAGACTGAGAGCTTGTCAGTGCTTGGGCTTGCCCGATTTGAGCAGCACGACGTCGGCAAACTCGTTGACCTGGTACTCACCCAGCTTCAGGAGGTGGAGTTCAGCAGCCCTGTTGCTGCACGATGGAAGGTCTCTTCAAATTCTTGGTCCAAACAACAAGGACCTTCTTGAAGGACGACTGTCACTGGCAAGCCCCCCCCCCCAGGAAGAGGGATGGACCCTCCGTGTTGTTCGCATAGGCCAGGAGTCCCATCGTCCTCTGGATGTATTGGACTACCTTGCCAGCCGAAGGCGTGTGACCGTACAATGCGAGAAGTATGTGGTCCTTTCGATATACCTTCAGTGGCTAATCAGATTACAGATGCAAAATCAAGCACAAGTTCCTCCGTGTGCACACTTTTGCTTCAAGACCACCAATCTTGATAATCCATATCAACAACACCAAGAGTCTTGCCGACAACACAATTGTAAAGGGTGCAGTCGTGTACCCGGAGCAGATCCATTGGCAGGATGGGGACCGTATCGGAACTGGTTGCAGTGTGCAGACGAGTGGGACCCACATCTACAGCTGGCCATTGGACAGCCCTCGTCAAGACGAGCACGCACAATGTGCTTTGCGATGATGTGAACATCACCACCGGCCCTGCAGTCCCCTTCCCCCCCGGCGATCACTACGTCACTGTTTTATTCTACCTGGACACTCGCAGATTGGCTCCCGGACAAAGCCGGGCGGCCCCTGCCGAATCAAGACCCTCCTCCCCCGCCTAATCAAGACCCTCCTCCCCCGCCTAATCAAGACCCTCCTCCTCTGCCAAATCAAGACCCTCCTCCTCCGCCAAATCAAGATCCTCCTCCCCCGCCACCTGGCCAGTGGCCCATGAGCCCGCTTTGTGCACAGCGCTTTGGAAATGTGCCGTTGTTTCACCAGGCGATCGGTGACCTGACTCGTTCGCTGTCAGCACCAAAGCGGACATTGGCACAGGCTGCCGCCGACTCTGGTGCTCGTTGTGCAGACACCGATGTGGCAGAGGAGGCGCTGTGAAACTGAGGTGAGATGGGCGGATCACCGACAGATCTTAGAACAGTTGGAAGATATACTTGCCATGTAAGGATCTAGAACGCCTATGGCCTGCGATCTAACCTTTTCTTGCAGGAACTGGCCCAATCCGGAGGCCGCAGAGGTGACCCGACAAATTTGCACCTTTCTGGCTCAACTTTTCCGCCAAAGGCCGTGGGTCCTTGACATAGTCAATCTCAACTCGGATTTGGACTGCGTGTGAGTACCGCTCTACCTCATCTAGTCAGCCTCATTGAAGCTCAACATGGGACAGAAATGGCATTTGGTGTTTGCTTATCAGCAGGGTGCTAGTCACGCCAATGGACCGGCATTTTGGTACGAACCTTTTGGCAGCCGCGTTTGCGTATTGACTGGGTTGCACAGCCCAGGTCATTGCCATCCTCAACATTCTTGAATTCAATGTACAGCGCGGTCACCTACGCTCGCTACGGTGCGCGTTTTTGTCAACTCCGTCGGGTTAGCTTATCGGTTGTTGGCAGGTGGCTTTATTACTTTTTAAAATGGCTGTTCAAGCACATGCAAGAGTGCTCAGATTTACTGGACGTGCTGTGCGCCCGTTTGGGCTTGCAAAGAAAACTAGTTAATATCGTCAGTGGAAGCTGTCGTTTCGGTCAGCTCTCTCAAATCCTCCACAGGCGGCCTTGGGGAGGGGTGTTATTGTCGGAGCAGGGATGATGATTCTCTTGTGCAACGGAGAAAAGATCTACACTGCAGATCGCGTGGTAGGAACCTGCGCTTCCCGCTGGGCACTGATATCTGATGATTCTGCTAGGTGACCCACATCCCCTACGTGGAGTTGATCGACAAGATTGATCTCGAGGAGACGCAGATGGTGTATGTGTCGGAAAAACACGTATGTGACGCTGGCGCTTTCTTTTCTTGACAACGCTTACTCCTCCCTTTAGTCCGTCGCTGAGATGATGTACAACGGGGGCCTCTTACAGAAGAGGGCAATCTTTATCTCCGTGAGGTCAACACAAGTGGGCAAAACATTGGACTAACGTGAAACAGCCCAGCAGTGAACCGCAGTTGCCAACGCACAAATTCCTAGGGAAGCTTATGGATGATAACCCTTGGTATGATTCACCCTCATCCTCTTGTACGACAGCTGATCTTGGTAGGGTCGCCATTGGCTACCTTGGGGATGTTGATCCCCTTGGGTGGCTCATAATATAAAGTCATTTTTCATTGAAAAATACCTGGCTCAAGTGGTAGGCTGAGACGATACAGTGTGCACAAGTGCAGGTCACATGTCAGGCCATTTTAGCTTGATGCAAGTCCAAGACGCAGGTCACATGATCTCAAGTTGAGACGCAAGACAGAGACGCAAGTGGTGAGTTGAGACGCAACTCCAATACACAGGTCATGTGACTTCCAAGCTAGGTTCTATCAGGAAATTAGGTGATGGAGATAATTTGAAAGACCAAAACTGGAAATTTCCTCATTTGGCCATCTTTTTGCTGCTGGCCTTTGGCATGTTTTGACATTCGACCACATGGGCAACTGAGATTATAAAGTAGTATCTTTCATTAGTGTAACAACACACTGATCAAATGAAATTCCAAACACTTTGACTCAGATCTACCCATTTTCTTGTCAAATATGCAGCAATAGATAGATAACAATAACAAGTGGATTTACAATGAGAGTTTTCAACACATTGGAATATTGCCTGATCATGGATTATGTAAGATTGTGGGAACATGTGACCATCTGATCACTTGTATCAGATTCTTGAATCAACATTTGATCCAAACTTTGATCACATGACCTGCGTCTGGGAGCTGCGTCTTGCGTCTGGGAGTTGCGTCTCAACTTGCACTTTTAGGACCTGTGTCCCAGGCTTGCCTTGGCCCTTGGGTGGTGCTACCACATGATAGGCATCCATAACCTGTGTCAGGGCCATATTGCCATGTCTAGTTGACTTCCCTATCCAGCAAAACCTGGGAACTAAACCTGAAAAGATGCATAAACTTGTGTATCACTGCATTGAACTAATCCCTTGCATCTGCGCCATTGACACTGTAATTTTCAATGATAAATGCTGTCATATCATGAGCCAAGTAATACAGTGCGGCAGGCGACAGTTGTGGCATGAGGTCACCAAGATCAAGGATATAGGCTTTATTGGCATATACATGTCGCAGCTCCACGATATATCCAACTCCAAGTGAGTAAATGCCTTCGACATTGTTCCATCGGGGGTGCCGTCACGTCCTTGAAGAAGCGGCGACCCTTCTGGCATGCTCCCCAAGAACTGTTGAAAAACCTTGTCCAAGTCTGCTTGCCACTTGGGGTTGTCCAGATCCACGTTCTTCTGGGGACAAATTGTTAGGGCAGCCTAGTGGCATCTCCCCGGCATACCCGAGTCGGGTGGCAGTCCCAGGTCGCTCATGGCCATGGGAGGTGTGTTGGATGCAGAGAGCTGCCTGTGCTCTGGTATACAAGAGTCCAAGACTGGGGCAGTGTGGGAGGAGGTGGAAGTTGGGGCTGCTTGGGCTGAAGGTTGTTTACTTACGCCAGAGGAAGACGAGTTGGCCTTGGGTGCTTTTGCGCTGGAGCGTGTGAGTCGCTGGGTGGGCGTCTCGTTGTTGCGGGCCTGTTTGCAACGGTGATATGTGCCATCGTTGTTGTTGGGCATGTCAACGTTGATCCAGCACAAGTCCAAAAGTCAACATATCACGCCATCACAAATTCACTTTGCGCCACCCCACTCATGTTGGCTCAGCAGGAGGACTGGGATATGTCCGACAGTGACACCTCCGTGTACTGTGAGAGCTTTTCCGTGGAAGAGCAGTTGAAAGTGTTGTATCAGAGGGACGTGAGGGCAAGGTATGTCGCCCGCACCCCGGCTATTTGCTGCACTAATACTCACCACCACAGAGAGGCCTGCGCAGAGGAATTGTTGAGGCGCCAAGCTGCAGTAGTGTTGGTTACACCGGATGCGTCTACAACAGTACTGATACCCTTGACAGACAAGAATTCATTGAAGCATTGAACCGACGGTGACACATGTCTTGCTTGCTGGGTGAGAGGTTGGCCCAGATGACTAGTGCAGGGGTGTCGACCTGAAGCACCACCAGGGGAAAGGCACGGCCTTTGCCTGATGATCGAGTCAACAAAAGCGAGTGCTCAGTGATCAACAACCTGCTTGACAACCTTTACAAAAGAGCTTGCTGCAACATGGCCCCTCCAAAAGGCAACCGAAGCATTGGTGCGCTTGCAGAGCCTTGTTGGTGTTGGAAGTTGTTGATCAACTGATGATATTGATTGATGGACTGATGGCATTCTCGTGTTCTGGTCATGTGACCGTGTTTCTGATATTCATCTGACATGGGAATTCTCCCATGATATGCTTCTTTCCTATTGTATTTACCAATTAGGACTTCCTTTTGTTCTGACAAGTATATAATATAGTCAGCTGTCATGTAGCCCAGGTCCCCAGTTTCTCACTGTTGACCTCAGGCATGTAGTTTCATAGTCACCAATACAGAGTTTCTCACTGTTGACCTCAGTTCATCTGTGCTGCCTGCTTCAACACAAGGCCTGTAGGAGTCAATATCAGCTCTTTTGGGGAATACGCACAGGAGGCAGCCCAGTCCCTCATTCTTGAATTGGGTACATGCTGCGGCATGGCCAGAAGTACACAGACCGGCACCACGGATGGAGGAGAGGAGGTAGGTGCGGACAAGTGAGCGGATCAAGTGGCTGTACAGCCTCGTTCTCTTTCGCCGACTCTCATGCACGCCTCCTCACTCTCCATCTTCATAGTTTAAATGCAAGGCCAGTGAATTTTCGTCTGGCCACATCTTCGTGTGATGAATCATGTGAACCCGTTCTCTCTTTCACAACGATCTTCTCCACATTTCTCGCATCCAAGACGCTCGACAGACTCAATTCAAATCGTCTGCGACGGAGATGCATCCCCTCAACCTCTGAGATGTCTTGCATGGAGGAGAGACGGCTGGATGATGTGGCAGCATCCCAGGTGCGTCGCTACATGTACGGCCTCAATCTTGTCCGCACGGCCTTCAGACTGGGTTTGTTTCACCTCGGCGTGCCGCTCCGTTCTCCTCAGCCTTGGATGTACTCCTCACGCTCTGGAATGCGTCGTTGTAGGAAAGATGGGCGGCGCTCGATGACGTGGCATCTTGGGGGTGCGTTGTCGACATGTATAGCCCCGTTCTGGCCCTCACAGCCTCTTTGACTCTCGTCGTCCCTCTCCCTTGAGTCCTCGACGCAATAGATTCCAAAATACGGAGTTTGTATTTGCCCGAGGCACTAGGTGTGTACTATTCTCACTTGCCATACCCCCACACCGCATCTCTACATCCATGGGCCCAATTCCCACCACAGAGCAGGGCCCCTACTCCCAACTCCACGTTCCTGTTCGTTTTCTGACACCTTGCAGGCCCATTTGCGTCCAGCCGTCATCTGCACTAGTGCACTACATACAGTACATCTTTTGCAAAAGATACATTAAGTATCAGACCGTGGTTTTGCAAAAGTTACCAGTAAATTTTATCTATACCCAAAAGGCACCGAATCTCTTATCTCTGACTGTATCCATCACAGGGATCAGGGCGGCATCCTGGGGCAGTATCGGGTATACTGGACAACCAGATTAACTCTCGGTTAAGCTCTATTTAATGGGTAATTGATATTAATATCTTAAAGTGCCATCAATGGCTCCGGAGATGACTGATACCACTGCATCAATTGACTACACACCCCCGGCATGGATCAGAAATGATCAGCGATCAAAAATCAAAGTTGTAGAGCTGATTTGCAGCTACAGAATCACCCTATACAATACTGGCTCAAAATGCCTGGCTGGCTCACAAAATGCAAAATACTTTCCAAACCCCGGCTTCAGAAAAATGAAATACCTGTATTACATGAGTCAAAATGTATGGCCTATTGCTCAGGGTGTTTTGATGGTGATTTTTCAAGGCACAGCAGCATGGTAGGTATGGTGGGCTAGCAAAGGAGGTGAGCCTGGTAGATCAGGTGAGTCTCCAGTGCTTCAAGATGTTGGTTGTATAGTCTAGTGGTTCCTTCTCTCTTTAATACTGATGCCTTCTTAATCCTTTTTGCAAAGGTCGCAAGTTCAAATCCTGGTACCCTCATCCCATTTTTGTTGCCTTCATACCTTTACCACCATTGCCTCAATTCTTTTGAATCTTCATAGAACTATTGCAACACTCCCTCCCATCCACTTCATGTATTTACAACCCCCATTTACACTGACTGAGAGGCACAATTGCTGTATGATTGAAAACACTGATTTCCTGGTACTGAATGATTCTGGTGCCCAGATGTGTGATCTGTAGCCTGTAAGTCTGATCCTGGCTCATATTAATTCTAATCTGAAGAAGGTTCAACCCAGGCCCCTGATTCCAGAGAGATTTCAACTCAATTCTGTCAAATGCAAGTGTGCACCAGTTCTCAATACCTGTGGCTAATGCATTGGTTCCAACACCACAGTGAGCATTTCACTTGCCAGTAGACCCCATTAGAGCAAAGAAACTGGCTAGAACATGAGGAGAAACCTGAGTTATGAGTGTGATCATTTTGAGCTGATCCCCCTTGTTGTGCACCTACAGGGCCATATACATGTATTGGGAGTCTAAAAACTAGATGGAACATCTTAGGATTGCTCCACCCATCCATATTTGCAAGAGTATTTGCAAGATTCCACTGGTTGTGTTTGGGTCTTGCAGGATTGTAGGGTAAGAATTTGGTCAAATGTCCAGTGGAGCTCTTGAACAGAACTCCATGGATTCTCCACCAACCTTCATGATCAAGGACACTTTCTGGACCCCCTGAGCTCCCTTTCCTCATTGGTGACTTCAAATATCCCAGATTCCATTCCCTTTGTCTTCTATCAACAGAATGATCCAAAATGATCACAAAATCCCTATGCATATAACTTTACTTTCTATGCAGGTATTCAGCTGATCTTGGTTGTGCTGGCTTCCTATACTCTAGGGTACTTGTCCCATGTGCTTCAACCACAGAGGAAAAATCAAGAGCCTGAGCAATACAGTGAAAATGGGATTTGATGACTTTTCCCACTTTCACCTGGCCTATTATGCACCTTATGGTAAGAGACTTCAAAAGTCATTAATAATACTCATTGAAGTCTTGGGGTGCTAAGGATCAGGTTATCAACTGCCAATATCAATAGCTGCACCTAGATCTACCTTTTATCTCATTCACTTATAACACTCTCCCATGGCTCAGATCTGGACTGATATTTGAGATCTAGCATCCTAAGTGGTACATAAACATGCTAAGCTCACAGATCACAAAAGTATGAAACCACATGGAAATGATATCAAAGGTGCAAAAATGCACAGACCATTTCCACTCTTACAGCTGGTATATACACAAAGTGGTAACACACTTGTTGCCAAAACATGTGGAAGGATTGAAAGAAGAATTGTTGTCAGTAAAGTTTGTTAAGGATCCCAGAGGCAGATCCAATGGGAGTGCAAAAGCTGAAAATTGCCTTTTTGGGAGGAAAGCGTAGTGGCCCAATCAGGAATAGCATCCGAAATGTCAAACACTTTTTGAATTCAGAGTTGATGATACCACTCTGAGGTTAGAAAACATAATGGTTCCTTTGGTATGAAGCCTTGGGACACACTCAGCTTTCAAAACCTGGTGGTTGGTTTGCAAAGACTCGGCTCTGAAAAAGTATTTTGCGTTTTGCGGGCCAGCCAATCAGTTTGATGTAAAACAATGTTAGCAACTCCTGTAGCTCTCAAGCGGCTCTACAACTTTGATTTTTTTTTTTTTTTTTGATCCCCCATCTTTTTTTGATGCATGCCGCTGGTCCAAATGTGCCGGCTACTCTTTCAGGATTGTTATCACATCTGGAAGGAGCCATCAATGTTCTCTTCCTATCGGGGATTCTCCGAGAAGGCCGGAGTGGACCCTGTGATTGATTGAAAATTTCAGACCTGATTTTCTGGCTATTTCTCATATATTTTAAATATGTGCAGTGGAAATGCCTGAAAATCAAATTTAATAGCATATATAGCCTGTGCCGGATGTGCCGTGCCAGCCGGTCAACTAGTTGCGGCTGGCCACAACCATATATAGGCTCCAGGTGGCTGTACACCCACTAGCGACTTCCTTTTGCAAAACCATGGTCTGCCACCTAGCACCATCTTTTGCAAAGTATGTACTGTACCAGCTGAGTGATGGCCACGGGTAACCCGTGAGGTGCCGAGGACCCACCCGTACCCGTACCCGCGCTTGACCCGTACCCGTCGGCTAGGCACGGGTGGCTGATCCCCCGTGTGCCGTGACTTCTGGCGGTTCCTGGCACCGTTCTTTGGCGTTCAAAATGCAAGGTAAGGGTACATTTCAATTACTTGCCTCGCTTTCAGCTCTCACAGGCGTCGCGTGTAGATGCCAAAGACTCACGGGTGGGCCACGGGTGAGCCGGCGGGTTCGAGTTGCTGACCCGTACCCGTACCCGCCGCCACCCGTACCCGTGACCCGTCGCGGGTCACCGCACCCGTGGCCATCACTAATCTGCACACCACATCCACAGTGGGTATCCGTTCTTCCCTCCCTCCCTCTCTTCTGCGACGCGCTCTGTAAACCGACGGCAAGAGACTCACCCTCTGGGACTCCCAAGCCTCGTCTGTCAGCGCTCCACACTCCCCTTCAAATTATGCCACTGAATACAAGCTAACATTTACTCCGCAGATGGATTCATACATTTATGTTCCACCTTCGTACCCACCATCAGCCTCACGCCGTCTACGCATCTGCTCGCTTCAAGTTCCCGCGTATTTCTTTCACCTCCCCGCATCCCTGCATCCCCGCGCGACACCGCCCGTCATTGCAAATACACAACTTGACGAGGTGTCTCAGTCACCCCTCCCCGTCACCCTGCCTGCCCAACGGCCCCGACGCGCGGTCGTCGCTCCTCTGCACACAAAACAGCAAAGCAGCGCCGTTTCATTTTGGCGCGCACAACCATCATTTCCGCACCACCATCTCCCCGTCGTCCCTGCACCGCTACGCCTGCAGGCCGATCAGCCTCCCGTTTGCATGTCCACGCTCCCCTGCCGCAGTGCTGTTCTCGGCAAACGGGCTATTCGTAGAGCAGAGTTTGGCGTGTACGCAGCACACTGTTTGTGTACGGCTGCTGGCATGTGCGCCTGGGACAGCGCGGTGGGTGGCAACGAAAAATGCGGCAGGAATGGTGGAAATGTAGTGATGGGGGGGGGGGGGGGGGGGCGTGGTGAAGCAGTGAGAGAACGTCTGAATGGGAGAATCGAGGCACCGCCCAACGGAGCTGATGCGTCGAGCAAACGTGCGGAGCGCGCATCAATCATTGGTGTGCCGAGGGCGCATCAGGCGGCGAGTGGTGTCGGCGGAATAAATCGATTCCTAGTAGGCAGGTGGGATTAATTAAAATCAGACCAAACCAACTATGAGTTCGGGGATGGCGGGTGAGACCGGTTGTGGATTATTATGAGGAGATCAAATGATTGGCAGTGATGAACGTTTCACGTGACAAGCGGATGCAAGCGTGCAAATTAGTGATTATTGGTGGTAAGGTAGTACAGTGGGGGTAGTGAACTGAGAGGAAAGTGGGGGGATTCTGGGGAAAGTGGGGTCGGTCGGTACTGACTACAGGTAGATACGCTGGCCTTATATACCTTTTCCATATGTGCTATGTAATCGTATATGAGCCGTCCCGGCATGTACGCATAAGCCTCTAGCATTCTGGAAGCTTCTACAAGGCTCCGCATGTAATCGAATCTGGTTGGTTGAAGACCGTGGGAACTCGGCCATCAATTTGTCTGATTCATCATCCATCCGCTCCGATGTCATCCTGATTTGATAAGACACAACCACAGCCTTGGGATAATGCATGTTGAATATTTGAATATCTTGTGCTGCATTGCCGAAAGCGATCATGTCTGATCCGAAATGTGATCCTGGCTGATCCGGAGCAATATGATAGAAATCGTGACAGGTGCCATCATTGCATAGCTGATCCGGCTTGCGATCCTGATGTTGCCGTTATCTCCACAAGTGCGAAATACATGTTCTGGCCATTTTCATAACAAACATTTTTATAATACGACAGCGGGTAACAGTAGCGAGCTCGGGGATAGGAGGACAAAGAGCGAAGAGGGTGTGCACGGGAAGCAAGGAGCAAGGAGCGCATGGGGGAAGCTGGACTTGGGACGGGGGAGGGCGGGACAGTGGGTAGGGAGGGTGAGGAAAATTGGGCAATGAAGAGCGGAGAAAGGGGGAGCAAGCAGCAAGCAGAGTGCGCGGGCGGCGGATACGACAAGTATCACCATTGTTAATGGCATCATTACATTCGTGTTCGTTCTCTTCGTTCTCTCATCTTTCAGCCTTGGCTTGTATGTGGCTTACAGGAACAATGGAACTTGCGCGTTTGCTGCTAATTTTTCTGGTTCTTGGATTTGGGATTCAGGAAATCATGAGTGGAGATGATGGGTGGTGCACAGGTCCACGGTCGATCCCATGAGGATACCACACCAAAAACATGCGGCCAGTCTCCCTTTTTTGAATTGAAATCCATGTAACATGTATTTGGTATGCTTAGATGTGGTGTACGGGGTCCTACAAAACCCCAATTTCCCAAGCAGGCTATTGGGAATGATTTCCTGATATGGAAGTTCTTAGCCGATGTCATGACGTAGATGCGGAAATAATGAGGAAATTGGGATCAATTTTGATAGAAGTCACGGAAAATATATTATTTCCGCGGCTCGTAAAAGTTGGCGGAAATACTGCGGAAACATTGACACAGGGGGGAATGCATCTTTTCTGCATTGCGGAAATACTTTATTTACACAGCATTTCCGCAATATTTCCGCAACATTTCCGCCAGCTCCAAAAATGGGTGATAAAAATCAAAATCAGCCAATTTAGCAGAGAATCTGATGCTTATGTAATGGAATCAACACATTTCCGCCATGCGGAAATGTTGCGGAAATCATGCGGAAATACTGCGGAAATACAAAATTTCCGCTCTGCGGAAAAGATGCCTTCCCCCCTGTGTGAGTAAATGTTGCGGAAATAATGTATTTCCGGGCCGCGGAAAAGATGCCTTCCCCCTTGTGAAAAGGACCGGAGTTCCGGGGCAAATGTCGGAGGAACGGTGATGTCACCACTAAGGTTGAGGGTGACCGTCTGCCCAGCAATGCGAGATGAGGACCGGACCGGACTTCCGGATATGGAATCCGATTGGAGAGAGGTAGTGAGCGGCACGAGTATACACTCGCGAGTATGAGTACTTGCAGAAGTTGGGAAAACCATACTCGCACTCGCACGAGTATTGATGGCGAGTATTCGTGTATTAGTAAGCAACTTTCGCGAGTATTCGCAAGTATTCGCGAGTCGCAAGTAGTTGCACTCAATGAGTTGGAATACTCGCGAGTTGCAAATTATTTGTGAGTTATTCATGAGTATCATATATTTCAGTTACCAAACTATGTACTATCATCATCAATGACAATAACTCTCGCTGATCCTGAGGCTTCTGCTGTACCAGGGGTCTTCCGCTTCTTGTTCCGTGTCCAACCCTCTGCAAGCTGCTTCTCAAACTCATCAACTGCTATCAAGTCCAGGTCACTGGCCCACTGGCCGACCGTCACAGTGGAATGGGCTGATTGCTCACTCAGTTGGTTGCAGAGTTTCGTTACTGTTCCTCCTGATGAACAGGTAGTGACTGATAGGTAAATTGAATTCTGTACAGGAATAGACATACATTACGGAGTGATTGCCACATGCCGGCATGCCGAGTGATGCCGAGTGATGCCGTTGATCAAATTGCCTATCTGGGTCTGTTCCGTGAGCTTACGGTAGCCAGGCAAATACTCGCGAGTACCAAGGTTTTTGGAAACCAATACTCGCACTCGCATGAGTAGCACAGCCACCACCCACTCGCGAGTATGAATACTCGTACTCACGAGTGAAATGCCGCGAGTATTCGCAGCACTCGATACTCGTGCCGCTCCCTAGAGAGAGGAGAGAGGAGGGACTCGGAAAGACCAAGGTGGAATGCACCAAGAACATCAATAATCAAACTGAAGTACCGACTACAAAAGGAAAGTCTTATATACTAAGTGTGAGAGATATATGTCAAGACACTAAAATAGACTTGAGAACGGACATAACCGGCTAAGTGGATATAAGGTGATTAAGTCCGCACCCTGTCAAGGTTCCTTTTACATGTGAAAAACCCAAATACCCGGAGTAGTCCAAGAAGCAGGAGTCGGCCCGACAGATGGGATGGATCCGGAATCCGGATGATGATAACCGAGTGCGTTTGGGATTCGGAAAAACCGGCGGTGACAAATAGCCGCCAAATAGCCGCCGGTCAATCGGCCGGCTACGGCCAACGAGGGCGGATCAATAACTGCATTCTGAGACAGCTTCAAGGAGCGGCTTCAAAGTGACTCTGGAATACAAAAATTGTGTACTAGAGACAATGTGAAAGGATAGATACAGTGCCCCAGAGAGCCGGGAGAGGACTCGGAGGAGGGGAGGGAGCTTGGAGGGAGCGGAGGTCCGGCCATGATGGATGCGAGTCAGCAACGGGCGAGGCGGTGGCGAGACAGTGTCCAGGCGGGGTCGGGGCGGCCATACGGGACAAGGCAGGATGGGCGGGAAACGCACTATGTGGCCCGCTACGGCGCTTGCCGAATGGCTGTTGGTGAGCGAGGAGAGGAGAGGAGTCGCCTAGCGTTGTGCTTCAGCCCTGAGCAACGGGGCCGGGGGATGTCGAGCGACGCCGACCAGACTCAGGCCTAGCAGGACTGACACCATCGGGATCGTGTCGGCATGAGCTTCTGCCTGTGGATGGCGACGACGCTGCGCAACGAGACTGCGTGGAGCTGGCTCACGACGGGGGGCGAGTCTTGCCAGTGGCGGGCCTTGGCAAGGAGTAAGTAGGGCCATAGGCTGTCGGACACGCAAGGCATGTGATTACATCACTGATGACTGGCTGCCATGCTGCCGGTCCCTGATGCCGGTCGTTTTCCCGGTCTTTCCAAATCCCAAACTTTATCTGATAACCGGACTCCGGGGACCGGGGTCCGGAAATTGGATGAAGTTGGAACGGGACGTAACACCGGGTCATGAAGCCGTGCGGTACCAATCTCACCTCAGCTCTTGTTAACACATGACGCTGAGGTGAGATTCTCCGCTGTACCGAGAAGAGCACCTATTGACTTATATGTAGACTATCGTGTCATTCTTCTAGGTACTACAACTCAGCTCTTGTTAACACACGACACTGAGACTATTGTGTCATTCTTCTAGCTATGCTATCCGGTCTTAACAATAAGATACTTGATCTTCTTGCAATCTTCTTGCGCCTCAAAATACATTCCACGTGTCAAGAATCAACCGCATGCAAGGCTTGTGCGCATGCTTTCCAGAACGGGAAACTTAAATAAGGGGATCCTCGCCAGTCCCACTCCCACTGACAGCGCGGTAACCACAAGACTACTTATAGTGAATCTGCATTGTACACAAATTGTACAGCATTCAAACAGCGATCCCTTCTCAGAGGAAAACGCGGAGAGTTTTGCTAGCAGATTTAAGAAGAACAGTGTGCTCGCGAGAGAATTTTTCATTACATCCCAAGCCTGGATGGAACCAGCAAGGTTCAAGCACCGAGACGATGGGGCCCTCACCTCATAATTCCCAACGTTAAAACTGCAAAAAAGAACACATCTTGGAAACAAAGCCACTGCACACGGTCCGCATCTCAGCATCAGTTTCACCAGCAGCCTCGGGCAGTTTCCTGCTCAGTGAGCGTCCGCACGCGCTTGGCCAGCCGGAAAGTCGTCGGAGACGCGCCAGGGAGCTGCCCGTTGTAGTTATAATACTGCTGGTGGCTCGAGTTCATCGCCGTCGCCGACGCGGCGTATACCGGTGAGGAGACGCAGCACTGAACGTCGGCGAGCATTCTACACCAGGGGGAAATCTCATCAACCCTGGGTTAAGTTTGAGGGGGTTGAGCTAGGTTCACGATTGTCTTAACAATAGGTTAATACGAGAATTTTAAACCGAACCCTTTCTGAGGCTGGATAGACCTGGGACTTCCGCCGATGTGCGAGTCTCAACGCAAAATGATGTGCTGATGCCATATTCCCGTGGCCTCGTGACCTGACCATATTTGGACACCCCGCCCACCCTGCGCTTGGACCGCTTGTTGCGACGCTTTAAAGAAGACCACGAGCTCGTTTATTCATGATACCTATCAGAACAATGACAACAATGGACTGCCGGAGCCACAGGACGCCATTGTCCGTCCGAGGATGTACAAAAGGACACTCTCGTCCTTGTCCTCCCCAGCTCTCCCGTAGCCTTCCCCTGCCCTCAGCGCTGCACCTGGCCCGCCTATGCCACCCCGAGAAACGCGCCCCGGAGCACCGGGCCCTGCGCGTCACTCTCCCAGAGTGGTATGGAACGGCAACTGCACGTCGTCTGTAGTACCTGCGACAGGGAATGTTAGTCAACGGCAGTGAACGCGAGCAGGCGACGTACTGGACACCTCCCCCTCGTACCCCATCCAGAGACACGCGCCCCGGAGCACCGGGCCCTGCGCGTCCCTCATGCTGGGTGGTACGGGTGGGAGTCTTGTAGTACTCGAGCCTCAGGCGACAGTGGGCAGCAGCAGGCAGACGATGGAGGGCATGGGTAGACGATGTCAGTGACCACGCTGAATCGGACACGGACGACACACCACACCGAGAAATGTTCTCGTGAAAGTCCCTCCCGCCAGCTGCCAATCTTCCATGCGAGTCTTCACGTCTTGACACGTTGAGGAGCCACGTTCGTGAGGGGCTTGAGGAGGAGAGGATGTGTTGCAGTCTTGACTCTTCGAGTTGATTGTCCCAGCTTGGCGAAGAGGCCTTGATGTCTGTCTTGCACTGAGGGAGGACACTTGACTCCGGTTGACGGCACGCTTGAGGGCTTGAGAATGGGGTAGTCTTGAGAATGGGGTAGTATAGCCTTGGGTTTTGCGCAGTTCTTCTCCTTGACGGCCCTGGACTTGCAGGCCACGCTTGATAGTCGTGCGACGCGACCACTCTTGCATCATGTTCCGGATGTCCGCATCGGCGCGAGTGAGGGTCGTGCAGGCCAGATGTTCAAGACGTCGATTTGGCGGGCGTGGAGCTCCAAAACGTTGCAGGTGTCGACGGTGAGGTGAGGGGAAGAGGAGAGAAACCTGACTCATCCAGATCACATGATCCCAAACAAAGACGCGTTTTGCTGATTCGACCTCATCAAGCTGAAGATTCACTCGAGGAGCGCTAATGCAGGAATAAAGAGAGATGAATTGAAACTATTCAGGTATACACATGTAGTTAAGTGGTGATAGCATAGTTATGAATGAAATATTGGGCACGGCGGGCAAGGAATGAAGAAGTCACTGGGCAGCAGGCGCCTGGAAGGCTCCGAAAAGTGGACCAAACTGCGCGTCGAATTGAATCGGCAGGTTGGGAGGTGCGGGGAAATTCATCGGGGGATTCATCGTCGGGGGCTGATAGAGGAGACCGCCCACAGGGTGGCCCGGTGTCAGGCCATTGAACACATTGGTGTCGTCGAGAAGGATCTGGTCGATATATCTGCGAGTCCGCGTGAGCTCTCGGAATGGACGAAATACGACTCCAAACTCACCCTTTCCAGCGCGCGTCGTTGAAGTTGCGCCCCCGGGCTTCAATCTCGGTCTTGAAGTATTCGTCGACTTTGCTCCAGAAGCATTGGCCCCGGGGGAGGCGGCCTTTGGAAGCCTTCTTGCGCTTGCGAAGCGGTTCGCCGTTGTCGTCACCTTGAGCAGCCTCGTCGTCGTCCTTGTCGGTGAGCTCAGGGTTGTCGAACGCAAAGCGACGCTAGACAGAATGTAAATCAGCCAAAAGAAAGATAGAACGACAATAGCACGCACGAGCATGGCCACATGGACTGAATACATCTCGGATAGTTCCGCGTCCCCGGCCGACTTCTTGAATTTGACCGCCATGTCGTACGTGAATTGCTTGAGTTCCACAAACTTCTTTCCAGGAGCGATACTGGCCAGAATCTGACACACAACCGTCAATGAAATGATACAATGAAGAAGACAGACACACACCTCGGCGCGATACGAGTTACGGACACTCGAGCAGGCCCGCTTGATCCATTGCACCACCTGCTTCTCGTGCACAGGAACCCCGAAGACATTCTCGAGGTCGAATTTCTGAGCGCCTTTGCGGAGGTCTCTCTGTAATGGATGGGACAGTGAGAACAAGCCAACTTGAACAACAGTTGCTCTTACCTCGACGTCCTTGGACATGGTGTAGTACACCGTGCACATCGGGTCGAATACAAGGTCTTGAGCGACGCCACGGATGTTCGTCTGCTCCAGTTTGAGCATTGCGGAATGGCAACAAATGTGAAGAACGCACCTTCTGCCTCGGCGTCAGCTCGTAAGTCCCTTCGAGCCTGGTCCGGAGATCGTTGAAGAAGATACGCAGGTTGCCGGTGGAGGTCTCGTTGGCAGCCTCCTTGCGGCGACGCTCCGCTGCATCGCTGAGTTGGACAGCCAGCATATACAGGCGAGAAACCAAGTCAGCCAAGGGCATGCCGCCGAAGTGGTCAACAAACTGCAGAGAGTCAGGTAGAACTCTGGAAACAGGTGTACCAACGCACATGCACCAAGTGTCTGAGTTTCGCCACATTCGTTGCATCGACGAGGCCGAACTGCTGAGCCAGTGCGTCGATAAAGACGGGCGGGAGATTCGAGGCTGATGCCACGTTGTTGTGGGGAGGAGAAGAGGCCAGGGTGGTACTGTCGGAACCAGGAGAGGATGTGGGAGTCGAAGGGCCGTCCATGGGAGATGAGAGGAGCAGGGGTGGATGAGGGGGTGTTTGCCGAGGGTCGACCGAGTTTTATAACCCCTCGTCGAGGCTTCACGTGAAGCCGACGCGTTTGTTGATCAACAAAAGAGAGGGGCGGGTCACGCAGGAAATTCCACACAGCCATCGAGCGGGAGTATAATACGGCGGGGGTGGTGGTGGTGGTGGTGGCAGAACAGAGTCCCCATGCCCGTGATGGCAAACAGTGCTAAACTCAACAATCGCTTCTCACCTCTCTCGTCTCCCAGTCGCAAAATCAATCTCCGCTCTGTGTCCCTCAGCCCACGTCCGTCGAGGATCGCAGCACAAGAGTCACTGAAGCACACCTCCCTGTACGATTCTCTATCTCCCTCTCCAAGTCACGACGGACACTGATGTTTTTTTTTTTTTTTCGGATTCAGACTCTTCGGCACAGAACTTACTGGTGAACCAGGCCAGGGCTTCTTCGCCAGCCAAGTGTCCGATACTCAGTACTATGGCCAATGTGAGCTGCTTCCCGCCTTTCTTTCACTCTTATCGCTGACAAGGTACTGTACAGACGGAGTGGACGTCTCCACGATGTCTCCCGTGGCCGCCTCCGGATTCTCGCAGCCGGTGGATGAGGAGGACTACAAGCCCATCAAATTTTGGGACTGGCGCCACGACGACGCAGCGGCCTGGGACTCGACGGAGCTCGAGGCTGTGGAAGCGGGTATGTGTCCAGACTCGGTGTGATAATTTGACTCTCATTTCTTTTCTTTCAGTATTTTCTCAGGTTCATGACAATGGCCCCAACTCGGCCGTTGTGAAGACCGAGATCGACGAAGGTGTGTGTTCCCCGCCTTCCACCTGATTATTCTTTTCTGATATATGCCTCAGGGAACGCCCGCGTTCCTGTCAGCACCCAGGAAGCCACCACCGACGTCAACGTCAAGCCTGAGCCGCGCGACGACTCTGACTCCGACTCCCTTGACGATCCCAACGAGTTCGTCCGCCTCTCGTCGTTGGAGAAGTGGGTCGTCCGACGCATGCGCCAGGCGAAGGAGGAGGGCAGAGCTTTCTCGGATTGGGTTCGTTCCTTGAAGACCCGCGCGGAGCATCGACGCCGTCTGCTCGACGAGATTCATTCGCATGCGGAGCGTGGACGCCGTCTGCTCGATGAGATCCATTCTCTCAGCGCGAACTTGGATTGATTTCTTTTTAATTTGTTTGTACAGTATCGCGAATACCATATTTCTTCCTCAAATTCAAGTGAGAGTATTACGACAAAAGTCTAGATTTGATTACGGAGGTGAGATACATTGCGTGGTACGGCAGTCAACGGTGTAGGACGACCAGCTGCCGCTGCGGGTGTTGTGACAGGTGTTGCGGGCGCGCCCACCTCTGCCACGGGCTGCGGTGCGCCCACCTCTTTCGCCGCGCTGGCCAAAATCACAGTCTCTCGATCCAGTGGAGAATCCTTGATGCGGAAACCCTGCACGTACTTTGCATCGCGCATTTGTGCCGTGTTGAGCACAAAATCGTCGGGTTTCTTGTCGTGTGCGATTCGAGCCACCGTGTGAGTCGTCTTTGCTTGTTCTTGTCGGACAGGTGCCGTTCCCGTTGGACCACAAGCGTTGTCCATGCAGTTGTGCTGGACGTTCACGGTGCAGAGTAAATCCTGAGTGCTGCAATCAGTCCGCGAGCCACAAAATGCCAACGATCGAACCTGTAGTTCACACAGGGCCCGCTGCTCTTGCAGCAGCACACTCGGCATTCCATATCGAGGCCGTCCTTTGGAAACGATGACCTGGCGGACAAGAATACCATCTGGCAGAGAAGCATGGTATGCGACAGATCCTATTCGTTGCACAATCTCCTCAACCTGTCCGACTCGTGTACCGCCAGCCTGCGTGGAATCCTGCAAAACGACAAACTTACCCGGCCGACAAACGTCGCCGTTGTTCAAGACAAGCTCCTTGCAGGTTCGAAATGTCCCGGGTTTTGTGGACCAGGCGGCGATGTGTTTGCCAATCAATGTGCCGGCGATGGGTACCAGGGCCTTGTCCTTGTCGGGTGTGCATGAGCCTTGAAATCCATGAGACTGTAGGAAGATAAGGCGTGAAAGAATATATACCTTGTGGTAGCTTATTTTTGAGGTCGAGACCAAGATAGCTGGTGATCGTGCTGGGAGAGTTCACGAGATGCTGCGGGCCGGCCGCAATAGATTTCCAAAGGAAGGGATTCCGAGTGTCTCCATCAGTGCGGGCGGTGGTGGTGTGAAAGAACTTTCCTCCGCTGAGGAGATGACGGATACGATTGCCTTGGGCGAAGGCTTGAGCAATGTCACGAGAGGGAGCTTGTCGATTGGTATGAACACTCTTTGCCCGAATCACCGCGTTGAACGACTCGAACCCTTCGGTGGCAAACGAGATGGCTGGTCCAAAGCGACGGATGTGGTTGGGAAGATGCAGGATAATGTGGAATTTCGGCTTGTTAAACCAGCGGTTGGTCCATCGAGCCGCACAGAGAAGGAATCGGTCGATCTCCTGGGTGAGCAGGGTCTGGCAGAGATCTTTTGAGATGAGGTGAGCGGGAAACCACCCAGGACGCACCAAATGAGATTCCAGATCCACAATTTCGGGTTGCCATATCAGAGGGATCATTTTTGAAAGAGCCTGCCAGGTCTCAAAACAATCGGAAGGGACGAGGTCATAAATGACAAAGGGGGCGACTTGAGCGATTGCACGGAAGTCTCGGCCTGTTAACGAGCCGGAATATTTGACCAAAGTTCTGCCGGCAAGGGGAGAGATGCCAAGGCCGGACACATCCAAAGACGACAGGCGAGTCATCAGCAGGTCCAACTTCTCGTCTTTATTTTTGAGTTGATTTTGGACCACGTCCCGCCACATATATTTGACGAAGCCCAGCAGTACGATGTGGAGAATCTCCACTGGCGTGTCTTGATGAGGGTCGAGACCTGTAGGAGACATGAGAGGTGAATCGAAGGGATGTGCACGGCTGGTACCTTTAATTCTCCAGACGGGGCTGCTGGTCGCATGGAATAAATCCGCAAACTTGCTCCCGGGCCCCATGAATTTCCTGTTCAGCTCTGCAACTTTGGCGTCGAGGGCGGCTTGTTTGGGACCCGGTTTGTGTTTGCTCTTGTAGGACTCGAAGAGTTTCTCCAGAAAGTGGAGCTGGTAGGTGTCTTTGATTCCGTCCTCCGTTCGCTGGTCCTTGAGGCTTGTCTTGGTGTTGATCCGCTGCCCCTCAGCAAAGTACGAGCGGAGTTTGTCCGTCGTGTCTTGCTTCTTACGCAGAGGACCAATCTAAATTCAAGAAGTCAGTCAGCATCGGATACGAATTTAAATTGCGCACAGTGATGAAATCGGTCACTCGAGAGACCATCTGCGCCATCGTCTCCTTAAACTTCTTACGTCCCGTCGTGGCCTTGCCAGACGCCTGGCTCCCGTTATCACTGCCCTGCCGCGATGCAACCGAGCCATTGTCCGATGCAACTGGACTCGGAGGTGCGCTACCCCTGTCACTATTATTTCCAGGAGGCTGTCCCGTTTCCGGCTGGGGCTGGGGATCAATTGCGTCCTTGCCTTTGACCCAACACGCCCGACAAAAAAGCTTTCCGCGGAGTCCAATATGACACGCGAACTCACTTTGCATGGGGTTATCCCCCAGCAGCGCAAGGACTTGGGGAATAACCAGCACAAGCTCGTTTAGAACGACATCCCACGCCCAGATGCCGTTCTCTTGTGCCCTTCTGACGCAGTTGTCAGTATATGCTCTCACGTCCGAGTACAAGAAGAAAAAAAGACGCACTCGAGCTGGTCCACGACGCCATCCAGCATCTCGAGCGGTGGGGCAATATTGGACGTGCAGAGAAAATGAATATTGTACTCCTTTTGAGCTTGCTTTTGAGGAAGACCGGCCGGTGTGAAGAGGAAGCTGTTGTGCGCATTCCATTTCTTGGAAAGATTGCCGGAGGTGTCGTCGCAATAAGTCCACAGAGGGAATATGACGACACGGGAACCCTTCGCCTTGACACGCCATTTATTTCCGACACTTGGGTCCGTATGTGTCCACGGGCTCAATGTCCCTTCAGCCTCGTTGAACACCTCTAGCATAGGATTGAGTGCACAAGCCGATGAGCACGAAATCAAAATCACAGACCGAAGATATGAGTCGGACCGGGGATGTGGTTGTACACCCCCACATCCCGTTGCCAACTGGGAAAGCTTTTGAGGAACTGAGAGGCGGGCACCACGAGTGGTTGCGATTTGATGACGACTCGCCAGCCTGACCCAGTTTCTTTGACGACGGGCTCAAGCTCCCAGCAGTTTGCAAAAAACTCGTCCCCTCGCGTGAACCAGCGAGTCGGAATGCAGCATTGACCATCACGAAGCATGGCGGGCTCGTGGATGTAAAAGTCCTGCCCATACATGCGTACCATGGGTGTTGTTTGGTCGTCGGGGAGCTCCTTCAACCATCGTGCCCCTTGTTTGGCCTCAGACAACTTCGGGCCACTGTCCTCAGGGTAGAATGATAGATGCGGCCGAACTTTGGGATTTGCCATCTCCTGAGGACGAGCGTGAGTATACTTGTGGGCGCCGAGCGGGATGAAGCCAACCTGCGCGATAATCTGTGCCAAGTCATTCACGTAGTACTTGTGACCGAGCGCCCCGTCGTATGCAATGCTGTCAATCCCACACATTTTTTGAAGTGCGGCGTTGAGCGTCTGCATCGTCTTGACGGAAGGAACATCGTCGACGTTGTTGACTTTGAGTAGCCAGAGGAAGAGATCCAGTTGGCGATGGGAGAAGACAGAGCGTGGTAGATGCATCAGGATATCCAATGTGCATGTCTACTCAACGGCAATGAGACCAAATTCACAAGCTCGGAGAAATTTAAACTCACAATACGATCGTGCCACGGGAACCAAAAACGAGAAACCTCATCCTCGGTGTCATTTGTGCGAGCACGCTTGCGAGGTTGCGTTTCCGTGGGTCCTGCAAGACCATTTTAGTATGTAGAATCGAAAAATCAATGACGCTCAAATCACCAGCGGAACCACCAGTTGTAGCCTCTGGGACAGCAGGGTTCTCGTCATCGCTCCGCTCGTTGGCTTCATCATCTGATTCTGGGAGAAGAAAGCCCGTTTCATCATCGGAATCGGGTCCGGCGGTATCATATCTCAAAAGAATGTGTCCGGCCAGATCAGCGATAGCCTGTTGCTCAGCGTCGAGCGGCAGAACTAAATCCTTGTTGTACGGGTTCCAAGGAATTCCCAGCTGCGGGTCCGGCGCCAGATCGGGAGCGGGGTAAGGATCGACGGTGGCACCAGTGAATGAGGCAAGGAGATGTCTGAGAGCATCGTCACTGAAGGCTGAGTCCAGGAGGCTCGAAGAAGGGGCAGCAGAACTGGATGCTTCGGCGTTGGTGTGGTAGTCCACCATAGCTCGATGGCCATCCGTTCGCTCATGTGCGGGGCAGTGACATCAGACTTTTGACATGAAACTTGTGAGCTTGTACAAGCTCATTCAAGCTCGCAAGCTTCTGCCAAATCGCCGCAAGCTCACAAGCTCACAAGCCAGGTCCCGAAATCCACAAGGTCTGCCGTTCGACTCCTGGGAAGTGCAAATTTTTATTTATTCTTGGCCACTCCTGCATTTACCTTTGTGCTCAGTGGATTCAAGGGCTGTCCTGCTGTTTATAGAATTATTTCTGAGCTGAAATTTGGTTGTCTCAGATACATTGTCCATTGGAATCGAGCTTGCGAGCTTGTGCGGCAAGCTGCCAAGCCCCACAAGTCCACAAGATGATTGTCAAAACACTGATGGATGCAAGGCCCGAAGACGTCTGTCATCGCAGATTCGACAGAGTGCATGTTTTCTGTCGGGCTGGATATCCCACACTGGCGCGCATCAGTCAAGATAAGATGGATAAAAGATGGTGGGAATCGCTTACCGTTTGGGTCAAGGCTCGGCATATCACGGCTGACTTCCCTTTCTGTGTGGTGACAGACGATTGTGCTGGACACAGTCGAGGTATTGCGCTCAGGCTATCGGAAGTCCCCTGTCTATCCATCCATTATCAATGTCGCACATTTCACATCAGATGAGCCGGGGTCAGATTTCAAATAGATCAGGTACATAATTCTGATTTAAAACTCGGACATCGATCGGCCGTCAACCCAGACGCATCCGAAAGTCTGGCGGTGTAGGATACAGTCAAGTCCAAGACCGACAAACGGCACCTTCGCGCGGACGACGGCGGGAGGATAGACGGACAAATTGAAAGATGCAAGGTTCGCGCAGAATGTCTCCGTGATTTGGTCCGATACAGATGTTAGTACAAGCCCAGCAATAATATAAACAGAAAGCACAGGCTACCCCCACTCCTCCTCCAGTTCACGAGCGAGAAAATCGTCCTGATCGTCTCCCCCTCCGTCAACCTCTTCCTCTTCTTGCATCCCATCATCCGAAGATTTCGAAGGAGAAGATTTTGGTGTCTGCCCACTCTCCTCTAGATCATCGTCCACACTCCGTTGCTTACCCGCCGCCACAGAGGAAGACAACTCGTCGGCAGTTATCCCTTCCTTGAGCTTCGAGTACCCCGTCCGCTCCGCAGCCACCTTTTTCCGCTTGGCCAACGGCGAGCGCAAGACGTCTCCGGCAACGCTGCCGTTCATCCCATCCGAAGAGGGCGTAACACTGCGTAGACGTTTCCGCTTTAGACGCGTTGGCGTTGACGGGCCACTATTAGTCTGTACACTGGAAAATGCGTCAATAAAAACCCACTGGGGATTCAAAAGAAACACCAACCTGCTTGCATCGTCAGTGTACTCATCCTCCGACATCATACTCATCTCACTCCTCCCATCCTCACCCTCATCATCACTCTCATTCATAGCAGCGTCCACCTCGTCGTTGATATCGTTCCAATTGATCGCATCCAACGCGAGGTCCCTATTCGCCCCGCCTTCCTCATCTTCTTCATCCAACGCCTCTTCCTCAAGTGGAGGCACAGTCAACGGCCCAGTCGCAACCGGCAGATCGTTAAGCAGATACGCCGTCTCATCTTGCCGATTCCACAACGCGATGCAATCCGTGAACCACGCGAGCCACACAATCTTGATCCCGCCACGCTTCCGCGCAGCATCAACCTTGACCGTTCCGCGCTAACATCAAGGCGTTAGGCCAACTATGAAGATGAGGAAAAGGGACGGACCTTGGCAGCCACAACATGTGTCACATCGGGAGTAAGCTCCGTCGAGCACTTGGCGCCAAACATCCGCGCCATCCGCCAAATCTCCGTCCCCTCCGGATTCGTATCCAGCGGTATCACACTGGAAAACAGGATATGTACCCCGTCTAGGACTTCGGTCCGGATTCGCGGGATGATGAGCTAGCGAAAAGATCAAGCCACGAAACTAGCACACAACCAGAATACCCACCGTCACATCATACACGGGCTTGGGCTTGATCGAGTTGCGTCGTCGACTGGACGGAGGTATAGGCGGCGGCTCCACCTGCCGTGCTTCGTACGCCGTAAAGAACCGTCGGTGAACCTCATCCAAAAGCTTGCCCAGCCGCTGAAGCTCATTATCGTCGTTCTTGAGCAACGCAGCCTTCCGAGGCGGCTTCTCCGTCGTGGGAGTCGAATCGGCCGGAGTCGGCTCGGAGGCTGGCTTGGATGCCGTGCTCGGAGTTTCCTCCGCCGCGACCTGAAGCTCTTCCTGCTTTTTCGCCAACGGGCGCTCCTCAACCTGCGCTTCCAACTCAATCGAGTTTTGCGTTAGCATTGCCGTCTCAGTGAGTTCTTTGGCGGCCGTCACAGCAGGAGGAACGGGTGTCGGGGCCGACGGATCTACTTGCGCTGGATCGGCTGAAGGCAGGGGTTTCGTTGTTGGATCCGATTTGGCTGGGGTTTCGGGAGGAGTCACGGGAGGCGCCAGCGGCTCAATTTTAGGGAGGAACGCCGAGTTGATGTCGCCAATTCCAACGAAAAAGTCGTCTAGAAATAGTTCAAGAACTGAAAGAATGAGTCAAGGTCAAACTTACATGGAACGACTTTTAAGAGATTCGGACTCCATTCCCAGACATCGGCACGGTCGTCGATAATGACTACCATGGAAGTATCGCAGGGGAATAGCCGTTGAAGGCTCTTCTGAGTCAGACTCCCGCTCTCGTCGCGGCTGAGTAGACGCCCGCCAAAAACGCTGCCCGTGGGGTCGATGAGGGCACACACCTGCTCCGCGTATGCGCGCGTGCCCATGGTGTAAACATGCATCTGGTACTTGGTGGCCATATCATCCAGAAACTCTTTCCAGCCGGGTCTACAGACATGAGAATGTGCTGAAAGGTGGAACGCATTCGTACCTTCGTTTAATGTAGTAAACGGGCCCATCGTTCTCCATCATCTTGCTCTTTCCCTTGCCCGACATGCCAAATGTCTCGGGAGCAAGTCTGAATTCGCCGACGTCCTCGAGAGCCTCCCAGTTCGGATTGCACTCCTCATCTGGTTCCGTGTCATCCTCCGGCTTGGCTGCCTGACGCGCCTTCCACGCCGCGCCCTCGGCGCGCCACTCGCCCACAGTAGGATCGACCGTGGCGTGCACGATAGTCTGATCGAGGTCGACAATAAGAGATAGTTTACGTGAATTGAGGAGTTCGTCCGCAGTCTCCTTCTCGAGGCGCTGGGCCTCCTCGAGCGAAACGAGAGGGCCGTTGGCAGAGTGCGTCATTTGAATATGTGCACGCGACGAATCAGCGAATCCGATGTAGTCAGAACTCGCAGGACGTCAGCTACGAGTACTTGTCCGTTGTATATTACACGCACTTGGTCATATCCTTGCCACAGAGAACGCAGAGGCCCGAGATTTGCATGCCGTGTTTGCATTCCTCGAGGACAAGAACTACGGGGCGGTCCTTGGCCTTGCGCTGGGAGACGACATCTCCAGGTCGGACCTTCCAGGCTGTGATGGTTCCCTCGATAGCACAGTCCCAGGTACCGAAGCGCGACTCGGGCTTGGCTTCGGGAGTCGCAGGAACGTGGACGAACGAGTAGCTCAATAGACGCGCTCCTCGCTCGACAACCGAGTTCTCGCTGGCGTCTATGGACACGATTTTAATGGGGTAGGGGAACGAGGGGGGCAGGAAGAGTTCCGTTGCGTCCGAGGCCATGTCTTCATCCGTGTTGTGGTTCGTGACCGAGATTGTTTTGATGCCTGCTCTTCCTCTACCATTATAACTGCACTCTTATACGCTGGTCAAACCAGGGATGGACCCGCACCCATGTTGTCCCAAACACTCTTGCCTCTCTAAGCCAAGTCCGTTCAGTTCGCCTACTGCCACGATCGTCCCTTGCGCAATGTGTCGCGACGCGATATACGCTTGGAACTTGCGATCCTGACGGGTTCACGTTCATTTTCGCGTCGGGCATATCGTTGTGTATGTTACCCAGCTTCGGTAATGACTTTAGTCCCGACCGTTGCGCAGGCCACAAGGAACTCTCTCGGCTCTCGTCCGATCAGAGTCCGCTCTGCCTGGGTGGTCGAGGGTGTGAAGCAGCCCTCATAAACGCGGTTGTTTTGAAAGAGCATTAGATTGTGCGTTCTCATCCGCCGAAACGAGGGACTTGATGACGCAAGCCCCAAGTCTCCAATATGCATCGGCAATTGACGCGTTTCTCACCTCCGGCCCTCTCTGAACGCAAGAACCTTGTTGGCGTAGGTCATTCGGGTGGCGGAGGCTCTCTGTGAGACTCAGGTTACTCTTGTCTGCTCGTACTAAACAAAACCATAGAATTCAAGCTCTGCAATACGGTCTTCGAGATGGTTCCTCTCAAGTCCCTGCTCTTGGCCGAAGCGCCTATCGTGGCCCTGGAGTGTGGCCGTATTTCGTACCATACCAACCCCGTTCCCCGACTTTGACTTAACTTTGACCCCGCCCTGCTCGCAACCCATCCGCCGCCTTTGCCATCGTCTGTAGACCTCTTCTCGTTTTCCCGAACCTCACCGAGACGCGATAGCACGACACCGAGCAACGCGTTCGAGTCGTCTTCCTCACATACGAATGAGCAGAAGACGTCGACGTCGACCTCCACATCCCCCAGACTTGCATCCGTTGGAACACGCAACAAACCGCTCCTCTCCACAAAAGAGGGCGGTCGAGTATATCGAGTGGTCGGAGGAGGGGAGCGAGGCATTGAGGGAGGAGGTACTCCGCGTCGAGGCGGCTGCTGGGTTTTGGCTGTGAGATTATATTTTATTATTCGATGGCTTACTTCTGGTGGGTCATCGTTTTTCTTATTCAGCTGACTGGACGCAGTTTTCATAGAAACCTAATATTCTACGCGTCCCAAACTAATAACCCAATCCATCCTGCGGCCTTTGAAGCGCCACGATGTCTCAAATGTTCTTATTTCCTTCATCGCCCCCGTCACGGCACTCTGCCTGGCGCTATCCAACATGCCCCACCCAAAGCATGTATTAGATACTCTCATCTACCTCGGCAAACTCGTACCCAGTCACGGCCTCTTCCCAGAGCCTCCGTGTATCTACCTTGGCCTCCAGTCGTGCAGCAAGCAAGAACGCGCCGCTCAGCTTCCTAAAATCGAGTTCAGCATTGTCTTCTTCTAGAGATAGGACTCACCGATTCAGGCTATACGTCTCCCTTGGCGGGGGCGTCAGCCTATGCTGCACCATCACCGGAATTCTGGCACGAATCTGAGCAGTGATATCCGCCCAGGGCGTACCCACACCAAACGCAAATGGCTGAGGTGTGTGAGGCTTGAAGGGCGTGGCGAGGAGGGTCATCGAGTCGACATGTGCGTCAAGCATGAGCTGTGGGAATGAATACAAAATGAGAGAAGGAAGGGAGACGGAAGAACATACCTGATTCTCCTCTCCCGTGAGATAGCCCACCTTCCGACTCCACTCTACACACGCGGCGCGGTCGTCGTTTGCTGCGGCTTGCAGGAGCCGCAGCCAGTCGTCGATAAACGCCTTCCCGTACTCCCGCGTCGCGCCGAAATCCACAAGCTCCACCGTGCGCGTGCGGGGGTTCCAGAGGAAATTCGAAAAGTTGGGGTCAGTCTGCATGAGTCGGAAAGAAAAGAGCTCTCTAAGGCAGAGTTCGATGATACGAGCCGCGATCTACCAGGGTCAGCGCGAGGGGAAAAAATGAGAAGAAGAAAGCACCTCATCTCGGTCACGCTGGTCAAGCTGCCTCTCGCCTACACTCTTTCCGTCCATGTGCTCCATAACCAAAACGCGCTCAGTGCTCCCGTCCCACACCCAGGGAACCTTGAAGCGAGCATCCCCTTGTAAATGTGTCTGGAAAGCGCGCAGAAATCCCGCTTCCCGCCTATAATCGCATTCGTCCGCCAGCTCCTCCTTCATCACCTGGTATCGCAGTCAGCGGGTATTTATGAAATGAACGGCCAACTCACTTGCATCGTGCGATCCAGAAATAGACCCTTGGGCAGCAGCCGTCCCGCTGTGAGCAGCATGCTGATATACCCAAGATCACTGGCTATTGAATTGGCGATATTAGGAAACTGAATCTTGACAGCGACTCGTGCATCTGCACCGGTGGGCGAGACTGCAGCAGCCAAGGTGGCGTGGTGCACTTGACCAATGGAGGCGGCGGCGAACGGGACGCGGTCAAAGGAGGTGAAGATGCGCGCCCAGTCGTTGCCCAGAGAGGCAGTGAGGACTTGCTATAGAGAGCGTCTAAAACCAGGCGCAGAGAGGGTAGCAGACCGACCTCCATCTGCCAATCGGGCATGTAGTGCGCGCCGTCTTGCACACGACGGAAGATTTTATCCACGTCGGCAGGGAGGAGGTGTGTATCTTTTGCCGTCAGCAACAACTTTAAGCAAGAAAATGCACGCACCTTGGATACTCAAGAATTGACCCAATTTCAAGGCAGCACCTCGCATTCTTGAAAGCTTGGTGACGAGGCGGGTAATATTGGCCTCGGTCATCATAACGGACCCTTGCGAGTCCTGTGGGTTTGCAGTGCGCCGAATCATCTCGGATGCAGCGCCGTATCCCAGAGAAGCGGCGAGACCTGGTGCCAGTCAGAGAAGGGCGAGGAAAATAATGCCCACACTGACCACCATAGTGGAATAGTCGCCCCAAGCGGGACGAGGGGACTTTTGAGGATTGAAGCCGGTGCGTCGGAGTTTGCACCTCATCGACGTGCTGCGTAGAGCTGCCAAGATGCTGGGGCTCCATTTCCGTCGAAACTTCTGGAGCAAGACTCGGAGCATCCAGTTCTTGTGCATTGAACGATAGATGAAAGTGGACTGCGATGGGCTACGCTATGAATAATGAACGGCTAGAAAACGTACCAAACTCACCTCGGCAGGAGACTCTTCCTTCAACAGGTCTGCTGAGGTTTTTGAGCCCAGGGATTCCGCATTCACGACGTCTTGGACCACAGACGCGTCGTGAAAATTGGCCCGAGTTGGCCTTTCAGTGACTCTGCCTTGCTTCGGAGGCAGGGAGGTGTTGGTAGCACATTTTAGACCGGCTTCAGACGCGATTTGGTTTGCTCTAACGCGCGCGACGCGCACCAAGACGTCACACGCAGAGGATGCAACACATAGCCAGTTGAAAACTGGCCCTGGTGGCATAAAATACGAGCCAGTGACGAGGGAGAATGAAAAGACAATTCGGATCACATGAATTCTTTCCGTCTGCTTTGGATTACAGCAAATTGTTACGCGCTCGCAGAAAGATATGTACGCGGAGGGTAAAATGTACAAGAAAGATAGTGAGATTGAAAGTACACACAAATGGCCAATGCCTTTTCGTTGGGCTCAGAAGCCTCTTCCCCGCCCACGTCCACCGCCACGCGGCCCACCACGCCCTCGTCCGCCCCGATCGCCACCTCGTCCACGGCCACGGCCACGAGTATCAAGCTCCTTCTTGCGGCCTTTTGGTTTTGGAGCGTCATCAACGAGCAGCTGGACAGAAATTAGTTCTGGTAGGCAGTATAGTCACAGATTGCGCACAGTATCGAGTGGGAGTGCATCAGGGAGAACAAAATAACGGATATTGTTGCCACGGATGGAAAGGGCGTCGAGGGACGCCGGGTCACGATTGCGGGCAGTAATTTTCACCGTTTTCAAATGTGTGTTCATCTGCATGTCGACACCTGCTCCGAGTCAGCCAGAAATCTTGGACAAGGATGTAGCACAGGACCGGTGATCGTGCCGTGGACGACAGAGCCATTCTTGAGCTCAATGGTGACCGTCTCGTTGTTCAATTTCATCAAGAAGCGAACGAGCTTCATGGTGTCTTGTGAGAAGAGGGTGAAGTGTGTCACTGTTTGTTATGGACTCTCGAATGAACGGGTTCGTCGTCGGGTCCTCCTACACCGTACTCGACGTTATCGGCGAGGGCGCATACGGCGTGGTCGTCTCTGCCCTCCATGTCCCGACGTCCCGCAAAGTCGCCATCAAGCGTATCACGCCCTTTGACCACTCGATGTTTTGCCTGCGCACCCTCCGCGAAATCAAGCTCTTGCGGCACTTTCACCATGAGAACATCATCGCCATCCTCGATATCCTACGCCCCCCCTCATTACACGAATTCAACGAGGTCTACCTGGTCCAAGAGCTCATGGAGACGGACCTACACCGTGTTATTCGCACTCAGGAGCTTTCCGACGACCACTGCCAGTACTTTATCTACCAGGTCAAATTCCAACCGAGTCCCCAAACCAGTCTTACTCAAACGAAACAGACTCTCCGCGCCCTTAAAGCGCTCCATAGCGCCGACGTCCTACATCGCGATCTCAAGCCATCCAATCTGCTACTTAATGCAAACTGTGACTTGAAGGTCTTTCTCCTCGTGCTCATCCATATACTCTCGCACTCATTCTTCTCAGCTCTGCGACTTTGGCCTAGCACGCTCTGCCCGCCCGCCCCCTAATGTTGCCAACGACAGCAGTACCTTCATGACCGAATATGTCGCCACTCGGTCAGTCCCCTATTTCTCTTCAAACCCTCTCTAAACCTCCCTTTACAGATGGTACCGCGCCCCCGAAGTCATGCTCACGTTCAAAGAGTACACTCGTGCCATCGACATGTGGTCCGTAGGCTGTGTCCTCGCCGAGATGCTTTCCGGGAAACCTCTATTTCCTGGCCGCGACTACCACCACCAACTCAGCATTATCCTCGATATCCTAGGCACACCCTCTATCGACGATTTTTACGCAATTTCGAGCCAAAGGAGGTACGTCCTATGTCTCATTGCCCTGCTTCCTCTCACTATCCTAGCCGGGAATACATTCGTGCGCTACCCTTCCGCAAGAAGCGGCCGTTTGCCAGCCTGTTCCCCAAGGCAAATCCTGATGCCATCGATCTTATGGAAAAATGCCTCACCTTTTCGCCGAGACGCCGGATCGAGGTCGGGGAAGCACTCGCGCATCCGTATCTCCAGGTGCGTGCCTTGAATGCTTGTTCACCATTGTTCAACCAATCTAACGAGCTCCGCAGCCCTACCATGACCCTGCCGATGAGCCGACCGCCGACCCAATAGACCCCTCCTTCTTCGATTTTGATAACGGCGACCCGTTGGGAAAAGAGGATCTTAAAGTGCTCATCTATGACGAGATCACGCGACCCGACAACCCTTCTGCGCCATTTGTTTTGCAAAGCGCTGGATTGCCCTCATAAACGGGTGTCTTAGGCTGTTGGTGGATGCACGGTCGTTTCCCGCGGAAACGCACGCATCGTCGAAGAAGAGCAGAAACGGACGCCGCAATTGTTATATCTATCCACATATATTTATTCTTCACTCAGCCTCCGAATCTCAATCTTCGCCCGCTGCAATGTAACAACATGTCTTGTACAAAGGGTGATACCTACAAGTTGTCCTACCTAACGGTATGCAAAAATTATAATGATATACCTATGAATCGATCTCCATACTCTCGCCTTCCTCCTCTGAACCATCACTCTGTGGGCTTGAAGGTGCGTCAGAACTGCGAGCGCGCATGCGGACCTCCCCATTCAAAGGTCGCGCGGAGCTGGTGTGTTGAGAGGCGGACAGGGCAGACACGGGTGCCGAATTCTGAGATACAGATAATGGCGCAGCTGAACGCTCCAAAACGCGCCTGCTTCGTGCAGAGGCATTAAAGTGCCCACATTTAGGGCATGTGTATTCTGAGTCGTTCAAGTTGAGCAAAAATAAAAAGGGCAGCAGGACAACACTCACGCGCATCGGCCCAGACTGCTTCGGCAACCAGTCCATTGTGCGCAAAGCATCGTTCGCAAATCAACGCGTATTTTTGCTTCTCGGCATTCAACGACGAAGTATCTTCAGGCCCGACCAGTATGTCTGCCACCGCGTCGTACCACTTGCGTTGTGGGGGCGCAGCTGGGGTTGGACGGGCGGGAGTGGGTGGTGGGGCAGCACGATGGTTACTCGAGACAGTCGATGGCACAGACGCTCGTTGGGACTGCTGTGGGGTCTGGGGCGGGCCGCCGGGTCTCCGTTGCTGCGGCGTACCAGGCGCAGAGCCCTCGTATCGCGAAAGTAGGTCGCGTGTCTCATAGAAGTTGGTCTTTTTCTTGATCTCCTCCACTTTGAGACGTTGTTCTTTGAGCAGAGTTTGCAGTGTCTTTTCTGGGCGGAGTTCAAGGCGAGGATGGAATTCATTGGCTTGGGCACGCACCTTCTGCATTTCCTTTGCGGTTATACCACACCTGCACGATGCGACGAATAAACAGAATGCTGGCTCATTGTTAGTGTGCAACCAGAAGAGCAAGGGTGGCACGCACAGAATGGGCCCCACAAACACGGGCAATGCACGCAGTGTCTTCTCCACCTGAGGAACACGTCTGCCGTTCGCGTTGTTGGTGACGAAGCCCAGATACCACACCGCGACGTAGGCAAGCCACCCAGCAAGCGTGTACAGCGTCACCAGCATCGTGGAATTACGCTCCCGCCCACGTATTTCCGAGAGACGTTCTTGTCGCTTCTGAATATTCGCAGCGAGGGCAGACAGAATGGACTCGTAGTCATCCGGCGGCTTTTGCTAATTGCCAAGTCAGCGGCATAGCTCGCAAAGGTAGTGAACGGGCGTACTGCGCGGAAGAGACGCCAAATGAAGGACATTGGAAGCAGCGAATGGGCTATAGGATGCACGCGACGAGTGGGCTAAGGGAGCGTGGCGAAAAGAAAGACATAAACAGCTTCAATCACGATGCTACAAATTTACAGGATGGCATATACAGATGGAAAGTAGTTTGTTTCAAGCTCCCGGGGCCTTTCGCAGCAAACCGCACGCGCAAACGCGATCACCACGCGCCCCAGTGGAACGAATCAAGAATAAGTGCTGATGACCCTGCTGCGTTCTTGCAGGCGGTCTCTGAGTCGCGCGGTGTGAGTGAGGGGACTCGACGAGTGTTTCCTCGGAATCCTCTCGCGCAATCCGCCTCGGCACTGCGAGCGTGTCACCTTCCGACTCGGAGTCCGTATCGTGAAGAGTTATTACGGGCGGCGAGGTACGGGGTACACGCGAAGGACGGGGCAACGAAACTGGAGTCGCAGGGACATGTGAGCGAACAGGATTCCGCGGCGGTGTGCTTGGCGAGGATGTAACAGCCAGCGGCGTCGATCTGGCAGCGACCGAAATGGGCACATAACGACCCTCGACTGCTGCGGGAGTGAATCGATGCGAAATATAACCTGTAGAGACATACCGCCGAGTGCTGTGGCCTTGATCTGGTTCAGGTATCTGGCTCCCAGCCACGCGAAAGACTGTTTGTCGTGTCGGTATCCCGTGTGATACCTGTGGCCTGGTGGGTGAATGCCGCAAGCCGAACTTGGGAACGCACCAGACGGAAGCCTTGAGAAGATTGGGCCTGAGGTCATCCAAGATGCTTTTAGGTGCTACGATCCGATAGTCAGCCAGTAGAAGCAGAACAATCGACAATACCTACAGGGGAAATACTTGGCCTTGTAAGACGCCTTGACTTGTTCAGCTCGGTTTTCGTCTTCGTCCAAGCCCTGCAACTCTGCAAGAATGTGTCGGAAACACTTTCAATACTCAAAGTCAACATTGACTCACTGGCCTCCTTGTCAGCCTCGATGGCAACCTGAAGACTGCTGTTATACTGGGCCATGACACTCTCGGCGTCCTGCACGACCTTGGCCCACTCCTCCTGGCCCACCTGTGCTCGTAGAACAAGCTGGGGATCGCAGCAAAAGCTCGTGGTCTCCACGGGACTCGATATGGGAACCATGTTGGCCAGTGTTTCGAGAGGATTTGACCATCCTGGTACCTCCTCCTCCATGAGCGTGTCCTTGAAGCGATTAAAATTATGCTTCAGCATGGCGAGACTTCCTCCGCTTTTAACGACGTCCTGATCGGTGTCAACGTTGAGCCATATAACGAGAAGAACCACGCACCAACGCTGCCTCAATCATGGGCACAAGCTTCTTGCACGGGGGCCAATCGGCAAGCTGGGGTGTCGTCCCGACTATGCGCAACCACTCTTTGGAAATGGCACCGAGTAGAAAGTTGCAACGGAGGGCGATAAATGTCTGAATGGCATCTTTGCGCCTGTCTGATCTGTTCCGTACGGAGAGCGTATGAACTCGACCGCCGACAGTGATTGTCCCCTGGCGGCCAACTGAATCGTTGATGCGAAGGACCGGCGGGACATCCCTTGGTTGCGGAATGAGCACTGGATTGAAAAGCACAAAGTACAAGTCGCCATCGAGATCGCTGGGCACTATGAGATCAAATAAACGGAGGTGCAAGAGACTGACCCGCCGCCCATACGGTCCGCTTCGCTGTGGGTACCACAGGCAGCAAAGACTTTGCAACAGGTACGCTTCAGCACGACGATAGGCAAAGGGCGGCATACCAATGCAATTGGTCAAATCGCGCAGCTCGGGTCGATTGACGCCTTCCAGAACTCGGACGTCGTTTGGATCATATGCTGGGTTTCGCATGACCGTGACTTGCCCAACCTGTGGTCCTCCTTTGGCAGGTAAATTGATGTACACCTCGCCTTCCTTGAGCACTCCGCAATGGTCAACCACACCGAACAGGTAGGCAGAGCCCTTGACGGGAATATTCAGCTTTTTGCGCAGAGCATCGCGAGATGCGTTCTGGAAGCGGCGGAGGAGGGTGGCAAGATACGGCTCGTTCATATCGTGACCGGCGAGCAACATTTCGTACACTGCACGACGTCAGATTGAGCCCGCAAGGTGGTCGGTGGACGTACGCTCTTGGTGAAAACTCCCGGCTTCAGCGTCAATTTCGCCGTCCACGCAGTGTAATGCCTTGTCTCGGTCCGTCGTAATCGCGTCAATTTCGTGTAGCTGCATTTGCAACAGCTCTACGAATACCTTGGAAATGGTCAATGCGGAGCGACTGTACAGCAAGAGGCTTACAGCGATGGAAATGCCACGAGTCATGAGGAGCAGGATAAATTGTTTGTTGAGGCGACCGGATTTCGGTGGCTTGGACACCTGCTGGACTTCTAGAATACGAGGGCCATTTTCATATTTGAGCATGGATGGCCTGTACGCGATCTTCTTGCCCGTGGAGCCGCACAATGCATCGAACCGGCCATCTAAACAGCGGGCAAGAGTCCCCTTGATACCACCGAGGCGGATTTGGAAAACTTGTCCGCATCCGTCAACCGTTTCGTGCCTCGGGCAAGGAAGGTGCTCACCAGAGGTATCCGGTGGAATTCCCAACTGGGCGCAAACTTCTTGAGCAAAAGACGAACGGATCAGGCCGCACCCATCGCTGGTGAGGGAACCGTCATCTGCAGTGAGGTCCGGCAACAATGCTTGGTGCGCTGGCATGATCTAGTACCCTTTTCAGTCTATCGTGCAAAATCCACCAAACGAACTTGCCTCTTGCGTCGCCCTCGTCGATGAGAATGAAAGTCCGAGCCTTGCCGCATACTTGCCATACCCAGCTGCGTTATAGACAGCCGTTAAATCACCAAATTTTTTCTTCAGTTCCTCGACGGTGAAGTCGTCCCCTTCGCGGAAGAAGAGGACATGTCCCGCTTTGAGGTTACTTTCTGTAAAACCTAAAAAGACATATCTGTTCAATGAGCTATCGTGTCCGATCGGGCGATAATAGACACAAGTACTTTTCTGTGCCGATCTCTATGTTTTGGCCGGGAGGGGTGATTCTCTCGAGCCAATCCTGGATATAACGGTCCTTGGAGCCCTTTACAAAGGAGATTGTCAAGAATCGCTTGTAGCCCCCGACCAGCCGTGTTGCCCTCGATTCGTGGACGTAGTACTGCTCCAGAGCATTTCCAGCATCTGCAGTGCGAAGATCGACGCGAAGTCTGTGGAATGGAACGCGATCCCTTGCCAGTGTGGTTTTCTGGTGGTACATGGTCAGAGAAAGAGCACGGCGGCTCAAACGGAACCCGGTGAGAAGTCCAGAACTCGCGCCGAAATGAAATCAACAGAACTGGAGAACGAGACACAGCCACAAGACCTCTCTTTGTGCCCAAGTTGAAGTACTCGACTCACACTCATCGAGTCTTCTAGCTTTATAAGCCAAGATCCGCTCGTCGACGTTGGTGGCAGGATTCAGGAAGATGAAAGGAAGACCGCTCTTCGAAGACCCGTTGGCGATTTTGAGCTGGCTGTAACACATCGAGCATTGAGCAAGACAAGGAACACCCGCCAATTTGTGTGAAGCCGACGACTCCCACTAAGCGGACGGCAGCTGGACCGAGTCAACCAATTCAAGACCCGCGTTCTCTTAGCTCCAAGTGCATCATTCGTGGAAAGACCTTGGATAGACATTGGAGCCGACTCGGAAGCCGCAGACTGCCCACCAATTCACCGAAATGGTCTCTCTCAAGCAAAGTGCTATTGTTGAACCACTGGCGTGCTTCACGGCTGTCTTTTCTGCGGTGCGTTATCATCTACATAGCGTTTACGCCCGTCTCAGGATAAGGCGTTGGCAAACGCTCTCGAAAAAGACCCTGAGAAACGCCCTCGCTACCGAAGAACTCTACGTACCGGCGGCTTGTACGCTCATCTTACGGCGAAACACAGGTTCTGTAAATTCTCGGCAAGTTCTCGCAGCTCAAAATATCTCAAAGAGCCCTCGGCATCTTATCTGATGCATGAAATCGCTGCGATAAAGACCACGAATAGCTCTGCCTCAAGGTCCGCACTCCGAAGATTACCAGTGCTTTCTCCCAACCCCAGGACAGTGATCATTAGCTCAAGTAAACTTGAATCCACGAGCTCTTGGCTCCGACGCCGACAAGAGATTCCGAAGTCACAACAGGTGTCGTCTGAACAAATGAACAAATGCGGTGTGCGGACTACCTCGGGGAGCAGGTGCTAGCCGTACAAATGCACAAATTAGGTGTGCGGACTCCCTCGAGAGTTTTGCCAGCAATGACCGCGTGCAGCTCGCCTCGTAGATCGGCGATCTCTCACTTTGCTATAAATCCAGTTTATGAAAAATTATCCGCTGTAGCACCTCACCTTGCTATGGATCCCGTCGTCCTCCTCGAAACTCAAAGGCGCGCCAACCCAGACCGCGCCTTCAGCTTTCCCAGAACATACGCCTATCCAACCAGAGTTTGGTACTTCATCGGCTCCTTCATCGTCCTGCTCTCCCTCGTGCACTTCGTCACTCGAATCACTTCCTTTGCACGCTCTAGAACCCCATCTCCAGCCTCTCCCCTCCGATTCCCCACCACTATCGTCAATTTTGTTCGAAACGTCGCTTTTCGCGTCATCATCCATTTTGGCCGATCCTACAGACTCAATTTGACCGAGTTCTTCCTCGCATGCGCCTACATTGCCCTTTTGTTTACCTGGGGGTTCATTAACAGTCAGCTGAACCCGTCCCTGTAATCTTTTGCTCACTCAGTTTCTAGCGACGAGCATCGCGGGCGTCCATTGGTCCCCATCGTACTACGCGAACCGTATGGCCATTATTGCGGCAACTCAGCTGCCCCTCTTGGTTGTTCTAGGCATGAAGGACAACATCCTGGCTTGTGAGTCGGTTATAACGGGCACCACGAGTGATCTCACGTTTGTTACTAGATCTCACAGGGATCAGTTTCGACAAAGTACTTTCGAGCCGTCAAGCTACGACTTTCACTGATGAATTCGTAGCTGAATATTCTCCATCGCATTGTGGCCAGGGTAATCTGTGCCGTGCTCTGGGCCCATGCTTCTGGTCATGTGGGCACTTGTATTTTTGTTTCGAAAAAAAGGAACTAATTCGCATGAGCAGATCATAGAAAAGTGGGTCATCAGTTGGATCTCGAACCTCATCTCACACGACGGCTGCACAGTGGCAGAGAAGGAAACCTTGAAGACCTTCAAGAGACGTGGTTCCGATGCGGCATCATGGCCCTCTCTTCCCTCACACTCTTATGCATTTTCTCTGTCAAGCCCTTGCGCAGTCGTGGCTACGAACTGTTCCTTGTCGTGCACTTTTCGTTGGGAGCGTAAGCTGAAACATGGCGCATGTCTTGTCCTTGCTGACCATTTTTGTAGGATCGCGCTTGGCGGGGCGTACTACCACGCTGACGCCAACGGGTGAGTCAAGTCCTACTTGCATTTCATCATCCGTTTGAGCAAAGCATCAGTCTGGGATATTACATCCTGCCCTCCCTCCTGCTGTTCTGTGCAGATCGCTGCTTGCGTCTCATACGCATCTTCCTTATCAACGGGGGACTCGCGACTCTGCTCCGCACAAAGGCATCCAAATCATTCCGCGCCAAAATCGAAGTCATATCACCTCAGTTCCTACGAGTGTCGCTTCAGCGTCCAAGCTTTTTGAAATGGGCCCCCGGACAGCTCGCGTATCTTTCGATTCCCAGTGTCAGCGCGTTGCCCTGGGAAGGACACCCATTCACCATCGCCAGCATCGATTCCGGTATCTTTCTGACAAGGGACGAATCCAGCGACAAGGGGTCCGTTGAAATGGTCGAAAGCAACAAGATCGTCTTCCTTATTCGTGTCCATGACGGGTTCACCAAACGGCTTCTTCATGCGGCGAGTTCGAGCTCAACCGAGGGTTTCCGCGCCTACATCGACGGCCCATACTCCTCCCCCCCTTCCGTGAAAGGATTCGAGACGGTCCTCTTGATCTCTGGTGAGAACGATTCTCTGCCCGCGAATACTGAGCCAATGCATCCTTCAGGTGGATCGGGCGTTTCGTTCACCCTGCCCTTGCTACTGGACCTGATAAAGTACGAGATCTTGACTTGGATGGCTATTTTTATTGATCAAGTCACTCCAGGTCCGCGCATCTGGGAACCAATGTGAGATGCCAAAGGATTGTTTTCATCTGGGCCATTCGTCATGCCGGTTTGTGGTGCAGGCAACTCTCAAACTCAGCTCACCCTTCTTCCAGAGCACATCCGGGCCATTTCGGGAGATCTTTCAAAGGCTCTGGATGGTGTTCCCGATTCTCTTCTCCTCGATATTCGGATCCACATCACGGCAGGCATCGCTGACAGTGCATCTGACGCCGAGAAGAGCGACGGCAGCACATCTGACCTCAAGCTGCTCGATTCACCAGCCGTGCGCATTCTTTCCGGTCGGCCCGATATCGCAGAAATCGTGCATTCTCAAGTTGGGAGCACCTCGTGTGCCATGTCAGTCAACGGTGCGTTCTCCGAGTACCGTGCAAGCCCACTTTCATTCTTTCTCCAGTTTGCGGAACTACAGAAATGGCGGATCATGCACGTTGGGCTTTGCGCGCGGCCGGCAGCGGACCCAGTATCAACCTGCATGTCGAGGCGTTTGGCTTGTAATTGACTATACTTTTGTTACAATGTCAACCGCGAGAAGGAACTAGTTTGTCAATTGATGTACTAATAGTTTGATTTTTTGCGCCACGCCAGCAGCGAGAGGATTGGATAAATAGATAGATGGAGATAAGCAGAAGGTGGCACAACAGGTAGATGAGATATGTAGCAACATCGTGGGCGTCGTAACAGATCAGAAAACAGGGAAGCAAGAGAAATTAGTTGAGTAGATAGGCAAACGGCGAGAGGTCTCTACTCGTCCAGCGTGAACAGCTGATCGTCGTCGTCTCCGTTGCCCCGTGCAGGCATCGTCCGTGGACTCGTCGTCGGCTGCTGCCATCTCGACCCCGCCCCGCCACTGGCATTGCGTTGGATCTGCGCTGGAGCTTTGGTGGCCATGGCAGAGTATGAAAGCCTGCCCATAATCGTGTTTTGATCTGGGGTGGGAGCGGCGGGTGGCGAAAGGCCCTTCTGCCCAGCTTGCGGCGTGGTGTTGGAACTGTTGTTGAGCGCGCTGGACAAGAATCCCATGCCCGGACTGCCGCTGACACTTCCCGGGCTCATCGTCGACCAGTCGCGGCCTCCGAAGCCGCTGGTGGTGATACCGACAGCCTGTGTGACACCCGGGGAGAAGGCGGCAGGCGATGGAGAACCCGCGGCAAGCGGGGGCAACGCATGAATGCGACTGTACCCTGCTGCCAAGCCCTGCGGTAGACTCTGTCCTGGAGCATGCGCTTGTAGTGCACGGGCATTTGGAGAGAGAATATGGGTATCGTTGGGCCCCAAACCACCCGCACCCTGCAGTCCTGGTGGCCCTGCAGAGGGCTGGTGCATCGCCTGCGTGAGGTCAAAGGGATTCGGCCGCACGTACGGGCTCCCATTCCCATTGCCACTGGCCGCTACGCCCGAGGGGCCAGAGTTGAGATAGTGGGCGATACCGGGAGGACCTTGGAGCGCGGCATTGGACGAAAAGTTGTTATTGAGACCGTTGGCCGAGGTGACGTTGAGATTATTGGAAGAGCCGGGATTGGATGACATGGCGGGGCGCTTGTTCTGCGCAATATAGTGGTGAATGCCGGGAAGGAAAGCCGCGCTGGCATTGCTAGGGGAAAGCCCGCGCATGCCTAGACCGCGGTCATCGACAAACGATGACGAGGGCTGCGCTTCGCGCCCACCAAAAGCCATTCCTGATTGGGAGGAATAGGATCCATGTAGCGGCGAGCTGGGGAGCCCCGAGGACGTGGTGCCTGGATCGGTGGACCAAATTGATTTAAGATCACCACCGCCGCCTAGAATGGATGGCGCCGGAACAGAACGACTGTAACGGTGTCCTCCAGTCGCACCACCAGAGCCGAGGGGAACGCCAAGGCCAGGGCGCGCGTCCTGCCCCGAGTTACTGCGAGACATGCGCCGACTGCGCTCCTCTGGGGTGAGCAAGTCCGTCAGCGAGCTCGGAAGGAAATCCTCGAAATCTTCGCTCGACTCCTTGCGGGCCACTTTGCGTACCCGCGGAGCAGAATCCTCGTGTTCAACCGAGATATCGATTTCACCACGACCATTACCCTTGGTCCACCCGCCGGGACCACCGCCCATGGCCACGCCGCTACCCAGGCTAGCAGCCATGCCCATATTCTGACGGGCTCCAAGGAATACGGATTGGGTACCGGGTGCCGAGAAGGGTGATGTGGAGAGGAAGCCGTTTTGAGTTGGCGGCGTTGCAGAATGGACGCGGGACGAAGGAGAGGTCGCCGAGGATGGAGGGGAGCCGATGGGACCAAAATCTCTGCTGGGCGACGTGCTGGACATGCTCGGACGGCGTGGGGCAGAGACAGGGATCGTCGGCGACGGGGGCTTGGGTAGATCGGGCGACTTGTTACGAGCAGGGGCGGTGGGCAGAGCACTCGCCTCGTCCAGGACACCGAACGAAGCAAAATCGGTATCTTTGAGGGCCGGGGCTGGCGCGGACGGCGAAATGGTCGCCTTGAGGGGCATATTCATCGGTGGTCTAGCCCGTGACGACCCCGTGGGGCCCGCCGCAAGTAAACCATTCCTGGTAGCATTGCCGCCACCTTCGCGCTTGCTGCCGCCTCGACCCCTGCCTTCTCCACCCTCCCGCTTGGATCCTCCGGCGGCGATCTGGGCGGCCTTCTTGTTCTTTCGGTCCATGGCCATGGACTGACCGGGGAGGACATGGGCGAGGGCGCACTTGTGACCGAATTTGCAGTTGCCCTTGACAAACCAAGCACAGACGTCCTTCTGTCCCCCGGGCTCGACAAGACTGTGCGAGAAGGGACAGGAGGAACCGGCGGTGCAGGAGCCGACCTTATAGAATTTGCAGGGCACATGAGACAAGTCTTTTGCTGCGGATGAAAAAAAAAGAGTGAGTTTGGGCGCAGGATGAGTGGGGAGAGACGAACCCTTGGAGCCTGCAGACTTCTTGCCTCCTCCTCTACCTTCGTCCTTTTCTCGGTCATCGGGCGAGTCGCTTCGATCTGCAGAAGGCATCGCGGGCAGAAAAGGTGGGAGCGAGCGAGAGCAGACGAGTGTTTTTAGGGGTTTTTAGCGGCAGCCCAGGCGAAGACAAGACACAAAAAAGGTGGTCGAGCAAAAGTGCTGATGAAACGAGGTCTTGCGTGCTGACAAATCCACCCTTTTATGGCAAAGTCTGATCGAGAGCCGTCCGGGGCGAAAAGGGAAGCAAAAAAAATCGATTCCGAGTCGTCACCAGCGCATGGAATCGAAACGTAGCGGGAAAACAAATACCGAGGACATTTAAGTAAAGCAGAGCTCAGGGGTGACCCCTTGACATCCTTGGTAGCTCAACAACTTCAAGTTCTTTGCTAGTATATTGGTTTAGTACACGCGCCTGTCATTTGCTCTGTGGCCGCGCGAAAGCTGGGTTCGACTCCCAGGCAGAGAGTTCTTTTTTGCGCCTCGTTCTGACCTCCATGCCAAATAGCTCTAATCAGCGGCTATCCTCGGTCATGTCGCACCTCACTTCCTCGAAACCTAAAGTCGTGATATGCAGGAACCTTGGACCGGCCATGCCGCTGCTCATGGACCGCACCGACCTCGACGTGTGTCCTATCTCCAGTCTTATCACACTGGCTGAATGAGTACCAGCTCGTCGTGTGGGGAGAGGATAGCGCGTGCACTCGCGCCTGGCTCCTTGAGAATATCAAGGGCGCGACTGGAGTGCTGGTCCTCCTTCAAGAGATGGCAAGTGCTGCAATACCTTTCCTCTCTGTCGCAAACGATTGTGCCAGGTAGACGCGGAACTTTTGGATGCAGGTCCGTTCTCTGGGAACCGCTCTTTCTCTGCCCTGAAATGAAACAGCTGGCCCAAGTCTCCGCGTTGTGTCTACCATGTCTGTTGGAACTGACCACATCGACCTTCCCCTCATGGCAAAACGGAATATTCGCGTCGGTTACACACCCGACGTACTCACCGAAGCTGTGGCGGATCTCTCAGTGGAGTCCTTTATACTTTTGTGAATTTGAAAAGCAACTTATTGTTTAAACAAGGTCATGCTGGCCCTCATGGCCGGGCGCAACGATGGGGTGGCCTACTCACTCGTCAAGTCTGGTGACGTACGTCTCGCCCTATCCATCCCCTTTCATCCATAATCGTTCCCCAGTGGCCCAAGTTCAATTGGTCCCCGTTTACCTTCTGTGGGCCGCAGCTCAGCACAACCTCTTCGTCGCCCTCACGTACTGTCGGCTTCCTCGGCTTCGGTCGCATCGGCCAGGCGACACTCGCTCGTCTCATCCCGTTTGGCATCACCCACGTCCTCTACACGGGCCGGTCCACCTCTGCGCCCGACTCTGCCCGCGACACTGCTCTTCGCGAGAAACACCGCTTGGCCGCCGTCGAGCACGCGTCTCTTGACCGCCTCGCCCGCGAGAGTGACATCCTCTTCGTCCTTACACCCGGTGGGCAGGACACCTACCACCTCGTTGACAGTGTCTTTCTGCGCAAAATGAAGCCGCTGAGCGTTCTCGTTAACACTGGGTATACATGTATCTTTGATTCTAAGAAATGACCGCTAATACCTCTCAGCCGCGGGACCGTTGTGGACGCAGACGCGCTTGCCACTGCACTACGTGAAAAGTGGATTTGGGGCGCAGGAATCGACGTGCTCGAGGGAGAACCGCGAATCAGTGCGGACCATCCGCTGGTCAAGGAACCAAGGTGCGTATAATCACAGTAGCATCTGCGAAATTGATACGATTTTCCCGCAGATGTGTTATCGTACCGCACATTGGGAGCGCGACTTTTCAGACGCGCATGGACATGGCCACACGGGCAATTGATAATTTGGTCGCGGGGGTTCTGGGTGGAAACATGCCTGCAGAGTTGGTGGCTAAATGATTTGCTTAAGATGTACGCAATCAGATGTCCACTATCGCCAATCTTTATCGTATTCCATTGATACCGCGCCGCCCAAGAAGCATCGTAGCCGACGGATCGCCAACTCATTCCGGATTGCCTCTCATTTCCAAAAAATAACCATAAGAACCGAATTACACAACACGCAATACAAATCGACGCTTCTACATAGAACGATCACTTTGCCTCTCCATACACCGCCAGAGCATGCTCCTCGTCGCCGCGGCGCCGACCACCCGTGTACATATCGTCAGTCTGGGTGGTAGTGGTGAAGTTGATGCGTGCGGCGTTGTTTTGGGACAGCGACATGGTCGGTTGCGTGCGCGGCTCATTGCTGTACCCAAGTGAAACGCGGACGTGGATGGAAATTGTGGAGATCCCGTATATCACAGGTGTGACGGGCATGAGTACAGCCTGACCGGCGACCCCGACCTGGAATAAAACGAGGAGCACGATAGCAGTCGCCCTGTACACGCGTCAGTGCGAGGCAGAGGAAGGGAAAAGGAAGACGGACGCTTGTAGTGCAGCACTCTCAACGAAGACAGCAAAGAAAAACTGTGCAGAGTATCAGCTGCAGTGATGGGCTTGAAAAGGAAGAAGAGCTACCATGACACTCATGCGGTCGGGACCGTAAGTCTGGAGTTTGGTGCCAATGAGACCCCTGCGGATGGACCAAATCTTCCACGATATCGCGGCCGTGCTGTAGAAGCTGATACTGGAGATCTCCAATTGAGCAGGACATTGAGCGAGACGACGGAAACGCACGCAATAGACAAGACCAATGTACTGGTCACCCAACCATTGGACAAGACGTGGAGAGCCAAGACGGTGAGAGACTCTCGCGTGGGGTGTGCAAAGACGTTGATAAGACCGCTGCCAGCGACTAGTGACGATCTGTGAGTCAAGGACGCTGTGGGTCGAAGAGGTCGACGCACCGATCTGGCCCATAAGAAGGGCCACAGGAACGGCGATAGGAAGATATGTGCGAGAGAAGATCACAAAAAGGCGCTGGATCTGGGAAAGTGCATAGTGAGGGTCGGGAAACGGACGCCAGACAAGGGCTTACCACAAGCGTATCCGTAATGATATGGGTTAGAATGAAGGTTGTAATCTGCAGTAGCGAGGTCGGCCTCGCAATGTTACTCCAGTAAAGTGTCGCCTCGAGACCACCGCTCAGAGTGACGAACGAGTGGTAAGTCTCGTGAATTGTATCAATCCAATGCTGCGAGGACAGTTCATCTCTGTGTAAATCGGCAATGGAAAATTACGACGTACTGCAAATATGAGACACCACTGGATAATGAGACCAATGAGGACCCAGAAGGAGGCGGTACGATGGCGGTCGTTGCTCCGGACCAGCTTCAAATAGAGGACGGTCAGGAAGAGAACGAGGTAGATGCCAAAGAGGAAGGTTTCTATGAAGAAACGGGTGATGACTCCGGACGCGGCGGGGAAGGACGGCATGGGTGGTGAGGCGAGGCGAAGACGGAGGGTAGTTATAAGTGAACGCCCGCTGGGCCATTCTTAAAGGAAGTAGAGGGAGTAAATCATTGATGTAGGTGATCAGCAGGTTGGAAATATTGTTTGATGTGGAACAACTCCTCATGCGGCAATAGCTCGACGCCTCCTGGCCCGTGGAAACGGACCCAAGCTTTCAAATTGGCCCAAGTTTTGCGAAAATCTTGTTCCTGAGAGGCACGAATACGACATGATCTTACTCCGCAACACATGCATGTGCAACGTTCGCCGCTAAGATATGCTAGATCGGGACAATGCCGCATGAAAAGAGTCGACTGTCGTCATGCGAAGGAGGCGACTTGAGAGCTCTTGGCAAAATTGAATGGTGGCGAAAAATCTGATGTGATTACCAGGTACAGGATTCAACCAGTATCACCTTGCGGCCGGTTAAGAGTCTGTCCAAGCCTGTGGAGGTTTTCCCAAGGTTTTCTAAAAAAAACTTGGATCGGAAACTGCGTTATCGTGCAGGTAGAGCTGGAAACCGTGGTTGTCGATCGAGAATTGATTCCGGATCGCGCGTTCGGCCGACAATCGGATCACGGCTGCTCTTTTTCTCCACACGATGGCTTCCTTCTTGAGGGCCTACAAGTCCGTTCATCCCACTGGAATTGGATGTATCTGACCGTCTTTACACAGTGCCTTGCTGCTCCGTCGGCCAATGGCTGCTCAGTGTGGCACCGCCGCCCTCCTCTTCGGCGCTGGCGACGTGATCGCCCAGCAGGCGGTGGAGCGTAGAGGGCGGGAGCACGATGTACGTTGCAGCCCATTCCCGTCGTTTCATGCTAACTTATCTTCAGTTCGCTCGGACGGCTCGCCTCACCTTTTACGGCGGTACGTGAGCCGTGACACACCCAACTTTGGACAAACCTCTCGTATTCTAGGCGCAGTCTTCGGACCGGCGATCACCAAATGGTTCCAGTTCTTGAACAGAATCCAATTCAAGAGTCCGACCAAAGCTGTCGTCTATCGTGTACTTGCTATCGCTCTCTTCTAGTATGGACATTCAGCCCTTTTCAGGTATGGCTTGACCAATGCGTGTTGACTCCCGGCGCCGTCGTCGTCTTTTTCGGTTCTATGGCTTTGCTGGAAGGCAAGCCCAAGGAAGCTATCCCTAGAATCGGTGCAGTAAGTGTATTTCCCGTTCTGTTTTCAAGACAAGTTTCCAATTTAACTAGGGCTACGTTCCGACCCTCCTTCGCAATTGGTATGTGGCCCAAACCCCTTCTCTTTATCTTCCAAGACTAACATAATGCACAGGGCCGTCTTCGTACCTGCACAAGTGATCAACTTTTCGATCGTTCCGCCGCACTTGCGTTTCGTCTTCGTCAGTGTCGTCAGTTTATTCTGGAGTAAGTTGTTTACGCGGCACCGAATCCCTTCGTTTGACTTGTTTCTATCAGACACATATCTCAGCGTTGCTAATTCCATGGCCACCAACTTGGCCGAATCGGTAAAGCACGAGAAATTGGATAAAAAGATTGAAGAGGTTCCGGTTTGATGTTTACAATTAGACGTAGACCATCTAGACATCGTAATCCGTTACCCCTGGCGCCCTCAACGCCCAAAGGCGCCTACAACCCATCTCAAACTTGACGTCGCCCTCTGCCGTACCTTTATACTCCTCCGTATTCTGCGACTCAACAAAGGGCTCTTCATCTAAAGTCGGAGGATTTCTGAACAAGATCCAGGACCACTGTGGCCGTCGTAAGTATTGATGAACGGAAGCATATGAACCACTCACCAGCCCGACAGACATGTGGATAGCAAAGGGACTCGGTTCGTATTGCTGCACCGCTGCCTCTCCTCGAATCATCGCCTTGATGTTCTCCGCTGCAACCGCCGCCTGCGCGAACCCCGACCGCGCGTTCTTGTTCGCGCCAGTGGCTGCCACGTCCCCGATCGCAAATACTTTCGGGAACCGCTCGTCAACAATCTGGAGCGTTGGCTTGACGCCGATAAACCCTCGCTCGTCGATGGAGCTCGGCGAAAGCGTGGCGAGGGCTCCGCTCAAAGGTACTGCGCCAATGCATGAGATCTGCTCGTCCGTCAGCGAGATGTTCGAGCCGCGACAAGGAACGTACAGCAACGTCTGCGGAAATCGAGCTCCCGTCCGCAAGCTCGACGTCGCACGGTCCGATGGGGAATACGCCCGACGCAGGCATCTTGACGCGTTGACCAAGGATGACCTCGATCCCTGCCTTGTTCAACTTTTCTAGTATAATATCGTGCAGACGCGGATGGAAGCGACTCATGAGCTGTTCGCGTGAGTGAATGAGCGTGACCTTCTTGTCGGGGTAATACTCTTTCGCGTCTGTAACCATCTCTGTTTACGGTGAACACCATCGCGGATGCAAGAAAGAAAGGCGACGTACGAACACCAGATGCCCCACCGCCCACAACAAGAATACTATGTGACTCCTTGACACGCGCCTGCAGAGTGTTTCCGTACGCCACGGCCTCGGTCTTGGTCCGCGATTTGAGGGGAAGCAGCCCTGTTCCCGTCGCAAGAACGAGATACTCGTACGGGACTTGTTCGCCACTCTTCAGGACAACCTTGTCTACTAGGATCTCGGAAGCGACACCATGAACGACAGACGTTGAGCCTGGGGGATTGGCATGGAAGGCGTTGGTGTATGGGATAAAGGCTTTATTTGTGAAACCGGGGATCACACTCAACCGCGGGAAGGCAAATATGTGCTGGGTGAATTTAGATTGATATAAAAAGAAAGGCACTGAGATGCACCTCAAAATGCGAGTTCTTCTCTATCAGAACGATGTTGTGGGTCTCGAAGACCTGGGGGGCGATGGTGTCGACAAATTTGAGCCCTGCACCGTATGAAAACATGATAGTCCGAAGACAGGCATGATAAAACACACCGACGTAGCTCCCGCCAATAACGACTAGGTTTTTAAGCATGTTTGGGACGAGGGTGGGCAAGGGTGGGCTCATTCGTCAGCCCAAACCCCTTTTTATGTCATCTTATCTGATAGTTACATAACGGTGACTCAGGCTTTTCGGGCGGCCAGCCGCGGCCTTCCTTCGGCCGAAAGTGGGCAAACGGTCACGTGTCTCCAGGCGTAACGATGCGCGTAAATAACGCAATCGCAAACCAGGAACGCAGGTCCAAGAAATCATTATCCTAAACATGAATTTATGCGACTGCATGCAAGTTGCGTTCTGATGAATCTGATCCAACCAGGAACGCTCAGGCTCATTGATGGCCGGTACTTACCAAGCGTATCGCTTGTTACTGACCCTCCATGCGCTTCGAAAATCAGCAGCATGCTGTTTCCAAGGTGAATTCCTCCAGCTAGTGGGGAATGCGTATCCTCCCTCTTTTACAGCTCATACTACCTCACTGGGAACTAATCGTTGTCAGGATTTTCCCTCATTCGGTGCCAATTTATAAGTAAATTTTACTCGGACTTGTCCGAATCACAGATAGCCGCGTCTAGCAGTGTTCCGCAATCGCTCGCTTAGCCCAGGCGAGGCGCTTCTCCTGATCATCTGAGCTCAGGGGGACTCACGTTGGAGCTTTCAATTCCCTCAAGGAAGGAACGCTCCGAATAAACGGCGTGCACAGCGACTTTCCTCCAGATATAACACAGTTGCCGACGCCGGGCCAGTGTCATAAAAGAACCAGAGCGGTAATCTTGCGGTAAATGTTCAAGAGACCTGGACTTGCGCCATGCTTTCGGTCCTTAATCTGATAAATATGCACTTTCCCCAGGTTGCTGCCCTTCTCTAAGCGCATCACTCGCTTCTCGTCAAGCAGTTCTCTTCCAGTATTTACAATGCTGTGTCTGCGGGACCTGTATCGACTCCAATTTTTTTTTGAACACCGGTGAAACCTACTAATCGTTCATCCAGCGACGAAATTAAGCCGAATCCTTGCTATAACGAGCGTCCGAATGGCCGCCGCCGTCGATCGCGGCTTTACTGGGCCAGTACCCCGTCGGCGTCTTGCAAAGATAACTCGGAAACAAATATATCTCGATTCCGGGTACCCAGCAACCAATCGCCAAAGCCCCACACAGCTCGCCGACTAGATAAATCGAAAGGCCGCCGACAGGTGGCTTCTCTTCTCTTCCTCGCCACAGCCCGTATTAACCGGTCGCCCTTGCTGGCTCGTCTCTGCATCCGGTACATTACTCAGTATTTACAGAATGGATCAGTCTCTAGGGTATCTCTTAATCTTATACAAATAGCAGCGTGTGGTGATACAAGTTGAAATGATCCAGACTAGATAGCAGTGAAAGCAGAGCAATAATAATACGAATCACGCCGTCGTGTAACTCCCTACATTCAGATTCACTTGAGCAAGACACCAAGGAACGCAAAGGAAAGACACACATATTCGGGCGAGGTTGTCCCCGCTGCCCGTAGCCAGTAGACTCGTGGTTGGGTTCAAATCGATAGATATTACCGAATTTTTGTGGCCCTGGAGCATACACTGCGTCGTGCCATTGCGGTCCCAGAACTGAACGCGCCGGTCTTTGGACCCAGAGACAACCCATTGCCCGTCGTGCGAAACCGCCACCGAGAGCACATAGTCCTACAGCACGGTCAATGCAAATCAATAAATCCAACACAACGCACCTTGTGTCCCGCGAAATTCATCGTACACTGGGCAGCCTTGTCCCCGGCTTCCTTTGAAAGGCCATTCGTACCCTCCTTCTTCGCGACCACCTTGGCCCCAAGCGAACCGACATCCCAGTACTTCAATGTCTTGTCCAAGCTGCCGCTCACAACCCCCCGCCCGTCTGGCGTCCACACGACGCTATATACACTATCCCGATGACCTCGCAGGCGCTCCACCAAAGCGCCAGTCTGCGTGTCCCAGAGACGTACGACAGTGTCCAGCGAACCCGCTGCGACAAAGCGACCATCGGGAGACATGGCGACCGAGGTCACACCAGCGTCGGTAGCTCCTCCTCCGGGAGCGGTGGCACCTTCGGACGGCTCGACGGCCAGCACCATCGGAGGCGCTGTGGGGTTTTCTAGATCCCAGATCCGTGCCGTCCGATCGCCCGAGCCGCTTACAATCCGCCTCCCGTCACGGGAGAAATCGAGCGAGTAGATCTCTTGGGTGTGCCCCTCAAAAACGACGCGTATACGTTTTTTAAGGATATCCCAGATCTATTAATGTGCTCAGCCGTCAACGAGGGGCCAGAGAATGACGTACCCTGATCAGCTTGTCCTCAGCACCGGTCGCTAAATACCTCCCGTCTGGGGAAAACCTGACACTGCGGATATAAAGATCACCGGCTTTACCGGCGCCCTCGTCTACTAACACACAAGTCTTCACACCCGTCTTGACGTCTGCGATAGGTTAGTAAGAGTCCCAGGTATGTCGAAGAGTCCCAGGTAATGTCGCCACCCACCGTAGATTTGCGCCGTTCTGTTACACCCAGTAGCCAAGTATTTGCCGTCCGCCGAGAATTGGACACAGCAAACAACCCTGCAGACAGATTCGTAAAATAGATCAGATGCTTGTGCGTCACTCACGTAGCGTGCATCAGCGTATGGACAAGCCCCACGTCGCCCAGCACCCGCGGCCGCACTCGTGGATTGAAGACCGCAAACCAGTCGCTGCCCTCCTTCTTCATGTCGGGGGGCACACCGGCGAAATCACCATCAACGCTGTCGAGGAAATCATCCCCAACAGCTGTTGGTGGCGGTTGTCGCGGCGGCGGATGTGGGCGAGGGGAGGAAATAGATATGCCCCGGGCACGGGAGTGTGGGCTACTGTCCACGCCGATACCGCCGATACCAGGCAATGGCCCCCCGTGTCCATTGCCGTTTTGGGACGGGCCCTGCACGGGCGGTAGGGCTTTTAAGAGGGGGCTCAAATTTTCTGGGCAGTCGTTGGATAATGTATACGTGGAGAGAAAGCGGACACACCACTAGGCTTGACCTTGATGCGTTTCGGGTCGCGCTCGCCCCCGCGCTCTCTGTCCCGGTCTCTATCCAGTTCTCGTAAATCTGGGCCCCGTTCTCGCTCGCGACCGCGTAGGTAGCCTGGTGCAGGGTCGGCAAAGGCAGGAGGACCATGCACGCCTGGGCCAGGAAGCGGCTGCGGCGGTGCTGGGTGCGGTTGGGACTGGCGCAGCGCGTGGTTTTCGGCACGGAGATGGTTAATCTCCTCCTCGTACTGGTGACGGACCTTGCCATGCTGGGCCTCGAGCTCGTAGAGGGACTGACGGATGATATTGAGCTCGTTGATCTGGGAAGTGACTGCGACGCGGTGAGGGTCGAAGAAGAGACGGAGCGAGGCAACGGACCCTTGCCCTCGTACTCGTCACGGAGGGTTCTGGCTTGGAGGAGCTCGGTGGTAAGGAGCTCGTACTCTTGCTTGATGGCGTCAAGGGCGTCGCCGAGGCGGGTGTGGGGGTGGGCGGGAGGGCGGTGTGTTGTCACGTTGTATATGGGAGGTTGAGACATGGTGGTCGGGGGCAGAAGCAGGTCCGTGATTGAGTGCTGCCTTTTTAGATGGATAGCCACCAACTTGGCAACCTGTCTACTTTTGGATTCCGACGTGCTCGCTTATTGAATTCTCACAAAATGAAGCCGTCGTCGACTCAATGCAATACAGTGATCACCGCCGGCCTATCTCCTGTAGACCGACAGACATCGAGATTCTCGGCGGTGATGTTGTATTGCTCCCCACCGAGAGCCACAAGTTTTGCCTCTTGAGCTGCTTCAAACATTCTTCCTGGATGCTGTTTCGAGTGGTTTCAGTAGCTTCAACACAGCTCTCATTTCATCCCGGGGCCTGTAGAGATGACGTACATGGTGGTGGATTTCGCACAATCTCCGGCCTCCCACTTTGCTCTCACTGCCTGTCACTGACCTTCCCCGCATTCCCGGAAGGCGACTTGTCTGATCCGCGGAATGATCAGCGTTGGGAAACATTCGGTATAATCCGTGCCAATCCGCATCTTTGCGCGCCACAACTGGCCATTGTTTGAACGCCGTCTAAATGCGCAAGGGAGACGGCGAACAGATCTGCAGTATTCTCTTCTGTGCCAAACCAGGCATCCACTTTATCAGAACACTCTCGGGCTCCGGGGGACCCTTTCGTGCCGTCACCTTGACTGTGTCCAGATTGAGCCTGAACAAGGTCGCATCCACGTGCTTCCAGATAGCTTCGTCCCCGAGCGAAATCGGGCGCGGGTATACTTCTATAGCCACGTTGCGGAGCGCCGTTAGATGGGTCACATTCCCGAGGCATTTGAACGCTCGGTCAACCGCGGCCGAGTCCTGACCTTGCAGCACAATCATGGAAAGCTGTTGTGCACCAAGCAGGGCGTCATCATGCACTGGGCCTATGAAACAGAGTTTGTTTCAAAGGCATACAACAACGCAGACCAATATCGTCCGATAATCTGCATGCAATGTTGATCTCCCGGAGTGTTGCGGCATTGGCTCGCAACAGACTGGTCGGTGGAGTATCCACGAGCTCGAGGAATCGCAAATGCGTGAGATCCACTGCGGTCAAGGCCCCCATCAAAGAATCTACACATGCACGCTTCTTCATGCCCTCTATCTTGAGGGACTCGACGCCGATCTTTCTCGACGGGATGAAAGCGACCTCCTGTGAAATCCGGTGATCCATTAGACGGACGGCGGTCAATTGAATGTGTTTCAAGCCGGTAGCGTTTTTGAGGAGATCGTGCAACACCCAGGCGTCCACAAAGTTATACCCCGACAAACTGACCCGACGTAGAGTCGGGCAAGAGAACGCGGTGGCAAAGGCGACCTTGAGCAGAGGCGGATGGGCAGCCCACTGAAAGTCGGGGCCACTGTCCCGGGATTCCGGCACCAGATAAATCTCCTGCAGCATGGTGGCGTGAGATAAGATGACACCAAGAGCACCAGCGACATCGAGCGAGTAGCTGATGTGGAGGAACTTGATGTAAGAGGCAATGTGCGCCTGCTCCTGCAGTAGCCACGCCAGCCGCTCGAAATTGAGATTTCGCAGGCGGTCGTCCAACTTGATCGTGCGGAACAGCAACCTCTGCGCCGGCCGAACAAATGCACGAGAGACGAGGGCACACGCTTTGGTCGTTCGGAGTACGATACGAGAAGAAGGATCCTCGTCCCAGAGTTCCTCGGGCGTCAACGAGTTCCTGTGGGATGTTCATTGTGGGTGTGAAGAACAAAGGGCGCATCACTGATGCGACTGTCATTTCCATTTTCAGACCGTCGGTACGTAAATTCCATCCCAGCATCTAAACCCAACATCCTTCGGCGTCACCGTGTCATTGCAGATCACCGTTGGCAGCTCTAGTGGCAAGCGATCGGGAACAACAAATATTTCCCTCGCAGAAATTGTCTCGACAGTCCCCGCATAAAAATCTTCAAAGATGATCGACTGCGAGCCATCTGCACCAGGGACGTAGTACCTAAAGAAATTAGATGGTTGGTAAATCAGGAGTGAGAAACACACCAGCATGGGTCGGATATGCAAGACCCGTCACCTGGGTTCTGCGAATTGATTGTCCCCGCAAAGTTGGAAAACGACATGCCATCGATTTCAACAGAGGTATTGGAAGGCGGTGGTGGCGGCTGGCTCTGGTCGAAATAGCTGGTAGTGCTTGAACAGAAAAAACTCGAGAAGACCAAATTGAACATACTTCTGGGTCACATAAATCGGGAACGTCACATTTTCGACGATGATATTTCGGTATACGATGTTGCTGGCAAGTCCTGTATCACCTCCGGTCGATCTAAAGACATCAGTTCTGCGTCAAGGCCAGCCCCATTCAACTCACTTGTATCGAGCTCCGTACAGGGAGTCCTTAAAAGTCACGTCCTCGACGAGTATGTTCGAGACTCCGACAGTTCCACCGCCCTTTGCGGCGACAGATACGCCATGTGAGCCGATACAGGTGAGAGCTTTAGCGTGAAAGTTGCTGCAGGGAGATCCAATAGCAATGCAGTCGTCTCCGTTTGAAACTTGCGAGTTCATTATACTGTTCCCGTCGCCACCCACTAGGTTCATTCAGGTCCTGTACTTTGCAACCGACAGACAGTCACATACCATCGAATCCATCCCTGTGAATCTTTCAATTTTATCGCCCGAACACACAAAGAAAATCATACGTGTTGAACGGAAACGCGGGTGTAGAAGATTGAGCATCGATTATAACACCTCGGATCGCATTTCCACTGCCCGCAATGTTGAAACTTTTGCCAACGGGTTTGCTGATGGTGAGATTGGCAATACTGCCATTACTGCATAGCAAGTAAGACGCTGAGAACAACGATGACACTACTTACTTGGCCCTCCATGAGAATAAAAGTGGACGCGACGTCTGCTGCCCTGCATCCCACCATGCCTGACAGGAATTATTTCGACTTGATCCAAGGAAAAGAAGCACCATACCTGCCCGTAGCTGCGGATAATACCACCAGTCTTTCGCGCGTCGACCGTCTCTGGGCCGACAAACGATACACCCGGTCCCGTAGAGCTAACCGCAAACCACCCAGATCTGTAGAATTTACCGGTCACGCCTGCCTGAACTTGTGTGATATTCGCGGGAAGGTTGATATTGCCCAGAATTTGGACGGTAACGTCCTGTCCCAAGGTGAACTGAACCGGCGTAAAACTAGAGCCGAGTTAGCCAATGCGAGATCTAGTCGAGGGCTCACCAATTATACTCTACACCAGATTGGAACAGAATAGTAGCATTATCGGTGCAACTCTGGACGGCAGCGACTATGCTGGGAGAATCGTCGGCATCTGGACTGTGCACGACGGTGCACGTTGGTCGCGGTGGCGCTGTTGCCGTCCCAGTCGCAGCCGACGCGACGCTGGCCAAACAGAATATAAGCAGGAATTGCATCGGAGAATCTCGAGTTCCAGCTCACAGGGTTTATATACTTTGGCGGCCCGGTCCCTTTGGGTCACCAGACTCGACGCGTCCGAAGCAATGCTGCCGATGGCCCTGGCGATGCGTGCAGTACTAAGGCTCATAGGGAGAGAAACGAATCCAGATTGAGACACAGGGGGCAAACCCCGTGGCACTTTACCACGGGGCATCCGCATGGCCTACGTCACGGCGTTCGACACGGCGTTCGACACGGCCTTTGACAGAGCATCCGACATGAGTCCGGCCCGGCAATGGTGTGAGACGTGTGATGAGTGATTTTTATTGCACGGCTTTCTTGCCGGATCATTACGATTATCTCATGTCAACGCTTGTCAACGGGCTCCAAGCCGAGCCTTCTGTATAAGTAGTGACCCAGCCCACTATGCTATGGAGCATGGTTCGGGCTAGCTCATGGCGAAGCTACCACTGAGATATCATAAACATATACTTCATACAAATTATAAATAACTATTTATGACCACGATTCAGCGCCCAACAGACGACCATGAACCGTTTCTTCACATCATCGTAGGTTTGTGAAGGCCGTGTCCAAGCGGCCAGGTGGGTAATTACATGCTTTTGTTCAATAACTATCAGGGTTTTGTATGGTTCAATTTCCACTAGGGAAGTCATCATCCGAGGGAAGTCATCGTATGGTGTTGGAACGTTGATTGAACGGTGGGGTGCCACAAAGATGAATTTTCGCAGAAACCCATTCAGTGGTATCTCCAAGATAGATCGAATGACACCTGTGATTCTACCCTCCTCGGAGTTTGGTCTTTCGAATTGAATCAGACTATTTGACCTGTGTGAGGAACTGCAACTGTAAGTGCGTCCATTCTCGTGGTATTCCCTGAGCTTCTTCGCTCTTGGCGGTAAAATTTGAGATCGATATTCTGGATCAGGACAGCTAAGCCAACTGATGCTGACTTCCCCTGAAGCATTCAGATAGCTTTGGATTGCTTTGTACTCCTTTGGTGACATGCTTCGTGCTTTGGCAAGGTACTTTGCAATCTCCAACTCACTGAGCTCCTTTGGCTTCTTTGGCTTTGTGGTATCTTTCTTATCCAAGATTTCTGCAAAAGACTCCAGAATTGGATCTTGAAATTCGGAATTATGCAGATATGCAAGTAGCCGGCATCGGCGAGTCATCTGGCGCAGCATGGTGAAATCCATGTCATCTGAGTAGTCTGTGTCAGAACACTTCTTGTTGGGAACAATGGATACTTACATTGATGTCTATTTGTCTTGATACGTTGAAGTCTGCCATTCATTCTTTCACCCCAGAACTCGCTGATTCCTGCCATTGGGCCCCAAAATTTGAGCAGTAGCTCATTGTGCATTGCATAGTGAAAGTTGGGAGGCTCTGGACAATCTGGAAATATTTTTTGAACATGTTTGCGGTATGAAACATAGTGCTCTGTGAAGGATTCTGCCTCTGTGTCTGATGTTTCGAAGGATGAGATGATATTGGTGCAAGCATTGAGATCAACAAATCCTTGCAGCATGCTGGCATTTGTGGTTTCATTTTCTGTCGGGGACAGTTCTGGCATGACAAGTGGGAGAATCACAGCAAATAGGGTGAAATACTGCTCGGCCTTGAGTTTTCCGTGCTTTGCCTCTCCAAGATTGTTAGGTAATCGAGTGACCCAGGTTGGCAAGGAGACTTCCGTGATACAAGTTCGGATCTTGGCCAACACCTCTGGCTCAAGCTTGAAGTTCCCGTATACAGCATCACCGTACTCGGTTTCATCATCTGAGTCATCCAGGTCCATATCCTCCCAATCCTCTTCCTCTTCCTCATCCTCAGGATCCACAGAGCTTGGAACTGGAGTTCCGGAGCCACTTGAGGCTGCCAGGGATTCACGTAGGCTTTCAATTTCAGGGTCTGTCATCCTGTCATCTGCCAAACTTCCAAGTTCGGATCGGACTTCAGATTGGTCGCGTTCATCAAATTTCTCCAAGTCTTCTGTCTCCATCAACTGTTTGGCTTTTGGCAGTGATCTCCCAATGCCCCACAAGGAACGGAGCTGGAACTGAAGCACACCCTCCAGCCAGTTGTGCATAAATCCAAGAATAATGTACCGGACTGGGTTCCAGTACCACAATCCATACAAGGAGCAGGGGCGCACACCTGTTTCTGTGGCTTTCTTGTTGCGGTCTTTGAGTGTGGTTTCTTTCTTCCACTCATCGGCGTGTTTTCGCACCTGTTCTGCAGTTCTGTATTCCCAGAGGTGGTGATCCAAACGATGATTTTCAGCTCTTGTCAGCAAGCAGAATGAGCAGTACAGGTTTGCAGCATGGGAGAGAAAGCCGCCAGCCTCACGTGCAGCTGGAAGATCTGCAATGAGAGGTATGATCCGTGTTTGGACATTTACACCTCCTGGATGGTAGTGAGTCACCACACGCCTGCCAGGGGGTTCATAGCTTAGTATTGTCTTGATGATTGGATCCAGTAAATGAGTGAGTAGGACTGCATCTGGCTTTGATGGAGATGGGAGTAGCCCCACAATAAAGAGATTTTCTGGCAAGTAGCGAACTTCAGGTGGCAAGTTCATACAGCACAAGATGACCGCTCCACAAGAGACAGTTTTGCCTGTTGCATTTTATGTAAGAGACCGGAATAAACTAATTATCTGTAACGTTTACGCACCAGCAATTTTATTTCCATAAGGATTGAACCAATCAATGTAGAGCCCAAACACCAGATTATATTTGTTGGACAAATAATCCTCGAGTGAATGCCATGCCCGGCTATCCCTCAGATCATTTATTGGGTCGCCTGGGTGTAGTTCTGTTCGATTCACTGCTGTCCCCAAGTGATCTTCAATGGCACGTTGAGACAGGAAAAATTCCAGCCATGACTCGAACTTCTGAGTATTGAACATGGTGTGCGGGACACTCTTGGGGCCTTTTCTGGTTTGTCTTTGGCGGCGCAAATCTGTGTTACATGCCCGTGCTGCTTTGGACCGCTTGAAGGAGCAACGGGCTGGGAGTTCTGTTACAGTTCCCTGATAGACAGTATAGCATTTGGGACAGCAGATTGTCCGGTCAATTTCTGGCTCCAGTTTGTAGCGTTTGTGAGCTGTGCGAATGTCTGAAGGTATCTTGACTGTCGGAAGCTGTACAGAGACTCCTTGAGCAACCAGAGAGGCCTGAACCACCTGTAGAGTGACCGCAATGATGAACTGAAAAGCCTTCAAGACAATGTTGACTGTGTCACGGCTGACACCAGCCCCTGTATGTAGCCAGATAGCAAGCAAGCAACAGAGCTGAATAATAGTTGCAAATGGGTCAGCAGCATCTTCTGTTTCATCTGCGCCTCCATCCGGACTGGGTGGATCTGTAACAACATTCCAGGATCTGTGTAGGGAGATATGGATGCGCTCACTAGCAGCAGGCCCGTCATTTTCTGAAGTGTGTCAGATCAAAATCCATCCAGACGACAGGACTTACCAGAATGCTCGTCACTTGTGTCATCCAGCTCCTCAGGAGGTGGCTCATTTCTTTTTTTCCGTCGACGGGAACCCCCACGCATATGCCACTTTCGAGTGTCCGGATGAACCCGCTTGCCTGGCTGCACCGTTCCGTCGATCACGACAGTATGCTTTCTGCACCTGGGGCAGACACAAACGGCGGTAATTTTGAGAGGCATGCTACGGGGGAAAGGAAGAACAATGATGACCAGTGGCAGTATATATGTAAGAGAGCGTATCAGGCATCTATCAAGCCTTGACAGCCAGCGGCAGTTGTCGTGTGAACTCCTGAGATCTATCACTAGGAAGAACTGTCAGTTGCCAGACAATGAGTTGAAAGGATCTGATGTTTCGATGCCAGGAGTCAAGAACTGTGGTCATGACATCAATCAAATTCGAGAAATTACTTACACTTCCATTCCTAGCAATCTGATTGCATGGGTTGGCTGGTCTCTTACTTCCATCGTGCCTACAGCATATTGGTTCAACACCGGCTGCTCATTTAAGTTTCTGGTCAACAGCTCAACCTTGGTGGTTGTAAACTTGTATTTCTGCTCGGAAGGCGAATAATTTTATGATCATCCTTTGGGGTCGCACAACAAGTAAAGCATAGGAGGCATAGTGCATATACAAAACATCATAGTACATAGAGGCATATGTGTGAATACAGACAATCACGAACCGCGCATCAAACAGAAAAAACCAACAATTCAAAACCGTCCAAGATCAACCTCCCTCCCGTCACTCAATCCTCCATATCACCCCCATCCGCACGCTGAGGTTCCTCCTCGTCCGAAGTATCATCGAGATCAGTGGGCTCACCATCCTCCTCAGCCTGTTTATCCTCCGCCTCAAATGCAGCAAGCTCTTCGGCGGTGGGGAGATTGTACAGCTTGAGGACATCGTTGCCGTACTTCACCATGAAATCCTTCTTTCCCATTTTCGCCCAGTCGCTGTGATGCTCGTTGGTGCAGTACTGCGGAAGCGGAAATGCGACCCCGGTTTTCGCATACTTGGCCCTCTCGCGAGGATCAAGCTTGTTGAAGAACTCAGGGTCAAAATAGTCGATGGGAATGCCCTCGGGGAGGATGCGGGAAAGGCGAGAGGTTTTAGAGGTATCTGGGTGGAGTTTGCGGTCTTCAGGCTCTCTGGAATGAACATTAAGCAAGTCGAAAAATTCGTAATCCAAAGGACATGCCGTGCGCCGGGAGTTCGACCGAGTGGCTCCTTAATCTTTGCATCGATTGTGTCGTAGAAAGCCCCCAAAATCACATTCCGACCACTCTTCGGGAACTTGAGGAGCCCGCGCTTCTTGCGGGAATCACCTCCGGGTACGCGCTCATCATCCGAATGAGTGGCCTCCTCGTTGGCCATCCGCAGAATGGGCTTGCGGTAGCCAAGTTGCTTGACTTTCTGGTAGCGCGCATCTGAACGCTGTCATGATTCAATGTCAGTGAAAAAAGTATGGGTTGACGAAATTGGACATTACCCGGGCACGGCGCTTCACCGCATTCTGCCGTTGATGCGCCAGGGCGAGGCTGCCGGGGGTGTTGAACTCCTTGTGGCTGTTTCCCTTGATCGTGCCATACACGAAGTTGTCGTACATTTCTGACAAAAGGTGATAGTCGGTAGCAACATTGACTGATACTTCGAGTGCGCTGAACCCATGCCATTGGGCGATATTGCTGAAAGTTGAAACGGCGATATGGCGATGAAGCACATTGTATGTCGATTGGAGAGGGCCGAAGACATCTGGGTGGAACGTTTTGAGTCCCGCCTTTGAGACCGCTCCGTAGAAAAATGAAATGTGCTCAGCTGGGATTTCAGCAATATCGCGTGCAATATTGCCGTATTCGCCTGCTGCACCGTCACCGTCAGCGACAACCTTCGCCTCCTTGAGGAGGCGTTTGGCGCGCTTCAATGCGTCCGCATTTGGCTGCCTCGCCACATCGACAAGGCTCCTCACGTGCGCCTCCATATCATCGTCGCCATCGAAGCGTTTGTCGTAGTGGTCGATGAAATCATCTGCCGGCGTCAAGACGGCGTCGGCGGTGAACAGACTACAGGCCATGCGAATGTGGCGCTGAAATGCGCGCTGGGCTTTGTCAGTCTCGTGCGGCAGTGGAAGCTTTGATCACACACCTGAGTGGCCTTTGCAAATTCGGGAACATTATCTGGTGCAATCCCATGCTGCTTGCGACGAGTCTTGGGTTTCGGGTCCGCGTTTGCTGCAGTGGGAGCCCCAGCGGCTTCACTCCCGCCACTCGAGCCCGCCGCTGCGCCACTCGCACCTGCCGCCCCGGTAGCCGCACCTGCAGTCCCGCTGGCAGTGCCTGCAGCTCCTCCACCTGCAGCACCAGAGCCACTAGCAGGCACAGAGGTCGTTCCCCGCGTAAACTTGCTGCGGGCTTTCTTGGTCTTCAAGGTGACGTTATTGGTGCTACCCTTGCGTTTTGGGGGCATAGTGGTGATGTAGTAGTCAAATTAGAGTCGAAGAATGGGGGTGTGGGCCTCTGAGACCAGGAGACAGAATGAAAGTGGAAGACAAAGGGACCCGGAGGCAATAAAATTAGATAAGATGCACGTACATCGTGTTTCGGTCAGGCACGTTGACGCGCGGCGTCACGGTCCGAGTTTGCGCGGTTTATGCTCACCGTTTGAACCCTGCGTGAGCCGAAGCAATAAATATTCGGGGGCTGGCAAGGGATCCGAGAGGGTAATGGTAACTTGTTCCTTATATCCCGTGCCCGCCGCCGAAAGACAGGTAGACGGCGGGTGCTGTGGAGAGCGTGAGACGAGAACACTCATTTCCAATGTATGTAGATGAGAGCCTAGAGAAGAGTCGGGCACGAGAGGGAAGCTCAAAAAATCAAACACCAGGGAGGGAAAGGCGGGAAACAAGTGTGGTTTCGGTCACTACACACAATATGTACAAGATAGCTAGACATGTAAGTAGGGCAACAAAGGCAATGGAAAATTGCTCACCGAGTCCCCAATGTGTCCAGCACACTGTCCCTACATCCTCAACCCCAGTCCAGCAGAGAATCCCGAGCCCTTCGCAATGCACAGTGGTTGGGAGTTTGGTGCGGATGGCCAAGCAAAGCGTAGACATGAACGGGCTGTTGCACGAGGGGAGCTTCAACAGGCGTCGTTGTTGAGCGTGGAGGACCAGGGAGAGGCGACGGTGGTACAGGTCAGAGACGCGGTGACAGATTGATGGGTGATCCGTCTCGACGATCTCGTACAGCCTTTGGTGACACATCAAGCGAGCCGGCCCGTATCACCGGCCCGAACTCATATCAAATGCCCTGTCGAAGGCCGTGTCGAACGCCGCGACGTAGGCCATGTGGACGCCCCGTGGTAAAATGCCACGGGGTTTGCCCCCTGTGAGAAACGGGACACCGATTCCATAGAGTACAACAAACTAAACGACAGCAGCCTTCTCTCTCTCCTCCCGCTCAGCTAAAAAGACGCATCAGCCAGGTATTGACACAGTGCGACGGACACACCTTTCGCAAGAGCCCTCCGATCACGCATGTACTCCTCCGCAAGTGGCCACGCGTCATGAACCCAGCGCGTGCTCCACGCACCGCCGATGGGCGGAGTCATCACGACGACGCGGGGGTCGGGGTGGCGTGGGCGCACACCGGTGAGCTGGTCAAAGTACATGGTCTCGGAGAGCAGAAGAAGGATTTGTAAGCGCGGACGGCGCGCAGGGTCAAGGAGGGGATCAAAAGCTACGAGCGTAGTGGGCAGCTGAGAACCATAAGCGACAGAGAGGTGGGTGAGCGCTGTGAAGGGCTCAAAGGACGGGAGGGAGATGTTCCAGGACGAGTCGATGAATGTGACGTCAAGGTGAGTGAGGCGGGAGATGACATTGCTCTCCGCAAGCTGTGGGAACTGAAAGTCGAATGTGTGGTCAACGGCGAGACGAGTGAGTGGCAAGCGAGCGAGAGCGGTACACACGGCATCGGTGAGCTGGCAAGCCCACCATCCGAGCTCCGTCGCGCCTGTGCATGCCTCGAGCACCGCAACAAGCTCCACATCTGCGAGCCTACCGACGCGTAGCTGCTGGACGTGCTTCGCGAAAAAGGCGGCTGGGCGGAGGGCAAGTGTCCGAAGAAACTGAGGTATTGGTGCCTCCTTTTTCTTGAGAACCGGAGCCTTCTTGGATTTGTTCATCCGATACGAGAGGCTCATCCGGGCCTCATAGGTCGGTTGAGCATCTTGACTTTGTTCTCTGTCGCGGGTGACGATGACTCGAGAATAGATGATAGGCTCGATCCAATCCTGGACGCGGCGAGCGACGACCGCGAGTCGTAGGGCCGTGAGAATGTCGGAATGAGCGGCGAGCTCGAAGATGACCCGCTCGAGTTCGACTGGAAGATCAAGTCGATTGCGACGCATGTGGATCAAGCATAGGAGATCACAACAAGTGTAATCAACCTTTCAGATGAAAGAATTGATTCGGCTGGGTACATAGACGCTATCTACCGCTAAGAAGGCCATTGTACATTTTTTGTAGTTTTATTGCTTTTTTTTTGATCATTTTCCACTATTTCAGTTTTTGAATACGAAATTGTCGGCAAGTGGGCAGTCTTGGTCGCGCACTCTGCCTGACAATGGCCCCGGGGACGTAGGGCTTGTTCGCTGATGAGGGCTTTGTAACCTCGCGAGGGCATGCAGAAAGGTCTTCCACAGGTGAGGATGCAGGTGAAGTAGGGGGCGTGGAACACCTCGTAAGGGTGAATGCATCGATGGAGGAGTCGGAATGCGACGACGACGAACTCCCCAAAGAGGACGAGAACCGAATCTGGGGCGCAATGGGCCGCCGGAGCGCAGCTGAGCACGGCGTGGTACCAAAGGGCTCGGCTGCCACATTGGGAAGGGGAGAGATGACCCACTGACCCGTAGGGAGAGCGGGGCGTAGCGGCCCACGGGCCCGGGGTGGCTCCGTAAAGCACTCGATGTCTGCGATAGCGTTCCGAAACTCTTCCAGGGAGGGACGCTGAAGCGGGTCCTGATGGAAGCACCGCCGCAAAAGAAGGAAGGTGGGCTGGGTCACTGGTAGCGTGTCCCAGAGATACTCGGGATCATCGCAAAATGCGGCAAAGCCAGGATCGGAGGGCTCAGCGGACTCCCATGGGGTGCGTTCACAAACCATGATGGTAAACAGAACACTGAGCGCCCAGAGATCCGAGTGGCGGGCGGAATATGAGTCCTTGGTCGGGTTAAGAGATTCTGGAACATGGATTAGCGAGAGAGAAGGACAGAGGGATACGGAGCAACTAACCTGGACTCATATACAAGCGGGTACCGCATCCAAGCCGCTGGGAGAACTCGTCCCGCGTCGCCAGGCCAAAGTCGGCAAGGCGGAGATCCGTGCCGGCGGCCTCGCAGAGTATATTCTGCGGCTTAATATCCCGGTGGAATACGCCACGCTGGTGCATGCGCTCAACGGCGTCAATGAGTTCCCCTAGAGTCTTCTTGACGAGGGTGAGGCTGTTATGAAAGACCTGACGCTCGAAGAGCGCAACAGAGAGGTCCCCGCCGGCGGCGAGCTCGAGAACGACGAAGACAAGGTCGTCCTCTACAAAGTGACGAATGAGGCGGATGACGCCTGGCTCCCCGCTGAGCATCTGGTGTAGCTCCAGCTCGCTCGCCTGTGCGTGGGCAGCACGAGTGCCGGGCTCATACGTGGGCATGCATTTGACAGCCACATGTGCCTTGGCGTCACAGTCCCAGGCCTTGTAGACCTTGCCGTGGGCCCCAGAGCCCAAGAGGCTCAGGAGCTGGACGGTGCCGTCGTCGATAAAGTGTTTTGTCAGGTCGGGAAGGAGGGCGGAGGCGGCAGAAGAAGAAGGCATGGTGGTGGTGGAGGTTGGTAGCGATAGTGGAGGTCGTCGAAAGGCGTGGTAGGTCGTCGGGAGGAATGTCTCGAGTAGTAGATTGTGATGGTTGAAGATGAGGAGTGGTTTAACCTCGGGGGCGTCTTAAGTACTGGAAAGCGAGACAGGGACTTTGGTTTTGAAGTCGGTCAGGGTTTCCAGGTGAAACACGGGCAGAGTCTGCGGAGCACAAGTATCGCGGCAGACAGCCCGGGCAGTCTGTCGACAGGAGGGTGAAAGAGAGCAGCATTGTGGTGGTGGTGGTCTTTGTCCAAGTGAATTCTGATGCATCAATACTTTTCTTCCCCACACGCACGAGGGCATATCCACAGAAGTCCCGTACCCCGCATTCTGACGTCAAATTCTACGTTTTTCTCAACACTCGGTCCTTTCAGTGGCAAGCATGGCTGAGTCCAGTCGAATCCCTCCTTCAGCTCGTTTCCTTGAAGCCTCATGCCGCCACCCAACGAGAATGCATACTGTGCAGCCCGCCCTGAGTCAAGATGGCACACCAGCGCAAAGAGTTCACTGAAGCTCTCTTGAATCACCGTGACCGACGGCCGCGCGCTCGCTCATTCCTGGAGCTGACGAGTTCCTACCCGTTCGTCCAACGTTGTACCGAATATTATATGCCTGAAACGATCGTTGCGTACAAGGCGTGTCGCGGAGGAGAGGTGAAGGCGCGTGGGGCTAGCCGTTAATGCAGCCGTCCCACTATGACGGTTCGTTTGTACAAATATTGATTTAGCACGCGCGCGAGACATCCAGCGCGCGCGCCATCGGCTACGCCAATTTAATCAATAAAGCTGTAAGGCCGGCAAGCGGCAGGGCCTGCTACCGCTCAATGCCGACAGGTGCTTACTTACTTACCACCGAGACACCCAGAATCAACTGCATATTATTATCCACAACTCCATTTCAGTCGTCGCTCGTCCGTGCGCCCCGGCGTGCCGCACTCCCTCGCTCCTCCCCTCCCCTGCAAGCAAGACTCAAGTCACAAAATGTGAGTTGAAGCAAAAATAACACTACAGCATCATTGATTGTGTCGTCGCTCGTCCGTGCGCCGCACTCCCTCGCTCCCCTTGCAAAAACAAAGTCTTCGGCAAGTTCATTGGTCTTTACTGTCCGAGAATAACGGAGTGCTCTGGCAGAGACATGGCTACACGGGGTGACCGATCGCGTAAGAAATTGTTAATACCAGGGATGTTACTAAATTGCAATGGCATGTTAACAATTTGGCAATGTTCGCACAGTTAAGAATCTGCAACATGAGATTTGCTAGCAATTTCTTAACACTGATGTGCCACATTTGGGTCAACCTCCGAAGCCTTACAGCTTTGCTTTCGCTCCATTCTGCTCCCTTCCTCAGTCCATAGACAAAAATGTTCACAAGATGCAAAACAAAATATATTTTGAGTAAGTAAATGAGGGCTACCCGCCAATTCATGTCAATACTAAGTGAGTGTACCAAACCAACAGTGAGCCGAACACCGGTGAGAGATGATTTCCAGTCAGTGTCCACAACTCAGAAGGGGCAATAATGTGAAGGAGGGAATGGGGGGATATAGACCAAATCTCCCGCGGAGCAACAGGTGGTCGGCGGCCGCAGATGATGACGTGGCGGGCGGTGACATGGGAACGACACTTGAGACGGCGAACGAGACACAAGTGCTCAGTGCATAGAGCCAATAGGACTTGAGGCCTTGAGGGCTTGACCTCGAAGTTTGGATTCAACTTGAAGTCTTGCGGGAAATGGCTTGAGGTGGGACTTGCTTGCGAAAAAAAACTTGAAGTCTTCATTGAGCCTTTGAGTTGTAGTGACAGGCGGAACAGCGGCTTGAGGGACACCAGCATGATCTTGCTCTGGTGGTAGAAACATCTTGGAGTGGTTCAATTGCCACCGTTTTCGAGGGATCTTGAGGAGGAGCCAGAGGGAGGAGGAAGTGGAAGGAAAGAGAAAGCGACAAAAGTCACGCCATGTTGACTTACCTCACGTTATGATGTGATCGGAGTTTGAAATAATTTTGGTAAGCCGCTGTTGAACTGCCCCTTTGGGTCGGCTTTGACAGCGGCTTGAGACGGCTTCAGGGCTGCTGGCGGAAAGCGAACACATCTACCAAAACTGGTGTGATCCGACATTAACAACGTGTTAAGACTTACATCTTGTCATATCCTTACAAAAATCTTACCAAAATGCTAGTAACGGATGCAACAAATTGGCAAGTTGGCGTGTGTTAACAAATCACAACATTTCCGTGCAGCCGTGTAGGGTTGGACACGGGTTCATACCCGTACGGGTAAAAACCGCGGAATGGACCCGCGGGTTGCACGGGTACGGGTACGGGTCAGAGATTCCGACCCGGCTCAAACCCGCGACCGACCCGTGCATGCGGCCATTGCTTCGGCATAGGTGGCATCCAATTTCCAAGGGTTTTTCGATGAAAGTCTGTGATTGCAAGGCTGATAATGACAAGAATGGGGACAATCTGAACTCACTTCGATGTATTTCAAGCCGTCTACCCGCGGGTATACGGGTTGTGACCCGTACCCGTGCGGGTCGGGTCAAGCACGGGTACGGGTACGGGTCGACCCTCTGTGACCCGTACCCGACCCGTGTTCAACCCTAGACATGGCAAGCTTCTGCTTGGCAAGAAATCGGGAGGCGGCGGGAGGAGGCGGGATGCAAAAACGGAAGGGGTTCCTTGAGGCTTGTGACAGTCCTGGGATTTCCTTCGGCAAAGAACCCAACATCTGTGCATGACATTTGCACAGATGTTGAAAAATCAATCGGATAGGACTGCTCCCGGGAGTTGAGGTCATCCATATTGCGCTGAGGGTGCGGCAATCATCAGCTTCAACAAGAATTTGGCTGGATCCATCAGTGCTGACGCAAAACCGAACGACAAAAACGTGATGGCCCGCCAAAACCAAAAATTAGGGCGCCCTATAGAAACCTGTACCTAACGGTATCAGGAATTTGATGACACGTGAAACTAGATACAAGACTACTGAGCTCGGCACAACTCGGCACCATGCTCGGAGCCCAACTCCGAGCCAAGGCTACAGGTTGTGTGGCACAAGCTGAGGATTCGAGGAACACAACGCCAACACAATGCGACCATGGCCCGCTGGGGACTTGCCAGCGGCTGCCAGTTCCCAGCAGCGAAGTGTGTCGACAAGCCGAATCAAGCCATGTTTTATCAAGGCTCAGCGGGGTTGCGGTCCATGAGGAAGAGGTGGAGGTTGATTTTTGGGCTGTGGGTCCGAGTCTCAGAGTCATGAACCGTTGTCTGGAATCTCGGTGTCGCGTCTACCGTCGAGGTGGTGAGTGGGACGAAGAAAAAAATTGACAGCAAGTGACGTATCGAAGCGGTGCCGATCATTGTCCCTGTTTGCCAGCTACCCAGCTGCTTACTAAACATTCCTTCTTGTCCTCCTCCTCTACCAACCTCCGGAACCAACGAGACCCATTGAATACCGGCGGCGCTTTACCGCCACCCGCGAAGTACCTCAAACCTGTCGCGCTTCCCACGGACCTGGATGGTGTTCAGACTCCGGAGCAGGCCCGTCCATCTCTGCACGGGAGTCCATTGGGTCAGGTCACTGGTGCCCACTTCCCGTGCAGGAATAGCGCTGGACACTTTGTGGGGAACTTGGTTGAGCGGACATGAGCTGGCTGGGCAATAGCACCTGTACCCGTAGCTTTAGTTATGTAATCTACAGTCTGCGTGTGCTCAAGTGGGCGCGCGCGCTAAATTGTTCGCGCGGGCGCAAAATGTATTTTTGTACAAACGAACCGTCATATCCCACGAGTCAGAGCGGTGGGTGTGCGCATGGGAGCAGAATTCAAAGAGCTACATTCGATGATCTACCAAATACAAATCTAAGATACAAGGTCCATTCCCTTCTACCCAATTCTATCCCGAATTCCCGCCCAGTCCTGCTTATCGTTGGCGAGTAAGAAACTCGCGGCACGTCGGTAGCATGGGACGTGAGTTTTGGGCGGTGGCGACTTGGACTTGGACTGTGGGCGGGGATGGGACGCGCCCACTGCCGGCCGAGGAAAGTGGGGAAGTAGGAGGAGTAGAAACTTCCGACGCGGCGGACGAGTCAGAGTAGACAGAGGACGTCGAATACGACGAAGACTCCGTGTGGTACAGTGTATTAGAGCTCTGTGCCAGCGTGGCAGACGGGCCCGTGGGTGGGAATGTCGGCGGAGCCACGACGTCGCGATTCAGGTCCGTGAACGACTCCACCGCGTTCACTGCCTTGCGGAACTGCATAATGCTCGGGCGTTTCCACGGCTCAGGGTGGAAGCACCGCTGAAGCAGCTCGGAGGCTTCCCGTGTGATGGGGAGAGTTTCGTAGAGGTAGTCTGCGTTGTTACAGAACGCAGAGTAGTAGGGATCCTCGGCGTCAGTCGACGTCCAAGGGATGCCGCCCCCGATCATCGTAGCGAATATGACGCTCAAGGCCCAGAGGTCGGCCAGGCGGGCGGAGTAGTTAGCCCAGGTGGAGTTCATGGACTCTGACCATTTATATGAGCAGTGATTCTCACAAAAGAAGAATGCAACGCACCTGGGTAGATGTAGTATTGCGTCCCACACCCAAAGTCCTTGGTCAACTCATCCCGGGTGGAGAGACCAAAGTCCGCGAGGCGAATGTTGCTTCCATTTGCGTCGCAGAGGATGTTTTCGGGTTTGAGGTCCCGATGGAAAATGCCCTCTCGGTGGATGTAGTCCACGGCGTCGATGAGCTCGTTCATGGTGTTTTTGATGAGCGGGGTGTTGTCGACGAAGATCTGCCGGTCGACGATGGCAGAGTAGAGGTCACCGTCGTCAGCCAACTCTAGAACGGCAAAGACAAAGTCGCCCTCAGTGTGGTCACCGAGGAACTGGATGACCCCGTCGTGGCCGCTGAGCGACCCGTGGTGAGTCAGCTCCTTCTCCTGGATGCGGTGGGCGGCAGAGTCGGGTTCATATCTTGGCATGCACTTGACTGCCAAGTAATTTTTGTCTTCAACGTGGAAGCCCTTGTAAACCTTGCCGAATGACCCGTTTCCGAGTAGAGCGACAAGCTCGATGGTGTCCTCGACGATGAATCGGCCCGTGAGGTCGGGAAGACTGGCGGAGATGGAGGTGGATGGCATGGTGTGGATAGTTTGCAATGGTGGGTGTAAAGGACAGAAAGTCGTTGGCAATAGGAGGCGTCTCGAAAATCTTAAATAGACCCAGGGGAATCAAGACATGTTGGAGACAGGAGATTTTGCCTCCGAGTATCCCGCGGAACCATTTGGAGGCTGGGCAGCGAGCGGCGTCGAGTCAAGTACTCGGGTGGCGAGTTGGTGCCACTTGGTGGTGAGGGAAGAGCAGAAGGAAAGTTGATACAATTGATGGCGATGACTCCCACGCGAGAGCGGCGAACACGGCTACTAGTTTAATACGCTCTACATCCTTTCACTCGATATCGCCCAATACTTTCTCAGTATAGTGAATCAAGCCCGAAACTGTCGCATCCGAGCCTCCGTACCCTTTCAGAGTAAACCCATTGAAAACACCCTGTTCCAACATTTTAATTCAAGGAGCCTGGCACTAGGAAAAACACTCACAGCCTTGTGTGCTGTAGGGAGAGCAAAGTCCTCCCAGCCCTTGTGGTCCACATCGGATACATGCGAGCTGATGACTTGACCGCGGCTCCCCCGGAAGAATACCCCGCGTTCTGCAGAAGAATCCAGCAACGCATACAGCATGTACTGGGCGCTTTCATCCTGCGAGGTGCCCATAATCGCCTTGAGGGTGTTGAAGAGCCATTTTAAAGGCGCGAAAAGCCATCCCATGGTGGAAATTGCCCCTCCAACGGTGCGGACTTGGCCCGGAGAGATGTGCGTGAACGCGATGTTGGGATGCTCTGCAGCAAAGTACTGTGTACCTGAATTATCTGTTGAAACGATGTAGGTTGAAATCAGACATACCGCAACTAATCCATCGTTATACGCGACTCCGCGCAAAATTGTTTAATGGCTACGAGGGACTGGACACTGTCAGCCAGAGGATGATACAAAAAAGAGAGCCTACGGGGGTCATGCCTTTGGTGAAATTCCATGCGTGCTTTTTCGCCTCTTGCAGACCAAGGTCCTGGGTCGGTATAGAGGCACCGAAACCAGCACCCTGGATGGTCATAAAATGTGCATGCTGTCCCTCCTTACGTGCGGATTCAAGCAGCGGCACGAGTTCCTTCAAAAAGGTGTAGCGCATGAAATACCTGCGGGCACGTTCAATCCGCTTACAATAAATAATCCGAGCGACCTACCGCATAGCCAAGGATTCATCGAGCCCTTCGGGTATCTGTTGAGACAACACCATCGAGTTGGCCATGGGACCTCCTGCCGAAATAACCAGAAAGTTGATACGTCCGAGCCGCGCACGGAGCGCCCCGCACGCGACACGTACACTCTTGATGCTCGTGGCATCGCACTGAACAAATTCGTGTGCCCATCCGGAGCTCGTTTTCAGCGGTCCTGGTTTTGGAAAGTCTGCGAGGATTCTCTCAGCTGCGGCGGCGCTGCGTCCAATGATGATAATGTGGGCAAAACCCTTGGTTTGTCGGGCAAATGCCTCTGCCATGGCCTGCCCTACGCCGGAGGTGCCTCCGACAAAGACTGCGACTGGGATGTAGTTGGTGGAAAATATTGCGTTGGCAGCCTCGGCGACGGCGAGAGTTGGTGTTGTGGTCATTGGTGAGGAGCAAGATGCCGAGACGCGTCGACTGATCAGATGGCCGTTTCCCAACCTTGACTTCAACTCTTTTCCAGCCTGTGATGTATGCCGATTGCATCGTACATATGCCAGATATTTTTCGTCTTTCGGTACTTGCCTTGACGTGAGCGACCAGGGCCTGACAGAACAATTTGCAGCTATGTAAAGGTTGTGCCTGCATGTACTTACGCTTTGGGCGAAAGAAATTTCTTGAATGAGTGTTGAGACGGGAGTCTGAATCTGTCGCATCTGGAAGTGAATGGTACGGGTTAGAGTTCGTTTGAAACACAACGCGGGCGGGGTTAGTAGACGCTGTCAATCACGACCATCACTAGGCTTGCTTTCGCTCTTCCATGTCGACCTCCAAGGAGTGGTGGGCCCTCGGGCAATTGGGCAATCGCTCATACTCACCCGTCCCAACCGACCCCGACAACAGTCCTCTACTGTCTTCCGCCGAACGGGAACCAGACTTGACGTCACATCGTGCCAAGAAACGGACGCGATGCATTCGACTCCGTTGTCTCCTGCCCGTCCTCGTCGTGCTGGTGACGCTGCTTGCCATTATTCTCATCGCCTACCTTCGCTCCGACCACATAAATGACCCCGAATCGGCTCCACAGGCTTCCGAGGTCGTCGGCATTGACTTGGACGACCCTGTCGTTGCCGCCCGCATCCACGTGGACTCACTCATTTCTCGCCAATCTTCCACGTATTCCCGCGCTGCGGCCAAGTATTCACTCAAGACTGGACGCCCACCACCCCCCAACTACGACAAGTGGTTCTCCTTTGCAAAGGAAAACTTCTGCTTGATCGACGAATACGACCAGATTGCTCGCGACTTTGCGCCGTTTTACAAACTGGCGCAAGTAGACCCGCTGTTCTTTCAGAAGAGGATAGACATTGTGGCCAACGTGCGTTTCGTGCTTTTCTTGTATGAGAGCTAATTTTCGCACAGTTGAGCAATAATGTGAGGGAAGCGGGTGCTATCGTTGTCAAAGACGGCCAAATTCACATGCCTGAAGGGGTGGATTTCAGGTATTGGGGCGGCGGTCCAGCGACATTCAGCTCGGTGAGTAGTGGTCTCTACCTTGTGATGAAGTTGTAACAGCGAGTTAGTTTGCGCATCTTTTGCCAGACATGGCTTTTGTCCTCAGTGGCAAGGACCAGCCACGCGTTTTGTTCGACTACCGCGTACCCGGCAACGCGACCATGGAACGAGCGCTGAAACTCACCGAAGAGCATCCGTTCAGCCTCGATCCGCGACCTACGGCTGAGTTCTTCAGAGGTCGCCCTGGATGTGAAATTCCACGCAGTCCCGCCGGGTTCACGGACACGGCGAATGACGATAGTGGTTGTGAGTCAGCTCGTTTTCTGTGTACCTCATTTCAACATTTCGTAGTTTTCATCTCGAGCTCCCCGGGCTATTTTACTCTCGACCTGTACCCTGTGCTATCAGTGACTAAAGTCAGCCCTTGTTTCGCCGACATCCTGTTCCCGAGCGAGGTTCGTTTTTATTCCGGCATTCAACCAATCTAAAGAGACGCCCAGTATTACTACGACAAAGCAGCAGCGTCACCCAAGTTCCCATTCCCAAATAATATCGCTTGGGAGGACAAAAAGCCGCAAATATGTAGGTCGTCGCCGACGTTTAACATCAGCTAAATACCCCCAGATTGGCGTGGAACTTCAACTGGCGGTCAGATTGTGGGTCAAAACTACCGACAGTTCATGCGCTTCCGGCTCGTCGATGTGGCTAGGGCACATCCGGACCTCGTCGACGCGCAGATCACCCGATTTGCAGACTTGCTCTGTTTTTCTGAGGATGGATGCGACCGCGACGCCATCATCAACGAGTACAACATTACGGGTGGCATGCCGCAGGAGACATCCTATAAATACAAGTACCTGCTGGACGTCGATGGAATGACGTACTCGGGACGATACCTAGGGCTGTTGCGAACGGGCTCTTTGGTGTTCAAGGTTGTTGATCTCACACCGTCGGCATGCCTGCTCATTACATCCTTCAGGCAACTGTTTTCGAAGAGTACTTCAACGATTGGCTCAGACCGTATGAGCACTACATCCCAGTGCTCCCGGACCTTTCGGATCTCGTGGAGAAGGTCGAGTGGGCGCGGAGGAACGACGAAGAGGCGCGTGCGATACAAGAACACGGCCGGGAGATGGCGACGCGCGTCATGACCGATACGCAGAACGACTGCTATTTGTTTGCCCTCTTGCTAGAATGGGCGCAGTTGCAGGAGATTGCGAGGAATGCTAGTGGGACTGCCCTAGATTAGAGTGTATCTTAGTATGTTATAATTATTAAAATCTGTACAATATTGTAGACTAATTTCCTGGCCGCTTTTTAGGTTTCTGCCATCAGATCCGAATACGAATCTTGCTCTCCACTCTCGTCATGTATCTTAGTATTGCTCGATCACAGTGTCGAGTCAGAGTTCAGCGACAGGAGGCTTCAAATAGAAGTCCCGCCTTTTGACTCGTACCCTCATCCATACCACTACTACCACGCACAATATGCTGGCTCAACAAGAATCGTGCTCAGAGGACGAGATCCAAGTTCCCCGAGTCGACGTGAAGAATCTCTCGCCCTTATCTCCCGAAGTCATCTGCAAGCAGGTGTGTTGTTCTTTTGTCCTAGCTTTCACGAACTGAATGTGTTGACGTAGGCCACAATCAATTTAGGTCAGACTTGAGATTGGTTTGAAAAGCCCTCGACTCATGCAGCACAGGCACCATCGGCCATGTCGCTCATGGAAAATCCACTGTTGTCAAAGCGATATCTGGAGTCACCACCGTCCGATTTACCAATGAACTCGTCAAGAACATCACCATTAAACTCGGATACGCCAATGCCAAGGTGTGTACGACGAAGGCTCACTCTTGAACGATCTCATCCTCCTCAGATTTACAAATGCGAAAACGAAGCTTGTCCCAGACCAGGATGCTATCGGTCTTACCGCTCGGACAAAGAGAATCGCCCACCCTGCGAGCGTCCTGGGTGCCGGTCCCGCATGAAACTTGTCCGGCACGTCTCTTTTGTGGACTGTCCCGGACACGACATTCTCATGGCTACCATGCTGAACGGGGCGGCGGTCATGGATGCCGCACTCCTTCTCATTGCTGGAAACGAAGACTGTCCTCAGCCGCAGACGTCGGAGCATCTGGCCGCCGTCGAGATTATGAAGCTCGAGCATATCATCATACTGCAGAACAAGGTCGACTTGATCAAGGAGTCGCAAGCGGTCGAGCAACAGAAGAGTATTTCTGCGTTCGTGAAAGGTGTGTTGTTTTCATTCAAGTATTCCTTCTCCTGACTGAATGCAACATAAAGGAACGATCGCCGAATCCTCCCCTATTGTTCCTATTTCCGCCCAGTTAAAGTACAACATCGACGCAGTCAACGAGTACATTGCCACGCGCATTCCCATCCCCATACGCGATTTCACCTCTGCACCGCGCCTGATTCTCATTCGCTCCTTCGACGTGAACAAGCCCGGGGCAGAAGTCGAAGCGCTCAAGGGAGGCGTTGCGGGCGGCTCCATCCTCACCGGCGTCCTAAACCTGGGTATGGACGTCGAGATTCGACCTGGCGTCGTGACCAAGGACAGCACTGGTCGCACTCATTGTACCCCCATACGCAGCCATGTGTTTTCACTGCATGCTGAGAACAATTCTCTTGATTTTGCCGTACCTGGCGGTCTCATTGGTGTTGGGACGAAGATTGACCCTACGCTGTGCAGAGCCGACCGTCTTGTCGGCCAGGTTCTCGGTGCGGCGGGCACGCTTCCTGAGATTTACACTGGTGAGTCTTCTTCTTATCCTCGATCATACTTTCTTACACGCCGCTAGAATTGGAACTGAGCCTCTTCCTCCTTCGACGCCTATTGGGAGTCAAAACGGATTCAAGCACCAAGAAACAAACCAAAGTGGGGAAGCTCGACAAGGGGGAACTCCTCCTCGTCAACATCGGATCGACCTCGACTGGCGGTCGTGTATTAAGCGTTCGTGGAGACCTCGCCAAGATTCAGCTCACGGCGCCTGCGTGTGCGGACATAGGGGAGAAAGTCGCGCTTTCGAGGCGGATTGAGAAGCATTGGCGACTTATAGGCGAGTTTCAGGCTTCCGAGGCGGCCAAATGTTTCTGATTTTTTCTTCAGGTTGGGGAACTTTGCAGCGGGGTACGGTGCTGGAAGTAGATTGAGGGTATGTCACGTTCATCTGTTTGCTGTTCTTGGTCGCTACAGTAACTTTCTCACCGCGAGCTCTTCAATTGAATTTAACACGCATACGACGCGCATGCTCAGAACAACTTCTTGAAGGAAGTTTAGGTCAGGCGGCGAACTGAATTGATCGACCACCCATTTGCCACTGGGACGTATCAGGCCGACCCTTTTTCTGGTTACAGACATCTGTCGACGGAGCCTAGTCGGTCATCAGGTGGTTCCGTCTTGCTTCCGGGATTCGGTGTGATGTGGTAACTCTCCTGCTCATTCGTCGTGCAACATATGCAAGGAAGTTTGAGAATGGCTGGGCACCTTCGTCGCCGCTGTAAGGCCCCTCTTCTATTCTTCCCGGCATGTGTTGGATCATCTGGCCTGTGATTCTGGAGACATATATAACTACGCCGCTGGGGCTTTGGGATTCAAGATGTTCTCTTCAATGTTCTTGAGTGGTACCGCTGCGCTGTTGGCGCTCACGACTTTGCTGCCTCCGGTGAACGCACTCGAAAATGGCGTTGCTCGCTTGCCCGGTAAGCTTTCAAGTTGAAGCTGAGATTCAGGCGCTCACAAACGACTTCCAGTTCTCGGGTACAACAGTAAGCTTGATTTGAAGGATTGCATTCCCGATGATAACCGGACGCAGCATGGAACGCCTACCAGTGCAACATCGACCAAGACCTCCTCATCACCACCGCAACGCTCATGAAGTCTCTCGGCCTTTTCGACGCTGGCTACCAGTACGTCAATATCGACGATTGTTACGCCGAGTTGCAGCGAGATAATACATCTGGGCGCATCGTTCCGGGTACCGTTTTGCGGGTTTCACTTGAAAAATTGTCAACTCTTTCTTTAGACCACACCCGGTTCCCGAATATAACAGCCATGAATGACCAGATTCACGCCATGGGTTTGTGAGTACTTTCAATCTTTCTTTTGGGTTGTCCATGATCGCTGAGATGTTGCAGCAAAACCGGCATTGTGAGTTCTTCCTCTGCTATGGACGAAATATTCTGAGACGCGTCGCGTAGTACAGCGACTCTGGATGGCTCACATGCGCGGGCTACCCTGGGTCGTTTGAGAACGAGGCTCTGGATGCCGAGACGTTCCAAGACTGGGGCTTTTCTTATCTCAAGTTTGTTTCGGCTCCAACTTCCTGAGTCTGTCTGATCCTTCCAATAGGTTCGACAACTGCAACTGTATGTGCCCCGGTATATGTCTTCCAACATTGGCTGAACACATCTAGTCCCGTACGACGACATCATCAAGCAGGGTATGATTGGAAGTAAGCAACAATCTCTGCGGGTTCTAGTTCGTCGTTGAACGGCCTCAACAGAATACGAACGAATGGCAACTGCGCTGGCTGACTTGGCCACCACGAGCGGGAAGCCTCCGTTTGTGTTTTCTCTGTGCGAATGGGGATGGGTGAGTAATTTCCCGGGATGTTTCGTTGTACTTACTGTCCCTGTAGAGCCAAGTCTGGCTGTAAGTATGCTTTCGCGCGCTCACTCTTTAGCTGATCTCCTTTGAAAGTTGGGCCCAGGATGTTGGCCATAGCTGGAGAGTCACTGGGGACATTGCTCCGCAGTGGAACTCGCTCGCGTCTATCATCAACTTGTAGGTCTTTCTTTACATTTGACAACAGTCAGTTAAATTGCCGCAGCAACTCGTTCATTACTCAAGCGACGGATTTCTCTGGACACAATGATATGGATATGGTCAGTCGACTCCATTTAATTTGTACTCTCACTCGTCTGATTGGGACCAGCTTCAACTCGGAAACGGCGGGCTGACATTCGACGAGGCCAAGTCACACTTTACTGCCTGGGCGTTGATGAAGTCTCCTCTTCTGGTGAGGCGTTTTCGGGATTTCATCAGACGCCGATACTCAAGCCGCACAGATCGGAACTAACGTGAGCACTGAATCCGTTTCGCGGAGAACCCGTCGCTCACATCTCATTATCTCAATAGCTCTCGCGAATTACCGACGACATCTTGGACATCTTGAAGAACACCGAGATACTCTCTATTAACCAGGATAGCGTGGTGGGGAAGAGCATCTCGCCGTTCCGCTGGGGCATCAACCCGGATTGGACGAGCAACTCGTCGTTCCCTGCCCAATACTGGAGTGGGCCATCCCAAAATGGCACTGTAATCATGCTCGTGAGGGAGAATTATTTGTTAGCCGCGAACGTTGCTGAACTGCATGTCAGTTGAACACCCTCTCTCACCCAGCGGACATGTCCTTCAACTTGATTGAATCGCCGTGGATTCGTGCTGGGCGACAGTACTCTGTTAGGGTGAGTATTAGGTTATTTGTCGAGGTAAATATTAATGAAACTTACAGGATCTCTGGACACACACCGACAATGGAACTGCCGTGCGCAGCTTTACCGCCAAAGGTGTTCCGGCGCATGGCGTTGTTGCGCTGTTGCTGAAGGATGCCGGTGACGAGCCGGCCGGGTTATCTCCCCCGTGTGTTGTGGGTCAGTGCACTGCGCAGCCATAAGCTTTTCCCCCCTTGAAATTGAATTGTTTTTGTACTGGAATGTTTACCGTGTGAATGCATATCAGCTGACCGTGTTACTCACGTGCTGCTAACCTGAACTTGGATCCCACGCGAATGATTTGGCACCTTGGAACAAGTGTTGCCGACACCCTTGAACAAAAACAAGAATAAGAGCAACGTGTGCAATTGTTCTGGTCGAACAACAAGGCATTGACAAGGCATCAGCAATCAAAGCATCAACGATGCCGCCTTGTTCTATGTTGACAACGGTCACTTTCCTTTCCAAGCCACACAAGGGCGGGGGCGCCGACGTCGCCAAGGACGCGCTGCTAGGGCGATTTCTTGTTGTTCTTCGCTTGGACAAGCCTCGTTTTTTGTTCCCCAGACAAGGTTGTCGCGAGCGCTTGTTCTGATCCTCTTGTCTTGTCTGAATGAATGGCCTTGTCAACGAGAGGAGCCTTTAAAAAGCCTGCATCCTTTCACATGGTGCTCAGCAACGACAACGCCTCCTCTATCGGCTGCATGACCATGGACTACTACAACGCGCGCCGAATTCCGTCCTTTTACTCGCCGGCCTCATCTCCCCTCGAGTCACCTCTTCATGGGGTTGTTCCGTCTTTGCAATTACTGGAGAACAAGAAGCAGCTATGCCATCGGCTTATTGACGGCCAGCTACCCAACATGCCAGTGGGCTTTCCCTTCCACCATGTCATGGATGCCTACGGCAATCCACGACTCTCCCATGATCCTTTTGAGTTTTGGGAACGGTTGGACTTCAACTCTAGATGCAGTGGTCATCTTTCCGCGTGCATATCTTTCACCCCAGCAGCTCGGGACTCGGATTACTCGAAAAGAGAGTACTTCTCTTGGTGTGTGACGATGGCCAAGCTCGACCTGCGCCCTTTTACGAGGGGTCCGCCGCGTAAGTTGCCTGCCACTACTACGTACACTACCCATTCTAACTTTCTGGCAGCAAAAGCTCCGGTAGCGCACGTCCGCGTTGACCCAGAAGTCATGAGGTCGTCGTACGGGAGGCGAATTGAGAGCGACCCCAACATTATCCTGCGAGCCCTGTCTACTTCCCTCGAGCTCGGGCTACTGGTCACAATTATGTTTGAGGAAAATACCTCTGGCGCTGGAAACTGGAGCAAGTATAGGAACGTCGTCTTTGTTGGGACGGCAAACAATGGACGGAGGAGTATACTCTTCAATGCCGGGTCATTCCGAATCCGCTAGGTGTGTGGAATTTGCTGTTTTCCAAACCAGTTGACTGAGTTTTCGCAGAGGATCTCGATGAAACCACGACTGAAAACGACCACGACTGTCGACGACATTGCACGCTAACATTTATTCATATTTCAACATCGCATACGCCGACGAGTATCACGCATCCACGACGCCTACGAACAAAACTATCACGGCCGCCCTCTTCAAGGCCATTAATGTATAATGACCGTATATATTGTATCGTTAGCATCTTTGTTTATATTGTACTTTTAGCAAGAATAAACGGCCGAGGCCAACTGACACAAGCCGTTCGCAAGCCGTTCGGGTAAAAGGTCGCATCAAAAAGCCGCCATCATCGGCTTACCTTCTCACTGTCACCATGTTCGCGGAGATGCAAACTACACAGAATCTTTCAATCGGGGTTTCAGAGCCTCCTCTTTCCTCTGAAATCCACTGACCCTCTTTTCAACGCCTGTATTTCTCCTGATGTCGATTTTTCCGCGAAAGCCCATTTGGCCGTTGCTGCCAGACGTGGCTTTCTTTCCACTGCAATTCCACTGAACCACTTTGCGTCGTCAACGATATCTGCCATGCACTCTTCTCTTTTTCCGGCGGGCTCTCGGGAGAAACTGTGAAGCGCCCAAAACGTGGGATCCCGCGGTATGCTGTGCGACATCGTTTGTTTGTCGAATCCTATGCTCTGCACTTCTTGACCTCATCCGGCACTCTTCCGCGGTCCCACTCACCTCCTGGTCCTCTCAGCTTAGCCATCTTGCACTTGGCCGTCGATGCGAGAGCCAATCTCGACGTGATTGCCCTCCCTTCCCAGTCAGCGAGCGGGTGCTCGGCACGGAGCGACAAGCGCCGGGTTACCTGGCCCCGCACCTGTTATCCGTCCCAGAGATAGCGGTGAGTTTCAAGATCTCGTGTCGGAAGAGAAGACCAAAGACGAGCGTTTAGGTCCCTCTGATGTCTGCCCGTTTCCAGTTTTCTGGCGATAGCGGGTACAACTTCGCCTAGAGTGGTTCGTGAGCAAGGCAAGTCCTCATCTCAGCATGCCATAGCTTACGCAAAAGATTGAGGCTCAGATTATCTTGTCGTCGCTGCAAATTGAATAGGAATTTTCGCAAACTCTTGGCAAACTCACAATCGACTGCTTGGAACTGCTCTACCTCTAGGCTACTCCTCGTGCTGAATCCAGAACACCCGGTCTATTCACCTCTCTTTGAATGGGCTTGAAGCTTGAAAGGCCTTTCCGGATAAAACAGTAATGGATCCCCTCTTTGTCTTCTGCTCCCTTGCGGTCTTGCTTGGCGTCCTAAGTGGGTTAGCTCTCTAATGAATCTAGCACCATAACTGGGCTCATTTTACCTTCCATTGGTCTTACCTGCGAACGACTAGGCGGACTCGATGTTTCGGCACGATTACTCCAAGCTTCGCGTCATCTTCTCTCGATAGTCGGAGTAACCTAGTTTCCTGTCTTGGTCCAGGCCTGGTTTTCCATTCAGCAGACCTAGATTATTTGCCGAAGCGAATGTTCTACACCAGCAGCTCCGTCTCGTCTCGTCTGTCTGAAGCAGCAAAATCCAGATACTTGCGGGTGCAGTACTTACGTATCGCTTCCTGCTAGCCCATATGTGGAGCTCTTGGCCGTCCAGACAGCCACATGTGCCTTCTGCGTATTCGCCGCGGCCACCTTGCCGGAGTGGGTCTTTTGGGATAGTAGGACTAGAGCTCAGCTCGGCTAAGAGATGGACTCGACTCATTGGACGATATCGCGTCAAGCAGGTCCCATTCACAAGTCCAGGCTCAGGCCGAGATTCAGTGTACTAGTTCTTCGGCTCTGTCCTTCTTGCGGCACCTCAAGTCTCATATCGAGTCATACTCTGTCAGAATCTCGTAGCAAGGCACATATGCGTCCAATCGATGGCTCTCTCTTGTTCTAACGAGGCTTCGCGAACCTGATCGGTGGAGTTTCCGATGGACTTGTTGCACGTTTGCAATTGTATCGTCCTCAAGGAGGTGGGTGCCACATAGATGTCCACCCGTGCTCACTATCGCGCCATGGTTTATAGAGAACGAACATGCTTTCGACACATATCATACAATTTACATTTCTCAGTCCGACGCGTATCATACAATGCTCTGATCACCGCCCACGCCGTCGTGTATGTGTTGGTGGGCTCTCACTGCTGGCCGCTCTTCCTGTACGGCTGTCAGCCAGGGTGCTTGTCAGAATCGACTACTTACACGGCACCGTTTCCTCCGCCAGAGCCCCCGTTGCTTGTGGGACGAGTATTGCCGCTGTGGACATGTCAGCCTATGTGTGGAGGATATGAAGCAGCCTGACGAACGCAGAAGGAGAAGTTGGGACGCCCATGATATTCGATTGTGGTGGTGGTGGGTTGGGCGCTAGTTTGGCGCTAGTAGGGCGCCAGTCGCCCTAATATACCAGCACTGACTAATCAATCCTTCACAGGCGTACGTAAACTGATAAGACATCCGGACACGCGCGCTCTCACATTGCCATCTCGCCTTTACTTTTCGGGGCTTCGATATCTGCGGGACGGAGATTGATTTCCCAGCACACATGGGTGCTCCGCATATAGCTGAGTTTGATTTTTGTTTGGTTTGCTCATCCACGATGAAGTTTTTTTGAGAAGCATCCGCAGCAGGACCCACAGGGGCCGCATGGTCGCGATCCATTGGATGGACAAGTAACCCATGACCACCCCCGCCGCGGAGAATGGAATGTCATCGCACCCGACTTTGGACGAGGACAGAGACCGTTAGCATTCAGTCCCTGAGGCCGTCCAAATCCCGCTCACCCAGGCGGCGATGCTGATTGGATGGTTTTCGTCGCGGCGGACGTCGACATCAAGCTCCGCTGTTTTAGAATTCTCGTCGAGACAGTCCAGCCCACCCCCGTCTCCGCGCCCTTGAAGTTCCCAGTCGATAGCGTCGGCTGCCCGGGAGTTGGCCGGCAGAAGACGCCACGCCATAAGCCACTATCTGTTCACTTGTTCACTTCTCGAGTTCTCTCACTTCTCTCTCTCGCGATACGTGGCGTCCGTCCGTCTGGTCCAGGGTCTGGTCTACTCTGGCAATTTTCCTGCTTTGAGCAGGTCGCCGGCGCTTCTGGGCTCGGCAGACGTTCGCGTGCTCGGACCGCAAGCTCAGCATAGCAACCCGACCACCACCAGTCAAAGGTCCCCGCCCCGCCATTCACGGGCTACGACCAGACTTGGTGTAATGAAGAGAGAGAACCTACGTCTAACTTGAGAGAAGTGAGTTGCCGGTTGTCACTGTCAAGGGGCGAACTTTGATTTGTCTCAGTGCCCGCTCAGGTGAGTGTGTGTGCCTCCGCGTATTCGATCCAGGCGCTCGATCGCCAGACAGGCAGCAGGCATGGGTGTTTACTTCTCCGACAGGCAGCCTTCACGATCTCAATTGGTCGCAGCCCACCTCCAAGTAGAGACTTTCCATTATCGGCTCCCTCACGTCCGCAGGCAGTTGATATTTTATTTCGAGGGCGTGGAAGTTGAAGCACGAGGTGCTCATGGAGTCGTGTCTAGAGCCTGAGAGTGAGTGTGTTGGTCCGGAACCCTTGACTCGGACTCTGCCGGGTTTGCAAGAAACGAGGGCGCTCAGTGGCCCCGCATAACACTCGCTTCACGCCCACGTTCTTTGGATCGAGTCACTTGGTCCAACACTGTGAAGCCCCATTCGCCCAACCGCTTCTACAAGCCACGGACATTTTCCTCCTCCATCTGAACAGTCTCGAATTTAAGCGCCGAATGTTCAAATCGAACCTTGTTGCCAAGTAAGGAATCGTCAGATCGGAGGTAGCCATAAACAGCTCAAGGACTTGCATTCACATTCATACAGTTTTACAGGTACTTCAAAAACCATTCCACCGTCGACTTGAACGCGCCCTCTTTCCCCGCCTTGACCTTGGGATCGCTCATATCGCCACGCACCGCAAACCCGTGCCGACAGCCCTCAAAGTACTCGCGCCGATATCCCGGCGCGAACTTTCCGTCTCCGAAAATCTCATCTGCCTTGGCTTGCGCTTCAAGCGGGAAGGACTGGTCGACTTCGCAACTATTGATCAGCAGTGGGGCGGTACAGGTGGCCTTGTATTTCTGCGCGAAATCAGGGACAGGGAATGGAGATTGAAAACGATACTTACCTCGAGATCGTCAGGGATGATAAGTCGACTTGGGTGCGAGAGCGCCGAGGCCTTGATGAGGCCGTCGAAGGCGAGGTCCACGACGTAGCGTGCTAATCAACTTGATTCGTGGAACGTTCCGCGAGTGGACTGTACGTACCGCCGAAACAGTACCCAGTTGAAGCAAACGCGGTCACACCTTCAGCCTTGAGAGCCATCATGACGCCATCGATGCGCGGACGCGTCTGCGCTGGGCCGTGGTTTGGGGCCCACTTTTCGCGGTCAAAGGTCGTTCCTGGCTCAAACGCGTTTTTTGGGACCGGGTCACCGTTGAACAGGTCTGGCACGATCGTCTGAAGGCAAATGGGTTCAGACCACGGAATAGGTTGAAGATGACACACCTTGAATCCGTTCCGAGCAAAGTCATCAGCGAGTAGCTAAATGTAAATGAATTTGATTTTCAAGAATACACAGAGCAGCCTCACGCGATTATTCTCTAGTGCCAGGCCAAAGACGTCTGTGAGGAAGAGGACGACATTGTCCTTTGGATAGTCAACTGTCGGCGTCGCGATGTAACATTCGATGCCGCCGATAATCTCCATTTTTCCTGTGTATTGGTCAGAATTGGCTTGAACTAGGCCGCAATGCTACTCACCCTCGGGCGTACCCTCGTGGGTGACACCTGTCCAGAGCTCAGTCAGTGTCCCCCGCCTGCATGAAAACCCACCTTTGAAACAATCGTCGCAGAAACTCATCGTGGGGAAGATTGAGCGGGAAGGGAACGATTCCGACGTCGTCTTTATAAAGGGACGGCATCGGAAATCTTACCGAATATCTGATAGCAATGCTCTGCAGGAAAAAGCCGGCAAACGCCCGGGAAGACACGGAAGGTCATTTGGACTTGGTCACAGCCAATGAGGACAAAAGAATTACAAACGCCTTCACAGGTACTTCAAAAACCACTCCACACTTGCTTTGAACGCGCCCTCTTTGCCCGCCTTGACGATTGGGTCACTCATATCCCCGCGAACCGCAAATCCATGCTTACACCCATCAAAGTATTCGCGCCGATACCCCGGCTCAAACTTTCCTTCTCCAAAGATCTCGTCTGCCTTCGCCTGTGCTTCGTGCGGAAAGACAGGATCGATGGTGCAGGTGTTGAGGAGGAGCGGAGCGGTGGACACGGCAAAGTATTTCTGCAACAAATTTGAAATCTGCTTCTATACCCCTCAAAACAGACGCGTACCTCGAGATCGTCGGGAACGACGAGACGGCTCGGGTGGGAGAGCGCGGAAACTTGGATGGCGTTGTCCAACGCGAGGTCTACGACGTAGCGCGCTGTACAAAGTGAGAAATAATTTGGATGCAACAATAGGCCGAACGCACCCCCAAAGCAATACCCAGTCGCCGCAAATCTAGTGACGCCCTCGGCCTTGAGTGTCGCAATGACGCTGTCCAGGATGGGACGAATCTGCGCGGCGCCATGTTTTCCGTGCCACACTTCACGGCTTACAGGAGGGACGGATCCGTCAAAGCCTCCTTTTGGGACTGGGTCGCCATTGAAAAGATCGGGTACGATGGTCTACAGTTTCGGGTTGAGATTATTGTTGCGCAGTGAAAAGGAAGATTACATACTCTGAGCCCGTTGCGCGCAAAATCATCCGCCAGGAGCTAACCCAAAGAATTAGGAGAGCAGTGAGGCGTTGAAACAACATACAAGATTGTTTTCCAGCACAATTCCAAAGACGTCCGTCAGAAACAGGACCACCTTGTCCTTGGGGTGGTCTTGAGCGGGTTTCGCAACGTAGCACTCAATCCCCCCGATGTGTTCCACCTTGCCTGATGATACGAGATGAGCGCTGAGCTTGGACCTTTATACAACAAAGAACCGGCCTGACCTGCCGGCGTCCCCTCGTGCGTCACTCCTGGAGCGCGTCAGCAGCGGGGACCGGGATAGTCGCCACTCACCTTTGAAACAGTCGTCGCAGAAACTCATGGGGGATTCTGAATGCTGGCAGATTGTGCGTCTCAACTATAAAGGCGGAGTTGAACCGAGGATGACATATCCCAATTGAGTCATGGTTGACTTCAACTAAGTCTACAGTTACCACGGGTACTCTTCCTTGTCCCAGTCCCACATCGTCCCGCCAAATGTCGGCTTAAAGTTGAGAAACTTGCCGCTACTTTTCTCCTTGGTCGCCTCATCCAATCGCTCCACGATCCCGGCCGCAACACCCTCCACCTTCATCGGCGCCTCCTCCATCCCATTCAACTTGGCACCGGCGTTCCCCATATCCGTCGCTGCCCATCCAGGCGAAATCGCAAACGCAATCAATGTCGGATTCTCCGCGTCCAGCGCCTTGATGATGAAATTCGCCGCAGCCTTGGACGACCCGTAAACACTTCCGTTCGCACCCGCGAAGCGCCCCATCGAGGCCATCCCGGTGGAGATGTAGGCAAAGATGGGAGCCTTGGTAGTGGATGCGAAAAGGAGCTCGTGTGCGGCTTGGAAAAGAACGACGGTGCCGAGCGTGTTGACCTCCCAATGTTCCTTGTACTCCTCCAGAGGCGTCTTGACCAGTGGGCCGTACGAGTTGGCGATCCCTGTCACCAGATTCAGTCGGATTCAGAGAAGAAAAGATAACAAAGCACCGGCGTTGGCCACGATGACATCCAACTGCCCTGCGGTCTTGTTGATCTCAGCGATGGCCGCCTCGTTGTTGGCCTTGTCGTTGACGATAAACTTGATAGGGTGTACATTCGGGTACGTAGCCGCGAGATCCTTGAGCGATTGGGCGTCAGGGTCGCGCGCACCTGCAAAGACGATGGCGTTGGGTCGCGCCGCTAGGAGCTTGAGGACGGCATATCCGATGCCGCGGTTCGAGCCAGTCACTGGGACCGGTGAGTTGAACAGCACAGCTTATTTTAGACGACGCACCGAGGTAGACGAGTTTGGTAGACATGGATGCTGGGATGATAGGCCACAGAGTCGGAATGCCGCAGAATTTATATTGCTCTGCCATTGGTAAGTTGCACAGTTGCCGAGTTCTTCGTTGCCGAGACACGAGGCTGCACAGAACAACACTTGGCAGTCAACTCGTCGCCTTTTCTCCCACCCTTCCTCAAAGGTGAGCTGCTTCTTCCCTAGAAGCGAGATCCTTCCGATTTATAATATTCAAAGTAATTTAGTTATTTGATCTACAACCTGGCCTTGTAGCTCGTCTGAATCTCCCCGCGTGCAACCTCCTCCTTGGCCAAGTCCCGCAACTGCCGTCTTAAAATCTTACCCGCCGCACTAGAGTGAACATCTTTCAGTACAAATACAACACGACCCAAAATCGAACATACCTTTTAGGAACAGTTTCTATCACAGCGACACCCCCTCTCAAAAACTTGTGTTTCGCCACCTTGCTTTCCATCCACTTGACGACACTGGTTGAAAACGCCGCCTTGGCCTCGGAGGTCGCCACTTTCGCGGGATCGGCATGCGCGACGTACGCTCTAGGCAGCTCCGTGGCCTGTTCGACGCTATCGACGCCAATGACGGCGGCATCAGCAATGTCGGGGTGGGTGAGCAAGATGGCTTCTAGTTCCGCAGGTGGCACTGTCCGACAGTCAGCCATAGCCGTTGAGAGTGTGAATACTCATACCTTGGAATCCCTTGTACTTGATGAGCTCCTTGCGTCTATCAACGATATAATAATATCCCTCCTTGTCCCGAACCGCAACATCCCCCGTCTTGAACCACCCATCCGGCGTAATCGCGTTCCGCGTCGCAGGGACGTTGTTCAGATAGCCCTGTCTCGTGTCAATACATTTCAACATCGCTGGCAAGCAGCACACCTTCATGACAGTCTTCCCATGAATCCACAGTTCCCCAGGTTTGCCAATCTCCGCATCGACGAGCCCGTCATCATCTTCGACGAGACGCGCCTTGAGGTTCGGTAGCAAGAATCCGATGCTTCCGACTTTACGGTCCGACTCGAGGAAGGGGAGAGTATGCGTGCTGGGCGAAGTCTCTGTCAACCCGTAGCCTGTCGAAAAAAATCAGGATCTGAGAGTTCGGAATACAGATGATCAGGTACCCTGGGTGATCCAACACTGCGCACCCGGCTTGCGTTTGGACAGCAAACGGTGTTTAACCTGTTATAAAGATGAATACACGGGCTGGCATCAACATGAAGGAAGGAGTATACCATCTTGACGAGATCGGCTCCGAGGGGTGCAGCGCCCGAGAGCATGTATTCGAGGCTCGAAAGATCGTGGCTGTCGACCGCTAGACAAATACATGAATTGCATTCGACCAGATCAACACTGAACATACCCGGGTGACGCGCAAGAACTACAAGCACAGGAGGCACGACAAACGCATATGCAACTTTGTACTTTTCAATGTTGGCGCAAAATGCGACGGGATCGAATTTGGTTTGGATCACGACGGGGGCCCCGATGGTGAATGAGGAGGTAAGGAGATTTGACACGCCCTGTATACATAATATGAATACGAGGAGCTGCGGGGGTGATAGTGACACTTAAATATATGTGGTATAAAGGCAATATGCCCAGAACAGGCTGCTCTCCAGGAACGAGTGGTGGCCAGGCGACCTTGACTATATCAACAAGCGTCGTCTGCCATCAAGTCAGTTTTCAACATGCGAATTGTGGAAGAAACGTACCAAGTTCTGGTGCGTCGTCTGGGATAAAATTAGTGAGAAGACCAGATGAATTGAAATTATGTTATACCTCGACACCCTGCCATGCGTTAGTGGCGAAAAATGAACAGAAGCGCTCGGATCTCACCTTGGGCTTGCCCGTGGTACCCGAGCTGTAACATAATAGAACAGTCTCGTTGGCAGCGTCGCCTTGAAACTTTTCCTCCTCCGCCAACGCACCGCGCGACAGCAAGTCTGGCAGGCTGACGAACCCGGCAGCCTCGGGGACAGCTTTGATGGCGGGCCCACCGGCCCAGCGGAGATCGTTCGGCAAAACGATAGTGCGCATATCACCCACGTCTTTCGATAACCCCATCTCGGCGAACATGGCACGGACAGTGCTGATTCCCTCCTCGGAAGTCAGGACCAGTTTCGCACCGCTATCCTTGTACTGATACGCCAGCTCGTGGCTCGTATAGGCACTGTTCGCGAGCGTGCAGCGGAGTCCGGCGGCAATGCTCCCGTACAGCACGACGGGCCACGCGAAATTGTTTCGCGAGAAGATGAGGAGAGTGTCGCCGCGTTTGGCGAATGGGGCGGTGGCGGTGTGGGTGCGCAGTCCTTGAGCGAACGATAAGGTGAGCGTCTTGAGTTGTCCACGAGTGACGGTCGTCCCTGTCGCGGCATCTATCATGGCACGGATAAACGAGGGGAAACCGCCGATATCGCCTGGACGGTGGGACCCGAACATGCGCGTGTAGATGGACATGTTGCGGATGGGCAGGTCGGGCTCATGGGACTCGTAGACTCGGGGGGACATGGTAGAAGAGAAACAGGCCTAGGGTCAACTATCAGCCTATTTAAACAGTCGCTTATGAGACGGGAAGACATCCGTGATGTCGGAACCATTCCTACCGGATCCGGTCGGGTGACTCTGCTTAGTAGAATTGAGCATGTCTTGCTCTTCAATTGAATGCGTCCCGCAAAGAGTTAAATCTTTAGGTACTGGTACTCTGGGGACTCGGAGGCACGGGACATATTGCCGATCGACCGGGTCCCACAACCCCACGGGGTTTGATCTAGGTTGAAACTTTAATTTACAACCGAGCAACCGTCTCCTGCTTCGCCAAGGTCCTTAGTTCACGTCTGAGTATCTTGCCGGTCGGGCTGTATGCGACGTGAGTTGAGAATTCCACCGAGTGATCTCGCACGAACCTCTTGGGAATCACATCAATTACACGCACACCTTTTTGCGGATTGAGTTGAATGGCAGAGAGGAGACGGATTAAGGCACCAACCTCCTCTCAAAAACTTGTGCTTGGCGACCTTGGATTCCATCCATTTGGCTACACCGTTCGCAAAGGCCCGCCTCGCATCGGGCGTCGGGAGATTGTGTGGGTGCGCGTGTACCACGTACGCGCTTCAACTCGAATGAGTTTGAGCTTAACTTGAAGCAGAGCCGAACTCACCGCGGCAGCTCAGTCGCCTCGGCCGCACTCTCAACTCCGATTACAGCGGCGTCGGCAATATCCGGATGCGTGAGGAGGACGCTCTCCAGTTCAGCGGGAGGTACTTGGAATCCCTAACGAACCGATTTAAGAGGTGAGAAGCGTCAATCGAGCTCGCACGCACCCTGTACTTGATCAACTCCTTCTTCCTGTCGACAATATAAAAGCATCCATCGCTATCTCGAACAACGACGTCCCCCGTCTTGAACCAACCATCGCCAGTGAAAGCCTGCTCCGTGGCCGCAGTGTTGTTGAGGTACGCCTAACGCCTGTAAGAATGGTGAATCACCCAAGGACTGGACGGACCTTCATAACGGCTTTACCGCGCACCCACAATTCGCCTGGGGCCCCATCCGCGGCATCGACGTTGCCGTCCTCATCAACAACGATCCGGGCTTCCACATTCGCTACCACCGGCCCGATGCTGCCCATCTTCCGATCCGCCCCGTCAAAAGGCAGGAAATGGGTGCTTGTCGTCGTCTCAGTCAGTCCGTAGCCTGGATTGTCATCAAACGAACGTCCAATCTCAAGCCGGCCTGAACTCACTTTGCGTTATTTTGCATCTGGCGCCATCCGCACGGCGTGTTGAAAGCCTGAGTTGAACCTGTTTAACTAAATCCCCCGCGAGCGGCGCTGCGCCCGAAAGCATGTACTGCAAGCTGGATACATCGTACTGATCCACGGCCGGGTGCCGAGCGAGGACGACTAAAATGGGCGGCACGATCAACGCTAACGCAACTCGAAATTTCTCGATAGAAGCGCAGAATTGGATCGGATCGAATTTCGGTTGAACAAGGACTTGCCAGCCGAGTGTGAATGGAAGGTGGACGATGAACGCCAGCGAATACATATGGTACATTGGCAAAAAACCAAGGATAGTTTCTTGTCCAGGTGGTAGACGAGGCCAGGAGGGGCCGACGATGTCGAGGATAGATACCATGTTCGTATGTGTCGTCTGTTGGCAAATCTCAGCTCATATTTGAATCCCATCTCGAACATTACCTCGACACCTTTGGGCTTCCCAGTTGTACCGGAACTGTAGCACAAAAACGTCGTCTCATCAGCCAAAAGACCGTCAAAATTCTCCTCTTTCTGTAACGCGCCCATGGTGAGCAACTCCGCAAACGTCACCATCCCCGCGCAACCCGAGACAGCCGCCGCCGCCGAACCACCCGCCCAGCGGAGATCCCGGTTAATCACAACAGTACGCTTGTCACCCTCGGCCTTGGAAATCCCCAGCTCCGCAAACATGGCGCGAACGGTTTTGACTCCCTCTTCAGAGGTGAAGATAACATTGGCTCCGCTGTCTTGATACTGGTGCGCAAGCTCTTGAGTCACATAGCCACTGTTGGCGAGCGTACAACGCAGCCCGGCCGAGATGCCTGTGAACGAATTATGAGTACACCAACGGTCGTGTAGGCAGGACCTCACTCACATCCAAAGACGACAACCGGGTACGCGAGGCAGTTGGGCGAGTGAAGCAGCACCGTTTCTCCCCTCTGAGACGCCAGAGCTGGATGATTCAGAATTCCATACCCCAGTGCCAGAGAAATGTCACGTAGTTGAGCGCGAGTCAGGGTCGCCCCCGAAGGATCCACAAAAGCGGGTTTATCGGCTGGGAAGCCGCCAATGTCCCCTGCGGCGCGGGGAGCAAAGAGGCGGGTGAAGACAGAAGTCTTGGTGAGTGGGATAGCAGGGGAGTCGGATGTGTAGATTCGGGGAGCCATAGGAGGAAAACAAGATGAGTATGCCATAACATTAACGTTACCGGCTTTTAACGTGCGGCGTTTCTTGGACTGTGGGAGCTTAACCGCGGCTGACCCGCATTCGTCGTCAACACCGACCGACGGCCCCGACGGAACTGTAGCCGCGGCCCCCGCCCGACTGAATCAGAGGTGTCCGACGCCGACGTGCACGGAGGGGATGAGGTAAGAATACATTTAATGTCGTCAAAGCGGCAGATGTACACGGCTTGTTGAACATTATATATACATCGCTCACAACCGAGCCTGGACAGCCTCCTTCTTCGCCTCCTCCCTCAACTCCCGCCTGAGTATCTTCCCAGCAGCGCTCTTTGGAATAACATCAACCACGCGCACACCTCCTCTCAAAAATTTGTGCCTGGCGACCTTTCCCTCCATCCACCGCGCCACATTCCTCTCGAACGCAAGCTTCTTTTGGAAGGTCTAGAGACCTCAGTGGGGTGGGCATGTACTACGTACGCACTGCGACAGGATTCAATATTCATCTGGAATAAATTGAAGATGAGAGACTCACCGAGGCAACTCGGTCGCCGCCTCAACACTATTCACCCCAATCACAGCTGCATCGGCGACGTCGGGGTGCATTAAGAGCACACTCTCCAGCTCAGCGGGGGCAACTGCATCTTGGTCAACAAAACATCTTCGCGGGGTTTTGGTTTACCTTGATATCCCTTGTACTTGATCAACTCCTTGCGTCTATCCACAACCCAGAAATACCCCTCCCTGTCCCGCACGACGATATCTCCCGTCTTGAACCACCCATCAGATGTGAACGAGTCTTGGTTGGCAGTGCGGTTATTCAAGTACCCCTGCCCCCATCAACGCCGTGCTGCGAGACATAATTCAAGGCACACGCACCTTCATGACAGTCGGCCCTCTCACCCACAATTCCCCTGGCTGCCCATCCTTCACATCCATCTTACCCTCTTCGTCCTGTACGATCCGCGCCTCCAGATGAGGGACCAAAGGCCCCACTGAGCCCACCTTGCGATCTGCGTCGGCGAAAGCTAGAAAGTTGATCGACGTAGTGGTTTCTGTAAGGCCGAAGGCTGCAAGCCTCTTAGCTGACGCTACAAGATTTCGACGTAGCTTACTCTGCGTAATCTTGCACTTGATGCCGTCCGTACGGCCGGAAGAGATTTTAGTTTGAACCTATGAGTCGATGAACTGAATGTATGGAAACAAAAGAAAAAAATGCCCGTTACCTCTTTAACCAAATTCGCAGAAAGCGGCGCGGCAGCCGACATCATATGCTCCAAACTCGACAAATCATACTTGTCCGCGTCTGTCTTGCATGAGTTTCAACTGAAATTCAGCTGGCACACGCACCTGGATGCCTCGCAAGCACAACGAGCACAGGGGGCACTACACACGCGAATGCAATTCTATACTTCTCAATAGCCTTGAACAGCTGAATTGGGTCGAAGCGCGACTGAACGAGGGAGGTCCAGCCCAAGGTGGGGACGAGGCTGAGGAAGACCACCAGAGAGTAAATGTGGTAGAACGGCAAAAACGCGGGGACAATTTCCCTCCCCGCAGGTAACTTTGGCCAATTAGGCGCGAGGATGTCGAGGATGGCGACCATATTCGCGTGAGTCGTCTCGACTCCCTGGAAGTTGAGAATCTCAGCATCTGGTCAGTAGATGAAAGAGTATAGTACACACCTTGGGCTTTCCCGTCGTCCCAGAGCTATAGCACAAAAACACCGTCTCATCTGCAGCCGCCCCGTTAAACTTTTCCTCCTCCTCCAGCGCACCCAGGCTCAAAAGCTCGGAAAACCTCGTCACAGACGGGCCCTTGCCATCTACCCAACCCGAATCCGCATCAAGAACGACAGTTCTTGTGGCCGCCTCTTCTTTTGACACACCAAGTTCAGCGAACATGGCTTGGACCACGCTCACTCCGTCTTGGGAGGTGAAGAGCAGCGAGGCGCCGCTGTCAGTGTACTGGTGCGCCAGTTCATGTGAGAGGTATGCAGAATTTGCGACGGTGAGGCGGAGGCCTGCTGCGATGCCTGCGGAATAAAATGAGCGCCGGTAGTACAGAGCAGTGGGCTGACACTTGCAGCCGAACACAACAACTGGATACGCAAGACAATTCGGCGAAAATACCAACGCGGTGCTGCCCCTCCTTGCCAATGTCTGGAGGGAGGAGTGGTGCTGCAAGCCGTATGCTAGCGCCAACGACAGTTCGCGCAGCCGAGAGCGTGTCAAAACGACGCCAGTGGCTTCGTCGATGAACGCCGGCTTGGATGCGGGAAAGCCGCCAACGATGTCTCTGGACGAGGGATGTGGAGACAGGACGCGGGTGAAGACCGATTTTTTCGTGTTGGTGAGAGGTGCGACATTGGGAGAGTTGGATGTGTAGATTCTGGGAGCCATGCCGGCTGCCGTTGGTGGAGAGATAATATATACCACATTTCACGTTTCATGTGGAGTTTCAAACAATCGTGACGAAGTTCTAGCGAGCTGAGGGATGATGCCCTCATCGTTCGCCGCCCGGGCCCGCCATTAGTAATTCGCAATGATTGAAGTCCCACTGAGCATCGCAAGATTCATGCGCTGCTCAAGTGTGTCTGGGGAAGGATGCGAACGTTGGCCGAGATCAGGGTGATCAGATGTACATATGTATTGATGTCTCTGCTCAAAGTCTCAAACCACCATGTCCTCTCTATGGAGCGGAGAGCTTCCTTCATATCATTCAAGTTGATTCAAATAGCCAAGAAACATCTACTTAATTCACCTCTTCTCTCTCCTCTCTGCATCCTCCAAAAGCAACGCGTACAAATACGCAATCGCCTCTGTCCGGAAATCGTCCTTTCCAACGTGCAACACACCCTCCTCGGCGTCATCACTCAGCATCAGCAAACTAGGCGGGTCAGCTACATCCCAGGCGGGCCAAAAGATGACTGAGTCGTCCAAGTTGAAAGCTGATGCAGCAGGCCGATTAGGGTCAAGCGTATTGATAAAGTTGACCAGCGCATCCGAAGCAAACGTCTCCCGCCCAGGTACAGCATCCTCGTCCTTGGGAAGCCAGATCGAAAAATCGCTCGCATGCCCTGCGCCAAACATTGGCCTCGTTTTATTGCGTTTGCTCACTGGATCTGAATGAGTGACTGGATGAAGTGGGAGGAGGAGGGAAATATACCCCAGCTCCACATCCTCCTCTCCGCAGAGCCCTGTAAGAAGAATCGTCGCGCACCAGCAAACGTATGATCCCCCTGGAAAGCTGCAAGGCGCTTGAATTGAGGGCTTGGACCGATTGAACATTAACGTCTGTGAATGCAAATCGAAAACATACGTGATGATATTCAACTGCCCGGTACCGAAGGGTGAGCCCTGGCTAGGATCGTCCGGATACAACGCAGATATCTTGGCGATTTGCTGTGGTGTGGCGTTGGGAAGGTAGCTAAGGATTTGTTAGTAAAAAATCATACCACCCAAGAAGCACATACTTGGAGCTGATATACTCTTCAAACTGCTTGTTCGTCGTGATATTCTTCAACGGCAACGTGAATAACGTCCCCTCATCATCGCAAACCCCAGCCACAATCGGAATCTGCCGCCAGCGTCAACACAACCCACGCTGCATGAATAGTACCCTACCTTGGCATATAGCCCTTCCACAGTTGAAACCAAGGGGTCGTGTACGATAACCTCGCCATCGACCCTCGGCCTCCACGTCGTCCTGAGACTGGAATACTGAAAACAAATTCGGTGTACGGTTCACAGTGCGCATAAAATCAGCAAAGGGAACACGCTTCAAACACTCGAGCGTGTCAGCGGCGTCGGTGCAGTTGTTGGCCCCGAGGAGAAAATCATAGTCCGACTGCCCGTCAAGAACGGTCGAGGTGGTCACTATCGAGCCGGAGGACTGCCGTTTGTCAGAGACACGCAGATTGAATATGAACAACCTGACCAGAAATGCCCCACGGAACAGAGTGCCCTCGTCAAACAGCTTGTTATTAAGGGTTAGTAAAGCGGTGGAAATGGCACCGGCGCTGACGCCGCCACTGTCGACTCCCTATTAGCTTGAAGAATGGACAGAGTAATCAGATGCTCACAGAACCACACGTTGCGGATCGCCTCCAAATGCCGCAATATTTTTCTGCACCCATTCGAGCGCGAATATTTCTACTCATAAGTCACCTTGAGAAACGTTGAGGGCTATAACTCACGATCCCGCAAACCAAGATTCGTGATTCCAGCCTCAACCGCTTCCTTGCCCGCTAAAAACCCGAAAGCTGGTCTAGATGAATAAACGGGTCCAAAAGGCACTAAACAAGCGCACCGCTCAGACGATAATTCGGCGCCACGAAGACGAAGGGTTGGTCGGTGGCAAGTCCGCGGTCAAGCAGCGGCCGTGCACGCGTATATCCTTCTTCGTTGTTTCCAATTTCAAATCCGCCTGAATGAATGTACTACCAGCTCGGGTTGGGCCATCGATATTATGACCGCTCATACGTACAACAAAGACGGGCAGCTTGGAATTTGCGTCAGCAACGGCAGGTTTGAGGATGTTCAGCGTCAAGCCTGCGTAAAGGTCATGCATCATCGACAACTACCCTTTTGCAACGACTCACAATCTTCCGAGATAAAATCATGAGGCTTTATAGGCATTTTAATCGCTTGTTCCTGCTGCGGACAAGCCGGCCCAAGGACCGTCGCGTCCTGAACACCTTCCAGCGCCACTGGAGGCTTTGGAAGCTCGAATCGCGTTCTGTCCACACGCGTCCGTCATTAGCGGCGCGAAAGATAATCCAATGCGCTTACACAGGCTGCGAAAACGGGACACCCAGAAACATTGAAATATTGCCCGAGCTCGATCCTTGGAAGATGCCATAGTCGAGCGAGACAGTGGGCGCACCGCCGCCCCACATTGAGTTGAGCGCCAGAAGGCTAGGGAGGACGAACGGGATCATGGTATCTGCCATGCTGGGGTGCGGAGATGCGGCGGATACACCTGCTACTTCCAGACCAGCTTAAATACATGGCGTGGGTCCCGACTCCCCTTTTGGACTGCAGGGTGAAGGGAGGTGGTATGTAAGTGAAGACGCCGCCGTATGCCGTGATTCCAGAGGAACAGCCCGTAGACGATATCGTCCCCTTCCAGACAGGATGGAAATGTATTGTCTTCTTGTAACCTCGAGTTTTTTCAGAGAGAAGAGGACGAGATATCTTATCTTCCAATTGGTGAAAGATTTAAGCAAGATTTTTGAGATTGTTGCCGGCCGCCGCCTGATGCCATTCTGGCCTCAGGCCTCAGTAAGCTTCAGGCTTCAGGCTTCAAACTTCAAGCCAACCTGGCTTTTCGACGTATCCATACAAACGATGCGGCAAAAAAAGAAAATAACTACATCTTCCTCCGTCGGCGGATGTGAATGGGCATGAGAAATGGAGGTAAATTTGGGGATGTCAATGAAACCGAGGAGTAATTGATAAAGGGGGGGAGCCCTTCAAGCACGTTTGCGGATTGCACGCCGTACGATGCACCAGAAGGATAGTTTCTTCTGCTTGATTGGGGAGGGAGGGGGATCTTCTTTCCGACGGATATCTTTACCTTTGATGCCCCACTCTATAGTGGGCGTGAGCAGCCGAAAGACCATCCTGTCCCTTACTTTGGAGGCCACCTCAGGCGGGAGATACTCCGCACCGAACTCCGCCGTCGACTCGATGCACTCCAACTGCGGACACACAGTGGTGAAGAACGCGACAAAGTCGGAATTTGCTTCGCGTACGACCAGTCTTTTCACGGCAGTGAAAATGAAGATGTCCGGAAGATCGCACTCAGGATAGAACGTGCCTCGCGGAGCCCCAACGAGCAGTGGTGGCGGCGGGGATGTATAGGCCACTGGGATGTGCAAGTCGGTGAGGCAGTCGGGGTAGTATTCCACAACGGGAGCTGATACAATACCAAAACGTCGGGAGGCAGTCAACCAGCGCAAAGTGGATGGATGTGATGTTGGGGGAAAAGGCGTCTATGACGTTCGCAGGCAGGGGGAAGGGATGCCATAGTAGGGTGCAGGTACGGTCTGCAGCGTATTGGGCTAGTTCCGTGCATTGGCGGCGGTACTCTCTCGCGCGTTTCTGGCAAATTGAGATTGTGAGAGTGGCTATTTTGAGCCAACTTTACTGTTTGAGGTCGGTGATGCCTGCGAGTCTGTACACAAGGCCAGGGGAAAGACAGCTCGAGGGACTGGGAGGTGACCCAAATGTCGCGAAGGAAGATGGGGACAACGATGTTGAGCCATTCTCGACTGACTAGCATCCAACTGGCCATCGCATGTCGACGTCGGTGACTGCGTGTGGAGAGGCAGTTCCAGTAGCCTACAATGAGCTCGACCAGCTCAGGAGGAAACCTCCATGGACAGAAAACAACAAGACTCACCAACACGGTCTCGTGCCACTTCACTGCAGGCTTCAAGTTCAAACTTCTAGCTTCAAGCTTCAAGCTCAAGCCCTTCCACTTCTATACAACAATAAAAATTATACCGACGATGCTGCAAACCAAATACATCCTCCTCGGAAAAATCATGCGGCAACCCGACGTCGATTCTTGCGCGGCGCCACGTCAGGGTCAAAATCCTCCTCCTCCTCCTCCTCCTCGTCGCTTTCTATCGTCACAACGCGCTTCTTTATCTTCTTCGCCCCCGCCTCGCCCCGCTTCGGCCGCTTCGCAGGCGTCTCCATCTCGTCGTCATCCACCAACAACGAACGCTTGCTCCCCGTATTCGTGAGCTCGTGTCCCGCCAGACGCCCAGTGAGCGATGTCGCCACCTCGTCCACCTCCATCTGGTCGTCCGACATGACATGCGCGGCAGGCCCATCAACGTCCATGTCCTCAACCCTCTTCTCCCTCCTCTCCTTCCCCTTCTTGGCCTTCTTCGGCGACGGCTTGAACGATTTCCCATTCTTAACCGCCCACTCAATCTCAATAATCCTGCAAGTACCACGCGGTCAGCACGTCGCTTTGACTGAGACGCGCTACACCTTCCCTTCCCGCGCGACACGGGATAGGAAAACGTGCACGACGAAAAGTATCCACCTTTCTTTCAGCTTGATGTTATCCGGCACATAAGTCTCTGCTTGTCGGTACAGATCCAGCGCGGCTTGCAAGTCTCCTCTGCAGTCCTTGTCAGCAGGAGCAAGAAAAAGAAACGCACGACGACGTACCGATCCGAATGCGTTCGTGCGAGCGCAACGTACGCGCGCCCCGCCTTCTTCTTGGAAACTGGGGACAACACATCAGGCAGCGCAACCTCCCTGTTCCCCCTTTCGCTGCCAAATCTCGATAAGCGATACGCAAAAAGGAGGGAACAAACACCGACAGTCTGCGCTCCAGCTCCTGCAACTTCACCTGCAGTCCGTCTTCAAGGTCCTTGTTGCGCTTGAGAAGGGGCGAAAGTCCCGGTGGCAGCTCTCGCTCTTTCGACTTTGGCGAGCGCTCATGCCTCGGCGACTTGGTCCTATGCCGGCTGGACCCCGCCTCCCTTTCCCTTTCCCGCTCCTTCTCTCTTTCCGCAGCCATCTCTTTCTCCTTCTCCTCCATTCTCCTCGCCACCTCTGCTTCCACCGCACGCGAAATCTACGTAGGTAATCGTCAGCCTACGACCATTCAAACAAGACTCGACTCACCCTTGCATCAATCTCAGCCTCACTCAGCCCAGGGGGCACCTTCTCCTTTTCCCGCTGCACGAACGCTGCTGCCTCCGTGCCCACCACAGACATCCGATGTCCGCCACCAATACCAAGCCCCGACGGCCGCGGAGCCGCACGCGGGACAAGAGACGGACGCATGCCTGGACGTGGTTTCAGGGCCAAAGCCTGTGATGTCGCAGCCAAGTCAATCCTCGGTAGAGCCGGTGCTGCGGATGCAGCTGCTGTAGGGGGCGGACGGATGTCTGACAGTCAACTCGTTAGTTAGGAAAGTACAATAGGATAAGCCACGTACCACGTTCATTGACTACAGGCCTATTCTCGATGTTTTTCGTGCGGACAGCAAAGCTACGTGGGGTGGTGTCAGCAATGCATTGCCGTTTGCGTTCAGGACCCACTTGAGCGTATTCAGCGTGTCCTGGCGAAACTTTGTCCCAGGCGCGAGGTTACATATGAGGAGGCCGACGGATCTCCCTCCGAGTGCATCTTGCAAGATTCGTGTGAGCTTGGCATTGCGGTACGGGATGCGGGTCTAATGCGCCTCAGCTGAGTTGCTCTAGACGCAAAGGGATTGCTTACGGCGCCAATATTCAGCGCATGGACCACCTGTCCCAGCACACTCAGACTCTTATTAATTGCAGAGCTCTCTGCCATCCTCGACGGATCGTTACCAGTTAACTACACCGCAGTCAGTATACCGTTTTACATCGCAAACGAGTGTACCTTGTTATTCTCTGACCCCGCCAAATCGACGAGGTTAATCTTGCCTTCACGAACCGTCGTCCGGTCGCCCTCTGTCGTGACGCGTCGGATATTGAGCGTGAGGACAGCATGAGAGCGCGAAGACGCGCGATTGAGGAGCGTGGCACCGACCGAGCGACGGGCAGTCGCTGTGCTTTGTGAAGGTTAGCCATGGCATGGAGGTCCAAAACTATATTACTCACTCGTACAGAGTTTGGAAGTCGGTGACACTGGTGATTGGCGAGGACACCAGTCCAGCGACAAACACCATGCCATTGTCGTTCTCGCGAACCGGGAGTTTGGGAGCCTATATCCGAGGAATGTAAATAAACGGCAATGGTAGCATACGAGGACGAACATTTTCACGCGCCACGAGAAGGTCGTACACGTCGTCCTTGTAGATTTCAATGTACGAAACGGTGACCTGGGCGGCCTCCGCTGAATCTGACGCGGCATTCTTGGCGAAGAGGGCCTGGAACAACCGCGTTAGGTGCCTGACAGCTAGAGGGGTAGGAGATGGCCGACCTCCACAACGCGCGGAATGACCCCTGGGTCCTTCGGCGTGCCCTGCATGGTGTGGGTCTTACCGCTCGAGGTGACGCCATAGGCGAAGATGGTTACTGTCTAGCCCGCTATTAGCTACACCAAGATGAGAAGAAAAGCAGACGCACCACTCCGCCCAAAGCGACGTCTATCAGGGGAAGTACATCGGTCTCGAAGATGGATTGTTGAGTTGCGTCGGCGTCATAGCAGCTAGTGAAACTGCGAAAGTTTCATTAGCACTTTACTTTGAAAGCTAGAGCTCAGGAAGCTGGGCCGCCCAGGACAAAGAACGGCCTAGCAGTCGGACTTGCACTGCATGCACATCGTACAGAGGCACTCCACCAAGAAACGGAATGTACAGACAAAGAAGATGTGGACGCACGGGAATCGAAAAACCTGGGTGACATCGCGAGGATTGTTGACGGCAATGCCAGTAAAGGAGCCACCACCCATGCCACTTCTGTTTCCGCTGCTGTCCGCGGCGCTACCGAGAGACGAAGAGTTGTTGACAGTGGTGTTGGCGCGGCTGAGGTTGACGGAGGACTCTGCGAGGACAGCGGTGGGCTCGCTGTGGCAGACGCGGATAGCGTCGTCGGAGGCCTCGCCGGGTAGACGCGGACGAAGTCGGGCGACGATCTTGACTTTGGACGCCGCCATCGCGAGAAGTCGGAGAAGGGGAAAGAGCGAAAGCCAGACGCGGCGGAGGGCAAGTTTGGTTGGGAGCACGTGAGTTCCACGGTCAGCTGATAGACTCCAGTGCAGTGCCCTGAGGTCATATATGTCCAAATCGGGACATACGGTATGCCTCGATTCAGTAGCGAGTTCTCACGCCACCTCAGCCTCTCACCACCCTGTGTCGACGTGGATTTCCACTGTATCCAGCTCCCTTCTCTGCGTGTACCCCTCCTGCACTCTCTTCCTACCTTTCCAAATGGTCTCCAAGCTCTCCCGCCCTGAAACAATGGCAATACTATCGCGCCAGAGCCTCCGCTTTCACTCAAGTCGATGACTCGTCCTTTCGAAGCTGCTGAATGCGAGTACATCAGCCATGTGCGCCGATGGTGGATGAAATGACAGCTGGAGGGGTATTTCTTATTCCCCATATCGTGGCGCCGCATCTGTGTCCTCAAGTCGGCAGGGAATGACGGTGCGTGCCCATATTTCTCGGAGAGAGGCCATGCATTCATCCCCAAAACAGCCCCCTGCGTGCATTCGCCCTGGTACCGAACAAGCTCCTGGTGGCACTAGCGTCCTCCCACGCCGTCCGGTTGGCCCAATCGCCCAATCTCCCCGCCGACACCTCAATGACCGTCCACCATTCTTCGGTCCCGCATATATGCCCTCGGACAGGGCAGCGTTGCGTCTATAGTTGCCGTCTTGTCGTTGCTGTGGCTCTCCATCTAGATGGCATATTTATGTGGGTACAGGTTAATCTTGGCGGCGTGGGCGCGATAGCGCCTGCGTACACCTGTCGGTTTCCAGATCATTGGGGCCAGGGATGCCAACAGAGATTTAGATGGCATGTACACCTCCTCGTCCGCATGTGGTTCCTGCATTCACTTCGTCCCTATGGTCATCGGACCATAGCCCTTCATTCGACGTTTTGCACTTGTAAGTTCCGGCGGCACGTTGAAATCTATGCTAATGCTCATTGTAGCCACTCCAAGCACCGAGAATACGGACAATTGCCCCAATGAGTCCAGATGTATAGTTAATAATGCCGATGTACAGCCATTCTTTCAACCCCTTTGACTTTTTTTGCCTCCCTCGAACTCAGCGCAATACTTTGAGTCTTGACGACTGTTCCCGAGCATACAGGCAAACATTCTAGACAAGGGGTGAGGTTGTGTACATGAACAATAAAAGTTGGCATACACTGAATTCTCAAGAGCAGACATTGTTCCACTTGACGGTCCATCACCGTCTGGCGGAAGACGGAGAGGCTGGACGTGCCAAGGGCGAATTGGAACGAAGCGGAAGCTGTCCATGGCCACGCTGAACGACTCGAGTACCTCCAGGTCGATGCGGTTCATCTTCTCGCGGATCTGCTGCATGGCAGACTCGACAGAACTGATGACCGTGAGTGTCGATGGCGATCTGCTTCAGGTTGACATCCTTGGCCTTCACGGTGTGGATACTGAAGAAGCTGGAGATCTAGAGGGCCCGGTCGGGGATACCAATGTCGACTTCACTGTGAAAACGACCGAATCGGACTCATTCTTGGCAATGTTCATTTTTGATCTTTCCTTCAAAACTTAGGTAGCGTGAATGATCAGTACTATTGTTCAATGAAGATTGAGGCATCCAGCGTTGAGTGTACTGGATGCAGAGGCATGAGACAAAACATGAGAAACCGACGGCTTGATGTACATTAAGTGACGATCAGTCTCCCTGTTACATCACGTTCGATTCTCACCAACTCTGGATCAATCCTGACCGGACTCCGGTCCTCTGGCATCAACAATCCGCATCAATTTTGACTGGACTCCGGTCCCCGGTCCTCGACCGGATTTTTGCCCTTCTTCAACTTCATTCCATCCTTCACCCACTCGACCTTACTCCGGTGGAGATATCCATTCATTACCCCCTCCGGTTTCTCCGGTTTCTCCAGGGTATCCACCTCCACTCCGGGGTCCGAGTTTTTTACCTTGTCACTTTCTCCATATTCATCTGGGTACACATCAGTGGGCATTTAGTATATAAACCTCTGTACAACCGCCATGTAACTCAGTTGGAATATTAACGTTCCTGGTCTATTCGACCTTGGCTGCTCCGAGCCCTTCCTCTTGCTCTCTTTCGTGCTCTCCTCTCGTCTGTTCTTGTCTCGTCCGGATTGCTTCCCTGGGAAGTAGCGTAGGGAACCCGGTCACCCTGGGTCTTTGTGGTGTCACCGGTTGGACTCCATCTCCCTCCTCCGACTTTTTGTCCCTCTTCAGAGTTAGGGATCGGCACCGTATCCGTACAGGTACGGCATACGTACGTACGGTACGGCACGGTGTCCGTACCGTGGCGGGGAGAGACTCAGTCGTCCGAACCGTACCGAGTCCGTACTTCGTCCGTATGATACGGCGTATACGGCCGTATACGGCGATGGGGCTCGGCATCGTCGGCGACGCAGTGAATGCCGCCTGAACGTCAAAGATCTTGATCGTTTCAGACAGCCGGCGAGTCTGGTTCATCCAGATTGATTTTTGACGGCCGCCGCACGCTTCGGACAGGTGATTCCCAGTGATGTGATCAGAAAATCATCACTTCAGGCCGTGATGGGCCGTGTACGCCGCCCACCACATGCGTTCACAAGTTCTACAATGCATCAATAGACCGAAAACACTTACCATATTGCTCAGAATTGGCCCCGGCTTACTTTCCGAGCCAATTCCGCGCCTTCAAAACAGACGCTACTAAGTCGATCCGTACGTCCGTAATACGGCCGTATCGTACCGTGGCGGCTGAGGATCCCACCGTATCGCACCGTATGTAGTCGCTAGATGTCCGTATCTCCGTAAGTTCATCCGTACCGTATACGGTACGTACGGTGCCGATCCCTATTCAGAGTCCTTCGTCCCGGAGTTCCGGTCATTCTTCATCTGAGCATCCTTATCCGGGATTCCAGTCAGCCTCAGATCCGGCACCTAACACTTCCCTGCCAACAGCCAAGTTGACTCGGAGAACACCCTGGCTCAAAAACAGCCAGCGTCAAGCTCCTCCTCGCAGAGTTTTTGAATATTTGAATTTTCAAAAACTCCTCAGGACATAGCACCCGGGCCAGTGTTAGGTGCCAGATCCGAGGCTGACTGGAATCCCGGATAAGGACGACCGGACGGAGAATGACCGGAACTCCGGGACGAAGGACTCCGGAGATGGACGAAAAGTCGGAGGAGGGAGGTGGAGTCCAACCGGTGACACCACAAAGACCCAGGGTGACCGGGTTCCCTACGTTACTTCCAAGGGAAGCAATCCAGACGAGACAAGAAAGGACGAGAGGAGGGCGAGAAAGAGAGCAGGAGGAAAGGCTCGGAGCAGCCAAGGTCGAATAGACCAGGAACGTTAATATTCCAACTGAGTTACATGGCGGTTGTACAGAGGTTTATATACTAAATGCCCACTGATGTGTACCCAGATGAATATGGAGAAAGTGACAAGGTAAAAAAACTCGGACCCCAGAGTGGAGGTGGATACCCTGGAGAAAATGGAGAAACCGGAGGGGGTAATGAGATGATATCTCCACCAGAGTAAGGTCGAGTGGATGAGGGATGGAATGAAGTTGAAGAAGGGCAAAAATCCAAACGAGGACCGGAGTCTGGTCAAGATTGATCCGGGGTGTTGGTGCCGGAACCGGAGTTCGGTCAAGATTGATCCGGAGTTGGTGAGAATGGAACGGGACATAACAGCCAGCTGATACGGTCTCACGATAAACGATAAACATTCTCAAATTACGGCACACAAAATTGAAAAGTAATGCATAATTCCTCAACCACCAACATGGGTGCCATTCTCAGAAGTGCACTGGAACCAAACGGCACACTGGGGGAATATCCCACTTGGCTCGTTGCCAGCGTCTTTCAACAGCATCGCAACAACGCCATGTGCCGGAATGTTTTCCGCCGTGAAGTTGCGCACGGCAGTTCCATTGTCGGTGTGGGACCAGAGATCCTAAAATTTTGATGAATAATTGCCTTGAAAATTTAGAACGCAACTCACCCTAACAGAGTACTGCCGTCCAGCCCGGATCCACGGCGACTCGGTGAGGTTGAAGAACATGGTCGCCGGCTCGGGAAGGGTGTTCAAAAGCATGATCACAGTTCCATTCTCAGAGGGCCCACTCCAGTATTGAGCAGGGAACGACGAATTGCTGGTCCAATCCGGATTGATACCCCAGCGGAATGGTGAGATGCTCTGCCCCACCACGCTATCCTGGTTAATGGCGAGAATCTCCTTGTTCTTCAAGATGCCCAAGATGTCGTCGGTGATTTGCGAGAGCTATTGGGATGTGAGCCACAGGTTCTCCGCGAAATGGATGAGCTCACGTTAGTTCCGATCTATCCGAGTTCAGTATCGCGTTCGATAAAATCATGATAACGCCTCACCAGAAGAGGAGACTTCATCAACGCCCAGGCAGTAAAGTGCGACTTGGCCTCATCGAATGTCAGCCCGCCGTTTCCGAGTTGGAGCTGGTATAATTGATCAGACGATTGAAAGTACCATCGAAGAGACGACTGACCATGTCCATATCATTGTGTCCAGAGAAATCAGTCCCTTGAGTAATGAACGAGTTGCTGTCTCATTTTAGAGTTTTGCCGCCCCAGAAAAAAGGTAACCTACAAGTTGATTATAGCCGCAAGCGAGTCCCACTGGGGAGCGATGTCGCCAGTGACTCTCCAGCTATGGCCAAAGTTCTTGCCCCAACTTCAAAGCAGATTAGCTATAATTAAGCAATCCCTGAAACGAGTCTTACAGCCAGACTTGACTCTACGACAACAGTGAGTACAACAAAATAATCACGGGAAAGTACTCACCCATCCCCACTCGCACAGAGAAAACACAAACGGAGGCTTTCCGCTCTTCTTGGCGAGGTCGGTGAGCGCGTTTGCCATACGCTCATATTCTGTGGACGCCGCTCAACGACGAAAGAGAACAAACATAGATTGCTTACTTCCAACAATCCCCTCCCGAATGATATCGTCGAACGGAACTGGATACGTCGGACGCTGGGCATGACCGCAGGTGAAGTCACTTACTCGCGCAGTTGTCGTATCTGTTCAAAAGATGAAACGTTTGAACAAATACAGGAACCGGAACGTACTTGAGATAGGAAAAGCCCCAGTCTTGGAACGTCTCCGCATCCAGAGCCTCGTTTTCAAACGACCCAGGGTAGCCCGCACAAGTGAACCATCCAGAGTCGCTGTACTAATCGACACGTCTCAGAATAGTTCATCTATGGCAGCGGTACTCACAATGCCGGTTTTGCTGTGACATGTCAACGATGCGAATCCAAAGAAAAGGGAAGAAAACTCACAAACCCATAGCGTGAATCTCGTCATTCATGGCTGTTATATTCGGGAACCGGATGTGGTCTAGAGAAAAAATCAACGATCAAGTTCAAATGAAGATCGCAAGACAGTACCCGGAACAATCCTTCCAGTTTGATTATCCCGCTGCAGCTCGCCGTAGCAGTCGTCGATATTGACGTAGTGGTAGCCAGCATCCTGAAGGCCAAGAGACTTCATGAGCGTTGCAGTGGTGATCATCAGGTCTTGGTCAATGTTGCACTGGTAGGCGTTCCACGCTACTCCAAGTCAGCTTCGAAGAAAGACTCGTTCATGCAAACTCACTGTTGTACCCGAGAACTAGCAACCGTCGTGAGCTAATGGACGAACTTTGGGCTTGTGACAAGCTTACCAGGGACACGAGCAACGCCATTATCCAGCGCCTCCGCCAGAGGCAACAACGTGGTGAGCGCAAGCAACGCGGTACCGGTGAAGAAAGAGACCATTTTGGCTCGTTGAATCCCACAGCGGGAGTGGGGTAGCCTTATATGCACTCCACAACCCAGGCCAGATGATCCAGTGCATTCCACCGAACAATGCCCGCAAAGAAGAGAAGCGTAGGCGTTAAAGCGTCGAACGAAGGGCGCTCAACTTCGTTGCATATGTTGCACTGAGGAATTACCACATTTTGGGAGCACGGGTCGGAGCACGGGTCGGAGCACGGGAATGGCGCCTTGACGCACAGCTCCGCTCCCGTGGTCTGCTTGAACGGTCCGGAGCGTACCTTATGACCGACTGGGCTTCGTAGTCGGCAACCACATATTAGTGCCTGCGAAAAGCTTAAGGGGCGGCTCGCCGGGGTAGGGGTATACCCTAGAAGGGATACGAAAAGCGGGACTGATCCAAAATCCACAGGCATGAACACCGCTTGTGCAAACTTGGTTCGAAGTGTACCATGAGCGCCGCGGCCCATTGACAATTCTGGATTGATTCTGGAGACAGCAACGCAGAGTCATTGGAGCAAATTGACGTAACTTACCCAAGTACTGTGGACACCATGAGTCCCCGAGCTGGAGAAGGATCAGAAACGGTCACCCTTAGAAGCCGCGGATGCCTTTCGGCTCTTCATTACGGACCTTGCGGAGCATCGAGGTTCTGTAGGAGGATCAACTTCTTTCTCCGTCTGGTCTCAATCTCTTGAAACTTGGCCGATTCTTCTGGGTTGCTTGAGCCTTCAAAGCTTCATGTTCTGTGTGGTAGATGTACGGATAAGAGCACCATGGTAATTCAAAAGACAGAAATTCTATTTTAGGTCTGTCGCCATGAGAGTTGGCGGAGCAAGAATGAGATTTTCGGATCAACGGCGTCAGCGGTGTAAAGGCTTCAATGATTTGAGATAGGATATGTACGAGTATATACAGTTTTGTGAGATAAGAATTGCAGTGTTGAGATTATGCACAAATACAACCTTCTCCTCAAACCATATTTTGCGCCGTTCCATTGGAATGTTGCCCAGCTTCCCCCCGCTTCTCACTATCCCCGACTCCAGGAACATGGCGCTTAAGCGCCTCCCTCACCGGCGACAGCCCAGGAATGAGCAGCAGAAGTACCACAAGCAGCTCCGTGAGCGCCGCAAGCGGGTACCAAAAATGCTCGTTATTTTGCACAGCGTTACCGACCATCGCAGTTGGCGTCTGCTTCCCAGAGGCACGCTGGCGGACTGTCGCGGCGAAAAAGACGACGCGCATGAATAGCATGGCTGCGACCACAAGAAGGATGAGATGGTGGTTCCAGCTCCGCGCTGGGGCGCCGGATTTTCCTTCAACTAGACCTCGATTAGCGCAATAAGTTGGAATCAAAGAATGGACGTACGTGAGCGCTCGATATGGATGAGTAAGAAGGTGAGGATGACGATGACAATCGTCACCACCAGGAAGAGATAAACCCCGGCCTCGGTCAACCTATTTCCCAGTCTGGTCCGTCCTGTGTCCGTCCCAAAGACATAACCCGCGCCGACTCCGGTGACGATAATGGCGACGAGCAGGAGAACCTCCATGAAGCGACCCTTGTGCAAGTGGCCGACGACGCGGTGGATAGCGTGACTACTCTTCCCCCGTGCGCTGTCGATCTTGGCGAGGCGCCGACGGTCGTGAAGTAGACGATATGCGGAGAGCAGGACGGAGAAGAAGCCGACGTTGTACAGGATCACGTAGGCAACGGCCATCCGCCTGTTAAAAGCCGAGTTGTGGTGGTTGTTCGCCATCGCGGAGCGAAGGCTGAACGATATGACGCGTAGTGTCGAGAAGAAGGCGAGTCCGATGAAAACCCATTGGCGTCGCCGGAACGTTTGGACTAGGTACCATAGCATGAGGCCAGAGTAGAGGACGGCGAAGAGTATGGGAGCCCATTTGTTCTTGATACCGAGGACGTCATTGTAATTGGTGTTCGCCATGGAGGATGCTTGTATGGAGGAGCACCGTGAGTCGTCCTTATATGCAATTTTGCAGGTTACGTCGCCCGAGTCGATGATGTATTGGGACGGTCATGGAGCTTGGCGGATCTTAGTACGTGGTGGAGCAGAAGGAAGAGTGGCATCTCGGTGACAAAATTAGTTCAACACTACTGTACAGATTCTAATAGTGACTATAAGATACTAAGATACACTCTAATCTAGGGCAGTCCCACTAGCATTCCTCGCAATCTCCTGCAACTGCGCCCATTCTAGCAAGAGGGCAAACAAATAGCAGTCGTTCTGCGCATCGCTCATGACGCGCGTCGCCATCTCCCGGCCGCGTTCTTGTATCGCACGCGCCTCCTCGTCGTTCCTCCGCGCCCACTCGACCTTCTCCACGAGGTCCGAAAGGTCCGGGAGCACTGGGATGTAGTGCTCATACGGTCTGAGCCAATCGTTGAAGTACTCTTCGAAAACAGTTGCCTGGAGGATGGGATGAGCATGCATGCCGACGGTGTAAGATAAATATACCTTGAACACCAGAGACCCTGTTCGCAAAAGCCCTAGGTATCGTCCGGAGTATGTCATTCCATCGACGTCCAGCAAGTACTTGTATTTATAGGATGTCTCCTGCGGCATGCCGCCCGTCATGTTGTACTCGTTGATGATGGCGTCGCGGTCGCATCCATCCTCAGAAAAACAGAGCAAGTCTGCAAATCGGGTGATCTGCGCGTCGACGAGGTCCGGATGTGCCCTAGCCACATCGACGAGCCGGAAGCGCATGAACTGTCGGTAGTTTTGGCCGACAATCTGACCGCCAGTTGAAGTTCCACGCCAATCTGGAGATTTTTAGTTGATGTGAAACGCCTTCGACGACCTACATATTTGCGGCTTTTTGTCCTCCCAAGCGATATTATTTGGGAATGGGAACTTGGGTGACGCTGCTGCTTTGTCATAGTAATACTGGGCGTCTCTTTAGATGGGTTGAATGCCGGAATAAAAACGAACCTCGCTCGGGAACAGGATGTCGGCGAAACAAGGGCTGACTTTAGTCACTGATAGCACAGGGTACAGGTCGAGAGTAAAATAGCCCGGTGAGCTCGAGATGAAAACTACGAAATGTTGAAATGAGGTACACAGAAAACGAGCTGACTCACAACCACTATCGTCATTCGCCGTGTCCGTGAACCCGGCGGGACTGCGTGGAATTTCACATCCAGGGCGACTTCGAAAGAACTCGGCCGTAGGTCGCGGCTCGAGGCTGAACGGATGCTCTTCGGTGAGTTTCAGCGCTCGTTCCATGGTCGCGTTGCCGGGTACGCGGTAGTCGAACAAAACGCGTGGCTGGTCCTTGCCACTGAGGACAAAAGCCATGTCTGGCAAAAGATGCGCAAACTAACTCGCTGTTACAACTTCATCACAAGGTAGAGACCACTACTCACCGAGCTGAATGTCGCTGGACCGCCGCCCCAATACCTGAAATCCACCCCTTCAGGCATGTGAATTTGGCCGTCTTTGACAACGATAGCACCCGCTTCCCTCACATTATTGCTCAACTGTGCGAAAATTAGCTCTCATACAAGAAAAGCACGAAACGCACGTTGGCCACAATTTCTATCCTCTTCTGAAAGAATAGCGGGTCTACTTGCGCCAGTTTGTAAAACGGCGCAAAGTCGCGAGCAATCTGGTCGTATTCGTCGATCAAGCACAAGTTTTCCTTTGCAAAGGAGAACCACTTGTCGTAGTTGCGGGGTGGCGGGCGTCCAGTCTTGAGTGAATACTTGGCCGCAGCGCGGGAGTACGTGGAAGATTGGCGAGAAATGAGTGAGTCCACGTGGATCCGGGCGGCAACGACAGGGTCGTCCAAGTCAATGCCGACGACCTCGGAAGCCTGTGGAGCCGATTCGGGGTCACTTTATGTGGTCGGAGCGAAGGTAGGCGATGAGAATAATGGCGAGCAGCGTCACCAGCGCGACGAGGATGGGCAGGAGACAACGGAGTCGACTGCATCGCGTCCGTTTCTTGGCACGATGGGGCGTCAAGTCAGGTTCCCGTTCGGGCGGAAGACAGTAAAGGACTGTTGTCGGGGTCGGTTGGGACGGGTGAGTATGGGCGATTGCCCAATTTGCCGAGGGCCCACCACTCCTTGGAGGTCGACATGGAAGAGCGAAAGCAAGCCTAGTGATGGTCATGATTGACAGCGTCTACTAACCCCGCCCGCGTTGTGTTTCAAACGAGCTCTAACCCGTACCATTCACTCTCATTCACTTCCAGATACGAGCAGATTCAGACTCCCGTCTCAACACTCATTCAAGATTTCTTTCGCCCAAAGCGTAAGTATGCAGGCACAACCTTTACATAGCTGCAAATTGGCCCTGGTCGCTCACGTCAAGGCAAGTACCGAAAGACGCAAAATATCTCGAATATGTACGACGCAATCGGCATAGACTGCAGACCCTTTTCGAAAAAAACTGAAGGTTGGGAAACGGCCATCTGATCAGAGTCGACGCGTCTCGGCATCTTGTTCCTCACCAATGACCACAACACCAACTCTCGCCGTCGCCGAGGCTGCCAACGCAGCATTTTCCACCAACTACATTCCAGTTGCAGTCTTTGTCGGAGGCAGCCTCTGGCGTAGGGCAGGCCATGGCAGAGGCATTTGCCCGACAAACCAAGGATTTTGCCCACATTATCATCATCGGACGCAAGCGCCGCCGCAGCTGAGAGAATCCTCGCAGACTTTCCGAAACCAGGACCGCTGGAAACGAGCTCCGGATGGGCACACGAATTTGTTCAGTGCGATGCCACGAGCATCAAGAGTGTACGTGTCGCGTGCGGGGCGCTCCGTGCGCGGCTCGGACGTATCAACTTTCTGGTTATTTCGGCAGGAGGTCCCATGGCCAACTCGATGGTGTTGTCTCAACAGATACCCGAAGGGCTCGATGAATCCTTGGCTATGCGGTAGGTCGCTCGGATTATTTATTGTAAGCGGATTGAACGTGCCCGCAGGTATTTCATGCGCTACACCTTTTTGAAGGAACTCGTGCCGCTGCTTGAATCCGCACGTAAGGAGGGACAGCATGCACATTTTATGACCATCCAGGGTGCTGGTTTCGGTGCCTCTATACCGACCCAGGACCTTGGTCTGCAAGAGGCGAAAAAGCACGCATGGAATTTCACCAAAGGCATGACCCCCGTAGGCTCTCTTTTTTGTATCATCCTCTGGCTGACAGTGTCCAGTCCCTCGTAGCCATTAAACAATTTTGCGCGGAGTCGCGTATAACGATGGATTAGTTGCGGTATGTCTGATTTCAACCTACATCGTTTCAACAGATAATTCAGGTACACAGTACTTTGCTGCAGAGCATCCCAACATCGCGTTCACGCACATCTCTCCGGGCCAAGTCCGCACCGTTGGAGGGGCAATTTCCACCATGGGATGGCTTTTCGCGCCTTTAAAATGGCTCTTCAACACCCTCAAGGCGATTATGGGCACCTCGCAGGATGAAAGCGCCCAGTACATGCTGTATGCGTTGCTGGATTCTTCTGCAGAACGCGGGGTATTCTTCCGGGGGAGCCGCGGTCAAGTCATCAGCTCGCATGTATCCGATGTGGACCACAAGGGCTGGGAGGACTTTGCTCTCCCTACAGCACACAAGGCTGTGAGTGTTTTTCCTAGTGCCAGGCTCCTTGAATTAAAATGTTGGAACAGGGTGTTTTGAATGGGTTTACTCTGAAAGGGTACGGAGGCTCGGATGCGACAGTTTCGGGCTTGATTCAGTATACTGAGAAACTACTCGGCGATATCGAGTGAAAAGGAGGGTGTAGAGCGTATTGAACTATGTAGTAGCCGTGTTTGCCGTTCTCGCGTGGGAGTCATCGCCATCAATGCATCAACTCTCCTTCTGCTCTTCCCTCACCACCGACTCGCCACCCGAGTACTGAACTCGACGCCGCTTGCGATGCCCAGCCTCCAAATGGTTCCACGGAATACCTGTCTCACTTCGGACGCAAAATCTCCTGTCTCCAACATGCCCTGATTCCCCGGGGTCTTTTAAGATTTTCGAGACCCCTCCTATTGCCCAACGACTTTCTGTCTTTTACACCCACCATTGCACTAATATTCCGCCATGCCATTCACCCACATCTCCGCCAGTCTCCCCGATCTCACCGGCCGATTCATCGTCGAGGACACCATCGAGCTTGTCGCTCTACTCGGAAACGGGTCATTCGGGAAGGTCTACAAGGGCTTCCACGTTGAAAACAAAAAGTACTTGGCAGTCAAGTGCATGCCCAGATATGAACCGGACTCTGCCGCCTACCGCGTCCAGGAGCGAGAGCCGACTCTCCACGGGTCGCTCAGCGGCCACGACGGGGTCATCGAGTTCCTCGGTGACTACACCGAGGGGGACTTTGTGTTTGCCGTTCTCGAGTTGGCTGAGGACGGTGACCTCTACTCTGCCATCGTCGACCGGCAGATCTTCGTCGACAACACCCCGCTCATCAAAAACACCATGAACGAGCTCATCGACGCCGTGGACTATCCACCGAGAGGGCATTTTCCATCGGGACCTCAAACCCGAAAACATCCTCTGCGACGCAGATGGGAGCAACATTCGCCTCGCAGACTTTGGCCTCTCCACCCGGGATGAGTTGACCAAGGACTTTGGGTGTGGGACGCAATACTACATCTGCCCAGGTGCGCTGGATTCTTCTTTTGTGAGAATGACTGCTCATACAAACGGTCAGAGTCCATGAACTCAACCTGGGCTAACTACTCCGCCCGCCTGGCCGACCTCTGGGCCTTGAGCGTCATATTCGCTACGATGATCGGCGGCGGCATCCCTTGGACGTCGACTGACGCCGAGGATCCCTACTACTCTGCGTTCTGTAACAACTCAGACTACCTCTACGATGCTCTTCCTATCACAAGGGAAGCGTCGGAATTGCTTGAGCGGTGCTTCCACCCCGAGCCGTGGAAACGCCCGACCCTCATGCAGTTCCGCAAGGCAGTGAACGCGATGGAGTCGTTCACAGACCTGAATCGCGATGTCGTGGCTCCGCCGACATTCCCACCCACGGGCCCGTCTGCCACGCTCGCGCAGAGCTCTAATACACTTTACCACACGGAGTCTTCGTCGTGTTCGACGTCCTCCGTCTACTCTGACTCGTCCGCCGCGTCGGAAGTTTCTACTCCTCCTACTTCCCCACTTTCCTCGGCGGCAGTGGGCGCGTCCCAACCACATCCCAATTAAAGTCGCCACCGCCCAAAACTCACGTCCCATGCTACCGACGTGCCGCGAGTTTCTTACTCGCCAACGATGAGCAGGGTGAGCGGGAATTCGGGATAGAATTGGGTAGAAGGAAAACGGACCTTGTATCTTAGATTTGTATTCGGTAGACAAATGTACCTCTGTTCTGCTCTCTCATGTGTGATGGTTTTGGCGGGGACCAATTACGTCTTCAGTCCTTTCCTCCTCCGGCTCTTGGCGAATAAGGGTCCTCTCTGCTCCTGCCGATGTACGCCGTCGGGATAAAGCTGGCAGTACGGCAGACTGGACTGGCCAGTATCAGCCTCGTCGTCGCGCTCGACTCCAAGAGGACTCGCGATGTGCTGCTCACTGGACGCATTGCGGTCTTGGCTCCGATTTAACCGAGCCCCGAGGTGTGTTTCACAATCCACCACTGAGACTCTATCTCTGATGAGGCACAGTGGGCGTGGTGAATACCCGAAGATCAAGACGACTCTCTGCAATTGAGGACCGGGGCATTCTTGCTGAAAGCGCCTTCATCGTCACCCTCGACGCCCTGAATAAGTACTAAATATCGAAAAGATCTCCTGGCCCGCACAATAGGGCGTGTGCAACTTCCGGCTCGCTATCGACGCCATCGAGTCTCACAGGTGGCGCGATGTCGGGAGCATCTTTGGCACACACGTTCCTGGGCCCTGTGGGTCAACTCTCTCGACGCGGTCAGCTGCCGCCCATCAAGCTGCACCAGGAGTTGCGCCGTGTACGGGAGACGAATCGCACTGGAGAAAGTAGTGTGCCATTAATCCGCTGGTGCGTGCATTTCCTGGAACCTTATTGACTGCCTTGTAAGGAATGGCCTTCCATGTCGAATGAGGCTTAAGAGAGTTCACCCGAGCGGGAAAGCTTGGCAATGGCGCTCGTAACATCGCACCGAGGGAATGCGCGTGGCAAAGAGTTCCGGACAGTAGCAAATAATGATTGCATTGTAATTGTGTACGCTGCGCCAGTTCTTCCCTTCACCAGCGAATACCGGCGAGCCTGCCCCCGCAGCGGGCTGCGCACGGATGACGTTCAACTCGATACCTGATGATACCTGATGGTCCCCTGCGCACGGCTATGCCTCACCTCTTAGACGTCTATGGAGCTTTGACTCCCGGCCCATGTACATATGTACTCATTGACAATTTGACAGGTAAGATGGAAGCTATGCAAGACGGTTCCGCTCGTTCCTGGGACCATACTCCCAGTCGACTATTACAAGCTCTACGATGACGCAGCCTCAACAAATCCACCGGCAAGCGCTCTGTCATTTTTGGACGTTGCCATGTTTGACCTATGATATTGAGCAGAAGTGCGAAAAAAACGGTTTTAGGCCTAGGTCCGTCAAGAAGAGAAGGAGGGCGTCAAGAACAGAATGCATCCTGTGAGATTAGACGCTCCAAGGGCAGATGGTTCAGCGCTTGCTACCCAGCACGCGGGAGTCTTGACTGCATGAAGACAGTGGATGATAGCACCCTGTGTCCGGTGCAAATGGTTGACGGTAGGTAACTGCCCCCTCCATCTCGCTCCTGATTCTCGGATCGCCGCTGCGCAGGGAGGGTCGTAGATCATAGAGAAAAGAGTCTCAACCGGCGGTGGTTCACTCACGTTTCATGAACCCCGCAGTGCTTTTTGGGCAGTCCAGATTCTCAAGTGCTGACTTGCTGTTCTTCGGAGATTCGCCAACTGTTAATTGCGCCAAAATATCCACGAATTATTCAAATACACTCAACTTTCTTAATTCCGACTCTCTATCTGTCCATTCTGGTGACAAGAAACATTTGATCTGCTCAACACCTTACTTCCAGACGTCTCTTTTCAATTGTGTCTTAGCGCGCGCCAAATAACTGACTCCTGGCAGGTTCTCATGTCGTGCGCTGCCGGCAGAGACTGCACCGGGAAACACAGAAATATTTAAACCTCTTATACATCTGCGGCTCCGTGTCCATGGCCCTGACACAACCTGAAAGTTCGGTCCCGTTTCTTCGTCGCGCACGCTCCTCCACAGACGATATGAACGACCCTGAAAAGTTGTCGGATCCCGGTACCCCAGACACGCCTGTTCATCGGCCCAGCACGCGGTACGTTTCTCTTCCTCGAGAAAAAAGAAAAAAGAAGCTGACCTACCCCGACTCAGACGCAGCCAATTCGACTTTTGGGAGTTTGGCTCAAAGCTGCGAGGGTGGCCTCTGATCGTCATCGGAGGCCAGCTGCTCCTCCACGGCGCCGCATGGGCTTTCTTCGCCTCCGTTCAAGTGCACGGAAGCATCCCTGTTGGGCATTCGACCGCAATCTGGATTCGGGACGTTGGGACGCACCCCGTCACGCTAGTATTCACCCAGATAGCCACTCTGCTCGCTGCTTGTTCATCCTTGTGAGTTCATTGTCTGTCCATCTGTATAGTAGCTGACTTATCAGTTTCTTCACATGGGGCGTTCGTGAATCGATCGCCCTCCATCTACACCAAGAAGGGATGTCCCTTTCCACCTATTCGGAAAGCGTCAAAATATCAGCGCGAGGCCTAGTTTTCGACCATCGCAAGCCGAGATGGGTCCTGATATCCATCGTTGTATTCGTTTTGACCGGTGTTCAAACTTCTTGGTAGGTTGTAACCGCTACTCCCGATTTTCGCTGACATGTCGCAGCTTTTCTACTTTGATTACCCCTGGCCCCATTACGAGAAAGACGCCCTTGGTGGGCTCGGAGCTCGACCTCTCCAGTGCTCTTCTCGCAAATTGGGACAACGACACGGCGCTCACGTATTGTGTCAGTGGAATCAGTACGTTGGGCAGATATCCGATCCGTTGAACGACTGCTTACGGTCTATCCAGGCCATCGGTTCGCCTTCATTGGGGGTGAGATAGAGAGTGGATACACGGGAGCAAAGAACTCTATGAACATTCCGAGTTCGCTCACATTCATGGACTGGACATTCAACTCAACCACTGGTAATTTCTGCTCTTCATTCCCTATCCGAATTCAAACATTTCGCAGCTGGGGTCCTTCCGTCCTCACTGAGCAACGTCGAGGCAGTTTCATGGCTCAAAGGAGACAGTCCCTTCCTCCCGGCGAATATTCAACACGTTGGTTTCGTTCCGAATTCGAACGGCTTGTCGTCAAGTTATTCCTTGGAACAACAAGGTGCCTACCGCAGCATTCATTCGAGACAAGCAGCTCACTATATTTGTTTAGGTTTCACGACGGACGTCAGTTGCCAGTTCCAGACCCTCACAAACACCACGACACCAGCCGCGATTCGTACTTCGGACGAGGTAGAGTCGTGGGGCGGAGATGCCGACCTCACACTCCTTGGGTATTCTGGCCTGTCCGTCCACTGTCCTGCACCCGATCAACGTAAGTGTGGCATTGCATTCATCCAAGTTGAATCTGAATTTGTTTCGGGCAGTGAATGAATCCTACACTTTCCACGCGCCGCAAGGAGACTACGTCGTGATGTCTGTGTGCCAGTCAGGAGCAAATTACTGTATGCTTCCATCTCGCAAAGAGGATGGCCACCTGACTGGATTCCAGCGCTGATTTTCTCGACTGGCGGCGTGTACGATTTCCTCGACAACGCAGTGTGCACGATCACTCCTTGGATAACGAGAGTGAACGTAGAGTATTCGGACGGAGAAATCACTTCTGCCAGTATCAGCCCCAATCGGACTGGCAGCGGCGCCGTCTTGGATTCTGTTGGAGGGCCTGCCGGCCGTTCTGCAGTTAATATCATACATTCCCTGATCTGGAACTCTCAGGTACGAACGGCTCCTCTTTCTGTTGACTGTGGATTAAATCCGCTAATAGTCAACGGGATCGAATGTGATGGGAGACCAGTTGTACTCTCTGGTTAACGCATCCCAGGCGCAAGACGATAAATTACTTTCTGTGTTGGTACGTACTCATCCGGGGATTCTTAAAAGTCCCACTCACCAAGGCCTTGCAGGAGGAATACGTTCGCGGAGCTGCCGAGTACAGCGGTTCGGTAAGAACTTGCTCTTGCCATCATCTCGTCAAACTGACCCTTTGAATCACAGGTTCTACGCGCCTGCGCATCGGCAAAAAACAGTGCCTTCTTGCTGGACGATACAGGCATTCCCACCAACATGACGACGCCCACCACCGGCACGTTTAACGTGCAGACCTACGGCTGGACACACGCCTCAGCGACGACTTTCTGGGTGCTCATCCCAGGTACCCTCGTAGCCTTGCTCACCATCGCCATCGTTCTTGCTACAGTGAGAGCTCACAACGGCGATCGAGCGGAAGCGTATTTTAATCCCGCAAACCCCATTCACGTTATGGGTGCCTCTGCGACAGGTGGACTGGGTGATATCTTTGTGGGTCATGGGGGAAAACAGCTCACGGGTGTTGAGGATGTCAAGGTCGTCCTGTCGTCTGTCCCAGGCCAACTCCCAGCTTTCGCCAGAAGTTCTGTTTGATTAGTTTGTTGTACCTCACTCGTTCGTTGTCTGCGTGGAACCGCGCTGTGATTTAGTATGCAGCTACGACTATAATTCGAGACCTGAAAATTCATTCCGTTGGTGTAAAATCTATCCAGAAGCACTGTTATTAGCTGTAGGCTGCCATGAGTATCGGAGAGCACATGAGCACGAGTAACGCACGCAAATCATCCTTCCACATCCTTCAACTCCGCCCATGGCGGGAGACCGAAGAAACCTGGTAGGGCTTCCCATACCTTGATGCGACTTGCTTGATAAGCTCCCTTGCCGGCTTCATTACATGCATCGCAGATGCCATGGTCTTCTGACCAAGCTGAATCCCAGTAAAAGAGCCCAAAAAAATCCGGCACGTCCCTTTTCTCATCCCAAGCCAACCAGCGACGCAGCGCATGGCACCCCTTTGTGCATTTGGATCTCTGCTTACACGATTCAGCAGGGATTATATCGTCATTGTCCAACCAGGCGTAGGTTTTGTTCTGGAAGGCGAGGACGGGTTGAAAACCGATGGTCAAAGACTGCACGATGTTTGGAGCTAGGGTGACACGGGAGCCATCGAGCCGTCGAAGTCCCTTGAATATGTTTTCCTGCGCCAGTTGTTCTCTAAAAACACGAGCATAAAAATGGTACTTACAAGCGTTTTTTCGCCCATGCATAAATATGCTAGCACTGGGATGCTAGTGTGTATTCCCAACTCATACACTAGATTCAAAAAGTCGAACAGCACTCCGTCGGCACCCACTATTTGCTCTATGGCGTCAAAGTCCTCCAAGGTCGTCGGATATTCCCCGTGAATGCGTCTGGTCGCACTGGATTCCGCAGCGTGAATGGCGTACTTCCGGCCCAGTCTCAGCAGGGCCGCTATCACGTCGAAAGGAAGGCGTTCTTCGACTTCAAATCTGGGAAAGAATTAAGAGGAGGAGGGAAATTATCACACGGATTACTTACCTATACAGGATGTCAAGCTTCAAGCAGCAGCTCCCAGTCTTTGGCTTTGTCGCCAGAAAGCAGCACGAGTGGACAGCCATCTACTAGGGGCTCGCCCGGAGGCTGGGGGACGGAGAACATATCCGCAAAGACGCTGGATTGGGTGGCAAGAACGTCTCGATTGACACGAAATTGGGTGCATTCGGCTTGCAGGACGATGTCGCCGAAAGGCTTCCAGATGTGGGAGCGACTCGGGGTTGTGTCTTCCGTGGGCGAGGATTGTCTCCGTCGCTTGGCAGGGGGAGGTGCGTCCGACATCTTGGTCGTCGTTCAGAAAAAGAAGGATTAGGTAGCCATCAAAAGGATCAACGGCTTGGACAATGACCATCCCGCCGCCTTCGCTGACGACCAACCCACGGGACAATCTACTGCTCACCACGATGGAATATGCCGCCGCGGACTCAATCCGTGTCTCACTCTGATCAGCACCCCCTCTCGCCTTGAAAAAACATCCCTGTCTCACTCCCAAGTATTTAAGACGACCCCCGGTTCAAATGACCCTCTATCTCTAACCACTATCATCGACTACTCAAGACATCCCTCGTTACGACTATCCACGACCTCTTCAAGATTATCTCTACCAACATTCCACCACCATGCCTTCCTCCTCCGCATCCGACCTCCTTCCCGACCTGACGAGGCACTTCGTCGACGACGGTTCCGTCCAACTCCTCTCCCTCATTGGCTCCGGGGGCTACGGAAAAGTCTACAAGGCCTGGGACGGCGACATCAAAGAGCATGTCGCCGTCAAGGTCATGCCTACCTACGAACCCGGCTCCCGCTCCGCCCGCGCCCAGGCGAATGAGCTGGAGCTGCACCAGATGCTCAATGGGCAGCCCGGCGTCGTCACTCTCATTCGGTATTTCACAGAGGACGACCTTCTCTTTGTCGTCCTCGAGCTCGCCGCCGACGACCTCGCGGCTGCAATCAGCGAGCGTCGGGTCTTCCACAACAACACACCCCTCATCAAGAACACTCTCGGCGAGCTCATCGACGCCGTTGAACGCATGCACGAGTGCGGCGTCTATCATAGGGATATCAAGCCGCAGAATATCCTTTGCGACGCCGAGGGCTCCCATATCCGCCTGGCGGACTTTGGTCTCGCTACGCGCGACGAGCTCTCCCAGCAGCTCGGGTGCGGTACCCGCATCTACATGAGTCCGGGTTTGTTCCTCTCTCTACCCCTGTCTTGTTCCCTCCTTATCCATCACACAGAATCCCTCAACCCGACGAAGGACTCGTACTCCCCGCGCCAGTCTGACCTTTGGGCACTCGCCATTCTGTTCACGATTATGATTTGTGAACGGACCCCGTGGCAGTCCGCCGAGCCCACCGATACTGGATTCGCCGCGTTCTGCGACGACCCTTGCTATCTATTGGATGCGCTCCCTATCACCCGACCCACCTTCCACTTGCTGGAGCGCTGCTTTCACCCAGACCCTCTCGAGCGTCCCAGCCTCGAGCAGTTTCGGGACGCTATCAGCGGCATCGAGGTCTTCACCGAGACGCCTCGCGCCAGTGCCCCTCCACTGTCGACGGGCGAGTGGGCTGTCGCGTCTGCACCCAACTCGGAAGCGGAAGCCGCCCTGCGCCTCGCCGCCGTACCCATGATCCCACGGCGTCGCAACGCGCCTCGCATTCAGTTCTCATCTTCCTCATCCTCCTCATCCACCTCGAACTCGGACGCGTCCATCCCTGCGACGTGCTCCACACCCCCTACCTCTCCCGCCTCGTTGCCCGAGGAGGGCCTCTCGTGCTCCATCGCCGAGCACAAACCCTTGGCGCTGACCACAAGGGTCGCCGTCACCGTCGCGCAGAAGGGACGCCCCATACTCCCGACTTGCCGTCAGTTTCGACTCGCGGCCAAGAAGCAGAATTAGCAGAAAACACCCAAAAAAATTGAATAAAGTCAGGATATCTACGTCTGTACTTGTCCCAGCGAATGAATGAATGAATTTTACACTTTTGAATACAAATACAGCTACTTGCCACCCTTGGCCCCAACCCAATACGACCCATTCGGCCACTCAAACTCTGCAATGCTCGTCTTGTGCATCTCGATACTGTACCCCTCGCCGGGGTTGTTGGGCACGTTATACCTCCCATTCTTATTGATCGAGCACGGGGTGACGAAATGCTCGTGTAGGTGGTCCACAAACTCGAGGACGTTGCGCTCCATGGTCCCCGATACGGCGATATAGTCGATGAGGGAGAGGTGGATGACGTACTCGCAGAGGCCGACACCAGCCGGCATGCGGGCAGACGGGGACAGCCGAATTTGGCAGCCATAGGAGGACGGAGAGGACCTCGCTGACGCCTGCGAGGCGGCACGAGTCGATCTGCACGACGTCGATGGCTTCAGCTTGTAAAAGCTGCTTGAAGACCATACGGTTATGCGCGTGCTCGCCGGTGGCCACGCCGATGCCGTATGGGGCGAGGGCTTTACGGATGGCGGCGTGCCCGAGGATGTCGTCTGGCGCCGTGGGCTCCTCGATGAACCAGGGCTTGATGTCCTGCAAGCCCTTGACGTACTCGATCGCCTGCGGGACGTCCCAGACCTGGTTGGCGTCGACCATGAGCACTGCACCTGTAGGGCCCGCGTTCTTGCCCTGTAGCCCGGCGCTGTTGGGATCGCGTGGGGGCATGTTGGCGGGCAGGTACTGGGGGTCGTCGATGATGGAGCGGATGATCTTGCCACGGCGCAGATCGTTGGAGAGGTCGGCGCCAACTTTCATTTTGAAGTGGTTGAAGCCGGCGGCGACGGCTTCCTGCGTGAGGCGGGCGACTTTTTCGTCCGTGTAGCCGAGCCAGCCGGCAGAGGTGACGTAGGCGGGGTACCCCACATCGCGGACGGTGGCCTCACGCTCCTTCTTGCCCGCCTCCTTCTCTTTGAGCATCGCAAGGGCCTCTTCTTTGGTGATGGCGTCAGAGATGTACCGGAAGGCGGTCGCATTGACGAGCTCCTCGGGCGTGAAATCGACGACGAGCTTCCAGAGGGGTTTCTGACGCGATCGGGCGTACATGTCCCAAACCGCGTTGTTGACCGCGCCAGACGCGATGTGAATGACGCCCTTTTCAGGACCGATCCTGTACTCATCGTTAGTATGCAAAACGAAAGAATCTAGCCACGCGCACCATCGTAGCTGTGGGTCCGCCATCATAAAGTCCCAAGTCTTGCCCATATTCGCAAAGAGTTCCTCCGTGTCCTTGCCCACAAGTCGATTCGCGACCTCGTTAATCGCAATACACACGATGTCGTTGCCGCGTCCGATAGTAAAAGTCATGCCGTGGCCGACGAGGTCCGAGTCGGTGAGGAGGGTAATATACGCGGACGAGTAGTCGCACTCGGTGTTCATGGCGTCGGTGCCATCGCCCGTCAGCGACGTCGGGAACCGCACGTCGTGGATCTCAAAGCCAGTGATCTTGGTCATGAGAGGGAGATGGAGGAGAGGGTGGTCACTGGTCGAGGTCGCGACTTTTTAAGCTTCCGGTGACGGTCCGGATAGGCGCCGGGCCGGCGGGCCGGCGGGCCCATGCTGCCGCTGACCCCTATCAGACATACGCCTACAAACTCAAACTGAGTGCATGATTTTCACTGAGGAAGAACCTCGGACTATGAGAAGCAAAGCAAGCTGCATGTGCTCTAACGAGGAATAACCTAGGCTACCGAAATTCAGACGGTATCTACGAACCCTTGGCAATCCTAACCCGTCCATGAGCAATGAATAAACCAAAACACGATCACGCACTTTTCCAACCCAGTCGCATCGCCATTGAACAGATCCTGGTCACCCGGGTTCGCACCACTGTCCGCGTCTTGCCAGAATGTGGTGTAGCTAGGCATCGTCATGATCCAAGTCTGAAAAACGCAACGAGCACACACCTCCACCCAGCAGGCAACGTCCCGATGCTTGACGCATAACGGGCGATCCAGAGTGGGTTGTTAGCTCCAAAGGCAGCACTATTCCCGGTACACGTCGTCCACCAATCCGTGGTAGTGTAAATCACGGGATACCTGTCCGACCACCGTTATCTCGACAGCCAAATCAAACAAAGTCAAAGAACCTGGTAGTAGCCGCATGGTACGTCGCTGAGAAATCTGAAATCCAGGAAACCATGGCAGATGCACTGAGACCGTAGCATTCTGCTCCACTTGGATTGTCTTGAAACGTATCAGTGATTCGTTCATTAATTTAATTGAAGATACCTACACTCAATATCCAACGCCCCAGGAAGCGTAATCCCATCCGCACTCCACCCGCCCCCGTGCGCGAGGAAGTAATTTGCCTGCGTCGCCCCAGAACTGCTATCCGGGTGCGCAAAGTGGTACGCTCCGCGGATGAGCCCGGCGTTCGTAGCGCCCGTGTATTGGGAGCTGAACGTCGAGCTGATGAAGGCTAGATTCCACTCAGCTGAGAAAAAGAGGGAAGATGAAGAGGACTCACTGGTCCCCTCGGTCGCCTTGATATACGCAAAAGACACGCCGTTGGCTTTGACGGTGTTCCAGTTGACGTCGGTTTGATAGTCCGAGACGTCGATGCCCTGCGGTTGTGCCGCGCGGTCTTTAAAGACGACCGCAGCGCCGACGAAGAGGACCGCAGAGAGAATAATCGCAGCAAGGAGGTTCATTGAGCGTTGAGCGGAAGAGTTGGCGGAGCGTATTTATCTGAACCAGATAGTATACATAAATAGCATGACCCGCCGCTATCGATACCATGCAGACAAAGTCATTAATCTGTCCAAAGAAGTTGAAAGTGATGGAAGACGTGAGCTGCCTTCGTCATGCGACCTAGCAAGAGCATGCTTTGTGGAGTGTGTGCGACAGAGAGAGATTGCCAGCGTTCAAGACGCTCCAAAGTGACAACTGGGAGTCGACCGGGATACTAGAGAGCGCGCGTCGAGTGCTCAGCGACTTGAGACCTTCTGACCGCAAGCGGCTGTCTGCGGGCGTGAAAAATTGGTGGTGGAAAGATGAAGGCAGAGGAAACAAACGGCGATATGGTCACATGACCCTCATATCCTGCCATCAAGCGGGCGCACGTTCCTGACGTTCTGAGATCCGGATGATTTTTTTTTTTTTGGCCAAATGCTAAGTAAGTAGGCCGATGACCCAACGTCCAGGAATGTGGCTCGAAATCCTGGATACCTAGATACGAAAACCATTTCTCAACCACGAGAATTCGCAACCGTGGGAATTGTTCTGATGGGAGGTTGAAATTTCAAACGGGTCTTGTTCTCGTCCACCATCCTCGTTGCTTTCGTTCTCGTGCCTTCAAAATTGAAGCGGCTAATACTGACGATGAGTTCTCTCGCCTCTTGCCTGCTGTCTTCTCCGTATTCCTCACGCAGAAAAACTGGCTGAGCAGTTCACCGCGGGAAACCAGTACTCAGCAGCCTATTCCAGTCCAGGAAACGGGCTCGTCTTCCGCAGCAGCCACGCGTAGGAAGCATTCCTGCTGCGCATATCACCATATTGGGCATTCGTGGGTAGTCCTTCCCGTTCGGGCAATTCGGCCACCACGCTCCAATGGGCCCGGATTTTCCTCCTTCTCGACATCCCGCCGAAACAGACTAGGAGAGTCGGCCCGTGGATTTACGCCGAACTGCCGTCAGTCCTGGCCGAGGGTTAAAATGGACTGTATACATTTCGGTGTCCGCATGTACTCTTTTCTTTCCACGGTGGAGTTGTAAGCGGCCTAAATTCTCCCTCGATCAACCGGGCCAAGACGGTTGTCAATATAAATGAGTGCCGGTCATAGCACGATTTTTCTCAGCACCCCCACTCTCAAGACACCCTACACTACCCCCTACACTAAACTCTAGACATGTCGCATGGCCAAGGCGGAGGAGGGGGAGGAGCAGACGCTGCACCCGAGGCAGCGGACGGTGCAGGCGACGCTGGCGGCGGTGGAAACGGCGGGGGCACGGTGCAATTCACGTTCGGGCTCAATCCAATCGAGGTCAAGGCGCGCAAGCATGCACTCCTCTGCGCCATCGGCTTCCTCATCCTCCTCCCTCTCGGCGTTCTCTTGGCGCGGTATGCCCGGACGTTCACACGACGGTGAGCACTCCCTCCATCCTTCTGCCCCACTGTCTCACAAGTTCAAGATGGTTCTGGGGGCACGCAATAATCCAACTGCTCATCTCCGGCCCCGTCATCTTCGTCGGGATCGCTCTAGGCCACCAACTTTCCAACGAACTCGAATTCAACGAAATGCACGACCCACATCAAAACATCGGCATCGCCCTCATCGCGCTTTACGGAACCCAACTCCTCCTCGGCATCTTCATCCACTTCGTCAAGTTGCCCGGGCTCTTTAGAGGACATCGCCCTCCGTGGAACTACATCCACGTCGCGTTGGGACTCGCGATTCTGGCGTTGGCGGCGTATCAAGTGCATTATGGGCTCAACACCGAGTGGCCGTTTGCCACGGGCAACTTGCACCACATACCCGGCTCGGCGATGCATGCGTGGCTTGCACTGATTATCGTACGTTTTTCAATCATCTTTTTCTTGATAGGAGAATGGGACTGAATCAAACAACAGATATTCTGGGTTCTCTACTTTATCGGTATGACACTCCTGCCGAGACAGTTCAAGGCAGAGGCGGCGGGCAGGGAGCGGGCGAGGGTGTTGGCTAAAGAGACTGGACATACACATGAGGGCGACCTTCCTGCAAATGCTGCATGAAGACGAGATGAGAGATTTTCTTGAACCTAGAGTACTCTGGCGTTTCAGATTCAACGATTGTATATATGTAAATGCTTGATTCACGTCACCCTTCTTGCTGTTCAAGTGGAGCCCAACTGCCCCGGGTTCGCAAGTTCCGAATCTCGGAAAGTCTGGATAACGAAAGCATAAACACCGGTTCCATGAATAAACTCGAGCCCGCCCGTTGTCCGTTCGCCCTAAGCCTTCCATCCACTTACTTCTTGGAGTTCTTGCCCGCCCCCTTCGGCACAAACATCCTCCGCGCACGCCACTTGGCTCCAGGCCGTTCAACAAGGTCAATCCCAACCGCTTGAAACTTCTCCGCCCACTCGACCCATGGACTCTTGACCAGTTCACTTCTACGCACAATACGATCAGCATTCAGTCTCTGGACTCGGGCAGGCCACATACTCTGGAATGTTCCATCTAAACAGCGGATGCTCGATTTCTCTCAGAGCGGGAAACGGCTTGCGGTCAAACTGTGAGAGGAGGGTCTTTGGTTGAGCGTTCCCGTTTTGATCGACCCTGGTGAGTGCATGTTGTTAACAGGATAAACGAAGGATTAATCGGATACAAACTCACGAGTCGCGGTATAACGTCTTGAATACGATGCGTTCCAACGAAGCGTGCTCGGCACACTCGTTGAAAGTCTCTCCAAGCCATCGCATCTTTCCCTTCTTGCTATTAGTAAAGGTGCGTATTTAGCGGAAATATACCTTTTTTGTTTCGCAAGGAATGACGAGAAGCTGAATTGCTGGACAGTGATTGAAAATCTCCAAATCCAACGACCCATCCGAAATAATCAGCTGCTCGAGCTTGCTTCCGTGCTTTTCAAAAAATTCGTGGCTGCCCGAAGCTTTAGATGCAGTGAGAATGACGCTGCGGAGTGCAGGAAGTCTGATTGTACGAGGTTTAGTGAAAATAATGGCTGCAAACCAACACGTACCGCATCCGCGCCATCACAGCGTAAAACGACGCGTCCGCGTTGACGAAAGCGACTTCATGTAACATCTCAAACGCGTCCACAGGCGTCAATTCAGGATTGAACTTGGCCTCAGAGTTCCACCCAAAGTACTCCATCCGGGTGAATCGCGAAAAACGAGAAGGATCCGCGACTTTGGACGCCTTTTGGACGAGGAGTCCCTGGAAGATATCGAGAGTCGCACTGCAGCGGACGCTCAATTCGTCAAACATCTTCCACGATATGACAGCGCCGTTGGAAGTGACACCCTGCAGTCGCGGAAGTCGTGGAAGGATGTTTTGAGCGTGCTCCGGCTTCTTGAAGGTCAGACTCTCGAAGTAGACTCGGCTCACGAGCAGCCCGAGACTGGGATCTTTCTCCAGTCGTTGGGCAAACAGGCTGGCTCGCGATAAGGAAGCGAAGCGGAGAGTCTTGTAAAGGAAGGGGATTCCGAGTCGCTGCCATGCGAGGTATTGAGAACGGCAAGAATGAATGGGAGCAGAACTGACCGAAAATCGTTTGCACACGAGGAGCGGGCGCAAAACTCTTGGAGTATTGTCGAAGATCGTGCCCGGGTGAAGGTTTAAAAGGCCGAACATGAAATCATGGTGGTTGACAACCTCCGGGTTATGGGTCAACCGTGCGAGAGGTCGTTCGTAATTCTGGCTATAGAGTTTGTCTTCTCGCTCAAAGACGAATGAGAGGACACGCCGCCAAATGGCGTCCTCTAGTTGTGGGTCCGCGGCAAGTTGCAGTGGATAGATGAATGGGGTAGTCGGCACTACATCGAAGAGACTATAGGAAGTCAGTGCGCTGAACGATAAAAAAGAGGCCACATACTCGGCGTTGAGAAGGGTTGCAAGTCTTGTATCACGTTGCACAGCCTGGAAAAATTCAGGCGGAAGAGCCTTAGAAGCCCGCGCTTTGGGCCGAATTTCTCGCAAAGAAGGGTTTTGGATGATGGTCGACAGGTATGTCGGTATGTTACCATCGTGGAATAGGCTCGACTCAAAGCCTGAGAGCACCAGGGTACGGAGGCCGTGCGCCTCCCTCAACGGCTTGGAAAACGTTTCGTTGTGCGAATAGACGTCGGGGAATATGAACGAGTCATGTGGCATTTCAAACGTCGTCTAACAGTGTATGGGCGAATGAGGAAGAAGGTTAACTGGCGACATACGAGATTGGTCCATTTGGGAATATATTCCACCAGCACCTGGACGATATTGCGCACCGACTTGCCGGGGTCGACGGAGAAGGGGGGATAGATGAGAATGACACGAGCGGGATTGATGAGCGGAAGACCGCGACACAAGCCCGAGGCGCTTTCCCCTTTTCTCAAATCATCGAGGGAGATGCATATGTCCCGCAGATTTTCGGCAGTCTGCAGGATCCTGTGGAGTGCGACGGTGGGACCGCCCTCGAGGCGTAATTTCTTGATGAATTTGCCAAGGCCCGGGTTGGCTTTGAGCGCCAGTTCGAGTGCCTGAGTTTGGCCTCTGCTTCGGAGGATCACGACGCCGTACAGCAGAGGGGTGGCTACGCGCAGCCATGACTTGGACACGAGCAGGATGGCCGAGCTCGATTGGATGGGAGGTACGAATGGAGAGCGAAGGGATGGAGTAGAGAAGTCGTCCTCGAAGACGGCAAGAGCGGGAGAGAGTATCTCGTGGATTATTTCGTCCGGTACATGACGAGGCATGGCGAGTCGTGCGGCCTCAAGTAAAAGCGCGTCAGCTTTGGGCCAGGAGGTGTTTCTCGGTTCCAGCGGTACTCGCGAGTCGCAGGCGAGTGGCAAGTTGGTGGCAAGTGGGATGTGGGAGCGATCAGAATGCAGCACGACCAAACAAAATCGCTTACCTCATCCGCTCATTCTCGTCCAATCTGAGTCGTCGCGAGGTGCCCTAGGAGGTGGCTTCACTTCCTTGTCTACAGCCAGGCGGTCTCGTTTAAAATGCCTTTAATACGAAATAAACTTGACACCACGTCAACAGATGTTGGAACTTGGGCGCGAGGGTTCAAATTGCCCAGGGAGGTACTATTTGCCCGTCTTCAAATTGAACCCTACTCCGCCCGCCAATTTCTCTATGAACGATTCCATATCCTGCTCCTGGACCAAGGCGGTGTGGTCGAATTCGTCCGAGATTCCGGGGTCATAGGTTTCTGGGATTTGGGTAAAGCTCGGGTTCGGTTAGTCTCTCGTAGACAGACTAGGATACAGCTGACGAGCAAGTTGTAGCTGTATGTAGGGTTCCGTGGTGGGTTGGTAATTGGGAACGCGCAGAGCGGCATGGGGTGAGTCATTTCTCCGATTGTAAGAACATGAATTTACAGCTAAGGACTAGTCTGCTCGCACTAATTATGTTTTATTGATTCGCCGATGAAAGACAAGCTACTGGCCTCAAACCTCAATCCTTTTGTGCCATTATCCAGTGGAACCGCTCCTCGAATCGGCCGACCTTCTCCACATCGACCTCGTCGATGACGAGGGTAAAGCCAAGGACGTCCTTGCGAAATAAATCCCTTGTCCCCTCTACCCCGCGTCCGCTCGAGAACATCGTTACCCCCGGCTGAAACCACCCTTCCCTAGTCACATCGCCTTCCTCGAATTGAAAGTTGGCAAGGAACCACCCGCGAGGCTTGAGCCAGCCTTTGATCTTCTCAATCATGAGCGCCTGCTCTTCTTTCGGGAGATGGAAGATGGAGTAGAAGCCCAGAACGGCGTCGAACGTCTCGGGCTCGAAGGACAGAGTGAGCATGTCGCCGTGGATGAGGGTCGCGGAGGGTATGTGTTGGCGGGCGAGCTCGATTTGGGATGCTGAGATGTCGTTTCCTGTGACGGCGAGCCCGTGCGAGATGAGGGTTTGTGTGGCGGGGACACCGGCGCCGCAGCCCAGCTCGAGGACGGACGCGCCCGGAGGTAACTTGGTGACCAGGTCCGCGATGTAGTTCATCCGGGTTGTTGTCGGTCGGGGACCAGACCTTGAGATACGTGTCTGAATTAGGATAGAAAGAGAGACGGAGGATGTATTACCAGGCAAGATATTTGTCTGCGACGAGGTCATATCCTTGTTCGACGTGCGATTTGGGGTTTTCGAGAGCGGAAGACATGGTCTGGGAGAAAGTGATCGAGTCACTTTGATCATTACAGGGGTACATCCGTCCAAAAGCGGAAGATGTTCGCATTACAGAATTTTACGTTGAGGCAAACGGCAATCAGCCTGCCGTCTGATACTTCTTGGAATGAACCTGAATAAACTCATTCCTTGTTCTTCAATTAGCATGGAACGGACCTGACATCCTTTCGGGGAAATCTAATGAAACCATTCGAACAGTTCCTCTCTTTCAACGGCTGCCGGAAATATACACGGTGTCATTGCGCGCAGTGGAGATCAAAAGATAGTCGCCCGCAGTGCCTGAAGCGAATTTGGCACAAGTCTCCACGAAAATACGCCGTTACACACGAAGGAAGGATTTATTCAGAGCGACAGACAGAAAGGCTACTAATACATTTGGGATTTCGAGAGACGCTACAGAATGGCCATCAGAGTCCAAGGGGTCACAAACACGAATCGAAGAGCTTGTTGATACAGGAGTGGGTGGTTGGATATAGGTACGTTCGATCTGCATGATCGAGTGCAAATTTGGGTGCCTTGTATAAAGTCGCAGGCAGGCGGGGTATGGTCGAATAAAGAGCGGATATTATTTTGTGCAGCGACAAAACAGCGCGGCGTATTAACTCGGATGGTGGTGGGACGAAGGATAGTGGGGGTGGCCCTGGTGGGACTGCGGGTAAGGCACATATGGCGTTTCTTGCTCGTTATTGCTGGCCGGAGGCCAGGCGGGGTGACCGTGGCTGGGGGATATGGAAGAGCGAAACTGCTCCTGGCGCGAGCGGCTGCTAATGGGCTGCTCGATGGGGCTGAGGGAGCCCTCGTGATGGGTTCGTCGATAAGACGTAGGCGAAAGATGGCGCGATCCGGACGTGGACGCGTACGGGGAGATCGGCGTGGTGACCGATAGCGGTTGTTGTGAATAAGGATTGTGCGTGACGATGGGTGTCAATGGGATGTTTAAACGAGTAGTGATTATGTCGGGGAATTGTGTAAAGAACAACGCAGCGACCAGTAGGGCGCTGGAGTGTTCGGTGGGAATAATAACGATCCCACTAGTAGGGAAATCATCGTTGCCCCAACCCGCGATGGCAACCTGTGGAGAATCAACAGCCATTCGATGCTATAGTTATTCCACGCACGATTTGTTGTTCGAATAAAATTCGGGATAAAGAGCGGAAGTTGGTCGTATTAACCACATTTTCATCGGGATTGGCAAGACGGTCGGGCATAAACGTGGAAATCGGCGGAGAATGCTGCTGGATCCACGCGCGAACCTCCCTCAAGATGGGACGCCCGTGGTGCAGCTGGGCAAAGAACTGGGTCGGCCACCGACGAATGTCGCTGTGAGAACAGACAGTGAGCTGCTGAGCAATGACGGAATGGCGCAGACCAGCGCACCTGTCACCGTCAGTCTCGACCGCCGTCACACGAATCTCCTGGCTGCCCCCCGGATCCGACGACCTCATCCCCCTCACGGTGAGGGTCCCACGCCACGGCCTGCCTGCAGAGGCAGTTTGCGCCTGTGTCGATGGGGGCGGGATGAAGTTGTCGAGATGAGTGGGTAGACGGAAAACCATTGGGAAAAGGGTGATAAAAACGAGGTCATCTTTCTCTTCGGACCTTTAACCGTTTGCCGCTTCGGGGGTCACATAATCCATCGAGAGGGTAGCTATGAAAACCATTAAGGAACGACGCATCACCATCACCGTGTTCGAGAAGCAAGCCGATAGCGAGCATGGATACCGACAACGTTCGAGGACCCGACCCGCGAAAACTTGAAGGGGTAAGGTCAAGGACCACATACTTACGTCATAGAGATTGTCTCTTGATTTGCCCTGAACTGCGCGCATCCAAACCTAAAATCACAAGCCTACAAAATTTCACCGAAAATCAGCGAAATTCATCCCAGCTCCATGTCGAGTACCCACCTTGCCCGACCCCCAAACGACCCAGCACATGGCCCTTCCTCCCTCCTTTGCTCTCGCCCCCCGGAACCACGGCGGCCCGTCTCATAACGACGACAAAATTGACTTGGTCCTTCTCGCAGTTACGGCAGACGCACGGCGTCGTCGGTCGTCGGTTCGAGCAACGGAACAAAGCCACGTTTCGCGTCGTCAAGGATCCCCCGCACCGGGACGGGATCGGATGACGGGATGCGACGGTCCCGTACCCACGTGGCCCTCAACATATGGCATTTCTCTGACGGTTGTATTTGGCTTTATGAAAAGAAGTTTTCCAAACCCTCTAGCCATGACGACCCTCAATTAAGGGCCCCGCCATGGTCAACTCGGACCAGTGGCTACGGTGCGTGGGGTTTAAACTGCTTCATGCGTTTAATTCCTTGTCAACGAAGGGAAGGGTACAATGGTCTTTGGGTCTTCGACGCTCTGAGCCTAAAATGTCCAACATTGCAACGCCGCCTACGCGCTTCTCGTCGCAATTCTCGATGCGCGTCGCTTGGGCACCGGCGATGAATGGGCCGACTCGAGCTGTAAATGTTTTCATTCAGCGCTCGCACGCGAAGAGACATCGCTGACTGACCTTGTCCTCCAATTTGGCCAAGCTCGCCATCTGAGCTGTCCTGAGTTGGGAAACCGCCTCCTTGAGCCCCTGGATCGTCAACTCATCGGTTTCCTTCGCTGCCTGCACTTCCAGAAGCTCGCCCTCAACCTCCTCCACCAAGGCGATTGCACCCGCCCTCTCAGTTTCCAGCCTCTCACCCCGGCGTTGCTCATTCTCAAGCGCAGTCGTCAGCCGACTCACATCACCCTCGAGACGTCCCGCTTGTGCCGCTAGCTCCTCCTGCGCGGTCAACAGTTCCCGCGTGAGACGGTCGACGTCGCTCCGAGCCGACGCCAGCATGCATTCCTTATCGGCCATGTCCGCATTATGTGCGGATACAGATTCGACCAGAGTCTGCTCCAGTTGGCGTACCTGCTCGTCGAGTTGCTGGATTTGCTGGTCCTTGTCCTTGATCAAGTCTCTCGCCTCGCCCTCCACCCGCGCAAGGTCTGTAATCAGCGTCGCCTTGGCGGCGTCAGAGGCAGCCAGTTGATCACGGAGTCCGCCATTGTCATCCCGTGCGACCCCAATCGCCTTCTGCAACTCCTGCTCCGCCGAACTTGCCTCGATAAGCCGCGCGTCCCGGTCGAGCAACTGCCCCTCGAGCCCCCGGATGCGGTCTGCCATCTGCACGCCCTCGGCCTTGCGCAAGTCAGCCTCCCCCCGCACGGTGTTCAGGCTGTTCTCAAGGATCCCAGCATTGAGCCGCGAGGTCTCGAGCTCGCTCTGCGTCTGCACCAACTGGTCCTGAACACGCTGCACCTCGGTGATCCGTGCTGAAAGCGCATCATCCAGTGCCGAAATCTGCTTCAAGGCCTCGGCCCCCGCCCGCGCGGACGTCTCCAACTCCTTCTTCATGTCCACTAGCTTGGTGTCAAGACCCGAGCCCCGGGCCTCGGCGTCACGGAGCTTCGTCGTCAACTCATCGCGTTCAGCCAGGCACCGCCCGACTTTGTCCGCTAACTCCGCTTTCACGCGCTCGAGGGAAGAGATTGAGGAAGTGTGGGATGCGATGAGGCCGTCTTTCTCGAGGAGACGCGCGGTGTAGGTGGTGAGCTCAGTCTGCAGGGTATCAATGCGAGCGTTCTTAGTCGAGAGTTCGAGTGCGAGTTCGGATAGTTTGTGTTCTAGTTGTTCAGTGCCGCTCGGGCGATCAAGAGAGAAAGTCTAGAAGAGTTCTAGAAGGAGCGGAAAAATAGAGGACGGAACACACCGTTTGTTTGTTCTTTGCCGGCGTCGCATCGGGAGTAACAAGAGGGTTTGTAAAATGGACAGGAACGCATTCATCCATCGCAATATCATTGTATTCACTGTTCGCATCGAGCTCGGTGGGCGCAGGCGTGGGCTGTTTACTCAGTTGGTCAATAAAAGATCCTGATTGTGTGCGGATGACGGCGTTGTGCGGGGTCAAGGACAATACCATCGTCGTATCACTGAGTCGAATGGGTGAGCATGATATCGCGGCTAATGTGGACCCATAAGGACACATACACGTACGGAGGATCATCGTGATCGTAGCTTTGGTCGGCAAGTTGACCGCGTAGATCGTTTATCTCATCCTCCTTGTGCTGGAGAATCTCCTTTAGGCGCGCGAGTTCTTCGCTCTCGTCATCGTCGAGGACCGTGAGCGGAGATTCGGCACGCAGCCGATCGGCCTCGCGAGCGCGTTCGAGGATGGTGATCTCCTCGACGAGCTGTGCCTTGGTTTTGTACGTAGAGATGGTGGACATCCGAGGGCGCTTGGAGGACTTGGGCGGGACGTATTCATCGCCTTCTTCGTCGTCGGAGCCGTCTGTGTGGCGAAGACGCTTCGTGGCGGGGACAGCCACCGGATGGGTAACTTGTTTCCAAAGTAAATCTTCTTGTTCCGTCGAGAGGCTCTCAGTACCGGGAAGCTGAAGGAAGAGTCGCGCACTGGCGATGCTACAAAAGATGAGTTGAAGAATGGGAAAGCGTGGTCGGGACGTACCGTTTCTTTCCATTCGGAGTCAAAATGTAGGACGCAGATTCTGTGGGCGAGGGGGCGAGAATACCGTCCTCTTCCTGTAGGAAGCTGATCAGAGACGGAAGCGCAGAGGATGATGAAAGACGCACAAGACGGTGAACCGTTCTCGTCACCCAAGACTTCCAATTCGGACCCAACTTGTCCTTTCTGCCGTTGGCGGTCTTCTGTACCTGAGTTCTGAGTGAAGCAAGATGTATCGCGTGTTTTTTGTGCTCCCGCTGAATCTGCGAGAAGGATTGGAGAACGCCTGCGTAGTGTGGCGTCAGACGCAACGGTAAGCAGTGACAAAAGGAGACGCACGCTCTGCGTAGCTGATCTTGGCAGCTTTCTTGTTCTTGGAGGCAACCATCGGGGTATCGCAAGCACTGAATGGATGGTGGATGGTGGAGGGAGAAGGAAAGAGTGGCGCTGCGTGACAATGACGCGCTTTAAGAGGGGCTACATCACGTGCACCGTGACGGTCCCGCCACGCATGACTCGAAAAGGCAATTACCGACGGCGGGTTGATGCGCCTCCCGACAGCCGAGTCATGGTGTGTAATCATAATCCAGATCTCGATGGCTTGTTTACAAGCCAAAGGAGCCAAGTTAAAATGTCCCTTGACGACAACCACGGTGATCAGATACTTGAGAACTCAGTGGTTGCAATGACACCGGCGATGGTTGAACTCGGCCCTGAAATCAGAAATACAGGCACGAATGGTGTCCTTGTCCATGGTCACCGGCTGCCGGTCGTAGGGTGTTGGGACTGTACATCAGCAGGGTCGGCATACTCCAGGACTACTACCAACATCTCTTCAGCCACACAACTTGAACCATGGAACCGGGTTCCGGTTGAACGTTCTGATCAATTTCTTCCTTCTTGCCACCATCTTGCAACATCGAGGCAAGTTTGGATTGGCAAATACGTGATACACTCTCCTACAACGTAATCTTACACTGGGCGACGCTTCAAACCTTTTACCAAGCACACTGCCCTCCATCGACCTTGATGCTACGCAACCATCAGCCCCTCACACCCCGGAAAAAAGTCAGAATACTCACTCGCTGCCGGTGCAGAACGTCGCCCCATCCGAAGCCAACCAAAGCGCGGCTCCACGCAGCTCGTCCGGACGACCGAACCTCCCCATCGGATTCTGACCGCTCAACTTTTCTTTCAGACCAGGTTGCGTATCAAGGAAGCTGCGGGTCATGCTGTTGGCGGCATGGTAAGCTCAAGTACACGAAGAGAATTCAGAGCGCCTACTCCGTGTAAATGTAACCTGGACTGATGGTATTCACCCGGATTCCCTTGGGTGCGAGCTCACACGCCATGGAGCGAGCCATCTGGAGGACGGCGGATTTACTCGTGTTGTATGCGACCCAGTGTTGATCCTGCAATATTTCAGCTCGGTCCCAGAGATGGAGTGAAGAGACGCACAGGGTTAGTGATCGTCCCACTCATCGACGCAGTCATGATGATACTCCCCGGAATTCCCAGCTTCTCCATCTGCCGACCCGCTGCCTGAGCAGTGAACAAGACGCCGGAGACGTTGATATCCATGACCCTCTTGAAATCCTCAGCCGGATACTCCAAACACTCCGCCCCGTGCAAGATGCCCGCATTCGCCATGCACACGTCAATCCTCCCCTCCTTCGCCACGATATTCTCTACCACTTCCCACATTGCCTTCTGGTCCGTCACATCGCCACTAACGTACTCCAGCCTGCCGGTGTTGGGCTCGGGCAGGGAGGCAGCCCAGCTCTGGACCGTACGCCAGCTTTCGTCGGGCGAAGAGGGGAGGTCGAGGCAGTAGACCACGGCCCCAGCCTCTGCGAAGCCGAGAGCGATTTCGAGCCCAATGCCACGGTGCCCGCCAGTGACGAGTGCGACGCGATTGGCAAGCGAGAAGAGTGCGGCTGTTGAGCGCTGAGGTGCAGAGCCTGCGAGGGCAGCAGTGACGCCGACTGTGGTGGTCATTCTGTAGGGGAGTGGGATTTCGAAGCAGCCGTTTTTATATACCGGGGATGTGAGAAAGGAGGGTCGGCTGACCTCGCGCTGGGAACTTGTTTACTTTGATATCCCTCAGAGTGCGGAGGCCCGCTCCTGACTCCCGCCTTGATCTGAGTTCAACATTGATCCTACGCGGCATGTTGAAATGGTATCCAATTCCTTCCACTGCACTTCTTGGAGATACAGAGAAGAAAACTCTTGCCAGAAATGCATGTCGCCACTTTGGACTTGAAAATAAGAATGCGGGCAAGCATATTTCGTTCTCGAAAGCAATGCGATTTTCGAACTTGCCGTGATGCCGTGTTAGATCAATTCCCTTGAACTGAGCCATGTTGAAAATCATATCCAATTTTTCCCACTGCACTTCTTTGACATACCAAGAAGAAATCTTGCCAGAAATGCTTGCCGACACTTTGGACTTGAAGCTAAGAATGCGGGTAAGTAAATTTCGTCGTTGCAAGAAATACGATTTTTTGAACATGCCGTGATGCCGAGTCAGATCAATTCCCATGGACTGGAAGTTCGACTTCCTCGCACCTGCACCCGCGCAGAAATCAGCTGGCAAACCCCCGCCCCGCATTCGCTACCGGCCCGGACCAATGACCAACATCGTGATCAGTCCTTTCCAATGTTTCTCCGCGGTATCCAACATCCTCAAAAGCGGCCGCCTGCAACCCTCCTTCCCTCAGTCCCATGGCGTCTAAATCCCTTCTCGTTACCCTCCTGTTCACCCTCATCTCGCAAATTCTCGCCGCCTCACGCACGACACCGCCCTCTGGAGCCATCGTCGTCCGCGCAGGCACCACAACCTCGGGGGAATTCGCATCGCTTGGTGCAGCGATCAGCTCGCTGCCCAACGACGGCAGTGCGCGGTCCATCTTCATTTATCCGGGTACCTACGCTGGCCAAGTCGACATCACGCGCACCGGTGCGCTCACGGTGTGTGCATTTGACTTGCGAGAGTCTGCAATTTTGAGTTATTATCCCAGATTTACGGATATACAAGTGATACGACGACCTACACCGGCAACCAGGCTATCTTAACCGCTGCCGGCAACGCGACCACAGCAGGTTCCGACGACGCCAGCGGCACTTTGCGGGTCCACACGAATAATTTCAAGATGTACAACGTTAACGTGAAGAATACCGTGGGACCGGGCGTGCAGGCGATTGCACTCAGTCCAGTATGGGAGCCAGGCGGGATTCTATGCGTGTGGTTTCTATGGATATCAGGACACGCTTTATGCGAATGAGGGGACGCAGGTGTATTTGAAGGGGTACATCGAGGGCGCTGCTGACTTTATCTTTGGGCGCGAGGGATCTGCGTACTTTGGCGGCAACACTATCGCGGTCAACGGTCCGGGTCATATCACGGCGAGTGGCAGGGAGTCGAACGATTCTGGAAGTTATGTCTTCAACCAGAACACGATTGTTCTTGCGTCGGATGCCGCTTCTGGGACAAGTGGTAATATTTTCCTGGGGCGGCCGTGGGCAGGTAGGTCCTTTCAAGTCTCCGAGTCCCAACGAAACCTGAACCTGTTGTAGATTTCGCCAAGTATTAGTCTCACATCTCCAAAGACAGATACTTACCCATGCCTTACAGAGTCGTATTCAAGAACACGGTAATTACTGCGCCGATGAACAAGGCTTTGTGGTCAGAGTGGAGCACTGCGACGCCCAACACTGATAATATCCTATTTGGCGAGTACAATACGACGGGATCGGGGGCGAGCGGAGCGACGAGGCCGAGTTTTGCTACGGTTCTGAGCGCGACGCAGGCTGCGACGTATAGTATCTCGAGTGCGGTGGGCAGCGGGTACACGAGTTGGGTGGATGCGGCGTATATTGTTTGAAGAGACTTGTTTTGACAGGCTTTTGATGAATGCTTGATCCCGAACCACCACCCTGTTGCCTTTATGAGTAATTGGAGCGCCAGCGGGATTGAAATCCGGTCGGATAGAGGAATGACAGGTCGACGCAAGTAATTTCCGGTGCCTTTACTTTCATTTCGGCTTACCATGCTACGCAGAATTCCGACTTACGAGCGTACTAGTTTACTCAACTACTTGCCTGGGTTGGCCCACGTGTACAGGCTTCCATTAGTCTTTTTTGCTTGCTCTCGTTCATGGCTCAGCACCGTCCCCCTGGCCCTCAGTCCATCCCTGAATCGCTCGACCTCATCAAGGCTGAATTCGATCTTCTTACTGCCCAAGTTGCCCTGGCGCGTAGAGAGCGCGACGAATGCGAGGCTACGTGTACGTCAATTCATACTCTTTTTTCCTCTTGCTCTACACAACTCTTTAGTGACAGGCGCAGGTGGGCGAGCTGAATGGCATACGCCAAGCGCTCTACGAGCTCGAGACGCAGCATGGCAAACTGAGGCATCACTATGAGGAGGAATTGGGGAGGGTGAGGGCCGAGTTGCATGCTGCGAGACAGGGAATGGGTGTACCGCCTCCACAGCATCGCACGTCCCTGCCTCCTCCGCCTCTCTTGATGACAGAGCGCGATCGAATACCGGAGAGAGAACGTGACCGGGATCGAGACAGAGAACGCGACCGTGACTCCAAGCGCCTCAAGCCAGACCGCACACGCCCACTAGCAGTAGTGCCTGTTCCTCCTCCTGCCCCTGCCCCCGTCGAGCCGCAACTGGTCCCCACCATGGCATTCTTCGAGGATCTGGACCTGCCCAATATACCCCCACACCTCAAAAAGGAATCGCCCGCGTCAGCACACGGTGCCGAATGGTTCGCGGTGTGGAATCCCTCGGTCAAGCCACGACGTATAGGAGACGTGGCCCTGCTGCATACGCTCCTCCATGAATCGTAAGTAGACCGGCGACGGCGGTGGCGGCGCACTCCACTGACAGCCTGCATAGTGTCGTCTGCTGCGTTCGCTTCTCGAAAGATGGCCGATTCTTGGCGACGGGGTGTAATCGGACTGCCCAAGTGTTCGACGCCCGAACAGGCGCCAAGGTTTGGTACTACCACTTGCCTTCTCTACTCGACTTGGAGGAACTGAGATCTCTGTAGCTCGCTCATCGACCCGGCAGTTCCAAAGGGTGGGGATCTTTACATTAGGAGCGTCTGTTTCTCTCCAGACGGCGTTTTGTTGGCGACGGGTGCCGAGGATGCGCAGATCAGAGTGAGTCTCTACTTTCCCCCTTGCTCGCCAACTTATATCCTAGATATGGGACATTGCGAAAAAGCGCATCATCACTGTTCTTTCCGGCCACCAGCAGGAGATCTACGCACTCGACTTTTCTGCCGACGGACGGTTCGTCGTCTCGGGCTCGGGCGACAAGACTGTCCGGATATGGGACATGGGTAGCTCGCCTGCATCGCCAGCGGGGTCGTCTCCACCATGTCAAGTTCTCACCGTCACCGACACTGCGCCGCCCAAATCGCCGACGTTGGCGCGGACGTCGCCTGCACCTGCGCCGGATGGCGGGATCACATCTGTGGCAATCTCGCCCTCGGGCACGCGTGTTGCGGCGGGAGCGTTGGATTCGCTTGTTAGAGTCTGGGATGTGAGGACTGGCGCGCTGGTCAGGCGGCTGCGTGGGCATGGGGATAGCGTGTATAGTGTTGCTTTCGTGCCAGAGGTGCCTGGGGGCGCTGCCAGCAGAGGCATGGGGCTTGTCAGTGGTGGGTTGGATCGGACGGTCAAGGGCTGGGATTTGGGATTGCCTTCGCCGTGGAAGGAGGAGAGGCCGACCGTGTTGGGTTGGAAAGAGGGAGGGCCGACGACCCCGTCCGGGTCCAAGGGACGGAAGGATGGGGAAGATGAGGGTAAATGTACGATGACTTTTACAGGGCACAAGGTGCGTTTTGTCGACTTTACGATGCTCAACTAATTATTCGCAGGACTATGTGCTGTCGGTGGCCGTGTCGCATGACGGTGAATGGGTCGTCTCGGGTTCCAAAGACCGTGGCGTGCAGTTCTGGGACGCCAAGACGGGCGTCGTCCAATGTGTACTCCAGGTAAAATATGCGTTGTTTTGGTACTTGCAAATGCTCACCCTTACCCAGGGACACAAAAATTCAGGTGGGCATTCCGTGTGTCTCTAGTTTTCTTTCTGACCTCGTTGCAGTCATCTCCATCGACTTGAGCCCTGCAGGGAACGTGTTGGCTACCGGCAGTGGTGATTGGCATGCACGTATATGTCTGTTTTCTTCTCTACTTTCTGCTCGTCGTCGCACTAAAACAACTGCAGGGGGCTATGATGTGGTTTCGTAGAGGATTGTTTTCTTGTGTACCATAGGATGTTGTAATTCGTCTAATCACGCGCTGACGCCCGCCGCCCGTCAGCCAAGCATGTCCCGGAAATGCATGTCGGACGTCCGCTGACCATTGAGCGAGTAGTGGCACTGGTCACTCCTCTTCGCCTCCGCTGTCATAAGGCGTCTTTCTGGTCGCCACTCACCATGTCGCCCACAATCTATAAGTCAGCCTACCCCGACGCCGACATTCCCCAGACGTCCGTCTTTACGCGCCTCTTTGCCTCCAAGGGTCCCGGAGACGTCGGTGGCTTCCCTGGCTCTTCTTCTGCTTTCATCGACGCCTCGTCTGGCACGACACTGACGCGTGCCAGTCTCCTGGACTTGTCCCTGCGTTTCGGCCATGGCTTACGTACTCACCCCGCCCTCGCGTCGCGCGCCAAGCGGGGCAACACGATCCTCATCTTCTCGCCCAACTCGCTCGCATGGCCCGTCATCCTCTTCGGCTCTGTCGCAGCGGGCCTTCGCTGTACGCTTGCAAACAGTGCCTACACCCCGGCAGAGCTGAAGCACCAGTACACCGATAGCGGTGCCTATCTCATCATCACGACCGACGAGGGGCTCGGTGTCGTCCGTGAGATGCTCGGGCTGCTTGGTGTGCCCAAGAAGGATGCCGATCGGCGGATTGTTATTACCACTCAAGACTTGAGGTGGGCGGGAGGTCCTGGTGCCAAGCCCAGTGTGGATGTCTCGACGCTCGTGAGCATGGAGGAACTGCTCAAGGCGGGCAAGTTGGGGCAGGAGGAGAAGTTTGAGGGTGCGTTGAGTGACGAGACGCTGTATTTGTGCTACAGCTCTGGGACGACGGGGAAGCCCAAGGGCGTCGAGGTTCGTGTTTCTTTTTCTTTCCTTTTATGCGGGACTCATTTGCTGCCAGTCGACGCACCGTAACATCCAGTCCTTACTTTCCATCGTCCCCGCGACGTTTCTGCGTAACGGTCCAGAGGACATTATACTCTCCATATTGCCTCACTATCACATCTACTCGCTCGCTCAAGGACTGCACCTGCCTTTAATCTACAACCTCCCCGTCGTCATCCAGACGCGCTTCGAGCCCGTCTCCTTCTGCGCCAACATTGAGAAATACAAGATCACCCTCAGTCTGATCGTGCCGCCAGTCCTCGTCGTGCTGGCCCGTCATCCCGGTGCGAGCCATTGTTTCTCTTCTATTATCGTAAAATTCATTTCATATCAGCGGTGGAGCAATACGACCTCTCTACGCTCAAGTATCTGGTTTCCGGTGCTGCTCCGCTTGGCAGAGATTTGGTGCACCAGGTTAAAGCGCGACTCCTGGCCAAGCGCAGACCCGACCAGCCGTTGGATATCGTCCAGGGTGCGTCGCGTCTCCCGTTTTCTGCGACATTCTCACCTCCAAACAGGTTTCGGGATGACGGAAACCTCGCCCACGACTCACCTTCTTCCCCAGGCAGACTCTGAGCGCAAGATCGGCAGTATTGGGCCTCTTCTGCCCAACCTCGAGGCCCGACTCCTCGAGGACGAAGATGGTCTTGTTGATGCTGGAGAGGGACAGCCTGGTGAGCTGTGGCTGCGTGGTTTGAGCGTGATGAAGGTGGTCGTTAACCTCCAATTCATTTCATTTCCGTTGACCGTCGCGCATCGTCTAGGGATACCTCAACAACCCGACGGCGACGGCCAACTCTATCACTGCCGACGGGTGGTTCAAGACGGGGGATATTGCGATCCGCGACGCGGAGGGGTTCTATTATATTGTCGACCGGAGGAAGGAGCTCATCAAGTACAAGGTGCGTTGTTGCCGTTATTGGTCAACAGACATTGATTCTTGTGGCAGGGTTTCCAAGGTCGGTTGTGTGTGTCTTTTGAGTTTTAAATGGCATTCAAATCCATGCAGTTCCTCCTGCCGAGTTGGAGGGTGTCCTACTTACGCACCCCGAAATCGCCGACGCTGCTGTCATCGGAGTCGACAGCGTTGAGGAAGCTACTGAGCTCCCGCGGTGAGTCGTTTGTCGAGTTACAATCTCTACTGACGATCGGATAGCGCTTACATTGTTGCTGCGAATCCCGACAAGGTGAAGACGCCCGAGGCCAAGGCGGCGTTTGCACAGAGCGTCGCAAAGTGGATGGAGACCAAGGTCGCGCGACACAAGTTCCTCCGTGGGGGCGTTGCTATCATTGACATCATTCCGAAGAGGTGCGCTCCCTTTGACTTTTTCTTGCAGCCAAACTGAAGATTTATAGTGCTTCGGGAAAAATCCTTCGTCGCGAGCTGCGAGACAGCGCAAAGGTGGAGGCCAAGCGCGCCTCCCCGGCCAAGGCCAAACTTTAGAAGTACATTATTACTTGCCTGCATCCTGTATCCTTACTTTACGCCTAATTTCTTATTCTGGACATGTCGTGAATCAATGGGGATAACCCCGGTTTCTTAATTTATTCGAGCACTCTCGCACTCAGGGGACATGCGTCACTGGCCTCTACCACCTCGACAGCGATGTTGACCAGGACCATCTCGCCCGACAACTCGGACTCGGACAGCGGCTCGGATAGCGGCCAGAGCGACGCGACACTGGAAGACTTGGAATCCAATTACGCGCCGTTACAGCGAATGCAGGCGAGATACCTGCGCTCGGGCAACGCCAGCCCCGTTTCAGACTGCAGCTCAAACTCCTCCATCGTCTACGACATGTTGGTCTCTTTAAATGCCCATTCAGACGTTTTTGATTCACAGACTCGTACAGCGACTTTGAGACCCTCATCGACGACCTTCTCGCGGAAAGTCCATGCCCGCTCAACGAAGATCGGAACACGGTCACCGTTGCAGCGTCCAAGGACGGCGCCAACGACTCGCTCATGATAAAGTGCCTCCACCAGTCAGCCCCCGAACTCGCCATCCTCCTCCGTCTCAACCACAGTGAGTTCCGCGACGACCCGTGGAACCCCATCCCGCACATCATATGCGCCGTCGAGCGTGACGAGCGTGTATTTCTCTGTATGCACCGTCTCGTCGAGTTCAACAACCCACCACTCCAGACGGTGGTCCATTATATCGATTTCTTCCGCCAGGTCCTCGAGGTGCGTGTATACGCCTCTTCTCCTTCTACCAGATATCTCATTTCCTCAGCAGGGCTTGACGTTTCTCCACGAACATTCCATTGCGCGACTTTCGCGACTCGATCTTGCTGGCTACATGGTCGATCTGGGTCCGACGACGTCCGCAGCTACAGGCTCATCCTCTGTCGAATCGTTTGACCGCACGCGCTACCCCGTCCGGTACTACTTCACCGACCTCTCTTCCGCACGCGAATACGATGATGATGAAGCGGGTGGGCGAGCAGCAGACCCAGCTTCCTTCCGCAAAGACGTCGAGGATTGTGCGGGCATGATGGAGAGTCTCTCTTCCAACGTGAGCCATGGCTCTTTCTCCCCTGCTTCCAATGTCTGATCTCGAGCCAGATCCCGTCCATCGCAGGAAAAGTGAGCGTGTTAGTCAGTGCCATGCGTACAGGCACATTCGACGCCGACGCCGCACGGAAGTTGTTTGAAGCCCTTTGCAAAGCTCTCCCAGCCGACATATTCGACGAGCCCGTTCCGCCCATCCCGCCCAGCCCCGATTCAGACGCATCTAGATCTACCCCGCCTACAGATGCATATGGTCCGATGAGCAGCAGCGCCTCGATGCCCATACTCAACCTTGCGAGGAAACCCAAGCCTCGATCGACGGCTCTCACACCCCGCGTTACGCCTCCGCCTCCCCCTGGTCTTGCTCGCACGAGGTCGTTGGATCGGGTCCGGCGGGCGCTTCAGGACGAGTTGGAGCGTGGTTAGAGAGATACGAAATATAGTAATTGTAGTACTCGGAGCGAATAATTTAGTCTAGAGCTTACAGTAGCAGCACCAGAAGATGTGAATGCATAATCCACGATTGAGTGTACCGGAATTGATTCATTCGAGCTACAGTACATAGTCGACTGCTGTTTTTACTTTATCCAATTTTTATGGTATTTTATATTGGTTCTGTGCCTCGACTTTGGCTGCCAGTCGCGACTGGCGGGAGGGGAAGTGTAGGGTGTGTGTGCTGTGCGAAGGCAGCGGGCATGGCGACCTTAGAAGGCGAGGGTTTCTGCTCGACGCAGAAATGTCTTCATCATCGGGTAAAGCCTAGAGGCGGGAGAAGTAAAGGGTGTGGAGCACCGACGCGCTGGATGAGGACGAGGATAAGGAAGATGCCGAGAATTGGATCAGGAGCGGATTACGACGCCGCGGGAGGGCGGGGGACCTCGTGGGTAGGCATGCCCTTGACGGCGTCCCAGGCCTTGTAGACTTTTCCGTATCCCCCAGAGCTAATGATGGGCGAGAAGGTGCACGGAGCCGTCGACGACGAAATGCTTCGTCAGGTCGAGAAGGAGGTCGGAAGAGGAGGAACGCCTAGGAACGCATTGTGGTGGAATGATGGAAATGCTAGTCTTGAAGTCGTGAAGGGTCGTTGTGCGTCGTAAGGAGAGATGTGTTGAGTAGCCGATGATAGTGGTGATAGTGGTATAGTCTGAGTCCGGGGCGTCTCAAATGCTTGAGAGTGCGACAGGGGAATTTTTGTCAAGGCGAGAAAGGGTCATGACGAGGGTGAGACATGGATTCAGTGTGTGTAGGTAGATTTCATCGAGGTAGCGGTAGACTGTCCAGTGGGTGGTCGCCAGGGAAGGCGGTAGCGGATTCGTGGTGGTTATTGTCCAAGCCGCTGATCACTTTGATCCCTGCCTTCTTTTCGTCAACGCTCGCACCGTCAAACAAAGATGGCAGACGAACCACCTCCTGCCAAGCGACAGAGACAGTCCTCGCCCACGGAAGACACAACCCCGAGTCGCTCCCACATCTGGAAGCCTTTCGGCGACATCGTCCTGCAAGCCGAAGCGACCCAATTTCGTGTCAATCGGGACGTTCTTGCCACCCAATCCCCTGTGTTCGCAGACATGTTTTCGGTCCCCCAGCCTCCGGGCGAGCCGCTAGTAGATGGCTGTCCACTCGTGCTGCTTTCTGGCGATACAACCAAAGGCTGGGAGCTGCTTCTTGGCTTCCTCTATGGTAATCCGTAAGAGATAGCATTTCCAGACCCCCCAGATTTCCAATCCCTCACTTAGATTTGAAGTCGAAGAATGCCTTCCCTTCGACGTGATAGCGGCAATGCTCAGGTTGGGCCGGAAGTATGGCATTTGTACTGCCGAGGCCAGCGCCATCCGACGTATTCATTGGGAGTTTCCTACCACTTTGAAGACCTGGTCCGCGCATGCGCGATTCAAGAAGATACAAAAGGCCGACGGGATGCTGTTTGACCTTTTGAATCTGGTTCATGAGTTTGGAATAAATACTACCATTCCAGCGCTAGCATTGGCATGCCTGCACGACCAAACACTCGTCAGTTCCATTTTTTTTACTCATTATGCTCGGGTTTTTACAGAACAACTGGCACAGGAGAAAATCCTCAACGGGGTTCCGCGCTTCGATGGCTCCCGTGTCACCCTAGCTCCAAACATCGCGCGGTCTTTGATTATCGGTTTTCAACGCGTCCTCGCCTTCCAGAACAAAACCTACGCCTGGTTGGACAATGACGATGTAATCCCTGCTGGATCGTGTAAGCAGAGGTCCAAATGCACCAAGGGGCGCCATGCGCTGCGTGGCTGGTTGGCTTGGGATGAGGCAAGGGATATGCCGTATTTTTTTGGGCTCATTCACTGGGATCCAGCTTGGTGGGACGACGTTGGGATCTGCGATGCATGAAGCCGGCAAGGGAGCTTATGCAACTAGTCGCATCAAAACTTGGGACGCCCTACCAGGTTTCTTCGGTCTCCCCCCATGGGCGGAGTTGAAGGATGTCGATGGATGATTTGCGTGCGTTAACTCATTTTCTCTCCAATACTCCTGGCAGCCTATGGCTAACAGGGCTTCTAGATGATTTTGCACCCGCGAATTCGATTTCAGGTCTCGGATTATAGTCGTAGCTACATACTAAATCACAGCGCGGTTTCAGGCAGACAACAAACGAGTGAAGTACAACAAACCAATCAAACTGCATTTCTGGCGAAAGCCGGGAGTTGGCCTGGGACAGACGACAGGACAACCCTCACATCCTCGACACCCGCGAGTTGTTTTTCCCCATGACCCACAAAGACTTCACCCAGTCCACCCGTGGCAGAGGCACCGGGGTTTGCAGGATTAAAGTACGCTTCCGCCGTAGTGAGCTCTCACTGTCGCAAGATGGTGAACAAGGCTACAAGGGTGTCTGGGATGAGCAACCAGAAAGTCGTCGCTGAGCGTGTGGCCAGCCGTAAGTCTGCACGTTCTCCAAGTCAAACGTGCGGGTGGTGGGCGTCGTCATGTTGGTGAGAATGCCTGTATCGTCCAGCAAGAAGGCGCTGTTTTGTGCCGATGCGCAGGCGCGTAGAACCTGTGATTCACAGTTTGACTAGATGAGGGAAAGAGCAAGTTCGGACGGAACCGCTGTGCTCGGCAGCTCCACGAACTTATTCCTCGTGCAAGGCCTTAGTGAGAGGGACTTTTAAAGACCCCCGGCGGTACCGACACAGAAAGTAACTTATCGTTTTGGCCTGGGACGCGTTAACCAGCATGTACAGCTGGTCTCCCATGAAATTAGATCGCGTGAAATAGTAGCGAATTCAATCCAGAGTCAGCAGAAAGACGAGGGCGGATTCGTGGTGGTGGTCACCGTGGCGTTCATTATACAAGTTATTGATCACTTTGATGGCTGCTTTCTTTTTCTGAACGTCGACCCAGATGTCAGATACAACACCTCCTGCAAAGCGACAAAGACGGTCCTCAGCCACAGAAGACACCACCCCAATCCGCTCCCACATCTGGAAGCCGTTTGGCGACATCGTCCTGCAATCCGAATACACTCAATTTCGTGTCAGTCGCGACATACTCGCCAACCAATCACCTGTCTTTGCGGACATGTTTACCGTCCCGCAGCCTCCAAATGAGCCGCAAGTAGATGGATGTCCGCTCGTGTTGCTTTCTGGCGACATTCCCAAAGACTGGGATCTACTCTTGGAACTGCTCTACAGCGGACGGTAAATCGACCCTTCCATGCCTTTGCCAATCCTCTCATCGTATTTTACTTAGATTCGTCACGGTCGATGACGATGTACTAAGCACCAGACAATTAAGTGCTGCCCTGCGACTGGGCCGTAAATACCGGTTCGACAAGGCCTTCCGTGACGCCGTAGGACGTTTTCATTCAGAGTTCCCCACCGACCTGGATCAGTGGTACAAATCCAGGGGCAAGTTGAACACAATACGAGCCGTTACTTTCCCGTACAGCATCACACTATGGGGGCTCCTCATCGAAGCCCATATGTTTGGAATCACGAAAAGCATACCTGCGATTGCCTTGGAATGTTTATGTGTGGACTCGATGGTAAGTACTAGTTGTTTGAATCGCACAATGCCTCGAGATTATCCAATATTATCATAGGAGACAGTCATTGCAGGGATTGAACGCCTTGACAAGTCCCGAATCATTCTACCCCCTGCTCTCAGGGACATGCTGGTCGTTGGTTTTGCCCGAATTCTGCAGTTCCAAGTCAACAAATACTCTTGGCTCCACGACACCTCAGTGATCCCTTCTCGATTGTGTGTACGGAAGGCGGCATGCATTCGTGCTCGCCACAACCTGTATCATCGTTTAAGCCGCTGTGAGCATGCAAACGCGTACGGTAAACACGACGTGCGGATATTCGCGTTCGACGTCTGGGAGCCCGATCCCGTTGGCGAACCTGAGTTCTGCGACAAATGTGCAAAGGCTGTGGAACAAGCATTTGATGCTAGTCGAAGGGAAGCATGGGAATGCCTGCCGGGGTTCTTTGGACTTGCGGGATGGGATAAATTGAAAGACGGTTCGTGTATCATGCGTTGCCAGACTGACTCTTCACTCACCCGCCTCAGCCTGCGAATGAGTTGCCCTGTGTCCATGCCTATGCAGATGCCACTTGGGCAGAATTTTAAATAGTGAAGGCCACGGGTTTTTGATCGATGGGATCAAAACATCTTGATCGCTGTTTCTGACAGCGACAAACAAATATTGTGTCCCCAAGATGCTCTAGAAGGAAGGTAGGAGGTATTGGTTACAACTGGAGCCAAGTCAAGCAACAATCGGCCGAGTTGGTGGTGACCAATGATCACGGGTATAATTTTCTTTCGAATCTGACCCGTGGACGGGTAAAACACGATGTCGTCCCGGGAGAACGTGATTTGTCCGAGACCTGTCCGTAGTACCATCTAGGTTTGTTGCTCAAGGTCAACCCAATATCAATGCTCATGTCTGAACAACAGGTTTCCCTTCCAGTGTTCCCATGTGCAGCACTACGAGGTGAATCTTAAAATACCCGTGAATACCCGCGGGTTACCCGTGGCGTTCACTAGGCAGAAATCACAAAATGTATAACAATATTATTCATTTTTGCTCGACACTCGCGTATGAGCTACATTTATCCGATTTTTTTCTGGGTATTTCTATTGTTTCTAATCCCTGACTTTGGTTGCCATACGAAATTGGCGGCAAGTCGGGAGCTTGGGGCGTCCCTTCTGCGCGGTGGCCACGGGTACGGCGACCTTTGTGATCGGCGCCAAAGGTTTCTGCTCGGCGATGATGCACGAGAGACCCTCCTCGGGCAACGAGGCGGGAGAGGTAGGGGGCGTGGAACACGTCGTGGGGATGGACGGATCCGAGCTCGAGGTGGATGAGGATGAGGAAGATGAGGAAGATGAGAACTGCATGTGAGGCACATTGCGACGCCGAGGGATCATGGGCAGGGCGGCGGGGCGCGGAGCCGCCTGGGACAGCTCGGCTTCCACTTCCGAGTTCGTTGCAGACGCAACAGCCCACTCCCCCGTCGACGAGACTTCCGGCGACAGTGGAGGTGCACTGGCGCGAGGCGCCTCCGTGAAGAGCTCAATGGCGTTGATGGCATCGCGGAATTGCTGGAGAGTGGGGCGCTCGAGAGGGTCCGGGTGGAAACACCGTTCCAGCAGATTGAAAGTGGGCCGGGTGATGGAGAGCTCGTCCAACAGATACCAGGGGTCGTTGCAGAACACGGCGAACCCAGCATCAGAGGGCTCAGCGGACTGCCACGGCTTCCGTTCACAGATCATAATGGTGAACAGGACGCTAAGCGCCCACAAGTCCGAGTGCCGGGGGGAGTACGAGTCCTTCGTCGGGTTGAGGGATTCTGTGTAATGGATAAGGAGAGAACGAGACAGGGGTAAGAGTACCCACCTGGACTCATGTAAAGGCGTGTACCGCACCCGAGCTGCTCGGAGACGTCATCCCGAGTAGCAAGACCAAAGTCCGCAAGGCGGATATGGGAACCAGAGGCATCGCAAAGGATATTCTGCGGCTTGATATCACGATGAAAGACGCCACACTGGTGCATGCGCTCGACAGCGTCGATGAGCTCGCCGAATGTCCCCTTGATGAGGCCGGGGTTGTTGTGGAAGACCCGACGCTGGCTTATTGCAGCAAAGAGGTCCCCATCGGCAGCGAGTTCGAGGACGACAAAGAGCAAGTCGTCCTCTGCAAAGTAACGAATGAGGGTGACGACGCCTGGTTTCCCATTGAGCAACTGGTGCAGCTCCAGCTCGCTCGCTTGGGCGCGGGCGGCCCGGGAGCCGGGCTCGTAGGTAGGCATGACCTTGACGGCGACATGCTCTTTGGTGTCGTCGTCCCAGGCCTTATAGACTTTTCCGTACCCCCCGGAGCCAATGATGGAAAGGAGTTGGATGGAACCGTCGTCGACGAAGTGCTTTGTCAGGTCGGGAAGGAGGTCGGATGCGGAGGAGGAAGGCATTGTGGTGGTGGAATGATGGTAGATGTGAAGTCGTGGAGAATCGTGGATGGTCGTAATGAGAGATGTCTTGAATGGTAGAGATAGTCGTGGTTAGAGATAGAGAATGGTTTGAATCCGGGGGGCGTCTTAAATACTTGAAAGTGAGACAGGGATTTTCTCTCAAGTCGAGAGGGGGTGCTGATCGGGGTGAGACATGGCTAGAGTCCCCGGAGGTATAGTTTTCTTCGTGGCCGACGGTCCAGAGGCACATTTTTCTAGGGGGTAGGTCACCAGGGAAGGCAGCGGGCTCGTGGTGGTGGTCGCTGTGCAAGTCGTTGATTATTTTGATGGCTGCTGCTTTCCTCACGATCGCACCGTCGACTGTTAGTCGACCAAGATGTTCCCGTCCCTCAGCCTCCGAATGAGCCGCAAGTCGATGACTGTCCACTCGTGCTGCTTTTTGGCGATAAGGCCAAAGACTGGGAATGTGTTTATTTATAAGGGATGCTTGTGGGATTTCAAAGACTGACATTCCGATAAGGTCATTGCAATATTGTACGAGTATGAGAGACCAGTTCTGCCCACTTCCGGTGTCAGCTCAAACCGCGTCGACGGGAACAACGGCGACCGTCACGTCGTCGCGACGAGAAGCCTTCGTCACCAAGGTCTCCATGTCGCGTTCCCCTATCAGCGACTCCCAAATGACCTCCACCGCCATGTTAATGGCGCGGGGATCCTTCCGTCCGACGGCGGCAGCAATCCTGGCCATGGACAATGGGACCAGCGGCTTCCCACAGGCACGGCTCACGAGATGATCCAGGCCATCCGACGCTAGGACAAGGAAGGATCGACGGGCACCGACGGGCGGTCTGACATGGAAGACGTCGGGCATGTGCGACATGTATGGAGGTGTTTTGTTGACGGCCAAATGCCCGAAAAGGTGCTGGACAGGGCTGGGACCGTAATTGTCAGCAAGGGGCTGTACGAGGTCGTTGGGAAGCTTGAAATGAAGGTCTCCGATGGCTAGCAGGGGCGGTAAGTGGCGAAACCTGTTCTGGCGCGAGGTGCATGCACGAACCTCGAGTCAAGTTCGCACCGCGCAGCGTAAGAAGGCGGCCGTCCGCAGAGATACACTCTGGTTCCCCCGGGTGCTCGCTACGAACGCGCTCTGCCTCGCTGGAGTTCGAGGGACTGTGGTGGGGTGCCAGGTCTTTGGTTTCCCAGCCTAATTCCGTGCTCCAACAGAGAACTGCAGGTGCAATGAGTGTTTGGCTGAGGGACGGAAGACAAGGATAACGCACAGGAATCGCAATCGCCGACGTTGGCAACGTGAACGCCGTCAACCAGCGCAACACAAACCGTCGTACCGTTGACGGCCCGCAGAAGCCGACACGAGGTTGGCCTGTGGCGTCCAGTAGCGTGTCGGTGACACAGTCGAGGAGGTCGTTCTTTATGCGCTCCTCCAACGTGATGATGGACCGGGAAAGCGAGGCAGCCACTTGGTCGTTCCCTGGCTACTCCGGAGCGCACGCATCAAGCTCCAGAATGAGCTCCCCCTCGACCAGGCCCGGCAGCTGCTCGAACGTGAAATCGACAGTGGCATCTTGATAGCCATGGCCTAGGGAGGATGAAAGCGGCCTGGGTGAGACGCAGCATACCGTCGAGGACAATCGCCAATTTCCACGATCCGCCCTTGAGCTCGAGGACTTTGCCGAGGTACCGATCCTGGTTGGGGAGCGGACCCTGGGGGTAGGTGCCTTGGAGCGACGCAAAGTGCATGCCACCAAAGCTCTGCGAGTCGGCCTCAAAGAGAGCGCGCACGTTGGGGGGCTCGCTGACGAACATGGTACATAGTACGTGGCAAGGTGAATGAAGGCTTGTGGGCTAAAGGAGCCTGCGAGTGTGAGCACAAAGTGAGGATCGAGAAACCGTGTAAATCACTTTTTGATCGAAGATCGAACCACCGAACCACAACCTTGCACCTGTACCACATTCACGCTCAACGGCCTCCCTGCAGCATCCACCGCGTCTCTTACATCCAGCTCTTGACGTCCTCTATAATTACCTGCATTCGCCACTTGGAGCTCCAATTCTTCTCCCAGACAAGTCGAATAATGCCTTCGTTTCAACTTTCGACCAACTTTCGACGTGATAGCGGCTGGGAATGCAGTATGCCATTTCTTCTGCCATCCGACGCATTCATTGGGGGTTTCCTACCACTTTGGAGGACTGGGACGACAACGAACAGTTCACGAAGATAGAGCAAAGCCCCGGGGTCTTGTTCGACCTCTTGAGGTTGGCATATGAGTTCGGAATTCGTACGAGCATTCCAGCGATAGCATACGCGTGCCTGCGCGACCAATCACTCGTAAGCAGCAATTCCATGCACCCGATGTATTCACAAGGGCCGGCACAGGAGAACATCTTCAATGGGGTCAAGCGTAACGATGGTTCCCGCGTTGTCCTCCCTGCCAAGCTCTTACGGACTCTGACCGTCGGCTTCGAACGAATAATCAAATGCCAACACAAAACATATTCGTGGTTGAATACAATCGTAGCATCCCATCCGTCTCGTGCGACGACGAGGACGATTGTGCCAGTGAACGTGACAGTTTGCGTCGCTCTATAATTTGGAATGAGCACACCACCAATACTGCCGATTGTTTTGCCAAACATGGCAACCCTGCCGTCCTTCTTTGGACTTGCGGCGTGGACAGAGAAGGATGTACAGTGACTTTGCTGGGTAATCTTTCTGGTACTCTCACAACATGTACTTGGCGTTTATTTCTCTTCCTCTACGCCCACTCCGATGTCACGGTCAGACAGATCTCCTGCAAAGAGACACAGAACGAAGCAGCATTCGAGCGAAGAGCCCAAGGTCACTCGGGCCTTTCGGCGGTATCCGCGCGAGCCACAAGCCAATAGCTTCCCACTCGTCCTTCTTCTCCGATGATACCTTCAAGGACTGGGAACTGTTTCCCGGGGTCCTCTATAAGTTATTTGCGAGATGAGGGTGAACAGAAGGACAACGAGAAGGGATTTGGACGCCATGGCACTGAAGAAAGAGGGTTGCAAGCGGCCGCTTTTGAGGATGTTGGATATATGGCGGAAAAACACTGGAAAGGTGACTGATCACGATGTTGGTCATTGGTTTGGGCCGGCAGCGAATGCGGGGCGGGGTTTTTCCAGCTGATTCCTGCGCGGGTGCAGGTGCAAGGAAGTCGAACCTCGAGTTCATGAAAATTGATCTGACTCGGCATCACGGCATGTTCAAAAATCGCAGTTCCTACAACGAAATATGCTTACCCGCATGCTCAGTTTCAAGTCGAACGTGGCGACATGCATTTCTGACAAGATTTCTTCTTTGTATTTCCAAGAAGTGTAGTGGAAAAAATTGGATACCATTTTCAACATGCCGTCGACATGCCGCGTAGGATCAATGTGTCGAACTCATTTCAAGGCGGGAGTCAGGAGCGGGGCTCCGCACTCTGAACGAAATCGAGGTACACAGGTTCCCATTGTGCGGTGGTCCGACTCTCCTTTCTCACATCTCGAACGAATGGCATATAAAAATGCTGCTTCGAAATCCCACTCAGCCCTTACAGAATGATCACCGCAGTCGGCGTCACTGCTGCCCTCGCAGGCTCTCCACCCCAGCGCTCCACACCCGCCCTCTTCTCACTCGCCAATCGCGTCGCACTTGTCACCGGCGGACATCGAGGTATCGGGCTCGAAGTCGCTCTCGGCTTCGCAGAGGCTGGAGCCGTAGTCTACTGCCTCGACCTCCCCTCTTCGCCCGACGAAAGCTGGCGTACGGTCCAGAGCTGGGCTGCCTCCCTGCCCGAGCCCAACACCGGCAGGTTGGAGTACGTGAGTGGCGACGTGACAGACCAGAAGGCAATGTGGGAAGTGGTAGAGAAGATCGTGGAGAAGGAGGGGAGGATTGATGTATGCATGGCGAATGCGGGGATCTTGCACAAGGCGGATTGTTTAGAGTATCCGGCTGAGGACTTCAAGAGGGTCATGGATGTCAACGTCGCCGGTGTCTTGTTCACTGCTCAGGCAGCGGGTCGGCAGATGGAGAGGCTGGGGATCTCGGGAAGTATCATCATGACTGCGTCGATGAGCGGGTCGATAACTAACCCTGTGCGTCTCCTCATTCCATCCATCTCTGAAACCAGGCTGAATATGGCAGAATCAACACTCGATCGCATACAACACCAGCAAATCCGCCCTCCTCCAGATGGCTCGCTCCATGGCATGTGAGCTCGCTCCCAAGGGAATCCGAGTGAATACCATCAGTCCAGGTCTAATTTACACCGAGTGGGCGCTTTAAATTCCCTTCATGTCCTTGAACTTACCATGTCGCCGGCAGCATGACACGCAGCTTCCTCGACACGCAACCTGGTCTGAAAGAAAAGATGAGCGCGCAGAATCCGATGGGGAGGTTCGGTCGTCCGGACGAGCTGCGTGGGGCCGCCCTTTGGTTGGCTTCGGATGGCGCGACGTTCTGCACCGGCAGCGAGTGAGTATCTCGACCTTTTTCTCCGGGGTGTGAGGGGCTAATGGTTTTGTAGCATCAAGGTCGATGGAGGGCAATGTGCTTGGTAAAAAAAAAGGTTTGAAGCGTCGCCCAGTGTAAGACTACGTCGTAGGAGAGAGAGAAACGGGCTGCCATTTATTTACCAAGTTTGGTTCGATGATGGTGCAAGAAGAAAGAAGTTGATCAGAGCCGAATACGAACGCCCTTCGAAGTTAAGTCGTCATCTTGTGGCTGAAGAGATGTTGGTTACACTTGGTGCATTGGGCGGAATTGAAGGATGCCTTGAATGGTAGATGGTTCAGAGCCCGGGGGCGTCTTGAGAAAGTCAGACCTAGTCAGACAGGGATTTTCTTCAAGTCGAGCAAGGGTCATGATCAGTGCGAGACATGGAAAGAGGCTGCGAACGCAATCGTCAGTCCAGAGATGAATTGCCCGGGTGGTTTGCCGGCGAAGGCGGTGGCGAGATCGTGGTGGTCATTCTCAAAGTGCTTTGATGTGTTTGTTGATAGCCACAACAAACCTCTTTCAAACTTCGACAATGTCAGACGCACCACCTCTTGCGAAAAGAAAGCGAAATTCCACGGCCAACGAAACAGCGACCCCGATTCGCTCCCACATCTGGAAGCCCTTTGGCGACATCGTACTGCAAGCTGAATCCACCCAGTTTCGCGTCAGCCGCGACGTCCTCGCCAACCAATCCCCTGTCTTTGCGGACATGTTTGACGTCCCGCAGCCTCCAAACGAACCACAAATCGACGGTTGTCCGCTCGTAATTCTCTCGGAAGACAGAGCCAAGGACTGGGAGTTCCTTCTCGGTATCCTCTACGATAATCCGTAAGCTTAAACCAAATTTCCTAGCCCTTGGCAGATTCACAATCTTTTCCTAGATTTGAATTCAAAAAAAGCCTCGGTTTCGATATGGCGGTGGCTTTGTTGAGACTGGGCCGGAAGTACGGCATTCCCACAGCCGAAGCCAGTGCAATCCGGCGTATTCATTCCGAATTTCCCGCCGCTTTCGAGGCCTGGAATAGGAATGAACTTCTCCTGGAGGTTGAAGACGTAGACAGGAACCTGATCGACATATTGACGCTGGCGTACGAGTTCGGAATCAATACCAGCATCCCAACCATTGCCTACGCGTGTCTTCGTGATAAATCCCTCGTAAGGAGCAGCTTATCTCGTTCTGAACAGTTTTTTGTTCACAAGGAATGCCACAGGAGCAAATCTTCACGGGCGTGATGCGTACCGATGGCTCTCGTGTCCTCCCGCCCCAAAAAATCCTCCAGGCTCTGACCATCGGATTCGAGCGAATAATGCGATTCCAGCACGAAGCATACATGTGGATGGAAAATGACACAGTTATCCCTTGCACCTTGTGCAGGCAAAGGGAAAAATGCGCGGAGGCGCGCGTTGAGCTGCATCGCGTAGTAGCCTGGAATGATCTCACCAATGCACCCGATTGCTTTGCGCTCTGCTTCGACTTCGAAGACTTTTCCGGTGATTTCTGTAAACCCTGTGCTATAGCTGGCAAAGCGGCTCACGCCGTGAGTCGCACCAAAGCTTGGCAAACATTACCGACGTTTTTCGGACTGCCGGGGTGGAAAGAGTTGGAGGATGTTCAGTGACTTTGTCTGGGGAATTCTTTCTGGTGCTCTCATACATCAACATGTACCTGGCGTTTATTCGGAATTGTTGCTGCTGAATAACTGTTGCGGAATCCGTCCTCCCAGGCGCTAAGCCTCCGTCCACACGAACAAAGGGACTTGCGGCGTGGAAGGAGTTGAAGGATGTTCAGTGACTATGCTGGGGAATCTCATGGGTCAACATGTACTTGGCGTTTATTCCAAGTGCTTCTACCACCGTCGATCATGCTCGTCCTTCTTCCCGGTGATACCTCCAAGGACTGGGAACTACTTCTCGGTGTCCTCTATAAGTTATTCACCAACGGCGTCGGAGACTTCCGACAGTGACTTGTTGTTCAGATTTGAAATGGAAGAAAACCTCTGCTTTGATATGGTAGCGTCAATGCTGAGACTGGGCCGGAAGCCCCGTCGAGGCCAGTGCAATCCGTCGTATTCATTCTCAAGGCGGGAGGCCTTGGTCCGCACTCTGAACGATATCGACCATTGTGACTCTGCTTTCTCACATATCTCGAACTGCTGCTTCGAAATCCCACTCCCTTACAGAATGACCACCACAGTCGGCGTCACTGCTGCCCTCGCAGGCTCTCCATCCCAGCGTTCGACAGGCGCCCTCTTCTCGCTTGCCAACCGCGTCGCACTCGTCACCGGCGGACACCGCGGCATCGGACTTGAAATCGCTCTCGGCTTCGCAGAGGCGGGCGCCGTTGTCTACTGCCTCGACCTCCCCTCTTCACCTGACGAAAGCTGGCGTATGGTGCAGAGCTGGGCCGCCTCCCTGCCCGAGCCCAACAGCGGCAGGTTGGAGTACGTCAGTGGCGATGTGACAGACCAAAAGGCAATGTGGGAAGTCGTAGAGAAGATCGTGGAGAAGGAGGGGAGGATTGATGTATGCATGGCGAATGCGGGGATCGTGCACGTGGCGGAGTGTTTGGAGTATCCGGCGGAGGACTTCAAGAGGGTCATGGATGTGAACGTCTCCGGCGTCTTGTTTACTGCTCAGGCAGCGGGTCAGCAGATGGAGAGGCTGGGAATCCCGGGGAGTATCATCATGACTGCGTCGATGAGTGGGACGATCACTAACCCTGTGCGTCTCTTCACTCCATCCCTGGGACCGAGCTGAACATGGCAGAATCAACACTCGAGCGCATACAACATTAGCAAATCCGCCGTCCTGCAGTTGGCTCGCTCCATGGCGTGTGAGCTCGCTCCCAAGGGAATCCGAGTGAATACCATCAGTCCGGGTTACATTTACACGGAGTAGGCGCTCTGAATTGCCTTTGCGTGCTTGAACTTATCCATGCCGCCGACAGCATGACACGCAGCATCCTCGACACGCAACCTCAGCCTGCCAGTCTGAAAGAAAAGCTTGGCGCGCAGAATCCGATGGGAAGGTTCGGTCGTCCGGACGAGCTGCGTGGGGCCGCGCTTTGGTTGGCTTCGGATGGCGCAACATTTTGCACCGGCAGCGAGTGAGTATTCCACCTTTTCAGTCTGCGAGGAGCTGATGGTTCTGTAGCATCAAGGTTGATGGAGGGCAGTGTGCTTGGTAAAAGGTTTGAAGTGTCGGCCAGTGTAAGATTACGTTGTAGGAGAGAGAGAAACGGGCTGTATCATTTATTTACCGAGAGTCAAACTTGGTTCGATATTGATGATGATGTTAAGAAGGAAACCCAACGTCCTTCAAATTCCAAGTCATTATCTTGCGGCTGAAGAGATGTTGTTGGTGGATTGGGCGGAATTGAAGGATGTCTTGAGTGGTAGACGGTTGTGTTTAGAGATGGAGAACAGTTGCAGCCCGGAATACTTGAAAGTGAGACAGGGATTTTTCTTCAAGTCGAGAAAGGGTCACGGCAGACTCGTGAGACCTGGACAGTATGACGGTTCGTTTGTACAAATATTGATTTAGCACGCGCGCTAGACATCCAGCGCGCGCGCCCATTTGAGCACACCCCAGACGGCAGATTACATAACTATAGCTACTGGCTACAGATGCTATTGCCCAGCCAGCCCATACCCGCTCCACCAAGTTCCCCACCAAATGTCCAACGCCATTGGGACCCGCACTGGCACCGGTGACCTGCCACCGAAAGGACTCCGTGCAGAGATGGATGAGCCCGCTCCGAGCAGCATCCAGGTCCGTGGGGAAGTGCCACAGGTTTGAGGTAGCCTCGCGGTAAAGCGCCGCCGATGGGTGAGGGCTGGTGAGGGCTGGTGAGGGTCTCGTCCCGAAGGTCGGTGTCGGAGGAGAAGAAGAATGTTTAGTAAGCAGCTGGGTAGCTGGTAAACAGGGACAATGATCGGCACCGCTTAGCTACGTCACTTGCCGTCAATCTTTTCTTCTTCCCACACTCACCACCTCGACGGTAGACTCGACCACACAGGCAACGGTTCATGATTCTGAGACCCACGGCCGACAAATCAACTTCCGCCTCTTCCGCACGGAACGCAACCCCGCAACCCATCATATGAGTCTTGATAAAACACGGCTTGATTTGGCCTGTCGAGTCTCGACGATGGGGACACTTTGTTGCTGGGAACTGGCAGCCGCTGGCAAAGTCCCCAGTGCCCGTGGTCGTATTGTGTTGGCATTGTACAACCTGCCTTGGCTCGCAGTTGGGCTCCGAGCATGGTGCCGAGATCAGTGGTCTCTCGTATGTAGTTTCACGTGTCATCAAATTGGGTAGCCGAAGGCGCGCGCGGAGCCAAGGACTGGGAGTTCCTACTCGGTATCCTCTACAGCAATCCGTAAGTTAATCACCAGCTCTTCTTGACCCACTTTCGATTCCTTGTTCAGATTTGAAATTGAAGAAAGCCTCGGCGTCGACATGATAGCGGCCATGCTGAGATTGGGCCGGAAGTATGGCATCTCCACTGCCGAGACCAGTGCAATCCGGTGTATTAATATTCATTCGGAATTTCCTGGTACTTTGGAAGGTTGGAATAGGAAGGACAATGGACCGCTCATCAAGATAAAGGACGGTCACGGAGTCCTGTTCGACTTGTTGACACTGGCGTACGAGTTTGGAATCTTTACCAGCATCCCTACCATTGCCTACGAGTGTCTTCGCGATCAACCCCTGGTAAGGAGCTACCTGTCTTGTCTTCCTTTATTCACTATCACCGACACAGGAGCGAATCTTCAAAGGGGTCAAGCGTGCCGATGGCTCTCGTGTTATCCTGCCTCCAAAGATCCTACAGGCTCTGACGGTCGGATTCGAGCGAATAATGCGATTCCAGCACGAAGAATACATGTGGATGGAAAATAGCACTGTCATCCCTTCCGCCTCGTGCGACGAAGAGGAAGAATGCATCGAGGCGCGCGTTAAGCTGCGTCGGACAGTGGCATGGAATGAATGGTCCAACGCACCCGATTGCTTTGCACTGTGGTTTACATGGAGAGACTTTTCCGGTGATTTCTGTAAACCCTGTGCTTCAGCCGGCAAAGCAGCTCAGGCCGCGAGTCGCGGCAAAGCCTGGCAAGCATTGCCGTCCTTCTTTGGACTTGCGGCGTGGAAGGAGTTGAAGGATGTACAGTGACTTTACTTGGGACTCTTCCCCGTGGTACTATCATAGGTCAACATGTATTTTGGCGTTCGGAATTGCTGCTGCTCAATAACTGTTGCGGAATCCGTCCTCCCAGCTCAAGTACATAGGCGCTAAGCCAGGAGCCTCGAGTGAGCCTCCGTCCACACGAACAAAGGGACTTGCGGCGTGGAAGGATTGAAGGTTCAGTGACTTTGCTTGGGGATTCTTTCTGGTAAATACTCTCATAGGCCCACATGTTTGAAATGCTGCTGCTAAATACGGTCGCTAACCGCCGAGACTGTTACAGAAACTGTCCTTTAGACTTGTGATTGTCTGCCTATGAATGTCTTGTTTATCGAAATATCATAGACGGGATGGTTACGAGCTCCCCGCTCAAGTAAGCGCTAGACCTCGAGTTAACCTCCATCCACATGAAAAGACAGAAGACCCACTGTATTTAGGCCCTCCCCCGCCTTCAGGCACAGTCCAGGTGATATCCTGCGTCGGAACCTTGATATCGCACAGCTTGCAATGTATACAGTTCTTCAAGCAAAGCTCAGCCGGGAGAGACACAAGAAGATTGAAACGCACCTGCGAATTGATAACAAGCTTCTTCCCCTCGGCACTCTCCTCCTCCTCCACATTCCCAGGAACAGCCTTGCCCCCATCATCCGGCACATACTCATACACCCCCGCCGGACAAGCGCGCTGCAACAAGCCAGCATACGTCCCAACATTGCTCTCGACATGCTCCCTCCTCCTCCCTGCCGTCTCACTCATTTCCCCCTCAGCAGGCCGCATCACCCGCAAATGCACCGCCTGCCCCTCAGCGTGATTTGTCCCCGTGAGCGCAACAGAGCTCATCAAATCCGTGCTCAGCGGTGGCTCAAAAGGCGGGTAGGCGATGGGCGCGCATTCAACTGCAGGCCTTGTCGCGCGCGCGTCGGGCGAGTCAATCCGAGTGCGGTGGTGGCGCAGCGTCCACGGAACGCGCCCGCCCAAAAGTGTGTCGACACCCGCATACATCACCCCGCCGTAGAGACCCAGCGACGTGTTGAATGCAGGTCGCAGGTTGCGCACACCCCAGAGGTCTTTGTGTGCCGGCGAGCTTGGGAAAGAAGAGTTGTAGGCGGCGAGAGAGATGGTTTCGGTTTCTGATTCAGTTTCGCCTTGAGCGGGTGTAAAGGTGGCGGGAGACGCGACGGCGGTGAAGCTTGTGCCTGGGTGGAGAGCGGCAAAGGCAGTCTCAGCGGCGAGCATGCCCGTCTATACTTTTTCAGGACAAGAATCGAAATGGTACGACCAGACACACCCTCATGGCATTGTGAGTGCCCTTGATCTTTGCGGTGTTCACCACGCCCGCCGCACACCTGTAACATCAGTCAGAGATGGAACATCCACACCGATGAGAGACTGACCCAACAAGTGCGCCTCCAGGGAAATCCAGCTTTGGCAGACTCTGCAGCCCGCCCTCCGTCAGAGACCGTGCACCATACGCGAGACGCTCCCCGCCACCCAGCAGCGCACGGTAATGCGGGTGATGCTTCATCCGCTGGAACTCTCGGTACGGCTCTAGCCACGGATTCTTGTAGTCAAGGCCCACTACAAGACCGATGCTGACGAGTCCATCTGCCATGTGATATTCCCAGCCGCCACCATACGTCTGATAATTGAGCGGCCAGCCGACGGCGTGCACGACCTTGCCTGGAACGTATTTCGCAGGGTCGACGCGCCAAACCTCCTTGATCCCAATCCCATACGTCTGTGGCTCCGCGTCGTGGCGCAGGTCGTACATCGAAATGACGGTTTTAGAGAGTGAGCCATGGGCGCCTTCAGCGAGGAGCGTCGCTCGGGCACGGAAAGCGATACCAGGTTCGAAGCGTGCGGATTTGGTGCGTTGGCGAGTTACACCTGCGTCATGGGTGATGACACCCCGAACACTGTGGACGTTGCGGCCTTGTGCGTCGGAGGAATCGGGCGAGTCGGATAGTAGGAAACGGGCGCCAGCAAAGCCGGGGTAGACCTCTACTCCGAGCTCTTCCGCTATCCCGCCGAGCCATGCAGCGACCCGGGAAAGACTGGCGATATAGTTGCCCTTGTTGTTCATCTGAGGCGGATGGGGGATCGGGAGGGCGTATTTTTCGGTGAAGAAGCGCATAGAGGACGAGGTGACGGGCTGGGAGAGTGGATGTTCCGTAGTTTTCCAGTCTGGTAGCAAGACGTCCAGAGCAGAGGGCTCGATGACTGCGCCAGAGAGGATGTGCGCCCCGACTTCGGAACCCTTCTCAAGTACGACGACACGTACTTCCTTGCCGGTCTCTGTCTCGAGCTGTTTGAGGCGGATTGCTGCACTGAGTCCGGCAGGCCCAGCGCCGACGATGCACACATCGACCTGCTCCTCTTCTCGGGGTTCGGCATCTGGGTCGTAGGGAGTGTACTGCGAGTTGCGTCGGACAGCACTGAGCTGAATTCCGCGCCTCCCGACGCGTCGACCAAGGCGGGACAGCATGGGAGTCGGATTTGATGGGACAAACACGACGGTCACATGAGATCAGGGTTTGTCTTCTTCACCCACCACATTCTACCCCTTTCTTGCCAATGGCCGGCGCGATGAGTGGCCACCTCATCAATTCGTTCGAGTCAAACCGCTCGATTTGCACCGACGGCCACTTTTCCTTTGCGCCTCACATGCACGGCAGCAGCACTCAGAACTCGATGTCCTTTACCTCCCAAGCCTCCACCTCCTCTGGCGAATCCACCTACGACCGCATATGCAGGCTTCAGAGCAAGCTCAACCAAAAACTCGGTCCCGAGTTCATCTCTCAGCGCCCAGGTCCTGGTGGTGGTCCGAAGCTCACGTACGCCGAGGGCTGGAAGGTCATCAACGTCGCCAACGAGGTGTTCGGGTTCGAGGGCTGGAGCTCCAACATCGTCAACCTCGTCACAGACTATATGGACTACAACGAGGAGACGAAACGCTACAATATCGGTGTCTCGGCTGTAATGCGAGTTACGCTCAAGGAGGGCTCTTTCCATGAGGATGTTGGATACGGTATGATTGAGAACGCCAAGAGCAAGGGAACTGCACTCGACAAGGTGCGTGTACCGTTATTGCCGTGGTGGCAAATTCTGACTCGGTACAGTGCAAAAAAGAGGCGGTGACGGATGGCCTGAAGCGTACCCTCCGCAACTTTGGCAACGTGCTCGGCAACTGTCTCTACGACAAGCAATACGCTGCCGAGGTCGTCAAGATAAAGGTCCCGCCAGTCAAGCTCGACAAGGGCGACCTCCACCGACTCCCCGAGTTCTCAGCTTCCACGTCCACATCCGCACCAACGTCCGTCCAGACTCCCCAGCCACAACAACAGAAATGGCAGCCCAACCAAGACTCTAAACCCATCACCTCCGTCCCGCGCCACCTTCAGCAGCAACCCCAACAACCTCCACGCGCAAACCAAGCCTCCGGGCTCCAAACTCCCATCACTACCCCTGCTGCTCCCGAACGCAAAGTTGCCTTTGCGCCTTTGCAACCCAAGCCTGCTCCACCGCTGCCCCCGCCGCAACCACAGCTCAAGGCCGAACCCGCGATCGACGACGACGAATCATACGGATTCTCGGACGATGATGCGTTCATGGCGCTAGCAGATATGACCGATGCTGATCTTGGGAGGCCAATTGACTTTGAAGAAGGGCTCGCTGGGAGTGCTGGGGGGAACAGCAGCGTGGTCTCAGAGTCCGCGGCTGCAGAGGCAGCACCAGTGTCTCGGCCTCAGCAGGCACCACAGCAAGTCAATCGACCGCCCCAGCAGCAGCAGCAGCATCAGCAGCCCGCGCGTGTTGGGCCCATGGGACTGGGTTGGGCTGGTACGAACGCAGGTGCGGGGACTGGCCAGGCTCAGGCGCAATGGGGCGCACTGCCTGCGAACCCATCAGGGCAGAGCAATACACGCAACTACAGTGGGGGCAACACGCGTCCTCCCACCGCGAACCCCGTCCAGCACCATCAACAGACGAATCAGAATTCCAAGCCGCCGTCCGGGATGAGCGCCCCGCCCGCGACGAAACGACCACCCTCGGTTGGAGGGTTCCATTTCCCACCTGGGATGCCGGTTCGTTGATTGTTCATTGCCTTGGACGCTCCTTGCTGATAAAATAACGCGTAGAATCCGCTCTTAAGGCCAGATAGCAGTAAGCCACCGCAGATGCCGCAACAGCAGCAGCAAGGGGTCAAGAGGAGTGCGGAGGTTATGATGTGCGCAGCGTTTTTATCTCCCTGGTCTCCAAGGCTGACCGGTTTTGTTCAGGCAATCTTCGCGAGGCGGGGGTGGGCCACGTCAGCCGCTCGGGCCGCTTGCACTTGATGGAGGTGCTGGGGATGCGAAGCGGATGAGACAATAGTCTTTGGATGGAGACGGTAGGACTTGGATTTCCGAGTCGTTTGGTTGTGGATTCGCAGCTACATCGTACATATCGTGCATATTCTTATTTTAAAAAGAGATCAACGCATCAATTCCGCCGCTGATCATGAGTACTCCCATCATGTTCCTCTTGCACATCAGACCGGCCATCCAACGCGCTTAACGCATCCCATCGGCATATCTGCTGACGATCTATTCCAATGCATTAGACTCGCTACCAGTTCCGTCAGAATCCGAATATCGCCACAATATGTGTGTTTGCTCGATGTTTGGTGATGACTGTCCTAATCGGGGGTGTTTGGGCAAAGTTTGGTCGTGGCGGATATTCGGAGGATCTGACGGTTCGAGCTTGCTCATCACGCAATACAACTATTTAAGCCCAACCAACTTTCATGTTGTCGCCATTCTACCGCGCCAAAACTCCATGCGAGAACTCATCCGAAAACATCCTTTTCGCTTCTTCAAGCGTCGCTCAAACTTGACCTTGGGTCCTGACTTGGAGAAAACGGAGGATACCTCTCGGCGATCTACTTCCAGCTCTAATTCAGCCGCAACCGCAAAGAATGTAGTCAAGATGGCGCTGACGACGCTCAGTGCCACATCTAACAACATTCCTATCTGCGGGATTATAACTAGCGTCGTCGACCCGCTGCTGCTCATTATGACCCAATTGGATGTGCGTTTCTCCCGCTCGAGTGCGAGGTATTCCAATTGATTTGGATTTATAGCTAACGTCGGCCAACGTACAAGGACTGGTGGAACTGGTTGCGCGTATAGAGCGGCTAACGCCACTAGTGGCCGATATGGTGGAGGTGAATTCGGTTTCGGAGTGCGAGCGGAGGTTTATCGACGATCTCACTCGGTGAGTTGGCTATTCTGCTGCATTCCCTCGACGTACGCTAACGGTCCCAGTGAGCTCGAGTCAATAGGCACGGATGTATCGGAAACGCAAGCCCAGGGGACGTTGACGCGGTTCTTCAATAACCCCGACGACGCGGCGGGTCTTGCGAGGCATAACGCGACACTGGCGCAACTGGTCGCTGATGCTACCGTACGTGCGTTCTTACATCCTCCCACGCGCTGGGCTTATTCACGTTAGCTCGTTAATGTGCAAGAGGTTCGGAGGATGTTGATGAGTATGGAGAGAAGTGTGTCAAGGCTGGTGCCATCGCTGGGCCAGATAGAGATTGGGCATATCACGGGTGCGTCGTCTCCATTGTGAGCGGGACAGGACGACTTACTGAAATGCATCGCAGGTGGCACGTGCGGGATGTGTGCATCGGGCGGGCACTTCGGGCATGAAGGCGATGGTGGGGTCCCAGAATTCGAGATTCCGACAGGCCAGAATGTCAGATTCGGGGGTATATCAGGGGGAATAGACGGAGAAGGCGGAGAAGGCGGGGAGGGGTACGAGGAATGGGTCAAGGGCGGTGTTGGGAGAGCGCCAAAGATACGGTGTATCGGGCGGGCGTATACTTGGTAGGTTCTGAACCTGCATCAAACGCACCACTCTTGTTAATTTGGTACATATGTAATACTGGCCTTATCTTACTCTTGAAAAGACAATTCCCGTTCTTGCCTACTCCCGTCATGCTACTCCCTCCCGCCCTCCGGTTTTAAAGTACCTTCCTGACACTTCTCTCTTTATCCGTAGCATTTCCCCGCCGTTCCCTTCCTCGAACGCTTTGTCCAATGCTTTCCATTGTCCGCTTTGATTTAATTTCCGGACACCGTGGCACTCCGGCCCTTTGGCCCTTTGACCGCTGTTTATAACCAGGTTCTCCCTTTGTCCAAAATGTCTCTCTCTCTTCGCTCCTCCCAATTGCTATCATGCAACCCAGTTCCAGTTCTCCTGAACCTGCCGCCACACCATTCGGCGACGAAATCTGGATGCCCTACGGGGACATTGTCCTCCAAGTCGAATCAACACAATTCCGCGTCAATCGCGACATCCTCGCGCGACATTCGGGCGTCTTTAGTGGGCTCTTCCTGATGCCACGGCCTTCCAAAGACTCGAAGGACACTGTGGAAGGATGCGCTGCTGTACATCTGCCCGGTGACGCGTCTGTAGATTGGGCGGAGTTGTTGGAATTTTTGTATGACCCGTACGTGCCACCCAGACTGAATGAGTTGATTCTGAAGGTCTTCAATATTATAGGTTCGCTCACAAAGAAAAACTAATGCCATTCGGACGGCTCGCAGCTATGCTCCGCCTCGGAAAGAAATACGAATTCTTGGCGGTCGAAGCGGACGCTGCGAGTCGCCTGCGGTATGAATTTCCCGCCGACTTTACAGCGTTCAACGCGCTCGACGCGGATATGACCAAAATCGCGTACCGGCGCGGTATTTATTGCGATCTGCTGGGCCTCGCGTACGAGTGCAGGGTGTACGATTGTGTCCCGCTCCTTGCGTTCTGTTGTTTACGGACAGATACACTCGTAGGTGTTCCATTCTCTCAAGGGACTTTCGTATGTTTAATCATTATTTCAGGAGACTCTGTTCAAGGGTGTGCGCCGCGACGATGGCACCCTCGCCACATTACCAGACGAGCTTAAAACCACAATGGCCCTCGCACTCCAGCGGATGGCGCTCTTTCAGCACGAATCCCTTTCATGGATGCGCTCTGACAGCGTCGTCCCAGATGCCTCTTGCGTGGCTCCAGAAAAATGCGCACAGCAACTCCAGGTGATGGCGCGTATCGTTGACCGCGACCACGAAGGGGGACAGTTCAACTTTGGGTATACGATAGACCAGTGGGATGATCGGTGGACGGGGATGTTGTGTGGAGGTTGTGAGGCGGAGGCAGCGGCCGCGTATGAGCGGGGTCGGGTGAAGGGCTGGGATCTCTTACCTACGTTCTTTGGGTTGCCAGGGTGGGATGGGTTGAGGGATGTAGAGTAGTATAGTAGTAGACTGAATACGATAAGTTTTAAACGCCCTTGATCCCCATACTTACGGCGTTGTATTTTGCAATATGTATACTCACGTGATCGAAACTGTCTTGCTTCTGACCATCATGTCAGACTCGACTCCCTCCGCAAAACGAAAAAGGACGGACGAGCCCGCGGCTGAACGAACCACGCTAGTCCGCTCGGATATCTGGTTGCCATTCGGCGATATTGTCCTCCAAGCCGAATCCACCCAGTTTCGCGTCAATCGAGACAACCTCACCAGACATTCCTCCGTGTTCGCAGACATGTTCTCTGTCCCCCAGCCCCCGAACGAGCCCACCGTGGAGGGATGTCCGGTGGTCGTTCTCTCTGGCGATAGCGCAAAGGACTGGGAGTTACTTCTCGGCGTCCTTTATGGGTCGTAAGTTCCTTCTTCACGACCAAGACTCCATTGGGACCCACTCCATCTAGATTCGAGGATAAAGAGATGCGACCTGTGGCTGAAATCGCGGCCATGTTGCGATTGGGCAGGAAATATGGGATAGCCGCTGCTGAAGCAAATGCAGTCCAGCGTCTTCACTATGAATATCCCGCCGACCTCAACGCTTGGATCAAGATTGCGGATTCTCCATTCAAGAAAATACAGGACGAGTCGGGGGCAATGTTCCAAGTGCTGAGCCTAGCATATGAATTCGGAATCCGTTCGAGCATTCCACTGATGGCTTACCTCTGCTTCATGCACTCCAAGCCATTGGTGAGTTTATCCAGCCACATTTCTGTAACGATACTCTAATTATTCAGGAACAAATCTTTACCGGCATTGCACGCTCGGATGGATCTTGTGTCGTTCTTCCCGCTGAGCTCCGAGAAACTCTCGCGATTGGTTTCGAACGAATTATGGGCGCACAACGCGGAATTTATTCGTGGTTGGACGATGGCACCGTTGTCCCGTCTGATTCGTGCAAAAAGTCCGTCGAATGTACTCGTGCGCGCCAGGCGATGCATGAAAATCTGGCTTGGGACGACGACACAGGGCTGTATTGCTGTTTTGCTCTCGAGACCTGGGATTCGGATTGGACCCACACTTATTGCAAGACGTGTTTCAAGGCGGCGAAGAGTGCCTTCGTGGCTAGTCGCTCGTCGATATGGGAATCCCTTCCGGGTTTCTTTGGGCTGCCGGACTGGGCAGACTTGAAGGACGCCGACTGATTCTGCTTCTTTTTTTGGTGCGTTCATTCCTTTGAATTAGCACACAGCTGAATTGCTGCTCCAGAAGACTGCCGCTCGTAATTTGTCAGTGTACTCGGAGTAAAATCTGAATCGTCTCGGACCTTAGTCTTCTCGGACCCCGGATCCTTGAACATGGAATTAATTGAAGGTGAGTTACATAGTTTGTCCGTAAGTTTCAGCTTGGGCTTGAGACGTGGGTTCGCGGGATGTCCAAGAGAAATCCAGCGACGATGTACTTGCGGCTTTGGCATGTCCCTACGGCTCCAAGTAGAGGTGTATGCCTCCCACAAACTTTCTTCGAAACTGGGTTTTTTGAAGCCACGTCAGGGCACTGAGGCCCGAGGTGGGTCATTCACTTGCTCGAACGAAGATACCGATGGCATACGGTCGGCGCTACCGATCTTTGCTTCCCTTGAGTCCGACAGCGTCAAAGTCAGACTGGCGATTGCGTTCGGGAAGATGCTCTGTCATCGCAGGGAGGCCTTGTCGCAGCTCGATCTCAAGTCCTGTTTCCTGAGCTCATGTGCTCGTGCGATCACTGAGATTCTCGATGAGAAATCCCAACTGTCTGTCGACTTTCATATCGACAAGTGGTCGCATCGGGTCGACAAGTTCTGTCGGAATTGCAAAGAGCAGGCGGAGGCCAAGTACTGTGTTTTTTAAATGAAGGGTGGGAGGCGCTGCCAGGTTTCTTTGGTCTACCAGAGTGGAAAGATTTGAAGGACTTGGACCAGCGGTTCAATTTACACATCCGGGCAATCACGTGGCGGAACCCCTCTTGTTTCGTCCCACATCATCTGCAACACCGAACTCAATGTCCGACTCGCCTCCCTCTGCAAAGAGACAAAGGACAGAAGAGCCTACGGCTCACGAAATTACGCCAATTCGCTCCAAAATCTGGATGCCATTCGGCGACCTTGTCCTTCAAGTGGAGTCGACCCAGTTCCGGGTGAATCGTGATATCCTCGCCAGACACTCCCCTGTCTTTGCCGGCATGTTGTCCGTCCCGCAGCCTCCCGATGAACCCACACTGGAGGGTTGTCCGATCGTGATTCTCTCCGGGGACAGTGCAAAGGATTGGGAATTGCTTCTGGAGGCACTCTATGAGCCGTGAGCCGAGTCCTTTTTATCCCTGAGTCAGTGCATGAATGTCTCTGTCCCTTATTCCAGACTCAAAAACAAGACGTAGTCCCCTTCCACGTCGTGGCAGCCATGTTACGACTGGGTCGGAAATACGAAATCAGCGCCGCAGAGGAGAACGCGGTTCGACGTATCCACTTTGAGTTTCCTTCTGATTATGACACCTTCGTTGCAACTCCTCGGGACCATTCGAAGATCAACTTTGCTGGGCCTGATACACTCTTCTTGGTCTCATCAATCTGGCTCACAAGTTCGGCATCAAATCCAGTATTCCGCTGATCGGGTACAGGTGCGTGCAAAGACAATCGCTGGTTGGCATCCATTTCGTTCACAAATACGGTTTCTCAAGAGTTTTGAAACAGGAACAAGCTCTTCAACGATGTCGAACGAAGCGATGACTACCATGTCGTCTTGCACCCAGAGCTCAAAAAGCTCTTGGCCGTTGGTTTCGAGAAGATGATGACATACCAGCTCCGTGAATACGAGTGGTTAGAGAACGACACTATCGTCCCCTCTTCTTCGTGCGTCACCCTGCAATCCTGCATTCGGCGGCGAGTTCACCTGCGCCGTGTTTTGACTTGGAATAAACGCACGGCAAATATCCGCTTCTTCATGCTGCATGCCTGGCAGGATGACTGGGGCCAAGCGCTCTGCAATCGCTGTGCAAAGGCGTTTGAAGACACTTTTATTGCCAGTGGCGCCAAAGCATGGGAAGCTCTTCCCGCATTCTTCGGATTTTCTGGGTGGGCGGAGTTGACTCCGCCGACAGATAGTTGAATGGTCTGTGACCATGTTGTTTTACTTTTCTCTTCCACTCTGTGAGGCAGGAGTGGAATCCCGAACCGCCTTTAACTATACTTACCCTTTTTGTGTACATAAATTAACTGTTGCATTGAGCATGGCTGTATCAGTTCACGCTCGAAAGGTCGCCGAAGTCGGAACCCCACTGTTGATTGATGGCGCGCGCCCTGTCCCGACTCGGACTACCGCATCATTACCACATCTTTTATTTATTCGGCGCTACCATAAACTTCTCTCCTTTCTTCACACATGGCCAACTCGAAAGACGTCTATCTCGTGCTTGGAGGCGACACCTTTGTGGGACGACACGTTGTTGAACAACTCAAGGCCCGCAATGACACCGTTTTCGTTTTCGATGCCGCTGCGAGTCACGCCGACGTACAAAGTTTCTTGGGCGATATACGAGACCCGGACCAGATTTCAAACGCAATCCAAAAGGTGTGTAGTCATAGCAACGGATTCGCGCTTTCTGACGATGCTACTACCAGACAGGAGCGACGTGCATCATCCACACTCTTTCTCCACTCTCCATCGCAAACCGCGAGAATCCGACGATTTTTCACGACGTAAATGTCCATGGCACCAACAACGTGATTTCCGTCGCGAAATCCAAGGGAGTACGAAAACTCGTCTACCATGGCTCTTCCGGCGTGGTTTTCGACGGACGAGACATTGCGAATGGCGATGAGAGCTTGCCCTATGCGAGAAAACACCCTCACCCGTATACCACATCCCGAATCATGGCGGAGAAAGCCGTTTTGGCTGCCAACGATAGCAATGGGTTGAAAACCGCATGCATTCGCCCCACCGGAATTTACGGGTAACTTGGTCTGTTCACATTCTTCCTTGATGCAAACCTCAATCATTTCTCCAGTGTAGGGGATCAGGAGATGACCGTCGGGGCGTACGACACATGGAAGCGCGGCGCGACCCACGTCCAGCTGGGAAACAACCAAAATCTCTGCGACCGCACCTACGTCAGCGACATAGCTCATGCCCTCATCCTCGCAGCGGACAAACTTGAAGACCCTGCAGCTGATGTCGCTGGCCAGACCTTCTTCATCACTGGTAACGAACCGATACTGTTTTGGGACTTTATGCGCCGTATGTGGGCCGGCTTCGACGCCGCATTCCCCCATCTCGCAAAGCCTGCCCGGAAGCCCGCCGTTATCCCGCGGCCGCTTGTTTTCCTCCTGGCATATGCGATGCAGTTTGTGGCGTGGATTACGGGGCGCGAGCCATCCCTCACTCCGTATAAAGCGACGTTCGCGACGGCCACGATGTATTTCAGCTCGGAAAAGGCGAAGCGTCTACTGGGGTACACGCCGAAAGTCAGCGTCGATGAAGGGATTCGCAGGACCATTGAAGTGAGTCCGAACGCCGTACTTTTCTTCCGTAAGTAACGTTTTCCAGTGGGTCAAGGCGGAGACCGAAGCGGGGAAGTGGCATTAGATTCATCTACCTAGAGCAACCGACGCCGCCGAGAATTACTCTAGAATAAATATACAGAAGCACCATTAATCCATATCCTTCAATCCCGCCCACTCTGGAAGCCCAAAGAACCTAGGGAGTGCTTCCCAAGCGTCCACACGACTTTCGTTCAGAGCTGATTTACAAAGTGCCGTACAACCACCACAGAAGCCGTGAAACCAATAATCACCCCATCGGTCCAGGGCGAAACAGCCCGTGCTGATAGCGCTGTGTGGATTCCAAGCCACGAGCCGGCGCAGGACATTGCGTGCCTCAGCGCACTTGGGTTTATTGGCACAGGAACGGGATGGGACGAGAGTGTCGTCTTCGAGTAACGAGTAGGCGTTGTGCTGGAATTTCATGAATTCCAGAAAACCCAGGGCCATTATTTGTTTCAACTCTGGGGAAAGCGTACTGAGGGACTTGTCCGGCCGCTCGATTCCGGTGAATATTTTATCCTGCACATATCTGTCACAGCTGAGAGAGTGATGGAACACTTGCAAATGGCTGAGAGCGCAAACACTCATATGCTATCGTCGGCACACTCGAGTTGATCCCATATTCATGTGCCAGGCTCAAAAGGTCAAACACAAGCCCCTCGTATTCTTCTATCTGTGTCAGACTATCTGAAGAATCGTCCCAAGTGTTGAACTCAGCCGGGTATTCAAAGCGTATACGCTCAAGCGCGTTGGCTTCGGCGGTGTGGATCTCATACTTCCTGCCCAGCCGTAACATGGCTGCTATTTCGTCAAAGGAGCGTGCCACCTTGTCCTTAAACCTAGAAGGATATTGGGAATCAAGTTGAAAATTTGGGTGGCAATCGTCTTACGGTTCATAAAGAACACCGAGAAGTAGCTCCCAGTCTTTCGCGCTATCGCCAGATAGAGTCACGACAGGACAACCCTCCACAGTGGGCTCGTTTGGAGGCTGTGGAACGGCGAACATATCCGCGAAGACGGGAGACTGAGTGGCTAGGACATCTCGGCTGACACGAAATTGGGTGGATTCCACTTGGAGGACGATGTCACCAAAGGGCTTCCAGATGTGAGAGCGAATCGGTGTGAGTTCTTCGCCCGAAGGGCCATCCGTTCTTCGTCTCTTTGGAGAGGGAGCTGGGGACGACATGGCTGGAAGAGGAAGAGAGAGTTTGACAGGTCATTGACAGATCACGTCAAAGTGCCTCCTTTTGTCCACGACCAGTACTCTCAACGGCTGGGTATTCTCATACCACCATCTTTCGCTGTGGTCCTTGCTCTACCTCAAAATGTCTCGCTTGACCCTGTGCCACTGCGGAAGCAAATGATCACACCCTGTCTCGCATTCGAGTACTCATGTTTCCGATGGTGACTTCGGGGAAGCATTACCCGATGCGCGGAAGTGTTGATGGAGGATGACGAGGCTATTTGGTTGAGCCAGATGAGGGGAGAGAAGGACTGGGATGGAATTCGGCGGAGCGGGAGTATCGCGTTTGTTTGACTCGATTGCTCCAGTTCGACTTTACTCTATGCTTAGACTCGACACCAGTAAGCACGTGCGGCCCCAAACTTTGATGATAGTCGATCAAAGCCACCGGCCAAAATGGCCTGATTATCTTCCAGTCGCTCCGCAGACCGATCCCGGCTGCGGTGTGACTGGTTTCACGAGCCTACTCTATGCTATTCTCGAATCAAACAAACAAAAGATCCCCGCTCCTCCTCACTTCTTCCCAATCCTTCTCCGCTCTACATCAGCAATAAGTGACACTACCACAGAGCAATACAGATGCCATGTAGCAGCTGTAGCCGGATTGTAAAGTACCCCTTGACGTAGGCATCTGTAGCCATGCGCGGGTGACATGTGACTGCGCGTAGCGCCATGTGTCCTTGGCACGGCGCTATGGATACCCACGTGCCGCCAGCTCCGTGGGATCATGTAGCCCTCTGTGGCTCATAGAGGCCCACCGGCGCACACCTAAAATACTGCTGCATTCCCTCCACCCCGGCTTGCTTCCTTAAATTGGGACAGAACAAAGCTAGAAGAAGAAATATTCATTCAAGCTACATTAAGATACATGATGGATCTACAACAACAAGAGAGACAGAGCGGGGTTCCCAAGCTTCTCTGCCACCATGCTGAACAATCCACATTAGCATAGGTGGAACACGGATGGAAGGGAACATACCAGGGAGAGTGTCGGCAGGGGAGATGGAAAAGAATAGAGCTGCGCGATGGCGGGGCACGGATGCTGTAAGTAAGCGTCGGTTAGTGGACCATGAGGAATTGTGATGGACATACCGTGATGGCCACCCGAGAGCTACGCGGTTGCTAAGGGAAGTGGGAGCGAGACAAGGATTCGGGGAGGCGAGAGGGCAGAAAGCAGAGAGGATGGAGCTGGAATGTTGGAGAGGCAGCGAGGTGCATTGGTGAGGAGGGTAGAGACCGCACGACTAGAGTTCTGAGATGCCCACGGGGTCTGACAATGAGCCAAAGCCAAAAGGATGGAGGGAGAACTCACCAGGAGTCATGAGGACAGTCCATTGACTGGAAAGACTTGAGATCTGAGGGGCAGGAGAAGGAAAGACGGTAGAGGGAGAGAGAGCGAGGGGATGGTGGGTGGAAGAAAGACGCATTCCGATATCTGTCAAAGTGTCAGTATTTATGCGGTCGTGCGGGTCATCAATCAATCAATGCACATGTCCGACGGGCGCCGCGCTCGGAACAGATCCGATCGGCAATGGACTCAGTGAGATTCTTGGATGCTTGCTCTTCCCTCATTGGTGTCGGGAATCTGCAAGGAATTTGAGGTGGATTGGAGCTTTTGAATGATGTCAAGTTCCATGGGTAGAAGAAGTCAAGGCAAATTACATCATGGACATGTCATATCATGGCTTTGCTCGAATACTTTACACTTCCAGTCCCATTGGCCACAACACCCACATCCGCTACATGAACCACATTGTCCCCACCTCGGATACAGCTGCTACATGGTCAATGTGAAGCCGCGATCGGATACACGACTGTATGCGGTGTCATACTTCCAGCCGGGCTGCCACATGTCATCGTATGGATGATATGATCCGCGCCTCGGCTACATGGGATTTACTTTTTCCTGATGTAATTTGATTCATCCAAATCACATCCTCATCCTCCATCAGCACTGCGCCGCTCCCGCGCAACGGATACGCCTTTCCCGAAGTGAGCACTGGGCAAACAAACACCACTCGCGCCTTCCCGGGCTGCTTTCCTTCAATTTGACTCTGTGCCCCGGAGAAGTCCAAAGCCCCAAAACTTGCTGCGCGCCAACTGCTCTGGAACGAGTAGTCGGCGCCAGGCGGGCACGGGAAGAGCATCTTTCCTGGGTAGGCGCAGCGCCAGTGCACGTCATCGAGCATGCCCGCGGGGTCCGCGTTGTACGCCAGAATAACTCGGCGGAAGCGGAGCGCCAGTTGGCCTACGGACTCTTTTCGGAACGCGTTGGGGGGGTTGGGAGATATTCCGATGGACAGCACGGTGTTGTTGATGTACGGGCTGCTGAGTACGGGAAACTCGGGCTTGCCGTGCAGATTAATGGGAAGGTGTATGTGTATCGGCGTGCTATCTTTCCGGTGGCCCATAACACCCTGAAACCAATTAGACAAGATGGGTGAAGTATGAAATCCGAACCTTGTACCACCAGGCCGTGAGGACGTCAGAACTCCCTACCCATTCGGTCGACCCTTCGTTCTTCAAATTCTCCATGATCTCGCGCTTGGAATCGGCCAAAAAAGCCTTCGGTACGCGAACATACATTTCCACTTCCTTCGGGTCCCAGAAGATCCGCCACACAAAACACGCGATGAACAACACTTGCTGAACGAGCCCTAAATCATACCACCCGCGCTGCTTGGCGACTTTGGTGGGTCCAGCGAAGCTCTGGAACGCCTGGGTGTCCCACTTCATACCGACAATGTCGTTTATATCCGTCCCGTTAATCACTCGCGTCCACGCGTCAAGGAGCGTCCCAGTACCGACCGCGTCAAATGCAACATGCGCGTTTGTCACCCCAATAAAAGTGAGGTCGTCGAAGGTCACGACATGGACATGAACGAGCGGGCATTTGGTCTCGATGAACGCCTCGACAGACTTGGGACATGAGCTATGCCGCAAATACGGAGCCATGTCTGGGAGTTTGATGAGAAATGGCTGCGAAGCTGGTAGGTCGGACGCGTCCATCGGGAGCTGGGGACGTGAAGGATCGGCCCGGTATGTACGCTTCGGGATGATCTTCCACCGTGAACTCGACAGCTGGCATTTCTGGTCCAAACCTGGTAGGGACTTGGAATTCATGGACCTGGCCATAACTGGAGCGAAGGAAACACAAGAAAGATGGGACGCACGCCATTCCTGACAGCAATCCTAGCGCCTGCTCGAGGGAATTTCTTCTCAATCAAAATCGTGAGCGTCTCTTCCAGTTGGCGTGCGTCGAGCCGTGCATCGACTATAAGGCCAATTGTCAGGATGGGGTCGCGAGCGCCTAGGTCCATGCCCGAGCAAGGAATCGGGCGCATTCCTGGTGGAGGCGGCACTGGGGAACGAGACCCGAACATGGTGGTTTGGAACTAGAGGACGTTTCATCATGACAAGTTCCGGGGCAATTTATATACCTACCTACCTACCTACCGAGATATGTATTGCCAGGCTGACGGAAAAGATAATGCCATGATGAATTTGAACTGCAGGGCTGATTCTAGTCATTCTTCGACTTTTCCTGGTCGAAACATCGAAACGTTGACGTTGAATTGATCCCACGGCGAGTAGCAGCATTCCTGGAGTATCCTGATTGTTCAAAAAATCAAGCAAAATTATATTTAACTGATACCAGGACAGATGCGTGACTGTCCATGGTGCAGACTAAGACCCGTTACATACGTCTGCGCCATTTTATCAGCGTCCACGAGCAACGACTGGGAAAACACGTACCAAAATAATATTGTCATTCCAGATCTTTCAACCCCTCCCACTTGGCCAGTCCAAAGAAAGTTGGCAGGGCTTCCCATGCTTTCGCGCGAGTGGCGTCGAAAATGGTTGCACCCGCTTCGGCACAACTATCACAAAGACTTTTAGACCATTCTGCGTCCCAGACGTCAAGAAGAAAACAGAGGGCACTGTCCGTGGAGTCATTCCAGGACAATGAGCGACGTATTGTGTGGCGTGAGGCAGTGCATTTGGTTTTGTCTTGGCATAATTCGGATGGAATGACCTCGTCGTTGTCGAGCCACGGATAAGCTTCTCGTTGAAACTGCATGATTTTCATGAAGCCAAAGGCCAACTGCGTTTGGATTTCAGGAGGGAGGTTAATCCGAGATTGGCCGAAGCGTTCGATCCCGTTGAAAATGTCGTCCTAAGTACATAGTTTAGTTTCTTTTCACCGGAACCCACGGAATGTATTATGTAGCAGCTTACCGGACTGTACACGGCCAGACAATTGAGCGCCAATGTTGGAATGCATGAGTTGATTCCGAATTCATATGCCAGTTTCAACAGGTCCAGCGCAATCCCGCTGTAATCCTCGATCTTGCTCAACTCGTCACATCCAACTCTCTCTTCCCATTGGGCACAATCAGAAGGGTATTCGAAGCGAATACGTCCAAGTGCGTTGGCCTCGGCGGTGGAGATTCCATATTTTCTGCCCAGCCGCAACATAGCTGCGATCTCGTCAAAGGTTCGCATTTCTTTGTCATCGAATCTGGGGATATTTGTTGGAGAGAACGATTAGCTGTAAAAAAGACAATCTTACGGTTCATAAAGGACAACGAGAAGCAGCTCCCAGTCCTTCGCGGTATCCCCAGAAAGAATGACAACGGGACATGCCTCGACGGTGGGCTCGTTGGGAGGCTGAGGAACGGAAAACATGTCTGCGAAGACGGGGGACTGAGTGGCTAAGACATCTCGGCTGACCCGAAACTGGGTGGATTCCACTTGGAGGACGATGTCGCCGAAGGGCTTCCAGATATGAGAGCGAGTCGGAGTAGTTTCTTCCTCCGTTCTCTGTCTCTTCGCAGAGGGAGCTGTGGACGACATGGCGCGGGATGGCGGAAGAGGAAGAGAGAGAGTTTGACAGATCACATCATTCAAGTGCCACAAGGTTCGTCCACAACCAGTACTCTCAACGGCTGGGTATTCTCATACCACCATCTTCGCTATGGCCCTTGCTTCTACTTTGACTCTACCTCAAAATGTCTCGCTTGACCCTGTGCCACTGCGGAGGCAATATGATCACACCCTGTCTCGCATTCGAGTACTTAAGTTTTCTGAGACGCCCCCATTCGCCAAACTACTCTTCATCTTCTACCACCACCCACCATTCAAGACTTCCTTCGACTTACGCATCTCACTTCGCCCTTCAAGCCTTTTGCTTTCGCCCAAGTTATGCCTTCGACACCCATATCCTCCCTCCTTCCTGACCTCACCGGTTACTCCGTGGACGACGGCTCCATCCATCTCCTAAACATCCTGGGAGTCGGCGCCTACGGCAAGGTCTACAAGGCCTGGGACTCCCGCACCAAGGCATACGTCGCCGTCAAATGTATGCCGACATACGAGCTCGGGTCTCGCACCGTCGAGATGCAGAACGCGGAGCTCGAGCTTCACACCATGCTCAGCGACCACGTCTCCGTCGTCACCCTCATCCGCCAATTTGTGGAGGACCACCTCGTCTTCGTCGTCCTCGAGCTCTGCCCCGGCGGCGACCTTCATGGTGGCCTGTTCCGCCATCGCTGCTTCCACGGGAACGCGCGGAAGATCAAAAAGGTCTTCGGCGAGATTCTTGACGCCGTCGACCACCTACACCAGCTCGGCGTTTCGCACCGCGATATCAAACCCAAAAACATCCTCTGCGACGAGGCGGGCACCAATATCCGTCTGACCGACTTTGGGATGTCGACGCGGGAAGCTTGGTCAGACCACGCGTGCGGTACACGCATGTTTATGAGCCCAGGTGCGTTTATTTCTATATTTTCATCCACGGTTGTTACTCACAGTCTCTCCAGAATCTCTGAACCACGCGCGTGAATCTTATTCAACGCGTCAATCAGATCTTTGGGCGCTGGGCGTGATGTTTGCCATAGTGGTATCTCAATGCACCCCCTGGGATTCTGCCTGGCTCCGCGACGAGGATTTCGCTGCCTTCTGCGACAACGCTGAGTATCTGTATCACGTACTCCCCGGCATCACGCAACCCACCTTCGAGTTGCTCGAGTGGTGCTTCTGCCCCGATGCATCGAAGCGCCCCACCCTCGCAGAGTTTCGCGACGCGATGAATGCCATAGATTGTTTCGTCGTGCCGCCGACCCACGTCAAGGCGGCGTCTCCAACGCTTACCGGCGAGTGGGATGTCGCTCCACTGTCCGCTGACTGTGAAAAGACGCCTCGCCCAGCCTCCGTTCCGGTGTTCGCGCCCCAACTTCCAGCGCCTACCACCTGGTACTCCGAGTCGTGTTCGGCGTCTGCCATTGGCTACGACTCGAGTTCTTCCTCGGACTCTTGGTCCCGCCTTCCGTTATTCACATCGAACTCGGACACGACATGCTCTATACCTCCGACGTCCCCAGTCGAGGACTCGACTGACGGTAGCATGTCCGAGTGCGTCCTGGCACCCGTGAAACCGCCGAAGTGCCCACCTCTCACGCGTCTCCCGACGTGCTGCCAGTTTATACTGGCCAAAGCCAAAAACTAAAAACGTAGAAAACATGGGATAAAATATAAAATCGAGTCGGACATTATATGCACACATGTACAGTTCAGGGTTGAGGCTCGCCAGGTCAGCGCCCATGGAGTTGAATATGCCGTACTGAATAGCGTACCTGGGAGATACGCTGCCACTGCATCGAGAAAATTATATTCGCTCAGACCGCCCGCATAGGTATCAGTCTATGAGTACTGATCCTGTTGGACCTCCTATGTGAATTAGTGCACTGTGTGCTGGGTGAGAACATGAACACACCACTATTTCCACATCCTTCAACTCATCCCACTCCGCAAGTCCAAAGAAAGATGGGAGTGCATCCCATGCTTTTACCGATTGGCATTGAAAAAAAAAAATGCCAGCCTCTGCACAGTTGTCACGGAATTCATCAGTCCAATCCCCATCCCAGTCCTCGAGAGCGAAAGAGTTGGCCCAACCCGACCGTAATTCCCAAGTGAAACGGCTACGAAGCACCCCGAGTCCAGCAGCGCATTTGATTTTATTTTCACACCACTGTGAAGGAACAACCTCCGGGTTCTCGAACCAAGATGAAGATGTCCTGAAATGATTCGTGTGGAACCGATGGCCAGCATCTTCTGTACGTCAGGATGAAGGATGATACGAGATGCATCGGGGCGCTCAATTCCAATGAGTATTTCATCCTGAGTTTTTCTGCTAAGTAACAAGAAAACTGAACAAAATCAGTGCATATTCAAGGAACAATACGCAATGGCAGGAATGCTTGAATTGATCCCGAACTCATGCGCCAAATTCAAAACATCAAGAGCAAGTCCGTTATAATCCTCTATCATCGTAAAGCCACCAGAAGATTCGTCCCAGGAATCAAGATCCTCAAGAAATTCCAATTGGATACGCCGGACAGCATTGGCTTCGGCGGCAGCGAATTCATACTTTCTGCCCAATCGTAGGATAGCCGCTACCACGTCAAAAGAAAGCACGTGCTGCCAGTCCCTAAATCTGTTGAGCAGGAAAATGTTTGCTGGCTGAGCGGGGACATTGAGGAAAGGTCTCACGGATCATATAAGATTTGGAGAAGCAACTCCCAATCCCTTGCGCTATCCCCAGAAAGGATAACGACTCGGCATCCCTCTACAGTCGGATCGCCTGAAGGCTGCGGAGCGGAGAACATGTCGGCAAATACGGCGGAATGGTCGGCGAGATTGTCTCGATTGACACGAAATTGGGTCGATTCGACTTGGAGGACGATGTCACCAAAGGGCTTCCAGATGTGAGAGCGAGTCGGTGTAGTTGTCTCGGGAGTAGACTCCTCTGTCCTTTTCCTTTTCGCGGAGGGAGCTGTGTCCGACATGATGATGGTTCAAGTCAAGCCAAGAGGTTTCGATCACGTGAGTTTGCTGGTCACAGTCGCGGTTGTCAGTCGCCGGCGTAAAACTACTCGACCAACGCAGATGTTCACTGACTCAACGATTGTGCATTGCATACAACTTGAAAAGACATCTCGGATCTGAATCTGACAGTCCTGCTCCGCGACTCTGGGGCTCACAATGCACAATGGTTGCAAGTGGAAATTTTCAAAGGAAACAGGACCATTACATCATCCTACATGTCTCCACTCATGGAGGCGGATGGCCCCTTGCACAAAATCAGTGGCTCGCGTGCTTTGAAAAACTGAACAGACGAACCACTATTGCAAATCCTTCAACTCATCCCACTCCGGAAGTCCAAAGAAAGATGGGAGGGCATCCCATGCTTGAACACGATTGGCATTGAAAGCATCTTGAGCAACCGCTGCGCAGTAGTGACAGAAATGGTCAGACCACCAATCTCCTTCCCGAGTCTTGAGTATAAAAAAGGAGGGCGCATCGAACCGTGAGTTTGCGACACACGATCGACGAAGATCGTTAAGCCCACGATCACATCCAGTTCGGTTTGTACATGAAATTGAGGGGACAACGTCGTTGTTGTCCAACCATGAAAAAGACGTGAACTGAAAACTGGTGATTCTCGCGACACCAATGGCCAGCATTGTCTGGATATCAGGATGAAGGACGACACGGGATGAATCGGGTCGCTGAATCCCAATAAATATTTCATCCTGATTTTTTCTAGCAAGTCGCAAAGTTGAACAAATCAAGAACTGACCAGGGAGTGCATATACAAGCAACTATACGCGATGACAGGAACGCTTGAGTTAATTCCGAACTCATGCGCCAAATTCAAAATATCAGCAACAAGTCCTTCATACTCCTCTATCTTCGTGAAGGCATTTGAAGACCTATCCCAGATATCAAGGTTGTTGGGGTATTCGAAGTGGATACGCCGGATTGCATTGGCTTCGGCGGTGGCAAACCCGTACTTCCTGCCCAGTCGAAGCATAGCTGCTATGACTTCAAAAGAAAGTGCCTCTTGGTCTCCAAATCTGTTGAGGAGGAAAACGTTGGCTGGCTGATCGGGCACATTGGGGAAGGTCTCACGGATCATATAGGACTTGTAGAAGCAGCTCCCAATCCCTTGCTTTATCCCCAGAAAGGATGACAACCGGACATCCCTCTACGGTGGGCTCACCGGGAGGCTGAGGAACCGCGAACATGTCTGCGAATACAGAGGATTGGGTGGCAAGATTGTCTCGGCTGACGCGAAACTGAGCGGATTCGACTTGTAGCACGATGTCACCAAAGGGTTTCCAGATACTATGAGAGCGAGTGGGTGTGGTTGTCTCGGGATCAGACTCCTCTGCCCTTTTCCTTTTCGCGGTGGCAGGAAGTGTGTCCATTGCTCAGAGGTGAAAGGATGACTCGGATGATGGTACTGGACAGGAGAAGAGCGATCATGTGACTAGACGCATTAAATAATTTCAATGACATTGATCTGCCAACTTGGGACGAGGACGTGTAGTGCGAGAGCGATTCGGCGAAGTTCCGTCCTATTTCAAAAAAGAAGACGTTGCTCACAGTCGGACGAAAAGACCATCGACTAAGTGATTTATGCCTCAGCTCAAATCGCGTGATTGAACCTCTAATTCTAGAAGAAAGAAGGAGAACAGAACAAAGCACTACACATCCTCAGACCCCTTCTTCCCGAATTCAGCCATCTCCAGCCCTCCCTCCTCCCTGGCCGCCACAATCCCGCTCTCCAGATCCCGAGGCTCCGGAGGCTGACCCTTACCCTTGTCCTCCGACACCCCAACGGGCGTCGCAGCCCCACTCTTCCCCTGCTTCTGCTGCTTCTTCGTCTTCCTCTCAACCTCCTCCCGAATCGCTTTCTGCCTCAACGCCTCTTCATCCCCCCTCGACAGCTCCTTATGTTTGATAAACAGCACACTCACACACGTCGCGAACGCCGTCAACACCGCGTTCATAATGAAGAGCGAACTGAAGCCCTTGGTGTACCCGTGATACAAGACATCCGTGCCATCGGTGGAGGTGAGCCCGACGCTGGTGGGATTATGCAGGAGCGTGGGGTCGTCAATGATTTGTTTGATGAGGGAGGAGGAGATGCCGAGGTGGTCCATGGCGGTGCGGAGGTTGTTGTTGATTAGCGTGGAAGCGACGGCGAGGGAGAGGGTGCCGCCTAATAGACGCAGGAACTAATTGAACCATTAGCCTTGACCTGCGGGAAGTATGGATGCGCACATTCCGCATGGCTGTTACGACCGACATGTCACGTCTTGCAACGCTCGCTTGGACGGCGACCGTCGTCGTTTCTGTTCCAAGTCAACACCCATCTGAAGGGAGTTATAAATCCAACTCACGCATTGTCTGACCGGCTCCAATCCCCGCAAGCATCATGTACACCACCAACACGCCTTTCGGAGTGCCCGGCCGGATGGTGGATATACAACCGCATGCGATGGACCAAACACCGAATCCAACATGTATGATAGTCTAGTCGGTGTTAGTATGATTCATGAAATAAAGAGAAGCCCACTCTGTAATGCCCCGTACGGCTCACGAGCATACCCTGTATAAAATAAGAAATGAGGGATAATGTGAAGATTGAGATACACACAGCTCCCCAGCTGGCGATGATCTGCGTAACGAGTAGCGGTACAAGGAATACACCTGGAACAGTTCACAGTCGTTCGATAGAACATGGAGTGAAATTAATACCAGCATGAAGCGGATCGTATCCAAGGCTGACTTGAAAGAATTGCGGGAGATAGTACAAGGTGGAGAAGAATACAAAGCCGCTGTGATTGCGTTAGATCTCGGAAAGAACAAAAACCTGGACATACTTTACAAACATAGCTAGAAAGCGTTGAAAGGAGAGACATAGAACAGGATACGGCACTTACCTACAAACACACCCGAAACGGTCGAGTGTTTGAAAATATACACTAAGGCCTTGATTGGCTTTAGTTTCGGAAGAAGAAGGTTAACTTACTGGGGACGATAGGAAGCCTCGCCCCTCTCCATTCCCAGAGACAGAAGAGTCCAAAAACTGCGAAACTGGAAATTAACGGCCCGAGGACGATGGAAGATTTCCATGGAAAGATGACACCGCCCTGCGGAACGGCTCAAAACACTATCAATAGAAAGAAGAAGGAGCGTACCCATATAAGGGGTAACATTAATAGGGCACACGCGCCCAGGGTCAACAATGCCCCGAGGTAGTCCACGGCGAGAAGTTTACTGGTCGTTGGATGAGCAGAGTCTTTCGCAGAAAAACGCATCCTCACCTCCGAATTTCTCCTTGCACGGGCTTCAGAGGAAGAACAAAAACAACGATGCAGGTGGCGACAAATGAGATGGGAATGGTGACCCAAACACACCACTGAGAACTCGGTAAATAATCACACGTGTAGAAATTTCATGAACACGCACATGCCAGCCGACATTCTGAGCGAGAGCGCCACCGATGACTGGACCAATCGCGTAGCCGATGGCCACGACTTGAACGGGAATCAGGAATGGCTTACGCGGAGGACGAGATACATACCCCCTCCGATAATGCCTTGGTATTTTCCTCTGCATTTTTTTCAGTCAGTCAATTCTCCGAGAGAGTATGCTGTTCACCTTTCGCGAAGGCTGACGAGGTCCGATACAACTATTTGCATCATGCTGACGAGGCCTCCGCCTCCAGCGCCAGCAAATCTACAGAAAAGTTAAGACTCGATTCGTAAAATTTCAAATCGTTCTTACCCTCTGAAGACAATCAGCTGCACGATCGTCTTTGAGAATCCAGCAATCAAGTTCCCGAGCATGAACAAGGTCATGGCGATGCAGAGGGCGCTCTTTCGGCCAAATATGTCGGAGAACCGACCATAAAGTGGCTGAAAGCACGTCGAGGTCAAAAGATAAGCGGAAGGGACCCAGGAAATGACAGAGCCTGCATTGAACGCAGCTGAGATCGTCGGCAATGCAGTGGAAACGATGACGGAATCCAAAGTAGAGACGACGACGCAAAGGCCGAGGCCGAGGAAAATGGGCAGGAGTCGTCGAAAGGGTAACATGTTGGTCTGGTCGGTGAGTTCGATTGCATGACCTCTGCCGCTCTTGGGCGTAGCGTTGCCGGGGGTGCTGTGGACAGTTTCCGCCTCGTCTGGGGTCGGGGACGACATGGCCTCGTGGTAATGAGGAGAAGACCTCGTAACATGTGGAGACTTTCTAGATATCCAAAACAAAATCCGATTAAATCCGGAACGGCAGTGGCGGCAGAAGAATAGAGCGATCACGTGAGAAGCGTAAGTCCGAAAGTGAAAGATATGATCGGCTGTCGGCCCGGTCTACCGATTGCGCAACAGCGCGTTAACAGGATGTTACTGTGTCGAGAGCGTTGCTTAGCTGCGATATTGAATCAGTTGAACTGTAAAAACCTCGATCCGTTCCTAAACAATATACAGCACATAGGGAAGAAGGAGAGACGGAACGAGAGTCTTCAGGGTACGGAAAGAAGAACCCACTGCCGCATTGCCACTGGGTGCCGGAGGACTCGACGTCGGAGCGGTGCTGGTCGGGGGCATGATCACAGACGCAGACGCAGAAGTGGAGGTTCCGGTCTGCGACGCCGAAGACTCGGAGTCAGACCGCGATTGAGAAGCCCCAGCGGCTGCATTCACTGTAATCCACGGCTGGACAGGGCCAGTGAACGTCTGGGTAAGACTGGCTGTCCCACTGGGCGCTTGGATCACACATGTGCCTTGTGCCGTCCCAAATGCGCATGATTCGAACAACAGGGTGCCCGGTGTCCCTTGAACGTATTCTGAATCGTCTTCCAAAAACGTGACTTCACATACAGTAAGTATCAAGCATCTCCAGTGAAGAAAAGGAAAGCGCACCTGTGTAATATGGAAGTGGTTCAGAAAGGAGTGTGATGGTGGATGTTCCAGATATCTCGACAGCAAGCGTTTCCGCGACCACTTCAACGTAGGTGGTCATCCCGGAGTCTGCGTCAACCCCGAGCGCAGAGATCATAGAGACTGTGGCGCTCGCCTCGACATTCAATGACTCTGGCTGCGGAAGCGAGGGCAGCAGGAGCGTCTGTGCGTGGACTGTGCCGCAGTTGAACAGCTAACATCAAAATTGGAATGAAGATGCTTACCGACGTATACGAGAGCGAGCAAGACAAGATAATGCGGCATTTTGGTTGGAATGGAGGGGAGGGGAGGATTCTGCATCAAATACCCTCAAGAGCCAAGCTTGGCAACCAAAGTAGCACGCACCCGCTTTCCCAGGATGCTTCCTTGCATGCAAAAAATCAGACGTATGAATGACCGGATCGACATTTTCCTTTGCGATGCCGTCAAGGCGCTAGCGCCTGGCCTAAAGTTATACATTGCACATGTGAACCCACAGGGAGCGTCGCAACGTTTCGTTCCCCATTGATCACCCCGTCCACGACAGCGGAACGTGTCAGCCACGGACGCGGGTGTGGCCACGCGCTGTTGGCTGAGACATCATCCACTATCTTGCCCTTCGGCGTCTCGTAGATGCGTTTGAATGTGCCTACCTCTGCGCACCTGCGGAGCTGTCAGTAAGGCATCCAATTTAGGTTCAGAGAACCCACTCCACGTCTCGTCTATTCTAGTTTGAACTTCATGTTGAACAGCACGCATAGCCACCAATTGCAATGACTCACTTTCGCATCCAACCATAGTGCAAGTATAGTTCCACGTCGGGATAAACCACGGAATCCGTACCTGTCGGCCCGCGAAGTGAAGTGTTGCGGTCCCGCACATTCCACTGCTGCGCGCGGTGAATCACAAACTGCGTCTTATAAGTAAAACCAGTGTGGATGACTCGGGAGGAAGTAAACATGCCTTCAGATTCCAGTGTTCCCCCAGAGTACTCCCCCAAGGTTTTCCCTCCGTTGTACACACCAGTTCCACAGTCCTCCGAATCTACACTCCAGCGGTCCTCCAGTGCAGGCCCTGCCAGGATTGCCGCGTCTGGATACTTTGTCCGACGCCAAGATGGTATTACGTTGTTGTTGCACGATCAAGACGGCTCTGCAGCGCGTCCGAGTATTGGACCGGGGGCGTTCCTTGAGGGGAGGATCATACTTGAGCTCACCGATCGTGATACGGTGCGGGCGGTTGAATTAAAAGTGAGTTCCCCAAGATCCAGTCGACGAGAGTATCTATACTGAAATTCCTAGTCAGATCGAAGGATGGATAGAATCACTCCCTCTTCCGGGAGCGCACTCGTCAGTCCGTGTGGTTTCCATCTCCAAGGTGCTCTATTCGCCCGAGAATGGGAATCCCTGCGCGAACAGTCTCCCTTTCTCCCATCGCTTTCCCTCCATTTTTAATGAGGGAGAAAACGTCCATCTCTTGCCGCCGACTTGTCAGATAGAATTCAACAACACTCCGTTTTTCATGAAATGCACGTACCGAATCACTGCGAGAGTCGTCGCCCAGAAACACGTCTTTCGAAACAGGTGTATCTACTCAGAAGGGTGACGATGCGCGTGGGGGAGAGAAACGCGAGGAGGAGCATCGTTTTGGGTGAGGCGACCAAGAGGGAACGACCTCCAATATTTCGAGACGATGATACGAGACACGATACGGAGGAGGTGCTCGCTTGGGAAGGCGAGCTGCGGTGCAGAGATGGTGGTAACGTTGGGAGTTTTGATGCGGGATTAGTTTCGGTTAGGGATTCGATTGTCGTAGAGCTCTCCCCACCGAGGAGCAGTTCTCTGGCTCGAATGTTCGTCGAGCATACGATTAAACTCAGGACGGACGGGTGGAGATGAATGTTTAGTGTAGAGAGGGGCGTGGGAATTGATCAACAGGAATTTATGCTCTTGCACCTTGTGAGGCGCTCCCCATGGTCCACTAGACGACATTTCAGCGCGACTTGTCGCCCAAGTCGATTCAAAATCCTCTTTCTGGGCCGTGACGAGTTTTCTTGCGCCGTTTTCGAGGAGCTACATCGCTCGCGAGGTTGGCGTCCCCCACCCTCTTGAGATCGCGTCATTCACGTCGCAAACAGATGTCTGGGAAGACCTGCTCGTCGCGACGAATCCGGACACGTATCTGGGCAACTGTGCGTCACCTAATGCTCCGCTCGTGCTCATACTCATTCTACTGTTAGCGCCCCTGCGGCCGTTGGCAGAGTCGCTGCAGGTCCCAGTTCACCTCATACCTCCAGAAAAGTCGAATTTCAAACACTGGGAGCCGCCACCGCCGTTCTCCACTCACAGTCCGAACCACGTCCTCATCACGGCGTCGTTTGGACGTATCCTCACTGCGACCCAACTCGATCTTTTCCCTCCCTCAGGACGCTTGAACGTCCATGGCTCCGTCCTCCCGGCGTACCGCGGCCCCGCACCCATCCAGCACGCCATACTAAACAGCGATCCCAAAACTGGCGTCTCTATAGCACAGATGCTCAAGCGCGGTATCGACAAAGGTCCTGTGTGGGCAACGGCCGACATAGTGTGCTCCCCTTCGCATTCCCTTGCTTTACGGTGTTAATGACGATTTACAGCCCATAAGTCCCGACGCGACGTTCTTGTCATTGCGCTCCGAGCTCGCTGAGCTCGGTGGTCGACTCCTCGTCACCGTACTCCGGGACATGCTCGCCGGCAAGGCGAAATCCACACCCCAGCCCCCGGACTCCCCGACATCTCATGGACGCAGCATCACCGCCGCCGACGCTGTGCTCGATTTTGAGTCAATGACTGCAGAAGATATCGTAACGCGCTACCGTGCAATTGGGCACCAGGTGCGTCGATTATTCTGCTCTATACGTCCTCTAATCTGCCAATAGCGAGCCCTGACGACATGGATGCCCTCCGGCACCCGTCTGCTCATCTACGACCCCGCAGTCGCCCATGAACCACCAAAACTCTCGACCGTGCCAGGCGCGCTCGTATACCACAAGCCCTCGCGTACGCTGGTCATCCGGTGTGCCAAGGGCACGGCGCTCGCTGTGCCACGCGTGAAGAAGGAACGGCGGAGCACATTGGAGGCGCGCGAGTTTTGGAACGGCGTCGTCCCGAATCCGACGTTGTTGGTGGATGGCGAGCTGAGGCTCTTACGTCTTGAGGGCGATGATTTCGGGCATTAGACTTGCTGTGGGGAAAATCAAAATCAAAGATGTTTCTGGAACCACGGAAAGATAAACGATTGTTACCCTTTACCTTCTCTTTCCTCCGACTCGTGTGTAAATTCACACCCTTCCAGACGAGTCCGAATGCACGTTTTTACAGCATGGGCTTGTTCTCCAGCACCTCAATTGTCATCAACTGTGAGAGCGGTTCTTATCAACAGAAGGTGGGTCCCGGTCAAGTGAGCATCGGGGTCTTGCTTTGCCAACTCTATTCCTTCCGCCCACCATGTCTAGCCCAGTCACAGCAGACGAAATCTACAGCCCCATCCTACACAAAGGCGCCATCAGCATATTCGCGCTCGTCGAAGCCGAGATTGAAGCCCACACGGCTGCTGCGGCCCAAGAAGCGGATGAGCTCCGACGAATGATCGTGTCGATGCAGGAGAGCGCACGACAGCGCGAACAAGCTTATGAACGCGCACTGGCGGACTTGCGGGCTGTTCGTGAGGGGTCTACTCTCGCGCAGGCCAACGAGCGGCTGGTGGGCAGGTTGGCTGAGCTCGGGGTGGTATGTCGGGCTGATGGCGAGGTCCTCGGATACGACGCTGCTTGGAGCCGGTTGTTTGATGCTTTAGCAACGACGGGGGATGACTGTCCTGATCCGTGGCAGCCTGGCGAACGAGAACGTCCCTTGACACTGTCGCCGACGCTCCCGGATTCGGACTCAGAAGTGCCGCCATCTGTGGCAGGTCCGCTCCGTGATGTAGTGCGCGCCGAGCGGATACTGAAAAGACGGGAAGAACGATCTCGAGGTTGGAGGCAAAAGTTGATCGACAGGCAAAGGACATGGGAGGAGCAGAGAAAGGCGTTGGGCGATGAAGTCGGCCGATTGCGACACCATCTGAAGAAGGCTGGTATCGCTCCGCCAATGCCAAACCCATAAATTATTGCACAGAATACAATGGTTTACCTACGGAAGTCCTAGCACGTATGAGGGCAGTGGATCAGTGAGGGCGCATTTCAGGATGCCCGTTCCTTGTAGGCCGGGCATTCTCGTCTCTACTGCAGGCACAAAGAACCTAAACAGGCTCTCCATGGACCCGGGCAGCGCGTTGCGACGCGGAATTGTGCAGTGCACACCCTGCAGATACAGGAGTTGCGAACGATCTTTAAACGTCGGTCCAAGGACAGGTAATGGTTCCGCGGCAGGCCAGGGAACCTCGGGGAAGAGCGGCTCGACGATGAATGAGAGGTGAATGTGCTCCACGAGGGGGAGAGCAGCTGCAAGGCGCGCAAAGGTGGCTGGAAAGTGTTCGGACAGGCATCTGAGGTGGTCGACAAAGACTTTGAATTTGAGAACGCGCACTAGGGGGAGATGTGGGATATTGAGCGGTTGGGTGAGTGCTAAAGTCTGTTAGTAACGAACAAAGACGACAAGAGAGGACAGACCTCCTGCATCGAGAGTGAGGTGTGTCAATGTCGGTGCGCAAGCCGCGAGTAGTCGTTCGTCACTTCCCCGACTGAACGCGTCGACGCGAAGCTCCAGTCGTTCGACGCGGCTCATGAACGAGGGATCCCTGGGTCGCAGGAGCAATTCACACAACCCAGAGTATGTGAGCATTAAATGGCGCAGTCGTGGCCCCTCTTTGCACTCGTCTTCCAAGTCCCCTCGAATCTGGGGCACATCCACCCGGAAGAACGAGACGATTGGTACCGCGGTAGCCGCCGCAATCAGCGCTGGTGGTGCGCGTCGTATATTCAGCAGATGCAGAGTCTTGATAACAGCCCTGCCCCGAGCCAAGAACGCCCTGCAGCATCGAAAGCACCGTCGTCCATGCAGCGAGCTGTTGAGGCGTCCCCGGCATGTCGATGGTCACATTCCGGACATACAGCGCCAGGTGAGGTGAGTCGGTGAAGAAGGGACCTGCTGCCCTCAGTCGTCCTGGAGCAGAGCCGACCCTCCTGCGTCCGATGTAGAGGGAGTGGAATATGTTCCGCTGGGATGGCGCGAGGAAGGCATGCGAGACCAAAGCACACGAGTGGAGAGTTGGGCGGTCGTCTACTTGGTCGATGACCGCGTCCAAGAGCTCTTGAGGGAGGTCGATCATGGAGTCATGTTCGGTTTTGTTTGCATGTCTTTCTAGATCTGACTTGGAGACTCTTTTCCTCCCTGTCCATGACGCCAAGCAAAGGCCCTGTCCTTGCCCGCTTCCGTTCTAGATCCGTCCTTCCTGCCGATTTGCAAAATGGCCGCACACAGGCCTGCCAGGCACTAAAATCAGGCGGGCTCGTCACCGGGTCAACCTATAGGCTAGCCCCCGCAATTATAAGCTACAATCTTCCCGCCCCCTGGAACGAACCCCCATGGCTCTCCACAAACACCTCGTCAACAGCGCAGACACGCTCGTCGTCGATTCTCTCTCTGGTCTATGTGCGGTCAACAACCAGCTCTCGTTTGACCCGCCGAGTAAAGGTGAGTCGATTACATCCAGTAGGGCGCCATGTTGACGGCGGCACAGTCGTTTACAAGACCAAGTTGGACCGTTCCAAGGTTGCGCTTATTTGCGGTGGTGGGTCGGGCCATGAACCGTCGCACGCTGGGTTTGTTGGGGAGGGAATGCTCAGTGCGGCTGTGTGTGGCAGCGTCTTTGCTTCGCCGAATTCGAGCCAGGTGCGCAGAGGGATTGACCTTGTTGAGAACGACGCTGGGTGCGTTGGCCATTCTATTCATCTTCTCTTTCTCATTCCAGTAGGACCCTGATTCTCGTCAAAAACTACACTGGCGATGTCCTCAATTTCGGGCTAGCAGCCGAACAATACGCGGCCGAGCACGCTGGCAAGTCGGATAAAGTCAAGTTCATCGTTGTCGGAGACGACGTCGCTGTGGGCAAGACGCAGGGCGGGATGGTCGGTCGGCGCGGTCTTGCTGGTGTCGTTCTCGTGTACAAGATCGCTGGTGCGCTGGCGGCGCAGGGTGCGAGCTTGGACGAGGTCTACAAAGTCGCACAGTGGGTCTCTGGACGCATTGGCACCATCGGTGTTGGGCTCGAGCATTGCCATGTTCCAGGTACGGCAGTGCCTTCGTCCCACCTCGAGGGTAGCGAGATTGAAATTGGGATGGGTATCCATAACGAGGCGGGCAACAAGCGTGTCTCGCCCATCCCTCCACTTTCCGAGCTTATCCCCACGCTCCTCGACTACATCACTTCTACCGCTGACGCCGAGCGCGGGTTCCTGCCGTTCAAGAACGACGGCAAGGATCAGGTTGTTCTCCTCGTCAACAACTTGGGTGGAATGAGCGAGCTCGAACTCGGTGGTATCGTCCATGCTACTCGTGAGGAGCTCGGGAAGCGTCAAATAGTCGTCAGCAGGATCATTGCGGGAACTTTCATGGTGAGTATTCTCTTCCTCTTTTTTCAAGTATTAACCCGACCGGCAGACGAGTCTCAACATGCCCGGCTTCTCCCTCTCCCTCGTCCTCTTGCCTCGCGCCGACGAGGCCGATGCTCCCAAAGCTGAGACTATATTATCCCTTCTCGACGCCCCCGCTCAGACACCTGGCTGGAAGTGGTCTTCTGGAGCCCCGCCAGTGACGCCCACGCCCCTTGCTCCTGCTGCCAGCGACTCTGCCAAGAAGGCTGCAGCCAGCGGCATCGCAGCTCCTCAACCCGCTGATTTTATCGCGGCCTTGAAACGCGCTTGCGAGGCCCTCGTCGCCGCCGAGCCGGAAATTACGCGCATGGACACGATTGCTGGGGATGGTGATTGTGGGCTTACGCTCAAGGCAGGTGCGCAAGCTGTGGAGAAGGAAATCGAGGCCAAGAATATTACTGGCACGGACCTGGTGGCGGACGTGGTGGCCATTGCCAAGGTCGCTGAGACGGCTATGGGCGGGACGAGTGGGGCGTTGTATTCGTATGTCTTCTCTTTTCCTTTGAATATGCGCTGAAGGGTTTGTAGGATATTCTTCTCTGCTCTTGCACAAGGCATCTCGGCGTCTGCTGGAGGTAAACCCACCACCGCGACGCCCGAGCTGTGGAGCGATGCTTTGAGCGCTGCGCTGACCAAGTTGTACACGTACACCCGTGCACGGCCGCCGTCACGCACGCTCGTTGATCCCCTTGCTGCGTTTGTGAGTGAATATTCGCAGGGTTTTGCGAAGGCGGTGAAGGCTGCGGGAGAGGCTGCGGAACATACCCAGGATGTCGATGCCAAGGCTGGGAGGAGCGCGTATGTGGATGCGGGGGTGTTGAGGGGCGAGAAGGTGCCGGATCCGGGGGCTTGGGGTGTAAAGACGATTTTGGAGGCACTTTGAGGAAAGAAAGAAAGAAAGGATTGTAACTATTGTACAATGGTTCTGTCGAATCGAGTCCGAGGACCGATACATTTTTTGATCCCCGCCTTCTTGTCTTTCACCACCATGAGCTTCCAAGACATCGAGAGCGGCCTCGCGCGGCAAGCTCTCCTCGCCCCTCAATCTCGCGAAGAAGCGTCGTTTCTGGAACTACAATCCTCCCTCTCGTTGCAAGTCTTCAAGATCAATGCGAATGTGCAGGGTATCCGGAAACTCGTCGAGCAGCTGGGGACGGTCAAGGATTCTGCGGGGCTGAGGAAGAGCTTGTGCGTGGCTGCCATGAATGCGTTTATCTCGCGGCTGATACTTGAAGCTGCAGACACGACTTGACGGAGAGTACACGCGTTATGGCCAAGCGCGGCTCGGACGACTTGAAGAAACTTGCTGGGCTGCAAGTTGATTTGGTGAGTGTTTCTTTAGCGCGTGAATACAGACAGGGCTCACGCGTATGTAGCCCAACAAGCAGACGGCGTTGCAGAAGACGTCCAACGACTTTGAAACTTCTTTGCGTGAGTTTCAGCGCGCACAGAAGATGAGTGTGGAGCGGCAGCGCAGCGTCGTGCAGAATGTCAGGATGGCCGTGGAGGAGGATTCTGAACCTTCTTCTGCCACCCACACCCAACGCGATGGGGAGCAAGTGCAGATGCTGCAGCAGCGGCTGTCCCCGCACGAGCTCGCGTACCAGGAATCCTTGATCCAAGAACGCGAGCAGGAGATTCGGGAAATCGAGAGTGGGATCCACGAGCTTGTGGAGATATTCCAGGACCTCGGTACCCTCGTCACCCAGCAGGGTGAGATGGTGGATAACATCGAATCGAATATCTTTTCGGTATCTCAGGACGTGTCCAACGGCGCTGAAGAGCTGCGCAGGGCGTCAGAGTATCAGCGGAGGGCTGGTCGACGCGCAGCCTGTTTGACGCTCGTTTTGGTTATTGTTGCTGCGGTCGTGTTGCTCGCGGTGAGTTTTCACTCGTACTTGCGCGTTCGTCCTTGACTGACGACGGCTGGTGTAGGTTTTGTCTTAGACCGGGAAGGGTATCATTATGCTATATCTAGAGCTGTATGTGCGGTCTTGCTAATTTTCGTGCGACAGGTTACATGTATACTATTCAATTATAGAGTGCTGACCAGAGCCGTTGCGCGCTTGCTTTTCAGGTCGAGTCTACGAGGCGCTTCGTTTCCATGCATTGCTTACTTGACAACATTGCTGGTCGTGGCCCAACTCACCTCCACAGCATCAGGCACCGCGCTCTACACATCTCTTCTACCCGACGTTCACGATGGTTGCTGCCTGCAGACGATATGGAAGTAGGGCAGTGAATGCCAAATGCACGAGGGTGCGGGACAGAAGCAGACACAGATGCTTGTGCGGATATTGCAATGGGGCCTTATTGGATTCGGGAAGACTGAAAGGCGCCTCCGTCTGTCAGCCCACTGCCTCGTTGAGCACTGCCAATGGCGCCGACTCCATAGTCCAGGAAATCAGTGCTGAACTCCTTGCATCACTTACTTTGCTGTCCCTTGTGGGAGGGTATGGTGGAAGCCGAGGCCGAGGCAAACAGGGGTGAGAGGGGACTTGGTCAGGGCCCTGGAATCTCGGAGTGAAGTAGACCGAAAGGAGACTATCAAAATCTCGGCCTTGAGCGGGCATGGGTGAAGGGTGGTGAAGGAGGTGGGCGGGACTGAGACGGCGCCTGTTTTCAAGCGCTAGTCTGTCGCTAGTTATGTAAAGACCACAGGATTATTTTTCGATGAGAAATGGAGAGACGAGCAACTTGATCCAAAACAGCTTTGATGCATACTCCAACCGTGACCTTGCCTCATGCGCTGTTAGCAGCTTCTACAGTCTTGTACCACTCTCGAACCCCAACTGGCGCTCTCTGGACTTGCTCTCCACACCCACCATTCCACCGCGTCAAAACTTCATGCGAAGACTCATTCGAAAACATGCATTTGCATTTAGCTTCTTGAAGCGTCGCTCAAAGACTGCCGACTTGGAGAAAACGGAGGATAGCCCTCAGGGATCTGCTTCCAACAGCTCTAACACAGCGACAACCGCAAAGAATGTAGTCAAGACGGCGCTAGCGACGCTCAGTGCTACATCCAGCAACATTCCTATCTGTGGGATTATAAGTAGCGTCATCGACCCACTGCTACTCATTATGACCCAAGTGGATGTGCGTTTTCTCCCCTCTCGAGAGCTATTCCAATTGATTTGGATTTACAGTTGACGTCGGCAAACGTGGAAGGACTGGTGGAGCTGGCGGCGCGTATAGAGCGGCTAACGCCACTAGTGGCCGATATGGCGGAAGTGAATTCGGTTTCGGACCGCGAGCGGAGCTTTATCGACGATCTCACTTGGTATGTAACTATTCTGTCTGCTGCATTCCTTCTAACGGTCCCAGCGAGCTCCAGTCGATACGCACGGATGTATTAGACGCGCAAGCCCAGGGGATGCTGACGCGATTCTTCAATAGCCACGACGACGCAGCGGGGCTTGCGAAACATAACGCGACACTTGCGCAACTCATTGCTGATGCTACTGTACTGTCCTTACATCCTTCCATGCGCTGTCCTCATTCGGCATAGCTCGTCAACGTGCAAGAGGTTCGGAGGACATTGAGGAATATGGAGAGGAGTGCGTCGATGCCGATGCCATTGCTAGGCCAGATAGAGATTGGGTACATCGCGGGTACGTCGTCTGAATTCTGAGCAAGACGTCCAACTAAAATGCATCACAGGCGGCACGGGCGGCACGGGTGCATCGGGCGGGCGCTTAGGGGGTGAAGGCGGCGATGGTGAGGGCCCAGAATTCGACATTCCGATAGGTCAGAATATCAAATTCGGTGGTATAGCAGGGGGAACAGGCGGGGAGGGCGGGGAGGGGCATGAGGAAGGGGGAAAGGGCGGTTTTGGAATGGCGCCAAAGATACGGTTTGCGCCGTGGATGGAGAGGGCGGATACTTCGTAGGGTGCACGCAGATTAGCTATAGAACAGGACGCCAGGTGATATACAATACAAACACAGCGATCCATTCAACTACGCAGCATAAGTACGACTCCACCAGCCTTCTCTCACACCTGTGGGCTGCTCAAGGCTGGCCTGCGCTCACGAAGATTTCCTTGGGCAAATCCCTATCGTTGTACTCCTCGCTGAGACCCGGCGCCCAGCTACGGAAGCGCAAGTCAGACGAATCTGAACCTCTCTCATTGTATCCTGCAAAGAAGGCCCAAATCTCTCATCTCTTGTCTGCAGGGACCTGATTTCTCTTCTCAGTAAAAGATCATCGAACATCTGCATCAACTCCCACATTCACGTTTTTTGTCCCGACTGCGACGACACTTTCCCTGAAGGAATCAAAAGTTATTCCCCCTGCTCTCACTGCTCTCCTTGACCCAAAGAATTGCTTGGACCCCAAGGACATCTCGCTCGACTCTGAGATCTGCGAAAATCCTTACACATAACACCCTCTTGGCTCAAGCCATGAATTACTTATGGCTGGCCGCAGCCAGTGAATTTTTGACGATTTAGCAACCCGTGTCTCTTCCATTTTGCCCGACCTGAACCCTGTTCGTGCCGATATCCCTACCGTCCAAACGTCGCCCGTCTGGCTCAAGTTCTTGCAAAAGATCAAGTATGCGCTGGAGTTATACCCCGGAGCAGATCTCGGTGGGGGCTAGTACGTCCATGCTGTCTTCATCGGAGAAGGTTTCTCTTGGGTTTCTCATTCGTTCTTCGGAGACGCGACCCCTCATCGCACTCCTACATTCTCCTTCCGCGTCCGAGTCGAGCACCCATACCCGCCCCGCTATTCTCTCTTCCTCACGTTCCAGAGTCCATACATGCACCGCTGATGCAAGGGTAGCGTACAACGGACGTGCACCACCCGTACCCATTCAGTCAACGGCGCGCCACGGTCGTCTTCCTCGGCGCTCCAGCTCCCTCAACCACGTGAACCAGGCTCTCAGTGAGCCGCACCTCAATCTTGCACCCACAAGAGATTCAAGCATGCATCACGACGGGCACGCTTCAGGGTACGTACGTCCTGTCTTTTTTGGACAAGTCTCGCACCAGGGACTGTTTGGACCGGCGCTCTCTGCGGGGCAAACGACGGTCGCTGTCATTCATCCCATCTGCGACTCCGCGTCAGTCACCACTTCCAGCCACCTCTGCGTCCGAAATCGCCGTGCTAGCATATTTGCAGGCCGGAAAAGATTGCCAAGAACGACGATCTTTGCAGTATATTCTGGCAGTGGCCGCCGTTGACCGTTCGCGCGCTTCGTATCGCCACCCTCGGTCTGCTCGGCTGCCACCTGATGTTGACTACAGGAACATTCCGAGGAGGGGCGATTTGTCTTCCAACCCGGTGCGTTTCTCATCCCGTCTTCCCGTCCCAGCAGTGACAATTTCTTTATCTCAGGACTACTCGTTCTTTGGTCACCTCCGGTGTGTGCGCTTCTCGTCTACCTTATTCCTTACTAACAAGTCTAAAGACAGTAATCAAGACCTGCGAACGTAATGTGGTTTGTATCCATCTAGCCACGAATTTCTAAGTTCACATGAAAGCTTACATTCAAGATTTTTTTGGCCGCCGTTGACCATTCGCGTGCTTCGTATCGCCACCCTCGGTCTGTTCGGTTGCTAGCTGACGACAACTATAGGAATATCACGACGAGGAGCGTCGATCTCTCACCCAACCCGGTGTGTCTCCTCTTATCGTGCGTCCTCCGAGTCGTCCTCATTCTGAAAATTCTGTAGATTAGCAGTCTTCCTGCTGCGTTGTTTGTGGTTCTGCTCCGGTGCATGAGCTTCAAGTTCAACTGCCTTTTCTTCCCTAAACAGTCTCTTTACAAGCATGATGAACGCGGGAATCAAAACCTACAACGTTGAACGCGATGTGGTAAATATTATCTATTTCTTTACGCGCCCAGGAAGTGCCCCGGTGTACAAGCACTACACAAAATATTGTACATCATCATCCCTGGGCTCTTGCCACACTCACTAGTCAAGCTCATGGCCCGCTTTCTCGACGCTCGTTGTGGAACTAGTAGAATGTAGGAAAAGCAGAAATAAACGGAACACCTAAGGAAGCTACGTTTCCGTCCTCGGCGGACCCGTAAGGTAGCTTAAAATGTTGACACGAAGCATACCTAACAGGCCCTGGCTACGACCTCCGAAGAGCGACGGATCAATTATGCCAGATTGGGAAGCTCATCCTGCTTCCTCCCACCACCATTGGTCCATCGTCAAGCGCTCTGGCACGCCGTTGGCAATCCACGTCCAGGGGTGCTATTCCCCTACTTCTAGCACATCATCGACGGACCCTCTCGCCTTCTCAGACACCCTGAAGCCTGCTGGAAGATCTCCGTTAACATTGCCACCTCCGTTCCTCAGGCTCAGCCGCTCCACCAGCCCCCCTTGGGGCTGCCTCGCACGCCTCCTCCGCATTCCTTTCTGACCTCAAAGAGGTATTCAATAAAGTGTTCTCTTTGTCTGCGACGCCTTCTCGGACTACCACAGCCGTGACCTACGGCACCCCTCCAGCTCCAGCTCCATTCCTTTTACCTGCACCCCTTCCGGCCACCCCCGCAATCCTGCCTCGAAAATGTCTTGAATACAAGGGACTTATCGACGGAATACGACGCCTTCGACGTACTGCGAACCTGCGCTAATATGGTGGGCTCCCCCCGGCTGGTATCACTACCCACGTCCGTTTCCTACTACCCCTCGGTACGTGACAGTCTTTTACATACGTCTCCAACTCTGAACAGCCGCAGATACTCAACACTATGCATGGAGGTACCTCTGGGGAGCTCAGTACTGAAGGCGCGTCCAAGTGTGTCACCTCGAGCTCCCGGATGGGCGTGTCTGCGTGGCTCGGAGGCAATTTTCCACGGCACCCTCGCCGGGAGGGGAGGGCGAGGAGATCCGAACGCGAAGGTGAAGGAGAGCCGGAGGTGAAGGAGGTGGTATAATAGCGGGGGTACGTGGGACGTTGGGAGGTGAGGAAGGAGGGGTCAATTATGGGACGTCGGGAGTCGAGTTTTGTGAAGGTAGGCCGTCCGACGATGCATTCTTTCTTAGTTTCTATCCTCGGCTTGTACCACCTACGGCACCTCCGCACCCCAATGAATATATCTCCCTCCATATCTCTCTCATTCTCGTTCTCCTCATTCCAGGCTTAGAACATCGAGTGATACTATCTCTTCTGTGTATAAGCTGTATAAGCCTGGATAGAATGGAATCTCTGAGAACATGGCCACCTCCTCCACCTCCGTTGCATCGGCACTTCCATTGAGTAATGTCCGGCCAGCCAATCGGATACCGAATAAAGATCGTTCCCTACCATTATTTTTCTCTAGGACACATTTCATCTCAGATTCACTCTTTTGAAGCTCGGGAATTTACTCAGGGGGTCTGCCGCACCCGAATTAATTTTCGTCTCATTTTTCCAGGGTGATTCAATACAGGAACACCGTTTCGCTCGAAAGACGGAGTACTTCCCATATGCTTTCGTACTTCAGTTGCAGCCAACTTATCGAATGTCGAGCAATGAATTTCCCCTTCACTCAGTATTCGTCAGCACTGTTGTAGATGTTATTTGAAGTCCTGGAACGCTTCCCCTGACGCTCGGTTTTATTTCTTGACCGCAGACGAGGAAATGGAAGAATATGCGTAGTTTCGCAAACGCGCCAACCCACCGCTCCCTCTGCATTCGGGAATTCCGTTGGACACTGCCTGCATCTATGCTGCTCCCTTACTCACAGGCTAGAGCCCCGTGGCCGCCCAGGCATTAACGACGAGTCCACGACCACCTCCGTGTTTTTTCACATTTCATTCCCGTGGCTCCGGTACGACTTAACACTGAGCTTCAAGACGGCAGGTAGAGGAGAGGAGGGAGAAGAGATAGATGAGGAGAGGGGATGGTATTGTGTATGGTAGATAAGGACAATGTACATACGAGTGCAATCAACTAGATGTGCGAGCATCCACGCGGCGTGATCAACCGATTGAGCAAATCACAGAAAACATGACCTGACCTGCCGCTACCTCCCCAGGGGCTTTGTCAGCTCCATTGGGGCATGGCGCATGTGGTGACGAAGGTAGGTGGGCAGAAGTAGAGAGATTCCATGCGGAATCGGGTGTGGGCGAGGCAGAGTGGTGACGGCGGGAATATTTGCTGGCGGAAAGACGAAAGCCTTGTCGTGGCGCAGTGCCGTTGCAGGTGAAGGTGAAGGTCGGAGGCGGTAGGCGGAGGTCGTAGGTGCGCAGGGGACAACGCCGAGTCGCCGACGCTGAGCAGACGCAGACACTCTCGTCCTTGAGGTCCGGGTGATACTCTGGCTGCTGTCGGCTGCGGCGTGGGCAACGGTGCTGCATCAGCAGCGCGGTGGGATGCGATTTGACAGCAGTGGTGGTAAATACGATCTGGCGCACGTGTGTGTCCTGTGTCCTCCGTATCGTCCGAAGGAGCAGGCGTGCAAGGCGGCCTAAATGGGGTGCGGGTGCAACGAGGAACGCAGGTGGCGGAGGTGCCGTAGGTCGGGCCTGTTGTACATCAATAGCATAGTATTCAACGGAAGCGCCAGAGTCGTAGAGATGCCTTCGAGGTCGGGATATGGAGGCGGCGTGCAAGGTAGCCCGAACGGGGTGCGGGTGGAGGAAGAGGCCAGCGTCGGAGATGCTTTAGCGGGCTTGAGGATGCTTGAGAAGCAGTATACGGGGTGCTACAAGCATTGACATCGCGCGCCGGGGCATGGATTGGCGGCGGCGTGTCTGGCGTCGTAGATGGTGGTGGTGTCGTGGCAGGAGAAGCTTCCCGATTGGGCATAATTGATCCGCCCTTGGTTGTAGACACAGCCTATTAGGTACACTTCATGTCAACAATTTAAGCTACCTACTGGGTCCCGAAGGTACGCGAACGTAGCTTCCTTAGGTGAAACGGAATTAGTATTCATTTTCAGCCTGTGTGTGTTATCCTATATACAGGTGTCTGGCAGAAGATTCTGAGAACTTCGGAGATGAACTTGGCTATGTACCATCTCTATTGTAGCTCTCATATATTATCGCGCACAGGAATTGCGTGTCGGACAGGTTTTCCCGCCGTGTTTGTATGTACGTAAACGACGGGATCTCCAAAAACATTTTCGCAATTAGCGTGTCCGTAGGTTGAACAAGTCGCGTTGAATAGGTACCATCGCGAGGTAGCACCGCATCATTGAAATACTTGCACTGGCGGCTTGTTTTTTTGAGGCTCCAACCGCTCTTGCGCCCTTGCAGTAGGGAAAGCTTGTGCGAGTTATCCACCACAGCCTGAAGCCAATCCAGGCAGCATTTCTCCCAAATTTCTCCAGAATTTTGGAGTAGCTACTGTAACTCTCGACCTCGTCTGACGTCATGTGTGGTACTTTGTGTAAGCGCGAATGGGGCCATGGAAAGGGCAGCAGGGATCTCCGTTCCGCAGTTGTCAAGTGCAAAACCGCGGCTGGAAAAGTTTCCGAACAGACTCCAAGCACAGTGTGACCCAGACCTCCTCCGTGTCTCTCGCTGACTCAGATGCTATGGACCGCTGCGGTGCAAGTATACTTCCTTCCTTCCTTCCTATCTTCGGAGGAGGAGCAGGAGGAGGATTTATTACCGCAGCGGTCCCAAATTGGCCAATGACTCCGATGAGGAAGCAAGTCGATCCGCTGTGAATGAAAAACAGGTGATCCGAGCAAGGGACGATAAATTTCAAGCTCAGGGAGTAGCTGCACTCATTTCTAAAAAATGTATGCTTCCATGATATTATTGCCGAACCTTTAGGTTTGGCCTTAACAAGAATTCCTTGTCCCGTGGTTAGTGGCTGTGTCGGCGCTTAATGGGTGCTTTTCTGTAATGCCTAGTAAGTTAGAACTTGTCCGTGGTTAGTGGCTGTGTATGCCGGTGTTTCTCTTATTTGCCGATTTACGGAACTGCAAAAAAAGGTTCGGCCCTCGCCGCTTGCGGCATCATCCGTACTCATAGTGAGAACTCTTGAACGAAAAGGTGAATGAGTTTGGCCATGGCTATCAAACCCCTCTGCTGTCCCCCCCAATGACAAAACACGTGACTTTTTCATTACCTAATCAGAAGGTTGCGTGTTCAACCCCGGCTGCAGCAACATTTTTTAAACTGAACTTGTACAACTGAAGCCACCTGGCCTAACCTGACAGGTGTTCACTGCTGACACTGTTTCTAACTGCTACTCACTGCTGATACTGATCCTAACTGCCCATTCACTGTGGATTCTGAGTTCTTCATTCACAGCCGAGGCCGCGTGGGGGGAACAGGGATGTAGAGTACACACACAGTCCTAAACTAACCTAACCTAACCTGTGTCTAACTGCCAATTCACGGCGGGATCTGAGTTCTTCAACCAAAAAAAGAAAAAAGAAATGGCAACCAAAAGGGTTGAACTCACATGGTGATAGCTGGCAAGACATTGAATAATCTTTGATCACTACCACTGAGCCAGAGTGGCAATTGAAATAGCTGTCACCGTGGCGACCATGACGGCACTATAGCCGTTAAGCGAGCAGAATTGCCATTTAAGGCAATGTCATTGGGGGGACACTGTAAACCTGCTGGTTTACAGTTGACGTTGTTTACGCTTTGATCATCACCTTTTCTTGTCTGCTCCCCTCATCTTGTACGCGTACTCTACGATTCGAAACCCATGCAACGGCCTTATTTGTTCCCTCTGTCCGATTCTGAGTGTTTCTCTCCGTGAGTTTCCACTTTTGAACAAATCTCTTTTCGTTGCCACCGTCTTTCGTCGCTTATCGAGGACACGTCCTCGATTTGCCTTTCCGTTACTGCCTCTCTCCGTCTCGCTTGCCTCTACCTTGAGTGCGAACGACTACCGTACCGTCTACCGTCCACCCCACCGTCGCTGGCGTTGCCCTCGGGCTCGCAATTGGTCTTTTGACGTGCCACGTCACTGACCCTCATTCTGCAGTCTTGCCGTCCTCTGCCTCCCAAACTGTCTCGCACCCCGAGTGTCCCTACCCCGCTGCTCACGCGTGCTGCAGCCACGCAAGCTGTCCCGTCGTCGCCGTTGACGCCGTTGACTGAGACCGAGTCGTCTTCATCTCTCACAGAGCCGCTCAAATCGTCCGAGTCGAGCTCCCTGCCTATCGAGATTGAGACTCCCCCCTCGCACGACCTCCTTCCTCACTTCTCCTCCTCTTCCTTCACCCCGACTCGCCCCATCTCCCCTCCCATAGTCTCCCAATCTCGTTCGCAGACACTCGTCCCCCAGGCACTGTCTCCCGACGTTTCCGACGACTCGTTCGACCTCTCCTTCCTCACCGCTCCATCCGCATTCATGTCCTCCCCGCTGTCCGTTGCCCCCGCCGAGGATGGTACGGCGATTGTCATCAACGTGCCTAACAAGGCACCCATCTTCGGACGCGGAAAGGTCACGCCTGACGCGTGCGCCGAGTTCGTCAGCTTTTGCCGCGGGTACTTCAATGCCCACTCCGTCGCCATCGCCGAGGCCGACCAGGTCGTCCGTATTATCAACTGTTTCCAGGACCCACGCATCACCTCGTGGACTCGGCCGGACGCTACCTACCAGAAATTGATCAAGATGACCTTCCTCGAGTTCATGACGTTGTTCAAGAAGAAGTTTCTTGACGCTGATTGGATCGACGTTCACCGCCGCAAAGTATTCTCGCGTCGTATGACCAAGGACGAGACCTTTGATACCTTTCAAACCGATGTCTGCTCCATGGCCGCTCTCCTCACCGACGACCCCATCGCTTCCAAGCTGCCTGACCTCGGCGTCGACGATGTCCGTATTCGCCACCATCTGGAGGCGGGCATGATTGACAGCCTCGCAGCCATGCTCTCCAACTCCGAAGCGCCGAAGAAGACTGATTTTGACGAATGGATCGCGGCCGTCAATCTGGTTGATCGCAAACGTGTCGCTGACGCCGCAGATATGACCGCCGCGCTTTCTGCGGCATTGGCTGCCGAGAAGGAGAAGTTTGCTGCTGCTGCGGAGAAGGCTAAACGCAAGGCTGCGGCTCCCGACGACGTTCGTGTGGGCAAACGCCCCTTTGGAGGCGCGCGTAGTTCGTCCCTTGCCCCAGCATCCGCCGGACCCTCCACTCCTTCCTCATCGTCATCCACCCCTCGTCTCCCGCAGCTCCTTGACTCTGAACGTACCTTGTTGGACGCCAATGATGGGTGTCGCAAGTGTCGTCGTTTCTTCGCCGGCCACATGTCAAACTCTTGCCCGAATGGTTTCGCCAACGCAGTCAACTATCGGACCTTGACGCAGGCCGATGTCGATGCTGCGGCGTCGAAGAGACGTGGCAAGAGCAAGGCGATTGCCGCCGTTGTTTTCCCAAAGGACAATTCGATTGACGACGACGACGACAGTGTTGATGACGACTCGCAGGACGTTACCGACGTGAGTCACCGCTCTTGTCATCTTTTTTGGGACTGTCTTCTGGACGGTCCCGGCTCCCCCTCCTCTGTCCCTGTCCGTGCTCTTATTGACGATGGTGCTCATCTCGTTTTAATAGACGAGTCGCCAGTCAACCGCTTGCAGTTACCGAAACATCGCCTCAGTAAACCCGAAGACTTTTCGCTTGCACTCGACTCTCCCACTGTTCCAATAACCGAATATGTTAAATTACGCACCGTGTCCACAGACCAGCAATGGACTTCTAATACCGTACGAGCTCTTATTGTCTCAAATCTTTGTACTCCATTGTTACTCGGCCTACCATGGCTTGAGAAGAATCATATTGTCATTGATCACCATGAGCGTTCAGTTGTCGACAAGCGAGTAAACTACGATCTATTCAAGCCATGCACCGCCCCTCCGCCGTTGAAGTCTCGTAAGTCGCCAATCGAGAAACGTCGCCAGACAAAACGAGACCACATTGCCATGGCGAAGGAGCTGAAATCCACCTGCGATGCACGGCGTACAAAGCTTGAGTCGGATCCTCATTACGAGGAGTCTGTTAAAGTCGACGTTGTGGCCGCTGTCCGTGACCGAATTGTGACACTTGCCCAAAGAGCGGACTTGGACGCGAAGGCTGACAAGTTACGCGCTAAGTTTCCTATGCTGTTCGAACCAATGCCTCACGTTGACATGTTACCCACCGACGTTGTTTGCGAAATTAAGGTGAAGCAGGCGACTAAAGACCTCGAGTCCCGATCCTATTCCAGTCCGAGAAAATACAAGGACGCCTGGCAGACGTTGATAAAGAATCATTTGGAAGCTGGTCGCATTTGCCCTTCGACTTCCCCACATGCGTCTCCGGCTTTCCTGATCCCAAAAGCTGACAAGACTTCCCTACCGCGTTGGGTCAACGATTTCCGACGTTTGAATGCGATAACGATTCGGGATGCCTTCCCTCTGCCTAAAGTTGACGACATTCTTGCAGATTGTGCGAAAGGGAAGATCTGGTCGACAATCGACTTTACCGATAGTTTTTTTCAGACTCGTCTTGACGAGGACTCTATAAGGTATACTGCTGTTAACACTCCTTTGGGCCTCTATGAGTGGCTGGTTATGCCTCAGGGCCTGAAGAACGCACCGGCAGTTCAACAGCGCAGAGTTACCGCTGCTCTTCGCGAATATATTGGCAAAATATGCCACGTCTACCTGGACGACATCATTATCTGGTCGGAGAACGTCGAGGATCATGAACGAGATGTCGAATTGATTTTTGAGGCATTGCGCAAGGCGGGCCTGTACTGCAATTCGAAGAAGACAAAGCTGTTCCAGCACTCCGTGGCCTTCCTGGGTCATCAAATTTCGGAGCGCGGTGTTGAAGCGGACACGGGCAAGGTCGAGCGCATCGTCAATTGGCCAACGCCTCGGTCCAGCACCAACGTTCGCGCCTTCCTTGGACTGGTTCGTTACATCAGCAAATTCTTGCCCAACCTGGCCGAATGGACTCCCACCTTGGAGAAACTGACAGTGAAAGAGTGCGATAAACATTTCCCGCCTTGGACGCGGGACCACCAGCGTGCCTTCGAAAACATTAAGAAGATCGTCGTCAGCCGTGATTGTCTTACTGTTATAGACCACGAAAATCGTGGTGAAAACCAGATTTTTGTGACAACCGACGCCAGCGATAGACGCTCAGGCGCCATGCTCTCTTACGGGCCTACTTGGGACACGTCGAGACCGGTTGCCTTCGATTCTTGCAGTTTCAAAGGTGCCGAGTTAAACTATCCCGTCCATGAGAAGGAGCTACTGGCTATTGTACGGGCTCTCCATCGTTGGAAGGTGGACTTACTCGGAAACGAATTCACGGTGTTCACCGACCATCGCACCTTGGAGAACTTTGGATCGCAGAAGGACCTCTCCCGTCGTCAGGCTAGATGGTCCGAATTCATGTCGCAGTTCGATTACACTGTCGTATATGTTAAAGGTGAAGACAACGCCGTAGCTGACGCGTTGTCTCGAACGGATTTTGTCGACACTCCCGCTGCGATGGAGTCTGCAATCGAGGCTGGTGCTGCTGGCAATGCGCCGCCTGTTGCTGTTGTACTTGCTGGTCGTGATTCGCCACAGAGGGCGGTCCGTTGTTTGGCCGCTACCCGGATCACGGGCAAGGACTCCGGTCTGGACGATGTTGTTGCTCCTGTCCTCCAGGTCTCTGTTGACGAGAAGGTGCTCCGCGAGATTCGTGCGGGTTACAAAACCGACCCGTGGTGCGCAAAACTGGACTCTGTGGTCAAGGGAATGCCGGGCCTCGAATTCCGTGATGGCCTTTGGTACGTCGCTGGCCGCCTGATTATCCCTCGGGTTGGTACCATCCGGCAGGACCTCTTCCACCTTGCGCACGACGCTCTCGGCCATTTTGGCTTCGATAAATCGTACAAATCCCTCCGCGACTGTTACTACTGGCCGAATATGCGGCGCGACCTCGAAGGCGCTTACATCCCTGCTTGCGCGGACTGCCAGCGTAACAAGTCACGCACAAAGCGTCCCGCTGGCCCATTGCATCCAAATCCCATCCCCGAAGGCCGCGGGGACTCCGTGGCAATTGATTTTATTGGTCCCCTTCCTCTGGACCAAGGTTACAACTGCATCGCGTCTTTCACCTGTCGTCTCGGTTCCGACATTCGCCTCGCTCCCACACGCACCGACATATCGGCACCCGACTTTGCACTTGTATTCTTCGACCAGTGGTACTGTGAGAACGGGCTGCCCCTCGATATTTTCAGTGACCGCGATAAACTCTTCGTCTCCGAGTTCTGGGCCGCGCTGCACAAACTGACGGGTGTTAAATTGAAGATGTCGACGGCTTTTCATCCCCAGACCGACGGCGCCTCGGAACGGACGAACAAGACCGTGAACCAGGCGATACGTTACCATGTCTTGCGGAACCAGCGCGGTTGGGTCCGCGCCCTCCCTCGCGTCCGTTTCGACATGATGAACACCGTGAACGCGTCGACAGGCTTTTCTGGTTTTCAACTACGCATGGGCCGCTCGCCTCGCGTCATTCCGCCCCTGGTCGCTGGACCGCGAGGAAAACTGCCTGAGGCCGAGAAAACCGCTGTGGACCTGATCGCGCGTTTGGAACTGGACGTCCTTGAGGCCCGGGAAAATCTTCTGACTGCCAAACTGTCCCAGGCTGAACAAGCGAACAAGTCTCGTCGGCCTGACCACAACATCAAGGTCGGGGATCGTGTAAAGCTGACCACCGCACATCGTCGAGCGCATTATATTCACAAGGGCAGCGGGCGTGTGGCCAAGTACATGCCTCGCTTCGACGGCCCATACAAGGTCATCGCGGCACACCCGGCGTGCTCAACTTATACGCTCGACCTTGAAAACCAACCAAACGTTTACCCTGTTTTCCATGCTTCAGAAATTGAACCCTTTGTAGAAAACGACGACGTACTGTTCCCGGACCGCAAACTCGCGAAGCCCGCCCCGATTGTCAACGACCGCGGTGAAGAGGAATTCTACGTCGACAGGATTCTAGACGAGCGCAAGCGCGGACGCGGGAAACAGTATTACGTTCGTTTCACCGGCTATGGGCCTGGCGGCGACAAATGGCTCCCCGGGCGTGAGTTGGCCGACTGCGAGGCCCTCGACAACTGGCTCGCTCGTTCTCAAGACTGATGGACGCTCGGCTGAGCAATCTTTCCTTCTGTTGGCAGTCGAGGGGTTGGGACAGCTGTCTCGTGAAGACCTCTCGGGCATGCATTTTGTTTGTGGCTTACTTTACTTTTACGATACATACTTTACATTTGGATTGTTGATACTGACGGCTGGATTTTCCAGGGAGGGGGAGGGTGTAAACCTGCTGGTTTACAGTTGACGTTGTTTACGCTTTGATCATCACCTTTTCTTGTCTGCTACCCTCATCTTGTACGCGTACTCTACGATTCGAAACCCACGCAACGGCCTTATTTGTTCCCTCTGTCCGATTCTGAGTGTTTCTCTCCGTGAGTTTCCAGACACGTGCGCCAGCTATGGCTATCATCATTGATCACGGAGTTATCACGGCAGCTAAGTATATTGGGAACACATCGCAGGCCGGCCAGGCGACAGTGAGCATACTTGGTCAGGGCGAAGAAGTAGCAGCTGTGATTACAGAGGTTAAAAATGAGCAAGAGTTGATGTATTTGGGTTGAGGAATGCATAGGTACCGCGGTGGAGCCAGGGAGAAACAAGAGCAAATAGCCGAAAATTTGATAACCTGTCCAACTCACTCAATTCTTGCTCTATCACTCTACAACCCACCTAGTGCACCTCCGGATTGCTGACTAATGGACCTCGAAGGTCCCATTATATGTTGGTTTGATGGGGCCTTGGAGGTCCCCGGCGGAGGTATGTAATGGCGGCGAGGGCGCAGGTTGCTATTTTGGGCTGCCCATAGGAGCCTCCGCCAGGCGCCGCAGGGACCATGACCGCGAGCGGAAACAGCATTTAGACCAGCCCTAGGCGCACGGTACGTGTTGTGAACGTATGTTGGCCATGCAGCGAGTCGGGGACGGAGGGAAGGGAGTGGTAGGCAAGCGGCGGCAGCGTTTCAGCAGTACCTCCGCCTGCGAACGGGGTCCATGCAGGCCAAAAATCGGCTGCGCGCATGATGCTGCACCATGTACTCGCTGGTCGAGTATTTGAGACGGTGGGAGGGCGAGGGCGAGCCAGGTTCGGTGGATGGCAGCTGCACCTCCGCAGCCTCCGCTTGCTTGTGGAGGTGATCTGCAGGCGGAGATGGGCTACTATAATGCCCACCGTGCACATGCCACGCGCAGGTATTATCCGTTTCATCTTTCATGGGCGGCAGTGGTGGCTGCGGGGGAGATGAAATTCTGACGTACGGACCTGGCACAAAGTGGGAGCATTTAGGATATCTAGTTCAAGAAAAGCAGCAATTCTGTAAGAAATGTAGCTGAGCTACCGTTTGCATGTGAGCAAATCAAAACAATTTTAACACACTGACCTGGATCTTCGAATGTCATCCCTCATTCGCTGAGCCCTTCCCTTCCGGCCCAACTCGGATTGTAGTTGGAGATGCCTGAATTTCAAAGGGAGGGTTAACCAATTATGTATATAGCGGGTTCAAGAGTTAACTGTGAGTTCTGTCACGCACCTCCGCCGCCGCAGTCAGAACCTCCGCGCCGTCATACCCTCCGCACATACTGGTCAGGTAAGCAAAATCTCCAGAGACATGTGTGGTGTGGTATGAGCCTGTTGCATGACCTTCGGTTCATCTGGAGGATAAAAACGAAGCAAACGACAAGTCAGCGGAGGTGGCGGAGGTAACCGAGTGGCGGAGGTGAGTGGTTGATCCAGCTCCCATAACTTTCATGGCCCCTCCGTGGTTCTTGCGTATAGCTGAGGTTATTTTTCGTGCGATGGCCCTGTCTTCTGCTCGATATTTAAAGCCGGGAACTCTCCCATGTGCCCACTATGTCCGAAACAATCAATCTCGGTGATTTGAATGTCAACTTCTTTATACACGAGGAATAGCTGGCAACCTCGCTGAACATTTGCTTCTGAGCAGCTTGAACATATCCTATCTCAAATCCAAGGACCGAAATATGTAGTTCCTCATGTTTCCCAAAGCCCCGGAGATTTGTATATTTCAACATGCATGTTTTCCCCGAGCATATAGCCTGTTGAGAAGGCGGCTCTGGGCTTCAAGAAACTGTTGAATTGTATCTAAAATGTAATCCAGGAGCAGGCACAATATTTCAGTCTTGAATGATACAAGTACATTACTTGAACACCAAAACCTACCGAGAACTAGCGTACCTTCCGGCTCCAACTGTGCATTTCACGGGTGCCTGGGAGATCGCGACTTGAAATTGATTTAATGACCTCGGGCGGCTTCCCTGATGTTATCGCAAGTCGGTTCGAGCCCAAAGGCCGTTGGAAAGACTCTTATCGAGTGAAATCAAGGTGATCCTGGTTTTATTCGCTTTCTGATTGGCTGATCAAGATCTGCAGGAACCTCGGACTCGGCTGTGTTTGACACCTCCGCTACTCCGCTTTCTTTTCACCACCATGCCGCTTTGCCCCAACGTCAAGCCAACGTCCCACCACGATTAACTGGAATACTACACATGGATCTTACGTTCATTATCAATCAGAAAGTGACCTCTCTGGGCTCCTAATGTTGCTCGCAATACGGCACCTCCGTCGCGCGGTCACTGCCTTTGCATCCACCACGCTGCCAGATTTGCCTCCGTCACCTACCCCTGCCACTATTCCACCGAATTCTGGAATGTCAATAGTGAATGGACCCGTCTGGACACAGTACCAAAAACAAGCAGTGTGTACATACCTGCGCTACTAGTGGCGGAGGTTTGTCCCTAGGCCTCGTTAATGAACACCATTGGTCTCGCCTGCATCTCTGAGAGACATCTCCCTAGACTCTAGGATGCAAGCTGCATCCGTGACTCAAATAGAGGGCCAGTTGACGACAACAACATACCCCGGCGCCGGTGGTGGCGGAGGTCTAGTGGCTACAGAGGTATGTCTATGACACACAACCGGGGACCCGGACAGGTTCCTGAGGCGTCGATGCTTGCTCCAGACTCTAGATAGTGTAGGCCTAGCCTGTTGTACAGCTTCAAGATACGGTAGGCAGCCAAAATGGAATGCTTGCTCACAATTGCCTTTATGCAGGGAAAAAGAATACAATTAAATGCCTGTTTCCACCAACCTCATCCCCCAATCGATGAATTTGTCGGTTGATTCAATCTCCACGTAGGGTATGGGACAATCAAACCACCCTCCCGCCGCCGCCCATGACCCCATGAAGTGCATGACGCACACCTCACGCATACGAGTGCACGGTGGGTATTTTAGCGCCACGTCTGACCTGCAAGCTACCCCCGCCCGCAAGCGGAGGCTGCGGAGGTCCTGCTACTGCGCGTCAAATTCGCTCTCCTCCGCCCTCCTGCCGCCTCCAATATAGTGCCCGATACACAGCTACCAAATACCTGGCGCCGCATGGACAGTGACCCCATTTCCAGCCTGCAGGCAACCCCGGTGAAGATCCTGTTAAAACCACCCTCCCCCTTGCCTGCCACTCTCTTCCCTTCGTCCCCGACTCGCTGCATGGCCAACATACGTTCACAACACGTACCGTGCGCCTAGGGCTGGTCTAAATGCTGTTTCCGCTCGCGGTCATGGTCCCTGCGGCGCATGGCGGAGGCTCCGATGGGCGTCGGATGCAGCCCAAAATAGCAACCTGCGCCCTCGCCGCCATTACATACCTCCGCTGGGGACCTCCAAGGCCCCATCAAACCGACACATAATGGGACCTTCGAGGTTCATTAGTCAGCAATCCGGAGGTGCACTAGGTGCTACAACCTCTGGGGTGTGCACTATTGAACCCTTAAGCAGGGGATATGGCGATCTGCAGCCCGAGACGAGAGTCAGGACTTGAGAGCTCAGTGCATAGCCACATTCGGAGCCGAACGGATCCATGTTTTTTTTTCAAGAGCATCTGCTGACTCCAGCGCGAAGAGAGGGAGAATGCAAAGATAGAATTATCCCGGGAGGTTGCTTTGATCATGATGCCTGCTCCCAGCCTCGCCGGCCAGGATCGACAGCTGACTGAGATTCTATCTTTAACATTACAAGAGGCTGTATCGAAACACCGTTTTTTCGAGAGGCTGTATCCTGATATCTGGTCGGCGAGAAGAGAAAATTTACCGCCGTCCGGCCCGGGGACGGAAGGTTGTGGAAGGTTGCGTTGATGCCTGCTCCCAGCCTCCTTTCAGTATTTAACGACAGCTGTGTACAACTCTCGAACCCCAAGTGGTGCTCTCTGGAATTGCTCTACACACCCGCTATTCTACCGCTTCAAAACTTCATGCGAAGACTCATCCGAAAACATGCATTTAACTTCTTGAAGCGTCGCTCAAAGACTCTGGGTCCCGACTTGGAGAAAACGGAGGACAGCTCTCGGGGATCTGCTTCCAACAGCTGTAACTCAGCTACAACCGCAAAGAATGTAGTCAAGATGGCGCTAACGACGCTCAGTGCCACATCCAGCAACATTCCTATCTGCGGGATTATAACTAGCGTCATCGACCCGCTGCTACTCATTATGACCCAACTGGATGTGCGTTTCCCCCTGTCGAGTGCGAGTGTATTCCGATTAATCTGGATTTACAGTTGACGTCGGCCAACGTGCAAGGACTGGTGGAGCTGGCTGCGCGCATAGAGCGACTAACGCCACTTGTAGCCGATATGGGGGAGGTAAATTCGGTTTCAGAGCGCGAGCGGAGGTTTATCGATGATCTCACTTGGTATGTAGCTATTCTGCTGCATTCCCTCGACGTACGCTAACGGTCCAAGCGAGCTCGAGTCAATAGGCACGGATGTATCGGAGGCGCAAGCCCAGGGGACGTTGACGCGGTTCTTCAATAGCCGCGACGACGCGGCGGGTCTTGCGAGGCATAACGCGACACTGGCGCAACTGGTCGCTGATGCTACTGTATGTGGGTCCTTGCATCCTTCCACGCGCCGTGCTTATTCACGTTAGCTCGTTTGTATGCAAGAGGTTCGGAGGACGTTGAGGAGTATGGAGAGGAGTGCGTCGAGGCTGTTGCCACCGCTGGGCCAGATAGAGATTGGGCATATCACGGGTGCGTCGTCTCCATTGTGAGCAGGACAGGACGACTTACTGAAATGCATCGCAGGTGGCACGGGCGGGATGTGTGCATCGGGCGGGAGATTCGGGGGAATATCAGGGGGAATAGGCGGAGAAGGCGGGGAGGGGTACGAGGAAGGGGTCAAGGGCGGTCTTGGGAGAGCGCCAAAGATACGGCGGAAAAGGCGGGCGTATACTTGGTAAGGAAACTGCGTCAAACGGACCACTCGTTAATTTAGTACATACATAAGGCCTTATCTTACTTTGAACTTATAATGCAAATGTTGGACTCGATGCGCTTGAATTTTTTGGCCAATTCTTCAGCCAATCCTATCACAATGACGACTTGCCAGCAGCTTTGTCATGGCGGCCGGATAGCCCGCCGTTCCGGCTGGGTTCAGAGCGACCTACACAAGTAGGTCGGATGCAGTCCGAAGGTGCGCCAGAGGGTAACACTGGTATATGTGGAAGGGTTCATCTTCGACAGCACCTATATGTGCAGTCCAGATGGTATACAAACACAGGGATCCATTCAAACTACTTAATCTCTAAGGCTACTACTACGCAAACGACGTGGTAGCGCACAGTCCATAAACGTACACTAATTTTGAAGTCCGGAAAAGAAAGAATGCAGTGAGATAAACCTCTACTCGACAGTCACCGACTTTGCCAAGTTGCGCGGGAAATCGACATCAGCCCCGTTCTTGACAGCAAGGTGGTAGCTGAGCAGCTGCAGCGGGATAATGTTGAGCAAACCCTGCAGACAATCAATCGTTTTGGGCACCCGAATCGTCTTGGCTCCAGCAGGGATCCCCTCGTCGCCCTCGTTGCAAAGCACAATAGGCTGCGCCTTGCGAGCCGTGATCTGCGCAAACGCGGACTGCACCTTGGGGTACAAAGAGTCCTGCGTCATGATGATGATAACCGGCATGTTCTCGTCAATCAGCGCAAGCGGCCCATGCTTGAGCTCGCCGGCGAGGATACCCTCAGAGTGCATGTAACTGATTTCCTTGATCTTGAGCGCACCCTCGAGACACGTCGCGTACTGGTAGCCTCTACCCATGAGCAACAAACTCTTGTTGTCCGCAATGGTGGTGGCGAGCTGTTGCAGCGTGCTGTCCTGCTCGAGCACCTTCTTGATCATAGCCGGCATCTCGTGCAGCCCATTGATAATCTGGTTGCGGCGCTCCGAGAACGAAATACGATCCTCGGAAAGCTGCAGCGCGATGAGGATGAGGGCAATGTACTGCGACGTGTAGGCCTTGGTCGAGGCAACACCGACTTCGGGTCCAGCATTGATGTGCACACCACAGTGGGTCTCGCGGGAGAGCGTAGAGCCGACAGTGTTGACGACACCGACACAAAGCGCACCACGCTCAAGGCAGTACCGCAAGGCCAAGATCGTGTCCGCCGTCTCTCCACTCTGGCTGAGGAACAGAACCGTGTCATCACGGAAAATGGGCGTCTTGCGGTCCAAAAAGTCGCTCGCAAGCTCCACGCTGACGGGAATTTCCGTCAGCTCCTCAAAGATCGCACGGGTCGCGAGACACGAGTGGTAGCTCGTCCCACACGCAATGAACACAATCCGCCGGCAACGACGCATGATGGGGAGGTACGCCCTAAGCCCACCGAGCGTAATCTGGTTCGAGTCAAAGTTGACACGCCCACGCATGGTGTTGACGACAGACTCGGGCTGCTCGTAAATCTCCTTCTGCATGAACGTGTCGAATTTGCCCTTCATGATCGCGGCAATCTCGAGCTCGAGTGTCTCGATGCTACGCGTGGCGGCGACCTGGCTGGGGGTCTCGTCACCGGTCTTGCGACGCAAGCGGTGGATGTGCAGCTCGCCCTCGGCAATGTGTGCAATGTCGTCATCCTCGAGGTACAGCACCCGCTTGGTGTGCTCGACGATCGCCGACGCATCGGACGCGATGTAGAACTCGATCGGCTGGGGAAGGCCGTCCTCGGACATGAAGGCGCGCGACTGGGTGCGAAGGACCTTGGGGTTGGCGCTCGGAGGCGCAAGGAGAGAGCTAGGGGAGGTAGGGACTGCAGGAGAATGTTAGCCAAAGCCGATGGGGGCGAATAATGACGTACGGCCAGCGTCGCCAATCATGGCATCATTGTCCTGGCCAGCAAACTCGACATCGACAAAGTCGACCTTGAGCTTCTTGTCGGTCTTGACACCGATCAAGAGAGGCGAACCGCGACGGGCGGTGACGACCTCGTTGGGGTAGTGAGAGGACTTGAAGACAAAGGCGAAAGAGCCCTCGAGTTCCTTGAGGACCGTCTTGACGAGTTCGGTGAAGGTGATGCGCTTGTCCGGGCGCGACTCGTAGACATACTTGATAAGTTTGGCGACGGCCTCGGTGTCGGTATCGGTCTCGAAAACGTAACCGCGGTTCTGGAGGACGGCACGGAGAGCAGCGCTGTTGGTGACGATGCCGTTGTGGACGACGCAGAATTCAGCCTTTTCGTCTGAGCGGATGGGATGGCAGTTGCGATCGGAGGGAGGGCCATGAGTGGCCCAGCGGGTGTGGGCAATGGAGACCTGAGAGATGAAGGTCTTGTTGACGTCGATGGAGGATGCAGCGATCTTCTTGCGGAGGCCAGCAACCTTGCCGACTTCTCTAAAGAAGACGACCTCGCCAGGCTTGTCGCCGTCGATGCCCAGTCCAGCCGAATCGTACCCGCGGTACTCCTGGCGGGCGAGACCAGCGCACAGAACCTCAAGGACTTCGGAGCGGCGCTGAGGAAGATACACGTTAGTTGGAGTAAAGACGGGGGAAAAGACGCGTCAGAAGCCAAGGGACTCCTGACATCGCTGGCAGCTGGTGACCGCCAACGAGAAGTTCCCAACTCGAAAATCGGAAAGCGTCAGAGACGGTGCCTATAAGACTATCCCGACGGCCATGGCAACGAAAGAGCGGGAAATCGCGGTGTGGAGACATACACACCTTCTCCTTCAAGAAACTGCAGTAGCCAAAGATTCCACACATCGCGTTCTGGGATTGGATGAGTATGGAGGAGATGTTGAGCGAGAAAGGGCTCACCTGGTCGTAAACTGAGTGAAGGGGGAGGAGAAGAGTAGTGGAGAAAAGAAGGTAAAGCGGGGATTTAAGAGCGTGGTGATGCAATGCCTCAAATAGCCGACAGCAGGGGTGCACCGCTCTTGTTGATCAACTCACACCGCCTTCACTCTGTCCATGTCGGTACCACCGAGTATCCGACTAGATTTGGAAGTTTTGCGGTCTATTTTCCCCGAAGCCGCGAGCTTGGTCCACCTGGCGCCACTAGGCATTTTACTGCCTCCGCCCTCCCGCTTAATTCAACCCCACAACGTTCAAACGTGCGGCCCCTTGGCTACCCTTGGTAGCAACGCTGGACATCAATGTCGAGATCTTCGCAACTCGTTGGGCGCGGCGCCCAATGATATGGCCCCGCTTGCTCCATCAACTTCAAGGGAACGTTTCGAATTCAATTCTACACCGACTTGAATCGGACTCGTTTGGCATGCCTCATGGCCCCACAGCCTGCTTCTCTTTCCGCGCCGCTATTTTCTGACTTTTGAGGGGCTCATCTTACGAGAGTCGGCAATATGTCCGCCTGTGGCCATTCAAACGCTCAAGATTGAATTGTTATCGCGGTTGATCGAGCTCTCGCTCTCGCACAAGACTCTCCAACGGATATAGTTGAGTATGTTGTCGCTGGAAACATACACCGACGCTACATTACGCATGACTATTATACACTGTATGATACATATGGCCGCAATAAAAACCGTGGTGGCGGCCATATAAAAAGACTCTCCCTAAATAACCCAACCCTCTACATTGACTTTTTCCTCGACTTCTCGCTGTCCATCGAGTTTCTAGGCGTCTTTGTATAAAACGACCTCATCCGCGGATTCAACTGTCGCATCGGCAGAGTAGGCACGAACGGCAACGCCGGCACACTCTTGATCGTATTTTTCAACCGTCTAAATATCTGGTCAATCCAACCATTCATGTCCATCGGCTGCCCCGGTTTACGGAGCTGCCACTGGGTGAGGTTCTCGCACTGCTTGTTGAAGCGCTGAATGACCTCCCCGATCGTCGGCCGTGAGGCCGGATTTTTGTTCGTCATATCCTCGACGAGAGGCTTTAGAAACTGGAGCGGCATGTGCTGCTTCTGCAAGCGGCGCCGGTAAGCTCCTGATTAATGAAGAAGAAGAAGAAAAGGACGCACGGGATCGGAGCCAAGGAAATGCCGTTTAAGAAGACTACCCAGACACCAGATGTCGGCTGGGAAGGGATTGCACTCGGTGGTGCTGGAATATTCGGGCGGGTTGAGGCTGCCGCCGGGGGACACTCGCTCGAGGGGCGGGCCCTTGGAGGGATCATACCGACGCGAAAGCCCAAAGTCGATGAGGTAGTAACGCGGCCAGCACTCGGTACGAGTGATAGAGTACGCCAGCCCATCGTTGGTGGGGTTAAAACAATAGTTTACAGGATGAAAACCACGAGGATACAATTTAGTTGGGTCTTGGAGGATATTCAACAGGCTTATATCACTGCGGGAATAAAAGGTTAGCTATACTGCGCAAGGGTGGGAATGGAACTTACCGATGGGCTACGTAGTTGTCGTGCATGAACTGTACGCCCTGCCGGAAAAGTACATGCGTCAAAAGGGGATTCAGATCAACTGCGTAAAGACGTACCTCGAATATCTGACGCCAGCAATCTATTACTTCGCCCACAGTGTCGAAAATAGGTTCGTCAAAACGAATTAAACGGGGCATCACAATAATCTCTTTATCATCGTCCCTGGGATCTTGCAACACCTCCAAGATCGGTACACAGTGATTTTTCGAGCTCCCGGACAGAGTGGGAGACGAGAAGAAACAGCCAACGTCGACCTCGCAAGGATGCGCTTTGCGCGACACCCACTTGAGCATGACCTGTTGGCCGTCTGATATCCGCTCGGCATCCATGATATGTTTTCTCTATGAACAATTAATAGGTAATTCAGAGGCGGCGGTGGCGGGCGGAAATACACACCGGATGTTGGACTGTGTGTTCGTCGCCATGGCGTTTTGGACCCACAAAGTCCAGGTTGAACTTTGGACGAAGTTCGTAGCCCGCCTTTTCGAGAAACGCACGGCGCTGGAACCAAAAGGCTTCCTTTTCGTGCAGCGTTTTATTGTATTTTTCGGACATGGTCGCGGGAGAGAATAAGTAGGAGAGCGAGAGCTGAGAACGCCACAGTGGCGAGGGGATTTGGTGGAGTTGGGGGTGGGTGTGCAATGTGGGAAATATTACTCCGCCTTTATACAGTCGACCTGGCCCGTTGTGCATGTTCCGGTGGGGTCCCAGTCTCGCTCAGCTGACCCAGAGTTAACAGCATCTTATCGGTAGACAGGGCACGGATCTCAAAAAAGGCGTGTTTTGAGCGTGAACACGCGCAAAAGGGCCTCACCTTCCCAAGGTCAACGGAGTTCCATCGGCAAGCGGGCACGCAAGTGGCGCCTGGCGGCAAAAAACTGTATTCAAGGTCCGAAGAGTTTACCACGGCTGGTAAGAATAGGTCATCGGCGGGTCAAATATGTCCAAAGCCCAAGCGCCCGTTTATTCTGCTTCGACCGACCACGGGCGCGCAAACGCCGCACAAGATCTTTGACGACAGCTTGCACGCCTTCCCCCGTCTTTGCAGACACCTGTAGAAACACGCAGTCAAGCTCCCGTGCGAGGGCCGTTCCCTCCTGGAGAGACACCTCTTGGTCGTGAGCCGGCCTGTCGCATTGGTTTGCAACCAAGGCTAGAAGAGGGTCTTGCCCATATGCACGACACACAGCGCGCGTGTATGCTACTACGTCCTGGAGGGAATATGGCGAGGTGGAGCTGTACATGAGTATGAAGGCATCGGCATCCCTAGGCAAGCATTGGCAGAATTAGCGCAGGGTCAAAACGAAAATCGAGGGAGCAGGGGACAGACCGTAGTTGAGCTTCTGCAGCCTCCTCTTCGTTCACCCCGTCTGGCGGAAGTTTGGCGTCTATTCTCGACGGCAGGAAATGAAAATGACTGCGTACGGTATATATCGAGCAGAGTGACGACAGTTTTCTGCTTGTCGACGGTTAGGTGTCTTGAGAATCCTTTCGGTCCAGAGCTCTCGAGTTCCTGCATGGTCAGGCAAGCATTGCAGGATTTGGACAGACAGGCCTACTGGAAAGGTTGTCAAAGATCGGTACTCAAACGGACTTGTAATCAATCGCAAACCTTCAAAGTCGTCCAATACGAACTGGTGAAGGCTACTCAGTGGGCGCAGACGAACGGAGCTTGTGAGACGCACTCGGCTGATGAAGCGGGTCTTTCCGACACGAGGGGCACCGACGAGCGCGATGGTCCAGGCATCGGGGTCATTAGCGACGAGAGTATCGCTGCTCATTAAAGGTCGTGAATTGGGTCGTAGTGGGTGCTATCAGATGGTACCGGTCGACCACAGGCTTTATAATGAAAGCAGCGTGGGTGCTGCATGCTGTCCATATCTCGAATCATGAAATAAACCCGAAAACCTCTGGTATGAAACGTTTTGAGGAGCCATACGGTGATGCCAACGCCTCCAAGTGGCCTAGTGTTGGAGTTTTCGCACTTAGCAGTTTGACTGAAAATTCGGGATGAGGCGGAAGCGGACAGGGCCGCCGCGAAAAGGCCAGGTTGAGGAACAAAGGAAAGCTGCGCCGCGGCCATCACAGCGATCAAGCGATCAGACGCGGCTTGCTTTGCACTCCCGAGCAGCTCCCGAGTCCCAACGGCGCGACCCGCCCTTTTTCGACCCTGCTCGATGCCGAATCCCGTCTGTGGCATTCAGGCCTCTCTGCGTGCTTCACCCATGTCAAAGTTCACTAGCACCACTCACATTCGCGCGACATTCTTAGAGGCTTTTCACTCCCTGTCGATCGAGTCCACGATCGGGGTCACCCCCTGAGTGCTGAAAGTCACGTCGCGTGAACCTCTCTCTCTCAGCTACTCCGTCATGGTGTCCACGCTGGGAGACTTGCTGAGCTCCCAACCCTCCACCTCGCCCGCCCTCATCTTGCCCTCCTCGCCGTCTCTCAGCTACGGCGAGCTCGCCATTCACACAAACGCCTTGGCAGATACCCTCGCAGTCACCCACAACCAACGCGTCGCTCTCGCCTTGCCCAATGGTGTCGAGCTCGTTCTCGCCTTTCTCGCTGTTGCGAGTCTCGGCGCTGTCGCTTGCCCCTTCAATCCAGGATATACCCAGGCTGAGTTTGAGGTTCGTATCATGTTGTATTCGAGCGCCTTAACTGACAGTCCATCCCAGTTCTATCTCGAAGATACCAAACCCGCCCTTTTACTCGTCCCTCGCGGATTTACTACCTCCACTCCGGCACCATCATGCATCAGCGCTGCGCGCAAACTCGCCGTGCCCGTCAAAGAAGTAGCATTCGACTATTCCGCAATCGCGAGGCCCCTCCCTCCGTTCACTCGTCCCAAGGTCCACCCTGACGACGTAGCCCTCATTCTCCACACCAGCGGGACCACCGGGCGCCCCAAAGGTAGACCGCCCGCTCTCCCGCTGCTTCCTGACTGATTAAATCCTAGCCGTCCCTCTCACCCACGGTAACCTCCTCGCCACTGCGCGAAACATCGTCAACACATACGCGCTATCTCCTGCGGACAACACATACCTCGTGCAAGTCCTCTTCCACATCCACGGTATTGTCGCGGCCCTCCTCGCCCCACTGCTCTCTGGCGGCCGTATCACCCTGCCCTCGCGCCTTGATCCCAGCCGTGCATGGAGCGAGTTCGCCGCGTCTGGTTGTACCTGGATCACCGCCGTCCCCAGCATCCTGCAACTCCTCCTTCACGCACCCGCCCCGACAGGGCTCAAGATACGTTTTCTCCGCAGCTGCTCGAGCCCTCTTAGCCCAAGCACGCTGGAGCAGCTCGAGATGCGGTTTGGGGCGCCCGTTCTCGAGGCATATGCCATGACCGAAGCCGCGCATCAGATGACGTCAAACCCACTCCCGCCGCTTGGAGCGCCCCGTGCAATGTGGGCGAGGAGGCCGGGAAGTGTTGGTAAAGCGCAGGGTACCGAGATTGCGATTTATCAGGGCGACACTCGGGTTGTTGCTGGGATTCACGGCGATGTGTGCGTTCGCGCTCCTTCGGTTACCAAGGGATACGTCAAGAATCCCAAGGCCAACGCAGAAGCGTTCCTTCCAGACGGGTTTTTCCGCACGGGTGACCGGGGTTTCTTGGACCAGGATGGGTATTTGACGCTGGTGGGACGGAATAGTGAGATCATCAACCGCGGAGGGGAGAAGATTTCGCCCATTGAGGTGGATGCAGCGCTGCTCGGGTGTTCACCTGCGATTCGGGAGGCGGTGTGTTTTGCGGTGCCCGACGAGCTGATGGGGCAGGAAGTTGAGGCGGCGGTGGTGTTGGCCAAGGGAGAGACGCTGGATGAGGCGGGGTTGCAGGCGCTCGTGGGGCGGGTGCTTGCGGATTTCAAAGTTCCGAAACACGTGCACTTTGTGGAGGGTACGATCCCCAAAGGACCTACGGGCAAGATTCAGCGCAAGAATTTGACCGAGAGGTTTGGCAAGAAGAATGTCTTGTCCAAGATAATTCAGCCAAAGGAGGTCGAGGGCACGGTCAAGGCGCTCCTGGGCGAGCTGCTCTACCTGGATATCTCGGCCATCACGGACGAGAGGACGCTCTTTGCACTGGGTGCGGATTCGATCCTCTTTATCCGCCTCGTTTCGGCGCTGCGAACGCGCGGGCTGCACGTCAGCATGCGTGATCTGTTCCAGAACCCATCCGTTGCAGGATTGGTCAAGCTCTTGCAACCCAAGGCGGCTGAGGAGGCTGACCCTGCGCCGTTTGAGCTGTTTGGTGCGGCTGGGCACCGTGCGCAGGCGGATATTGCATCTCAGCTTGGAGTGAGAGTGGAGGATGTGGAGGATGCGTTCCCGCTTATACGGGGTCAGGCGATGATGTACCGTGCGGCGCTCTCCGCACCGAACACTGCCACCTGGATTGTGGGTGATATTGTGTGGCTCAAGGATGGGGTGGATGTCGAGCGGTGGATGCGGGCCTGGGAGACTGTATGGGTCCATGAGGCGGTGAGTTTCCGTATGCAACGTCGGTGACGATGACTAAATGTTTCGGTCAGTGCTTGAGAGGAACGTTGGTCGGGCGCGTGAGTGGACAGGACGCAACTTATGCCGAGGAGGTCAACACTACCTACCTCGCTCCACAAGCGCGTGGGCCACACTGGGTGAAACTTCACGGCGAATCCAAGGCCGGTGCGTACGCGGCGGTGCAGGTCTACGCTGCTGGGCTCAGGCACGAAATCGGCAAGCCCGCGGTACATTTTGTGTTGTCAACCTACCCTGGGGGGACGTTCTTCGCGCTCTTGTATGACCATATGTTCTTGGAAGCAGGATCACGGGAGTTGGTGCAAACGGCAGCAAGTGCGGTGTACCTACGTCCCGAGACGAAGCCGCAGAAACGCGGTTGCCAAGGGTGGGCGCGGTATGTGTGGCATGCGATGCGTTTGGAAGCGGACGTTGGGTTTTGGGAAAAGGAGTTTGGGCCAAGTGCGAGGCTGCCGGCTTTCCATACGACAAGGCGGATTGGGGCAGAGGCGAATGTGGATGTGCCGGTGAGGAAGAGGCATGTCGTGCTTGAGCTTCCGTTGGCACATATGAGCCAGGCGCTTAGGGTAAGCGTGCCCCTCCTTGCTGAGAGCGCGTTCTGCCTTGCGGTGAGCTTGTATTGGAGCCAGATTGGGGGGGGGACGGAGCCGGCGTATTATGCCAAGACGATCAGCCGTGAGTGTGTTTTTGAGCCTGTTTTGGAGAGTGACTGAAAGTTAATGCAGGGCGGTATGAGTGCGTTAAGGATATGTTCGATATACGCGGGTTGCCATTCCAGATGAACACGGCGCTCGTGCCCGTGACGACTGCGCACCACTCGATCTGGGCTTTTGTGAACGCGTTCATGGAAAAGGTGCGGGCGGTCGAGGTTAAAGAACAATCGGCAAGTCTCTCTTTTCCTGGCGTTAGCTTTGACCTGACTGGCTACAGGTGGAGCATGCGGAGACGCGGACGGCAATTGCGTGGTATTGGCGAGTGCAGCGCCCGGTGCCAGAGTGGGATCAACTTGTGCGACTGATCGACTCGGTGTGGCGGCCTGTGAGCCCTACCGAGCTTGTCATGCGGCGTGTCGCGCCGACCAAGATGATGGTGTACCAATTGCAGGAGACGTGGTTTGCGGACGAGTTCAAGAGGCGTGGGTGCCAGGTCGAGCTTTTGGATATCGCGGTGAAGACGTTGGAGTTTTATGCGCAAGGAGGCTTGGAGAGGAAGACGTATGATGATTTGCGGGAAGCGGTATTCGGTGCGTCGAGGAAGATGGATATAGAGGCAAGGCTGTAGACAATATTAGTAAGTAGACAGAATAGAATTGGTCCAAGATTGCATGCCGCCATCCGAATTCCGATCACATCGAATGTTTACTTATGGGGATCTCACACCTTGCTCACAAACCACCATGACTGTTTCGGCAGAGGATGGCGTACAACCTGGTTCCAAGCGCAGACGACTGAGAGGATCATGTGACAAATGTAGACTCCGAAAGAGTAGGAAATTCCTTTCTGTTCTTCTTTTACTGATTCGTTTGCAGTTCGATGTAATTTTCTTCAACAGTTGTAAACCAAGGCTTAAATATTTTTTCAGGCGACAGTTCGCAAATGCCAGGTGGGCAATGTACGAATTGCATTGCCTTCAACTCGGAGTGTACGCACGCGTCCCAGCCGGCGCCGCCCAAAAACCGGAAATCTAAAGAACCTCCAAAAAATCAAGTACCCAAACCCGTTTCACACTCTGATTTTTATTTGATACCATGCACAGAACAAATGGGATTCGAACAAGTCGGCGAAAGACCATGTTGCTGCCATTGTCCAGCAAGCGACGGCGCATATCCCAGAGCCCCATGTGCGTCGAGTTCTCCTGGACGTAGCGCGATACGCGCGGGATCTCGAGAATCAACTGGCTGCATGCAAACCATCGCCGTCTCTTCCGACCACCAGCATGCACGAGTCTTCACCGTCACCTGGTCCCGACGCAGAGTCCGTCGGCATCCTCACGGAGAAACTTGAACGCTTCAGCCTGGAATCCGACACCAACCGTTATTTTGGTAAATCCAGTCACTTTCAACTCATCAATGCAGCTGTAGGCATCCAAGAGAGATGCATCAATGTGGGGCGTCCCCAAATACGGGCACCTCCTGCCAAACGGCCGGAATACTGGTTTACTCAGTGGGAGTACGAGCATCTGGCAACGGAGCCCAAGTACCTGCCGCTGATATTTCCCGAGACGGCGCTGCTCCAGAAGCTGATCGGCATATTCTTCAACAAAGTCAACATCCTCATCTGCCTCCTACACTGACCGACTTTTGAGCGATCGGTGGCATCAGGCCTTCATCTGTACGACTTCAACTTTGGCTGCACTGTCTTGGCCGTGTGCGCCGTGGCGGCGAAATACTCTGACGACCCACGCGTGCTTTTCCCTGGAACGAATAATTCGACGCTGGGTTCTGGCTGGGATTATTTCAGACAGCTTCCGCTGCTCCAGAAGCCTTTGGCTCGCGCTTGTACGCTCCACGAGGCGCAAACCATCTGTGTGAGTATTTGCATTATCATTTCGCTTGGCTCTCATGTGAGCAGCTGGCTGTGTTTTATTTGCAGGGATCTTCTAAACCGGAGGCGTGTTGGACGCTTGGCGGTGCTGGGATTCGCTTGGCCCAAGAAGTAGGAGCCCATCGCCGCAATAGGTTCGAAGACAAGATAGAAGCCGAGCAATGGAAACGCGTATTCTGTTAGTTGACTTGCGGTGTTCTGTGTTGGTTTTCTAACTTCCTTTCAGGGATGTTGATCTGGATCGACACACTGTCAAGCTCCTTAAACGGACGGCCGCGAGGGACACATGCATCAGAGTATGGTTGTCTTGTCATTTTTGTATCTCATTGCTTTCTAGCTACAACCTCGACTTCCCGGTAGATTGCGACGACGAATATTGGGAAACGGACGACCCGGCGACGGCGTTCAAGCAGCCGTTGGGGAAACCTTCCATCACTTCGTACGCAATAGCGTACTGCAAGCTCATCGAAATTATCGGGATGGCGCAACGCACCATCGTGGGTTGTTCCCTTGTTCTTACTTGCGTATTTTTCACGCAAGTTGATTAGTACGAGGAAAATCCGAAGAGTGGAAACGATGAATGGACGAAAGAGGTAATTGCTAATCTCGAGTCGGTGTTTTTCCTTGTCATCCTCGTGTTGTTTCTCACTGGGAACCAGTTCTGCCTTGAACGACTGGATCGATCAAGTACCTATGCATCGTGAGTCTCAGTCTCTTGACAACACTCAAGGTGATTATATGGCTACAGTACGATGGGACCCACATATGGTAGACCCCGTCTTCGCGACACAGAGTGCCGTGCTCTACGCATGTTATTATCATGGTATTATTTCCTCTCTCCTGTCTGATTTACCGTATCGAACCTCCGCGTAGTGCAGATTCAGATCCACCGCATCTTTGTCAATTGCCCGAATATGGGACTCGGTGTACCTGTATGTGCATTTATCCAACTTTTTCGTGCTTCATTGAATGTCCAGGTGTACGCTTCGCTCGCGATTTGCACGAGTTCGGCACGGGCGTGCAGCCATGTAATGGACGTTGCAACGAGGAAGGGTTTTTTGACCAACCCATACTTATTGGTGCCGACCTCTTCTTTCTTCTTGAGTATGTTGATTGAACTGGTTCTAGAATGCGGTCTTCGACTCGGCGCTTCTTCTGTTGCTCAATGTCTGGGGAGGACGACATGTCGGTATTACTGTGGACCCGAAAAAGTGTATGCAAGATGTGGAGATGTGTATACGCGTCTTTCAGGTGTATGAACCCCGGTCGGTGTAGTCATTTTTCACTCTGATAGTAGGCTGATAGTGCACAGATGGCACCTCGCTGGTCGTCAACAGTACGTAGCACGGACTCGAGACATTCAAGTCAAAGACTGATTCGACGCACAGCGATATCATCAACGAATTCATGAATGCGGCCAACGTGGATATATCCTTTGATTCCTCAAATCCACGCAAGAGAAGGTTCGAACCGGATCCAGAGCCTTCGACAAGCAACGCGAATCCAAGTCTTTCGTTCGCCCCTCTTCCGATGCACTCGCAGGACCTGAGTCGACTGCCCGTTTACGAGCCGGTGAACTGGGGGAGTGCTTTACGACCGGATCAGGAGATACTGCTCCCTCCAGACATTCAGACGATCATGGCGACGAATCCGGATGAAGAATCTTTATTGCCCGAGGCGAATGGCCTGAACGTCACGCTGCTGAGCGGGGCGCCAATGGGTTACGAGTACGCTGGTTTCTTTCTTTTTGATGACATGGTGCTCATAGAATTTTATTTGCAGCTGGAACGATTGGGGGAAATATCTCGGGAGCGTGGAAGAGATGATGCACTCACGAGGAAATTCGAGTAATGGTTGAACATGCTTTGGTTAAATTACCTTTTATGGCACGGAGCGGTTGTTTGTTTGTGTCTAGATCTGTTACTTACAGCTCTTTGCGGAACATAGGGCGCGCGTACCCAATCTCAATCGAGAATCCTTGGACTATCTTTCACGACTTTCTACGCTTGTTTCATTGGAGTTGGTGTGGGCAGATATCCGATTCTCGGGTCCTCCAAATGACCCGACACAATCCCTCGGTGCTCCATTCCCCGCCCTTCGCACGCTTAAATTGTCAAACACGTCACCGGAATTCATCCTTGATTTTCTCAGCACTTTGCCACCCCAGTGCCCACTGCAGAGTTTCCATGCCGGCATCCAATCTTTGGCCAACCATGACCTGGGCGCCGTATACGCCGCTCTATCCACCCATCTCTCCCCCCTGGCCCTCAGAAAACTGCAGATAGTGTCAGATTTCCGGCGCAGGCGTTCACATACCTTTGCACACCCCAATGAAATCGCCCCCCTCTATCTCTTTCGAAACCTGACCCATCTCCGTCTCGAACCCCCAACGGCGTTTGATCTAGACGATGCGATGGCTCTGGATTTTGCTCGGTCCTGGCCGAATTTGATTAGCCTTGTACTGAACTCTGGGCAGCCTTTCAAAACGACGTTAGGCTGCCTCCGGGGGTTTGCAGAGCATTGCCAGGGATTGAGCCATCTCGACATCAACTTGGATGCCTCCGTCGTACCCTTGCCTTTGGAGTCGAGGATCTCTCAGAATTCGCTGATTGTTCTTGGCGTTGGTGCCTCGCCGATCGATGACCCACAGGCTGTCAGCGCGTTCTTGTCAGTGCTGTTCCCGAGCCTCGGCGAAATAGATACTTCGTCGCGTTGGGGTTACTATGTAACCGAGGATGAGGAGTCTGAGGGAGAGTCCCATCGAAAGAAGTGGGGAGAGGTCGAAGCTTTGTTGCAGATGGGGGCTACTGGCAACTGAGGCAATCTTGTGACGTTGGTCTCTTGTCTGATGAAATGACGGTGCTCATGGAATTCTCAGCTGAAACAAATGGAGAAAGTATCTTGCAAGCACTGATTCACGAGGAAATTTTCATAATGCCTGAGGCCTGTGTATTGAAATCAACCCGAAATTGCCTTTTATGGCACGAGCGGTCATTTATTTGTATCTATTACTTCGAACCTCGACCTCGACAGCATGCATCCTTGTCTTGATGTTACAGAAATGGTAGACCTCATTTTCACGGGGCTGAAGAAATACCGTCCTACCTTGGCCGCTCTGGCCAGGACTTGTCGGGGGTTCCATGAACCAGCTCTGGATGTGCTTTGGAGCGAACAAGATACACTACGCCACGTTCTCAAGTGTCTTCCATCCAGCTTGTGGGAGGAGATTCCCGGGAAATTCGGTAAAACCCTTCTGGTAAGGCTCTGTCTTGGTCAAAGTTCTCCTTTAATGACCCTGCAGCGGATAACTGGGACAATAGAAGCGAAAGATTGGGATAGACCTCTGTCTTTCGCACGTCGCATCCAGACGCTGTCTCTGGACTTCTGCGACGATAATGAATTGTTTCCGAATGCCACCGTATTCGAAGCGATCAGCGCAAGCTTCCCTCAGGGATATTTCTGCCCCAATCTTCGGACATTGCAATGGAGGCCAGACCCACACGCTCTCTTCCCCTTCATTCGTCTATTTCATGGCGACAAACTTGAAGCGGCCACGGTTCTAGTCTACGCTCTCGACGCATCTCTGCCCTCCGATGCAATCCCTCGCGCTCTCAAAAAGCTCGAGTTTGACTGCGCCGGGCACTACGATTTTACATGCCGAACCTCCTCCGACATCGTTATGTCCCTCGATCGAATCGAGGAACTCTGCGTACCCAACCTCAATCGAGCGGCCTTCAAACATCTTTCACGACTTGGTACGCTCGTATCATTGGAGTTGGTATACGCAGATATCCGATTCTCGGGTTCTCTACTTAACCTAACACAATCCCTCTCCACTCTATTCCCCGCCCTTCGCACGCTAAAATTGTCAAACACGTCGCCGGAATTCATTCTCGACTTGCTCAGCATCTTGCCAGCCCATTGCCAGCTGGAGAGTTTCCATGCTGGCATCCAAACTTTTGCAAACCATGACCTGGGCGCCGTATACGCCGCTCTACCGACCCGTCTTTCGCCTGTCGCCCTCAGAAAACTGCACATAGTATCGGATTTCAGGGGCAGGCAATCGCTCGCACATCCCAACGAATTTGCCCCCCTCTGTCTCTTTCAAAACCTCACCCATCTTCGTCTCGAGCCCCCAATGGCGCTCGATGTAGACGATGCGATGGCTCTGGATTTTGCTCGGTCCTGGCCGAATTTGATTAGCCTTGTACTGAACTCTGGGCAGCCTTTCAAAACGACGTTAGGCTGCCTCCGTGGGTTCGCAGAGCATTGCCAGGGATTGAGCCATCTCGGCATCAATTTCGACGCCTCCGTCGTACCCTCGCTTTTGGAGTCGAGGATCTCGCAGAATTCGCTGACTGTTCTTAGCGTTGGCCAGGACTCGCCGGTCTATGACCCACAGGCCGTCGGCAGGTTCTTGGCTGTGTTGTTTCCGGGTCTCAGGAAGATAAGTACTTCATGGTTGATGTGGGACTTGGATTCAGCTGAGGATGAGGACGACGAGAACGACGAGTCTGGGGAAGAGTCTTACAGCATGAGGTGGAGAGAGGTCGAAGCTTTGTTGCGGATGGGGTCTACTACATAAATGTTGGAGTCTTTAGGCCCGAGCTTCGTGAACAATGGGTGAAAAAGGCGGGGGGCGGACCAGGCCCAGAATTTAAGACCTTGGTATGCCATCTCCGTGCGGCACTCCAAAATGAAAGCAGCATGGGTTCTGCAAGGACCGCCGCAGATGATATGGGAACGCAGTTTCTTAGGCTCATCGCACGGACACTTTCGAATAAAAGCTGGTTGTTCAGAGAAAGAGAGATTGCAAACGAAAGGAAGCCGCAGATCACGCCATCACCGTTTGCAGCTCTCACTTTGCACCACCTAACCCGCGCTCTGTCCTCTGCTGCCCCAGCCGCTGGCGGGCCCAAACTCTCTCGACGCCACCGGACGTCGCATCTAACGCCTTTCGACTCCCTTCGTACCGTGACCCGTGTCCGACTTCGCTGGCACCACCTTTCCGCGGTCAAGACTTCCCGTACATTCTGCACTACTTGGGAGCTTTGCTTTCGCGTCGGGTTTTGGTTTAAAGTACGCCGCTGAACTGTCAAACGCGATTTCCTCTCATTTTCCTCCGCCGACAGACTGCTCGGAAGCCAGCTTCACTGCAGGGTGCTTTCACACGCAGGCACGTTTGTTTTACTCATGCGTAACTCGTTGCGTGGATCTCACAATCTCACCCCAGAACCAGTTAAAAATTACAGGTGGTGCGTCTTCTAAAGCTGCACGGTTTCCGCGTTTCTCAATGGCTCCAGGCAATGGTAGAAGCCACAAATCCCACCAGCCCCACCCCAAGCATCGCCAATGGGGCACCACCAAAGAGCCCTTCCTCACACCGGCCGAATGGCTCAGAGGCCGACGCTCAAGAGATGGTCATCAGCTCTTTACGGGCGCAGATACAGGACCTCTTCTCACAAGTGACGCAACTCAATGGCAAGCTCGTCAAATCTTACGACCGAGTATCAGACCTCGAGGACGACGTCCATGTTGCGTCCCAGCAAGCGCGCCAGTCCACACTCAAGATCTCCCAGCTTGAGCTCGAGCGGACCCAACACCTCTCAGCCCTCAATACGGGTCTCCTCGTGGAGAAGTCGCATGTTACAGCCGAGCTGACGCGGTTGATGGAGAAGGCGACGGAGGAGGCGGCTCAACGTGGGCAGGCGGAGAGCGCCAAGGCGGACATTGAGAAAGACTTGGATGATCTTAGCGCGACGTTGTTTGCGCAGGCCAATACCATGGTGGCAGAGGCCCGTTACGCCCAGTCGTTGATGGAACGCAAGGTTGAGCAAACCGAGGAGGCACTTAAGGGTGCGGAGGAGATGGTGGGAATAATGCAGCAGCAGATGCAGGCTCTGCAACTCGCAAAGGATGACGCCGAGACAAAGACACGGGATATGCAGGCCGTTATGGGCAAGGGCAAGTGGGTGGACAGGCGGAGTGGGAGTAGCGGCAGTACTCTGGCCAAAGAGACCCGCTTGTTGAGCTCCCATCTTCCCTACCAGGAGTTCCTCCTGTTTGTCGCCCATTTGCGCTCCATACACCCGTCTTCGATGACTCCGCCTGCCATAACCACCCTGTTGCCCATGGCTTTTCTGGCACGGCTGTCCTCTGAGGATTCGTAAGTCCCTCATCTTCACGTCTTACTCTATTCATCCTTTGTCCCAGGGAGCCCACAGTCAGACTTGACCTCGCGCCTTCGCTCAATTGGTTATCTCGCCGCTCCGTTCTTGCCGCTATCCACACCGGCCAACTCACCATTGAGCCCATGTCTTCCGGTACTCTACTCGCAGAGTCCTCCAGCTCAACGAACAGCAATATACCCGGCCTCAACAGTAGCAGCAACAACATATCTTGCGCTCTTTGTGGAACACCAATATTTTCGACCCCGGATAATCCACACACCCACCAACGGCCACCCACTCACCCTGCTATGAACAACCATAGCCCAAACAACTCGTGGTCGGCGTCTCTAAAAAAGACGCTGTCATATTCTACTGTAAATGGCGGCTCACCGACTCCTCCTCCGCGGTCAATGGCCCGGCCAACGGCTCTGACGATGCATGACCATTCTGCTCCGTATCCCCCGCAGATCTACATCTTCCGCATCGCGATGCCACTGCCACCTCCACAACCCATGAACCCACCAACGCGGACGTCGAGCCCGTCACCATTCTTACCCTCGGTCGGCTCGTCCAAGCCGGCCGTAACATCTACCCCGCCGCCGCCGCCGAACAACAGCGCTCTCGGGAACCTCTCGTTAAATTCGCTCACCCAATCCAGTGGCACTCAGTCCACTATATACCCACTGTGTACGTCAGGATGGTGTCTTGCCCGACTGCGCATGACCTGCTCGCTATGGGCGTTTGTGCGCACGGGTATCGTAGAACGTGTGTGGGAAGAGGAGATTCCAACTATCCTTCCAGTCCCCGCGCCGAGCAGCCAAGGAGGGGCACCGCCCCCTGTACCACCACGTCGCCGTGGGCTCTGGAGTATGGCGAGCAAACTGGGCGAGCGCGCTGTTAGCTGGAGTGGCGACGGGAGTAAGGAAAAGGAGAAGAAGGTCGAGGACAAGGTTTTGCCTACTCCTCCTCCTCCTCCTCCTCCGGTACATCCTGTTCTTGCCACTCCATCGCGGCCAACGACGCCTGCACCTGCACCTCCGTTGCCGAAGAGGAGCGAAGGTCGAGCACGCCGGGGTAGCGTAGCTGTTTCAATGCCAATGCCGCCACCGCCACTTCCACCACGGGATGTCCACAGGTTGGACTCGTCCTCGAATACACCTACGCCGCTCGCTACCCCTGCAGTCGAGCTGCCAAATCCTCATCCAGAGCCCAACGTTCTCTCTGTCGCCATCCCCGAAGAAGCGGAACCTCAGCCAGAGCCCGCCCCCGTTTCTCCTGTTAAAGCAATCAAGGCGGAGGAAGTCAAGGCCAAGAGATTTTCGGCTCACCAGGTTCCGCTGCCTGATTCGCGGCCGGGTACACCCGCATCACCGGCTGAAATTCACCATGTTGTTCCGGCGGCGACGGCTGGGACGGCACCACCTCCACTTCCTCGGCGTGCGGCTGCACGGCGGCCTGTACCTCCTCCGCCAGAAGTTCCAGCAGCAGCGGTGGCTGTGAGCGTACCGGCCACTGTCGCAGAAGAGCCGGTTGTTGCCCTTCCTGCTGTTGTGGAAGAGCCTGTTGTTGCTCTTCCTGCTGTCGCTGAAGAGTCGGTTGTTGTCCCTCCTGCTGCTGAAGAGTCGGTTGTTGCCCCTCTTGTTTCCGCGGAGGAACCCACTGTTGCGACTGCAGAGGAGCCCACTCCTGCGCTGCCCGCAGAGGAGAGTCCCAAAGGAGACGACAACGGCGCTGAAGAGGCCAAGCCTGAACCGGAAACGACCGGCGAGGACGTCTTGTTTTCGGAAACGGAAGAACTGGAGAGAGCAGAGGGTCCGCAGGACGAGAAGACGATTACGATGACGGACAGTCCTCGCGTGGACTCGCCGGTGCCAAAGGAGGTGCCGTCTGACAACGAGGAAAAGGTCGAGGAAAAGAAGGCTGAAGACGAGGAAGGCCATGAAGCGTACGTTGGGGAGGTGACATGGGAGGAGCGGACGTGGAAAGAGCTCGTCCGTTTGCGGGAGGAAATGTTCTGGGCTAGAATTGGGGCTCTTCGAGCGTAAAAATCGCTATGATATCTATTAAACAGCTCATCTTATTATTCGCATTATTCTATTGTAGAGAGCTTAGGAATGGAAATCTTTTCGTATTCTGTTTTGGGCGACTTCGGACTTGGCGGCGCTGCTTATTTAACTTTGGAAGCATGGACCAATCGACGTCCTTTTCCGCAGAGTCCTACTTTGCTACTCAGCCGGCGCCGCCAACACTCGCGCAGGACATTGAAGGCGTAAAGGAGTTTGTAGCCCGTCAAGCAGCGAACAACCGAAGGGTGGTCCTCGTAACTGTGAGTCATAATCCTGCAATCCGAACTCATCGCTCAGTTTCGACTTGCAGAGCGGCGGGACGACGGTGCCATTGGAGCTCAATGTGTGAGATGAACACGGTCCAGACCATCTCATGCTGAAGCGCTCTTACAGTGTGCGCTTCCTGGACAACTTTAGTGCTGGAACCCGTGGTGCCACCTCGGCCGAGTACTTCCTCAAAGCGGGCTATGCGGTCATCTTCATGCATAGGCAGTTCAGTTTGCAGCCATTCAGCAGGCACTACTCCCACTCGACCAACCCTTTCCTTGACTTTCTCGCTATTGATGGCGACGGGGCCGACACGGAGGAGGTGGGCATCACACCCGATAAACGGGCGGACGCGGAGCTCTTCGGGGTGCTGAAGGAGTACAAGCGCGTGCAAGCCCTCGGCGCGTTGCATACCCTCGAATTCGTCACGGTCAACGACTACCTCTGGCTCCTGCGAGCCGTCTCGCAAGAATTGTCCGTTCTTCGACGTCGGGCGATGTACTACCTCGCCGCAGCTGTGTCGGATTTCTTCTTACCCCGACAGAAGATGGTGCGTCAATTGCTGCTAGCAAGGAATTCGGATTCTTATTGTGAGGTTTTCAGTCGGAGCACAAGATCCAATCTGGCAAAGGGAGCTTGCATATCGAGATGGATCAAGTACCCAAGGTCCTCAAACCCATGGTAGAGGAATGGACTCGCGATGGGTACATCGTATCGTTCAAGGTACCGTCTCTTCTCTTCTTTGCATACATATGCTAAACTTGTGCTTCTCAGCTCGAGACAGACGACGGTCTTCTCATACCCAAGGCACGCGCGGCGCTCGAACGATACGGACACCAAGTCGTCATCGGGAACGAGCTTCACACTCGCAAGTATCAGGTCGTGTTTGTGGAGCGTAAGCGCAAGCCGCTGCCCCCGCTGCCTCCTGGTGTGGACGATGATGAAGCTGGCGACGCTCCGGCACCTCCCCCAAAGTCGCCACAACTGGAAAGCATGACCTTTGCCGAGTCTTGGATCCGCATCCCCGCTACGCCTGCGGTAGGAAATGTGAAGGAGATTGAAGAGGACATTATCGCCGAGCTGGTGAGGCGGCATGATGCATGGATTGAATCCACACCTGCTGAGATATAGTAACAATAATTACGAATGTATGTGTACTTGATAAACCGTTTTTTAATAGCGAGTCGTGATCATGATTCCGCAGAGCATAGTACAAGTAGTGGTAGGTACATTCATACATAAAAGTCCAGTCCAGTCCGAAAGATGCAAAAGATAAGGAACAGAGTCTGTGCAAGGGATTAGACATAGGTATAGATACAGACCAAAGCGCTCAGCGAAATCGCCAAATATTTACAAAGAAGAAAAGGGTAAGTCAGTGTCATGAACCGGGACTGCGGCTCCCGCTCGCGCTGTTGTGTCGCACGCTGAAATAGTCGGGACCCTCGGGCGAGCGACCGCGCAAGTACGCGCTATGACGCCCGCTACCAATGCCCGTCATGGGTGTTGAATTCATATCCTCGTCCACGCCTCCGACGTCTGGTATGAGCGGAAGATTCACGCTGAGCACCCGACTGTGCCTCCCAGATTCGGGAACCTGCTGCTGAGACTGCTCGGGGACGAGGAAAGGTGTAGGCGAGGAAGGGAGGATGTCCACCAGCTGAGGAGGCGGAGGGGGCGAAGGCGCGAGTTCTTTCGAATCCCGATACGTCCCATCCTCGCCGACCAACTGCGAAGTCCGATCGGTGCTGACCGTATGCAGCGACTGCTTGTACGCCGTGAATCGCCTTTGCCGCAGCTCGTCTTCCGTAGGCATCCCGTCATCGCCACGCTTCGTGAGCGGGAACCCTCCAAGCGCGATAGCCAGATCCTTGGTCTTTGCATCACGCACGCTTAAATCGTTGTCCGCCTCGCGCCGCAAGCTACGCCGAACAAGCAGCCACCTCACCCCGAAGAGCAAGACACACAGCGCTGCAAAGCTCCCCAACCCAATAAGCACGTCGATACCGACATTTTGCTTGTGGCCGCCTGAATCGGTGGTGACAGGTTGTCCCGTGTCGCCAAGGGGCTGATTTAAAACCCGTACGCGGTGGAATTCCTCCATCGCAATGGTCGCGTTCGTCAGCGCCATGAGGCCAAGGAACGGCATCAGCTGCGCATCCGCAGCTGATGGTCCCGGGAACGTGCCATTATCAAAGGGCTGGTCGTAGGCTAGCACGGTATATGTGTTCCTGAGGAACGGGACGCCCAGAATCCTAGCAAGTCGAGAGGGTAAGTCGCGTTTCTTGGGGAAAAAAGACACGCACATATCACCAATGGGCGAATTCGGGCTGCTGAGTTGCGCATCCGCCAGATTCTGTATCATGCCGATGCAGAAATCAGGACTGGTCGACGTGGATGGCGGATCTGTTGTCAAATCCAGTGGGTGGACCGGAATTTCCCCCCGAGAATCCAGAGTCACCGTCAGATTTAATGGGGTTGTGCATGGAACGTAATCTGGTCGCTCGTCATTTCACGCATTTGAAGTACGGGTAAAGGAAACTCACACATATTGTCCGAGGCGCGCTGGATCCCGATGGCCCCATAGATAGCATCTGCTACGGCCGTTGTTGTGAGGATCAAAGGAGTCCCTGTATCGAGCGAAGCACTGGGGAACGCGCCCCCGCTTGCACCCCGGCCCAATTGAATGGGAATCCGCGTATTGTTCGTGTAGACCGTGATGGCACGGACAGCGACTTTCCAAAAGTAACCCCTGTCAGTCGGGTCGTAGAGCGCGTCGTACTCGACCAGCGACGGGTCCGGGACCACCGAGGGTGGGTGTTGTCCAATCCCCAGTACCGAAGGCACCGTTGAGCTGCCTGGTCGCTCGAGAGTGATGGAGATGAAGCGCGCGGATGGAGCGGCAGAGACGGGGGTGATGGAGAAGAGGTTGGAGGCCAATATGGCACCGTCTGGGGTGTTGCCCACCTGTGGCCGGATCTCGCGCCTTATTATGGAGTCGTCGGGCAGCGCGAGACCCAGAACACCGGAGAACTGAGGAGTCAATGGCTCAGACTGTACAAAGTCCGCGGCAGCTGCAGGATGACATTAGAAGGTGTGGCTAGCAAAGTGAGAGAGCGCACCCAGAGCCTGGTTGCTTATGCTAAAGTTGCCAATCGTCACCGTGTCCCAAAAGACAGGGCCTGAAACGTTCCCCATTAAATATTGGATGTTGAAGTCCTTTCCAGTTGGGATCGCCTCTGAAGGGTCATAGAGCGGCACTGATCCGCATGAGCACGACGTCGAAGCGATCCACAAGTCCGACGATCCCGTGTCGACCTGAAGAGAGAAATTTTGGGCGTTGGGGCCGGATCCCACGAGAACGGGGAGGGAATAGATTCTGGACAGAATAGTCGGTCAGTACCGAGCGCATCACAGCCACCCCCGCACCCCGCATTCCTCAAAGTTTAGAGGAAGCTCCAAGGAAGCTCGCCTATTCGGCCGCTCCATCCACACAAATGTCGCGTGCGGCCCGTGTAACACACAAAGGACACTCACACATCGTATGGTCCGTTCTCAGAGTACTCGAGTGCTAGGACGACACCGTTAGGGTCGCCGTTGCCTGGAATGTCTACCGGCAGATCTCGCCGCAGTGAAGAGGCGTCGAAGCGCGGGGTAGCCCTCCCCTTTCCTTTGCTGGTCACCATTCCTTCTGTCCGGAGCCAAGGTGGAGGTATAGCAGGTCCCTCGTGGATGTGCGGGTCAGACGCAGACTGCGAGCCCTGGAGGAGGACAGAGGCAGGGCGTGAGGGAGGACGGGAACGGGAACGGGAACGGAGGACGAGAGAGGGAATTGAATAAATGTGGGAGGCGCGGGCAAAGATGCCCTTGAGCGATCAAAAGGCCGCAAACGGAAACTGACAATCACGCCAAGTCTGAATTGCAGTGAGAACAGAAAATTGGAATGTGTACAGTGTCCGAAAAACAAACAAGAGGGAAGAGGAAGAAGGGAAGAAGGAAGTTACATAAGAAGGCGGGAAACATTGTCAGTTTGTTTTTACGTCTTTCCCGCAGAGGAGGTCGTGTGGCGGAGCGTGCTTGGGTGTGATTCGTGAAGCTGGACAGAAACATGCGAGACATGCCGGTCATGCGACACCGTAGTCTTTTTTTTTTTTTTTTTTTTTTTTTTGGAGCGTTTGATAATGCATATAAGTCTGCAGAAGCATTCTTGTACACATCCGCTGGTGTCACTGGAAAAAGATAAACCAGTATATAAGCCGGGAAAGTAAGCCGCTCAGGAGGAAATGCCTTTATGCACGGTCTAACCAGTGTGGGACTCCTGCATGTGTGTGTGTTATCCAATACCTTCTCTTAATGGCAGAATACCCACTAAAACCCCCCGTACTTTAATCCAATCATCCGGCAGTGAATCTTCATCCAGCAGAATCCCACTTCAGGTGTTCAGAACTACCTGTTTATGGAAGCTCATTGTACCAAATTTTCTTTTGTCGGTGAGTATCCGGTCTCAACGGAACATCCCCGAGCGTCAAAGTCAATAAAACGTGAAGAGCAGCATCCCGTACTTCAGGGCCGGTCCAATTTTATATCTCGGAATGCTTACCACGGCGAGGCTTCAACCTGACTGGTGATGTCTACCGCCCTGCGGCCTCATCAACCCAGGGTTTCGGGAGGAAAACGCGAGTATGTCGGCGCCGGGAAATTCGGGGCGTCGACAAGGCGTCGATGGAACACGAGGAAGAAAAATTAGAGCAGCATCAAGCGGCTGATGGGCAATCAAATCAAGACTTTTCCATGACCGTCATCCCCACCGACGCACTCGCGTGCCTGTCCTCTTCTTCGCAAGAAACGATCCTCAGACTCGCAGCTCACGCCTGGGACCCTCCCGATCTGTCCGTCAGTCATCCCGTCCCTTGAAGTCCGGAGAAACTGATTCCTGTGCGTACAGGTCCGCCTTCCCGAAATCTAGACTCGCCGCGGTCCTCATTTTGCTCTACGAAGAATTCGGCGAGCTCCGTGTGTTATTGACGACGCGGTCTAAAGCTCTACGTACGCATGCCGGACAAACTGCGCTCCCTGGTGGCAGGGCCGATGAATCCGACATAGATGTGGTCCAGACTGCCGTGCGTGCCACAATTCCTTCTTGACGGAATCTTTCATTGAAATGTCTGCCAGTTGCGTGAAGCACACGAAGAAGTGGCCCTCCCTCTCTCCTCGCCGCATATCCACACCGTCGCCACTCTCGAGCCTTTCATCTCGCTACACAGGCTCGTCGTGACGCCCATAATCGCGTTATTGACAGACCCCACGCTCATCTCCACCCTCCGTGCCTCCCAGGACGAAGTCTCTCTCATCTTCAGCCACCCGCTGGAAGCCATTCTCGATCCGTCCATCTTACTCAAAGAGACGCTCGCCGCTGCTGGAACCGAGGATTGGATCTACGAAACCGAACTGCACGTATGTCAGCACGCCTCTGCTGCGCTCGGACTGAACACTAATCTCGCTTCCACGCAGAGTACAACGGATTCGGTCGTCGCTGCTCTAGGCGACGCCACCTACCGAATGCATCGTTTCCGCAGCACGGCGTCCCCTGTAAAGGGGTTAACAGCAGACATTTTGGTTAGTTCTGTCTGTGAAACTGCAACGAGTTAACCCTAATTTCTCATAGATGCATGTCGCCGAGGTTGCTTTTGGACGCCCGCCTGTTTACGAGAGATGGGCGGAGGGTCAACCCCGAGGGTTCGCGACATATTTCAAGCTGCTTGGACTTCCGCAGTCAGAGAATTAATTGTCCGCTCTTAGATGGCTTACATTGTAAAGCTCTAATATTGTAGAAGAAATACCGTTCGGCATCCGAATCGCACCAATATAGACACTTGCCTTGTCGTTTCTGCGGTTCGCCTTCGACACGAAAAATCGAGCGGACCTATGTACCGCGAAAGGCATTAAATAATAATGAAAACTCGTAACAAAGAGGGAATTTCAGATTTCGCGCAATCCAGGATCCTGGCGCTCATTCCACCCGCAGATTCCGATCTAACCATTACTAGTACTCAAGTATCGTCACTTGGACAGTCCAGTCACGTTAGCGAAGTCACATGATCGCTCGTCCTTTGGCCAGAGCCATCATCATCCAACCTTCGAGCAATGTCAGACTCAGCTCCCTCCGCGAAAAGAAAAAGAACGGAGGGGCCTACTGCCGAAACAGCTACACCGCCGACTCGCTCTCCTATCTAGAAGCCCTTTGGGGACATCGTCCTGCAGGCAGAATCTACCCAATTCCGTGTCAATCGAGATGTTCTGGCGACCCAGTCCTCTGTGTTCGCGGACATGTTCTCTGTGCCACAGCCTCCCAACGAGCCGACCGTAGATGGATGCCCCGTCGTGATTCTTTCCGGTGACAGCGCAGAGGATTGGGAACTGCTCATTCAAATCCTATACGAACCGTAAGGCCGCGATCTTACTTGGACTTCTTTTGAATGTCCCCCAGATTCGATGATAAAGAGATGCGACCCTTCGAAGAAATTGCGGCCATGCTTCGACTAGGCCGGAAGTACGGATTTTCCGCCGCCGAAGCCAATGCGGTCCGACGTATCCATTGGGAATTCCTCATTACTCTTGCTGCTTGGGACAAGTCTTCGGCTTCCTTCATACGGGTAGACTTCTATGAAGGACTTGTTGCCGATATCTTGAATTTGGCGCATGAGTTTGGGCTCAATTCCAGCATTCCTGCAATCGCATTTTGTTGCTTGGATATGTACTCCCTGGTGGGCTTTCACTTTGTTCAGCTTTTTAACGCTCACTAAAACATCCCTCAGGATCGCATTCTTACTGGGATGAAGCGACCCGACTCATCCCGTATCGTGCTTCACCCGGATGTCGAGAAAATGCTAGCCGTTGGTTTGGCACGGATCATGGGCTTTCAATACACGTCCTGGTCTTGGGTGGACAATGAAGAGGTCGTCCCCACAAGCTCGTGTACAAACCGAGCTAGATGCGAGCTTGGGATCAAACGGCTTCGTCGCTGGTGCATGTCCAATGCACGGTTCGATGGGCCCGCCTGTTTCATGCTCTCAACTTGGCCTGCCAATTCTTTCTCTGGTCGTTTCTGTGGCTACTGCGACGACACTGCCCAAAATGCTTTCAACGCTCGGCGTGTTAAAGGATGGGAAGCCCTCCCATCTTTCTTCGGACTTGCGAAGTGGGATGAGTTGAAGGATGTGGAGTAGTGGTGCGTTTATGTTCCAGACGAGAATTCATCAACTTATCTGTTCTCATAATACTACCCAGATATTATTGCTGCCTCAGTACTCGGTACTCATGAGTCATAACATGCATACTTTGTACAGTCTCATCTAATCCTTGAAAAGTCGAATCAAGTTCATTCAATTCGTGAGCCACTACCCTCGGGCCTCGCGAACTACTTACTGTTCATACAGTACTTATCGTCACTGACCTTTCTCAATTTTTTCGCCAACAATTCGCCAAACCTTTCAATCAGATGCAGCTTTTTCCGCAAAACGGTGAACAACTCCCATATCTGGAACCCTTCTGGCGGCATTTGGTGACATCGTTCATCTCACAAGACCGCCGCACTAAACACCCGCCGCTCCGCGGCCGGAGTTATAACTCGGATTTTGTTTGGTCCACCCGTTCGAAGCGTTCTCGCTACCACCACAAGGTCCATGGCAACGTCCCCAGCCCAACACGAGGCGGAAACCCCCGGCAACGCTGGGCCCAACATCCAACTGACCGACCAGACGAATCTGTTACCATTCAGACGACTCCTCCCCACCTTCCTCGGCCTCGGGCTTTGCATCGTCGTTTCTACGCTGGATTCTGTTATCGTCTCCACCGCACTTCCCAAGATCTCAGCTGCGTTTAAAGCGGGCTCTGTCATCTCCTGGGTGCCCTCCGCGTATCTCTTGACTTCGACGTGCTTTCTGCCACTTTATGGTCGGTTCTCCGATATATTTGGCCGAAAAAACGCTCTGTGTCTTGCCATGGCCTTGTTCATGATTGGGAACTTGATCGCTGGGTTCTCAAAGACGATCCTGCAGCTGATTGTCTTCAGAGGGTATTAAACGATTCATGATATCGGAATTGCGTCTTATATTCGCAGATTCGCAGGTGCGGGCGGTGGTGGCATCATGAGTATGGTTCAAATCGTTGTATCCGACCTCGTCAGCCTCCGCGAAAGGTGCGCACACTCTGTCATCGACATCGAGCGAACTGAAAAAAAATGCAGAGGAAAATACCAAGGCATTATTGGAGGGGGTACGTATCTGGTTCTCCGCGGAAGCCATTCCTGATTCTCGTCCAAGTCGTGGCCGTCGGCTACGCGATTGGTCCGGTCATCGGCGGCGCTCTCTCCCAGAACGTCGGCTGGCATGTGCGTGTTCATGAAATTCCTACACGTGCGTTTTTACCGAGTTCTCAGTGGTGTGTTTGGGTCACCATTCCTGTCTCATTCGTCGCCACCTGCGTCGTTGTTTTCCTTCTCCCTCTAAAGCCCGTTCAAGGGGAAATTCGCAGGTAAGGGTTCGCTCTGCCCATGGCATAAACGCCGCTCATCCAGCGACAGTAAACTTCTCGCCGTAGACTACCTCGGAGCATTGCTGACTCTGGGCGGATGTGCGTCATTGATGCTGCCCCTCGTATGGGTACACTCCTTCTTTCTATAACTAGTTGAGCCGTTCCGACGCTTTCGCAGGGTGGTGCAATCTTTCCATGGAAATCTTCAATCGTTCTTGGGCCTTTCATCTCCAGCTTCGCCGTCTTTGCGCTCTTCTGTTTGTGGGAATGGAGAGGGGCGAGGCTTCCTATCGTCCCCAGTAAGCTATCTTCCTTCTTCCGCAGCTAAAGCTAATCAAGCCCCAAGTGTATATTTTCAAGCACTCGACCGTCTCGGGTGTGTTTGTAGGTAAGTACTGTTCCCTGTCGTAAATCCCTCCGTTCAACGTTTTCCAGCCATGTTTGTAAAGTATGTCTTCGTTTCCTTCCTTTACGAGATCTAAAATAATTACAGCGGCTTTGTATTCTTCTCCACCCTCTACTATCTCCCGCAATTCTTCCAACTCAGCCTTGGTTACGATCCTCTTCAAGCCGGTACTAATTTCTCCCCTGTTCTTTGGAACGACTCTCAACTAATGTAGCTGTATTTCTTGTACCGCTACTCGTTACGCTGATCATCATCAATTGGGCAGCGGTGTGTATCCCGAGTCTCACATCGTCCCTCATTCCTCACTATATAAAGGGTATGCTTGTGAGTTTTACGGGCCACTACAGAGTGAGTTGTTTCTTGTCATCATTTCATACATCATAGTAAAGCGGCACCCAGACCATTGTATATGTGGGATTCGGCGTTTGGTCCATCGCATGCGGTTGTGTATCCACCATCCGGCCGGGCACTTCGAAAGGCGTGTTGGTGGCGTACATGATGCTTGCGGGGATTGGAGGTGGTCAGACGATGCGTGAGTTGAATCATTTAGATCCTTCGGCTGAGATGTTGACTTGGAACAGAAACGACGATGGTCGCCGTCCAAGCGAGCGTTGCAAGACGCGACATGTCGGTCGTAACAGCCATGCGGAATGTACGTATGCATACTTCCCACAGTTCAAAGCTAATGGTTCAATTAGTTTTTGCGTCTATTAGGCGGCACCCTGTCCCTCGCCGTCGCTTCCACGCTAATCAACAACAACCTCCGCACCGCCATGGACAACCTCTCCATCTCCCCCTCCCTCATCAAACAAATCATCGACGACCCCACGATTCTGCACAATCCCACTAGCGTCGGGCTCTCCTCCACCGACGGCACGGATATCCTGTACCACGGATACACCAAAGGCTTCAGCTCGCTCTTCATTATGAACGCGGCCCTGACAGCGTTTGCGACCTGTGTGAGTGTGGTGTTTATCAAACACAAGGAGCTGTCGAGGGGGGATGAGGAGGCATTGAGACAGAAAGCGATTCGGGAGGAGGTTGAGAGGAAGATGAAGAAGCAGCAGAAGCCGGGGAAGAGTGGAGCGGCGACTCCCGTTGGGGTGTCGGAGAGCGGAATTGCGGCGGCCAGGGAGGAGGAAGGGTTGGAGATGGCTGAACTCGGGAAGAAGGGGGTTGAGGATGTGTAGTATTGTTCTTTCTTCTAGAATGAAGTAGAGGTTCAGTTTGGGCTCAATCACGCGACTTTAGCTGACGCGTTAACCACGTGGTCGAGAGGCTTTGTTCCTAACCATCACCACTGACTCCGGAGTCCGAGCAATGGACACAACTCCTGCCACCACCGGGAAAGAAATAAGAACGGAGGAATCTACTGGCACAACTACACTGACTCGCTCTCGTATTTGGAAGCCATTTGGAGACATCGTCCTCCAAGTCGAATCCACGCAGTTTCGTGTCAATCGAGACAGTCTCGCCGACCATTCCACCGTATTTGCCGACATGCTCTCCATTCCGCAGCCTCCCAGCGAGCCGGCTGTAGAGGGATGTCCAGTCGTGATTCTCTCTGGGGATAGTGCAAGGGATTGGGAGGCGTTTCTCGGATTCCTATACGACCCGTAAGACCGTCTTACTTTCCCTCAGCCCTCCAATCTTATTCTGAACAACAGATTCGCAGACCAAGAAGCCCTTTCTTTGGAGGTCATAGCAGCTATGCTTCGATTGGGCAGGAAGTACGAGATCGCTGCCGCCGAAGCCAATGCGGTCCGACGTATCCACTTTGAATTTCCTAAGGACCTTGACGCCTGGGACAAGTGCTCAGCTCACTTTACGAAGATAGAGGACTACGACGGACTGCCTCTTGATATTTTGAAATTGGCCCAATTCAAGCATTCCCGCAATCGCATTTTGTTGCTTGGAAATGCACTCTCTGGTATGTAGGCTTTCGTTTTTGTCTCGGCTTGTCTATGAATCTACAACACACAACTCAGGATTCTATTCTTACCGGAATGAAGCGCCCCGACTCATCCCGCATCGTGCTTCCCCCGGACGTCGAGAAAATGCTGGCGATCGGCTTCGCGCGAATCATAGGCTTTCAACGCACATCTTGTTCCTGGTTGGACGATGACAACGTCGTCCCCACAAGCTCGTGTACAGAAGGAGCTGAATGTGGTCTTGGGCTCAACAAGCTTCGTCGCTGGTGTACCTCGAATTCACAGGTCGACCTTTTTGTGCTCAAAAAGTGGCATGAGGGTTTAGATGATCATTTTTGTGTCGATTGCGAAGAGGCTGCTCAAGATGCCTTCAACGCCCATCGCGTTAAAGCATGGGATGCCCTCCCAACTTTCTTTGCACTTCCGAAGTGGGATGAGTTGAAGGATGAAAAATAAATAGTGGTGCTTTCATGTTCCAGACGAGGATTCATCGACTTACCCACTGCTCAGATGTGGTTGCGATCTCAGTGCTGTTAGCATGCGTCCAGTTGGTTGCCGTCGGAATCCTCGCGGATCTTTCAATGTGTAGATGTGTCACAAAGTACATTCAATTCTATGAGTCGCCACCCTCCCGAGCCTACTGTACATGTATGCATACAATGTCCGCTCAGATCCAACTCGATTTTCTATTTTATCCCATGTTTTCTACTTTTTCAGTTTTTGATTTTAGGCAACATAAACTGGCGGCATGTGGGGAGACGCGTGAGAGGTGGGCACTGCGGCGGTTTCACGGGAGCGAGGACGCACTCGGACATGCTACCATCAGTCGAATCCTCAACTGGGGACGTCGGAGGTGTAGAGCATGTCGTGTCCGAGTCCGATGTGAAGAACGGAAGGGAGGAAGAAGAGTCCGAGGAAGAACTCGAGCCCTGGTTAATGGAAGAGGCCGAGCTGGTAGTGGCAGGCGCTGGAAGCTGCGGCGCGAACACAGGGACGGAGGCTGGGCGAGGCGTCTTTTCGCAGTCGATCGACGGCGCAGTAACTTCCCACTCGCCAGTAGGCGTTGAAGACGGCACCTTGACACGGGTTGGCTGCACAGCGAAGCAATCGATGGCGTTCATCGCGTCGCGAAACTCTGCGAGAGTGGGGCGCTTCGATGCATCGGGGAAGAAGCACCACTCGAGCAACTCGAATGTGGGTTGCGTGATGCCGGGGAATACTTGATAGAGATACTCGGCGTTTTCGCAGAAGGCAGCGAAATCCTCGTCGCTGAGCATGGCAGAATCCCAGGGCGTGGATTGAGATACCACTATGGCGAAGAGCATGCCCAGCGCCCAAAGGTCTGATTGACGCGTTGAATAGGATTCACGCGCGTGGTTCAGAGATTCTGGAGAAAGATGAGTACCGACCGCGAATAAAAACATGGAAATAAACGCACCTGGGCTCATGAACATCCGTGTACCGCACGCGTGGTCTGACCAGGCCTCCCGCGTCGACATTCCAAAGTCGGTCAGACGGATATTGGTGCCCGCCTCGTCGCAGAGGATGTTTTGGGGTTTGATATCGCGGTGCGAAACGCCGAGCTGGTGTAGGTGGTCGACGGCGTCAAGAATCTCACCGAAGACCTTTTTGATCTTCCGTGCGTCCCTGTGGAAGCAGCGATGGCGGAATAGGGCACCGTGAAAGTCGCCGCCGGGGCAGAGCTCGAGGACGACAAAGACGAAGTGGTCCTCCACAAATTGGCGGATGAGGGTGACGACGGATACGTGGTCGCTGAGGATGGTGTGAAGCTCGAGCTCCGCATCCTGCATCTCGGCGGTGCGAGAACCGGGCTCGTATGTCGGCATACATTTGACGGCGACGTATGCCTGGGTGCGGGAGTCCCAGGCCTTGTATACCTTGCCGTAGGCACCGATGCCCAGAATATTTAGGAGATGGATGGAGTCGTCGTCCACGGAGTAACCGGTGAGGTCAGGAAGGAGGGAGGATATGGGTGTCGAAGGCATAACTTGGGCGAAAGCAAAAGGCTTGAAGGGCGAAGTGAGATGCGTAAGTCGAAGGAAGTCTTGAATGGTGGGTGGTGGTAGAAGATGAAGAGTAGTTTGGCGAATGGGGGCGTCTCAGAAACTTATTGAAGTACTCGAATGCGAGACAGGGTGTGATCATTTGCTTCCGGGTCCGAGGTGGGAGGGTCAAGCGAGACATTTTGAGGTAGAGTCAAAGTAGCAGCAAGGACCATAGCGAAAGATGGTGGTATGAGAATACCCAGCCGTTGAGAGTACTGGTAGTGGACAAAAGAAACCTGGTGTTTTGACGTGATCCGACTCGTCACTCGTCTGTCAAACTCTCTCTTCTTCTTAGGGCTGCGGACCCGAACCGTAACGGTGACGGCCGTCAATTTGACGGCATGAGACGGCTGTCAGCCGTCCCTGTCCCCGTCCCGTCAAACTGGGTCCAGACTTGCTGACGGGTCGGTTCGGCATCAAAAACGGCCGTCACGGTAGACGGTTCGGCTGCCTTGATCACATGACATCATCCTGTAGCAGATTGAAGTAGATTGAAGCCTTGTGGAAATTTCGACCTCCTGCGAGCATTTTGTACACGATGGGAATGCTCGGTAGCGCAGAAAAGCCACCAAATTGTTGCAAATGACGTGAATGTGCCCGGCTAACTGGCGGCAATCAATGATGCTCAATGGGGAACCCTTCGAGACTCTGGCAAGGCACGCAAAGGAACTGTCAAACATGGAATTGGTGAGTTCCCTGATGCCGAAGGAATTTCCCAAATGATCCACTCACATAGTTGGAGCAAAATCATTACAAAATCAGCAACGAAATATGAGGAAGCAGCGGAGATCAGTGCGTAATCTGAGATGGCAACGAATTCAAGGACCGTGCAGTAATCTCCGAGGATTGAATACCACGGCAGCCGCCATGACTCCCTCGAGTTACCTTGATCTTTACCACACCCGTTCGACGGCCGTCACGGCCGATTTTTGACGGGTCTTGACGGCATACGGGCCGTCTCTGACGGTACCGTTGAAATTCTGTGTTCGAGCCCGCCGGGTCGGCACGGGTACCCGTCGACGGGCGGCCGTCAAGCCGTCATGGACGGTTCGGGTCCGCAGCCCTACTTCTTCTCTTCCGTCTCGTCATGTCCGACATAGCTGCCTCTCCAAAGAGACAGAGAACGGAGGAAGAACTTACTCCGACTCGCTCTCACATCTGGAAACCCTTTGGCGACATCGTCCTCCAAGTCGAATCCACCCAGTTTCGTGTCAGCCGAGATGTCTTAGCCAATCAATCCTCCGTCTTCGCAGACATGTTCTCCGTTCCACAGCCTCCCAACGAACCCACCGTCGAGGGATGCCCCGTTGTCATTCTCCCAGGTGATAGTGCGAAAGACTGGGAGCTGCTTCTCGATGTTCTTTATGAACCGTAAGGGTTGTTTCACCCTGGGCATCAGTCTTTTAATAGCTTGACTCTGGCAGATTCGACGACAAAGAACGGAGGAGCTTTGCCGAGATCGCAGCTATGTTGCGACTGGGCAGAAAATATGGAATCTCCACCGCCGAGGCGAACGCACTGCGACGTATTCGCTTTGAATACCCTTCTGATTGTGCCCAATGGGAAGAGAGAGTTGGATGTGACGAGTTGAGTAAGATCGAGGATTACTGCGGGATTGCGTTGGACCTGTTGAAACTGGCATATGAATTCGGAATCAACTCATGCATTCCAACAGTGTCGCTCAATTGTCTGGCCGCGTACAGTCCGGTAAGCTGCCCACATAATGCACTCCGCGAGCTCCAGCCAAATTACACTACTTAGGACGAAATTTTCAATGGCATCGAACGCTTCGGCCAATCTCGCATTAATATCCCTGTTGAAATCCAAACACAGTTGGCTTTTGGCTTCATGAAAATCATGCAGTTCCAACGAGAAGCTTATCCGTGGCTCGACAACGACGAGGTCATTCCATGCGGATCCTGCAAAGGCGAAACCGACTGTACTGCTTCACGCCACGCATTGCGTCGCTCTCTGTCCTGGAGTGGCATCACGAACAACGGCGCCTGTTTCTTAATCGATCTCTGGGACCCAGAGTGGTCGGAAGGGTTCTGTGATGATTGTGCTGAAGCTGGCAAAATGTCTTTCACTGCCACTCGCGGTAAAGCATGGGAAGCCCTTCCCACTTTTTTTGGGCTTGGCAAGTGGGAGGAGTTGAAGGATCTGGAATGATGCCCTCATTTTGTACATCGTACGTGTTTTTCCCATTCGTTGATTCCGTGGACGCTGATAGAATAGCGCAGATATCCATGTAAGGTCCTCGAATATTATTATTTGATTCTGCTGTTGGAACTCAGCAACACACAAGTTTTATCTAACCAAAAACGATCATGGTTATCCAGTGACGAACTTCAGAGTCTCTTCCCTCCCTCCTTCCAACTTCGACTTGACTCATGTTGCTCGGTCCTTTCCCTTCCGACAAAATTCCGATGCAATGTTATTCACCCCGGCAATACAGTCTCCGAATCGGAATGTCACCGGAATTTTGTTGCAGCCAGAACGTTTTGCCAAGTAAAACGATCATACCGCCTCTCTCTTTCTCTCCCACCATGTTCTGGTCTCGCTCCCTAGTGCCGCCTGCACCAGGAATGCGCCCGATTCCTTGCTCGGGAATAGACCTGGCCGTTCGTGACCCCGTCCCGACAACGGGCCTCGTAGTCGATGCACGGCTCGACGCGCGCAAACTGGAAGAGACGCTCACGATTTTGATTGAGAAGAAATTCCCTCGAGCAGGCGCTAGGATTGCTGTCAGGAATGGCGTGCGTCCCACCTTTCTTGTGTTTCCTTCGCTCCAGTTATGGCCAGGTCCATGAATTCCAAGTCCCTACCAGGTTTGGACCAGAAATGCCAGCTGTCGAGCTCAACGAAATGGCCTCGTCATCCTCCATCAACACACTACCACTTCCGCGCATCGGGTAATGCTTCCCCGAAGTCACCATCGGAAACACAAACACAACACGAGCCCGCTTGACCCCTTCTCCCACCATCGCCCCAGAGAAATCAAGCCCTCCAAATGCGGCCATCCGCCAATTCGTCTGGAATGAGTACTCGCCACCGGGAGAACACGGAAAGTGCATCTGGAGCGGGTTCGCGCAGCGCCAGCGTATATCGTTCCGTAGGCCCTCGGGGTTGGCGTTGTGCGCGAGAATTGCGCGACGTACGTGCAAGGCTAGGCTACTGAGAGATTTTTCGTGCCAGGCCTTGACGGGGAGGGGAGGAATCGCAATATTTGCAGCTGCATTATTGGTGTATGGAGTCTTGAGGGTAGACTGGCCGGCAAATACCGGCTTCTCGCGCAAATTTACGGGGATGTGGAGGTGGAAGGATGTGCAGTCGTTGAAACGATAACCCAGCGCCGTCTAAAAGATGTTCAAATCAAACAGACCGGGATCAAGTGTACGCGCTCTCCTGACCTTGTACCACCACGCCGTAAGCACGTCGGAACTCCCGACCCACTCATTCGATCCCTCGTTCTTCAACTCCTCCATGATCTTGCGTTTCTCTTCTGCCAAAAACGACTTTGGAAGGCGAACAAAGGCCCCATATTCGTTTGGATCCCAGAAAAGCCGCCACACGAAATACGCAATGAACACCATCTTCGACAAAATCCCAAGATCAAACCACCCGCGCTGTTTGGTGACTTGAGTGGGGCCACTGAGACTCGCAAAGGGCTGTACATCCCAAGGCATGCCCTCGATCGCGTCAATGTCCGTGCCGTTGATAAGACGCGCCCACGCGCCGAGGAGCGTGCTCGTCCCGACGGCGTCGAATCCGATGTGTGAAGCCGTCACCCCGATAAACGTAAGGTCGTCAAACAGCGAGACGTGGACGTAGAGCATCGGTTTTTTGGACTCGATGACGGCTTCGATGGATTGCGGGCACGAGCTGCTACGCAGGTATTGATTCACTGCGTACGGAACTTTCGACAGCGACGGAAGGGTCGGCGAAGGGACCTTCAGGTCCATTGGAAGCGTAGGACGCAAAGGGTCGGCACGGTACGCCTCGGGGTGATCCTCAACAGTAAAATTGACGCATGGTGCGTTTGGTCCAAACTTTTCGGGAATTTGAAATTCGTATGCCTATCAAAGATGAGACGGAGAGAGAGATGAGCCAACACACTGACCCCATTTCGAAGAGCGATTCTCGCTCCCGCTCTGGGGAACTTTTGCTCAATTAGTGTCACAAGACTTTTTTCCAGTTTTTCAGCGTCCAGTCGTGAGTCAATGATGAGCCCAGTAGTGAGTATCATGTCGACGGCCCCAAGATCCAGACCAGAACATGGAATTGTCCGAATTCCATCTGGGGGCGGGGTCGACTGAGATCGGGTCCACAGCATGGTGGTGGTTCGGGAGTGAGATATTGAAGTCTGTTTGTTTTTCGTCTTCGGTGTTTCCAGGCCCGGAGCACCGCGCTTTGAAACAGATGATCCATGATGGCCGCTATCAATCACAGTTCCGAGAGGGGACCCCAGGACCGTCGGTAATTTTGTCCGTGTCTCAACACTTTGATGGGATCAATAGGCCTCAGGTCGGGCCTCCCGCTCAACCTCGGATACTCATTTCCCTCGGGCCATCACTGTCCGCGTGTACTAGGCGTTGTGCAGTGTCCGTAAATTACACTCCGACACCAGCACTGCGTGCTCGGGTGGAACACGGAAGGCAGTCGCTACTCACCCAATACTCAGTGTTACTCACCAACGGTCCGCGCCGATTTTCCATCGGCCATCGAGTTAGTGATTCAAAATTTGAGAGTAGCATTGCTGCATAGAGCCGAAGTTGAACCTGCAATTGAGCAATCGAGTCAAACAAAAGCGATACTCCCACTACGACGAATCGCATCCCAGTCCTTCTCTCCCCTCATCTGGCTCAACCAAATGGCTTCGTCATCCTCCATCAGCACCGCCCCGCTTCCGCCCAACACAGAATCATAAGTTCGCCTGCTTTACCTGTTTTCCCACCACGGCCCCAGAGAAATCAAGCCCTCCGAATCCGACCACCCGCCAACTCGTATGGAAGGAATAATCGCCTCCCGGAGCACACGGGAAGTCTATCTTGAACGGGTTTGCGCAGCGCGAGCGTATCGTGTCCCGTAGACCCTCAAGGTCTGCGTTGTACGCGAGAATTGCGCGGCGGACGTGCAAGGCCAGTTCAGTCAAAGATTTCTTGTGGAATGCCTTGACGGGGAGGGGAGGAACCCGAATGGCCGCAATCGCATTATTGATGTATGGAGTCTCGAGGGTAGACTGGCCGAGGAAGACCGGCGTGTCGCGTATATTCGCGGCGATGTAGAGATGGAAAGGTGAGCGGTCGTTGACACGATAACCCAGCGCCGTCTGAAAGAGAATAAGGAAAACAGAACGAGATTGCGCGCGCTCTCCTGACCTTGAACCACCACGCCATAAGCACATCGGAGCTCCCGACCCACTCGCCCGAGCCCTTCGCCTTCAACTCCTCCATGATCTTGCGTTTCTCGTCCGCCAGAAATGACTTGGGAACGCGAACAAAGGCACGGTACTCGTTTGGATCCCTCCAACGCCGCCAAACGGCATACGCAATGAACATCATCAGCGACAAAATCCCGAGATCAAACCACCCGCGCCGTTTGGCAACTCGAGTTGGAGCAGTGAAGCTCGCAAAGGGCTGTACGTCCCACGGCATGCCCTCGATCGCGTCAATGCTCACGCCGTTGATGAGACGCGTCCACGCATCAAGTAACGTGCCCGTCCCCACGGCGTCGAATCCCATATGTGAAGACGTGACGCCGATGAACGTAAGGTCATCGAACAGCGAGACGTGAACGTAGAGCATCGGTTTTTGCGATTTGATGACGGCTTCGATGGATTGTGGACACGAGCTGCTACGCAGGTATTGATACATTGCGTCCGGAACTTTCGAGAGCGACGGAAGGGACGGCGAAGGGACCTTCAGGTCCAATGGGAGTGTAGGACGCGAAGGGTCGGCACGGTAGGCTTCGGGGTGGTCTTCAACAGTGAAATTGACGCAAGGCGCGTCTGGTCCAAATTCTTTGGGAATTTGGAACTCGTACGTCTACTGAAGGTTATACTGGACCGACCAGAGATCAAAAGGGGCTGACCCCATTCCGACGAGCGATTCTGGCCCCTGCCCTCGGAAATTTTCGCTCAATCAGCGTCGTAGGAGTGGCTTCTAGTTTTCTGGCATCCAGGCGCGCGTCTATTATCAGACCAGTAGTAAGTATCGTGCCGATGGTTACAAGGTCCACACCGGAACATGGAATTGTGTGCATTCCATCTGGGCGCGGGGTCGGCTGAGAGTGGGTCCACAGCATTGTGGTTCGAGATTCAAGTTGATTCGTTTCGTTCAAGTACGTGACCGGCGCTTGTGCGGGGTCGAGCTGCAGGTTGCTTGGAAGCGTCAAGATAGCGAAAGTGAAGGCTAGCCTAGGTGCCGCGGCCACCGTTGTTCGGTAGCTGATTAGGAGCCGTTTCTCTTGCGTTGCTCGCCTTCGAGTCGCGTCCACCCCGTCCCGAAGGCTAACGCGGAGCCTCAGTCTCCATTCTGGACTTGCTGACTCAAGGCCTCAAAGCAACAAGGCCTTTCCTCCGCGGTCAGCCATCCACCCGCCTGTCGAGGGTCGATTCAGACTGCTCCCCTTGGTAGTTCGAGACTGAAGTTTGTTTGTTTGCACCCCGTCCACTTGAAGTTTTCGTAGATCGCGCGTATTCGACAACCTGAATTGTGGCAACTTCTCTGCTAGATCACCAGGTGCTGGGGATGACGGGTAGGGGACTGTTACATGCTATCCTCGCGGCGTTTGGAGGTTCGGTTCTCACCATTCCAAGACGAGAGTACTGATTTCGGTAGGGCTTTTGGTGCTGAAACCTTTCCGCCCGAGTTTCACTCGAATCTATGCTGGTGAAGAGGTAAGAAGGGAAAATTGGATAATTTCGGTTTAATCTTTACCAAATTTTGAAGGTCGGTCTCTGGAGAATGGCCGCACGCTACGAAGCGGAGGAAAGGGGCGTTAGAGGCCATGGCTCAAGGTCGGCACGCGCAAAGAGATCCCGGTCATTGGCTCGCTGACCCAGACCGTCGGTTGTTCTTCGCATCGACCGATACAGTTAACAATGCCTTTACCTTCACTCCTTACGTGCTTCCGCTAGTCGCCATCCCATGGGTCAGAGACGTACAACCGTATGAGTTGGACTATAGGGCGGCTATCAATCCTGCCATCCATCCCTTGGAGGTCAGAAAACATGAGTAAAAAAGCAGTAGTAAGTACATGTCGACTGTCATTGCAAATCCCCAACCACAGCAGTCTGCTGTAGTCCAATACAATATCGGAATTGGTCATCGTCTGCGTCCAGAGTCGGCGCGTCCATATTATTATCTCGTGTCGAAGGCATCGCTATCGCTACAGCGATTTGTAGATGCGATATATTGCCGAATTCGGGTTTGCGTCCTTGAAGACGCTGCTGGAGCGCGAAGGCTGATCTCGTGCCAGGTGTGTGCCATTGGGTCGTTCCCAGCCGCTCGACGGATAGAGGCTGAATAATGAATAGAACGTCGGTCAAGGGCATCCCCAAGCCAAATTCAAGTCCACGTACCAGTATATGATTCCACCTCGTCGTCAGCTCGTCGCGTTTCGCGTCCTCTGGCACCTCAATGAAGAGGTCCCACAGCTTCGGCTTTTCGGGTTGCACTGAACCGAGGTAGCCAGCGCCCGGGGGTGGTGAGCGGCGGAGGCAGTTGCAGCTAAAGAAGACGACCGCGATGAAGAGGGCGGCGCCGAGGAGGATGGGCAGCGCGAATGTGGAGAAGGCGAACGGCATCCCGGGCGAGCATGGGAAACCGCGGCAAAATGGATCACAAAGCCGAAGGCGCTGCAGGTGACTCGATCACGTGCTCACGCGTCCTCGGCACACGCGGCACACTGCTCCAACAATACATTACTCCAACCAAACTCCAACAGCCGCGTCATTGGAGATTGACGATGTTGAGACGTCAGCGGGAGTTGAGCGCCCTTTATATACGGGTGTTATCCCTATCTCAACTTACTACCACTCCAACCAAACTACAATGCCTCTTTTCGGATCCCACAAGAACGACTCTAACAAGCTCGAGAAGCGCGAGCGTGCGGCGTACAACGATGCCCAGAACGACCTTCCTCCCACTCATGGCCACGGCCACGGTCATCATACTGCCCCTGGCACGATGCAGCCTGGCATGCAGCCAGGCATGGTCGACAACACGACTGTGCGCTCATACCCACAACTCTGCTCAATTCATACTGACTTTCATTTTCAGATGGGCGGCGGACGCAACCATCACCGCGCAGACCCCATTCCCGCTGGCACTGATGCCATGGCCGACCCTCGCTATGGCGGTGGCGCTGGCATGGCCGGCGTAGGGGCTGGCGCTGGAGCTGGAGCTGGCTTAGGTCCCGGTGGCGCAGCAATTCCTCCCGCCTCTCACATCCACGACCCTCAACAAACAAGAGGCGGCGGTGCAATGGCCGGCAAGATCGAACACGCCGTCGGCTCTCTCGTTGGCAGTAATGCGCTGAAGGCCAAAGGTCTTCAGAAAGAGCAGTACGTTTCTCCTGCCTGTCTTCCTTCGTCTTCATGCTCATTCCATTTCTAGGGAAGCCCAGGCCCTCAAAGTTCAAAGCAGTGAACTGGCTGAAGCCGAGCGTTTAGAACGCGAGGCGGCCCTCCGTCGCGAACGGGCTGTGGCGCACGGTGCGCACCCCGAGAATCGGGTCGGTGGCGGGGGTGGGGCGCCTTACATGTAAAACTTGAATGGACGAGTAAATCATCAAACTTGTATCATAATTTTTGTACTCCTACCTATTAATGGTCCTTGATCTCGGATTAACTGGCTGAGCGCTGAGCGCTGAGCATTGGCTCAATGCAAGAGAGTGAGCGAGATCAAGAGCGAGATCACATGCCATCAGTGGCATCATTTGCTCCTTGTATTTCGCCTCCATGACAAAGCAGGAGCCCATCTCCTAAAACACCTCACCATCATGCTCACCCAGTCCGATATCGCCAAATACTTGGACCAGTGTACTGGCCCCGACGCTGTCCTCGCCATCGACGAGATCTTGAGCGGCTACATCGTCGCGTCTGTCCTCTCCTGTTATCCATCCAAGAGAAGCTGAGACAAGGGCTGCAGGAAATACATACGAGGTGCCTCCGCCGAACGCGTCCTGCTGAAATTGAGGGGGTTGGTGTTTTATCTGAGGGTTACGTGCGTCCATTCCCTGCATCCCATTCCCTTCTTGTCCTTGAACTCGGAGCAGCGGGCGCAGCCATGTCCTCGAAGTCGGAGCAGATCCATTCAAGGCGCTGATGGAGGAAGTGTCGCTCGGTGGGGAGCGTGTGGGCATTTTACCCGGTGTGTCTCTACCCAGCCCATTCATATAGATAGATACTCAACGGAGGACATACAGCTCTGACCTCTCCAGGCAAAGCCGTATGGAACCACCTTCGGCGTAATGCACGCGGCGAACGCGGCCCGAGCCATCCACTGCTCGTCACCGACCCAACTTACGGCGGCCCAGGCCCTGCACGTGTATTCCTCTCCCTCCCACAGAGTCGGCCGTTGCACGAGAACGAGACGAGAACGCCGTGGTTACAGCGCTAGTACGTACACATACTCCGTCCATTTTCTAACCGCATCTCTGACGTCGATTGGTGGAGCAGCTTCGCCACCCGACTACGCGCGGGGGATTACGCTGGTGAGTCCGAACCCCCGGACTACGGCAGCCAGAGGACGATGACACTGCCGCGGTATGCTACAAATGAAGAGGCTGCGGCGAGCGTCTTGGTTGGATAGGCTAGTTTGCGGCAGGCCGGCCCTTTCGGAAGTCCACCGGAAGTCCACTATCGAGTGTATTATTTTACAACCCGCTTGCAACCCGCGATCACGTACAAGACCCGGCCCTGGCTAGATGTCAAAACGTCCAACCGATGTCACAAAAAACTATTGAATACAATCTAACGCCGGCGCTAATGTTTTGCGAGTACCTGTATTACGGCTTCCGCCCGCCCGCCCTCTCAACCACCATGTCCCACTCTCAGTTGACCCCTCCCCCAAGTGGCATGCGCACAATTCCATGTGGTGGTGTAGACCTTGGGGCCGTCGACATGATACTCACTACTGGGCTCATCATTGACTCGCGACTGGACGCTGGACAACTGGAAAACAGGCTTGTGACACTCATTGAGCAAAAGTTCCCCAGAGCGGGAGCGAGAATCGCGCTTCGAAATGGGGTCAGCGCCTTTTGATCTCTTGCCGCTTCAGTTTAACCTTTCAGCAGGCGTACGAGTTCCAAATTCCCGAAAAATTTGGACCAGACGTGCCATGCGTCAATTTCACCGTCGAAGACCACCCCGAGGCGTACCGTGCCGACCCTTCGCGTCCTACACTCCCAATGGACTTGAAGGTCCCTTCGCCGTCCCTTCCGTCGCTCTCGAAAGTCCCAGACGCACTGGATCAATACCTGCGTAGCAGCTCGTGTCCACATTCCATCGACGCTGTCATCGAATCCAAACTACCGATACTCTATGTCCACGTCTCTTTGTTCGATGACCTTACGTTCATCGGCATCACCGCTTCACATATTGGATTCGACGCCGTCGGGACGGGCACGTTACTTGATGCGTGGACGCGTCTCATCAACGGCACGAGCATTGGCGCGATCGAGGGCATGCCGTGGGATGTGCAGCCCTTTGCGAGCTTCGCTGGTCCCACTCAGATCACGAAGCGGCGCGGGTGGTTCGATCTTGGGATTTTATCGCAGATGATGTTCATTGTGTATTTCGTGTGGCGGCTTTTCTGGGATTCAAACGAATATGGCGTCTTTGTTCGGGTGCCAAAGGCGTTTTTGGAGGAGGAGAAACGCAAGGTCATGGAGGAATTGAAGGAGAAGGGGTCGGGCGAGTGGGTTGGGAGCTCTGATGTGCTTACGGCGTGGTGGTACAAGGTGCGTGGCCTGTGCGTCGTGCAACTCGCGTGCCATTGAATGAAATGAAATGAATTCAGACGGCGCTGGGTCATCGTGTCAAGGACCGCACGTCTTTTCACCTTCACCTGCCCGTGAATTTGCGCGACAAGGCGATCTTTGTCGGCCAGTCTGCCCTCAAGATTCCGTACATCAACAACGCCGTTGCGTCTATTCCGATTCCTGCCCTACCCGTCAAGGCATTCCACGATGAATCTCTGACCGACCTCGCCATCCACATCCGCCACGCGATTCTCGCGTACAACGCAGACCTCAAGGGGTTACAGGAAGACCTACACTGGCGCTGTGCTCACCCCCTCCAAGTCCTCTTCCCCTGCCCTCCCGGAGGCGAATATTCCTTCCAAACCAACTGGCGGACCGCCGGATTCGGAGCCCTCGATTTTTCAGGGGCCCAGGTTCGCTGGGATACGAATCAAAAGGCGCGTGTTGTGTTTGTGTGTCCCGTGGTGACTTCGGGGAAGAACCAACCTATGCGCGGGAGTGGGAGTATCCTGATGGAGGATGAGCAGGTGATTTGGTTGGCTCAGGTGAAAGGAGCAAAGGATTGGGAGGAGATACGACGGAGTGGGAGTATCGCGTTCGTTTGAACTTCCAAGGTCTTTTATTTATTTAGAATATTGTAATCTGACATATGTTCGATTCCCTGCGGCGAGAAAGTAGAGGCGTCTGCACGGTTAGGACCTCCAGAACCATCATTCCGTATCATCCAACCGCCGTATTCCGAAAAACCCTGGCAGGGCTTCCCATGCTTTGGTGCGAGTACTGTCGAAAGCTTTCTTTCCAGCCTTTGCACACCCGTCACAAAAGTCGAGCGACCACTCTTCAGTCCATACATCCAATGCAAAACAGCCTGGGGCATCCGCCGACTGGTTCCAAGCGAGGAAAGCATGAAGCTTGTCGCGTGCTCCCGCGCAATTATCCGGCCCTTTGCACGAATGGCAAGGGATGACCTTGTCATCTGTGAGCCACGAGTAGGACTTGTGTTGGAACCTCATAATCTGTGCGAACCCAGCAACGAGAAATGATTCGAGGTGAGGAGGGAGTGTAACACGCGATCCGTCGGGGCGCTCAATCATCCCGAGGAATATGCTATCCTGCGAATTTCTCCCCTCAGCCTCAGCACGCCAATCAAGCTAAGAAGAATGCTTACCAGGGAATATATATCCAAACAGTTGTATGCGATGATTGGGAAGCTTGAAAAGCCGAATTCATGCGCCAAAGCCAGCACGTCAAGCTCCACCCCATTGTGATGCTCTATCTTGGTAAAATCTCTGCCGGTGGCCTCAATCCAGGCATCAAGTTTGTCCGGGTATTCGTATTGGATCCGTTGGACCGCATTCGCTTCAGCGGCGGAGATGCCATGTTTGCTCCCCAGCCGCAACATCGCTGCAATCTCGTCGAAAGGTCGCATCTCTTGGTCTTTGAATCTAGTAGTAACAGCAGCTTCAGAATCCAGGAACATGAGAGCGAGCTCGGTCTTACGGTTCATACAGGACCCCTAGGAACAACTCCCAATCCTTTGCGCTATCACCAGGCATTTTCACTACCATTTTGTCTGTGGTTGATGGCAGAGATGAGAACATATCCCGCAATGCGTCGGACTCTTTGGCGAGAATGTCCCGATGGACTCGAAACTGGGTGGATTCGGCTTGGAGGATGATGTCGCCATGGGGCATCCAGATGTGGGACCGAGTGGTCGGACCTTCGTCGATTACTGTCTCCGATCTTTTCCGCTTTGCGGAGGGAGTTCTTGTGTCTGACATCGCTCGCAAGAGATGGTGGAAGAAAACAAGAGAGGATATGACGGATCATTCGATCATGATGAGCCCCTTTTCGCCTATCAGCCCCTATTTCGATCTAAACCGGTTTGAACTCGACTAGCCCAGTCTCCCCCAATTCCCAAAGTTTCACAAACATGTGCTGGATTATAAAATTTCGCCATGTGGAAAGACTTGATTTGAACTCGACCAAGTACTTCTTCGCTTCGAATTCCGTCTCGACAAGCCGCTTCTGATATCAGTAACAATACTTGCATGTGCTAAGTAGCCATGAGCTTGAACTCGACGACACCAGCCTCACCAATATCCCACAGCTTAGCAAACTCAAACCCGCTCGCGGCGCCGATCTCTATGAACTCGGCCAAAGTGCGCTCCTGGCTGTTGAGGCAACTCATCATGTTGATGTCCTGGTTGTATGGGCGTATACACCCAATACCCCAGTTGGGAAGCAGCGGTTCAGGAGCCTGTTGAAGAAAGAAGGCATCAGTAAACCCTGCGGCTCGAAGCCGGCGCACAATTATCGCGTGCGGACCTTTTCAACATTGGTGCCGGATTCGGCGGCGGCATATTGCAGGACAAATTCATGGATGAGCAGACGGCTCGACGGCTTGGCCACCGTGCGGATATTGTCTAGAATCTTCTTGCACTCTGCGAGGGGCCAATCGTGGATGATGTGGCTAAGCTACGTCCGAGTCGTCAATCCAACCATGCATGATTGTCAGAGAGGCCCACGTAGTAGACATCGCAGCGTTTCACCGGGGAGTCTTTGAAGAAATCGAGCGGAATGTGCTCCACGCGCTGCTTCAACGCGACGCTGAGATCCTTGTTGTCCGCCAAGCTCTAAATGGTTCTCCGTCTCAAAAGGTTCAACATCCAACAAAGAAAGATGAACCTGCCTGCTCTCCTCGACAACAGACGGGAGATCCTGAACGACGATCTTGAGGTGAGGGAACTCCTTGAGCAGACCGATGGTGTGGTGTCCGTATCCACCTCCGACATCGCAGACGACGCTGTTCTTCGGAAGGGTCGCCCAGGGATAAACTGTACAAGCTGACGTTGAATCACCATCTTGTGGAAGTGAACCACGCCGCACCCTTGCCAAGCATGCCGTTCCCAGTTACGCGAGCCAAGCCAGTCATGGCTCGGTTGAACCGCATGGCATATGCAGGATGCTAAAGATCAGGTTGAATACGAAAGAACAACCAGCCAGAATCGACATGACACTCACAGAGGCGTAAAAGTCGAAAGCCTTGCAACCATACGCCTTCGTGAACGGGCTTCCATCCGGGGTTTGGGAGTGGGTCATCTTAGGATCCTGGAGAGTTTCGTTGAGCGACAGAGCCGCGCGGCCCATTTCGTCCGTCATATGCCCCACGAATGCCGAAAGCGGGTCCGACGAGACCATCTTCATACTAAGACGGTTGTTGACAAAAACGTTGGGCTTGACTGGACGAGAATCGGAATGAGAAGGAGGGAATAGACTTGGAATAGACCCACTTTCAGCAAAACAATGCTTCGTGCAGAGGAGACGGAGAACACGGGCGAGTTTGCCCGAGTCAATGGCCGTGAGCTTGGAGAGCTCGTCGACGTGGACGCCCTCGGGCTTGTCAAGGAGATGGTCCGCGATTTTGGCATCAGTGGCCACCAGCATACAGGCAGGCTCTTGGATGCCGTAGCATTTCTGTGGGCTTGGTCAGATGGCGTGGCACACAGTGTTGAAGCGAGGCGCACGTTGGCGATGACATGCCCGGGGCTCCCGACAGCGAACATGAGCTGTGAGCAGGCCGCATCCAGGGTCTTGACGGCCTTGGCGAGCTTCGGGCGCGTAACGATGGACTCCATAGAATCCCACGGCCCACAAGCCGTAGACGACAGCGAAGGCAAGCAGAACCCAGCCGCTGAGTACTCTGCCACAACATCTTTGACGCTGTTGGAAACCAGCTCGGCGAGGGCGAGGATTTCTGTGAGACCGCTGGCACTGGTGCTTGATGGGGTGGGGGACATGGTGCAATTCAGTCCGAGGACTTGGGTGCGTTCAAGTTCTTAACTCCCCGGTGCCGGGGAAGGCTCACGCTACGAGCGCGAGTTTTCTATACTTAGTCGATGCCACCATCTTTGTATTCACAGCATTCCGAAGCTGGCGGAGGAGTCGTAAGTCGCTTCTCTCCGCCGAAATCAAGTCAAGTCGCGCTCCCGCATCAACCCACTAGCCCGCATCCTCCGCGTCTATGCCTCTGCCGAAACAACAGATTCAGCCTGGCCCTCGCTTTCCTCGCCGCGATGCTCTCCACACAAAACATTCTCATGAAGCGTGGGCTTTGCATTTTGGCGTCCGTGAGTGGTCATCTTATTTTCTGACATACATATGCCGCGCCCTGTCGCCCGAATTACCAGGTCAGCCGATCGCGTTCGTATAGGTTTGTATGAGCAACATTCATTCTGCTGACGCGACGTCAGATTCTGACAACCGTTGTGCCCGAGACTCCGAGACTACTCCGAGTCCTTACTGGGGATACTATCTGGTTTTGTCTTTAGGTCGTGACCTTGATTAAACACAGTTTACTGAGGCCAATACCTTGTTTGGTGAGCCTCCTGCCCTCACTTTGGTGAGGTATCCGAGGAAGCAAGTGGGTGTTGTTCCCTTTCTTTAGTCTCAGAGAGTTGCCCCCAGATCCAGATGAGATGTTGGACGGACATACGGTGTATGTATACACACGTCGAGGGTTTTGAGTCGAGGAAGGTTCAATCTGAATGAGCCGTGGGAACACAGTTCGTGATGCACGGTTCAACCGTGGGAATCTTGCCGCGGCTTCATGATCAATCAACCGAGCCTCTCTCAAGTCCCACAGTTTGGCAAATTCCAATCCGCTCGCGGACACCACTGTTCAGTCGATTGGTGCTAGTTGCTCAAATCTCTTTTCATTTCCGCTACATAATTGCTACACAAAGCATTGTTCGGTTCTCGGTGTCTGGCTCATTGATGGCATCTGTGCACTTGAAATAGGGACGGGAAAGAGTGCTTGGGCTAGTCTACATAGTACAAGAGGTCTGTATTCAAAAAATTCTGGATTCTGGGGAGGAAGATACGGGATCAGACGGCTTAGCACACCAATTGCAACTTTTTTTTGTTCACAACACCAAAAATCCCTTGAAATAATCCTCCACAACATCCCACGAAGCCCCGTCTAACCCTGGGTTCACGATCCCCACATTCCCGTCCGGACGAACAACGACAATTCCCCCACTCACTAAATCCACATCCCACTTTTGGTGCAGAGGGTGAAGCAAGATTCCCGCGGCGGCCTTGAGACTGATAATGTCCGTCTCCGCGATGGAAGGCGTGTGCGCCGTATGATCCACGTACGGTGATAGACAGGGGATGTCATCGTTGTAGAGCCGAGTCGTATCGAATAGGGTTGCTCGTTTCTTGGTGGGTAAAATGGCGGATATAGTGGGCAGGTCGAGCACTCGATGAACGAGGTTGGCGAATTCGATGGAGAGGTGCGATGTTGTCGTGAGCCCGACGAAACGAACCACCTTCTCTGCCCTATCGCCCAGCTGGTCCCAGATTCCGCCCTGTCGAAAGACTAAATCTCGCAATCCGGTCAACTCCTGGACTCGGCCCAGGGCGGTAAGATCGCTGAGGCAGATGAAGACAGTGAACCTGCCATCGTAAGGCGCGGCGTCGAGGATGTTGCAAGGACACCCGTCGCTGTACCTCCTCACGCCGGCAGGAAGGAGCCGCCGGCCAACAATCAAACCCTGGCCCCCGACGAGATCCAGCATCGCCGAGCGACTCTTCGGCGGGACATTCCCAACCAAATCGCTCGCTGGATAGGTGATATCCGTCCCCGCCTGGAACGCCAAGTGTTTCCGTATATAAGCGACGAGCTTCTGCATCTGCTCGGGGGACTCGGATGCGCCGCCTTGCTTGGCGTGCAGCTCGATGAGCTGCGCGTCCATCACTAGTAGACGGACAGCGACACCGCGGCGCTCGAGAGCATAAGTGGAAAGTATCTTTGGTTGTGCAAATCCGCTATGCACAAGGGCAATCTTGATGGCGAGGTTGTGGGCGTCCATGAGGGACGTGTTCATCCCGAGGGCACCTGATTAGTTCGTTAGACATGCGGAAAAAAAAGAATCATCGAACCTTTGGGACTGTGTAGATGCGCGGCATCGCCGGCCAAAAAGATACGCTGATGCACATCGAAAGCCGACGCAATACGTTGGCCCACATTGTACACCGTGAACCAGTTGACTTCGTCCCAGGTTATTGTATACGGCTGGAAAACTTGATGGACCTTGGCCACAACATCTTCCATGGACGGCGTTGCTCCCGTCGCAGACATCTCACAATAAAATCGACAGCAGTTTTGGCCGTGAATATCTTCACGGGGGATCACGAGGATGGCGCCGTCTTTCGCTGAGACGATGCTGCGAGGCAATTCAGTTAGCAGAGCGGAAGCGTTTTACTAATATACGCACGGGACTTTCTTGACGTCGGGAAAATCTGTCTTGAATCCCAGAACATCCATTGCACACCAGAGAGAATCGTGCGCGTCCCCTTGGAATTTGACGCCGTACTTCTCGAGAGAACGACGGACCTTGCTGCGTCCACCGTCACAGCCAACAACATACCGCGCGCGGACCTCGCGCAGTTCACCGTATTGTGATTTGAGGGTGACAACCACGGGCTCGGAGCTGGGGTTTGTTTCGTCTAGATGCGCGTCGACGAAAGCCCAGGGACGGGCAACGGTGGCGCCGCAGATGGCTGTAGTGGCCTCGGTGAGCGTCTTCTCTACCAATCCTTGACGAATGGCTAGCCTATATGATGTGAGCATTGCAAACAGTAGAGATGGCCCGGGCAACTGACGTATACAACTCCTCGATATCCAACTCTTTCTCAAAAAAGTCGCTGATCGTTGTCCACGTCGGAGGGTTGGCCGTCATGTCCTGAAAACACAGTCTTAGCGCGGCATTTCTCCCAAAAAAATCACTGACCCAGAAAGTACGTTGGTAGAGTCGTTGTCCTTGTGCAGCCATACTCTCCGCGATACCGAGGGAGCGGAGGATTTCGGTGGTCCTGGTAAGCATATATCATCATGCACCTTCAAGTTAACTATCCAACCTTACCGGCAGAGGAGTGCATCCCCGCGTCCCCATGCGTGGTCAATGAAGTGATTCGAATCGACGATCAAGGGGCGGATGCCCAGCTTCGCCAGGCAGAACTACACAGACGGTGATGTGAGGATGTCAAAAAGGAAGCGTTGCTGTGACTTACAGCAAGAAGGGTTCCGGCGGGACCTGGCGAGTTATCAGATACTTGAAGAGCTTGAAGATGAATGGATGATGTACACACCTGCTCCAGCTATGAGAACCGGATGGACCTCCCCTGGCGGCCCAAACGTCGTAGCAAAGCTGCTGCCGCTACTCGTCGTCGTGGATGAAGACATGAAAGCGTGCGATCGCGAGCAGTCCTTGGAAGGAAAGCGGGGGAGATGTGTGAGTGGTCCCATGGCTAGATCACCACCTTATATACCCAACGCACGACTCACGATTAGAGATATCCCCGGCTGACTGTGGCATCCGGGGGAATCGCGGCGAATGTCGTCGTTGTGGTCAGGTTCAGAGGCAGTTCAATTTATTGATCAAAAATTGTTCGGCATCGTGATGTAATGCCGCCCAACGCCGGCCGGGATGGGCTCGATTTTATTGCCAGAGCAGAGTAAGGGTGGCCTTTGCAGAGGCATACCTTAGTGGCACTCAAGCGGCCTACAGAGAGAGCTAAAATATTCTCAGTGTCAAAACGGCGTCGCATTTCCGGCAGCAGCTCATTCGTCGGCACGCCCCTGCGCTTTACTAGTAGCGCCGTTTCCAGGCATTTTAGGGCAGCCTCCGCTCCGAGTTAGAAGAGAATCACGACGAGTACGGAACACGTGGTTAGGTATCACTGACGAGAAAACGAGAAGAGAACGTTGCTAGTACAAGGATATGTGGTCGGGTATTTGTATTCATCCACCAACGAGAAGACGAAAGGGGAACATTGCTAGTACAAGGACATCTGGTTGAGTAATCATCTTATATATATCTACTCGACGAGGGAACCTTGATATTGCGGAGAGAGTCATTCATTAGAGCGCCGAGAAAGAAGTCTCGGTCAAATCGGTGTCGCCGGCATAGAGAATGGAATTCGGGCAGCAGTGAAATTGGTTTCAGTCGTCAGCATGCCCTGACCTCACGTTGATATGCTGTTGTGGTAAAATTGGCGCGGATGTCATATAGGCATAATATGAACCGTTTATATGAGTTGAGGAGTCCGATACACAATTCAACCGTGGGAATGTTGTCGCGGCTTAAATTCAATCAACCTAGCACAGAACATTGCTAGTACAAAGACACGTGGTTGGGTATTCATCTACATATTCTACTCAAGCCATGGGCCTAAGCTCAACAACACCGGCCTCCCCGAGATCCCACAGCTTCACAAACTCAAACCCGCTCGCCGCGCCGATCTCGGTGAACTCGGCCAGGATGCGCTCCTGGCTGTTGAGGCAAACCATCATGTTGATGTCCTGGTTGTACTGCCGTACACGCCCGATGCCCCAGTTCGGAAGCAGCGGTTCAGGAGCCTGTTTAAAAACAAGGAAAGGCATCAGTACACACTGCGGCTCCAGACCGGCGCACGCAATTCTGGCGTGCGGACCTTTTCAACATTGCTGCTGGATTCGGCGGCGGCATATTGCAGGACAAATTCATGGATGAGCAGACGGCTCGACGGTTTGGCGACCTTGCGGATATTGTCTAGAATCTTCTTGCACTCTGCGAGGGGCCAGTCGTGGATGATGTGGCTGAGCTACGTCCGAGTCGTCAATCCAACCATGCATGATTGTCAGAGAGGCCAACGTAGTAGACATCGCAGTGTTTCACCGGGGAGTCTTTGAAGGAATCAAGCGGAATGTGCTTCACGCGCTGCTTCAACGCGACACTGAGATTCCTGTTGTCCTCCAAGCTCTATAAATTGTTTTTGCGTCAAAATATTCAGCGTCCCTGAAATGAACGACGAACCTGCCTTCCCTCCTCGACAACAGACGAGAGATCCTGAACGACGATCTGGAGGTGAGGGAAATCCTTGAGCAAATCGATGGTGCTGTGGCCGTAACCACCTCCGACATCGCAGACGATAGTGTCCGTTGGAAGGGCCGCCCAGGGATAGACTGTACGAGTTCAATCTCCATCCCCCAGTCTAGCTTAGCTGCTTGTTGAGCCTAACGTACCCTTGCCGAGCATGCCGTTCCCAACCACGCCAGCCAAACCAGTCATGGCTCGGTTGAATCGCATGGCATGTGCTGGATGCTAAGGCTCAAGTTGAATGTAGAAAAACGGGGATCGACATTGTACTCACAGAACCGAAAAACTCGAAAGCCTTGCAACCATACGCCTTTTTGAATGGGCTCGCATCGGGGGTCTGAGAGTGGGTCATCTCAGGATCCTGGAGGGTCTCGTTGAGCGAGAGAGCTGCGCGGCCCGCCTCGTCCGTGATATGCCCCACGAATGCCGAAAGCGGGTCGGATGAAACCATCTTCATGCTGAGACGGTTGTTGACGAAAACGTTGGGCTTGACTGTTACTTTCGTGAGAATCGGCATCAACGACGCAGGCAATTGATGTACTCTCAGCAAAACAGTGCTTCGTGCAGAGGAGACGGAGAACACGGGCCAGTTTGCCCGAGTTGATACCCATGAGCTTGGAGAGCTCGTCAACGTGAACGCCCTCGGGCTTGTCGAGGAGATGGTCCGCAATTTTGGCATCAGCGGCGACCAGCATGCAGGCAGGCTCTTGGATGCCATAAGATTTCTGTGCCCTTGTTCAGATCTCAGACCGCAAACTGTGATGAAGCGAGTCGTACGTTGGCGATGACATGCCCGGGGCTCCCGACGGTGTACATGAGCTGTGAGCAGGCGGCGTCCAAGGTCTTGATGGCCTTGGCGAACTTCGGGGGCGTCGATTCAGGAGTCTCGAATGGGCCGGGGGTGGTGGAGGACAGAGAGGGGAGGTTGACACCGGCAGCACCGTAGTCGGCGACGACATCTTTGACGGTGCTGGATATCAAGTCGGCGAGAGCGACGATTTCTGCGAGACCAGACTTTTGGGACATGGTCGTGAAGTTGCGAGTTGCTGTGGATCCTCCGAAAAGAGAGAAGCTTTATATCGCGGAAACAAGACGATCATGAGTGAATGAAGTGAAATTAGAGCGCGGACAAAGAAGTGTCTCGGTCAAATCGGTGTCGTCGGTATAGAATTCGGGCAGCAGTCGTCGGCATGCCCTCATCATGTTGTTGTGCTGGTTGTACTGCGTCGAGTTGAGTTCATGGGTTCACACTGAGAAGTTGAACATAAATTTCACAGCGGGCTGGGTGGTACAAGCTGTGAGGAATACTTAACCCACCGTAGCTACCGTGTCTACATATCTCTATCCTATGAGTCCCTGTGAATCAACTCTATCTTTGAATCATACTGGATATTCCCGAATCCCGAGTCTCCTTACTAAGTATTCGCCAATTCTTACTAATTGCCCGAGGCATCGCCGAGGTGCTATGCGGCCAAATAATATCCCAACATATTGGCACGGATCCGGATGAGATTTCGGACTATGATGCAGTTCATACGAGTTGAGGACGCTTCAGTTCAGTTGAATAAGGTTTGTGATCAACCGTGGGAATACAGCTCCGTGATACACAATTCAACCGTGGGAATGTTATCGCGGCTTAATTGTGTTTAAAGGATATATTTACACGAGTCTAATCGGGATGCGCTGCCGCGCTCGCCTCCTGATCCAAACCGGTGTTTGGTTCACTCCTCCCTCCTCTTGCAGGTGCGGGCCTGGCCACAGCCTCAAGGCCCGCATCGTGCCTTGTCCCTGTTCGAGACAGGGTTGGGAATGGAGCCCCTTCGATCGTCGGGTTATAACCTGGGACAGTTGAACGGGTGGACATCGATTGCCTCCTCTTCGTGTTCACTGTCCAGGTATGCCAAAGTTCGTCTTACTGCGTGCTGGTGCTGAGATCGAGTCTAGCCCAGTGCTCGCTTGCGAAGTCGATCTATCCTCGTGAACACCAGCACGCCGTGCCGTGATTAACCTCGGGTGTTCAACCACGTCGTAAGCCCGTGCGCTGCTTCGTGTCCGTTGTGCTGAGATTATCTAGTGCAACTTCGTTCGTCTCCTAGTGCCGCCGATTCTTGCGCCGCCGCGCTTTACTCGAGTCTCGAGGCGTCACTAGGTACAATATTTTATTCGTGTTCTTACAGGATCTGAGTCGAGGCGTCACTAGATCCGTGTTCGTTTTCTCTCGCGCTACCCGCCCTTATTTACAATACCTCTTACCCTAGTTCGGAGTAGCCGTCTTCATCCCTCCCTCCATTCACTTTCCTCTCGCTCTCGTCGTGTACTCCGTGCCAATATACTCGGGCTCCCATCGGGGAGCTGATTTCCGCCTAAAACACATCTACTTGAGCGTCTCAAGTCCCCTGCCTGAAAGCCGAGCTTTCACTTCGGCCAGGACGATTAGACTCAATCAACCCAGCCTCTCCCAACTCTCAGAGTTTGACGAACTCAAACCCGCACGCGGACGCCATCTCGACAAACTCGACCAGCGTGCGCTCCTGCCCGTTGACGAGGACCATCATGTTGATGTCTTGGTTGTACTGCCTCACGCGGCCCATGCCCCAGTTTGGGAGTAGCGGGGAGGGTGCTTGGACGGTGTTATCCGAGCCGGATTCAATTTGCGAGGCGTATTGGAGGACAAACTCGTCTAGGGCATATTCAGATTATCCGTGGTTCGAACGTGGTGTAGCCATCAACTCACGCACGAACAGCCGACTCGAGGGCTTGACGGCCTTGCGAATGCCGTCGAGAATCTGCTTACACTGCGCTGTGGGCCAGTCGTGGAGTACATGCGAAAGCTGCTCCAAGTTATCTATCTTATGCGGTCGACGAGGTGAGAGGACTCACATAATAGATATCACACCCGCCGACGGGCGTCTCTTTGAAGAAATCGAGCGGTACGTGGTCCACACGCTTCTTCAACAAAGTTTCTAGCTCCTGGTTTTCGGCTAGGTTCTGTTTGCCATGTGTGAACAAAAACCCAAAATCGGAGGTAGACGAAACAAACCTTCTTGCCCTCTTCGATAACGCCCGGCAAGTCCTGTAGGACGATTTTGAGATGCGGAAATTCCTTAAGCAGGTCGATAGTCCGGTGTCCGTATCCGCCTCCGACGTCGCAGACAATGGTATCGGGCGAGACGGTCGACCAAGGGTAGACTACGCGGATCAGTGAGTCTCTTAGTTCGCAATGGTCCGGACACGCACCTTTGCTAAGCATCCTGTTCCCCGTGACATCGCGAAAGCCAGCCATGCATTGATTGAAACGCTGTCCGCGTTGAGTGAAAATTCGAGTTCCAAAAACATAATTACTTTAGCTTGCTTCGTCCGTTCCGGCTGTGACGGTGGTCAAATTTGGAACGCAGAATAGAAACTCGACACACAAGGCCGTAAAATTCAAAAATCGTGCACCCAAAAGCGCGCTTGAAGGCACTCCCTTCAGGCGTCTGCGACCCCGTCGTCTGTGGGTCGAGCAATGTATCGTTGAGAGCGAGACACGCTTTGCCAGCCTCGTCGGTCATCTGTCCGACGAGACACGAGACAGGGTCTGTCGAGAGCAACTTGACGCTGAGTCGGTTGTTGGCAAAGACGTTGGGTTTGACTTTTTTCTTCATACGTTCAGACTCCAAATCGGTGTTTAATTTGAAGAGGGAGACCCACGCCGTTCAGTAAAGACATGACTCAAGTGTGCACAAAAGCCTCATCACGCGCGCCAGCTTGCCCGCATCGATTCCTGTGAGGGTGGAGAGCTCGTTCACATGCAAGCCTTGTGCCTTGTCGAGGAGGTGGTCTGCGATTTTGGCGTCCGTGGCGAGGAGTAGGCAGGTGGGTTCTTGGATCTACGACACGGTCAAGGAATTGGTGACCCGAAACACTGGTAGTACACGCACACCGTAGCATTTCTGTACGTCCTCAGCACACGTGCAGGATAGTCATGGACTTACGCACGTTAGCGACAACATGCCCCGGGCTTCCAACACTCCACATCAGCTGCGCGCAGGCAGCATCCAGAATTTGCACCGCCCTCCCAAGCTTCGGTTGCGCCGCCATGGATTCCGGGGTGTCGAATGGCCCGGGGGCGGTGGACGACAGAGGGGGCAGGGTCTCGCCGGCGCTGGTATAAGCCTCGACGACGCTCTGTACGGCGTCAGAGATTAAGGAGGCGAGGGCAAGGATTTGTGTGAGGCCAGAGGACGATGTGGGGAGTTCGGACATGTTGCTGTGAAGATCCCCAGTGTCGGCATATATAATGAATGGTGCGGCCTGGGCGCGCTCCTGATACCGCGCCCAGTGGAGATCTGACGGAAAACCGAACATTTGTTGCGACATGTCAGTTCCTTCGATTCGCGAGGCCCACCCGAGGCGCTGGTCAGCGATTCAGCATCCGTGGCGACGAGCAATGAAGGCTACCATAGACACTACGGGCAAACACGGGGCACGTCCTTGACGCACGCCCGCCTGTTCCTTTGTTTAGACAAAGAAAATGGACTTTCGTGAAGGGCACACCATCTCCGGGTGCGTCGTGCTTTGTCCCCCGTGAGCTATCAGACTAGGAAACGGCCACACAATTTCTCGATGTCTGGTGCACAGCACAGTACAACGAAGAGGCCGACGCCGCGGCCAAATGACTTTTGGGAGATTGGACTGGAGCACATAGTCTCGGCAATACAGAGGGAGCGGATTTCAGTATTTCCGTTCAGAGTACATCAGCCAAGATTCAAGAGCAAGCACTGCGGTGGCCGACAACTGCCTGGGAGACTCCGACATGGACGGTCCCCGTATCTCGTCCAGTATGCGCAAAACAAAAGAGCGGAAAGGATCATTTCAAATTGAAACTGAAGTCCAATCTAAACCTGGCAATTGAGGGGCCGTCAGCGCGTCAGTTTTAGTCTGAGCAAGCCCGATCATCCACGATCCTCCCGGTAAGCCAGCCGGGTAAGCATTACCTACTTGCCTGACCTGCAGTTACATGTTCAAATGGCGATACGCGCCGGTGCTGTAATAACGTTTTTGGTTTGGTCTCCCCAACTTGAAGGCGGCCGACAAGGAGACGCGTGCGGGGCGCTGGTTCGCCGTCGGTCCGCGACGATACCGCCATCGGTAGCTACGCCATACGGATTTGCCAAGCGCTGAGGTAGATGGATATGTACCAGTGGAGAATCACAGAGCGGCTTTACGCACTAGGGAAGATGGCGTAGCGCCCTCTATCAAGAGCGGCCCGTTCCGAAACCCTAAACTCCGATTCCCTGAATGGATCCGCCCAGATGTGAACGCCCGGGTTCACGTTACGGCCCGGCGCCCCGAAGTAATCGTCTAGGAAAATGCACGTAATATATCGCAGACTCCATGAACCTGTGGAGTTTGTATATCAGGTAGCCGGAGGAGCGCAAGCTTGGTCGGGACCAGTGGCACTACCGCCGCGGAGAGTAAGACGTGGGCGGTCAGCGGAGGAGCCAGAAGTTGGAAGGAACCAAATGATTCATGTTCCTGCCGGAAAATCCTGAATTACAAGCCAGCAGCACTGAAAGAAATCATACGTGCGAGTCCACTGGAAGGACGATCCAGCTCGCGACGAGCGCCCAGTTTCTAGATGTGAATCAGCTTTGGCAGCGGCTCGGATGCCGTGTGTGGGTTAATATGGGCGCAGGGTCGCATCGCGGTGCTCCCTGACGTCGGCGCCCATGCTACTCAACTTGTCCAGCGGGGTTCGTCCCATAAATATTCCGGGCGCCTGCTAGCCACAACGCGTCGGTGCGGAGAATGGAGTGGCATCAAGGATGATTACGAACTGAGATTCGTGGGTTTTCGGCAGGTTTTCGGTCGATAGGAATGCATCGAGCACCGGGACGCCTAGCTATGAAAGTTTGGGACACACCGGCATGATCCGATACATTTCTGATCGGAGTTGAAATCGTTAATCGAATTCAAGAGCTCTGGCTCGCATTATTGCGGGGTATCTAACTACATTATTTATTTAAGCACGCTCAAGGCCCAAAGACCCTTGCTTCAAAACGACCGTGAACCCACCCAAACTCTCATGCTGGAAGTTATCCTCCCAATCATGAATCCGACGCATTGCCTTGCGCGAATTAATCTTCATAAGCACGCTCTTGGCCTCCTCGTCATCACCCATAGCACTTTCAACGTCTCTGGGAGCCAAAATCGGGCCGTCCGCACCGGTGAGCGTCTGATCCAGCCGTTGGACCACCTTCTCGTGCATCTCGGCCGTCGTAGGGCTCACAGCATGTGAGCAGAATTCGATGGTCTGGTCCAATTCATCTGCCGTCAGTTTGGAATCGGTGTCCGCAATACCCTGGATAACTAAGACAAACAGTCAGCACGAAACCCGGGGCGTGATAAAGCAACGCACTGGGTCGCAGGAAATTGAACGCGCGGTCAAAGTTGTCTTCGTTGATGTCAGACAGTACGGGTGCTTGCTGCGACCGAATTTGCTTGTATATCCCCAAAACGACCAACAAGAATCTCGAGCAAAAGTCAAATGGGGGGTTTTCGAACCGTTTACTCCACGCACCTGGTATACGACGTGCCGACCTTCTCAGTATGGAAAGTGGCCGCCTCCTCCGCCGTGCACTGTCCACGAATGCACGCAGAAATGGTGGCGGCGGCGGACAGCCCCCCGGCGAAGGCCAAATGTACACCCGACGAGAAAAAGGGGTCGATCTGTGGGATGTTGAATCCCAATTACGAATAAGTCACAAGAAAGGCACCCACGAATGCTGTCGGAGCGTCAGCCAAGAAATCGAACAAAAACAACGGAGAAACGGACCTCCGGCGTCGCCGACAATGCGATAATTTCCGCCCGCGTACTTGTCGGCCGAATAGCTGTAATCCCCAGCCGACTTGACGTCGCCAACCTGCTGTGCTTTACCGAGGAGGCCCACTAGCCCCGGCGCTAGCTGAAGTTGAGTGAGGTAATGTTCTTGCATCGCCGCTGCGCCCATTTCCGACAACTTGGCCTTCTTGGCGCGGCTGGACACCTCAGACATGACGACGCCCACAGAGACAGTGCCGTTGTGCAGAGGGATAAACCATGCCCAACCCGTCTCATCTACATGTTGAGCATCAGCACAGGCGGCGCCAAATAAATGTTGAATCACCCACCTGTGAGCGCCTCGAACCAAGGCGCATTCTCCCTACTCGTGCCCTTGCCGTAAACGCTCGCTTCGGCCGAATCCCAATAACTCCACATCGCCATATTCTTCAACGACTGGTTGAACTTGCGGTTCTTCAGATACCTAGTCGACACGATCCCGTTGCGACCAGACGCATCGACGAGCCAGTCGAACTGGATCTTGCCCGTGTTTCCCTTGTCGTCAACCCAATCCGCCGCAACCGGTTTGTCGTTATCCTCGGCCGAAAATTCGAGCGAGGCAACACGGACGCCTTCGTACACGGAGGCCCCATTCTCGGCGGCGTGCCGTAGGAGAATCTCGTCGAATTCCGAGCGGACGACGTTCCACGCATAGTTGTTGGGATTCTCGGCAACGAAATCGGTATCTGTTTGATTGGATGAGCGAGCTGTTGAGCAAGAAACAAATAATACCAACATCCTTCACGTTTATATTGGTTCAACTTGACGGCGCCCCCAACCTAAGTCGGTGAGTCCAAGGGTCGAAAAGGACAATCTCAAATTGCTCACCTTGATGGTAAATCCGTAATTCCTCACTTTATCCTCCGCACCAATGAATCGCAAAAACGACTGGCACGAAGGGAGCATGCTCTCTCCGATGTGGTATCTTGGGAAGTGATCCCGTTCGAGGAGAGTGACTTGGAATCCCTCTGTAGACTCTGTCGTTAGTTGACCCAGATGCAAACAAGGACTACGGACCTCGCGCGAGGGCGGCAGCGGCATAAGAGCCGCCCGGCCCTCCTCCAATGACTAGGACATTTGTCGAAAGCGGAACCTGAGGCACATTAGACAACGGAGTTTTTGCGAAGAAGAACGACGCCTCACCGCGCTCGAGGGGCTTGAAGACATACGGGAAAAAAAGTGAGAGTAGGGTTAGTCACCTCACTGACTGACCACGGCAGTTATAATCAAATGGACGATCTCGGCCCTGGCTAGGCGAACACCGCGATACAGTATCACTCTGTTGAAAGACATCATTAATCAGAACAACAGGTACAGCAAAGCGCTGTTGCGTAGGGAGACGCCCTGCCCTGCCGCCCAAGTCCGTAAATTGAGTGAAGTGAATCGGAGCAAGAGTGAAACATACACACCCATCAAACGGCATCCCGCGCCCCCGATTGAGGCAGAGCATACCCACGCTCCATATTGGTTTAACACTTTTTTGGGTTTACCTCCGTGGATGGAAAGCTTACAGGATGTATTCTGTCTTTGGATAGACACTCGAAAACACATGGCATGTCGAACACGTCAGATGGGCGGCAGAAATAGTAGTCTCCAGATTTCAATGCGTGATGTTGTTCGCGGCAAGTAGAATCACAGACAATCGAAGACGCGCAAATCCGAACTGCGTGATGGCCGTGGTTCGTTTCTATTTCACTGCTGAATCACTGATCAACTAGGTCCGCCGAAATCATTTTAATCCTTACCCCTTACCACAAGGTCATCACGCCACGGGCGATGAACAGTTCGACCTGGCGGTGGCATCGCACAGAGAGCGCCCTTAGCCGAGCCGCGAAAACATACGTAGAGACGTAGAGGTTTCGGCACTCAATCTTTTGTCATTGTCAACTTGGCGGACGGACATTTGATTCCCCACACCGCCTTCAAACAATGGCATGGGAGATCTTCACGGATCGACGGAAACGTTCCTCGGCGCTTTTCGCACGGGTAGCAAGAACCCCGAGAGAGAGAGAGATCTATCACGACGCCACGTCCTTGCCACAGGTTCCTGTAAGGGGCGCTGGTCAACACTTACCCGGGAACGGAGGTTCAGCGGGAACGGCACCATCTCCCTTCGGGTACGTTTGTTTTTCCGCATTGACGGGATGAAAAGGGATGATCGCATCCTTCGAGGTACACGCGGGAAGAACTGATTGTTGGAGGGTTGCCATAAGATGGATGTGGAAATCTACACGTACATATTATTATCTGGATTGTACAAACAAGGCCGCGTGGTAGTAACTAAACGCTTTGCAGCGATTCCAAATATTGGCATGCGTCTGCAATGCGTAGGGATAGTTGGCTAATCTAAAACGAGGCTAGTTAGCATATGGGCCCAAGTATCAAGTGACGAAGCGCATACATTAGATGAATGGAACGGCTCAAAGTGATGTCCTGGAATATCGAGGACTTTGACAGAACAGTGGGCAAGGCTTTGCCACCCTGCGACGGAGGTTTGGGGATCACTACGGTCCGAGAGCCAAGTCGGAATGTCCGGGCATCCTTGAAGGCTGAAGGGTTTGCTCGAGCGGAGGAGCACTAGCGGTGGGCAGATGCTCGCTGTGGCGTGCGGGACATACTCGGCGATTAAACGCGTGTTGATCGAAAACTGCCTCTTGATCAAGGTGCTGAGGCCCGAGCGTCTCTCGAGTGCCAATACGTTGTCAATGAGGGAATCGGAGAGAGGGACGTGGTTAATTGGGCTGGGGGAGTCGATGAGGATGATTCCTTTGACTTGAATGCCACGACTGGAAAGCTGCAAGGCAATCTCATAGGCAACGACGCCGCCAAAAGACCATCCTGAGGAAGACGTCAGACAAATACGCGTCAACATTGGATGCACGCTTACCTCCTAGTAAGAGAGGACCAGAAGTGGTACTGAGGATATACTTGACATAGGCGGACGCCATATCGACCAAGCTACCCCAAGGACGGCTGCTGGTAAACCGAGGATTGTGAATGCCCCAAATGTCGCGGTCGAGGGAGGAGAGACGGTCGTAGTAGTTGACTAGACCGCTCCCATCGTGTATGAAGAAGAGGGGAAGACGATCAGAGGTCTCGGAACGTTGGATGAGGGCAGGGACGCTGTCGATGTGAAGGGTCTTGACGATCCACTCTAGACTTGGGCTGATAGGAGTAATCATCGACTGCTGGGCACCCTCAAGCTTCGCCTCAGAGATGACGATCGCCGGTAAGATCTTCGAGGAGGGGGACTTGAGACCTGCGATATACGCCTGAATCGCCTGGGGTGTTGGGTAGTTGGCAAAGAAATCGCTGGGGAGATTGAGCCCAAACTCGGTCTTCAGGGCATGTAGGGCTTCGATCGTGGTCAGTGAATCAAGGCCCACATTCGCGAGCTCCGTCTCGGGAGTGAGGTTGTTAATGCTGATTTCGAGCACGGAGGACAAAACGGCGATCACATCCGGCACACCGGTGGACACCAATTCATCGACGTCCGAGAGTTTCTCGTCGATCAGCGTCCGCGGTGTCGCTGTTCCTTCGCTAATGGCAGTCTTGCCAGGCATCTCCACCTTCGAAGCGACCTCGTTGCAGATGTCAGCGACAGTGGTGCCGAAAGAAAGAGCTCGCGCGTCCAACTCTGCGGTAGGGAAGGCGGCAGAGAGGGCTGCAAACATCTCAATAGACATCATCGAGTCGATTCCAAGGGCTGCCAAATCGGCGTCAAGGGTAACGGCGGACAGTGGAATGCTGCACAACTCGGATACGAGTTTCATGACAATACAGTCGATATCTGCTGCAGGCGGTGGAGAGGGACTGGCCGTCCGACTTGCGACCTGCGGCGCCTTGGCCGGCCGCGGCGCAGACTTGCCTGCCGCCCGACCAAGACTCGCCTTCAAGCCACTGAGGCGTACACGGCGGAAATGTATGCCCTTCAAATGCGCAACAATACGACGTGGCTCTGCGACCTGGATCGCATATGCCTCCGCGAGCATGACACTCTGCTCGGGTAGCCAGGCATGGCTGCAATACACCAAGTAGGGCTTGTCGTTGTCCACGAGGGCTGGAAAGACTTTGACAGCGTCGACCTGGGTGCAGATGTATGCGTCGTTGTGGTCTCCCTGCATGTTGGCGACGAAGCCAGCCACATGCAGCAGTGTATCCATCCACACCGGGTGCACCACAAACTTCCCACGGTCATAATCGGCTGGTAGCTGGATAGTAGCGCAACCCTCCATACCACTCGCATCCAAAGTGAGCGACTGAATGGTGTGGTATGGCTTGGCATAGTCGACGACGCGCGGGAAGAGGTACTCGTAGACAGTACGGGTGGAAAAGACCTCGGGTAGCCTATCGCCTTGCGGCTGCAGTACGGCGGTGATGCGGCGGGTGAGGACAGGGAGCGTCTGTACAAGCTTTGTCGTCGCGCGGAGGCTGGGCTGATACTTGAATTCGCCATGCATGTGCACCGATTCATCATCAGACCCGTCGACTCGCGAGCCAACCGAAAACTTGCATTGGTCTGGAGCCATCGCGATCCTGGTAACCACTGTGCGCGCCACGCTCTCGTCGTACACCAAGGGCTTCTCGAACATTGTCTGGCGGAGCACGACGTGACTGTCGTGATGCACCGTCTCCAGATGGCGACCCCCAAGCTCTACTCCCGCGAGGACAAGCTCCAGGTAAACTGACGCAGGACACAACGGAGCCCCGCCGACGGTGTGTCCCATAATCGCATCCGCGAGCTGAGTGATCGGTGTCTCGAAGACGGCGACAAAGCCATTGTCAACGCTGGGATACTGCACCCATTGATGCAGCAGCGCGTATTGGGCGATGAGATCGCGTTTGGCTTGAGATTCCTCCACCGGAGCAAGCGCGGCCGTCGGCTCTTTATACGACACCCAATACTTGGTCTTGGCCAGAGGATACGATGGCAGACTGATACACTGGAGGTCGGGCAGATGCGCAAAGACCGCTCGCCAACCCAGTTCTCCTCCCAGATGCGAACAATACAGAGCAGCCAGAGAACTCATCAGCGTCGCCCACGACCCATCTTGCTGCTGCTTCCTCAAAGACGTCAGGAGTATCGCGTCAGAAAGGGAGGGCTGCGCCTTGAGCATCGGTAGACATGTCGAATGCGGCCCGAGTTCAATCCAAACGTTCCTATGACTGGCAAAATCGGGCATGTCGAGCAGTGCGCCAAGCCCGCGCTCGAATTGCACAGGCTCCGCGCAGTGGCGCGCAAAGTACGCCGCATTGAATACGGAAGTGTCGCCGGGCATTACGACATCGCCGAAAACGTTTGAAACGACGGGGATCAGCGGGGCGCGCACGCGAATACGTTCGGCGAGAACAAAGTGAGTAAGGTCATCCAGCAGTGGTGTCATCGCGGGGCTGTGGTAGCCAAAGGGGACAGCAAGCAACAGGCTCTTCACGGCATTATTGTCCAGTTGAGCCTTGAGCAACTTGAGTTGCGAAATGGGTCCCGAAAGCACTGTGTCGGTAGGGGTATTGCAGCACGCGATTGAGAGGTCCGAGAATGCAGGAGATTCGCGAAGGGCGTGTTGGACGCCGGAAGAGGGCATGTTCACGGTGAGCATTCCGGTGCTGTCGCGGTCGCACTTTTGCACCATCAGGCGGGCACGGTGAGCAACTATCAGCAGCGCGTCTTTCATAGTGAGCACTCCTGCGGCGACGAGAGCTGCATATTCTCCTAGACTGGAAAGAAAATCAATACGTGAAAAAGCGAGCAGACCGAGAGGATATATACCTATGCCCGACGACTGCAGCAGGCTTCAAGCCCCAAGACATCCAAAGACGCGCTAATCCACACTCGAGGACGAAGATGGCCGTCTGGATTGCCTGCACCTCTTCGCCGTCCTCTCCCCTGCCCAAGATAACATCGCGCACTCCACAGAAGCCCGACTTCAAAAGCAATACATCGCACTCATCCACACACGCACGAAACACCGCACTGTGCTCGTATAACCCACGCCCCATGCCGCGATAGGCTACACCTTGTCCCGAAAACACGAAAATCACCAAAGATTCGCCTTCTTGTTTCGCTTTGGTTTGCACAACAGCTGGGGGACTATTGGACAACTTGTCGACCAGTTCCGTCCGGTTCGCTGCTACCACCGCGATACGGTGCGAGTACATCTGGCGGCGCGCGGTCATCGTGTAGGCAATGTCGGAAAGTGGAATGGGCGCTGAAGCCGGAGAACGCAGCCAGTCGATGTAGGAAAGACGCAGGTCTTGCAGCGCCGAGGGAGTCTTGGCAGAAAGTCCAAACACGAGCGGCAAGTCTCTGGGAGACGTGGCATTCGAAGAACGGACATACTCCTCGACCACGATGGCGGTATTCGACCCAGCTGCCCCAAAGTTGTTGAGCAGCGCTACGCGCGTCATCCCCGGATGGCTGGGTTCCCACTTCCTTCCCTCCTTCTCCGTCACGATAACAACATGGTCCTGCTCGAGAGGCGAAATGAGCGGGTTCCGCGTCTCTGGGGAGTAAGAAATCTGCCGCGGTATGTGCTTGTGCCGCAACATGAGAAGAAGCTTCGCAAGACCAGCGGCACCCGATGCAGCCTCCAAATGCCCTATATTGGCCTTGACGCTGGTGATGTGAAGCGGATTTGCCGCCGCGCGTTTGGCCGAAAGAACGGAACGAAGACTGGCAACTTCATTTGGGTCTCCCGCTTGCGTCCCCGTCCCATGCGCCTCGACGACATTGACTCGCTCCGGATCTACGCCCGAGTTCTCCAGCACGCTGCGGAAGAGCGCAGCTTGAGTTGCAGCATGAGGATAGGTGATGCTGTGTGCGAGGCCACTTTGATTGACCTCCACTCCGCGAATGACGCCAAGAATGCGATCTCCCTCACCAGCTGCCTCGGCATCCGAGAGCCGCTTGAGCACGAAGAGGGCGCAGCCTTCGGAGCGGGAGTAACCGTCAGCGGAGGCAGAAAAGGCTTTGCATTGGCCGGTGGGGGACAAAAAATGACCGCGGTCCAGTCCAAGATACATCTGCAGAGATGAGCATTGGATTTGAATCATGGGACGGGCACGTACATCGGGGCTTGTGATGATATTGACACCACCAACGAGCGCGGCGTCGCAATCTCCATTCATCAACGCGCGGGCACCTTGATATAGTGCGATACTGGACGAAGAACACGCGGTGTCCACCACGATAGACGGCCCGCTGAGCTGCATCGCGAACGAAATTCGGCCGCTCAAAAATGCCCTCAGAGTACCTAGTCACCATAAGTCGCAAGTCGTGTTAATTGAGAAGAACGCACCGGTGCTGTAGTAGACGTCGATATCGTCCCTCAGATTCTGCACATAATCTCCCGTCGCAACGCCGACGTAGACTCCAAATCGTTCGGGGTTCCAACTAGGGGTGGCATTGGGGACGTACCCCGCATCTTCGAGGGCTGCCAGAGCGGTCTGCAAAAGGACGCGTTGCTGAGGGTCCATGCTCTTGGCCTCTCGAGGACTAATCTTGAAGAAAGTGTTGTCGAATTCATCGGCATTGTCCAAAAAATTGCCAGTGTGTGCCTTCATCCGCCTGGTGGAGTTCTTCGCGTCATTGTAGTCCGAGACCTTGAAGCGATTCTCGGGAATCTAGAGCACGATGAGCAAGAGCCAAGAAGGAGAGAGCTGACCAACCTCCGAGACGGTGTTGACGCCGTTCTGAAGAATGTCCCAAAGTTGATCCGCTGTCGGCGCTCCCGGCAGATTGGCAGCCATGCCGACGATGGCGATCGGCTCTTGCTTTGCCATCTGCCCTCGCGTCGCGTCGACACTGGTAGTCCCCAAAGCACGCTCCGTCGTCTTGCACAATCCTTCTCCTGGCCCGAAATTGATGAGACGTCCACCAATCCCCTCTCCGCGCATCTGGCCCAGCACCACGTCCCAATTGACTGGCTGCATGAGCAGCATATCCACAACCCTCTCAATCAACCTAGCGCCCTGTGTATCCGGACCTAGCGCCACGCCCAATGCCGTATCTCGCACCGGGACCCTGAGATCACCGAAATCTGGAAACCCAACTCTGCGACGGACGAGGTCGTTCAGCACGTCATCACGCGTGTCCGTGAGCACGGGCGCGTGGTAGAGGGCATCGACGGTGGTCTTGTGGGCTACAATTCCCTTGTTGCGCGCCAACGTTGCCGCAAATGCTGATAGAACATCCGGGCGGCCTGAGACGGTAACGCAGCTGCTGTCGGCAACAGCTGTCATGTAAAGACTCGAAGTCTATGGCGGATCAGCTTCCTTTCCCTTCGAAGAGTAGAGAACGATTTACCTTTTGGAAACTCTGCAGAAGCTCCTCTGCCGCCACTCTTCCCATCCCGAGGACTACGAAGCTCCACGGCGCGTTCTCCTCATCAGACGCGTGTTGTTGCAGACTCTTCGCACGGAACATGCTCGCCCTGACTCCAACCCAGAACGCCACCCGGAACCCCTGAACCGCGTGTGCGATGAAACTCCCCAGGTCGCCTGAAGCAGCGACAACGACCGCCGGGAGAATGCCCGACGAGAAGCCCAAGATCCCAGCACCCCCGACGCGAGTCAACGCATCCGCAAACGGACTCTTCGATCCAGAAGCCTCACTGACGAAGCGGAGGTACCGCAGCGTGTGTACGAGGAAGAGGGTGGTCCCAGAGAGTATCGGATGGCCCTCGTACTTGTGGTTCAGGAGGAGTGAGTCTGGAGAGTCAAAGTCGCGCCCGTCAATGTCGAGCGAGTCGAGAGACGTGAGCTCAGCGTGGAATGCCTCGAAACAGGCCCTCAAGAGGCTCCTCCCCTCAGCCTCTTGTGCGTCCTGCAAGGCCTGAGTACGTGCGCGCGCCATCGTGGATGCAGAGCTGCCTTGACCAGCGAAGAGAGGGATATCCATGTTGGAAAGGGAGGACATGGGCGGGAAGTAAACAAGGAACGAGATAAAGGGAAAGTAGTTTGCGGAACAGAGTTGCTCAATCACGACTAATATACATCACAGCCGCTCGGGCTGACCTTTGACGCGACGCGTCCTGACTTGTGTGTGTAAAGACGGGTAAAGCTGTACACTCATCATTGAATACCAGATCGGGCACCCGATTTCTTCTTCAGATTCGCTTGCTATGTAGCCACTTGAAGGGGAAAGTAACCAAAGTGAATAACTTATATAGAAAAAACCTAACTACTAAAACAAACATGCCACAGCATCAGAATATTACATCGTACACGTCTCACCAAGGCACCGGGCGCGCATCCGTGGCTCAAACCACCCTCGTTAGCTCAATGGCATCCGACGGCGCTCTGGAATGTTTGCCATCAGAGAACTTGGCAGACTTGGTGTCGTCGTTGTTGTCAACATCAAAAATCGTGCCCTCCATCTCCCCACCGAGGTTCCCCACAGAGAAGAATGTCGTGTCACCGCCGATCGTCTTGGAAGTCCTTCGACTGCTGTACCCGGCACGGGTGGCGAATGACATCATGGGGAGTTCGCTCGTCACCACTGCGCGCGACGAGCCCCGGCGTAGATTGAGGTGGAGGCGGGAAATCATAATAGCTGTCATAATTTGACTGAAGCTGTAAACAATTGGACGTCGGTAAACCGAGAATCGGCAGAGAGAACGGCAGCACTGACCTCGCCCCAGCGGCCTTCATATCCTGTACCGCACTCTAGATTCGGTTTGGTGAGCAGGTCAGATGAACAGGGCCAAAACTCACGAAATAAATAATGCAGTTAACCAAGTTGACGCTGAAAATAATCATAAAGTACATGACACCATCGCGCAGAAGGATGTGCATGTAGCTGCGGCACAAAGTAAGCACTCGGACCAAGGGAAAATAAACGCCCGACTTACTTCATTCTGCCGTGCTCCCGTTGATAGCGAAGCGTTCTCCACAGAGTGAGGAGGAAGATCAAGGTATCTGTCGCTATCGGGGCAGCCCAGAAAGCCCCTTGGAAAACGTAAGAATGCTGAGCGCTGGCCAGCCAACAACGATTCGAGCTTACCGAACCAGTCATTGTTCCCAGTCAGAACACAGCCTTGACGTCGGGTGAGCGGAATGTATTGTCGGTAAACGCAAATTAGCTACCTGGGAATCCCGGAGGCAGAGGGACGCCTACGGGCGCTTGGTGTCAGAGAAAGCGGCTAGCCGGATAAGATGGGTTACTCACGGATGCCGAAATGCAGAGCCCATCCCATGAGGACAATCTGGGCGGATAGGACGGCGAGGAGGAAGGAGAGAACGTATTTGTTCGAAAGGTAAAGGGCGTAAACTCGTAGGATCAAAGTCACTGAATGGGAGGTGAGTGGGCTATTTCCGAAAGGGCAGGTGACTTGCATTCGGCGACTGCAAGAATGTCAGTATCAAGCGATCTTATCCATCTAGTCGAGAGACGTACTTGCGACTAGGGACATTGTGGCAGCTCCAGGGAACAGAACGTATTTTTCACATCTGAAGGACATCGGTGCACAAATCGTATAGGCTGGACAGAACGTACGTCTCGACCGACCACTGCGTCTCGAAGAAAGCTAGATCCAAGTTAAGAGATCCGGGATAGGGGGTAGGTGAGGTACGTACCAACTTGCAAGACGATGAATTGGCCGTGGGTCACATATCGATTCAGGTAGAAGAGGGTCGAAGCCAAGGTGAGCGGCTGCGACCAAATCTTGTCCACTTCCGCCGGGAAAGTTAAAACTGAATGAATGAGTTCGGATTACCGTCCGCAGTGCAGACAGCGCGTACTGTGGTCATATATGTACAGAACATAACTGTGAGGGTAATCAGTTCGGACGCCCGTCTGTAGGAGCTAGCGCCTACGTACCAAGCCGTTGCGAACATATAATTGTTGCGCCTGAGAAGAACATCAGTCCCAAAGCAGCACTGCAAGGCCAGGAAGGACTCACAAATGCATGAACGCAGTGGCTAGAGACTCCATCGGAACGGGTCAAAGAAAGAGAAAACGGAGCACGTATCGGGGACTTCGCTCTGATATACGGTTTCTTTACCGGAGGTAGCTGGGAATGGGTGACGTTAGACCCACTGGGAGCATGTTTGTTTCATCAGACATGTCATATGCACTAAAACGACTAGATTCCCTTGTGACTTGTCCCTTGAACTCGATGCAAATCAATGATAGACAGCGGGGCGCTCTGTAGCCTGCAGCGTTCCTGTGAAATCCAGGCCATTTGAGCGCAGACGAAGCCAGTTTTCCTATATTCCAGGTCCTTCTGTAGCCGACGGAAATTTCGGCAGTGTGAATCTGTCAGATCTCGCGACCCGGGTAGAACAAACTGAATCTTTCGACGCCGCCACGATTGATTTCGGCGGAGTCTCCCGCGTGCTGTGCTCTCGGGAACGGTACCCATTGAGTTGGCGATGCGACAAGTCCGCATCACCGACTGTGGCGCCCTGACCGAGCCTGACCGTGGTCGTGGACCGCGCCGCCTTCAAGTTGTACCGGTGAATTAATGTCGAGATGAATACTTGGCGGCTAAGGGCGCTGCCAGGTGCTGCCCTGAGCACGGCCATGCTAAAAACATGAGGAGAGATGAGATGGCTGTTATCTTTGAAGCGATGTTGTGGTTTGGGACAAGTCCCGATCACGAGTTTTCCCACACCTTGCCATCGAACGACGCGCGAACTGGTTTGTCCGATGCTTGTCGGCCACGATCTACCACCCAAAATGGCTATCTACGCGACGCGGATCGCTACCCATCCCAATCCTCTCTCTCCCCGTCTGCTCAGAAATGTCCACCCCCGAGTCTTCTGGCTTGCAAGAAATTCTCGCGCTCAGTGAGCTGATAAACAAGGCCGTCGCACAGATTTTGCAGTACGGTGCTGTCATCCCCTCGCTTCACTCCACCGAGCCGGGCCCATTCGATACACCGGAGGAAACGCCTGCTGAGATTTCTGCAGCAATCCGCACTATTGACGCGGCCTGCGCGCAACTCAGTATCACCGTTGCCAGTCCCGGCCACAGTGTGTGCAATGTCAGTCTTCTCTTTGGTCGCAGAAAACGCGTGTTAATGTCAGTCTCCAGAAATCATATGAGGTATGGTTGATCCCTTTTGTTACCGGGCACCACTGACAGAAAGACAGGCCAGGGAAACAGCATGTCTTCGCGTAGCTGTCGAAGCTAAAATTGCGGACTTACTCCTCGACAAACCAGAGGGATTGCCTGTCGATCAGCTATCCGCCAAAACTGGGATAGACGCCAAGAAACTTGCGCGCGTCCTGCGCTATCTCGCTACCAAGCATGTTTTCACTGAAGGTGGGCTGCTGAGCGTATTCCATTCTTTCCGGGTGCTGAATCCAACGCAGTCAAACCGAATGTCTTTGCGAACAACCGGCTCAGCATGCGGCTCTTGTCCACGGATCCTTTGTCGGACCTTGCTACTTTCCTGTACGATTCTCAGTTCAACTTGTCGCCGATTTTGATTCGTTTTTAGCGGCGAAGAGTGTATGAAGGCTGCCACTGCGTTGAACGAAACCTTGCAGGATCCAAACACGACTTCATCCATGGTGTCTGCGGGGACTGCCTTCACCCGTGCACATGGCCATGACTTCTTTGCTTACACGTCGACCGTGAGGCCCTTTACTGCGTTGCTCCACCGTTTCTGACACTACCTGTAGCCGGAGCAACAGAAGCGTATTGGTGTATGTTCTGATTATCACTGCTCTTCCTTCAACTGACATTTCTAGCATTTCGGACGTGCGATGATGGGATGGGGAGGAGTTACAGGGCGGGCCATGTTGCCTAAAAGTATCCATTTAGACTCTCTTTCTGTTCGCGGTGCTAAATCGCCCTCCAGTCTATCCCTGGGCCACTCTCCCGAAGGACACGGTCGTTTGCGATGTCGGAGGAGGCACTGGACACATCTCCATGATTTTGTTGCAGGCACATCCGCACCTCAAGATTGTTGTTCAGGACCTACCAGGCGTGATCGCACAAGGACAAGAGGTGAATTCGACGCTTCCCTTCCTAACCACGTGCTTATTTCTCGCCCAGATTCTCCAGGCCGACCCCATGGATCCTGCTCTCAAAGAACGCATCGATTACAAGCCTCTGGATTTCTTTGCGAGTGGCCCTGTCTCGAACTGCGACTTCTATTACGTGAGTGTTCAATCGAGCAAAGATAGGTGGGCTGAACTGTTCGGACCTTGACCTCTCTAGATGCGCTACATCTTGTCAGTGGCAGCACTGCCAATCCAGTGGCGAGGAACTAACCATCAGCAGGCACGATTGGCCGAACGCCTCTTGCCAGCAAATCTTGGATAACATCCGCAAGTCGATGAAACCATCTAGCCGCGTGCTCATTCGTATGTCCTCCCTCCTGACGACCCATGATCGAATTCTTTACCTCGACAGATGAATTTGTGTTGCAACACGTCGCTCGGCAGCCACTCGACGATGCGCCTGTTTTCAAACCCGTACGCTGTGTTCTCTTCTCGCAACTCCGCATCGTGATGGCAATTTAGGCGCCGGAACCTCTTCTCCCGAATTACGGAGTGGGCAATATCAGGCCCTACGCGCAAGATCTCTTGATGATGGAGATGCACAACAGCAAGGAACGGACGCTTCAAGAATTCATTGACATTGGGTAAATCTTTGATGTACTTCCCGTGCCTACGGCGATCCGCTCACATGTCGCGGCCAGAACTCGAAGTGGGCTTCGATTCGTGAAGATTTGGACGCAGGGTGATGTGCCCTTGTTGGAATTTGAATTAGACGCGCCGAACAGTTCGGTGTGAAATGGCTATCCCCAAAAGTGTGTTTAATTACTTCCTTATATTTAGTTTGGTTAGCATCGAACATGCGGTACCAAGCTGCCGGACCATTAGAAGATTGGCTCCGAAGTGAGGATCGGCATCAACGGAATGCCGGCATGAGAAGATGACACGGCTTCTCGCTTGATTGTTCTCCGTCAAGATCATCTCAATTTCACCGCCCGTGGGCGCTCTTGTTACGAAGACCCTCACTAATCATGTCCGTCTTGTTTCCCCAATATAAAGGCTCTCTCGTTTCGGGGGATCCACAACAACTCCCAACTTCACAACCATGTCCGGCATCGCAGAAATCGTCGCTCTCGCCGACTTGATATCCAGCACCGTCAAGGATGTCGTCGCAGAGTACGGCGCTGCGGGGGTTAACCTCCCCTCTCTGTCCTCCACCACCCCCGGCCCCTTCGAGACTCCTGAATCGACGCCCCCGAAGCTCACCAAGGCCATCAAGACCTTGGATGCAGCCTGCTCGCAGCTCATGTACACCGTCGGCAGCCCGGGGCATGTCATCGCCAACGTGCGTCTCTCCCTTCATCACAATTTTCGGTCTGAGATCTGACCAATCCCACAGAAATGCTACGCCATCCAAGAGCCTGCCTGCATGCTCGTCGCCGTCGATTCCAAGATCGCGGACCATCTCCTCAACAAGCCTGAGGGCCTTCACGTCGACGAGCTCTCCAAGCTCACCGGCGTTGACTCGGGCAAACTCGCTCGTGTTCTTCGTCTCCTCTGCACGAAGCATTGCTTTGCTGAGAGTGCGTCTTTCTCCCCCTTCGTTCGTGCCGATTCTCATAGAACTATTAGTCAAGCCCAACGTTTTCGTCAACAACCGTCTCAGTATGAAGCTGGTTTCGTCAGACCCGCTGTCGGCTCTGGTGGGACACATCACGGACGAGGCCGGTGTCGCGGCTCTCGCGCTCAACGACACCCTCCAAGATCCCGAGATGACCCACTCCCAAACCCCCGATGCCAGCCCCTTCAAAAGGCGCATGGTGTCTCGATTTTCGAGTTTTACGGTTCTGTGCGTACCATGTTTGATTATCGTTGTTCTCCGAGTTGAACTTTCATTTCAGCACCCCAAAAATGCGACTCGGTTCAACCAATGCATGGCTGGCTGGGGTAGCGTCACTGGAAACGGCATGCTTCCCAAGGGTGCGTTTTTTCAACAAGTTCAACGACATGGAGATTAAGCAACTCGGTCAGTCTATCCTTGGGCGACCCTTCCGAAGGACACCGTGATCTGCGATGTCGGAGGTGGATACGGACACCACACAATCGATCTGGTCAAGGAGTTCCCTCATCTCAAGGTCGTCGTTCAGGATCTCCCGTCTGTTGTTGAGGAGGGCAGGCAGGTTCGTCGTTCTTTTTTTGGGATGTTGAACATTTTGACGGAAACCCATTTAGAGCTTGGCTGACAACAAGGATCTCAGCGTCTCGTTGAAGCAGCGCGTGGAGCACATTCCGTTTGATTTCTTCAAAGACTCTCCGGTGAAAGATTGTGATATCTATTACGTGCGTCCCTTTGGGAATTCCGTGTCGTTAATCTGACGACTTGGATTTAGCTCGCCCACATCGTCCACGACTGGCCTCTCGCGGAGTGCAAGAAGATCCTGGACAACATCCGCAAGGTCGCCAAACCATCCAGCCGTCTGTTCATCCACGAATTTGTCCTGCAATACGCCGCCGCCGAAGCCGGCACCAATGTTGAAAAGGTCAAACCTTCCCGCAACTTCTTCCAAGCCATGCTGCGGAAGAAAGCCAGCGCACCCGAGGATTTCGTGGGACAAACGAAGGTGAAGTGACACCTTGGTTTGTCGCACGCGATAATTGTGTGCGCCGGCTTCGAGCCGCAGTGTTTACTGACACCTTTTTTTAAAATAGGCTCCTGCACCGCTTCTTCCCAACTGGGGTGTAGGCCGTGTACGCCAGTACAACCAGGACATCAACATGATGATCTGCCTCAACAGCCAGGAGCGCACTTTGGCCGAGTTTACTGAGATGGGAGCGGCGAGCGGGTTCGAGTTTGTTAAACTCTGGGATCTTGGCGAGGCTGGTGTTGTCGAGTTCAAGCCCAAGGCCTGAGTAGAATACGTAGATGAATACCCAACCACATGTCTCTGTACTAGCAATGTTTTCTTTTCGTTTCCCAGTTCGCCGCGACTGTCCGCGGATGAATACCCAGGTACCCAACCACAAGTTACAGCCCAACCGCATGTTCCGTGCTCGTCGAGATTTTCTTTGAATCGGTAGCGGAAGGCTGCTCTAGAACGTCTAAAGCGTACCGAAATGAATGAAAAGAATAATCTACGTGGTCTTTGGCGTCTGACGATTGCTTGACTGCTGTCGTCTTGCCCAATCACTGAGGCAAGGCTTCTTCGTTCGCCGACGGCCCTCCCGTAATTTGCTCAATTTCATGATTAGAGCAGGAAGAGAATGGGCTTTCGTCGGGCATATTCAGTCGCGTTTGAGCGCCGTACAGAGAGAGACATAGTTGTCGATGCCGTTGGAACGCCGAAGGCATCGTGGCATCATATCACATCATCAGAAATGACAGCGGCCGAACAATTTTTGATCAATGCGCCCAAGTTCTAAACTTGACCACAACGACATTCGCTGCGAATGCGTCGACGTCGGATGCCCAGTCAGCCGAGGATGTCGATACTCTTGCGTTGAGTACATAAGGTGGTGGGTCTAGCCATGGGACCATCCATAAATCTCCCCCGCTCTCCTTCCACTGCTCGCAGCTCGCACACTTCCATGTCTTCATCCAGGACGACGAGTAGCGACGGCAGCAGCTTCGCTACGACCTTTGGGCCGCCAGGGGAGGTCCATCCGGTTCTCATAGCTGGAGCAGGTATGTATGCGCATTCCAGCATCTGCAAGTTCCGAAATATTGACTCGTCAGGCCCGGCTGGAACTCTTCTTGCTGTAAGGGACAGCGACGTTTTCTTTCGAATATCCTCAGAACACCGTCCGCATAGTTCTGCCTGGCAAAGTTGGGCATCTGCCCCTTGATCGTCGACTCGAATCACTTCATTGACCACGAATGGGGACGCGGGGATGCACTCCTTTGTCGGTAAGACAGCAGTTGGATGGTTAAGGTACATAGTGATATATCCTCACCAGGGCCACCGAAATACTTCGCTCCCTCGGTATCGCGGAGAGGATAATTTCACAAGGACAACGACTCTACCAACGTACTTTCTGGGTCAGTGACTTTTTTGGGAGAAATAACGGGCCAAGACGGTGCTCTTAGGACATGACGGCCGACCCCCCGACGTGGAAGACAATCAGCGACTACTTCGAGAAGGAGTTGGATAGTGAGGAGTTGTATACGTCGGTTGCTCTGGTCATCTCCACCGGTTGGCGTTACTCACATCGTAGGCTAGGATAACCATACGTCAGGGATTGGTAGAGAAGACCCTCACCGATGCCACTACGTCCATCTGCGGCGCCACTGTGGCCCGTCCCTGGGCTTTCGTTGACGCGCATATAGACGAGACGAGCCCCAACTCCGAGCCCGTGGTTGTCACTCTCAAATCGCAATACGGTGAACTGCGCGAGGTCCGCGCGCGGTATGTTGTGGGCTGCGACGGTGGACGCAGCATGGTCCGTCGTTCTCTCGAGAAATACGGTGTCAAATTTCAAGGGGACGCCCATGATTCTGTCTGGTGTGCAATGGATGTTCTTGGATTCAAGACAGATTTTCCCGACGTCAAGAAAGTCCCGTGCGTGTGTTACTATAGCAGTTCCACCATTTCAACTGACGTGTCTCGAAGTATTCTCTCAGCGAAAGACGGCGCCATTCTCATCATCCCCCGGGAAGATATTCACGGCCAAAACTGCTTCAGATTTTATTGCGAGATGTCTGCGACGGGAGCAACACCTTCCATGGAAAATGTCGTAGCCAAGGTCCATCGAGTGTTACAGCCGTATACAATAACTTGGGACGAAGTCAACTGGTTCACGGTGTACACTGTGGGCCAACGTATCGCGTCGGCATTCGATGTGCATCAGCGTATCTTTTTGGCCGGCGATGCGGCGCATCTGCACAGTCCCAAAGGTTCGGTCGCTGATTTTCTTTACATTGTTCTAACCAACGACTCGATCAGGTGCCCTCGGGATGAACACATCCCTCATGGACGCCCATAACCTCGCCACCAAGATCGCACTTGTGCATAGCGGATTCGCACACCCGAAAATCCTTTCCACTTATGCTCTCGAACGCCGCGGTGTCGCCGTGCGCCTGCTCGAAATGGACGTCGAGCTCATCGAGCTCTACGCCAAGCAAGGCGGCACATCCGAGTCCCCCGAGCACATGCAGAAACTCGTCGCCTATATACGGAAACACCTGGCGTTCCAGGCGGGGACGGATATTACTTATGCAGCGAACGACTTGGTTCGGAATGCCGTCCCGAAGAGTCGCTCGGCGATGCTGGAGCTCGTCGGGGGCGAGGGTTTGATTGTTGGCCGACGGCTTCTTCCTGCTGGCGTGAGGAGGTACAGCGATGGGCGTCCTTGCAACATCCTCGACGCCGCGCCTTACGACGGCAGGTTCACCGTATTCATCTGCCTCGGAGATTTGACCTCCCCGGGTGGAGTCGAGCAGTTGAACGGATTGCGAGATTTAGTCTATCGACAGGGCGGAATTTTGGATAATCTGGGGGATAGGGCAGAAAAGGTGATTCGTTTCGCTGGGGTCTCGACAACATCGCACCTCTCCATCGAATTTGCCAACCTCGTCCAGCGAGTGCTCGACCTACCCACTATATCCGCCGTTTTACCTACCAAGAAACGAGCAACGCTATTCGATACGACTCGGCTCTACAACGATGACATCCCCTGTTTATCGCCATACGTGGATCATACTGCGCAGACGCCGTCCACCGCGGAGACGGACATTATCAGTCTCAAGGCCGCCGCGGGAATCTTACTTCATCCGGCACACCAAAAGTGGGATGTGGATTTAGTGAGCGGGGGAATTGTTGTTGTTCGGCCGGATGGGCATGTGGGGATCATGAGCTCAGGGTTAGATGGCGCTTCGTGGGATGTTGTGGAGGGTTATTTCAAGGGATTTTTGGTGCTGTGAACAAAGAAAAAGCTGCGTTGTAATTGATCTTCTTATTTCATTGGTGTTGATCTGTTTCACGAGCGGAGAGGTCGATTATGTATTACTGTCCTCCTTTGTAGACGGAAGCGAAGACGATGGGAGGAGTTCATCGAATCTAGAAGGCTCGTGGCTTTACCGTGGGGCTTGGGGGGTTAACTTGAAGGCATCAAGTCCTCTGCCATCCGCCATGTCCCCCACCCGATCAGCCCCCAGTGCCAGCGGTCTCACCGAAATCCTCGCCCTCGCCGAGTTGATCTCCAACAGCGTCAAAGAAGTTGTGGCAGAGTACACAGCGGCCGGGGTTTGCTTACCGTCACTGTCGTCTACGACCCCTGGGCCATTTGATTCTGTGGAGTCCCTGACCACGCGCCCGAAACTCGTCGAGGCTATTCGGACGCTGGATGCTGCATGCGCGCAACTTGTGTTTACAGTCGGGAGCCCGGAGCACGTTGTGGTCAATGTAAGCGTTTTGGTTACTGGGAACCTCTGATTCAACCGTGGCAGAAATCGCACGCTGGTGTGCGTATGGTCCTCCCTCAAGTCGTCGGTGGAATTGATGTTCAATAGATCCAAGAACCGACCTGCTTGCTCATCGCCACCGACGCCAAAATCGCAGACCACCTCCTCGACAAACCCAACGGCCTTCTGTCAGGAACTGGGTTTATTTGCATCGGTTCGTATTGTGTGTATCCGTATACTTGATGTACAGCCTACGTATGATATGAATCAGTCCTTCTATCTTCTTGACTTCCACGTCCCCTGTCGCACTATTGTCCATTTGCGCACTCGAGTGTCTCCTCAATCCTGAGCCTCGTTGGCTCTAGCAGCCACCTCTGGCATGCATTTTCTGACAGGTTATGGGCCCCGACAGCTCTAGCGACATCCGTCGCAGCCACGTCATATCTGCCTTTACGATCCTTACCTTCGTCCATCCGACCTCACCTCTTGCTCATTCCGATATGGCTCGATTTCCACCATCCGCGCTCGCCACATTCATTCTCCATGTGGCTTTCCCTTGCGCACATTCATGCCCGCTATCTGGCTCACTGCTGGCCGCTCCACTGCCCCTTTCGACATCATGGGATACACATGATATCCATCCGGATTGTCATGATCCCGGGCGCCCGCACGGTCCGCGTTTTCACACGCCAAGCGCGCATGCAGATTCACCGCCTGTACGACTTTCCGGGTGTCCTGCCCGCTGCTCACTGTTACCACCACCATCCAGCTGCTGTCTTACACGGATATTCCAGGCTCAACACCCCTGCCGTTCTACCCGGGGATATTTTCACCTCCGCAGCTTTGACTCTTGGATTGGGTGGGAGCATTGACATCCGTCGTGCTCTGGAAATCCCTCTTGGGCTGTATCAGCCTTGGGGTTCAGGGGTCCCCACTCTGCCGCATGTTTGCGGAAGACCAATTTGGCAAGACCAGTTCGAGAGCCCTGGTCTTCACATTCCAATCGACATCAGCGCACACCAAATTTGCGCTCGTCGCCGACATCTCCATCTCGGACTTATGGTTCCGACAGCTAGTGTTTGGAGACATGTGCTAGCTCATCTGCACTGCAGGTTCGTTTTCGGTGCACCAGTTTTTCTGTGCATTGAGCACCAGTGGTTGGAGACCGCTGCTGGTTGTTCTCACCAGATTTGCCGGGGCATTTGGCTGTTTTTGGTATGGCCGCCGCATTGCCCTCGTCTTCGCTTCCTGCGCTCAGTGGGAGCCCTCACACGCTCATTGTTGATTTCTCTCCTCACGCCATCCCGTCCTCATTTTCCCCAGACGGCGTCTCCTCCTTTGGATTTTATTTTGGCATCGCCTTGGGCGCCTCCTTGCCGCACATCGTGTTTGTTGAACACTGGCTCGACACTGTTGGAGACTGCGGTGTTTGTTCCGGTCCCTTTGACGTCGGATCACCACCAACATATTTTGTGTTGGGTTCGGTGGGAGGATTTTTTCCTTCCTTCTCACACTTGGACCACATTGGGGTTACAATTTGGGATCCCACCCTTATCTGGTTCGGTGGGAGAATATTCTTCCATTTCCAGTTTTTACCACATTCCTATTCTTTCTTCCCTCGCAAAGGTGGGAGTGTCAGGAACTGGGTTTATTTGCATCGGTTCGTATTGTGTGTATCCATATACTTGATGTACAGCCTACGTATGATATGAATCAGTCCTTCTATCTTCTTGACTTCCACGTCCCCTGTCGCACTCACAGGGGGGAAGGCATCTTTTCCGCAGTGCGGAAATACTTTATTTACTCAACATTTCCGCAGTATTTCCGCAACATTTCCGCCAGCTCCAAAAATAGGTGATAAAAATCAAAATCAGCCAATTTGGCAGAGAATCTGATGATTATGTAATGAAATCAACACATTTCCGCCATGCGGAAATGTTGCGGAAATCATGCGGAAATACTGCGGAAATGTAAAATTTCTGCATGGCGGAAAAGATGCCTTCCCCCCTGTGACTATTGTCCATTTGCGCACTCGAGTGTCTCCTCAATCCTGAGCCTCGTTGGCTCTAGCAGCCACCTCTGGCATGCATTTTCTGACACCTTCACGCCGACGAGCTTTCACGCCTTTCAGGCATCAATTCCGGGAAACTCGCTCGTGTGCTGAGGCTCCTTTGCACTAAGCATTGTTTCACTGAGAGTGCGTCTTGGAGAATATTTCTATTGACATTCAAACAATATTTACAGTCAAGCCCAACGTCTTTGTCAATAATCGACTGAGTATGAAGCTCCTTTCGACAGATCCAACATCTTGTTTCGTGGGACACGTGTAAGTTGCACAGTCTCCCGTATTTTCTGCCAGAAGAAGCCATGATATTTTAGAGCGGATGAAACCAGCAAAGCGTATACTGCCCTCAAAACAGCTCTGAATGACCCCGAAGGCAGCGCGTTCATGCGTCAGTTTGGTTGCAACCCGTTCGACTTTTATCGTTCGGTGAGTGGGGTCGACCTCCGAAATGAAGCCCATGTTGAATATCGTAGCCGGAGCTAGTAGGCGGCACGAGTATACACTCGCGAGTATGAGTACTCGCAGAAGTTGGGAAAACCATACTCGCACTCGCACGAGTATTGATGGCGAGTATTCGTGTATTAGTAAGCAACTTTCGCGAGTATTCGCGAGTCGCAAGTAGTTGCACTCAACAAGTTGGAATACTCGCGAGTTGCAAATTATTTGTGAGTTATTCATGAGTATCATATATTTCAGTTACCAAACTATGTACTATCATCATCAATGACAATAACTCTCGCTGATCCTGAGGCTTCTGCTGTAGCAGGGGCCTTCCGCTTCTTGTTCCGTGTCCAACTCTCTGCAAGCTGCTTCTCAAACTCATCAACTGCTATCAAGTCCGGGTCACTGGCCCACTAGCCAACCATCACAGTGGAATGGGCTGATTGCTCACTCAGTTGGTTGCAGAGTTTCGTTACTGTTCCTCCTGATGAACAGGTAGTGACTGATAGGTAAATTGAATTCTGTACAGGAATAGACATACATTACGGAGTGATTGCCACATGCCGGCATGCCGAGTGATGCCGAGTGATGCCGGTGATCAAATTGCTTATCTGGGTCTGTTCCGTGAGCTTATGGTAGCCAGGCAAATACTCGCGAGTACCAAGGTTTTTGGAAACCAATACTCACACTCGCACGAGTAGCACAGCCACCATCCACTCGCGAGTATGAATACTCGTACTCGCGAGTGAAATGCCGCGAGTATTCGCAGCACTCGATACTCGTGCCACTCCCTAGCCGGAGAAAAAGGAGCGGGCTACGCGGTTCAACCAAGCAATGATCGCCTTCGCCAGCGTTTCAGGCGCCGGCTTGCTCCGCCAAGGTGTCTAGGACTGCTGCGATTTTTGGAACTGATGCACATGACGGACAGCCTATCCCTGGGCTGCGCTTCCCACCGACACCGTCGTCTGCGACATCGGAGGTGGATACGGACACAATACGATCGACTTACTCAAGGATTTTCCCCAGCTCAAAATTATTGTCCAAGATTTGCCGGAAGTTATCGAGGAGGGCAGGAAGGTGTGAGATCTGTTTTCTTGTTCAACATTCTCGCAGACAAACGGAAAGATTTTGGAGACGAACAACAATCTCGACTCTTGGTTAAAGGACCGCGTGGAGCACATTCCGTTCGATTTTTTCATTGGATCACCTGTGCAAGGGTGTGATATGTACTACGTGAGTGCCTCTGAATCCATCCCAATACAAGCCTTGGAAATACTACCCCCATGCACGTTCCTAGCTTGCACACATCATCCATGACTGGCCCACAGCAGAGTGCAAGAAAATTTTGGACAATATCCGCAAGGTCGTCAAGCCGTCCAGTCGGTTGTTCGTGCGTAAGTCGCAGCTCCATCTTTACAAGATTTCCCTCTGGGGATAGCAGTGCATCATCCTTAGACGAATTCGTGCTCAAGTATGTCGCCCCTCAAGACGGAAACTCTGACAGGATTGTACAGAATTCATGCCCGGCAGTTTGAACCTTGCATAATTGATTGAACCATCCCTAGGCCCCCGAGCCGCTACTCCCCAACTACGGAATGGGCCGCGTTCGTTTGTACGCTCAAGACATCAACATGATGGTTGTAGTCAACGGCCAGGAGCGCACTTTGGCTGAATTCATTCAAATGGGGTACGGCACTCGATTATTTTTGTGATTCGTGCTAAGTTGAACATTCATCATGACCAGGGACAATAGTGGATTTGAGTTTGTGAAACTTTGGGAACTGGGAGAAAGCGGGCTACTCGAGTTTAAACCCAGGGTTTAGAATAATAACCTAGGTACCTTTGAGAACGAGACTCGAGGAGTGACAAGGGCGTACGACCTTGATTGATCATTGAGTTCAAGCCGCGACAACATTCCCACGGTTGAACTTTGCATCGCGAACTATGTTCCCACGGTTCATGTGTTTTCATTCAGACTGAACCATCCTCGACTATACGCTGTATGTCTGTCCTACAGCTTATCGTATCTGCTCTTCATTCAGACTGAACCCTCCGTCCGTCATCTCGGCTTCTTGCGTTCCTCTAGCTTCACTGTCAGGTCGATGTCGACTGAGTTTTCAATCCCTTGTTACCACCGACCCATCTTAGACACCGAAGATGGTATCCTTTGAGATGTCGACTAGGACCTCGAAAGAATCTTGCTCGTAATCGGAATCATATAATTAGCGGCCATGCCTCTTAAACGCCTCTCAAACGTGTAAACCCGAAAGCATATCTTACGATAAGGCAGGCTATTTAAGTGGCACCATGGACTGTGCTACTGCTTCAATTTCATGGCGTCCAACGAAGCTCAAGTGTCCCCACGTCCCTTGCAAGTGAACATCGTCGGTGCAGGTCTCGGCGGACTGACTGCTGCCATCGCATTGCGAAGATCTGGCCACAAAGTTCAGGTCCGTCAACTCAGCAACCAGCACTGATTTTTTTCAAAGCTTTCCACCCAGATCTTTGAAGGCTCTGAGAAAAAGACAGAACTCGGGAACGGCATCACTTTACAAGTCAACGGTTTGCGCGTTCTGCACCAACTGGGATTTTCCTCGAGGAACTTGCAGGGCGCGGAATACGATGGGGTACGTGACGTCTCCGAGTCTGAATCCCTGTACGATCATGTCTAAATCAACTCCAGATAGTCCGCTTTGACGCTCACACTGGCTCTGGAACGTTGCATTCGTGGGGTGCTCGCAGTACTGAGGACAATGATTTCCGAGTTGGTCTCGTTTATGGCTCCTCGGAGTGACACTAACATTATCTAGGCTATGGCCTGTCATCGGAGCGATTTCCGCGACGAACTAGAACGTTTAGCGACTGCTAAAGAAGGACAAGGCATGCCCGCACAGCTCCATCTGGACAGTAAAGTCGTAGTCTGGAAGTATCACTTTGGCCAATGGCGAGACCATTTCCGCGGATCTTGTGGTTGGTGCCGACGGTATTAATGTGCGTATCTTGCGCTGTTGTACACATTTTGAGATTGAGCTGCTTCCAAGTCCACAATACGAACCAGCATCGTGGGACACCCCGTACGGCCTCTTCCCTGTGGATTATCCTGTGTCCGCTTCCTCCTTGATGCTTCGGGCGTGAACGACATCCCTGATCTCGGGTGGCTCACAGACAACCCTCATGCCAACAAAGGCATCCAGTGGCCTGGAGAAGAACGCCGGCTTATTTACACGTACCCGGTGCGAAATCGAACTCTCATCAACTTTGTCGGTTTTTTCGCGGATGAGGACCAGGCAAAGCCAGATTGGGTGCCGTCTGCAACTCGGCAGGATGTACTCAACAAATTCCACGACGCCCATCCCAAGTTCCTACGCCTGCTGGATCTGCCTATCGTCTCCCCAACCTTGAAATGGAAGCTCCGGACTGTGCCGATACTACGAACCTGGATCCGCGGCCGCGCGGTGCTCCTCGGCGACTCCGCACACGCCACAATTCCCTACATGGGCCAAGGTAGACGCGTTGTTATCCGTGGCTAGCTTCTCTGATTTCGTTGGCTACCAGGCTCAGCAATGGCGATAGAAGACGCCGGTGTATTGGGCGTACTGCTTCCTTTTGGAACCACGCAGGATGCGATCTACAGCCGTCTCGCGGCGTACGAGATGCTGAGGAAGGAGCGAGGGGAGTTCGTCAACAAGCAATCTCTGGACCGGGCTCTTTCGAACAACGGTGACGGTACATTTCGACCGCAATGTGAGTAATTTGATGAAGTATTATATCAACCTTTTCACGTCCTCGTAAGCGCAGGATTCGGAGACTCAAGCTCGTGTTTTGAAACACGACGCAATTCAAGTCGCACAGGAGTACTTGAGCATGCACTTTGGTGGTGAAACGGGCGTTAGAAACACTCTATAGAGTACATACGATGAGGACATTGACAGATGAACTGTGAAGAACGTGGACATTTGCCAGTCTCAAGACAGTGACAGATGAGTGGGATAAGAAAGAGCGAGGATTTGTCATTGTCAGTGTGCGCGCACAATACAACGTCCCGACAGACCAATTGATGCGCCGGATGAGCTTGACCTGCCACTCGCGAAGAGTTTTGAGGCAGCGAACCGTCCCTCTGAAGGCCAGGAGGGTATGTACGTCAGCAGTCGAGAGCGACGATTGAGCAATGAGGCCGGAGGACATCAGACGTCTAGCTCGGATCAATCTAAAAGTTTGCCATCAGACTTTGATCAGACTACCTGCGGCTTCCAACGTCCATGTCTTCCTCCACGAGCAAGCGTACCAGCAACAGTTTTTCCATGACTTCTGGCCGCGGGGCGGTCATCCTGTCCTTATAGCTGGGCTGATGTGTATTCAGTGTATACATCCAAGCTTCAGGCCCCGCAAGTATTACTAGCTCGTCAGGTCCAGCTAGAACCTGGAAAAGCTGGCATCCGCCCCTTAATCGTCGACTCGAACCACCTCATTAACTTCGATACTGGTGCGTTGAGTACATAAGGTGTTGGGGCATGGGCCCATGGCACCACCCATAATTTAAAATTGAATTTCCTCCGCTCCCCTTCCACTCGCACGCTTCCATGCCTTCATCCACGACGACGAGCAGCAGCAGCAGCTTTGCTGCGACATTTGGGCCGCCAGGGGAAGTCCATCCGGTTCTCATAGCTGGAGCAGGTGTGTGCATCCATGCATCTTCAAACTCCTCTAATATTAACTCGGCAGGTCCGGCTGGAAGTCTTCTTGCTGTAAGGGACAGCGACTATTTCCTTTCGTCATCCTCACACGATCTTTCACGTAGTTCTGTCTGGCAAAGCTGGGCATCTGCTCCTTGATCGTCGACTCGAACCACTTCATTGACCACGAATGGGGACGCGGAGATGGACTCCAGTGTCGGTGAGAAAGCAGTTGAATGGTTAAGGCAATTATATATCCTCGCCAGGACCACCGAAATCTTCCGCTCCCTCGGTATCGCTGAGAGTATGATTGTACAAGGACAACGGCTCTACCAACGAACTTTCTGGGTCAGTGAATCTTCGGGCGAAACACCGAGCTAAGACGGTGTTCTCAGGATATGACGGCTAACCCTCCCACGTGTAAAACAATAAGCGACTCTTTCAAGAAAGAGTTGGATATCGAGGAGTTGTATACGTCAGTTGCACGGACTGTCACTACTGTTAGCAATGCTCACAGCATATAGGATATCCATCCGCCAGGGATTGGTAGAGAAGACGCTCGCCGAGGCCACTACAGCCATCTGCGGCGTCACCGTTGCCCGTCCCTGGGCTTTCGTCGACGCGCATCTAGACGAAACAAACCCCAGCTCCAATCCCATTGTTGTCACCCTCAAATCGCAATATGGTGAACTGCGCGAGGTCCGCGCGCAGTATGTTGTGGGCTGCGACGGTGGACGCAGCAACGTCCGTCGTTCTCTCGAGAAATACGGTGTCAAACTCCAAGGGGACGCTCACGATTCTGTCTGGTGTGCAATGGATGTTCTGGGATTCAAGACAGATTTTCCCGACGTCAAGAAACTCCCGTGCGTGTTTTACTAGAGAGGTTTCACCAATTTCCCTCACGCCTCGAAGTGTTCTCTCAGCGAAAGACGGCGCCATCCTAGCCATTCCCCGTGAAGACATTCGCGGCCAAAATTGCTTCCGATTTTATTGCGAGATGTCTGCCGCAGGAGCAACACCTTCTATGGGAGATGTCGTGGCCAAGGTCCATCAGATTTTCCAGCCGTATACAATAACCTGGGACGAAGTCAACTGGTTCACGGTGTACACCGTGGGCCAACGTATCGCGTCGGCATTCGATGTGCATCAGCGTATGTTTTTGGCCGGCGATGCTGCACATCTACACAGTCCCAAAGGTTTGTTATTCCTTTTTGCTGATTGCACCTCCGACGAATCCCTCAGGTGCCCTCGGGATGAACACATCCCTCCAGGACGCACACAACCTCGCTACCAAGATCGCGCTTGTGCATAATGGCTTCGCACAACCAAAAATCCTTTCCACTTATGCTCTCGAACGCCGCGGTGTCGCTATGCGTTTACTAGAGATGGACGCGGAGCTCATCGAGCTGTACGCCAAGCAAGGCGGCGCATCTGAGTCCCCTGAGCAGATGCAAAAACTCATAATTTGTATAACGAAACACCGGGCGTTCCAGGCGGGGACGGATATCACCTATCCAGCGAACAATTTGGTTGGGAATGTCCCGCCCAATCGCTCAGCAATGCTGGAGCTCGTCGGGGGCGAGGGTCTGATTGTTGGCCGACGGCTTCTTCCAGCTGGCGTGAGGAGGTACAGCGACGGGTGTTCTTGCAACATCCACGACGCCGCTCCTTACGATGGCAGGTTCACTGTCTTCATCTGCCTCGGCGATCTTACCGCCCTGGGCAGAGTCCAGGAGTTGACCGGATTGCAAGATTTAGTCTTTCGACAAGGCGGAATCTGGGATCAGCTGGGAGATAGGGCAGAGAAGGTGGTTCGTTTCGTTGGGCTCACGACAACATCGCACCTCTCCATCGAATTCGCCAACCTCGTTCATCGAGTGCTCGACCTGCCCACTATATCCGCCATTTTACCCACCAAGAAACGAGCAACGCTATTCGATACGACTCGGCTCTACAACGATGACATCCCCTGTTTATCGCCGTACGTGGATCATACTGCGCACACGCCGTCCACGGCGGAGACGGACATTATCAGTCTCAAGGCCGCCGCGGGAATCTTGCTTCATCCGGCACACCAAAAGTGGGATGTGCATTTAGTGACTGGGGGCATCGTTGTTGTTCGTCCGGACGGGCATGTGGGGATCGTGAACCCAGGGTTAGACGGGGTTTCGTGGGATGTTGTGGAGGGCTATTTCAAGGGATTTTTGGTGCTTTGAACAAAGAAAAAAGCTGCGTTGGAATTGATCTTCTTATTTCAATCGTGTTGATCTGTTTCACGCGAGCGGAGAGGTCGATTATGTATTACTGTCCTCCTTTAGAGACGGAAGCGAAGTCGGAAGACGATTGGAAGAGTTTATCGAATCTAGAAGGCTCGTCGCTTTACCGTGGGGCTTGGGGGGGTGTTAACTTGAGGGCATCAAGTCCTCGCTCTGCCATCAGCCTGGCATGTCACCCACCCGGGAAGCCCCCAGTGCCAGCGGTCTCACCGAGATTCTCACCCTCGCCGAGCTGATCTCCAGCAGCGTCAAAGATGTTATGGCAGAGTATACGGCCGCGGGGTCTTGCCTGCCGTCCCTGTCGTCTACGGCCCAGGGGCCGTTTGATTCTGCGGAGTCCCTGGCCACTCGTCCGAAACTCGTCAAGGCTATTCGCACGTTGGACGCTGCATGCGCGCAACTTGTGTTTACGGTTGGGAGCCCGGAGCACGTCATGTTCAACGTAAGATTTTTTCAACGACTCGATGCTTGGTATTGGGAACCTCTGCTTCAATCGTCGCAGAAATCGCACGCTGGTGTGCGTATGGCCTCCCTGAAGTCGTCGGTGGAATTGATGTTCTATAGATCCAAGAACCGACCTGCTTGCTCATTGCCACCGACGCCAAAATTGCAGACCACCTCCTCGACAAACCCGACGGCCTTCATGCCGACGAACTTTCACGCCTTTCAGGGATCGATTCCGGGAGACTCGCTCGTGTGCTGAGGCTCCTGTGTACCAGGCATTGCTTCACTGAAGGTGCGTCTTGGAGAATTTTGTATTGAATATTTATTCAGAAACCATAGTCAAACCAAACGTCTTTGCCAACAATCGACTGAGCATGAAGCTCCTTTCGACAGACTCGACGTCTTCTTTCGTGGGACACGTGTAATTCGCACATCGCATACTTTATGCCAGAAGAAATTATGATATTCCAGAGCGGATGTCGACGGTCGAGCGTTTACTGCGCTCAACGCAGCTTTGAAGGAGCCCACTGGAGGCAGCGCGTTCATGCGCGAGTTTGGTTGCAAGCTCTTTGAGTTTTATCGCTTGGTAAGTAGGCAGGCTCACTACTGAATGAAGCACATGTTGAATGCTTTTAGTAGCCGGAACAGAAAGAGCGGGCTACGCGGTTCAATCAGGGCATGATCGCCTACGCCAGCATTAATGGTGCTGGCTTGCTCAGCCAAGGTACGCCAGACTAAGTAGTGCAATTTTTGAACACATGAACATGGTGGACAGTTTATCCCTGGGCTTCGCTTCCAACCGACGCCGTGGTTTGCGATGTCGGAGGTGGATATGGACATATTACGATCGATTTGCTCAAGAAATTCCCCCAGCTCAAGATTGTCGTTCAAGATTTGCCGGAGGTTATCGAGGAAGGAAAGAAGGTTCGAGACTTCTCCTTTTGAACAATGTTCTCGCGGACTGGCGAAAGATTCTGGAAGCAAGCAAGGATTTCGACTCTTCGTTAACGGGCCGCGTTCAGCACATCCCGCTTGATTTTTTCGTGGAATCACCTGTGGAAGGGTGTGATATATACCATGTAAGCGCCCCAGTAGAACTCGCTGAAATGGGCTCATATAAATCTCAAGCTCGCACACATCGTACATGACTGGCCTACAGCAGAGTGCAAGAAGATTTTGGACAATATCCGCAAGGTCGTCAAACCGTCCAGCCGGCTGCTTATCAGTAAGTCGTCTCCGTTTTAGCTTGACAACGGCTATAAAATATCCTTAGACGAGTCTGTGATGCAATATGCCGCCCCGCAAGACGGAGACTCTGGAGATCATGAGAAGGTCGTACAGTATTCGTCCCAGCTTGAGTTGGTTATTGAATCATGCATAGGCTCCGGAACCTCTGCTCCCAAACTACGGAATGGGCCGCGTTCGTCCATATGCTCAAGATCTGAACATGATGGTCCTCTTCGACGCCCAGGAGCGAACTTTGACCGAATTCATTGAGATGGGGTACGAAACTTGATATTCCCTCATTCGTGCAGAATTGAACAATCATTGACCAGGGAGACTAGCGGATTCGAGTTTGTGAAACTTTGGGAACTGGGCGAGACTGGGCTACTCGAGTTCAAGCCCAAGGCTTAGAATACCTAGGTACCTTGTAAGATATCAGAACAACGAGACTCGAGACAAGGGTGCCAGTGATTGGCTATCTGAGTACCAATGCCACCGGCGGAGTTTGTTGACATGGCGTCTGCGAGCGTATTGGAATTTGTCAAATTGTGGGACTTGGGAGAGGCTGGGTCGGTCGATGTTTAGACAGCGACAACAAAGTTCTCACGGTTGAACTATGTATCACGAACTGTATTTCCACGGTTCGATGACCACATCGATTTTCATTCAGACTGAACCGTCCTCAACTCAATCCCCTCGGTGTGCGTATACACCGTATGTCCTTCCGATATCTCATCCGCATCCGAAGGCGCCACTTGCCACAGATCCTCCTTCTGTTCATCCCAATCCACGTCAAAGATCGTCCCCTCCATCTCCCCACCGAGGTTCCCTGTGCTGAAGAACGTGTTGAACGTCGAAGATTTGGCACCCCGATCCCCGGCACGTGGTCCAGCAGCGAATTCCATTCCTGGGAGCTCGGTCTCGTTCGATGTCGTGGATTTTCCGTCCCGGAGGTTGAGGTGCAGCCGGGAAATCATGATGGCGGTCATTATTTGACTGAAGCTCGCCCCAGCAGCCTTCATATCCGGCGGTGCACGCTATATTTCTGTTGAAATTTGTTTCTGGGCAAATCGAGAGCTGCGACTCACGAAATAGATGATGCAATTGATCAAGTTGACGCTGAAGATGATGAAAAAGTACATGATTCCATCGCGGAGCAGGATGTGCATGTAGCTGAGGAAAGTCAGTGCAACCCTGAAACTGCAATCAAAAGAAACAACACGCACTTCATCTTGCCGTGCTTCCTCTGATACCTGACCGTCCTCCACAAAGTGAGGACAAAGATACACGTATCTGTCGCTATCGGCGCAGCCCAGAACGCGCCTATGAATCGAGTCTGTCAGCACGAAGAATAGCAAGAACAAGGAAGCTCACCAAACCAGGTATTATCCCCAGTCAGAACACAACCTGACGTCGGGTCAGCAGAAATGAATGGATGTAACACGATCGGCTAACCTGGGAATCCGGGCGGCAAAGGGACACCTGGGCGCGGGCTATGTCAGAAAAGGAGTCTACTCCGAAACATGAGATGACTACTCACGGACGCCGAAATGCAAAGCCCACGCCATGAGAATGATTTGCGTGGAGAGCATCGCGGCGAGGAAAGCGAGGATGAATTTGTTGTTGCGGTAGAGGGCGTAAACGCGGAGAATGAGCGTCACTGGGGCGCTGTTAGTGGGAAGGGAGGGAGGGCGGACTTGACTTGCTTTCGGCGACTGCGGGAATGTAATTAACGATCACCGTGCGAAGGAGAGAAGCGACGCACTTGCGACTAGGGACATGGTGGCCGCGCCCGGGAACAGGACATATCGCTCGCATCTGAGGAGGAGAGGTTGGCCGTGGAAGATGGATGAGGACGGAAACCCACAGCTAAGACGCATTTCGGTAACAGGATATATGCACACGACCAAGCACTCACCTCGACGGACCAATGCGTCTCGAAAAACGCTGTATCATCAGTTGTCGGAGAGTCGATACGGTGAAGATGTAGCACACACCAACTTGCAGCACGATAAACTGACCATGCGTCACATACCGATTTAGATAGAAGAGCATCGATGCTAGGGTGAGCCGCTGTGACCACATCTTGTCCACCTCGACCGGAAACGTGAGTACTGCAAGAACAAGATCAGCTGAGAGATTTCCGGGAGAAGCAGCACACCACGGACTATGATCCCAAAGATACAGCACATAACACGCCGTGGCGAACATGTAGTTGTTTCTCCTGTATGCATCGTCAGAGCGAATCGAAGAAGAGCAGCCACACTCACAGACGCCCGAAGGCCGTCGCCAGAGACTCCATCGCTGCAGTCGGTGGTGAGAGTCCAGGAATGAGGGCGGCGTACGTACAGAAAAACAAGGCCGGAGTTTTTTGTTTGCCGGAGTGTTCTATCTGAATGTGACAGCAAAGCCGAGCCGACCCTGCAGTTAGACAGATCGTGGAAAAAGCTGGTCGTAACCAGTGACACTGCCGAGAGGGCGCTCTGGCCGCCCCTGAGGTTGCCCTGAGGCCTGAGGTGCGCGAAACATTCGGAGCCTTTGCCGCGGCCCGAGCCTCGTTTTCTTTGAAGGAAAGGGTTATGTCCCGTTGTTCATTGATTGACGTCAAGGTCGTGGCGGGTGGCGCTGGGCGCCGATCCCAGTCGCTCGGATGTCCGTGGGCGCTTGCCAGTGGTGGTAGTCGGAAGTTGTAAGTACGGAGGCAAGCAGGAAGTGATTTCATACTCCGACGTCATTGATCAATTGTTGATCCGAGTATTCTCACGGTTGAAAACAAAGTTGAACAGTGTCCAAACAAATCTAGATCTAAACTTTGCGTAAATCACCGACCACTGCCCTCGCAAGCTGCTTGAAAAAAGGCCACGCCTCCACCACAGGCCACACCGTCGACACGCCCGTCGACAAAAACGCCCAGACGAACGAAACAACGATCCACCCCGTAAAGAATCGTTCGGAAAATATATACCTCCAGCAGATCATCGAAACGGGGATGATGAATGCCAGGACCAGGATAATCGCCCCGCCGCCTACACACGCCAAGCTGAAAGCCTTTTTGAGGTCAATCGCAAGTTGCCGTTCTTCTTCTTCTTCTTCCTCGGCGTCTTTCTCTCCTTGTTGGGCCATGGCACACGAATTAATCGCCCGAGTCACCTCCCACTCGAACCCGTCCTGCGGCTTGATCCACGACACCACCAGCGTAATGACAAGCCCCGTCACCAACGCACCGACGTTTCCCGCGAGAGTGGAGTATTGCATCCCCGTCGACGCGATCGTAATCTCGCCGTAAAGGGCCTGGGCCGTTCCCAACCACGCGGCAATTCCCACTGCAAGCCCACCGAGGGCGCCCATGATAGCACCCTCCTTTGACTGTCCGCGCCACGTCACGGTAAACACGGCGGGGAACACCGCACCCCCGAGCGTCAAGCCCATGACGAGGAAAAGCCAACCCAGATCGATCCCGATGGCGTTCCATATACACGCAAAGACGGCCATCGCGATCCCAAACACGCATATCATCCAATGCGAGACGACGATGAGCTGCTCGGAAGTGGCGTTTGGGACGAGGTATGTCTTGTAAACGTCAAAGGTGAGGATGGAGGATACGGCGATCAGTTCGGCGGATGCGCAGGACGTTACAGCCATGAATAGGACAATGAGCAACGCAACGGCGCCGCTTTTGCCTAGCAAAGCGCTGACAGCAAAAGGACTCGCCAGCCCTTGCGTGATCTGCACCCCCGAAAGCGGATTCGGGTACGTCGGAAACGAGGGGTTGTCAGCGAGGGCTACCGCCGCCAAGCCGAGTGCCGTGGAAAATGTAAAGGGAATTGCGAACCAAGCGAGTCCACCGAGCAAATAAGCGCGCACGGCGGTGGTAGGCCGACTCGCGATGGCGCGTTGCCAGTAGGCCTGGTCGAGGCATACGGTGGCCATACCGGCGTGGAGGATGATCATGCCGAAGACCATGGCACCGTGCGAGTCCAGTGTGAGGTAGGAGCCGTCACGGTTCCCCGCCACGGGCCGTTTGAGCGCGGCAGCTTGTAAGAGGCGGTACATCTCCGACGGTGACCCGATGAGCGGGTTCGTGGTGTAAACGGAAAAAATGAAGTAAAACATGACGATCATGAGGATCGCCGTGTGTGAAAAGTCGCCTGAACGGTGAAGGAATTTTCTTTCGAAGTTGTGCGTGAGGACTTACAAAGGAAGGTAGCCCTCAACCCACCGAGGACCACATAAACGCATACACCCAGTGGAATCAGGAAAATGGCAGCATAGACGTTCATCCCCGTCAACGCGTTCACGACTGCACTCCCGCCGAGTAGCAGCTGGCTTGCCACGAACACGCTAAAATACACATGTGCATCAGAATCCCAGGAGGAATACAAATACTCACTTGTTCAGCAACGCAAAAAAGATGAAAACTAGATGCGTCCCCTTGCCATACCTCGCATAGATAATCTCCAGATACGTATGACACCTCGGCGCATTTTGTTTCACTTTACACGCCAGTACGGCGAAGAGGGAGATCTGCGCGGTTGCGCTGGCGGCATACTGCGGCGGTCAATGGGTGAGAAATTCTCTATCTAAGACTCGACAGACACGCACCCAAAAAGCCCCGGCCACGCCAAATTGATAAGTCACTGTAGAACTCTGTAACAACGTCGCCGCCCACGTCGCCGCAGAAACGACGCCACTGGCTATCAGCCCCGGCTTGACGCTCCGGCTGGCGGTGTTGAATTCCTCGCTTCCTTGAGTTGAGAAGGAGGTGTAGCGGTTCTACGTGGCGTCAGTTACGTGGCTCAGACTGAAAGGACGAGTCGAAGTACCTGAAGCCATGGGATCTCGAGCATCAACCCGGCGAAGAAGAAGCCAATGCCTACGACGACAGCGTAACCCACGCCCACAGGTAAGATTACACTCGAGGACGAAGCCATCTAATGAGCAGCAGCAAGAGGGGAGGAGAGGAGGCACCCTCCGACCGGAGCGAGATGCATATATGTAGGAAATAAATGGATGAGATGAGACCATGTGGGTGAGGAAGCGAAGAGGCGGAAAGAATAGAGTCCCTGCCGAGGAAGCCCGCGGGTGGCGGGCGAACGAACGACCACCAACGGTGAGGATGAAAACTGTAGGCCTGTGCTTGCGAGACCTCTGGTGAAACGGGAAGGCAAGATGCAAGATAATCAAGGATTGGTCTGGGCCGTGCGAAAACTCGAAACACGTTTCTCAATAGCTAGTCATCTCAATCGCAAACGCAACCGCCACTTTCGAGAAACTACAAACCCGTCAGCTCTCCTCCAAGCACATCTTGAAGCACTCACTGAAGCATATGGTCGAAGGAAAACTCGGGCGACACGTCGATCCGATCGTCAACGGTGTGGATGTCTTGGCTAGTAGTCAGCGGGGCTCCAGACGTTGGAAACTGGCGCTTACGCGGATTCGTGTTCCTAAACTGCCCCTCCAAAGGATGACACGACTGATAGCCCGCCCTAGTCCAGCTCATATGGTCACTCCCGGCCCTACCGGGGTAGACGTCTCTGACCCAGGGAATCTCGACTAGACGGGAGCACGTAAGTAAGCGTATAGAGTAAGAGTAAGGGTATTATTTACTGTATCGGTCGATGAGAAGGACGAGCAGATCCGAGAGGGCGGTGTCGGTCAACGTGCCAATAACGGCGATCTCCTCGCGCGTGCCGGCCTTGAGCCACGCCTACGGAGAGAGCTGAGTCCGGATAGAGCAGAAAGAGAATGACCCACCGTCATATCAAACTGAATCATGCCTCTGACGACCTTTTCCTCGGCTTCGTAGCGTGAAGCAATCGCCAGAGAACCACGAAGACCACCCTTCGATTTGTCGTGAACAAATGAACAGAGGTACAGGACCCCTTCTTACCTCTTCGCCAGCATAGAAGTGAAACTCGAGCGGCGAAGTGGGGATGTAGTTCGCCACCAAAAGCCCTAACCAAAATCAGCGCTCTCGGTTTGAAACGGTTTGAAACGAACCTCTAAACGCTTCGAGGATAGTAACGGTTCCCGACCCATCATCCCCAGCACCCGGCGCACGAGCAGAGAAGTTGGCATAATTCAGGCTGTCGATATGCGCTCCGAGAATCGTGACAGGGTCTGAATCCACTGCACCGGGCGGTGTAATCCGCGCGATCTACGAAAACGTCAACTCGAGTGTTTGGTGTAAAAAGAAAAGGCTTGCAATGGAAATCTGCTTGAACGGATGCTGGACGGCCTCGATATCAATCAGGGCCTTCAACTCCTCACTCGCAAGCTCAGCCGTGTAGGTCAAGATCTTGACAAACAACCACTCCGAGCTCTCCTTTCCCGTGTCGGAGTTCCAAGCCCGATTGTGGTAAGAAGTCAAATGCCAGAGGTTGGCTTTCAGCTCCGCAGTGGTGAGGTGGGGGAACACGGGCTTGACGAGGGTCGAATTTGGTGGTGGGTACGAAAAGTGTTGCTTCGGGGAAGTTCCGAGGTGAGGGGTGTCGGTTCTACGCGAGAGACTCAAGATAAAGTAGGTGACAAGGTAAAAGAACGCACATATCCATAAAGTCCAGACCCTGCGCCTTGAGCTCGAGTTTTTCTGCCTCCGTCATCCATTGCTGCTCAGCTGTGCCGTCCGTGGGAATAAATTCGACCAGGCGGAGTGCATTGGAGTCAAAAGAAAGACCTATCGGGACGCATGAGGTCTTGCAAGTTGGTGACTCCCGATCTGACTCACCTTGGGAAGTCTCGAAGGGGACTTGGTCATTCTGCGCTTTCGTGAAAGCGGCGAGAGCAAGTGTGAGGGTGAAAGCTAGCAGTCGCATCTTGCACCTTCCACGGGAGATTGGCCAATTTGGGCCGCGCTTTAAGAGTGACTGCGCGGACTGCGCCGCGTGATGGTGAAACTGTGCATCATGTCGATCAAACTTCTTTGATCTGTGTATCACTCTGGCCGGCCAGGGCGCGCCGCCTGGTCAAGGTGACGTTTCACGAGCGAACGATTCACTTACTGCAACAATGAGCTTCAAGACGGACAAAGAATAATTTTTTATCGGGGACATTGAGAACGCGAAAGCGGCAAAGAAAGATGCAAATGGCTCGCTGCCTTGAGACGTCGATCGAACGTCGACGAAAAAATAAGTAGACATTGAGTCGTGAGATGTGGATACCCAAATTCCGCATGCAAGGCCAGGCTTGAAACAGGAAGTAAACGAATCCCAAGGCGGAGAAGAAAACGGCGATTTTACATCAGCAGAAAATGCACTTGGATACGTAGCTCGGGTAGTTCTCCGGAGCCCCGGTAGCTGGGTAGCCAAGTACCCCTCTACTAGGCTCCTGGTAGCCACCTGCCAATGCCCGGTAGCTCTCAGTAGCTCGAGCTACCAGCGCGACTAGGCAGGGTCGCCCAATAATGAACAATTAATTGGATTGCAAAAGAGAAACTTCTACGGTGTTCCAAAGCTAGGGAGGAATTTTTGACATTTGTCAGGGGCAGGATTCGAACGGGAGACCTCCGGTAAATAACAATCTCTATGATCAGACAACTAAACTACTAGACTAATTGAGCTTGCCAAAGTCCGAGAAAAGCTGGATAACAGGGTGCCACCTGTGTTGGCACTTGCAACTTGCAAGTAATTCCCTTGCTCTACTGACTCATTCTCGGAACATGCACATATTTGATTTCTGTCTGACACCGGTCTTGTTATTGGGTGGGAGAGTCAAAACTGACTCAAAAGTCAATCAAATCTGCGTGGCCTAAGTGGTTCAAGACTTGAACTTGTTGTGAGTGTGACTTGCTCTTCATTGACAAGTAGTTTTTTTTTTTTTTGGGTTTTTTTTTTGGAAATTGAATCACTACAAGCACTCTATGAACATTGCAGTATTTATGAGCTCTGTCACACCACTTGTGTTGTATTTCAACAGCTCACCAAAAGCTCACCATCTCAGACTGGGTGCTACTGAGCACTCTGCACAAGTCTACCAGTTCTACTGACTTCAGGGGAGGGTCTATTAGGTGCTACTAAGCACTGAGTGAAGAGCTACTGCTGCTACCAGGCTACAAACCAGAAGCTACTGAAGCTACCAAGGGCTACCAGGCATCTCACCCAATTCTACCAGGGCTCCTGCAGCTACCCGAGCTATCAAACAATGAGTGGCAGCTACTGTGCAAAAAACTTTTTCCTGATGTAAGGAATGGTGCCAACCAAAAGGAGCGCGTTCATCCTCAGGCAGGCGCCTTCTCTTGTGCCCTGCACAATGTTTCGCTTGAATTGTCGACTTTTTATGGAAGTTTGGAGCGAGAGGTAGAGGCGGCCACCGAGGCAGTTGTAGTCGCATCATCTCCACCACTCTTTTTGCTCTAATCATTCCGGGTCGTGAGACAAGTCCCGAGTGTGGTAGAGAAAAATCGGCCTCGAAGAGGCCTGCGGGTATATTGCGTGCGCGTGGGTGGAGCCGGATAGGCGTAAGCTACGAACTATTGAGTTCTACATACTGTAATTAAGGTGTGGGTAAATAGAATATTAGGGTGGGAGACTGAAAAGTGCAGTACTGGCGAGACAGTGTGAGGTATATAATGAGAAAGGTAAAGAGCGGCGTACCTGGCGAGACAGTGTGAGAGCTGAGGTTGCTAACCGTCTCGCCAGGATTTAAATATGCGATCGGGGCTGAAACGAGTGCCCCTCGGAATTTGACCTGCAACGGCGGGAGGTCAATTGCGTCGCCTGCGGGCGAATGCTGCGTGATAACTCACCCTGGGAGTCTGACCCTTGGACCCTGCGGGGTGGCCAGTCTCCCGCGTCCTACTTTCGACCCTGCGGGGTGAGGACGCGCGGGTGAGCGTGCGGTGCGAAAGGGGTAGCTTTTGGCTTACCATCATGATTAGACTTGAGTAAACAGTAGTTTAAACTCGACTAATCATTCCGGGTCGTGAGACAAGTCCCGAGTGTGGTAGAGAAAAATCGGCCTCGAAGAGGCCTGCGGGTATATTGCGTGCGCGTGGGTGGAGCCGGATAGGCTAAAGAGGTAAAGAGAGAAAAAATTGATATGAAGATGGAGAGGCGATCCCGCGCGCTAGCGGTTGCGAGCATGCAGCATAGCCTGCAGGAGCACAGGGTGCTTCCTGACGTAGATCTGGAAGGTGTCGGATGCCCAACGACCTGAGGCGCGAATGATCTCCGGAGATACACCATCCTCCGCAAGAGCAGTAGCGCCACCGGCACGCATTGACTGGCCGGCAATGCGGGTGTCTGGGAACAGACGTCGCAAGCGTTGCATGAACCAGGCCCGCTTCGGTACCTGGCCATCTCCTCGAACCCACAGGAAGGGGTTCAAGGGGTGCAGGCGGTCGCGAGAGGTCAGGTACCTCCGAAAGTGTTGGAGGGCGTCGGCGTTCGCAATGATTATGTGGCTGCCCTCGAAGGTGGTGTCGGCTTTGTGCGCGGGTAGCCAGTATTCGTATTTGTCGACGGCGACGGACGTGGACACGCGCTGTGTCCACTTGCGCGGGTTTCGCAGTTTGGGGTTGTCAGGCATCGTCAACTCGCCCAAACGGTGCAGGGCGTAGAAGCCCGAGAACAGCGTCGCGATGAAGAGAAGGTCGTCATGGGAGGGGGAAGCAGGGAGTTGACTCGCGGCGTGTTGTAGGTCATGCCGAGATAGCGGGGATTTTCGCTTCGTGGCCGTGCCACGTAGGCGTTTGCATCCTTGCAACGCGCGAGTGACGAGCGGCCCCTTCCTGATCTCGCGTACGTTTGGGAAGTGGGGTTCGAGTTGGTTGCAGATGCCGGAGAGGTAGGAGTCGACAGAGCTGGGGTTGATATGATGGCACATGTACACCGTGTAGTACGCGAGTGTTCGTGCCGTGGGCTCAATGGGATATTCGTGAGAAGTGCAAAATTGAATGTAAGAGTTAAGTGCGGAACCGTACGTTTGCGCCGTTGACGTATCAATGGCGGCGCCTAGTGCAACGGACAATGCGTGTGCAAGCCGCTGCTCTGTCCAGACCTCCCGCGTAGGTTGCCTGGACTTGACGTGCGATGTGATCATGATGATGCAGCCCCCAACGGCTCCTGTGGGGGTTGAAACGGTCGGATGACGAGTCCGGGCGCATAGCGCTTTGCGTCAAGAGGGTTATTCCGCGAGATGGCGTCGGCCACGGAATTGTCGTCACCAGCGACATGCAGGACACGCAAGTCGACATTATATTTGATCAGGTCGTCGACGGCGGTCCGGAGGATGGGGTTGTAGGCTGGTTTCGCGCGAAGCGTATTGAAGACGTTCACCGTGTTCTGATTGTCGGTAAATATCGCCAGCCGGAAACGGGTCGATGCATCCGTGTTGGCAAGGATGTTGGTGCAGTACCAACGCAGTGCTGACGCGACGCACAACGCCTCAAAAAAGAAGATGGTGTCAGTCGGCGGTTCAGACGGCACGGGAGAATAGAAGCCTAGCAGACGCTCAGGCACCCAAAAACCCATACCAGCCAACGATGCATCGCAGTACATCGTCGCGTGAGCCTCTTCGTGAGGATCCCAGTCCAATGCTTGGAGCAGCAGCGTGCCGTTCGAGCGCTGCAAATGCTCGAGGCACCAGTGCAGGTCTGCTTTCACGGCGTTGTTGATCGTAACGCCGGCGTGCATGCGCGTGAACCCGGAGATCTTGTCGTACACATTAGACAACGCGGGTCGGAGCAGCACGTACATGTTGAAGGCCCAATTCAGCCACCCTGCCAAAATCAGGAACTCGCGTAGCGTTCTGCGACGCGACGGCGTGTTGATGAAGTCCTGTAGCCACTGCTCGAGTTCGGCTTTGGAGTCGGCAGGCAGGGTAATTGTCATGGCGTTCGGGTCGATGTGAAAGCCAATGACCGTGAGGGAAGTGCCGTGAACCTGCTTCTTCTCCTTGTGGGGGATGCCGAGGAAGTCCCAGAGGAGGAGGAGTTGAACTTGCTTGCTGGGCATGTACTTCTCATATGGCTCATAATAAAGAAGGTTAGATTCAAGTTCCCAGCCAAAGGAATCGTCGACGTAGCAGAAGATGTCCGGAAGCAGCTTGACAAACAACGCCACCCAGATCACCAGTCCCATCACCGACGCCCACAGTCTCGGAGACCCGCGATTCCCGAACGTGGCGCACCAGTCGACGTTGCGCTGCAGAGGTCCGTTGGATTGCTTAGCGGCAAACTCCGCCTTCGTCGGTACGTTGGAGGTCACAACCTGCTTGATCTGCGCTAACGGGTGCATCGGCAGGAGGCGAAACGCCTCAGCAACGTCCGACTTCCACATAACCAACTTCGCACTTGGATGCTTTCGACGGAAAGCAAGTAGCGCGGGCACGAATTGTTGCATAGTGTCCAAGCGAGGGCCCTTGGCCTGAGCCCCGTCGACCATGGTGTTCTGCGCGAACTCGCCATAGCTCTGGTGGGATACGAGTCGCAGGTCGTCGGAGTGCGGTTTGGGAACGGCAATGACAGGCGTGCTGTACATGCCAGGGAGTAGGTCTGGGCCAAAGGTAGCCGAGAATCTACTCTTCTGCACCTCGACGTCACGTTGACCACTGATAAAGTCGCGTTCGCGATCCGACGCCGGCGTCACAAAGGCATCGTCATGCGTTAGCGGGTAGCCTTCGTCGTGCCGAGTGTTCATGAAGGGCCAGAACCCCTCACGTAGACCCTGCAGGACCGAGCGAACGAATGGCTGATTCGGGTGCCGCCTCAGAAGGCTCTCAAGGCGGTCGACCCTGATGACTTGTGGAACCTGGAAAAGGTCTGCATGGGTTGATATGGTCTGCACGGCGACTTTGTTGGCAAATTCGCGCGCAGACGGGCGGGGCAACGGTTCGTCCTCTTCCGTGTACCGCGCCGTGCGGCTGTACGAGGCTGGCTGACTCGTCTTCCAGCCCATTCCCCGCATGTACTGTGGTAAGTAGCATGCATCGTCCTGCTCCCCATCGTCAACAACGGGGAACTCCGCGAACGACCTTGCGAACGCGGGTGCCGCCGCCTCGAGTCGAGTCGGCGGGCACATCGTCGCCTCAAGCCTCCTGCTGTCGTTCGGGGCATTGCTTGACGGTGTGAGTTTTGCTCTTACAACGGTGGCAGACATGCTGGAATCTGCAGACCTCGCGGTCGCAGCTGCTGAAGTTGTAGTTGCGGCAGACTTCAGTCCGCTTGTTCTGTTTCCCTTTGGAACCAGAGTTAGAACCGTTCGGGGGAGTAGAGGTTGCAGGGACAACGTGCGTCCCCCCGGCGGACAAGTGGGCATTCTCACAGGCCCTGAGCCTGTAGATGTCGCTGAACAGTATGCCGTGGTTTTGACCGATGACGTTCCTCGCGGCACGGTCGTAGTTGAGGACACGGTAGTGGAACGAATGGTGCCAACTGGCAAAGAGGTCGTGCATGTGGTTTGCGTAGGTCTCGAGCTCAAGGTTACGGCCCCTGAAAGCAAAGTTGACAGCCCGTTCGTAGAGTCGCCAAGCGATGATCCAGTCGCCGTGGTTGGTGATGCGCGACACCACTTTAGGTTTCTTGATCTCGAGCTGGTGTTCCCCGATGACAACATGCTGGGCCTCGTCCGGCTCGACCGCGAACTGGCCGGCGATAACGGCGTCGAGGTCGACGAACCGATCGAGGAGGACGTCTCTCCAGAGGCTGTCTGGGAACGCTGGCTTACGTAGGTCGACGCTGGCAAGCCGAATAGACTCTTTGACGTCGAGTGAGTAGGCTTCCACTTGCCGGACGACGCTGAGGTGCTGGGCTGAGTACTGCAACTCTTGGAGGAGTTTGTCGGTTTCGTCCGCCCATGCGACTGATTTGGGGTCGAACCGGCCGCGTTTGGAGGGAGCGGAGTCGTCATCAATCTCGTCACGACCGTGCTTGGCTCCGGAGGATCCACCTCCATTGCCATCGGGTCCGTTGAGCCCATCACCTTCGCGGCCAAGGTTTCCCCCGCCGCGCTCCAGTTGTGCGGCATGGCTGTCGACCTGTACCATGTACGGTTGTAGGACGGTGTCTCCGTCATACGAGAGTTCGAGGTCGGCACAGATAGACTTGGCCTTGGTATCGAGTTGGACCAAGGTCTGGAGCCGCCCGAGTTTACCGTCGAGGTATTCTTGGACGATGGCCTGGAGGGCGGCGGTATGTTCTTCGGAGAAAGTAGACGCCCCATCAGACATAGCGAGTAGATGAGATTTAGATGGAATATAGTATATTCAAGTAGACTGAAAAGTGCAGTACTGGCGAGACAGTGTGAGGTATATAATGAGAAAGGTAAAGAGCGGCGTACCTGGCGAGACAGTGTGAGAGCTGAGGTTGCTAACCGTCTCGCCAGGATTTAAATATGCGATCGGGGCTGAAACGAGTGCCCCTCGGAATTTGACCTGCAACGGCGGGAGGTCAATTGCGTCGCCTGCGGGCGAATGCTGCGTGATAACTCACCCTGGGAGTCTGACCCTTGGACCCTGCGGGGTGGCCAGTCTCCCGCGTCCTACTTTCGACCCTGCGGGGTGAGGACGCGCGGGTGAGCGTGCGGTGCGAAAGGGGTAGCTTTTGGCTTACCATCATGATTAGACTTGAGTAAACAGTAGTTTAAACTCGATTTATCCTTCTTCTTTTTCTTCTCTAAAAAGTCGTCAGTCCGTGTTGAGCGAGAATATGTTGAACATACTCGTGCCAGTGAGCTGCGAGGAGATGAACTTGCCAGTGTCAATTCCCGCCTGCTGGACCTGACGGAGGAGTCCGCCACCCTTCGGTGGCTGGACGCGTCCCATGCTGGAGGTGTTTTTTTTTGGTCGGGGGCTCGAGAACGCTGGATGGGAAACGGATGCAAGCTCGGACGCACTGCCTTGGCACACCATGGAAAAAACCATCAGCGAAGGACCGTGGGATGTAACATATGATACAAGATGAGATGCCATATGGACCGTACCACAGAAAATGACCGAATTGTGCCAGCGTCTGCCAGCGCTATGTAATTCCTCGACATCGGCTCGAGGTAGTCGGACTGGTGATTATATTTGCCAAGCTTGTCTGCAGATCAACTAGTCGGTGTCTGCCAGGCTCAAGGAGACCTATTGAAGGCGCCGGTGAGTTTCCGGGGTCAGCTGGCGACAGGAGCTTTCAGAAAGACAATCTATGGTCCACACCTCCAAGAAAGACCAAGAGCAGAGATTGGCCGGACGTGGAGTGGATGACGGACATGGGCAGTTTCGAGTTCTTTTCTGTTCAGACCATTCGTTGGAGCTCGGGGGTTCGCGACACGGCAACTGACGGTACAGGGATATCGTAAACAAGAGTGCCGCGGAGAGACTGGGGTCTTCCGGCGCCGCAGCAGTCGTAGTCACAAGGCCTTCTTGAACTTTGGAAGAATTTGTTAGTTATCTATCTTCCGTGATAGACGCAAAGGACCCACCCAACCAGCCTTCAGTCTATTCAAGGATCCAGATGGTGACATTACCGAACATCGGAGTGTGCCTTTGAACTTGTGCAAGTGGTGGTGGATCGAGTTCAAGAGGGATTGATGGCAACGAAATCAGTTCTTGATGCGCCGCTTCCGAATTTTCGATTTGACTCCTCCTTTGTTCCCTGGCCGTCCTCTATTCCACACCTGGCCCTCAGATGACATCAAAATTCGAGTCTTGATGCTTCTCCTCCACCCGTCTCAAAGGATCCTCCTTCCTACCGAGTCGACATTGCGTCCCACGAACCAATCGCTCATTGCTAATGCCAGCTTCCTGAGCGCTTCAATTAATTCGGAGACACCGCGGAGACTTGTTGCTATTTCTGTGTCATCAAACCTGTCGATGTCGCCATGTCCCGACCCGCGCCACGACCTACCGAATACTGCAATCATCCTCTCAAGATCCGTCACGACAGCTGGCCTGGACACTCTCCACTATTCTGAGACATGCGAAAGTACAAGGACTTTGGAGCGTCTGGGCCGTAATCGAAGTCGAAGACGACGGGCGTTGCAACAAAGGGCCTTGTTCCGTAGAGGGAGTTGTCGACCCGGGGAAGAAAACATTCCGATGACGACGCTGTGGGCGGCCAACAAACGATGAACAAGGCAACTCGGAACCCCACCTCTCTTCCTCCTCGGAAGACTCCTCCATTTCGACCGGATGCAGCGAACAAGTGCCCACATACTCCATCTTTAGCCGAAAGACCGCGTGGACTTGGCGATATGCCGAGTGCAGTGCGGGAGACTTTCTCATGATTGACGCTGTGCCGAGGGTTTCCAGTCAGAAGATTTATTCCGCTCGATGGAGCCTCGACCAACGACGTGAGTGGACTTGGGACGCCACAGAAGGATGGCTCATCGGCGGTGCTACAGCATACAGGCACGATCCGACGTGGACCGGGGTTGGCGCGAGTAGTCGGTGATCTTTGGGTTGGAAGATGTCGGAGGAGATGAATGGTGGATTCGAAGGCCGTCTTCACCGAGAGCTTCCTGCGACGCCATTTTACCGTCTCTTCTCAACCAAAGAGGGACCAGATCCGAGGCAAAATGGGACCCTGGTGGGCTGATTCGCAGGCGGTCTTGGAGGGCGTGGTCACTTTGGAGTACTTCTGCTTCTTGAAGAGATAATTTATAGCATGGCATCAGAGTGCGCAACCTCAGGGTCTGACAGCAGCTGGACAGTTCCCAGGCAGAAGAACCCAAAGCAGGGATTCATAAGCGGTGGCCCTTCGATTTGCCTTCTTTGGCTCCCTCCTCGTCCTTCCCCCGTCCCGCCGCTGCACAACACCGCCGTCGTCATGGTCAACTGGACATCCAAGGACGAGATCGCCCATGATGGTGGTGAGCTCTTTCGGCTCATTACGACAGACGGCGCGCTAATCACCCAATTATGTAGCCGCATTCAATAGATTTATGCACGTCCTCTTGGGCCTCTACATGTACGCGTCTTCGCGTCTCTCGCGTGCCATTTTGCTCAGTCCGAGTTGCAGCTGGGAATGGTTCACTTCCCTGTCCTTCGATTGGGACTTTTTGTCCGGAAAGCGCGTCTTCCGTTGGCCCATGGTATGCACGACGCGTTTCTGCCCCATTCTCGCACCTGAGGCCTTTCAGATATTCTATTTCTTAAACCGCTATTGTCTGCTATTCGCGTTGATTGGAATGTGAGTCGTCGCGTTCTGCCAGTCGAGGGATCTGACGCGATTGACATCTACAGCGCCATCGCCCTGAACGTCACCACGTATGTCGTCCTCGACGTGTCCTTTCTTGACAACTCAACTGGCCCACCAGCGAGATCGACTGTCAGAGCTTGTATCTCTTTAACCAGTGTTTTGGAAACGCTGCCATCGGTGCGTCCGTCAACAACCCCTTTCGTCGCGTAGCTCACCTGCTGTAGGTCTGGCGAGTATCAATCTTTCGTTACGAACGTCAGTGTCGCCTCCACGCACCCTACCATCCCGTTCCTGACTTTTCCACTCCAGTATCGCCGTCTGGAACCAGAATTGGTACATCTGGGTGCCTCTCTGCGGCATCATCCTCGGACACTGGGCCTTGCTTCTCCACGGTGCGCATACTGCTCCCTATTAGTTTTCGCCCTCTCATCTTCTTTAGGTGTCCTTCTCACCGCCCGATGGGATCCCGTACTAGGCTGCACCATCACCTCGACCAACAACCACATCCTTGCCGCGAGCTTCATCTACGGCATGTCACTGGACTTTACGGTACTCTGCCTCACGGCGTGGAAGCTCCTCTTCCCCACCGGCGGCAGGTCGCGCCTTGTGAGCCTCATCTTCAATGACGGCTTGGTGTACTTTGTTATCGCGTAAGTCGTCTTCTTCGCGAGAAGCCAAGCTCATTTTGACGCGCCCGCGTAATAGATTCCTGTCCAGCTTGCTCGCGACGGTGTGTTTTGGCTTTCCGCTTCGTTCTGGGCGAGGCTCATTTGCTTCGCAGATCTTCATGCTCTTGAATCTCAACCCTGTCATGTCGATAATCGCCAACGTTCCAGCGGCGGTCTCCTCCACCGTGCGTCTTTTCCTCCTTCCTATCGTCTTGACTCACCAGATCTACAGATTGTAGCCTGCCGCGCTGTCCGCCGGCTGACCAAGTACAACGGCTCCCCTGGTGCGCAGATGTTTGGTGGGACGACCACCGCGGGCTCGACGCTGGCGTTCCGCAACACGAGCCAGGCGACGACGACGCGGCCAAAGGTTGTGACGAACACCAGCAAGACGTCCGAGGGAGTGCATGTACAGGTGCGTTATGCCTCTTTTTATGTATCCGCGTCGAGTCATCTAACCTGCTCGCAGATGGAGACGTTTGAGAGCCCATCGGAGCGCTCGTTCTTGGAATACGACGCTGTCGGCAAGATTACGCGCTCTGCAGAGCCGCTCGATCCTGAGTCCCAAATCATCTCGGACGAGTTTAAGCGCCCGCCTTATTAGACTCGCGTCGAGTCTCTTGTACACTACCCGCGACCCCTCCGGATTCTCCTCCCAGTATACCGTGCCACCTCCCGCCCCAGCCAGCAGCACTTGTGACATTACTTGTTGTACACCCACGGAGCATCCATACATCCGAAATTCGTTCGCCTTCTTCTTGGCCCACCCGATCTTTTCACACCATTCCTTCTCCCGTCTCTGGCAACCCGCACCTCTTTTCGTGATCGATACCTACATACAGAGTCCGGACCGTGGAAGACGATACATAGCACTCAAAAGTAACAGAAGAAGAAGTAAAGTTGTTTTGTACGATATGTAATGTAATAGCAAAGAATACACCAGAATAGAGTCAGGAACGTAAATTGAAAGAAGGTGGATGGATGGATTCCCGCTGTCACCTTACTCTTTTCATCAATGTGGCGGCCCAATTACGGGCTTGAAGCGGGCACCTCCCGCTCGCCGGATACAATGCCGTCTGTCGTGTATACTTGACAACAAGCTATGCGCTGAGCGCGGGGCAAAAGTCAGCGCCGCGAGAGGTGGAAGGCTGGGAATCAGACCATGTGGGTTTTGGACTTCTCCTTCTCAGCTACAGGTCCACAGTCAGATGAGGATTGATATGTCATATGATATGTCGGAATTATCCGCCCGTGGAGATCGTGTGAAGCAGGTTCAACGTTCAACGTCCAACGTTCGACGTTGAGTGGGCGCCAACCTTTGAGACTCAGAACTCAGTTAATTTTGCGCGAGAATTCGGCGTCCTCGGGCTCATATCGATAATCTGTGTGAAATCAACGTGGAATGCGGTTTATCGGCACGCGTCGTGGGATGGCACGGTGGGAGGACGCGGTCACGTGGGGGGTGGGGTGGGGTTAAAGCGGTGATTTGAGATATTTCGGCGGTCAGTGGATGTCACGGTCGAGTTGGGTCCAGGCGCTGTCTAGTTCTTGGTCTAGAGTGAACGTCAACTTGCGAAAGAGTTGTAATCTTGCAGTTGAACCAAAGTTGAACCAGAATTGGGATGACTAAGTACTGCTGGGATCAGCATCAATGACGCACAAGTAAACAAATCACTGGTTTCTTTTCGACCACGGTAATTCTTTTGTGGGTCCACATAACGACTCATAAGGCCGAGTTCCACACAATGCCCTGGCAAAAACCCCGCTTGCTGCCTGACCAACGCCATGACCGATTGGCACTCGCAAGACGAGGTTAACAAGGATGGTGGTGAGTCTTTGCCTCAACCGAGGTCCGAGAAGATCTACGGCTGATTACTCTTTAGCTGCATTCAACAGACTCATACACGTCCTATTGGGTCTTTATCTGTAGCATTTTCACACCTTTCGTGCTCTTCTCGCTTATTTGAAGGCTACAGTTGGGAATGGTGCACCTCCCTGGAATTCGATTGGGACTTTGTGTCAGGAAAACGAGTCTTCCGCTGGCCCATGGTATATGTTATTTGCCGATCGCCTCAACTTTTGCTTCCTTGTGCCTCAGATTTTCTATTTTCTGAATCGCTATTGCCTGTTGTTCGCCTTGGTCGGCATGTAAGTGGTAGTGCTCTCCAGCAGACGAAAACGCCGACACGGGCGCTCCCAGTACCATTGCTCTGAATGTTACCAGCCAAATTGATTGTCAAAGCCTGTACGCCTTTAACCAGACTTTTGGAAACGCGTCGATTGGTATGCTGCGTCCTCTGGGCTCAATTTTCAAGGAGCTCCCCTGTTCTCACAGGTCTGGCTTCCATCAACCTCGCATTACGAACGTCAGCACCGAGTCCCTCTTCTTCTGCGCTAGTATCTCAAAATTTTCCCTAGCATCGCCGTATGGAACCGACGAAGGTCCATCTGGCTGCCTCTGCTCGCTATGATCCTGGGTCACTGGGCTTTATTGCTTCGAGGTCAGTGGCCTCCGTCCACCCTCCATAGCCGACCTCATCGCTCGAACTCAGGTATAAAACTCAAGGCAGAATGGGACCCACTGCAGGGCTGCATCATCACCTCCACGAACAGTCGCTTCCTTGCCGCGATCTTCATCTACAGCATGATCTTGGACTTGACGGTCCTATGCCTTATGGCTTACAAACTCAACTCGTTTCCCACCGGAGGCGAGTCGAAGCTTGTTAGTCTCATCTTCAAGGATGGCCTGGTGTATTTTGTAATTGCGTGAGTTTTCGCCCGTCTTTGGTCTTTCGCCGCTCTCATCTGCGTGTAAAACAGATTCCTGTCGAATCTCCTAGCAACGGTGCGTCGACTCCCGGAATTCTTCTTCCTACCTTGATACGCCGTCGCAGATATTCATGCTCCTGGCACTGAACCCAGTGATGTCGATCATAGCAGACGTCCCGGCGGCGATATCTTCCACTGTTGGTTTGTCCTTTATACTGCCCGGCATGGCTGACGGACAGAGAAACAGATCGTAGCATGCCGCGTCGTCCGTCGACTCTCGAATTACGACCGTTCATTCGATGAAATCATTGTTCATTGAACGACCTTTCGCTATACGCAGGCACCTGTATGACGTCTTTCGCACAAAATTTCAAGCCCTTGTAGCCGTTCGAGTTGTTCGACAGCGAACGAAGAAATTGCTATTTGCTCTGATCGCCGCCTTCAAGCTTCAAGATCAATCTTCTCCATCTGTGTGAGCTTCGACTCCCACTGTTGTTCCCGAACGGGAACAAAAGCAACACAGGGTCGACCACCTGTGTTGAGGGAACTGTGGGCGCACCCTCTTCGAATTCCTTGACGCGCACCATGCGGTTCAAGAGTCAAGACTGACCGGAACCACGACTCAAAAATGATGGTGATGTTCATGGGTAATACTTCGTCAGGTACGGGTAACGGGATACTGACCCCTCGGGAAAAAACTAAACAAGCTGCGGACACAGCGGCAAATTCCCACCTTTGCCGTCCACCACAGCCTGTAAAGTGGGCGATATCTTGGCCTCGACGCGTGCACCAGTGTCTTTGAAGACGATCGACCGGATGAGGGTGGATAGGATGATTTTGAGCTCCAGGATTGCTGTGAATCGTCAACTTCAAGGTTTCCTTTCATCCAATATTCCAGTGGGAATACTCACCCAACCGCCAACCGATACAATTCCTCGGCCCGTCGCAGAACGTCAATATCCCACTCCACCCATGGGGAAGCGTCGCAGGGTCAGCACGATGTCCGTCGAGCCACCGAGTGGGGTCGAAAACGTCCGCTGCAGGACCCCACACGCTCGGGTTGGTGTTGATCGTTTTGAACGGGATGCAGAATACCTGGCCTTTGCATACACGAAACGTACTCCCAATTCCCGCGATGGGGGTTGCGAGCGGGATGACGTCGTCTTGCAAGGCGACGCGCTCGGTTTGTGGGGCGGCTGGGTAGAGGCGGAGTCTATGAAAATAATCAGTTGTGAATACAATTTCTTTGCTCGCCTACCCTTCCTTTACCACCGCGTCCAGGAACTCGAGTTTCTGGATATCGTCGTAAGATAGATCAACTCCGTAAGAGAGGATCTCTGCACGTAGCCGATCCTGAAAGAGGGTCAACGTCAGTCGATATGAGCCCGTATTTATTCACCTGAATCGCTGGCTGTCGGGCGAGCTCCCATAATGTGAAGGTGAGTGTGCTCGCGGTCGTTTCGTGACCCGCCATCCTACCTTGAGAGTCAGCCACCTCGAGTTGTGCAAAAACAGATTCAGTACGAACGTAAAAGTCACGATCTAAAGTTCCAAAACCTTCAGCCCGTTCAACGAGAAACGAAATAAAAGTACTCACATTGTCGAGGATCTGGTCGTCAGAGAGGGACGGCGCGCCGGTCTCCACCCTTCTCGCGCGAAGTAAAATGCTGACAATATCCTTGCCTTGAGCTTTCCCTGCACCGAGGTCGAGAATCCTGCGTCCCAGCCTCCGAACGATCATCTTCGTGACTCCCTGGCGCTGCATAGCCGGCAGCGGGGCTCGCGCGATTGTAGGGCATGCACGGATTACCAGTGGAGCGAGGAAGGCAAGCGGTTGGAGGCCCGTGTTGACGAAGATCTCCCAGGAAGTGCGGATTTGTGCGGCGTCAGAGTGGTCGTCATTGGCAAGGCGCGTGGATTGAGCAGAGAATGAGTGCGAGAGTCCGACTATGCCTATGATATCGAGACTCATGCGCTGTCAACTGAGTTTTCAATGCAGAAGAGGATTTACTCACGTGCAGGCGCTAATGTATGGAACAAGGTTTAGATTTGAACGCGAACCGTCTAGAACTAGGTTGGTGAGCCTTGTTTCGAGACGCTCCGCGCATTCGTAAATGGCAGGCATCATTTCCCTGACGGCCTCTGGTCTAGGGTCTCGTGAATCGAATTTCAATTGCCACGAGAAAGTACATACGAAAACGCGGGGCTCAGCATCCTTCGCTGAAGATGCCAGTCTTCGCCCTCGGCCCAAACTAAACCCTCTCCGAGCATGTTCTTGATCGGAGGACGAAATGCAGGGGATTTGACATAAAGGTCGCTGTTGGCAAATATATGCTGAACAGCTGCGTGGTCGGTCGCGATCACCTGAATTACGGTTAGCTTTGGATGAGCCTCGAAACTTGGGCTGACAATATCTGGATGGAATAACGCTGCTTTGATCTTGAACATGTCTCCGAAGGATCGTGCCCAGACGGAATACATCTGCGTCGCAGCATGCTGGAACACTAGGAGCTCATGCCCCCACATCCAGCTCGCGATATTTGAAGACTAAATTCCTTGTCAATACGTGGTCTGTACAGCTTCATTGGACGTACCGGACCAGGTAGCGCTTGAACGTCGCTCTTAGCTCGGGATTTATTCAGTACAATACGCGTCGTCAGCCCCAAGATTGCCAGAAAGCCGACAGTTAAAACCAGGGAGTTATCCATGGGGCTGAAGGAAGGAGCAATGTTTGTGGGCGCCTCGAAGATGAGAACACATGGATGGGACCCAAATATACTCACGCTGCATATCGCCGCGCAGCGTGTTCTACCGACAGCTGGCAGACTGCTCCAGACCGAGTGAGAACTGCATGACGCGTCGCAGCGCCAATAGCTGCCCGACACTGCCACGAGCAGATGGAGGTTCAGGACAAGAGACGGAGTGATGCGCCGACGGATCAAACGCGTCGCGACGCGTCAACTCCGTAATTCGGGCCAAGACATCATGCATTATGCATCAGCGCTCGTTCAACGTTCAACCCACTCATTCAACCAGTGAGGGTAGCACCTTGTTTAGGATACCTATCTGCATCGCGATGCTTGCCAGGCGACTTGAATCTTGATCATTGGCAGTGGGACCCTGGTTCCCGACGATGTTAATTTGGAGTTCGGATTCCCTGATGGTGGACTCCCGGACTCTAAGGTGGGACTCGCTCGGCCTCGGAGAGGGTCCCCGGTCTGATGCTTCCGGATGGAAATCTGTGCACCCAATCGCAATAATATCTTGAAAACACCGACTCGACATGCTGTTTGCCGCCACGGGGTGACGAGCGCGCCCGACGGTCAGTGGAGAAGCACGTTGATTGTAAATGGTGGTTGAATAGGGCGCCGAAATGCCGGTGATATATCAACTATGGGCCGGTCGAGTGTTCGGTAATAGGTACGTATAGCCGCAGGGTAAGGATAAGTACGGTGCTAATCTGTATCGTTATCGGACGTCCCTGTGGCAAGGCCGATCTTCGAACAGCGTAGGAACTCGACGGCAGATTGGTGTCTTTCTATAAGAGCCCTCTAGAACTTTGCCGGGCCTCCACCATCCCCAGTAACAGCAAATGGCGACCAAGAAAGTTGAGACCTTCGACCTGCAGCTGGTTACCTACAGCACGCCCCTCCCAGTTGATGTGGTCATTGCACGTCTCGACGCCGAGGTTGTCAAGGACAAATGCCCCGGGAAGGAGTTTGGAGCCGGCGAGGGCTTCAAGACGAAGGAGGAGGTTGAGGCTGCCCTCACCGCTGGAATCGGCCCGAGTGGCTTGATGTACGTCTTCCACTTCCGTCCTCCTTCACCACTGATTGAATATGCACAGATACTTCACCGAGTTCGACCACGGCAAATGGCTCCCGTTCTACCAAGACCCCCCTTTCTCGAAGCCCGCCCGGAGGGTCCTCTTCTACCACATCGGCAACCCCATCATTGCCGAGACCATGATCCGCCACGACATCCGTGCCTCCCACAACCTCCCCCCTCGCGTTCTCATCGTCGAGCGGGAGGATGGTTCGGGCACCGACGTTCACTTCCACCTTCCATCTTCGGTCATCTACTTGAACAGGCCTCACACGGAGATGAAGGCTGCTACTGACAGGCTGGACCGCATATTCGAGGGCATTGGGGAGAGAATCACGGCTGTTTGATTTACACCACATATGTAACTTGTAGAAAACAATGTTGGCTGATCTGAATCTCGGCTTGGATCACTCCTGGAATCGTATTTCCCCGCCGCCGAGCTTGGATACCAAGCGGCGACTTGAGCAGCAAGTTCGCTACGATCAATGTTGAATTTTCCTTTTCCACGGCCTCTTCTCATTCCACCAGTCAAGCATCCGGCCCCGCGGAGCCGTGGTATGTACGGCAGACCCCAGCGTATCTCATCTTTTCAGTCGCTTGTTCAATTCTAGCCTTGGTGCTTCTCTCAATTCCAACAGTTGGCAAACCTAAAACTCTAAAGAACGCTCATTTCAATTGATTTCGTCTCATCTTTCGTTATAAACTTGTAGAAGCCTCTGATTTCTCAAGGGACCGGGAGATCCCACTGTCGTACGGGCAGAAGCACGGATATACGAATGTCCGATGTTGTCGTTGCCGGAGTGAAGAAATGAGCGTGGCCTGGCATCCCGCAGATGGACCAATTTAGAGACTCGCACACGCCTATCGTTCAATCCATCCATCCATTCGTGTGCGACGGTACCGGTGATCTACAATGTGCGGGTGCGGGGTATCCAGCCTCCGAGTCTCCCATTTTTCCTTCTCTTCTCTTCTCTTCTCTTCAAACAGCACTACCCTTGGCATCCATATCATAGTCGCTGTTCACATCCGTCTGTCGCTTCAGCTCCACCTCAGTGATGCTGTACTCGGTCGGGCTAACAGGCTCCTCCGCCCGCACAAACGTTTCCATCTGGGACGGATAATCGTGAGTTCTGTCGTTCGGATCCCCGAGAGAGGGAGAATGAGAAGAAGCATGCATACCTGTACATGAACCCCGGGCTGCATGTGCTTATTCGCAGTGGTGGTTCCACGGTTGCCGCTGGTTCCCCCGCGGTACCCGCCCGAGCTGAAGCCGCCCGAAGCGGAGCTTGAGGGTTGGCTAGATAGGTGGTCAGCGGTGTTCTATCGTATTCCAGTTTTCCAAACACTTACTACATCTCAGGTCCTTGACTGGTGAAATTCGTAAGCCGGCGCACAGCGCGGGTGGCGACGATCTATAAAAATGAGTCGGCGCCGAAATCCAGAAATAACACGTACGGTAGATGCAATGGCTGCCGGAACGTTGAAGATGACACTCATAATCGGATTGAGGTCCAAGAACATGAATACAGTTGCAATCAAATTGGACAGGAATCTAGAGAAGAGGATGTGAATGAATAAAGGAAGATTCAGAAACCACTCACGCAACAAAGAAAAAGACGAGTCCATCTTTGAATATCATCTTGGTAAGCCCGCTCGCACCGCGTCGACTGCCGAGCTTGTACAAGTTGAGAAGGAACACGATCAGGTCAAAGCACATGGAATAGGTGAAAGTCGCGGCCAATATCTTGTTATTCGTGCTGACAATCTGGCAAGTGTTGGCGTCGGCAACCCATGCCGCCTTCAAGAGGACACCTTGAAGAATCAGACTCCAGTGTCCGAGAATAATCACAGTCAACAGGATCTTGATCCACATAGCTTGGGACCTGAACATGGATATCAGAACGTTCCAATCTAAAATAGGTGTCCAATACCAGATAGCGATTGTCCGGAGTGATAGGTTTATGCTCGCGAGACCAAGGGCAGCGTCACCCGCAAACTGATTGAACGTGTAGACCGCTTGGCAGTTTATCTCCCTGAGGAATCGGTCAGCCATACGTTCATTTCATTGGTACGAGCAGCGTACGTTGTGGCGTCGAGAGCGACCAATCTGGTTGCAAGTATGAGCATGAACGCAGGGCATGAAAGATCACTTACATTCCAACCATGGCCCCAAGGAGGAGATATCTATTCGCGAAATAGAATATCTGCAGCGATATAGTCAACACTCTGAAGCGCACAATTGGTAGAGTGAGAACGCACCAAAGGCCACGCGAACCTCTTCCGCCCAGTGAGAACCTCCCAATCGAACGGCAGGGAGATGAACCACTCCCATCTGAGTCTAATGAGCCGATGCTCTTCGAGGTCGAGTCGGACGAGGATGCGTACGCGTAGAGGGCAGCACAACTGTGCATGAACTTGACAAAGACGCCCTCGTCGACGCCCAGTTCTGCAAGAGATCCCCAGTTGGGCATGGTGGTTGAGAGGCGGAAGGGGGAGAGGAGGGTGCGGGTGACTACGCAGAGAAGGCATTTTAATAGTAAAAAGGTCGCCGTGCTTGAGCGCAGGAAGCGTGTACAAGGTATATGGAGATACCAGTCCTAGATCCAGAATGAGAATCGCGCGTTCCGATTTAGTAAGTGGAGAGGCTGTAACGTCAGGGCGCCCAAAGAGATGCACGCGGCGGACCGAATGTTGCTGCGAATCAGAAAGTGGTGTATCTTTGAGACAGTATCCAGAGAATCGACCGGCGAAAAATGAGAACCATGCGAGCTTTCGGACAAGTTGGCAACACGTCCATTCCATGCTTTGCGACGGATAATGGGCGGGATGAAGGGTAAAGGTAAAGGACAGCGGGTATGATTCTTTGTGAAGAGCCAGCCTGGCAAAGATTTGCGGAGGAATGCTAAAATTGTGACCGTCGAGGACAACGTCCGAAGCGGATCAGGTTCTGATTTCTCCGCCAAAACAGGTTGCTTACATTCCCTCCTCCTTCCCATCCACTCTCACGATTGGCAATTGCATCTTTCACCCTGCCACAAAGATCCCGGCCGTGTTGACCAAGTCCTAAGCTCCCCTGTCTTAGCCCAATGCTGCACGTGCCACGCGGCCCACTGTGCTGGCGGCAGTGCCCACTGCAGCAGGCCGATCGCCCAAAACATTCAGCCAAAATATTGGTGGACACCCAATGTACTGTTCTGAATGGAATTTTTGACAGCATCATCGCCGGAAGGGGACTTTGGCAACCAACTTAAAAGCTTGCGAGTTCTTCTCTGGAGTATCTGTCCAATCCCAGTTCCATCAGAATCCAAGGCACGAGCTACCAGTCCGTTTTGCTCTCTTATCCTCCGCGTCGAACGCATCTATCTGCTCCATCGTACCATGAATCACTCTGCTCTGGGCCTCCTTGCTGTCTTCGCTCTGATTGCACGCGCTGCTTTCAGCAAATTTCGAGTCCGTGATGACGTTCCTCGCCTGCCTGGTCCAGTGCGTTTTGACTTTTTACTTTTGCCGGTACTGGTAACATTTTACTGCAGTCTTCGACTATTGCCAGCTGGATTTGGGGTCATGAACTTCTCGTCTTCCAGCATGCTGCGACGCAAATGTACTCTATCTGGGCACGGTCCTTCGGAGGCTTGTTCAGGATCAAAGCTGCTTTATTTCACCCTGATATAGTTCGTTGGACCCTTCTGCGCAGTAAAAATCGACTAAAGAGAACGCAGATAGTCGCCACCGACCACGCTGCGGTGCAGCATATATTCGCCAAGAGTGACGTTTATGTCAAGTCCCCGGCGTTTCGCCCTCCGATCAAGAATCTGCTTGGAGAAGGTCTAGTTTGGGCAGAGGGCCAAGACTGGTACCATCAGCGCAAGATGCTGAGTCCGGCCTTCTCTGCCGATTCTATCAAGGAGATGACCCCTGCTATTCACGAATGCGCCGAGCGCCTGGAAACACGACTAACCAACCTCCTCCTTCTCGACATTTCTCGCTCAAAGAACGGAACCAATCTCAACATTGTTCAATACATCAGCGCCTGTACGTGAGTATAACATACCGTCCTGCCGCCAACGATCTAACACCAAACGAGTCTTGATATCATAGGCATCGTCGGTCTATCGCACTCATTCGCCGCCCAATCTGCCCGCCCCGGCGATATGCACTCCGACGCCGCCCAAATCTGCGCATCCTGGGACAGCCATGTAAACACCGGCCTCAAACCGCTCGCCTTCCTCGCTCCACTGGTAGTGCGCGCCATACCCGCAGTGGCACGGGTCCCACTTCCTCTTATGCAGAGTCAGGGTGTCGTGAAGACGATCGTAAGGCGGATTGGGCGCAAGATTCTTGAACGCGAGGCCCAGAAGGAGGATTCAGACCACGCCCCGGCCAAGGACATTCTCAGTATCTTGCTCCGGGCGAGAAGGGCTGGTAAAGATGAATCTTTGCTCTCGGATGAGCAGATTCTCAATAATGTCTGTATTTTTCCTCCGCTCCATTGATTTACTTAACCCCGCCGTTAGATATCCACCTTCACGTCCGTTCATTGCCTCTTCGAGGAGCCTGGTTCTGACTCGATCTTAAGGATGGTCGGACATGAAACGACTGCAGGCAGTCTTGCATTTACTTTATGGGAGTTGGCGAGAAATCCTGCTATTCAGGTAAATCCCAACGCCGGTGAAATTAACCGTAGTAACCCACCCCAGGACCGGCTGCGCGAAGAGATACTTTCGTGCGGACGTGACTTGTCCCATGACGATATTCAGAAACTCGAGTTCCTGGACGCTATAGTTAAAGAAGGGTAAGACAACTTGATCCGAGACGACGACGTGATTCAACCTGCTTAGACTTCGTCTCCACCCGGCGTCGCCCCAGACCGAGCGTATCGCTCTCCAAGACGACATCGTCCCACTATCGTCTTCAATCGCGGGGATCGGTGATACTTTCCGACTAAGGAAGGGACAAGTCATCCACATACCATTTCGAACCATGAACACCAACGCCGAAGTCTGGGGCCCTTCAGCAGACGTATTCGATCCGACGCGGTGGCTCCAAGCGCGCCGGGATCCGGCATCTCTGCCCCATGGGTGGAGCGGGATCCTAACATTCTGTGACGGACCGAGGAATTGTTTGGGTTGGCGGCTCGCCGTGCTCGAGTTCAAAATTATTTTGGCGACCCTGGTTCGGTCGATCGTGTTTTCTGAAACTGGGGTACGCGTCGAGGCGAAGATATCGCCGACGTTGCAAGCGGTGGTGCATGGAAAGGCCGGTGTGCTGCCTCTCTACCTGCGGCTCGTTTAGTGCTTGCTGTCTTGTTGTATCCTTATTCGACTTTCCACAGTTGTAGCCGACCCTACTTGCCTTTTAATTGCCAATTATGAAGAAAGAGAAATCTCGTAAATCTCCGCGTACTTACCTTTCTCGCTGGCGGCTTCTGGTTCATTCGTGGTGAAATCGTCAGTCGTTCAGATTTGTGTGGGGTTCAAAAAGGTGCGCCGACAACCCGACAGTTGATCATACAAGGCCGGCCGACTCGGACCCTGTATTGTTAAGACGGCCAAGAACCCTTTACAATGACAACTTCAAGTTCAGGTGACTGTTGGTGGCAAGAGGAGAACCCAAGGCGAGACACGTGACTCCTTGTTTGTTTGTCTCATCTGATGGATTTACGTACACTCTCTTGCTCACAACCACCATGGCAGACGCGAAAGGGAAAGGGAAAGCGCGCGAAGAACCTGTACCAGACTCACCAGACAATCCCCATCTCATTCGAATTTCAAATCACGGTAAAATCACCGTTTGGGTCGCGCATGCCCTTGATTTTCTCGATGTTTGTTGCAAATCCATTGTGCGACGGATTTTTGCTGAAAACTGGTTCCTAGAAACACGAGGATATCCCGATTGTACTGCACACCCTGCCAGCCCCCTCCAAATCAGATCTGCCCTCAGAAAATCCCGATGCCGCGCCGACGAAACCCGCCAACCCACCTTCATTCGCGCACACCGCGTCGACCGTACCCCGACTGATATCCGTGGTCGAGATAATCAAGCGGGAATACGTGAAAAAGCTGGATCTGGAACACTCGAGCATCCTAACGGGATTGCATCAATACAACGAAATCGGGACGCTCGAGGAGCTTGGTCTTGTCGCCCCCGTCGCGGATGATCAGCAGGACGCGGAAACCCGACGATCTCAAGAAATTATGGCTGCATTGCAAGGAAAATCACAGCAAGTGTCGTGCCACCCGTGTGTTCCACCTTGAACTCATATCGCGCTTCTAGTGTGAAAACCAAACAAACCCCGTTCATGAAAATCACTCTGAGTCGGACGAAGCTGACGGACCTCGATGGTGCCACGTAAGTTGGGTCCGAATACCTCTGGTCGTACTCACGATCCTGGCAGATACCAGGCTCCCTTGATGAGAAAGATTTCGAAATCGGCGAAACAACGCGCGAGACGGAGGGAGAAGAAGACTGGCGAGGCGATGGATGTCGAGGAGGTACCTGCCTAGTAAGTTCTGTCGTCTCGCTTGAAGTAATATCCTCAATTCGTAGGATAACATTACTGCTACTAGAAACGTCGATATCATTCCGATGTCACGAGAATGGGACGGCTCCTTTGAGATAGCATACTCAATTCCACGGTTCGACTGATTTTAGGTCGGTCGCTCCTGCCTTTTTCAACGTTTCAACCAGGCTTTGTGGCGAGAAGTCAGAAACCTGTCTCAAGGCAGTGCATGACACTGACACTTTGAATGTCACGCTGGCGAACGAGCTCTGCCGGATTCACCACCATGGACCACGCAAGGGACTCGGAGTCGGACGATGATGAACTCGACCCACTGAAGCCGCCTAATGACTCTGCCCGTCGTGAGGTTGATGGCCTCGACCCCTCAGGCTGGCGGACGAGGACCGCCGGATTCACCACCATGGACCACGCAAGGGAACTTGGCCCACCCCATACCCTGATCCGATTAACCTCAGGTCGCTTAATGACGCTCCCCAGGGCCGTCGCAGGGCTAGTGGCCTCAACCTAGAGATACGTCAAGCTGGTATGGGCACGGGGAAACTTCTCTCAAAGCTCAGGAGTACGTCCAGTCCACTTTCTCGAGGCTGATACGGACCGACGACTCGGCAGAAAAGAGGCATAAAAAGAACGACGATGGTGCAGTCACCACCGGTGCCACTACAGCGTCCGCTTCTACGGCCGCCTCCTCTGAGAACAAGGTTTCGGCGGCGGCAACGGGCATCCCACCCTCGCCCTCCGCGCCGAACCCAGCGCCTCTACCCAGGACGAACTCGTCCACTAGGTCCTCGACGGTGGACGACGCTGACACCTCACTCTCACCCACAGAAGAGCTGTTACCCGGACCAGAAAATTCGAAGGGCCTTGTGGACGAAGGTTAAACTTTGGAGGCCCAGAGTAGTTAGGCCCTCGGATATGCATTGTATGATACATAGGTCGACAAGCTGTACTTGGACTGCTGCGTGAGCGTCGTTCTTTTGATGGACCACGTTTTCAGTGACATCTCGAGGCAGTGTTGCATCCGAATTTGCATCCTCTTCACATTCCAGCGTTTTTCAAGCCCACGACAAAGCCACAAAGCCACCTATTTCTCCATGGGAAAAGTCTTCCAATCCCTTGGCGGACTCAACGGTGGAGTCCGGCAGGCCGGAATTGACGCCGGCAAATTCCTCTCAAAGCTCGTTGGTACGAGTATGTTTAGCATCGTCGCTCAAACACGGAACTGATGACTTTCCAGAGAATAAGAAGAAGAAGAAGAAGGGTATTAACAAAAAGAGTGTTGGAGATGAGGCGGCTGGCACGAGCGCGACTGCAGCTACCTCGGCGGTCACCCCCGCCCTCGATCCAACTGTACAAGCAAAAATCGTGGAGGGTCCTTGAGGCTCGAAGGGAAGGCTACATAGACTCACGGATCGAGCACGAACACCCTTTTCAACATTCCTTACAATGGCTGTATCCGCTGGACTTCTGTGGCGTCTTGAATCCGTTTATTCTGTGCTCTTTCTCCCGTCAGAATCTATGTACGGGTGACTGATAGATTGGCGCGCACTGTTCTGGAGACGTCTCAAGGCAGTGCATCCCAACTTGCACATCTTTCTTCCCGCTTTCTTCTCAAGCCCGGGCCCCGGGACACAAGAAACATCTACTCCTCGAGCATGAGACAGGTACCACACGCAGAGCGTAGCGCACTCAATCGTCAGGTCCGGCAGGTTGGAATTGACACCGGGAGGTTCATCTCGAGGATCACGAGTACGTTCAAACGCAGTTTGCCAGCTCAACCCGAACTGAACTGAACATTTGTCAGGCGAGCAGAAGCGCGGAAACCAAAAGAATGCTGCGGCTAAAGCCGGCGGCTCTGGCACCACTGCCAGTCCCACTTCTGCTTTGCCTGGCAGCGGTGCACAGAAGGCGCCAACACTCAACCCAGCGCCTCCTGTCGAGAAGAACATTCAATCTGTCGTAGCTGGGCCCGACGCCGATAAATTCGGAACAAGGACCGGCGCGCGTCAAAAACGCACACCCATCCGTCCCTTTGTTCATGCTCAGACAAAGAAAAAAACAGGTCGCGCCCCGGTGCTTGCCCGCACTGACCCTGCACACTGATACCCAAGGATAACATCAAAGGATTCGTGATCTAGAGAGGCCTGGTCTTGGGGTAAAAGAGAAGGAGAGTTGTAGATACCTGGGTTCAACGTTCAATCCATATGATCTCTGAGACCACCCTGTTGTCCACTTGCGTGTCCGAATACACATAACGATCTTGACCATGCCTCGAGGCCTGCTCGAGGCATTACCCTCTTATATTCCCCAGCTTGAACTTGAACTTCACCTTCAACTCGGTCGACGTCGACCAAATGGCCAACATCGGAAACGCCGTACACGGTGCTGGATACAGAACGGGCAAGTTTCTCAGAGAGAGACTAGGCGAGAGGCCGTTCCCTTTCCTCCCAAGTGCGTGTTGAAGCGAATTCGTTGTGTCGACGATGACCAAGTGAATACAGAGACTAGAGGGAATAATACCTCCAGAAAGGCGGACGATAAGAAACGTTGGTTGAGGATACTCGGCAAGAGGAAGCCGGGTGGTACGCCAATCGAAAGTTGCCATGTAATAGAATAGATTCATTCCTCTTCGAGCTTGAACCCTTCAATACAACCTGAGATAAATCCAAAAACATAGAATCCCGGCAACGGCAGCGCAGCCCAGAAAACCGCCAACACCACGACGACAAAAATACCCGAAACCTGAGCGCGGGAAGCGATATTTATCCAGGCGAGGAAAGATATCTGGAGGAGGACCGAGAAAGTGCCACACACTGTGGAGAATATACAGTGATACCATGCCATCTGTATGCTGCGTGGTGAGCCGTGCACGATGAGCAGGTCGAGGCCCGTGGCTGGCGTCGAGGAAGCTGACTGCGTGCGAAGAATCTTGGAGCCGTCGGCGTCTGTACGCAAACTCCGATACGCCTCGGGAACTTCGCCGGCGATGTCCAGGAATATCATGCCGGACAGCGCCGCGCCGACGTTCATCGCCAAGCCTCCGTAGCTCACGAGGAGCAAGGCGTGGATGAGTGGTGGTGGGGCGTCTGGGGAAGGGTCTGATGGGATTCCCGATAATAGCTGTGCTTGGACGCCAGCGAAGAGAGTTGCCTGGGCGCTTTCAAAATTGGATGAGAGCCAACCGGTGGGGAAACGCACGAGAACAGCCATTGCTTGGACAGTTGTGATGAAGTTTTGGCGAACATCTTCTACGCAGCGGGGCAGAGTATGTTCCGTCTCAGGACGAACGGGGTCTCTGAGGTCGGCGGTGCTCAATCCTAGTCGTATCATGAAGTAAGTTGATGAAAGATCACTCTTTCAGCACACACCACCACACACACATCGCACAGAACTTAGCTCGCCATGGGAAAGGTCAAGGCAGGAGCGACAACAGCTGGTAGACGAGTCGGCGCTCTACTCCGTGAAGCGCTGGGGAACGGCCGTCCGAAGCCTACGGAGACTCCAGCGGCTTTCAAGGAGAAGGCGACGGGCAGCGAGAAAGAAATGCCGGAGATCCAGGCCGGAGGTGCGCAGCTCAGTTTCCTCGAAAAATAGAGACCAATGCACAAATGCTAGTCACAACGGCCAAGCTCGCCGGGCCAGAGCAGAAGGAGACGCCTGAAGCTAGGGTGTAGATGCTGTAGACATTTGCCTTGAATACTTACGCCAATCCCTCCCATGAGAAGAGCGGAAGAGATTCTTCGAATCCGCCGAAATCATGTCATCAGCGTTTCATCACCCTTGCTTTCAAACCACCATGTCTCTGCGCAGTCTACGGCCATCCAAGTATGTTCTCTCTGAAGAACAAAAGCGGATGTACGCGTCCGAGAAACTAATGAACTTTCGCTGGATAGCCAAAGTCATGGCTACGTACTCTCCATACACCCTTTCCCCCGCAGATTTTGCCCCGGCGGAGGTCCAACAATACATTTCGTCAATAGGTGGGTCCGTGCCACATTCACAAGGCACGGGAACTTACTTGTCTCGCTCGTTCCCAAGGTCAATTCGCCGAGGTAGCGTACAGCGTCATGCCCGTCGAGTTCCTGTTCGAAAACCTCACCACAATGCTCGAACCCACTTTCCCACTGGAAGGCTACGAGTCTTTCCGCGACGCGATCTTTGTCGCGGCCTTTGTTGGCCGGGTAGCTGATGTCCCCGGGTACATCACGTACCGCTCGCAAGCTAAACAGCTTATCGTCGCGTTTACGGGCACGGCGTCTGCGATGCAGGCGTTTTACGATATCCGCGCGTTAAAGCATTCCCATCCGTCCCGGCGCGGCAAGGTACACTCGGGGTTCTGGAAACTCTACAAAGGGATCAAGGCGTTTGCGCTTGAGGGAATTCGGAAAGGGCTGGCGCAGCACGATGTACAAGAATTGGTCATTACTGGACACAGGTAATTTTCCTTCGGGTGTTCTGGAACTGGGGTTGAATATTTTCAGTATGGGTGGTGCAGTTTCTCAGCTGCTTCTCCTGGATATTCTGCGGGACGAGAATCTCGTGCCTGTCGGTTCCCTGCCCATTAAACTCGTCGTTTTTGGCGCCCCGCGCTCAGGAACTAAAGGCCTGGTTAAATATTGGGGCGAACTCGTCGACAAACGGCGAGAAAAATGCGGGGAGGATTCGATCATCGAGTACTCTGTCAAGACGTACAACGACGGTCCGTGTTCAACTTTTTTTTCTCCAAATTTCTTCAAGATCTGATTCTATTTCATTAGGCGTACCTGCCCTACCCCCACGTTATTTCGGCTACCGCCACTACGTGCAAACACCCTTTTACTTTCTGCACGGCAACCTCTATCGAATACCGCCTTCGGAAAGCGAGTACACCTCCTTTCACGTCTCCTCCGACGAGAGCAAGGATCCGGAAAAGCTCGTATCTCTTCCAATCCACCCGCGAGGCGGACACAATTATTACAACGGGCGCGACATGGAGAAGCTCCTGCGCCGCGCTAACTGGGTTGACCGGGCGATCAAGAAGGGGGGTGATTGGAAGGAGGGATATCGTGTGAGGTTTGAAAAGTATAACAACCACAAGTAGGGCTCTGGGTAATTTTTTCTCGTTTCCATGCTCGCTCGAAGATTCAAGACATGAGTCTGCTGCTTCCTGCAAAGGCACATGCTTCCGTGCTTGACCGATAGCAAGTATTCTCGGGATCTATCCTCTCCTCTCCTTTTTGGTCATGCACGACGGCATCGCAAACACTGACAGTTTTGTGGCACGAGGGGCAGGTTTCTGGACCCGTTGCAATTTTCTCCTAGTTTACGTCTTTCATCGGCTCCATGGCTCGTCTTCTACGCTCTAGTTCTACAGGTGCAATCCCACAATTGAACATTTTTGATGTCATAATCCTCGGCTCCTATTCTGAATCGCGGCGGACACCCATGATCCCTACACCCTGGGGTCCGTTCCTACGCCCATGGCGTCCTCCCCACTCCCCGGCCTAGCACCCGGAATCCACTCCCGCACCCTCCGAATCAATGACCTCGATATGCACTTGCTCGAGGCTGCCCCACCCGGCAATCCCGATGCTCCGCTAGTCGTTCTGCTGCACGGATTCCCTGAGCTCGCATAGTGCGTTGCGTTCCCTCACCTCGCTGGAAATGTCATCAACCTTGAGCGCAGCTCGTGGCGAAAAGTGATACCTCGTCTCGTCGAAGCAGGCTACCATGTTGTCGCTCCCGACCAGCGGGGTTATGGACGCACACAAGTCGTAGACTCGGAAGGAGCGGTTGGGTACGAGGACGACCTGAACCCTTGGCGCACGACCAACCTCGTCAAGGACATCGTCACGCTCGTGCACACACTCGGCTTCACCTCTGTCTCCGCCGTGGTAGGCCACGACTCGGGTTCCCCAATAGCCGGCTGGTGCGCCCTCATCCGGCCTGACGTCTTCAAATCCGTCGTAATGATGAGCGCGCCGTTCACTGGGCCACCAGCACCCAAGATTCCCGCTCCTCCTCCTGCTCTGGACATGCCCAAAGCAATCGGAGGCCTCCCCACCCTGTCTCCCCCGCGCAAGCACTACATGCTCTACTACTGCACACCCACCGCCAACGCCGACATGCTCACCGCCCCCGAAGGCCTGCACGCCTTCTTCCGCGCCTACTACCACGTCAAAAGTGCAGACTGGCTCCCTAACGGCGAACCGCACCCGCTCGAAATGAGCGCCGCCGGGCTTGGCGAGCTCCCACGGTACTACGTCATGCTCAAAGACGAGACAATGCCGCAGGCCGTCATTTCGGACGCGCCTTCTGCAGACGAGGTCGCAACGAACGAGTGGTTGACAGAGTCCGAGTTGGGGGTGTACGTCTCTGAATACGGGCGCACGGGGTTCCAGGGCGGGCTCAACTTTTACCGCACCTTCTTCTTCAATCCCGCCTGGGGCTCGGATCGCGAGCTCTTTGCCGGAAAGCAGATTGAAGTGCCTGCGCTCTTTATATCCGGCAAGCAGGATTGGGGCACGTTCCAGTTCCCTGGGGCCGTGGACGTGATGAAGAACAAGGCGTGCAAGAATATGGAGGACATTGTCTTGATCGAAGGGGCGGGGCATTGGGTGCAGCAGGAGCAGAGCGACAAGGTCGTCGAACAACTGTTGGCATTCTTTAGACGACATGGAAATTGAATTATATGGACATTACAGGTGTAAGTATTGCAAGTATAAGTGAGCAGTGGCGTTTACAACTTTTTCGTCTTGGGATGCTTGACAGTGACTTTCACCCGCTGGCCCAGCCAGCCTTGAGGATGCGAGTTATCGTGTTCGACGCTGATCTTGATTTTGCCACCGCACTCGGAGGTCTTTTCCGGCATTGCTGTCTCTGCGTCGGCGGCCGACTGTTTCTTCTTCTTGAAATACACGGCTAGGTCGCTCGCCTGACGCTTGAGCGTAGAAGTCGCGTGGCAAGTGCAGCTATAGCGGTAGACGACGGTGCCATTGCTGCCCTTGCCGACCGTCTTATCGTCCAGACTACAGTCGAATTGAGAACGCGACCAAAACTCGGTAAAGATGTAAACGCACTTGAAATGCAGATTCGTGCTCTCCTTCAAATCTCTGGCGACAGCACGCGCGCGTTGCTTGTTGTCGACGTCGGGAAGGGCGATGATAGCATACGTCCCATAAAAGCGGAGTGACGCGACACCCATCCTCGAATACTGCCGTTTGATCTCTTTGTGGAGCTCATTGCTGGCTACGAATTTGGCAAACACGGGAGCAGCAGGGTCGACGACGACGGGCTTCTGCAAAGAGTATAAGGAGAGCGAATGAAAGAATCGTCAGCAAACGCACCGCCTCGGTCTTGACTCTAGGCGTCTCCATCGCCTTGAACCGTTTCCGCATCGACTCCACCGCGTCTCTCCCGTCCGACGGTGTCTTCCTCTTCTCGCCCACAACAACACTCTTCGGCGTAACATTACTCGCCACCGACGCCTTGAGGATCTTGGCCTTCTCTTTCGCCTTCTCTGCCCTCAATCTCTCCGTCCGATCGCGCTTGTACTTGGCCCGCTTTTCGCGACAAGGGGCGCACGTAGTATACCCATAAGTCACAGTGGCCTTGCGGCAGCTGCTTCACTTCTGGGAGGTCAAGGTTGACACGTCCATGGCGAGTGAGGGGGATGAGACGAGCATGGTGGAGGTTTGTAAACAAAAGACGCGTTGTTTGCCAGCGCGTGTTAATCCAAATACATACAAATATCATTCTAGTCTAGTAAGTCGCTGCCATGCTCTGATCAGGATCCACGACGACCATACTTTCCGTCGAGCTCCAAAACGCCTCCTCAAACTCCTCCATCAGACCCTTCGTCTCCTCCACAACAGCCTCCACCGCTTGCGCCTTGGTCCACGTCGGTGTCACCGTGTCCTCCCCAGGCGCCTCCCCGCCCTGCAACAACTCCCTCTCATACCCCATCGCAATCTGCACAAGCCGTATCCTTCTATACGTCGCCTGCACAAGCACAAGCGACCGTATCTTGGTCGACTTGGCCATCATCCGGATACGGCCACCAGCAGGCGACGCAGACCGCCGTTGCTCCCGTTGCGGCGACACCGGTCCCAAATGCACTATACGCCCCGCACCAGGCACGTCATGCGGTGACGAAGGCTGGTGGAACCCCGCCAAACGACCAGTATCGAGCGACAGCGATGGAGGATGCCCAATGTTGACAAAGGATCCCGTCGGGCTCAACCTCGGTGAGGCCTCCGGAGAAGGAACCACACTCCTCCTTCGCGGTTTGGAAAAGGCCGTCGACACCCGGCGCGAAGAATTATTGGTGTACTGCCGAATGTCCCGGCCTACTGCCACGACTTTCTCCCGAATAAAAAGCCGCAATTGAAGCATGAGTGGGTTCCTCAAGGCGCATATCAACTCGAGGAATGACCACAAAACGTAGTCGACTATCCGCGGACTCGGAAGTGGTTGCCCAGGGGAGTTGAAATACGCCGAGAGCGAATTGGGGAGCTCAAACTGCGAGCTACTTCGCGGCGAAGTCACGGGTGACGAGGAAGGAGAAAAGTCACGGGAACCGCCCCGCAACGCAAACGTCCCACTCCCTTCCTCAAGAATGGTCCTCAAAAAGAGAGCCACTCGACTCCAGATGCCCGGGACAGACACAGTCAGATCAACCTCTCCGCGAATGAGGATGATCTTGAGAACCTGCAACGCAGCAACAAAGGTCGTCACAGGCGACTTGCTAATCGACGCAGACGAACGGCGACGATCTGGCGATTTGGACCGCTCTATCGAGTCCACGGGCTGTTGACACGCCGCCATGGAATACGCCAGCAACCGCACCCAAGTATTCGTATGCGCCTCGCGATGCCATGCCTCCGCCCGAATCCCACTCGACACAACCTGCTCCCCAGTTTTCAAACCCAAAACAAGAGGCAAAACAACCCCGGCCAAAAACTCGTACGAGGGCTTCCTTTGCTCCAGTTCCGCGATGACGTCAGCGCCTTGAAGGACGATGGCTTGCGCCACAAGCGATACCAGCGAGAACCGCCAAGGGAGGGAGAACAACAGCTTTTCCGCTGCTGCTTGCTCGCACGCGACAAGCGCCGGAGCGCATATCTGCGAAACGACAGCTCGTGCAAACATGGGCTCGTTCGCATAGACAGGTTCCACAGAAAGTGCCACCACCGTGTCAAACACACCCGAAAAGTCGAGGCTAGCAGCATACGGGCTGATAAGGGCCGAGAGATCGCCCAAGAGTCCGCACACGGCTTTCACGCTCCGCGGGTCAGACGAGTCCCTCACCAACGAGTTTCTCGTATAGTTGCCCAGAAAAGCAGAGACGGGGTCCCGATTTTCGTGCTCCCCTTCCCGGAGTATCTGCTTGACCAACTCAAAGGCGCGGTGGGAAGCAGGAGGCGACAGTTGCCCACCGGCTCGCGTGAAATTGGTCACCAACAGCAAATACTCCATGCGCATCGCCAATAGATCGCTCGGTGCTCTGGTTTTGTCGGGTTGAAGACTCTCGGGTAGCCCAGAGATGAGGGATTCCATCGACGGTTCCTCTGCAGAACGGGCGTCGCCCTTGGATTTCCCCGTTGGCCGCATCAGGATGACACTCAACGCTTCAATGCCCTCCTTCAGTACGGATCTCGTGGTCGTCGACGCATTATACAGGTACGGGGTCATGTACCGGAAGAACCGCAAGAATTGCTGAGCTCGCATAATGCCCGGATCATGCGCGATGACAGTGAGGAAGAGCCGGACGAGGTTGTCCAGTCCAAGTCGCTTGGTCTCATACTCCTCCGGCAGGTCGACCATCACCTCCATCTTCCCCTGTGCATTCCCACCACCCTTCTTGAGCGATGCCAAAAACGTCTGCGGCTTCTCGTCCGCTGTACTAAACATCAACGCCTCCCTTTCCTGCAGCCGATTCGCGCCCCGGATACCCGCTGCATCTGGCGTAGCGGGCGAAATGCCGCGGGTAAGAGTGGCGAAGAGCCCGTACACGTTCTTGGCGAGCCAATCGCCCGGAACGCCCGGTAGCGAGACGATGGAGGCCATGGAATCAAAGCTTTGGAAGATGAAAGCCTCGCGATGGAGAGCGTAGAATCGGTTGAAGGCGTATTCGATGGCTAGTCGAATCCCAGAGTGTTGTTCTGATTCGGTGTAAATCTTGATCCTTAACTCCAGTGTCAGACATGGGTAAGCATGGACGAGAAACTTGGGCTTACAACATCGGCACAAAGAGCGTATACCCTCCGCCTGTTGTGAAGAGCCGCCGGAATCGGGTACTAGCCACCATGAGCGCTAAGAACGGACGTAAGTTTCTTCGTAAGGAACAACATCAATGAACGCACCGATCAGAGTGTGTGCAACGACCCCGATATCCGAGCCATGGGCAAGCAGGATCCGATTCAAGCCATCAACAAGGAGAGCAAGCTCATTCCGGTCACTCAAATGCCTCGACATTGACCGGAATATTTGAGCGATGAGAAGCACATAGCTCCGCGAGACGACCATGGACAGGTTATCCACCTGTCTATCCAGAGTTGTTCGCTGCTGATTCCTATCCTTCACTTCCACCGGAGCAGAGTCTTGCAGCTCAAGCGACGGTGCATCAGGAACGGGATCGAGCGAAGGCAATACCAGCCGCGTCAGACTCTTTCGTATCGTCTGGACGTCTTGGGGATTCCGCTTGAGCATGGAAAGGAAGAGCATGTTCTGCGATAGTCGGATCATGGAAACGTAGACGAGGTGAGGAGGAACAACGTTCGTTGTTGATGGGTCAATGGGACCCAGAGTTCGAGGGAACATGGGCCCTGCAGGGGCCGTCGCTGGGAACCACAGCGAGCCGGAAGGGATTAGAAACGCCTCCACCTTTGCCCGGCGGATTTCCCGAATCGACATCTCGCTGACTTGATTCGTAAGCTTGGCCAAAATGGGAATGATCAACGCAAAGTCGTATAGCGTATCATCGCCACCAAAAGGGTTCTTCAACTGTGCTTTGAGGTAGCCCATTGCATAGTTGTAGAGATTGTGTGTCATCGGAGGAGGGAGCGCCCGTCGAACATGCAAAAACGCGCGCAAGGTCGACACCGCCATCGCCATATCCTTATGTGTCCCCGTGAACAGATCGAAAACAGGACGGGTGAGAAGAGCCGGGTCGTTCCGCATGAGGTCAGCAACCGTGCTGCGAGCCGTGGCAGCGATGAGGAAGTTGGGGTCGAATACAGTCGTAGCTAGCCGCGGAAAGATGACTGCAAGCGACGGGACGAGAATGGGGCGCCGCTTCACGCCATACCCGTACGACGGTCCTCCAGAGCTGGAATTCCGTCTTAGCAGCGACTCTTCAAACTTTTCCGCCGAAACAGACGGAGAGGGCGAGCCTCGGGGGCTCGGAACGGGACTTGAATTAGGCGACGGCGAAGGAGACGCAGATATGGATGTCGTTAGAAGCTGCTCGGCAAGCTCCAGACGGTCCAGGTAAAGACCAGGCAGGTTGGATACGGGTGTCCTTATCCGCTCCAGTTGTTGATCAATCGGAGCATTGTCCTGAGCCCACCCAATCTCCACCAATCGCTTGTGTAGTTCCGGAGGAACTTTATCCTTGGTGTCACTAAGATCTTCCTCGCGGACGTATTGGGCCGAGCCGATATCTGTGGGGAACAAACGGCAGGGGCCCTTTCGCAAGCTTGAAAGCGCGATGAGCGCGGTCCACGATGACGTTTTGGGACATGATTTGGAACCTCCAATTCGAGAGCGTGTTGATGCGCCGCACGGCATTCAGCCTCGTCGTGTCATCGGAGCTAGGAGGACAGGATGAGCGACTGAAAGTATGCAAGACCCCACACGACGAACCTACGGAAATCGAATTCCATCAAAACCATCATTTCATGTGGTGTCTTTTCTGCAGCCTGCATGGTAAGAAAACAAGCCTAGGACTGGATGAGTGAATCTGCGAGCCCTCCAACAATACAAGCTAACCGCTGAAATGGAACTCGGATCATTCCCCTCGAGATGATGCTCCCAAACGAGAGGTGCGATACGAACAAAGTCGTTCACCGACAACAGCGTGGCCATTGTAACGAGGAGCTTCAGCGCCTTGGACGGAAACCCCTTCGCTAGCGACAAAACCAGCTGCTCCTTCTCGGCAAACACACTCGCAATCCCCGCTTTTGGCCCGTTGGCTGGATTGGCATTGAACCCGCCGTCGTATGCAGCAGACAAATGAGGGTTCCCCGATTCTGTATAATGATGTCATCAGGCCGATTAAATCCGATAGCACGACAAGGCAGCACCTTTTGACGCGAGGAGCCGATATGGTCCCTGGCTGCAGCATAGACGCCTTGAATCTGCGCAATAGTGTCCACGAGCTCCAAGTCCGAATCATCGTTCAGCTGTGATTCTTCATGCGAATCGGCAAACCACGTGACCGCGCGAGAGAGCCAGCAGCCCTGCAAAGTCTGAGATGAGAAATTCACTTCAGAAAACGGAACCTACGATTTGAGCGATCTGGTCAAGAGTCTAATCTCACGGAACAGCATAATGAATAACATTCGCTGCGACAGCGGCACGAGACTGGTGCGTTCCTAAACAGCAAATCAAAACAGTCCAGATTGTGAGTTGCCGCCTCTCACCTTGACCTCGAGCAGCAAACCGAGCCGCGTCTCGAGTGCGAGCACAAACTTGACAACATCAACGTAACCGTTGTCCGAGTTCTACGGATATGAGAGCTCTGCCAAAAAGGAGATTCTGTGCAGACTAACCGGCGAGCGCTCCTTCATCCGTCGAACAGCCTGAATCCGCCCAATCATTTCTACGAGCAACACTGACTGTCCCAGCCGTGCGGTCCCCCATCCCGGGGCAACATTCGGCTCTCCTTGATTGCCCTTGCCAACCCCAGCCCCACTCATCAGTGCAATCGACATCATCTCTGCGTCCCGGGTCCAAAAATCCGAGACAACTCGTGCGATAGCCGTAATCGCACTGAGATGATTGATGACCGTAAAGTCTTTGGCCGCGGCGGCACACAAAAAGAGCGGCTTGTAGAAGATCGGTGGATAGAGTTGGGAGATTTGTTGAGGAAGTCACTCAGCGGAAGGCAGGGGTGCGGCGGTGGGTCGTCGACCAGTCGCTTAGAAGATACGGATCAGTTATATGAGACTTCCTAGGTGATTCTGTGCCTCACATCGTTGAGGGTCGGGAGTACTGCGGCGATAAGCGGTTTCCGTACGTCTTCCGGGAGACCATCGAGTAAAACTGACAACACGGTGAGAACGGCTGGCCACGCGCTTTCCGAGATCTTTAAGAGCGTCAGCAATCTTGTTACTGGCTGCCAACTCACTTACAGATCGCTTGACTGCCTCTTCGATTCCCGATTTCCATTCGGTTGTCGACTTCTCGCGGTACCACTGCGAGAGCAGTGTCATCGCCCATAGCGACAATTCGCGGTCCGTTCCAGGAATGAGTAACTCTAATGCGATTCCCACTACATTCCTCAACGCTTCAGACGCCCCGACAGTATGCATTGCAGCAAGCTCAGGCACTACCCGCGTTTGGGTAAACCGTACCAAGAGTTCCGCATCAATAATCTGCCGCGGCTTGGTACGCAGGACACTGAGAGCCATGCGGGTGAAAGACGCAAGCTTGCGTGCTTGAATGGCTCCGAGTAATGGCGTGAAGGTAGCATCTTCGGGCTGACGGGGCCAGTATCCCTGTGTGTTGAGCAAGGTGAGCGGTGAAATAACATAAAGAAAAGTTGACTAACATCCGTGGCATTTTCCAATAGCCACCTCCGCAATGATGGCGCACCATTCTCCAGGCAGAGAACGAGAGCATCCAAAACCACCGCCTGCCGTATATCCTCAAGTGCCTCCCGCGCGACGAAGAGTGCGTTGAAATGCTTTTCAAATGCCTCGACGTCCAACTTCCCACAGTCTCCCGCCAAAAGATGGACGATCAACTCGGAAACGATCGTATGCTCCTCCCCGGACCCGTAAAGCGCGGGCAAGAGGGTAAACAGGCCGGTCGCAAGGGTTTGAATCGCCATGGGGGTGGTAGCCTGGTACCCGAATTCAGCAGGATTCAACAGCATGCGGAGGGCACGCATGATACGCAGGCGAAGCGGAGAATGCTGAATCAACGCGGCCTTGCAGCACCACTGACAACGTTCCATGGCAGCCAACTGTGTACAACGTAAGGTTTTGAAGCTGTACACCAAAACTTTTCACGCACGTCGGTGGGAGGGCTCCAGGTCTTGATGATGATGTCAAAAGACTCGAACGCAAACCAGCGGTCTTCTTCGACCCGAGATGACTTGACCGGGCTGAGGAAGGGGGAAAGCAGGGTGAAAAGGACTTGAGGCTCTTGAGGGAGACTAGGGACCGGCGGAATGCCATCCGGACTGGGCTGGGAACTATTAAGGAGTGTTTGGTAAAGTGGTTTGAGGGATGGGCCTGTCTGCATGCGGGATGCAAGGGATTGAACCGAGGGCGGCCGGCGCAGTTCCTGTTTGGAAGCAGCGGCTGGTGCAACGGTAGCGGCGAGGGACGCAGTAGACATGAATGGGAGGTACTGGTCTGTCGTCTTTCCCTTCACAGGAGCTTCGACTGTACGAGCGGCCCAGCATGCTCGCTGAAGTTCCTGAGCAAGTCGACGCGTGTCGTCGAGCACTGCTTCACGTGCATGCTCGACGACTTGCCGAAATCCTAATTTCTGGGCAAGCCGAGAAGGTTTTGGAGTCGGTGCGCGTGAAGGTATGAAGGGAAAGGAGGATGTAGTCGCGGAAGAGGGCTGCTGCGAATGTGAAAAATTGGGAGCAGTGGGAGATGGGAGGACGTGCTGCCTGAGGGTTTCCCAACGCTTCACAGTCGGGGAAGGTAGTGCCGCCGAGTCGGGGGTCGAAGGGCGACTCGGCACAGCAGTCAACGGAATGGGTCTCCGCAGATTCAGACGCGAGCCCGAGGGACTAGCGGGGCGACTATTCGCCAGGGCTTGGCCTTGAAACGGGCCAGTTCTATCTTCTTCCACCTGGTCAAGAACGCGCCGATCTCCAGTCACGTTGCTGTTGCTGTCGCTGTCCGACGCCTGTGACACCGTCCGCTGTGAGGACGAAGTTTTCGCAGAGTCGAAAGAGAATAAGCGTCGGGGAGTCCTCCGCCCCCCAGACGCCTCGCCCTTGGTGGTGGGCGGCATCCAAGGAATTAGCAGCAATTCCCATCACTGATCCGCCGCTTCGGGATGGCGCCAATACATGGACTCGTTTATTAATATTCACAGAAGAAATGTACAGTAATTATAGAATAGGTCACCCTCTTACGCCCAGCACCGGGATAATTTGGCGTGGCGGCTTTGACAGTCAGATCCAACGTCAAGCGAGAGAGAACTCAAGACATACGATCGTATACGGCTCCTCCTTGACCACAGTACGTTGCTTTCCCTTGCCCGGTTCTGTTAGCATCCTAAACACGCTGCAAGCACTTTAAATTGCGGCCGTAAAGTCAGCATAATGAAACTTACCCAGAATTCTTTTGATTTGGGCAGATAACGACGCGGAAAGAGAGAGCGGAGGGAAGGTAGCTCGGATCTGCACACAATGAGAAGCTGAAAAGGCCCTGAGCATCCAACTCACCGAGTTGCGGGACCATGACCGCCCGAGCGCCCGTATCAAACGTTGCAGGCGAACCATCGGCGGCTAGTAGCTTGGTTGCGAGCTGACTGGTCACGACCACCTACCACCCACTCAGCAGTGAACTGACAAGGTGGAAAACACCCACTGTGACACCTCGCGCCGTGAGTTTCAGCAGGCTTTGCTTGATGTTTTCAAGAACCATAGTCCTCATCTTTGGCGTGATTTTCTTGGAAGGCTGGAGAGGAAAATGTAGCGAGGAGAGCACAAGCAAACCAAACTGTCGAATAGTCAGATGTAGAACGCAGAACGGACAACACATACCTTGGGGCGTTCATCAAGGATGGACGGCAAGGTGTGAAGGAACACGACCATTTCCGGGAGCGTGTTGAGAAAGTGGTGGAATGTACGCTTGGCCGCGTCAGATGGAATGACCTTTTTCAGGGCTGACGCGGTGGTCATATTCTGCGTGTCTGTCCAACTAAGCTTGGTCCTTCCCAGTTGACGAGAGACGGCTTACCGAGGAATATCACCTCCTTGTCCGGGTTTTCTTTGAGGAAGGAGCGAACGATTCCGACCGCAATGGCACCTTTGGGAGTTCCAGGTGGGCCAGATAACTCTAGCACATGCCGCTGCGGGAGACCACCACCCAGGAGCGCGTCCAACGGTGTACACTTGGTGGGAATTCGACTCGCTGACAAGGAGGCAGCGGTGGAGGCCGATTGCGTCAACGGAACGGCGCGACTTTGAGTGTGCCTCTGCGAGAATATCGCCTGGGAGGATTGCAGCGGAATGGAAAGGTCTGCTAGCAATGAACCGATTCTCTTTTGTCGCACTGAATCTACCTACCTTTGGCTAGTTTTCAGCATTCGACGTGTCGAGATCTTGGACATTCTCGTAGCCAGCTTTCAGAAGAACCGAGAGGGTTGACGTTGGGATAGCCAAAGATTGGAGCGGTCTGTTGGTGAATTGAGACAAGTCCATGTCGGCGTACGCAGCGTCGAGGGTCTGTAAGAGACTAAGTAATGTCGGCCCTATTCGTTGGATTGCGCTTGGATATCCGAACTGGACAAGTCGCGTCTGATTGGATCAGTTTCTTTCTTGTCTCCTACTCCCATCTCCCTTCTTGAATATGACCCATACCCCTTCTCTCTCCGGCCCTATCTTCAAGTTCAGCCGCGAGACCAACTCGGTACGCGTAGAGAACATCCCACAGAATGGTATGTATCCTTTCCCCCTGAATCCTTTCCTCTCCATTCACATCGCGTCAGTCAATCGCCTGGAGGTGCTCTCGCTCTTTAGTACCCTCATCGGGGACATTCGTACCTCTCAAGACTCGGACGACGCCCTGGAGATCACCTTTTTCACTGGGGATTCCGCTCGGTGTCTTGTCTTCTTTTCTCGCATGCCTCCCCTCTAACTCTCAAATCCAGCAAGGCACTCTGCATGAATGGATACAACATCGCAGGATCTTCTCTGTAAGTAATTTCACGCTTTAGAAACGCGTTTGACGCGTCTTTTCAGCCTTGTCACGCCCATCATCCGTTCAGCCTCTCCTGTCGCGTCTCATGGTGCTCAACAAGGGCGGCGCGCCGATGCGCGGCGCAATCTATACGTTCTGGGCGTCCCTTTCGGAATGACCAAGTACGTGTATTTCAATCTCAACTCGCATATAGTCTTACGTCTTTTCAGCCAATCCCTTGCAGAGACCTTTACCCCCTACGGAATTGTATCGCACTGTGTCATTCTCGCAACCCTTGATGGCGCCTCTCGTCGGCGTGGATTTGTCGTCATGTCTTCTCACGAAGAGGCCAGACAGGCGATGGCGGCCCTTGGTCGCAACGGCAAGGGAGGAGGCGGTGGTATGGACATCTCGTGGGCGGTGGTTCAGCGTTCCAAAGGTCTGCCTGCATCTTGCACCATTTTTCGGCCGTTAAACAAGTTATTCAGGCTTTCTGGATGGTGGAGACCGCGCGGGCGTTGTTCAGCCTCCCACCGCCGCCACTTTGAATAGCGCACCTCCTGTCGTTAGCAGCCAGATACCCACGAGCAATCCCTCTCTGCCCACCATGAGCATGGTGCCCACGACCACGCTTTTGCTCGCCAATCTGCCGTTGCTCTTGTTTGGATCCGAGGACGACCTGAGGGGTTTAGTATGCCCTTTTGGTACCGTCAATGTGTTGCGCATCGTCACCTTGCCCACTCGCTCCGCGTCCTCGAAACCATTCCTCCCCGGCTCTGCCTCGACTCCCGCTCCTAGCACCACCGCTGCGATCGTCGAGTACGATGCATTGGCAGCCGCTCAGGAAGCCCATCGCGCTCTTGATGGCGAGTCGTACGCAGGTTGCACGGTGCGGGTTGTCTACCTCGTAGAGGCTGATGCTGGTCCTGGGTCTGCGCCCGAGTCTCCGCTTCCCGAGACCCCTACGTTCTCCCCGCAGCTCTCCTTCCCAGCTTCTCTCCTGCCGTCATCGCGCTGTGCTCCAGCGGTGTCGATGCCCCAGATCGTATTTGACGACCAGAGCGACTATTATGGACATTCGGCGCGTCAGTGGCAAGGAGCACCTGCCTATATGCAGCGTCAGCCCCAGTTCTATCCCTCGCCTTCTTTCCCCCCGATCAACACCTACCCCGTGTATGGCAACAGCATGTTCTCTGGACGGTTCGTGTCCCCTCTTCTGACCCGTGTATTGCTCATTGCCTAACTGTAGTTGGATTCCCGACACGATGTATGCTCGCGCCCCGTTGAGCCGTGACGTGGGCTTCTATGTTTGAAGACGCTTCTATCCCTACAACGGATTCTTGCTTGATTACTCCCCGACTGCTCGCATCGCTGCTTGGTTAGGCCTCTTTCTCCCCGAACAAGACGAAACGAAACGTGAATACGAGATGCTTATGATTCTGTGCCCCTGCTACTGCAATTCGCCTCGGATGGAACCAATCAAAGGAAGATACTCCCCTGCACATTACTATCTGGATTACTATAGGATATGGGTTAATTCAGCCGATTCTCGTGCGTTTTTTATCTGTACTTCGGATCGAATGCTGATGCTGCATAGGGTTACAAGATGCAAAGACCTCCAACTCGAACCTGCTTGTCTCGTCCTTTCAACGCTCTACTTGCCATCATCACTCGCCACGAAACGGACAGACACTCTCCGCGATACCTACCTTCTCCTAATGGTAGCTTTTCTCTCTTCCGTCGAGGAATGATGCTTACCGTGAATGTAGCGAAACCTCGACTACCTCGACGTGCTAGTTGCCTCTGAATCCCTTGCTCTGTTGTCGTACCCAGCGAGGTATTTAGAATTATTTTGTCGGCCGATTCCCGGTGTTTCTGACCTACGTATCTTGTCAGGTCTGTCGTCAGCTCTGTAATGCCCCAAGATGTACTTCTTTTTGAATAATGATAGTAATACTTTCGTGAGCTGAACATTGTGGAAAATCTGAGCTTGCGAAAGCATTGTACACCAAATCTTTTATTCAAGTCTTCTCGAAACTGATCAACGCCCATAACGATACCCTATGGTCCTTGGAGCCCGCAGCGAGCCACCGCCCTCGGGCTTCCCGCTCTGCAGCACTCATCTCTTCATCTTCGTCTTCATCGTCTTCACCGGTAGTAACATCCACGGAACGCGCGAATTCAAGCGCCTGACACCCAGTCTTGTGGTACCGCAGCGTTCCGAGGGGCTTGAGGTTTTTTGTAGAGTAGAGACGAATTCTGAGAAAATCTAAACATTTGTTGACAAGAACACAAGTGGCCTACCGCCCATCCCATCCGCCGATTGCACACACGCGTCCATCGTCGCGGATTGCGATGCAGCCGTTGCCTGGGTGTGTAGTACGGTGAATCACGCCTGCTGATTCTTGATCTCGTGCATCGAGGGAATACCGGCCTACGAGGTGGTCCGCAGAGACGGTCAGTGCGAGTTTGTTGTCACGAGACACGCGCATCGCCATGACTTGAGTGCAGGTCAGAACCTAAGCTTCTGGGGGTGGTGGAAAGACGCACTGGCTTCGACATGGAGTTTCGAGTTCCAAATGACCTCCCAGCCACGGCCTTCAATGGAAGTCTCTAGGCCCGTGCCGCTGCCTACAAATCGCCTTAGAGCGACGCTCCCATCCTCGTAGGCACAAATCAGCCGTAGCTCCCCCGCTGCACGCGCTGACGACCCTTCAGAAGGCGGCAAGGCGCGGAAGAGGTGCATTGCCATGATGAGCCCGGTGCGCATCCCGTCGCGCCCCTCGAGAGAGAAGATGTGTTGGGTACGCTGCGTGCCTATGGAGGCGTGGATACGCTTCTGGGAGGGTAGTTCCCATACATCTGCCTACACGTATGAACAAGGCGATACTCCAAGTGCAGGTAGGCACACCTCGGAGGATTCGACAAGATTGGGTAGCGCAATTAAAGCTGATTCCGAGTCCGATTGTGGGAGGAGGGAAAAACGGCAGTAGTTGAGCGCGTTGACATCCAAAGAATAACATAGTGTAGGAGGCGGTAACCCAGACATGGAGGCTGACCCTCCGACGCGTGGGAGATCCTCAACGCGGTTCCAAACGTGAAGCTTGTGGTCGCGTGAGTGACTAGAGTGAGTGAGTGCACTACTTTTTAGTGCCTATTGAAAGTGGCGGACGTGATGATTTTGAAGCCCCATTCTTGGACGCCGAGGATTCCGTCGGTGTGAGCAGCCCAAGTCACGATGGGACGAAGAGTACGCGTAGATGTGACGACAATCAGTCCCGACGCGTCTCCAGAGTAGAGCCGTTCATTATCGTCTGAGAAGAAGAGGGCTGAGACGTCCGAGGAGTGGGTCCGAAGGAGATGAGAAGGCGACGCTGGGGGTAGAGCCATCAAGTTGATCGCGTGTTCCCACGGGCCACACTCACTCCCTACCGCGACCACTCTGGCCGTTCAACGAATCACCGACACGACTCGGAACTTGAATGATTGATTCGAGCACATGAGCCCTGCTCGACGCCCTTCGGCCCTCAACGCGATTACGCGAAGACGCGTCGTCAAAACTCACTTCAAGACTCATTACACGAAGCCAAAGATGGAATCGGGCTCGAGGAGCGTTTGATGAACGGTCATACACAGGTGCGTTCCACCAACTCAAATTGCGACGTATTGCGTTCTGTCTAACACTTCTGTCTGTCTGTAGCTTTCTGAACACAACAATCCGAAGCCACATGAAGCTCTCGCGCCACCGAGTCAATCGTCATAGTCCGAGAGAGGAGCTGTGCTCGGGTGGCCTGGTTACCTTTAGACCGCTCCGGTAGCCTCAGCTCTGCCGTTTTTTTCCTTCTCACCTACCTTCGTGAGTTATTACATGCCCATTTTGTTGAAAAGCTCACCTTGGCACCTTCAAGTTATGGCCCCATTTGTCTTCTTCGTCGTCGACGCGAGGTGCAGCAGCTTTCTCAAGCGTTGAACTCCATGCGACTGAGGCAGACGGAACGCGAGCGGCTAGAGGGGGAGATCCTGGAGCAGGAGCAATGGAGGAGGCATAGCCTTTAAACGCACAATTGTAACCTCCACCCGAGATAGGCGCTCGTCAGGCGCTCAATCACTTTCACGTCGTTCTCCTCCCACCACGCTCATATCCGCCGCGATTGCTGCTCATATCATGGATTCTCCCTTGGCCGCCAAGCTAGGCACCAACTACTGTCCAACCGCAGAAGAGGCAGTCGAAATTCAAGCCTTCTTGGCGCAACCTCTTCGCCAAATGAAATGCCTTGATAGCAAAATCGCCGACCTACAGCACGCTCTCAACAAGTTACTTGAGGAGCGCGAGGGCCTGGGCTCCATTGTGCAGTCGCACGAAGCCCTCCTCTCGCCTATTCGGCGCATGCCAGCAGATATCATGCACGAAATATTCCTGGCGTGTCTCCCCACCCATCGAAACTGTGTCATGGACGCGAGCGAGGCGCCGCTTCTCCTAGGGCGTGTATGCAGCGCCTGGAGGACACTTTTGCTTACGACCCCTCGCCTCTGGGCGAGCCTGCATATTGTGGATCGCGGGGAGCCGCCTCAGCAGGCGGAGTCCCAGCCTGATTCCGACATTGAGTATGTGCCGTGGCCCGTTGCTCCTCAGGAACCAAGGGCTGCACTGGTTGTGGACGCTCTCCGAGCATGGCTAGAACGGGCTGGTCAGTGCCCACTATCCCTTTCGCTGCAATATGACCCCGAGTTTGGTTATCCGCCGTCCCAGTCTATCATTCAGACCATCTTTTTACTGGCTTCCCGTTGGCAACACATCCATTTCGCAGCCACTGGTCCGGTCTTCCAGGAGCTAGTACAGCTCAGCGCTGCCGATGTTCCGGAGCTACAGAACGCCACACTGCGGAGTTATGAGGATGGATGGGAGTCGCCTGGCTTCGCATGGAACTCCTTGTCATTCCTTGCCGGTCCCAAAGTTGAAGCTATCGCGGTTTCTGGGGCAGACCTTGACGTGTCTCAGCTACCACTCGAGTGGAATCGCCTCACATCCCTGTCAAATCTTGCAGAAGTGCACATGGATTGGGCGCGGCCGCAGTCCCGTACTACTGTAGAGGCAGTCTTATCCACAATCACAAGATGCACTCATGCCCTCAGTCTCTCCTTCGAACTTGCAAACCTGCAAATCACCGGTGAACTTGACTTCGTGGACCACCACCTTCTGCAGTCACTTTATCTATCAGGACAGGCCAGCACAACTGCGTCTCTCCTTGACAGGATCGGTTTGCCGCAGCTGAAGGATTTTACGCTTGTAATCGGAGAAGATCCTTGGAGTGCTCTGAATGTCACGCAGCCGGACTCAGAGTCATCTCTCGTCCGATTCTTGGCCACGCTGCCTCTTCTCGAGAGTCTGTCCTTGACGGCGGGTGTGTTCAGCCTATCTTCGGTCAAAGAAATATTACTCCATCTCCCGCCCAGTCTCCAACACTTCTACATCCATGCCCCCAGGTCTCAATGGCACCACGGAGGCCCAGAATCGGAGGAAGATTTCCTGGCCCCTCTTGTGACGCCCGGGCCAACGATGCCTCTTCCTATCCTCCGTGACTTTGACGTTGCCATCGCCGGGGAAGAAATCATTACCGACAACACTCTTCTCCAATTCATTACTGCCCGAGGCTCTACCCTCAAGTGCGTGAAAATCAGCTTTGAGAGGCCGATGCAGTTTGACATCCGCGACGCCCTTTCACCCCTGATCGAGAATGGACTTGATTTCGCTGCTACCTATTCACCAGTCAATGTCCACAAATATTCACCGTGGACTGGGTTGCCTGACGCGCCCAAATCAGTATAAGTAGATGAGTTAGCATTGTAATTGCACACCGCTTGCTCGCTCCAATCATGTAAAATGGAATCGTTGTGGAAAAGTTCGAGATCAATCGATCGTGATGGCCTCTTCACCCTTACCCACTGGCTGCACCATGAGATCTCCCTTCGCCTCCTGGCTGGGCACCAACTACTGTCCGACTGTCGGCGAAACCGCCGAACTCAAAGCTTTCCTGGCAGAACCGCTCCTCCAAATGAAATGTCTCGAAAACAAAATCACGGGCATGCGCCAAGCCCTCAACAAGTTACTTGAGGAGCGCGAGGAGCTTCAAACCTATCTGCATGCCCACACAGCCCTCTTCTCGCCCATTCGGCGCATGCCAGCAGATGTAATGCAGGAAATTTTCCTAGCCTGTCTCCCCACCCATCGAAACTGTGTCATGGACGTGAGCGAGGCGCCGCTGCTTTTGGGCCGTATATGCAGTGCCTGGAGGACACTTTCGCTTGCGACCCCTCGCCTCTGGTCGAGCCTCCACATTGTGGATCGCGGGAAGCTGCCCGAGGAGTCCGAGCCTGCTCCCGCCGTGTCCGAGTCGGAACCTGACTATCCGCCTGATCCGTGGCTCGTTGCTGAGGAAAGAAGGGCTGCACTGGTTGCGGACGCCGTCCGGGCATGGCTAGAACGGAGTCGTCAATGCCCACTATCCATTTCGCTGCACTATGACCTCCAGTCACTGTTTGGTTTACCGCCCTCCCAGTCTATCATTCACACCATCTTTTCACTGGCCTACCGTTGGCAGCACATCCGTTTCTCGGCCAGTGTGTCCGTCTTCCGGAAGCTGGAACAGCTCAGCGCTGCTGATGTTCCGCAACTAAAGAGCGTCGGACTGCAGTATCATGAGGCTAGCAGCGAATGGGCCTCGCCCGGCTTCGCACAGTGGGACAACTTGTCATTCCTTTCGGGTCCCAAGGTTGCAGCCTTCGCGGCTTTTGGGGAAGGCCTTGCCTCACCTCAGCTACCCGTCGAGTGGAGTCGCCTGGCAGCCCTGTCCAATGTTTCTTTTCCAGATGAAAACCCCACTTGGATGCGGGAACCTTCCCGTCTTAGAATCGATGCAGGCTTGTTGATCATGTCCAGATGCTCTCAGCTCCGCAGTCTCTCCTTCGTGCTTAAAGATCACTTTTCAAACATCCCACGCGTCGGTGAACTCCCCTTCGTGGACCTCCACCTCCTCCAGACACTGCATCTATCAGGTGATGGTACCCCGTCATCCATCCTTCTCGACAAGATCAACGTGCCGCAGCTCAAGAATCTCACACTTAGAACGGACTGGATGACAGAGGATGACAGAGTCTGGTGGGGAAATCACCATACAAATCGTGATTCTTTCTCAGAGCCATCTCTCGTCCGATTCTTGGCCACTTTACCTCTCCTAGAGAGTCTATCACTCACGACAAGGAAACTCGGCCCCTCGTCAGTCAAAGAAATATTGCTCCATCTCCCGCCTAGCCTTCTACACCTTCACATCACCTCGGACAAATCTTTCTCGAGATGGGACACCCCAGATTGGAAGGGGGATTTCCTGGCGCCTCTTGTGACCCCCGAATCGACGATACCTCTTCCAATCCTCCGCGACTTTGACATCGTCGTAGCCAGGGAAGAGTTGATCACCGACAAAACTCTTCTCCAATTCATCACTGCCCGGGCCTCCACCCTCAAGCGCGTGAAACTTGATTTTGAGAGGCCGATGGACTTTGACATCGTGCACGACGCCGCCCTCTCCTCCTTCATCGAGAATGGACTCGATTTCGCTGTTACCTATGGACCACCAACTTTCCAGGTCCCCGAATATTCACCGTGGACCGGGTTGCCTGACACACCCGAACCTGTATTATTAACATTGTAATTGAATGGGTGCCTTTTGCCTTGAGCATGTTGGAGACGGTCGAATTGCGTGAGTGTGAACTTTGAAGACAGATGATCACATTTGCCTTGTTTGTCCGCAAAGTTGGTGGAGTCTGCAGTGGACAACCACCCCCGACTCATCCAACAGTTTCCAGTCACCGACCTTGCCGTTGAACCATTCAACGAACGAGTCAGACACAACACGGAAGTCATGTAAATGAATTGACTCGAGCACACGAGCTCTGCTCGACCCTCTTCGGCGCCTGCCCTCAACGCGAAAACGCATCGTCAAGAACTCACCCGATGCACCCCTCAAGACTCATGACACGAAGTCAAAGATGGAACCGGGCTCAAGAGCGCGAGAGGAGCGGTTGAATCAACGGTCATACCCAGGTGCGTCCCACCAACTCAAATTGCGTTCTGTCTAACACTTCTGTCTGTAGTTTTCTGAGCACGACAATCCAAAGCCCATGGCCAAATGGACGACATGAAGCTCTCGCGGGAGTGCCCTTTGACGCAACACCAAGTCAATCGTCATAGACCGAGAGATGAGCCGGACAATCTTTACCTTACGACTCCGGTAGCCTCAGCGCCGCCGTTTTCTTCCTTCTTACCTACCTTCGTGAGTTATTACATGCCCATTTTGTTGAAAAGCTCACCTTGGCACCTTCAAGTTATACCCCATTTGCCTTGCTCGTCGTTGACGCGAGGTGCAGCAGCTTTCTCAAGCGTTGAACTCCATCCGACTGAAGCAGGTGGAATGCGAGCGGCTAGAGCGGGGGATCCTGGAGCAGAAAGCAGTGGAGGAGGCTTAGCCTTTAAACGCACAGTTGTAATGGAACCCGAGATAGGCAGGCGTTCAATCACTTTCACACTGTGCTCACGTCCCTTCACGTCCTCGTCTCCCACCACGCTCATGTCCGGCGTGATTGGTCACACTGCGGGTTCTCCCTTCGCCTCCAAGCTGGGCACCAACTACTGCCCCACTCCCGACGACACCATCGAGATCAAAGCTCTGCTAAGAGAACCCCTTCTCCAAATGAAACGTCTTGACACCAAGATCGCCGAGCTCCAGCAGGCTCTCAACAAGCTAATCGGGGAGCGCGAGAGCCTTAAAACCCATGTGCAGGCCTACAAAGCCCTCCTCTCGCCCGTTCGGCGCATGCCGGCAGACATCATGCAGGAAATATTCCTAATGTGTCTCCCCACCCATCGAAACTGTGTCATGGACGCGAGGGAGACGCCGCTTCTTCTGGGACGCATATGCGGCGCCTGGAGGACATTGTCTCTTGGGACTCCTCGCCTTTGGGCGAACCTCCATATTGTGGACCGCGGAGAGCCGCCTCGGCAGGAGGGGTCTGAGCCTGCTTCCGACTCTGAGTACGCGCCGTGGCCCATGGCGCTTCAGGAACCAAGGGCTGCACTGGTTGCGGACGCTGTCCGGGCATGGCTAGAACGGGCTGGTCGATGTCCACTATCCATTTCGATGCAATATGACCTCGAGTTTGGTCATTCGCCATCCCAGTCTATCGCTCAAACCATCTTTTCGCTGGCTTCCCGTTGGCAGCATATCCGTTTTGCAGCCACTGCTCCCGCCTTCCAGGAACTGGTACAGCTCAACGCTGCGGATGTTCCCGAACTGCAGAGCGTCGCACTGCAGTGTCATGAGGTTGGATGGGACTCGCCGGGCTTCGCATGGAATTCCTTGTCATTCCTTGCGGGTGCCAAGGTCCAAACTGTCGCAGTTTCTGGGACAGGCCTTGTCGTGCCTCAGCTACCACTCGAGTGGACTCGGCTGACAACCCTGTCCAATCTTCCAGACCGATATTTCGCTGGGATGCGGCGGGACTCCCGTGTTACTGTCGACGCAGCTTTGTTGACAATGTCCAGATGCCCTCGTCTCCACAGTCTCTCGTTCGAACTTACAACCCTCCCAGTGGCCGGTGAACTTGACTTTGTGGACCACCACCGTCTCCAATCACTTCATCTCACGGGAGATGGCCAGACATCCGCGTCTCTCCTCGACAGGATTAGCGTCCCGCAGCTCAAGGATTTCACACTTAGGACGGACTGGATTGATCCCTGGGGAAATCCGCATGCCGGCGGCCACCGTGATTCTTTCCCAGAGCCATCCCTCGTCCGATTCTTGGCCACTTTACCTCTCCTAAAGAGTCTATCACTCACGACAGGTCCCATCGGCTCGTCGTCGCTCAAAAAAATACTGCATCATCTCCCACATAGTCTCCAACACCTTCACATCAATGCAGACAAGGGTCACGCCTCAAGGTACTACGCAGCGTCCCAAGGGGATTTTTTGGCCTCTCTGGCCATGATGCCCGGGTCGACGATAGCTCTTCCTATCCTCCGCGACTTTGATATCGCCATTGCGGGGGAAGAACTGATCGCCGACGACACTCTTCTCCAATTCATCACCGCCCGGGCCTCCACTCTCAAGCGTGTCAAGATAAACTTTCCAAGGAGGATGGAGTTTGACATCCGCGACGCCCTTTCACCCCTCATCGAGAATGGATTCGATTTCTCTGTTACCTATTCGCCACCCAAGATCCACAAATATTCGCCGTGGACAGGGTTACCTGATGCACCCGAAATCGTTTAGGTTCAGGAAGGAATCTGTACAATGTAATTGTATACCGCTCTTCAATGAGATTCTTTCGTCGAAACATTTGTATCCAAGAAATCCATGCACTGTCCTGGTCCTCTTGGCGTGACGACTTGAATGGCCGCGTTTGCCCATATATCTTGCTCTGTAATAGCATTCAGCCGTGTACAGTGTACAGTGGACTTGATGCACTGCAGCACTGCTTCGGAATTACCAGATTTGGACGGAGTAGTTGATCCAGACGTAAAAGCCCGCCCGTTAGACTCAACCTCGTCCTTCACTGTCTTTTGTCGTGAATATGGCTCGCCCGAGGCCTCCCAGCGTGAGGGCTGTTGTGGCCGGAGTGAACAATCGTTTCGATCAATGTTGCCCAGTAACCACTGCGGATCTGACAACACGTGCTGACATACAATCTCTGCGATTTGCTTTCACCCCCGCACGACGCACTCGGCGTACCACTCTCTTTACAAACGAAACATCATGCATTCCCTGGCGGTTCTGCTCCCACTCGTCTCATTGACCCTCCCCCTCCTTGTCAAAGCTCAAGGTGGCGCTACCTGGTAAAAGACCTCTCGGAAGCATTTCCCCACCTCGCCCTTACCTTGACACCCCGCATGTAGCAATATCACAACACCTTGCCCCGCTTCCGCCCCCTGCTGCTCAGAATTCGGTTTTTGTGGCACCACCGAGGCTGTATGTCTTTCCTCTCGTCTGGTTTGGATGCGAGTCTGATCTTCACGCGCCTAGTTCTGCCTCGGAGGTTGCAACCCGCTGTATTCCAACACTCTTGACTCCTGCAAGCCGAACCCGGTGTGCAAGAGTGCCCAGGTGCGTCCTAGACTACTGTCTACCCCTTATTTGCGTTAATTCTTGGCTCGCCAGTACTCCTTCGCCGACAACTCGCGTGTGCTGTCCAACTCATCCTTCTACGACGGAAATGTGACCGCTTATGGTGTGGAGACTCCAACTATTTCCCCACTGAGGCCTCATTGACACGCGCCCAGACTTCATCGTGAATAGTGGAAATATCATGAATCAAGACGGTTCGCTGGCCATGCTTCTCACCCAGGCTAACGGCGGTACACGACTCTCCTCTACCCGCTACGTCCACTATGGGACTATTACCGCCACGAGTACGTCCGCAGTGTCCCAGTTGTATCTCGTATTGATTGTTTTGCAGTGAAGACTGGTCGCTGGGGTGGTATCGTCACGGCCTTCATTACGATGAGCGATGTCAAGGATGAAATCGACTGGGAATTTCCAGGGTACGTTTTTTGAGCTTGCCATGGCTTGATTGCTTATTCCGATAGAAATGTCACGACCGAGGGCCAGAGTGTCAGTAACTCTTCCTTGAACCTGATTTCTCCTCCAACGCTGTTATGCAGAACTACTTTTGGCAAGGCCTGGTCACCCAACCGAACCACGGCAACATCTCCACTGGTCTCAGCGACACCTTCTCCAACTGGCACGATTATACCGTGCGTCGTGTTCTCCCCCGTTAGAAGCAGGGCTCAGTGGCTTGCGCTCAGATTGATTGGCAACCGGAGACTCTTACCTTCCTGATCGACGGCAAAGTCGTGCGCACTGTTAACAAGGGCGACCTCACCGTGGACGGTGTCTCTCAATATCCCTCCACTCCTGCCCGTATTCAGCTGAGGTGAGATTCCAATCCCATGTTTGTCGCTGTCGGCTCACGGAACTCTTCAGTATCTGGCCCGCAGGTACCGCTTCCAGCTCCGCCGGCACCGTCGAATGTTAGTGTGTTGCTCCTTTGCATGCAGCTTTTTCTAATCCAAATTTCAGGGGCCGGTGGGATCATCAACGTGAGTTTGCTTGTTCCCAACTGCCTACCGCAGCTCATAACGCGCGTAGTACGATGACCCGGACTACGTCTCTGCCGGCCACTTCTACGCTCTCGTCAAGTCCGTGACCGTCAACTGCAGTGACCCCGCACCAGGTCCTGGAGCTGATGTTACCGGTTATGTCTATGGCCAGAACGCTTCCAAGAACATTCCCTCCGTCTTGTTCACCAACACCTCGACCAACTTGAACGGCGCGTTGAGCATGGTGGGACAGACGGGCACTGGACTGCAGATGTTGTTGGCCGTAGTGCTGGTCATTGCGGGGTTGGGACAGATGCTTTGATACCTGTTTCCGATTGGGACTTCTGATTTATCGGGTTGATTCTATATACCAGGAGGATAATTATAGTTAATATGGAACGAGGATGTGGAAGAATAGCGGTGTTTTGTGAGCAGGGACGCGTTTGTACCATCACAGGGACGCGTTCCGTTTGTTTACCATCACGTCACCAGTTCGCATTTGCTTCCGCCTTCTTCAATCCCCTTTGCGCCTGAAGCCTTCCTCGCACACCCTCTGCATGCGCCTCTTTCTTCCTCAACCTTGACCTCCAAATCAAGCCCTCGATGGGCATTTCCGGCCTCCTCCCCGCTCTAAAGTCTATTTCGGCCCAGAAACACCTCTCCGAGTTTGCTGGCCAGACCCTCGCAGTCGACGCGTACGTGTGGCTCCATCGCGGTGTCTTTACGTGTGCGACAGAGCTCGCAACGGGAAAAGATACCCACAAGTGAGTTTTACGCGTTCTTCGTCTGGTGGCATTTATCGAGGGTTGACATAGGTATGTGGACTATGCAATGCACCGTGTCCGTCTTCTTCGCCACCACAACATCGAACCCTACGTGGTATTCGACGGAGGACCTCTGCCGGCGAAGAAGGGGACTGAGGTCGACCGGCAGGCAAAGCGGTCGGAGCATTTGGCACTAGGGAAGGCGCTTGCAGCGCAGGGCAAGACTTCTCAAGCGCGTGAACACTATGTGAAATGTGTGGATGTTACGCCGCAGATGGCTTTTCAGTTCATCAAGGTGCATACTTTCGTCTGCTTTAATTCTCGCTAGTCTAATGCATTACAGGCCCTCCGCGCGGAAAATGTCCCTTATGTTGTCGCGCCGTACGAAGCAGACGCGCAGCTCGCCCACCTCGAACGCGTTGGACTCGTCGACGGTATTATTACGGAGGACTCGGACCTACTCGTCTTTGGCTGCCGCAAGGTGCTCTTCAAGATGGATGCCGTCAGCAGCACGGCAGTGTGCATTGATCGCGCCGACTTTGGGAGCGTCAACACGGACGGGATCACCCTCGCCGGATGGTCCGACACTCAATTTCGCGCAATGGCCATCTTGAGTGGATGCGACTACCTCCCCAGCATCAACGGCATTGGTCTCAAGACGGCCTGCACTCTTCTACGCAAGTGGAAGACGGTGGAGCAGGTGCTACGGGCTATCGCGTTGGAGGGGAAAAAGTCCATTCCGCGAAAGTATCTCCAGAGCTTCCGTTTGGCGGAAAAGTGCTTCAAACACCAACGCGTGTATTGTCCGCTACAACAAAAGCTCGTACATCTAGGGCAGCCTGATGCCGACTGGGACGAAGAGTCGGACGAGTATGTTGGGCCGTAAGTGTATTTATATTCTCCAATTATCGAGTCTGACTGCTGGTACAGAGACCTTGATCCAGCACTTGCGAAGATGCTTGGAGAGGGGGATCTCGATCCCGTGACGCTACTCCCCATGACCGATATCAATCCCCGCTACGTGCCCCGTGTGCTCAAGCCCCTCCCGATGAACGGTGCCAACAGGAACAAGGGCAAGGGGAAAGCGTCAACAATTCTCAATTTCTTCGGTGAATTCCCTTCCGTACGTGCTGTGTACCTTACTCAGGCACATTCAGGTCCTGCTGCACCCCGCAAGATCACGGCGTCTCCTAAATCCGCCAAAACCAACATGATCGTGGGGAAGGCAAGCGGAAAGCGATCGCTTGCTGCGGAGATGGATCATGACATGGCCGTGAAGCGGAAAAACGGCGCCGGCCCTGTGCTGACGCAATCGCGATTTTTCGGCGTGCCGCGGGCAGCTCCTGAACCCGAGGTCCAGATTGCTGGCCCTTCGAGCAGCAAGGGCCTGAAAGAGAATGTGCCGCTTGAGGAGGAGGATTTGGATGTGGAGACGGATCTTGAAGCAGACCTCGACTGGGATAGCTGTTCGCTCGTCGCCCTTCCTGACCGGGAAGCCAAGATCGTGGAGCTTGAAGAGATGGACAATGGTGTTGAGCAGGAGGAGGGATATATATCGCCGACGCCGTCTCGGACACGGGATGCTGAAGATTTGTCCTCGCCATTGCGGCCTGGAGATGTCACCCCGCCTCCGAAGAAGCGAATAAAGCGGGAATGCCCCAATAGCGACCCCGATTTCGAGGCTGACGCGGTTTCGAGCCCGCCAGAAGCAATGGGACCGTACCGCGCGCGCCTTCCCGCGTCGGTGATTGGCCATTCTCCATCACGTGACGGCGCCATTCTCGTCGACGCGTCCCCCGATCCGCCGCGCACTGTTCTTGTTGGTCCGGATTTGCGAGATACCTTTGACGACACGAGGACGAGCGATATTGACTGCTTTGACGACGAGGAAGACGAGCAGACACCGACGTCGACACCGACACCTCCGACTCCAGACGAAGAAGATGCAAGTGGTGACCTGGTGCTGGTGGATCCAGAAGAGCTCGAGCAGCGAGCGAATGCATCCCGGGCGGAGGCGGTAGCTGCTGGGTGGCGGAATACATGGGCACTCAATGGCAAAGCGACGGTGAAGGGCAAGGGGCGGGAGACGCCTACAGCCGCCTCCAACTTGCGACGGAGGGAAACGAATGTCACGCCAGCAGGTCGCCACCTCCCCATAAACGCGCATTTACGTCCACATCCTTATTTGCCTACGTCTGTTCCGTCGTCCAAGAACGCGTCCAAGCCATTGCGGAGTCGACAGAGTTTGACGTTTCTTGACCCGGTGCGGCCAAAAGCACCTCGAGGGAGGGTGTCGGATGGGGTCACTTCGGTGGTGGATGTGGATGAAGATGAGGATGCGGTGGCCAGGGCTCAGGCACGGCTTGCTCGGTTTAGGTGAGTTATTCTTCTCTTCCTTGGCGTCTTTCTTTCTTACCCTGCATAGGTGTCCTGGAATGCCGTGAGGGGACGACGCAGGCGCATTGTATATATACTTGTAGATTAAGCATAATACCTCGCATTTTGGCATCTCGCAATTACATATATTTCTCATCCCCAGCACCATACAGAGTACGATTGACGAGTCCAATCGGTAGATCATACAATTCTGGTACAACGTCCTTCTCCGCATAAGCACGATACGGATTGCGCGCTTGATTCGTCGGCGGCATATGGGCATACGAGTCTAGATTGAGATGATGAATACAGGCAAAGTGGAACGTGAGGAGCAAAACCAACCCGTCATGGAGCTCAAGTCTGAGAATTGTGGTGTCCGGTAGAGCGCAAGGGCAAAGTAGACGAAATAGGTGAGCAGGACGAGGAAGACGGAGTAGGCTGGGAACAAGATGGCCCATTCGCTGCCGAGGTCGAGTTTTACCAAACAGAGCCTTTGTAGAAGAGAGAGATGCGCTTGCCGGTTAGGATACCAGGTTATTCCGAGGGATTCTATGTATGCATCGGGGAGGAGAGCCCAGAGCAGGTATATGATGTACAGAAACGAAGTCGAGGTCCATGCAACGAAACCGTAGAATTCCGGGGCGCGACTGCGGTATTCAGGTGACGGTATTGGTGGGTATGGGGCCAAGGGTGAGAGAGGAGAGGTCGGATTGTCCGAGTCCTTGCCCATCCAACACGAGCGTCAAGAGCAAGTCTGATTTGATCATGATTGATGCGGCTACCAACTTGTTCTGAACCATGGCTGCAGCTCTGAAAGTGGACAAAAAACTGCTCCGGAAAACTATATCTCTGAAACTGCGCTCCTTTTCTCCCGCCCAGATTCAAGAACAGTGTCTCTAGCTTTACTGGCACCTAGAGAATATCGACTCACGCGAGCTACAGCCAAAGCGTTGACCGCCAGAGTGCTTGCTCTCCCTCCATTTACCCGCGCCCAATCCGTCAGCTGCTACCTGAGCATGCCCACTGGGGAGATCGACACTTTTGACCTTGCACGGAACATCCTGCGTTCTGGGAAAAAATTATTCGTCCCCAAGATTGATCCCACAGTCGACGGGCGGATGGACCTTCTTCGCATTTATGACGAACAAGACTTGGACGGGCTGCCCAGTGGCTTGTGGGGAATCAAGGAGCCTACGCTACGTCACGCCGACGTTGTGCGCGAAAATGGTGTGTTTGTCGGCCCTCCGCGAGTAGGTCTAAAACAACCCCGAAGCGCAACAAGTTGGCGTAGATGTGATTCTGGTCCCATGTGTCGCCTTTGACCGCTCCTTCTCGCGGTTAGGGCATGGAAAGGGCTACTACGACCGGTTCATAACGACGTATTCAGAACAGCGGCCGAAACCTTTGCTTGGTATTCTACCTGTATTCTATCTCTCAACCTTTTCTCATTCATTCGTCCAGTGGGTCTCGCACTCCGCGAACAACTACTCGACGCGGATACGGTGCCGACAGGGAAACACGACTGGAACATGGATTACATCCTCACGGACCAAGAGGTTTTGCCCACAAACGGGTTCAATAAAGATAGTGAGATAGATACAGCAGGGTAACGAATGGTGTACAATTGATGATAGTCCATAAAAAATTCAATGCAATCCCAAAGAAAGTCTGTGCCCAATGCCATGCCTCAGTCAATCAATAGTCGTCATCGTCCGAGTCCTCGTCGTTGTCGTATCCGGCCTTCATCAACCCCGCCGTGAAAGGCGACACCACGGACGATGGGGCAGCGGGAATGATCATGCCATGCGTGTTGCGGATCACACTCTTGTAAATCTCGGCGTTGATTCTGGAAAAAAAAAAAAAACAGCGCCCATGAGCCCCTAGATCGTCGTCGCCACGTGGAAAGAGACTCACTCTTTGGCATGCGAGACGTTACCAAAGTGGACAGCGTCGGGGACCACGACGAGCGATACATCGACGCCATTGTCGTGCATGAGCTTCTCCACGTCGGAAGTGTACTCGAGACCATAGGCAATATCGGCGCCACAGTGGACGAGCTTGATGGGGCAAGTGATCTTGCGAACAGCGGCAGGCGTCTGCGCCTTGCGGTTGACGAAGAAATCGAGCGTAGCGGTACGGTACTCGTTGAGCTGCTTGGGACCCCAATTCCTCAGGGCATGAGGAACAGCGTTCTTGGTGAGTCTACAAGACGTCAGGCCCAATGGCAGGAGAGGTGGTAGGGATAGACTCACGCATCGATCAGACTCGTCTGCTGGCCGTTGAACCCGAGCTGCACGGCACCGCAGACAGCATCGAGTAACGCGCTCTGGTCGACCTTGCCGCCAGTCTGGAACGCCTCTACCCAACACTCGTAGATCTCCGTCCGGCCCTCGGCCACATCTTCGGGCTAAGAAAAGCAAATCAATCTCCAACATTGCCAATGCACTCTAAATTTGAAAACCCACCTCGGTAAGCGGGAGCGGCGAGATCATGGTAAGTGACAAGGCCTGGTTGGGGTACGAGATGGCGAATTGCCAGGAGATGCAGGACCCCATGGATACGCCGACAAAGTGGCAAGGCGGCAAATGCAAAGCTTCCTGCAAATGAACGATTAGACGCCTGTGATTCCAACAAAGGAATAACAAACCATGAATTTCATAACGTCTTCCGCAGCGGCCTCGCGGCCGTAGGTGGATGGGACTTTTGCTGTCGTCTCGCCATGGCTGCGCAGGTCCAAGGCGATAAGATTGAACCGTCTCAGATTCGGGTCCGCAAACTGCACTGTGCCCATAGTTAGATGAAGTAGAGTGTGGGTGTGAAGGAAGCCGCGTACGCTGGAAGAGCTCCGAGGCAATGTAGACCGGATGGATGAAGAGGACGGTGGGGAGCGTCTTGTCGATGGACTTGGCCGAGGCATTCTTGGGGGTAGAAATGGTATAGTGGATGCTGGCCGACCCAGAGCCGCTCTTGATCTTTATTTGAGGCATGATAGACGGAGGGTGGATGGGCAGAGGCGGTGGGGGATGCACAGGACACCAGTGATGCGCTGCGGTGAATTTATAGACACGATCGGAGAACCATCTGCTTCCTTGGATAATCCAATTATTTAGGAGCGTAGGAGCGCAAACAGGTGTTCTTGCTTACGCGTTTACGAACATCTCCGGTTTCTGTGAGATCATTAATAGGAGCAGGGTCCACCAGGTCCACATGCCAAAGAAAATTGAATGGGCGATCGACTTGAATAGATTTGCGATCGACGGCATTGAGGTCGTTGGCCAGCTGATTCTGAATCTTGCTCCAATGCGTTCAGAGCAAGAAGAGTTCTATTAGCCGATTTTTCAAAGAAAAAGCAGACAGAGAAGCTAGTCGTCTTCCATATCGAGATCACCTTCCACGCCGACCCCCTCGCCCTTCGAATTCTTCGCCTTCGTACTCATCCATTTCCCACACCTCATCTTCGACCTGAGAGAGAGTCCCCTGTAGCCGTTTCAGTTTGAGAGGCGGGAGCAGAGGCGAGTGCAGGGTCCGCGGTGGTCCGCGTCGGATGTTTTGACATGCGCAATGATGCCTGCATAAGTTCTGCCGGTCTTCGAGCTTGCAAATGTGATGCAGCCCCAGGGAAACAGTGAAACGGTGGCGTACAACGTAGAGTTCGATATGATTTCGTGGGGCCAGGTTTACGATCTGTGGCTTCTCTCCCTGGGTCAGATCGTATGGCCCCAGGGCCTTGACGAGACGCGTAATGGCTTCAGGAGTTTGCGGGGCTGGCTGGTGCTCTGCCGAGATATTTTTTTGGCCTACATACCCTATCAGCAGCTGCGGCAGGCACAGCAGTTTCATGCTCACTTCTAACGAAACAGTCCGCAAGTTTTCGGAGTAGTGTGAGGACCTCAGAATTGGAGAGAAGAGCAGCCTGATGGTGTAGAACCTGGTGCGAGAGGTCATACAGGGCACTCAAGAGCTGAGGAGCGGGAGTAAGCCTCCATCTTAGGTTGGAGTGAAGGAGCAAGGCATCAAAATTTCCATTTCGGTCTTTCACTGGCCTGTCCCGAACGACATTGGCTACACCAAAAGATGTCTTCGATGAGGGGTTGAGAATCCACTCCAGACTGTCGTTGTCTCCTCTGTCATAATTCATTCGTCGACTCCTCTGCCATCTTATACTACGGACGCCACTGGTGACTGAATACTCAGGGATTTCTGACAGTGGGCGCCTCCTGAAGCGGGTCTTCACTGAAATGGAAGCAGCCACTGATGTAGAATGGAGCTCGATTTTGCTACTGCTGAATGTCTTCCGTAGTATGTACATCTTCACATTTCACGCAAGAGAGCAGCTGAGTGTATTGTTTTTGCCCCGAAGATCAGAAGAGTTACGCTCAATTTGAATCTCGAAATCCGCACGCCAGCAGAAGACATTCCAGAAGAAAATGTCATACACACCCGCCCGCGCGCCCCTAAAGGAGACCCGCACGTCCGTCAAAGAGATCCGGCCCCGGGTTCTCCTGTTGTTCCAGTAGTTGACATCGCTGCCCGGGCGACGCACATTCACTCATCATGTCCACATGATCAAAGTCGACAGGCAGCGCGTATCCGAGGAGCAGGGCGTTGCGTCGCCAGCGGAAGCCGCCTAGATCTAATTTACCGGAGATAGCGTGGACGACGACGCTGCTGAGTGGGGCGACTGCCGAGGCTCTTCCGCAGGTAGAAACGATTGGATATCTCGGGAGAACCGGATGCCCGACGAGGCGGATTTTTTGAAGGCGACTGCCATGTTATGAGAAGGACATCGGAGAAAATACTATCGTGTCATTTTGGCGATCTTAGGAAAATGTGGCAACGGTCTATGGCACGGGGAGTGTACACCAGGACCCTACCCAGTATCGGCAAGCAGCCTTGCGCGTGGCCAGGTCCGCTTTATTCAGACCACTGACGGCAGACTGGCCCATCCACTCCTGATCGCCGACTTCAGCCAGTCGTTCCTCGAGGATTATCCCAGCCCGCGCAGAGAGTTCGAGAAAATTATCGCACACGTCAGGTTTTGTGTACTTCCCGGCCTGAACTTTGGTTAGCAGGTGCTCTGGAAGGGCGAGACGATATGCACATACAGCGACATGTACACGGGCATCGGGAGAATGCGCGAGAAGTGCAGCCATGGAGGAAACGAGTACTTCATGCGAGCTGTGAAAGTGCAGCAAGTCCGACAAGATGACGAGGTCATAGCCTCTCCCCGCGGTGTATTCTCTGGTAATCCAATAAACGGACAGAGTAACAAGAAATCGGACCAATACGGACAAGAGCGGCGCGGCGTCAGTTCCCCACTCGTGGCCACAGCAGTGTACGGTGCATCCAGGGGATACGAGGTGGGCGTTGCGTTGAACATTGCGGGCAAGGTTCCCAAGAATACCGGGATCGGGATAGTCTGTGACGACCACTGTTGCTGGAGGCGGTACCACAGTAGATAGCAGTAGAGAAGGGAGGGCACATCCTGCGCCGAGCTCAATAACTGCTCGCCGTCAGAAAGCAATCGGAGCAGGCGATGTGAATGCACCTTTCAGATGAGGAGCTCGCAGTAGCCCTCGTTCAATTCTCTCTGCGAAAAACAGGCCTGGAGAAAACAGATGGTCTGCTAGGAGGGTATTCGCCTGTGGCACATCTTTAAGACAACAAGCCAAGGGAAATGAGGAAAACTTACTTTGCCCTCCTGCATTTACATCAGAAAAAAAGCGCGATTGAGGCGCACCGAGTCACCTTGGCCGCAACAGTCACTTTGAGATCTCCGTACTGGATAATTTCGTCGTCGACCACCCGATTCCCGCCGAGAAATTCCAGAGAGTCGTTGAGGATGTCCGCGGCGTCTTCCATGTTTGTGATCAGTTTTTGATCCTCCTATCTTCGTGCTTTGCTCTTGCTCTCATCACCTCGCTCTCAACAAGTTTTCGAAACTGTTATCATGTCACTCTACACTCTCGAAAAGGTTTGTGCATACCCTTCTCGTCTTCCCTCCTTTCACGCTCTCCTTCCAGAACGATGTCGTCGTTTCTTCAGTTCCAGCTGACACCGTCTACAAGCACGCGGTTCAGCCAGACTTTGATCCTCGTCCCATATCACCCATCTCAGAGTGCTCGTCGGACGACTCTGCAACCGTCGCCTCCACCGTCGTCGGCTTTGGGCGTAAACAGTACTTCATGTTGCCGACTGTCGCCGACCCCTCCCAAGACCTTACCCAGTCCACCATCGTAGGGTTCGGTCGCAGACGTCACTTCCAGCCAGATTCAGCCCCGGTTGCCCCTTCTGAGGTCAACTTCTCCAAGTACGAGAACAGGAGGTCCTTCCCCCTGTCTAATGTCCGCACCTACGAGAAAAGACAGTCCCTTCCTGTTCTCGCCGAGACTCAACACACGAGGCCCTCGTTGGACGCCAGCACCTTACAGCTGGCTGTCGCATGGGAAGAAGCCCAGTCCCAACCGCCCATCCCGCCAATGCCGGTTCTTCCCCTGCCAGAAGTAGAATTTACGGTCAAGAAGCCAACGTTTGGCACGCGCATCAAGCAGCGCATCGCGAGCAAGGTCAAGTCGGCCGCCTTCAGTCGCCCAGTCAAGGTCGTTGTCAAGCGCTTTTCGTCGCAGTCCACCCCCAAGCCTGTCAAGATAGGCGGTGACGAACGCTTTGGCGTAGGCCAGTTCATTGCTCAGGTTTGCGCCCCGCTCAAAGCCGTTGCGCGCCTGGCATTCCTACTCTCGGCCTCCCTTTGGCCTGGCATCCGCTACTCGCGGCCCATCTCGAGCTGAGTGTATTGTTATACCCCCGGTGCATATCAGACGTCAACGGCCTTTCTCGTTCTGGACCCCACTCGTTTTTACGACCCCGCGCCCTCCGTCGGCGACCAAAAAAATCAAGATAACTATATCCTCAAAACCCAAAACAGGCGCGTAATCGGAGCGCGAACGACGACGACGGCTCAAGAAAACGTTACAAAACATCCATTCGTCCTCATACTCTCGAAACCCCAAAAACAGGCGTGTAATCGGATTGAGAACGACCACGACGGCTGCGTGCCAGTCAAGAAAACCCGACAAAATATCTTTTGGTCGTCGGTCGCCGGGGCTGTATTTCCTTTTCGTCGTCATCTCTCTTCCACCCTTCGACTTCTCTCGTTCCCAACAAATACAAAACCCGCAAAATAGGCGCGGAGGAGGATGACGGGAGTGTGCCGTACGTAGAAAAGCCACAAAATATACACCCGTCGTCTGCTAGGCTTGTTTCTTTGTACATATGTTCGTGATTTCTTGCAAATAAAATGGTTCGGAAAACTCCTGGAAGTACGACTTGAGCTTCAGGAATCGCGGCCCAACAACTAGAGAAAAAAACCATCTCATTGAAGAACTGGTGCACAATTATAATACTACGTCCGGCAATCCTGTCCATGGTGAATATTTGTGGATATTGGGTGGTGTATAGGTAACAGCGAAATCAAGCCCATTCTCGATGAGCGGTGAAAGGGTTTCGCGAATGTCACAGTCCATCGCCCTCTCAAAGCAGATTTTCACGCGCTTGAGCGTGGAGGCTCTGGCAGTGATGAATTGGAGAAGAGTTTCGTCGGAAATGGCTTCTTCCCCGGCTATGGCAATGTCGAAGTCGCGGAGGAGGAGAAGAGGTATTGTCGACCCCGGCACCACAAGGGAAGCCAAAAAATCCACTGGTGAGTCTGCTGCGTAGTACATTGAGGCGTGAGCCTTGTCTGCATTGATGTGAAGGTGTCGGAGACTACGCGGGAGATGGAGGAGTATTTCTGGCAGTGACGACGAGTCGATGATACCTGTCGTGAGTGATAGACTCTCTAGGAGAGGTACGGTGGCCAAGAATCGGATGAGAGATGGCTCCGAGAAAGAATCACGCCTGGGTGTACTTCCCCAAGAGTCTCCCATTGCCGTCACAAGTTCAAGACCCTTCAGTTGCGGCACGCTAATCCTTTCGAGAAGGGTGGATAATGCAGTGCCACCTCCTGATAGATGAAGTGTCTGGAGAAGGTGGTGGTCCACGAAGGGGAGTTGCCCGACACTTGTGATGTCAAAGTGACTTGTAAGCACGAACGAGAGACTGCGGAGCTGAGGGCATCTTGACATGGCCAATAAGCCTGCCTCGATTTCAAGACGGGAGTAATCCCCTGTCCGGGTGAGGTCCTCATCTGGAAAAGGAAGATTCGACAGGACTGTGAGGCGAGTCCACTCCACGGGTAGCTCAAGCAGGCCAGGGCCTGCCCCATGAACGGTGACAGCTTTAATCCTGGCACCCGCAATGAATGATAAGGTGTCCCATGTGAAACCCGGCGAGCCCCATCCAGCCTTATACTGCAGTCCGACGCTCTGCAGTTCGGGAACATCCGCAGCGTTGAGTTGCGCTAGCTCCTGGAAGGCGGGAGCAGTGGCAGCAAAACGGATGTGCCGCCAGCGGGAAGCCAGAGAAAAGATAGTTTGAATGATAGACTGGGACGGCGGATAACCCAACTCGAGGTCATATTGCAGCGAAATAGATAGCGGGCAGTGACCAGCCCGTTCTAGCCATTCCCGGACAGCATCCTCGACCAGTGCAGCCCTTGGTTCCTGAGGAGCAACGGGCCACGGCACATACTCGATGTCGGAATCAGGCTGGGACTCCACCTGCTGAGGCGGCTCCCCGCGGTCCACGATATGAAGGCTCGCCCAGAGGCGAGGGGTCGCAAGTGAAAGTGCCCTCCAGGCGCTGCATATGCGTCCCAGAAGAAGCGGCGCCTCCCTCGCGTCCATGACACAGTTTCGATGGGTGGGGAGACACGCCAGGAATATTTCCTGCATCATATCTGCTGGCATGCGCCGAATAGACGAGAGGAGGGCCTCGTGCGACTGTACGATGGAACCCAGTCCCTCGCGCTCCTCCAGTAACTTGTTGAGAGCGTGCTGGAGCTCGGCGATTTTCCTATCAAGGCTCTTCATTTGGCGAAGAGGTTGCGCCAAGAAAGCTTGAATTTCGACTGCCTCTTCTGCAGTTGGACAGTAGTTTGTGCCCAGCTTAGCGGCAAAGGGAGAATCCATGATGTGAGCAGAAATCGCGGCGGACATGAGCGTGGTTGGAGGAGAACGAGGCGATGTGAAAGTGATTGAGCGTCTGACGGGCGCCTATCTCGGGTGGAGGGCTACAATTAAGCGCCCCTTCACGAGTGTTCAGGCAACTACAGGGAAGTGTAAGACGGAATGCAAGTTGACTTGGTGAAACGCACCTCGCCTGACCGTTGATTCTACCGCTCCTCGTACAAGTTCAGGCTCGCTCGCGCTCATTGAGCCCCAAATCCATCTGTCAGGTTTGGCTTGGTCTCATGAGTCTTAAGGTGCGCATCCGGTGAGTTTTGACGACGCGTCTTCGCAGGTCTTCGCCTTGAGGGCCGGCGCCGAAGAGGGTCGAACAGAGCTCGTCGCTGAGTCAATTAATTCATTTACATAACTTCCGTCTTGTGTCGGACTCGTTGGATGGTTGAACGGCAAGGCCGTTAACAGGAGACTGTTGGATTCGGTGGTGGAACGTGGTTGTCCACCAACTTTGCGGACAAACAATCAATGTGATCCACCGGCAAACCGATCGTTTGCAAAAAAACTTGAACTCGGACTGCCCGCTCCCTCCCCTCTGCCTACCTGATTCGTGACTCAACAGATCCCTTTCATCTCTTGAATATGAAATGGTCTGATAAACTCTGGAATTTCATTGAGCGGTGTCCAATTACAATGCTAATAGTAACAATTCTTCATCTACTTATACCGATTGGGTGCGTCAGGTAACCCAGTCCACGGTGAATATTTGTGGACATTGACTGGTGAATAGGTGACATCGAAATCAAGTCCATTCTCGATGAGGGGTGAAAGGGCATCGCGGATGTCAGATTGCATCGGTCTGTCAAAGCTGAATTTGATACGCCTGAGGGTGGAGGCTCGTGCTGTGATGAATTGGAGTAGAGTGCTATCGGTAATGATTTCTTCCCCGGCGATGGCGACGTCAAAGTCGCGGAGGATAGGAAGAGGCATCGTTGACCCAGGCGTCACAAGAGGGGCCAGGAAATCCACCCGCGATTCTGGGTTTCCGTGGTACCATGGAGACTTGGGGGCATGAATGGAGAAGTGTTGGAGACTGGGCGGGAGATGGAGCAGTATTTCTTTCACCGATGATAGGCGGAATGGACCTGTCGTCAGGGATAGATTCTCGAGAAGAGGCAAGGTGCCCAAGAAGCGGACGAGGGATGACTCGGAGTCCGGCTCGGGTTCACTGGCAGGGTTCCAGGGATCTTTGTTCCTCAGTGTGAAATCCTTGAGCTGCGGGACGCTGATCCTCTCGAGGAGAGACGCAGTTGTGCCGGGCCCTCCTGATAGATGAAGCGACTGGAGACGGCGGTGGTCCACAAAGCCAAGTTCGCCGGCGATCGGGAGCTTGATAAGGTCGAAGGAGAGACTGCGGAGACGAGTGCATCTGGACATTGTCAACAAAGCTGCGTCAATAGTAGCACGCGGCTCTTGCGGCATCCAAGTGGAGCGTTCCTCTGGAAGATTGGACAGGGCTGTCAGCCGAGTCCACTCGAGTGGTAGTTCAGTCACGACAAGGCCTGTCCCAGAAACTGCAATAGTTTGGACCTTGGCACCCGCAAGGAATGATAAACTGTCCCATGCGAAGCCCAACGAGTCCCATCCAATCTGATGACCCCGTAGTGCGACGCTCTTCAGCTCCGGAACATCCACAGGGCTGAGCTGTACTAGCCCCTGGAAGACCGGAGTAGTGGTTGCGAAACGGATGTGCTGCCAACGGGAAGCCAGCGAAAAGATGGTCTGGATGATAGACCGGCATGGCGGATAAGCAAACTCGAGGTCATATTCCAGCGAAATGGATAGCGGGCATTGACCGCTCCTTCCTAACCATGCCCGGACAGCATCCGAAACCAGTGCAGCCCTTGGTCCTTGAGCAGCGATGAACTCCAAGTCGGGATCAGGCTCGGACTCTTGCCAAGGCGGTTCCCCGTGGTCCACAATGTGGAGACTGGCCCAGAGGCGAGGGGTCGCAACCGAAAGGTCCCGCCAGGCGCTGCATATACGCCCTAGAAGAAGCGGCGCCTCGCTTGCGTCCATAACACAGTTCCGATGGGTGGGGAGACAGGCTTTGAATATTTCCTGCATGATGTCTGCCGGCATGCGCCGAATGGGCGAGAGGAGGGCCTTGTGGGCCTGCACATGGGTTTGGAGGCTCTCGCGCTCCCCAAGTAACTTGCTGAGAGCCTGTTGGAGCTCGGCGATCTTGGTGTCAAGACGTTTCATTTGAAGAAGAGGTTCTATCAGAACAGCTTCAATCTCGACGGTTTCGTCGACGGTCGGGCAGTAATTGGTGCCCAGCTTGGAGGTAAAGGGAGAATCCATGGTGTGAGCAGAAATCACGCCGGACATAAGGGCGGTGGGAGAGCGAGGCAGACGTGGGCGCGATGTGAAAGTGATTGAGCGGCTGACGGGCGCCTAAGTATCTCGGGCGAGGGTTACAATTGTGCGTTTAAAGGCTAAGCCAAGAGTCTCCGGCCATCCATCCCGCGCGCCCGCACGCACAGACCACATCAAAGGCGTTCAGAGTTGCACGAAAAGGTGGATCGCTGGGTCCAACGGCGTTAGACAGAACAGAAATCGAGTTTTTACAACGCACTGACGCCTATCGTCCAAGAGCACGTTCCCCTCGTGCCAAGTTTTAACGACGCGCAGCTCGTCGAGGTAAAGCATCGCAGGGGTCGAACAGGAGCCGTCGTTTGAGTTCACGTCAATTCATTGAACTTTCTTGCTGTGTCGGGTGGTTCGTTCTGTGCGCAAGTTGAATTCGGGCAGAACATGGCCCGGGCCGTTGTGGTTTGACAGTGATCGTGGTCGTTTACTTTGTTCCACGACCGCCGCGCAGCCAACCATGTTTTTGAATACAGTCCAGCCAGAAACTGTCTCGTTGTTCTCTTCGACTGGTTCTGACCCGCTGGGTCTCTTCGGGACTGCTTGTGACTCTGCTCTACCGTCCGACTCCTTCATTCACCTGCTCGTCGATAAATCCTCGCTCCCTGAACCTGCTCCCCCAGCTACTCCAATATGTCTCCCGCAAAGAAACGAAAAATCAGACGACACCGAGTCCAGGTAGATCTATGCTCGAATGCTCCGATATTCTAACCTCGACCAGTGTGTCGGGACTTGACCTGAATCAAACGGTTCTTCATATTCAGTCGCCGACCATCCGGACCACGTACATACGCTGTCCTCCTACCAATTCAACGCAGCTTGGCCTGAAGCATCCGTGGATACATATCCAGGTCCGAGACCTTGGCAGAGACTGGTCGTTCGAGATTGGGCTTGTTGACCGGTCCAGTCGTGTTGGCGTCGTGCGGCTCTCCACCTTCCAGGTGAATCTACTCCATGCCCGCGGACTTGCACAGTAGATCGTCGGCCGACGCTAACACATTGACCGCCTTTCTTATTTACAGAAAACGCCTCGGCTATACACCCTTGGGCCCAGCAGTCCTCCTCTTCTTCATCTCCCGCTATCTTTCCCCCCGATCTCATCCCGTCCCCTGACCGCCTGGGCGACGGTGACGCTCCACCTGCCCACGTTGATCGCGCATTTCAGTTCCTCTGCTACGCTTCCCCGCGGACCCGAGAGCAGCAGCGAACTTGGCGGCGCGCTGCACACAGGAGCCAGTGTGCTCATTCCCACACCCTCCTTCTCCCACACTTCCCATGTCAAAGTGTACGCGACGTGTCGACTGAGGAGGATTTGGTTTACCCAGCGGGGGCCTAGTAAACCTGCGCCCTGGGAGTTCGAGCTGTACGGAGATGAATTCCGAGAATAGACGGCGGGAATCGGCGTCCGGGTTTCTAAACGATTATCCAGAATTTTAACGTTATTGAATGGATGCAAGGGAGACCAGACACGCCTTGGCTATCTTGCCAGGGCCCGGGATTCCTTTCTTCTATCCCTTCGTGACCAAACCATGTGTCCGAGTCTTCTTCGCAATTCCTCGGGTCAGGCGTAAAAAAAATCAGCCACCATCAGTGCGCCCACGCCTTCATCCAGGCACAGAGGTTCTCCGAGGTGCGTTTTCCGGTGTTGAACTGGTAAGGACGCAGGTGTCGTGAACACATCAGAAGCACCTCAAGAATTAACTGCCGATGGCAAAAGAAATCGTGCGACGACCTCGCACTCGACGCTCGTTGACGATCGCTTTCGGCTGCTGAACCCCAGCATGAGTGGGTACGTCCGTCCGTTTCATTTAGCAAGTGACTCCACAAAGGCAAAAGATACTGAACAAGCAAATCGGCCGTGCTGTGGCTCTATGGAATCCCGGGATGAAACATGTGGATATGCGTAAGTGAGCTCATCAGTCCTCCCTAGGAAACCGTAGTAACTGTAGGTCGTTCAGCGCCCAATGCTGGTGGAGATCTTGATACTGGGGGGTCAGCGCCAACCCAAAAGTCTCGTTCATCAGCAAGTTCAGACCCTCCCCCGCACACCACAACGTTTGCTTTTGCTGGCTTGCCTACGCGGAATGCGTAATGAAAAAAAAGGTTCGTGCATAATCATAAGCGGGAACAGAAAAGCTTACATGGCACAGATCTTGCAGGCTAAACGGCGTTCAATTGTGCTGTCTGCAGCAGAGCATGAGCATTTTTTGCTCCTCTCACCGCATCCCATCGTAGGTATTCCTGTCAAATCGCCAGCCCAGCAGCAGGAGGCAGCAGCAAAATGAACTCAAAGACGAGCCAACCTCCATGAACACCTATAGCTAGAGTATAACATTTCGGGGACACCAGACACGCACATTCCGTCGTGCAAGTATGTCTGGCCGTGGCCATCTCTGCTACGCATTCTTCTTTCGTGGGCGCCGGCAAGTGAGCAAGGTTCGTAAGGTGGCTCAGGAGCTCCAGGTCTTCTATTAGCAAGTCCAACCACCGGGAGGAAAGTGCGCGTAGTGTTACTGCTGGCTTCGCGGCGTCCCGGTCCAAAGCTTGTACGATGGTGCGTGTACGCAATAAGGACTCATTCGCGGCTGGTTTGATCCTCAGTTTGATGCAGGGGGATTCAGAAATTCAATTCGCAAATGACCTGGCGAGATTCGCAGGAAAGTCGGTAAATAATCCCTGGCGCTCGATGGATATTTATTTCGTGTCTGTGGCCAACGGTTTAATTACTAAAAAGGACTCACTTCCAACTGAACACATTTTCAAGCAAAGCCCCACACAATCTCACGACAATTCCAGTATCCTTGACGGTCTCCACACTGATAGCCTTCAGACGATCCGGCGAGTACAAAACTTTGTCTGATTCAGAAGGTTTAAAGCTTACATTAGCGGCGTATAGCATCTTAAAGGCTAAAACAGAACAATATACAGTTTCCTGAAGTTCCCGCATCGGGTTTTCACAAAGACTTGGTTGGAGTCCAAGGGAATCTGGAGGCGAGATCATAACTTGTTTGCAGCGTGCCACCGCCGCGGGCTTCTACTCCTAAACATGTACGTAAAAGTTGAACGTTGAACGCAGATAACTTCCATATTGCCGTGTCTCTTCGAGCTCTGCAGGCACCGTCTTGAACAATGTTGGGACGATGTTCAATTTTTTTTCCAAAGATTCCATGGCGTCGAAAGTGCGCCCTTGCTAAGACTCCACTCCGCAACTTCTCTTGACAGGCGGCAACAGTACCTCGATTCTCGACTTCTCTTATGTATGCACTCGGATATAGGGACCGTCAAGCCGTCTCTTCTTTTCACCAACACCCACCATGAGTGGCTCGAAGTTCGTCCCTTTTTCGCCGTCTCTGTCCCGCTGACCGTCTTCCAGCAGTGAACAAGCCATCGATTTGACGGAATTCGACCCGTTGTGCGCTCCCTCTTCTTCCCAACGTTGATTTTTTTATCGAGCGCCGTTAGAACGAGCCTGAAAGAAAGAGCGAAAAAGATGACAATGCGCGAGCTCCTGATGATGTCGGACGCCCTGGTGAAGTCTTCTCAACAGTACGCAGCAAGCAGTGACCCAGAGGAGCTCCGTTCGTACAACGATATCCTCGCGGGCAACCAACAACTCCGGAAATACGCGGCCATATCCATCGCCCTCGTATGTGCTCGTTTCAATATCTAGTTCAAGGTGATTCTAACTTGTACGCAGGAGCACTCGACGGCCGCCCTTCTGCAATCATTCCCCAGAGGCTTGCTTGAATCGGCGGGCTTCTCCAACCGCTCCCAAAACACCGAGCCCACCTCGCACTCGGACCATGCCGGAGAAGGACAGTAGGGCGTCCCAGAGAATCGTGATGTTGCGCGCTGCTAGTTGCGAGTCGAATTTCTTGATTTCAGCTATGTACTTATTGTACTTGCCAAACGAGACGAATGAGAGTACCGAATAAGACCATCGGTTTGGACCTAGGGCAAAGATTTAACCCATATCACCGAGGTTCTAACCCCTTAGTGGGAGTCGAAATGCGGCGTGCCTCTGACGTTCTAGGGCAGCAGGCTGGCAGACTTGGCACGTTCGCGGTTGTCGCCGAACAACAATAGCGTTTGGATGTAATCGCGTCAGTGCTTCCTTATCTTGTTTACTTCAGGCGACTCTGGAAACCCGGTAGCCTTGAGGAATTTCTTCAGTTTAGCGAGGCCAAGAAAATTGACGGTAGATTCTAGGGTTGGGTCGCCTTCACCAAAAGAAAGGTCTGAATCGGTCAAACAGAAAACCAATCTGGGAAATTCATTCGCTAGTACGACGTCAAATAAGGACTGGATCTACATACATGATATGAAGAAGACGCAAAGTTTAAGCAAAGTGCGTGCCGAGCGAGACGGGGACGTCGACGCGGGAATCAGCCCGAAGTCTTCCGACGTTCATATCGCCCCAGAGTCCGGAAGATGTCCCGGACTGTCGCAGGGAAATAAGGTTATTGCCGCAGAGCTCGACGAACGGAGTGGGAGAAGAGCGTCGACTCGGAGGAGTAGTTACTCCATCATCCACGCGATACGCGACGACCCGGAGTGTCTGAGACGTTTAGCTTCGTACCGCCAAAGGAGTTAGGAGGAGAAGACTCGTGACGGTGTTTTCAGAGTAGTACGAGGTGTTTGGACGTTCTTCTTGCAGAATCCGAGGTAAGTAACGTCCCAATCGTGAGTCTGGCGGTTTCAAGACCGCGGTTTACAGAGACCAGCCTAGTTTAGAGAGCAAGCGAGCAATAGTAGTTGATGAGAGACTCCGAGTCGTCGGTAAAGCTCCGCCACTAGCCAGCCTCTCCACCGATGCCCTCCTCACCTGGAGCAGTCATCGGCTGCATGGCACGGATCTCACCAAAGATATGGAACACCCATCGTGCGGTCAACCGTGTCAGATGGGAGCGGGAAATGATATCTTGTTGCATGCCTCAGGGACAGACGCGCATTCATCAAGATTCTCGAGGGCGTTTTGATCAATGGCGGAGTTGAACGTTGAACTGCGGGAAAAAATCAACTCAACCTGTTCAACAAACTTTACGGGCCACTGAATATACCCCGGCCTTTCGTCAGCTGGCTGTGAATCGTGGCCACACTGCCCAGAGTTTTAATTCTTCGCAGGATCAAACAGGGTTGCAGTGCGGGTTTTGCGTGGCATAATCACCATGTTTTTTTCTTCATCCTCTTCTGGCAACACACCATTTATCGCTCTCCAGCCTCGTGGCCCGCCAGGGACTCTCTGTTTTTTTTATTCCATCTTTCACAGCAGCAGTTGATCCTCGCGAGCGACTAGTTCGGGCCTCGGACATGCCTACGTACTTGTGCCACCATGACGCATGCACACACTCGGGGCACCGGGACGGGGACGCGCTTCTGGACTGGCTGTCAGTGTAGTAGCGCGAAGAGAACCCATTATCTTTCGGTTCCTGGGCCCAGCAGTCGGGAGTTTACGGGCGACATGAGGTGCCACACGCTACACGGTGCATCGAACGAGATCTGGCGCCTACCACCTAAAAGTATGAATCGAGGGTCCACGATGGTATTCGACAGGCTTCGCAGAGAGAGGTACTAACAAAAAACAACGGATGTTTTTGTCTTTGCTGCATTTTTTCGCGGAGTCAAAAGTCCCCGATTTAGATTGCGAAGGCATTGCAAAGATATCGTGCGGCGTGGTGCGGATCCACTCAAGAAGCCCACAGTGTTTCGTAAGCCGATCTTGGGTTTAATATTGATTTCAGGCCAGAGTATGCCTGTCACGGTCCTTGGTATAAAGGCCCCCGCATCGCCCCATGTCGCAATCACTCCCTCTCAATGCTGCAGTACAACCCTGCCCCGTATTTCCCCCAGCACCAACGGCCGAGTTATTCAAGCCGTAGATCTTCGCAATGGACGACGGAGCCGCCGCCTCATTACATACCCACTCCCGCCTCTTTCGTCAGCCCATGGAATGCTGCTGTAAATCTTACCTGTCAGCCCGAGTATAATTCTCGCTCTGCGCCCGCCGCCACCCATTATCTTCCCGAGGCGCATCACCACCACCACTCTCCGCCGTCCCTGCTCGACGCCATCAACGCCAACACCTACAGTCCTCCCTTCACGCGTAACGCGTCTCCCACCACCGTCTCCTCGCCGCACACTGATGCTCATGCTACCACCTCGTCTGCATCTTCCTCCTCTGCCTCGTCGCCGCAACCATTCCTGGTCAAGGAGGAGCAGCCCGACGAGGATGGCTTCATCATGGACCTCCCCACTGCCCTTCCGCAGAGCTTCGCGCCGCCGACCGAGGTTCCCCTCCGTGCAACGCAAGCCTGCCCACGAATGCGTCGCATGATGAGCGTCTTCCGGCTCAACCCGTTCGCTATGCACACTCAAGGTGGACGCGGGGTCCTCGAGCCCTGGGCAGGCGGCGAGGCTCGCCCTCTCGAGGAGGAGCCGCGTATCTTCGAGTTCCAGCTTGATCTGCTGCCCGAGGAGGAGGAAGAGTTGTATGAGACGAAGATTGAACGGTTCGACGATACGGGGCTGCGCGCGTTTTCGCCCGAGTATGAGCCTGTGCCGCAGAAGCAGGAGGAGCCGGATGGGTCGAGCTGGGAGCTTTATCCAGCCTTGTCGCCGTTCGATCCCGTCTTGACTTGCCCGCGCTCGTTGCATTATGATTACACCACGGTGTGCATCGATCGCCTCGAGTTTTCTTCGAGTATTGACGCGTCTCTTGCAGCACGCTCCTCATTCGCAGCCGATGCCGCGACGCTGGTCGCACCCGAGTGCCAGCTTCATGTAGCCTTGCTTTATTTTAACACCATCATGTTTTCCGTTTTATGGATGACCGAGATGATAGGTAAGAATTATGCAGATGTTGTACTTTTTTTGTAGACAAGAGGACTTCCAGTAGTGGTTGCGCCGAAAAACTTGATATGTAGCGAATAAAATATCTTCATTGAACTTGCTTGTCCGAGGAGTTGGAAGCGTCCGACGCGCGCGGTCAGGTTCCGGAGGTTGGCCTCCCGGTGGCGTTTGCACAGCGCATCGGAGGGGAATCTAAGCATCGAAGCTAATCAAACGCGATGAGACGTGTCTCGGCGTCGTCGGGAGTGCTAGCAATGTTCTGTGTGGAATTCGAGAAGTAGGGCGAGGTTAAAATCTAGTTTGAAAGCTCGAGAAGCGTAGCGGGAGGAGGAGAGAGGCTTTGATGCGCTGTTGATGCGGCAGATTGTTCCGAAAATCACTTTGTTTCGTGGATTTGGAAATCATTTCTACCCATGGTAATGTACTTAATACGAATGTAAATAGTATACTTGCTAGATAATTACACCTTCTCATTCTTTCGCGACCAGAACAGCCCTGTACCGCACCTTACCATCTCTCAATCGCTGCATACCCTCCTCCACACCGTCCTTGGTCAGCGGGAATAACTCGACAATCGGCTCGACCTTGTTGCGTGCCGAAAACTCGAGCATGCGTTTCTGGACCGAGCGCGAAGCGACTGACGAGCCCTGGAGGTTGATTCCGCGGGGCACGAGAGCCAGGGTGGGGATGCTGAGGTTGTCGAACGAGATGGTGAGCGGGAAGATGGTGCCGCGGGGCTTCATCACGTCCAGGTATCTATTGAGAGTTCAGTGAGACATAATAATGCAATGAAAACGGAAGGGTACGCACGGCTGCCAGTTGGGCAAGAAGCTAGTAGTAACGATGAGAAAGTCGAGTTGTGGGATGTCGAACTTGTCGAGGCCCTGGGTGGCGATGAACTCGGAGGCGCCGAGACGGAGCGCCTCCTCGCGTTTGGACTCGGTGCTCGAGAACACGACGACGTTGGCGCCGATCTTGGCTAGGAAGATGATCGCCAGATGTCCGAGGCCACCGATGCCGACGACGCCGACACGGTCAGCGGGGCGGATGTTGAACGTTTCCATGAGCTCGAATATGGTCGCGCCACCGCACATGAGCGGAGCGGCGTGCTCAGGCTTGATGCCCTCAGGAACCTTGAACACAAAGTCGGCATCCCAGATGGCGCGCGATCCGAAGGAGCCTTGGTGCAAGTTAGCATCGCCATAGAACTCTCGCGTCGGGCAGTATTGGTCCCGGCCTAAGTAGGTTCAGTCAGATACTCGGACTACTGTGTGATGGACGACGAACCAAGGAGACACTGCTCGCACTTGCCGCAAGTCTTGTGCACGTAACCCCAGCCAACGACGTCCCCGACCGTCAAGTCCGTCACAGCCTCACCAATCTGCTCGACGGTGCCGACGCCCTCGTGCCCCAAAACTATATCCGCTTGTCTGTAGTGCTCGTCGCTGCCGCAGACGCCCGAGTGGGTGATCTTGACGAGGACTTGGTTCCCCGTAGGCGGGGCGTGAGTCGTCTTGGCTTCGACGATGCCGTCGTTCGCAGAGCCCTTGTACACAGTGAATTCGACGCTCATGGGTGGTCAATGGAGAAATTCTAGATGTTGCTGCAGGTTTAATACTCGTCGATTACTCAGGGGAGCCATGTGGAGAGGACGCGTCGTTTCTGTACCTAGTCTCTGAGCCCTCCGATTGAAGAATCGGAACCGTGACAAAGCGAGATGAGGCTTAGGCTTATGAAGGTGTATTCAGCGAGTTGTCTCTGTTTATTCAGCGTCCCATTGCTTATTCAGAACTGCCAAGGGCTTACCACTCCCGGAGATATTCGTTCACTTCTGTCTCCACACACCGTTGGAGAGGTCGAGCCCAGAGAGACGCATGCAAGTCGAGAAGGAGGGTCTATCTAAATGGAGCCATCAAGTTGATCGAGGTTTTTTTTATTCTGTCAGCCCAAGTGGACGAGCTGTGGTCAGGCGCACTCCCACCAGACGCTCAGCGCTGACTCGACCGTGTTTCCAGAGGATGTGGAAGCGGTTGGGAAGCGGAGAGTCCAGTTCACATCTCCTCTTTGCAGTCCTCGAGCCCTTTTAAATGCAGTACGAAGACGTCGAATGAACTCGGTGAAGTGAAGGATTGGAGAGCGTTCCGCGAAGCCCGACGTGATCTCTCAAGTCTTGCCAGCTTCAAAACATGAATAGACCGCCAACGCGTTCCTCTGGTCAGATACGGTCCTCCGAATCGTTCGCCGGTCTCGATGAGACCCACGGCCGCGAATCTTTTAACCTTGGCGTCAGGAAGCACTGCGTCCGGGTAGGTTTCACCTCTTGATAAGCACCAATCGCTTACGCTAGCCCAGGCCACCCTCCTCGTTATATGCAAGAAAAGTCGTCTCTGGCACCTCCAACAGGAAATACCCCGGCCTTTCAGAATTCAACCGCAGTGGAGCGCGTCCTCAGTGGAGTTTGAGGGACGACTCGGAGCTGTTGTCCGATGCCCTCGTGAGTCCTTTCCTGTATAGATACTGGCGTCTGACGCACACCAAGGCTTTCATCTTAGCTGGGCATGGTCTGCCGTCCACCAGCCATTCACACCTTCCATAGAAACCACCGCTGACCTGTTTGATGGCCCTATCCCGACGCACAGACGCAGATCGACTACAGTCCAACGGTTCGCCTCCACCTGCGTCATCCTCACCAAGCTCTATTCTCGCCGCCATTCCTCGCTTATACGCGGCACTCATATACCCAACTTGGCCATGACTTGCATCACAAGAAAGCGCCCGGAGCTCACTCCAACACCAGAAATACACTAGGGCCACGTTCCACGAGACGATCCGCCTCTTCCCCACCGTTGGGCGTTTAATGAAATTGGCTGCATGCGACACGAAGATCACGGTGCACTCTTTTACGCAAACGATTGGCGAGATCGAAGAAATTAGCGTCCCGTTGAAAGCTGGGTGCATGGTGATGCTCGACATTTTGTGCGTGCACACGAATCGTGCGTTGCTCCATTTCGGTTTTTTTTCTTCATTGGAATCGATTATTATGTATTATGCAGCCATGTACTGGGGTCACGACGCACGCGAATTCAAGGCTCAGAGATTCATTGATACGGAATCGTACCGATGGGGCCTGCAAGTCGCCTCTCTTTTCCTTTTTTCATCTCGACTGACCCACCTCCACTAGTCATCTGCCGATACGAAATCTCGCTTCCGGACCACACGCGCAGCCAGACGACATGCGCAGCTTGTCGCTTGAGGGACAGAAACCAGTCCCTGGGCGACGTTGACGCTTGCCGCCTGTTTCGTGCGTTCACAGTGTAGAGCCTGATGCTTTAATGTACAAATTACATGACGACTTCACTTTCTGCCAAGCCCTTTGACGCCCCGTTCCCAGTCCACTTGAATCTAAACGTCCATTTATCAGCACACGGATTCACCCTAGTACCTCCCCACTCGAGCAAAAGGCGCCGGCCCCATTTCCAATCCTCCTTGACTGCAAGACAATGAGTTCCATAGAACGTTGAGATGGAAGGGCGTACTACTCACACCCACGCAAAATATACCCATTTCCCTCGATTTCGAATCCCTTGGCGGGCGTGTATCCGTGCGGATTGAGGACATTGTCGAATAAAATAGTCTCCACCACCGCCTGAATGAAGAATTAGGCATTTTGAAGATTGAATAGACATTGTAACGCGCACCGTAATCTCCTCCTGCGTATCAGAATCATAGTACGCCGCGACCTCTTCACGCGTCGGAGACCTACGAGACGCGTTTTGTGAGCCCCAGCGCGTCAAAATGAACGCGTAAACTCGCCTCGATACAGTATCCATCATAACCTGCACCACAACCGGCTCCTCCAGCTTCCTCTTCGCCGCCTTTGCCTTGGTCGGCCCCGTCCTGGCTTGCGGAGGGAAGAAGACGAGCGTCGGTTTGCCGAGAGGGAGTCTGTAGTCATTCGTCGATAGCTGTACGTTCTCTTCTTCTTCCTTCATGGACATGAACGCGGACGATGGTGGTGAAAGTGGACAGAGGCGGATCGACGCGCTACGTAAAGGCGGCATTTCCGAAAAAGGTCTACTCACCTGCCATTTTTGGCTCCTCGGCTCCCCGTTTACCCTCCCGGGGACAATCACAATGACTTACGGCAGCCAAGGCACAGAATATTTCCGGTACAACAAAAAAATGTAATGGTAATGGTACACGCAGAAGATTCGGATACAAATTTTTGCCTTGATGTAAAGGGAGAAAGAGAAAGAGTGTCCTCGTACAAGACCGTACATACATAACCAGGGGAGGAGGGAGTGATCGAATAGGTGTGTAGTATGTGTAGGTAGTAAAGTAGGCGTGCGCTCCAAGGGCGCGTAGTATAGAGATCGAAAGCAGATGTGTGGTGATAGTAGTAGCAATGCGATGTTGTGAGGGTGGTGATACATAATGCGATAGATGCAGCTATACAACACTCAGCTCGGAGTACATGCTATCAAGAAACAGAACTCACCGATACAAGGACAAGATAATGTAAAAAAGCCACTGCACCAGCGTGGCTACAGGATACCTGAATCTTTGAGCGCATTCTGCAGGATCGTCTCCTTGACGGCCGCAAACACCAGTCGTATATTTGACGTGTCCGTCGCCTGCGTCAGACTAGCGCCACCAGTAAGCACACTGAATGAAAGGAACAGTGAAAATGACATACTGGGGGTAAACACTCAACCTCGCCCGATTTGCCTGCATAAATCGCCACAAGATGAATCGCGCAGCGTTGTTGATATCCGACCCCCCTGTATACAGGTTAGATCAAGATAATTCTTCGCGCAATAGGCCTGCCTATATATTCTGGGAAATAGCGTTGTAATGGAATCTGTGGATCTTTAATACAAGCTTGCTGTCGAAACGAAAGGGGAAGCTTACCTTGGGCAGCTTGGCCTTGAAGACGTCAATCTTGTTGAGGAAGAGGATGATGGACGTCCGTAGGAACCACCGCGAGTTGATCACAGAGTCGAAAAGTATCAGCGACTCTTTCATGCGATTCTGATCCCGAGCCTCCAGCAGGACCTGATCGTACTCGCTCAGGGCTGTGCAGAATATTATGCTCGTAACGCTCTCGAAACAGTGTATCCATTTCTTGCGTTCCGAGCGTTGGCCACCAACGTCAAACATGTGTATGCTATGGGCGGGTCAGTATCAGTCGGCATGACAGCGTGGGCAGCATACGCGAGGCCTCCCATATTGAATCGTGTCTCCGATATGCCAAACGTCTTCGCACGGGCACGAAGGACATCCGTCTCCGTTGGCACATAGTCCGGTGCACCAATCCGAAGGACCTCCGTGAAAAAGCTGTCGAGGGTATTATTAGAGAATCGTCGGAGAAAAGCAACGAGGCACGCACTAGACAGCACTGTCCATGAGGTAGAATTCATTCGCATGCTCGTCCATGATTTTCGGGATAATGGGGTCTTGCCACAGCTGGCTGATGGCATCCGCAATCTCAGGTGAAAGAAACGCCGGGCTATCCGTGTTGGAGGCGGCGTCCAGGATCTTGTCGGCCAGGACACGGTTGCCAAACCGGATAGGGTCGACACCGATCTTCCTGGACGCCATGATAATGGCTTGGACGGAGTCGAGGACATTCTTGTGGATGGTAGGGCGGAAACCGACGAGCTCCTCGTGTGAGAACCCGTCCTGATGGATAATCTTCATCTGCTTCACTATCGTACTCTTGCCGGACTGCAGGGAATTGAGAAAAGACCGCAACGAGAGCCTATGCACGAACCTCGCCGCTGCCTATGGATGGGGAAAGTCAGGACGCGACGGAACACGATCGACGATCAACGGAGGAAAATGAAAGGAAACGCAAATTACGCGGGATCGCTGCTCGACTGTCGGTCGCAGGTAGCAGTGCTGCTAGCAGCAACAAATGCGAAGATGGTTGTCGCGCTCGCCACAGCGGCCTGCCGTGCCTGGGACGCGCCGAGACAGCAGATCCTCCGGTCCCCGGGCCTAGCTCGCGGGTACGAGTCCCAGGCATGACGGCCATGGATGGCAAGTGCCAGAGAGAGGAACAAGGACCAAAAATGAATACAAAAGATGAAAGACAAGGACATACCGAGCAATAGTATTTTGCACTCCTTCTTGAACTTTTTACTATCCTCCTCGAGCTGGCGGTCGATAGCATCGCTCCGTTCTTTCTCGCCACGGTCTAGTTGTGAGCCACAGATGCCCATGGTGTCGTGGTGCCTGTAGCAACGGGAGGGAACACGGTGTCCACGTTAACTGCGGGATCAAAACAGAAGGGAGCTCGTCGTCGGTGAAGGGCCCAGATAAGTGTCCCGCCTAGTGGATATGGAAGGGCGGGGAGCGGTGTGGCGCAGAGAGCCGTGAAGCAGAGTGTGCGTGAAAGAGACAGTACAAAGGACAAGCCAGATCCGGTTGTGTCATGATCAGTCACTTTGCCCCGTCGGGCAGTCACCGCTTCCTTCACCAAGATAGATTGCACCTGCGCACATTAAGCCTGCTTTCGTCTTGACACCGACATGGACAACAATGTAACTGCTATCTACCAGAAATTCTCTTCCAGTCCCTGGACACACTGGACGGATATTCTCCTGCTCCAAGTCCTGCGCTCCAAACCAACTCCTTCCGCTTCATTCATACGTCAAACGACCTTCTCGAACATCACCTCTACATGGGAAATCACAACCTTCGGCCCTGTCTTCCCGCCATTATCTTCTACAAGGTTGTCGCTAGACGACATCAGAGACTGGAATCTGGCAACAGACAGCCCTGCTACAATAGCGGTGAGCACCCTGCTGCGGGCCATACATACGTCGTGGCTATTCGCATGTTAATTAACTGATTTTAATTATACCAGCCGCTTTCGCATACTTTTAACCCCGGCAGCAACCGATATCGGAACCCACCCGGGATCGACATACCGGACGATGGAAGAGAGGGAAGACTTGGAAAAGATGCAGGTTTGGCTATATTACAGTGCGTGAATTATACTCCCGGCCCTGTTCGAAGACCTAGCAATTAAATGCGCGCATGGTTTCCCCTCCTGTGGCGCACTCCGACCTCGAAACTACCCTCGTGACGGAGGGCATGCAATCCAAATTAATTTACCAACAAGAAGGTAGATTCTCTGTGGGCGAAGCATCCTCACCACTACGTCGATGACGCGCATACCCGGGCTCGCCGGATCTGTCTCAGAGCCGTATCTTGTCTGTCAGAGCGGGGACCCATCTGAATCCGTGACTCGACCTTTGCGGCCTAATGTGAGCCCGGGTCTCTTTTCCTTGAACGCCGAAAGAAAGATGGATGGAAGGATGTATCCAGACCGAGATTCATTGTCGTACGGAATGAATAAATATCAACAGCCCTCTGAACGAAGATTGAGCAACAGAGATAAGACAACAATCTGGTTGTGGCGTCAACAAGCAAGTCAATCTCACCTAGGCTTGAACGGCAGGGCAGCAATCTTTGAATGGATCCATGTCAACGCCTTCAATGGTCGGTGATGTGTATTATGTGTAGAAGATGGCTGGTGGGGACAGGGATGACGACCACGAGCGAATGATTTAGTTGCCTCAATTGTCCTCTTCCTCATATCCACGTAGTCTTGAACGTTCCGAGGGGCTTGAAGTTTTTTTGTGAAGTCGAACTCTGACTGAGAAATCGTAAACATATACTCTTGGCAAGAACAAGTGGCCTACCGCCCATCCCGCCCGCCGATCATACGCGCGTCCATCGTCGCGGATAGCGATGCAGCCGTTGTCTTGGGTGTACGCCAGCCAACTGGCACCGAGGGAATACCGGCCTCGAGGTGGTCCACAGAGACGGTCAATTCGAGCTGGTTACACGAGACACGGGCATCGCCATGACGTCACTGGGTGGTAGAAAGCCGTATTCACCTTCACCTTCGAGTTCCAAATGACCTCTCCTTCAATAGATGTCTCCAGGCACGCGGCCGTGTGCGTATCGCAGCCCGGAAGTGGCAGCAGCAACGCGGTCGGGAGGGAATTGGGAATGAATAAGGGTATCAAGGAAGTGAGCTCGGGAGTCGGGAATGGATGGAGCTCGAGGTCATTGGGGAACGATGGCGGCGCGAAGTTTCATTTGGAGCACTTGCCGCTGGATTGAATGCTCTTGTATGTCTTCATTGACCGAGACAGAGAGTTTGCCACGCAAGTGTGATGAATGAACCCCATTGCATTTGTCCGCGATGGTTGATTGGGAATTGAGGCGCGACGCCTTCGCAGGAGGAGCCGTCTCGTTGCATGAGACGCACGAGCTGGGCATTGGCGGAGCAGTAAACCCACTTCCAGAGCAGGGCCTCGATCCAGAGTGGCGCGTCCATAATGCAATACTTGCCGAGCCCAGCTTCTTTCCAGCGTACTGTCCAAAGAAGGCATTTGCGAGCTGTCGGGCTATGATATCCGCGTCGACGTCGTCCACAGGGATGCCTTTCGCCCACAACTTTCGCCATGAGCATGTTGGAGCCGCTCGATTTGCCGGTGGCGAAGATCAAAGTTGAATATTTGTTTGTCCAGTCCAACTTGGCCCGCAACCACCACCGAATCCAAACAGTCCGGTTCCTCGTCGTTGAAGATGATGGAGCCCAGCTTCCTGCGATCCAGCGTCAGGTCCGCCCGCAAGACCTACAGTCCAAAGAAGGCATCCGAGTCTTTGCGAGCGCCGCAGTGCCTGGCTCGACGACCTGTCGCTATAATATCCGCGTCGACGTCGACCACAGGGATCCCTTTCGCCGTGAGCATGTTGGAGACGCTCGATTTGCCGGTGGCGACGACAAGCGAGATCAAGTGCAATTGTTTGTGACCGCCGAATCCAACAGTCGAGCACACGCTCGACCCCTTCGGCTCCTCCTCTCAACGCGAAGACGCGTCGTCAGAAACTCACCCGATGCCCACCTCAGGACTCATTCCATGACGCCAAACTTGACAGGTGGATGGGATGCGCGCGAGCGGGCTTGAACAGGCTTGAACTTGCAACGGTCCCATTGAGGAACAAGCGGCCTGTACCGACACATATAGGTGCGTTTCACCAACTCAGATTGCATTCTGTCTAACACTTCTCTCTAGTTGTCTGGACACTCTCCGCCCGGAACGGACAGCTAGAAGCTCTCGTGGAAGTCCCCTTTGGCACAACACCAAGTCCATCGTCATACACCGGGAGACAGCTAAAATGAGGCACGGCCCTGGTCTCAAGCACATCGCGACGCCTTTGGGTGGTGCGTGCGAGGGCCGGGCGCGCAGATGGTAACCTGCACGGGGCGGCAAGGAGTCGGAGATCCTCGACTGGTTCAAGGAGCTTTCAGCTACCTTAGACGGCTCTGGTAGTCTCAGCTCCGCCGTTTTCTTCCTTTTCACTTACCTTCGTAAGCTATTTCATATCCATTTTGTTGAAAAGCTCACCTTAGGACCTTCAAGTTACAACCCCCCATTTACCGTCCTCGTATTCGACGCGAGGTGCAACCTCTTTCTTCTCAAGCGTTCATGCGACTGAAGCAGGCGGAACGCGAGCGGCTGAAGCGGGAGATTCTGGAGCAGAAAGCCGTACTAGTGGAGGAGGCTTGGCCTTGAAACGCACAATTGTAACCCTCGGGGTGTGAACCGAGATAGGCGCCCGTCAGGCGCTCAATCACTTTCACACCGCGCTGACGCCTGCTCGCTCTACCACCTAGGAAAATGTTTTGACCACTTCCATGTCTGACGCGATTTCGGTGCAGCCAATTCGGAATGGATCCCAAGCCCTTGACGCAACTGTACGCTGTACAAGCCCATCCAAGTTACGTGATTCATACAGCTTTTCTTGATCTTGAGCTACCTCAGACTGTTGTCGTCGATATACATACACCGAAGCCAACTTCAGTTCACGGCATTCCACCCGTCCCTCCGCGCTTGGTAGTTCTCACGAACAGCTTCTGACTGCGGAGTTTGTTTAAAAGGACCTGCACCGACCCAGCCCACATTCACCTCGGCCCATGGAACAAGATGATGAGCACTATGCTGCGCCACGTCCCTCAAGGTGCGGGTTTGATTTGACATTCGTTAGGCCCCAGCTGAGCGTCTGTCCAGTCGTTCGCACCTGTTCCAGAATGCGACAAACTTCGGCATCGACCGATCCCATTTGTTCAATGTTCAAGGGAATGTGAATATCGCCAGCCCCATGATACCGCTAGAGGCACCTGGGAAGGTGAAAAGAATGGTGTGCCCGATTTCGAGCCGAACCGTTCCCGGCCCTTCTAATCGGATTCAGATAGCGGCGGCCTGGGAGCCGGCAATCTTCTCGGAGGGTAATCATTACTCGAGCCAGTTATTATATCAAGGCCGCGGTTACCCGTTATACATTCCGGGACCTCAGGTCAACCTTCCTTGGCAATACCGACGGACGGGGATTTCCATCGGTGACGTCGGGAGAGTCACTCCAGAGGGAGACTTCGATTTCTTCTTCAACATCTTTCGTCTTGCCAACGACCCTGTAAATGCTAATGTCCCGGAAGACTTTGAACCATTATCGCCCTACGACCCGGTGGACGTGGCCCAGTACGATTTCAGACCAGGAAATTTTGTCATGAGCTTGTCGATACACGAGACCAACGGCGACTTCTCCGAGTGCGTCGTCACCCTCGTGTCAACCCGCAACTGAATTTTGCACAGGCCTACGCCTGGCGGGCAGTTCGTCTTTAGCTGCCAAGGGCCGGACGGTGCGGTTCTCGCCCTGCCCCACGGCGCGCACTTACAGAAGCTGCGGAGCCTGGAACACATGCGACGGTACGCGGCCAAAAATGCCGAAAGCTGGTATCGATATGCGAACGAAACCAGAGGACGCGGGTTGGAGAACGGCAGTCTCTATCTGGTAACGGGATGCGAGAAGGCGAGGTCGTGGGGCATGGCTTCGTTCCATGACGTCCCTCTTCAAGAAGAATTCCCGATTTCGTTTGGACCGACGACAGGTGTGGAGGGTGGCTACAGATATCGTTGGCGGGGCACCCGTTTTCGACACAAACATGCTGATTCTTCCCCCGGGGACGACACTCCTCTCAACCAGACCACATTCATTCATGCATTCGCCATCTCTCTCTGCGAAGGCCTCTGGGGGTTTCGCAAGAGTGCAGAAATCTGCCCGGTGGATGCTCCGCGAAGTACGAGTAAATGGGGCAGTCGAGCCCTTGTGCCATTTGGCTCTCTGAGTCCCGCGTCCTGGTCGCCGTTCAGTTTCCTCGGAGCCGTGTCACCGAATGCAGGAATGCAGCGTGCTGCGTCCTTTCCTTGTCGAGATGGCCTGCTGTCAGATGCCGCTCCTATTGCCAAGGTTCGTGCGCTGTACTTGGTCCAACTTTTGTCTGAAATGATCATCAGCTTTTTCATCCTTCGCAGCTGATACATGAGCATATCCTTCGCGAGGTATGGATGATTCCTCCATTTGCTCGCTGAGTTTATCGTGTGCCGCCTCAGGTTCCGAAAGCCAGAGTCGTGATAACCCACGACGATGACTGGGGCGACGCGTTCCGGGATGTACGTAGAATTCTTCCTCTTCATTCCGAGGCTCAACAAAACCAGGTCGGACAAGGAACGGCCACCGCTGGATTGCAGCAAGCCATCTTCAGTCGCTCTGTAATCGTGGAAGAGGACGGTGAGTGTTCTGAGCCAGCTCTACTGCAGACTGACGCCTCGCCGAGGTGTCGTATTTTTATGTCCCAAGGAGACCAGATCCCTTGCGCGCCAACGCCCTTCGGATCCGGAAACGCCGTTGATGTCTTCCGCGGTGGATGCTGAGTTGTTGGATGTGGCCGTTTGGCCACAGTGGGCGTCTCGTTCATCCTTGCGATCGATTCACAACATCGACCAGGAGCGGCACTCTCTGTACAGCTTGTCAAACCCGCACATCCTGGCCGCATCTCGGACGGCCTCCCCAACAGCTTCACCAGCTTGCACACCTACCGCATCTGCCAACAGCAGCGTCGTGGATATACAGATTCACGAACCTGATTCACCAATCGAAATATGCCCACCAACTGACTCATGCGTCAATCGCCCTCCCTCCTACTCGTCCTTGGTCCAGTGTCCCCTCACGCATACAGAGGATGATAATCTTTCGAGACCACCATCTCCGAGGCCTGGTCATTTGCGACCCATAGACATTCGTGTCATGGAGCCCGAGACTGATGCGCCAGTCGAGTCGGGGTCATCGCACCCATACACTGGTCGTGCTTCCCCCTCGTCTTTCATATCATCCCGGTCTCAAGACAATGAAGAGCGGTACTCCGCGCACAGTATGTTCGCTGAACATCCTCCGGATTCTTGGACGGTCTCGAGTCCGCCTTCCCCCACATTCAGCCAAGACTCAGCCGAATCCCTTCCGGCGATTCCTGAGTCCTCAGATGGTCCTTTCGCTTCTGCAGGTCCTTTCGCCTCTGCAAACACCAGCGTCGCGGATCTTGCGTCGATGGAATTCGGAGACGCACAGACGCTCCCGGACTTTGTTACCATCCAAAAGCACTTCCCCGATATCTTCCCCGGGGTCCCAACAAGTACCAGCCGATACGACCGCAAAATCACAATGTGGGTACTTGACCTCAATACCTACTTTTATGCTCAAGTCGGTGCAGACAGGATGAGCCCACGCAATTCGCGATTCCACCACTAACCATCGCTGTCCATGCGTAAGTTAATCCAAGTCTCTGGTCAAACCCTTCTGATGGATACTAAACAGCAATCGACCTCCACAAGGTTGGACTGTATGCCTGCATCCTGAAGGAGTACAATATTTCTTCCACTCAGAAAAGGTTTGCATCACAATCCTGTACATTCCCGAGAAACCTGATAGCATGCTTATAGCGCGTGTTCACGGACGCCAATATATACAAATCCAGGATTCTTAGGTTCATTGAGAATGTGATGCACCGCATCCTCAGCTTCCTTGACGATTTCCTCCGGTCTGCGAGCGTGGAGTTGTGCGATATCGACCTCGTCCTTGACGAATGCCTGTGCGAGGACGGCACCCCTGGCTGTCGATATTACTTCGTGAACCACAAGGATCGCTGTGTGTTTTGGATGGACGAAGCTCCTGAGTATCTATTCCCGATCGTATGGGAGATCAGGGGTGTCACCTCGGCTTACCACGTCAGTAAGTTTGCCCTCTTTTGTATCATTCGGATTGAGCTTAGAGCATGACAGGCAACATCCTGCAAGCACAGTATTGGTATCACTGTGAACTGTATCCGCATTCTCTCCAGGTTACACCTGAAATATTGGATGAGCTGCAAGATCTTGTTTCTTATGCACTGGGTGGTGAGCGCAGCATGTTGTTTGACAATCCTATCCTTAAATCGGTCCTAGATCTCATCACTTCCAAAGTATCCACCGTCAGCTTCAAACCCGAAGATCTTGACCAATTGTTCAGACTCATCCACTGCAGTGAGTTTCGTCGTTCTAGCATTGCATAGCCTTCTCAGTGGATTAGGGGGTGCTCCCACTACTAGTGGCAAGAAATTTGACGGAATCCCTTGCCTCGTGGGTGCGCACACATCCTTAACTTCTGAAAAGTACTTATATAACTGCAGGCCGATTCATGTATCTTTTCGGTCGGTACCCTCTCGCCCCTCATCTGGTGGCGCTGATAATCCAACAGCATGCCATCGTGTGTACAACTTTCACGGCGTACCTGGCGTGGACGGAAATGAATCGATCTATGGCAAGCCTCAGAAGCGGACCCTTCTCATCAAATTATTTAACCCGCTGCTCTTCTTTGGCCCAAACGTTCACCTCGACAATCTGCGCCACATATGCGCAGACGGTCTGATACCTTCCCGCGAATGGCCTGCTTTCATCTCGCGTCTCAACAACGAATGGCAGCAATTCACGACATATGCTACCATTCTCTTGAACGCCAACGTCGGCTTTCTTAGTATCCAGGTCAGCCCTGGTTTCCCACATAATCTTGTACCAACTCAATTCTGGTTACAGAGTCTCGACCAGGGCGGTAATCTTCGTCCTGACCGCAGTGCTGCACAAATAGCTAGCTACCTCTCGATTCTGATCAGCACTGGAAGTATTCTGATCAGTCTCAATCTCATGAGACAGAATCGTGACCAGATCGATTCGGCTGCTCATGATGCAGTAGGTTTTGTCCATATTTCCCACCGATGTTGCTCAGACCTGCCCAGGCCGAGTTCATCAACAGACGGAAGCATGCGATTTTCGGCTTGGAGCCAACGGCGATTCTGTATTCTTTGCCGTACGCCATGCTGATTTGGTCGTGCGTTCTGGTTCTCTCGAAACTCCATCTCCAGCCCTGATCACTCGCCACAGGATGGTGTCCTTTATTGCAGCCTTCTCGTTGATGTGGTTCCAAGATTCCGACACCATGACGAAAGCCTTTGTCGGTGTCCTCGGGGGCGTCATTGCGGCGCTTATTTTTTGGTGTATCTTCGCTGTGTGGGACCGGGATTGTCTTTGGTGGGACTGGGAATGGTTGCAGCAGCGTTTGGGGCTCATGAGGGTCCCTGTTGAGCAACTCGATCCACAGAGCCACCGACACCATCAGCGAAAACACATCACGATTCCCCAAGGCCCTCGCAAGACGAAAGGATGGTCATCCCAAGAGGTGAGCGATCTTCCTCTCTGACAGGACCCTATGGCAACGATAACTGATCTGCTCAAAAATAAACAGCGTGCAGCGATCTGCTGATTGTTCCGTGCTTTGCCGTTTGATTCATGGTCGGCAGTGCCTTCCCAGGACCCCGACCACCTACTGCCACCTACTCACCAAGTAGTCTTTGTACGACTTGCCCTTGTATCTCTTCCTCCATGAATAAGATATCTACATAAGTACATTCTGCGGCACAACAAGTCCCATGTCAGACTAACAGTGATAATATGCTCGTACCGTTCACCTCCGTCAGGTTCTGGTGGAGCACACAGCGTCACCCGCTTCTTCAGCGTCGCCTCTCTCGAGTCACCACGCGCCTTCGTCGAGTCCAGTCCATCAAAGAATATTATGAAGTGCTGCCGCCCAAACCTCGTTGAAGGTATTACGAGCGGCGTTGGCCTCGGAGATGTGTCTGCCCACCCATCGAAACTGTGTCATGGACGCAAGCGAGGCGCCGCTTCTTCTAGGGCGTATATCCAGCGCCTGGAGGGCCCTTTCGCTTGCGACCCCTCGCCTCTGGGCCAGTCTCCACATTGTAGACCGCGGGGAGCCGCCTTGGCAGGAGTCTGAGCCTAATCCCGACTTGGAGTTCATCGCTGCTCAAGGACCGAGGGCTGCACTGGTTGCTGATGCTGTCCGTGGCTAGAAAGGAGCGGTCAATGCCCGCTATCTATTTCGCTGGAATATGACCTCGAGTTTGCTTATCCGCCATGCCGGTCTATAATCCAGACCATCTTTTCGCTGGCTTCCCGTTGGCAGCACATCCGTTTCGCAACCACTACTCCGGTCTTCCAGGGGCTAGTACAGCTCAGCCCTGTGGATGTTCCGGAGCTGAAGAGCGTCGCACTACGGGGTCATCAGATTGGATGGGACTCGCCGGGCTTCGCATGGGACAGTTTATCATTCCTTGCGGGTGCCAAGGTCCAAACTATTGCAGTTTCTGGGACAGGCCTTGTCGTGACTGAACTACCACTCGAGTGGACTCGGCTGACAGCCCTGTCCAATCTTCCAGAGGAACGCTCCACTTGGATGCCGCAAGAGCCGCGTGCTACTATTGACGCAGCTTTGTTGACAATGTCCAGATGCACTCGTCTCCGCAGTCTCTCCTTCGACCTTACCAAGCTCCCGATCGCCGGCGAACTTGGCTTTGTGGACCACCGCCGTCTCCAGTCGCTTCATCTATCAGGAGGGCCCGGCACAACTGCGTCTCTCCTCGAGAGGATCAGCGTCCCGCAGCTCAAGGATTTCACACTGAGGAACAAAGATCCCTGGAACCCTGCCAGTGAACCCGAGCCGGACTCCGAGTCATCTCTCGTCCGCTTCTTGGGCAGGTTGCCTCTTCTCGAGAGTCTATCCCTGACGACGGGTCCATTCAGCCTATCTTCGGTCCAAGAAATACTACTCCATCTCCCGCCCAGTCTCCAACACTTCTACAGTCATGCCCCCAAATCTCCGTGGTACCACGCAGACCAAACGCAGACTCACAATCACGGGACAATTTCCTGGCCTCGCTTGTGACGCCCGGGTCATCGATGCCTCTTCCTATCCTCCGCAACTTCGACATTGCTGTGGACGGCGAGGAGTCGGTCACAGACGAAACTCTTCTCCGACTCATCACTGCCCGAGCCTCCGCCCTCAAGCGTGTCAAGATCAACTTTGAGAGGCCGATGCAATTTGACATCCGCGAAGCCCTTTCACCCCTCATCGAGAATGGACTCGATTTCTCTGTTATCTATTCTAATAGTTCAGCAGTCGATATCGATAAATATTCGCAATGGTCCGGGTTGCCAGACGCACCCAGACCTGCAGTATTAACATTGGCATCCTGGACCAATTTTTAATCGCATGCCCTTTAGTTGTTCGACCCGCGATTCCTCAAGCCGAAGCCACTTTCATACCAACAGAGTTTCCCGAACCATTTTATTTTGGAGAGATCACATAGAAACAAGACTCGCAGACGACGGCTATAAGATACTTGCTCTATGGTTTTTTACAACCTCCCGTCCTCCGTATTCCTTCACGCCTATCCTATGCGTTTTGTCGCTTTGTTGAGAACAAGAAAAGTCGAAGCGTGGAAGAGATGGAGCCCCGGCGACCGACGGCCAATAAAAGATATCTTGAGTTGTAGCGTTCTCTTGAATAGACTGGGCGAGAAATTTGAAAAGCCGTTGATGCGTATATGCGCCGGAAATACTGAGACCGGCGGCAAGCGCGAATAGCGGATGCCAGGTCAAAGCAAGGCCGACTGTATGACTGCCAGGCGCCAAGTTTACAGGAGTTCAAACCTGAGCAATGAACTCGCCGGCGCCACGCGTTTCATCACCTATCTTGAAACGCTTGGGGGTGGACCGGGCGAGAAGTGCTTGACAACGAGCTTGACGGTGTGGCTGGAGGCGGCCGACTTGAGCTCGTGCACACCGGCTGTTTGTCAACCGTGCATTCTACATACTTACTTCTGACAAGCGGCGTAGGCGGGAGGGGCGCCTGAGACTGGGCTTCTTCCCATGCGACAGCCGACTGTAAGGTGCTGACGTCCAGCGAGGGCGGAGTGCATGGCTTGAAGAACTCTGACGACACAGCATGAGATCAAAGTTGAAGTCACTGCCCCTTGTTGAACCATCAAACGAACGAGTCCGACACAAGACGAAAGTATGCAAATGAATTCACTCGAGCACACGAGCTCTGTTCCGGTTCGACCCTCTTCGGCGCCTGCCCTCAACGCGAAGACGCGTCGTCAAAGTGCACCTCAAGATTCATGAGACAAATTCAAACCCGACAGATGGATTTGGGGCTCATTGAGCGCGAGCGAGCCTGAACTTGTACGAGGAGCGGTTGAATCAACGGTCCCATTGGAACAAGCGAGGTGCGTTTCACCAACTCAACTTGCTTTCCGTCTGACACTTCTCTGTAGTTGCCTGGACACTCGTGAAGGGGCGCTCAATTGTAGCCCGAGATAGGCGCCCGTCAGACGCTCAATCACTTTCACATCGCCTCGTTCTCCTCCCACCCATGGATTCTCCCTTTACCTCTAAGCTGGGCACCAACTACTGTCCAACTGCAGAAGATGCAGTCGAAATTCAAGCTTTCTTGGCGCAACCTCTTCGCCAAATGGAATGCCTTGATAGGAAAATCGCCGAGCTACAGCACGCTCTCAACAAGTTACTGGAGGAGCGCGAGGGACTGGGTTCCATTGTCCAGTCGCACGAGGCCCTCCTCTCGCCTATTCGGCGCATGCCAGCAGATATGATGCAGGAAATATTCCTGGCGTGTCTCCCCACCCATCGAAACTGTGTCATGGACGCGAGGGAGGCGCCGCTTCTTCTGGGACGCATATGCAGTGCATGGAGGGCACTTTCACTTGCGACCCCTCGCCTCTGGGCGAGCCTTCATATCGTGGACCGCGGGGAGCCGCCTCAGCGCACTGGTTGCGGACGCTGTCCGAGCATGGCTAGAACGGGCTGGTCAGTGCCCACTATCCCTTTCGCTGCAATATGACCTCGAGTTTGGTCATTCGCCATCCCAGTCTATCGTTCAAACCATCTTTTCGCTGGCTTCCCGCTGGCAGCACATCCGTTTTGTTGCCGCTGCTCCCGCCTTTCAGGAGCTAGTACGACTCAACGCTGCGGATGTTCCCGAACTGCAGAGCGTCGGACTGCAGTATAATGAGTTTGGATGGGGCTCGGCGGGCTTCGCCTGGGACACCTTATCGTTCCTTGCGGGTGCCAGTATTAAAGCTGTTACCGTTCATGGGGCAGGCCCTGGCCTGCTTGAGCTACCCGTGGAGTGGACTCGCCTCACAGTCCTGTCGAATCTTCCTTTTCCAGATGAGGACCCCATTCGGACAGGGGATTACTCCCGTCTTAAAATCGAGGCAGGCTTATTGGCCATGTCACGATGCCCTCGTCTCCGCAGTCTCTCGTTCGTGCTTACAAGTCACTTTGACATCACAAGTGTCGGGCAACTCCCCTTCGTGGACCACCACCTTCTCCAGACACTTCATCTATCAGGAGGTGGCACTGCATTACCCACCCTTCTCGAAAGGATTAGCGTGCCGCAACTGAAGGGTCTTGAACTTGTGACGGAAATGGGAGACTCTTGGGTAGTTGCACCCAGGCGTGATTCTTTCTCGGAGCCATCTCTCATCCGATTCTTGACCACCGTACCTCTCCTCGAGAGTCTATCACTCACGACGGGTCACATCAGCCTGGTGTCGTTCACAGAAATACTGCTCCATCTCCCGCTTAGTCTCCAACACCTTCATATCAATGCAGACAAGCACGCCTCAAGGTACTACCCAGAGTCCCCAGTGGATTTTTTGGCTTCCCTTGTGGTACCGGGGTCGACAATACCTCTTCCCCTCCTCCGCGACTTCGACATTGCCGTAGACGGGGAAGAAGACATTTCCGACGAAACTCTTCTCCAATTCATTATTGCTCGGGCCTCCACTCTCAAGCGTGTCAAGATAAACTTTAAAAGGAGAATGGACTTTAACATCCACGACGCCCTTTCATCCCTCATTGAGAATGGACTCGATTTCGCTGTTACCTATACCACACCCAAGATCCACAAATATTCGCCATGGACAGGGTTGCCTGATGGACCCAGACCTGCAGTAGTATTCTAATTGTGCACCAGTTCTTCAATGAGATGGTTTTTTTCCCTAGTTGTTGGGCCGCGATTCCTGAAGCTCAAGTCGTACTTCCAGGAGTTTTCCGAACCATTTTATTTGCAAGAAATCACGAACATACAAAGAAACAAGCCTAGCAGACGACGGGTGTATATTTTGTGGGTTTTCTACGTACGGCACACTCCCGTCATCCTCCTTCACGCCTATTTTGCGGGTTTTGTATTTGTTGGGAACGAGAGAACTCGAAGGTTGGAAGAGAGATGACGAGGAAAAGGAAATAGAGCTCCGGCGAACGACGACCAAAAATATTTTGTCGGGTTTTCTTGACTGGCACGCAGCCGTCGTCGTCGTTCGCGATCTGATTACACGCCTGTTTTTGGGGTTTCGGGAGTATGACGACGAATGGATGTTTTGTAACGTTGTCTTGAGCCGTCATCGTCGTTCGCGCTCCGATTGCACGCCTGTTTTGGGTTTTGAAGATATAGTTATCTTGATTTTTTTGGTCGCCGACGGAGGGCGCGGGGTCGTAAAAACGAGTGGGGTCCAGAGCGAGAAAGGCCATTGAAGTCTGTATGCACCGGGGGTATAACAATACACTTAGATCGAGATGGGCCACGAGTAGCGGATACCAGGCCAAAGGACGGCCGAGAGTAGGAATGCCAGGCGCGCGAGGGGTTTGAGCGGGGCGCAAACCTGAGCAATGAACTGCCCTACGCCAAAGCGTTCGTCACCGCCTATCTTGACAGGCTTGGGGGTGGACTGCGACGAAAAGCGCTTGACAACGACCTTGACTGGGCGGCTGAAGGCGGCCGACTTGACCTTGCTCGCGATGCGCTGCTTGATGCGCGTGCCAAGCGCTGGCTTCTTGACCGTGAATTCTACTTTTGGCAGGGGAAGAACCGGCATTGGCGGGATGGGCGGCTGGGACTGGGCTTCTTCCCATTCGACAGCCGACTGTAAGGTGCTGACGTCCAGCGAGGGCCTCGGGCGTTGAGTCTCGGCGAGAACAGGAAGGGACTGTCTTTTGTCGTAGGTGCGGACATTAGACAGGGGAAATGACCTCCTGTTCTCGTACTTGGAGAAATTGATCTCGGAAGGGGCGACGGGGGTGGACTCTGGCTGGAAGTGACGTCTGCGACCGAACCCTACGACGGTGGACTGCGTAAGGTCTTGGGAGGGGTCGGCGACAGTCGGCAACATGAAGTGCTGTTTACGCCCAAAGCCGACGACGGTGGAGGCGACGGATGCAGAGTCATCGGAGGAGCACTCTGAAATGGGAGAGATAGGCCGAGGGTCAAAGTCTGGCTGAACCGCGTGCTTGAAGTCGGCGTCAGCAGCTGAGACTAGCGAAGAAACGACATCGTTCTGGAAAGAGAGCGTGAGTTCTGGAACGATGAGAAGAGATGAACGACCCTTTGCGAGAGTGTGGAGTGACATGATAACAGTATTGAAAACTTGCTGAGAGCGAGGTGATGAGAGCAGGAGGAAAGCACCAAGATAGGAGGATCAAAACTGATCAACACAAACATGGAAGACGCCGCGGACATCCTCAACGACTCTCTGGAATTTCTCGGCGGAAATCGTGTGGTCGACGACGAAATTATCCAGTACGGAGATCTCAAAGTGACTGTCGCGGCCAAGATGACTCGGTGCGCCTTAATCGCGCTTTTTTTCTGATGTAAATGCAGGAGGGCAAAGTAAGTTTTCCCCATTTCCCTTGGCTTCTTGTCTGAAAGATGTGCTACAGGCGAATACCCTCCTAGCAGACCATCTGTTTTCTCCAGGCCTGTTTTTCGCAGAGAGAATTGAACGAGGGCTGCTGCGAGCTCCTCATCTCAACGGTACATCTACATCGCCTGCCCCGATTTCTTTCTAACAACGACTAGTCATCGAGCTCGGCGCAGGATCCGCCCTCCCGTCTCTACTTCTATCGACTGTGGTACCGTCCCCAACAACAGTGGTCGTCACAGACTATCCCGACCCAGGTATTCTCGGGAACCTTGCCCGTAACGTCCAACGCAACGCGCACCTCGTCTCCCCTGGATGCACTGTGCACTGCTGTGGCCACGAGTGGGGAACCGACGCCGCGCCGCTCTTGTACGTATTGGCACGATTTCTTGTTACTCTGTCCGTTTATTGCATTGCCAGAGAATACACCGCGGGTCGAGGCTATGACCTCGTCATCTTGTCGGACTTGCTGCATTTTCACAGCTCGCATGAAGTACTCGTTTCCTCCATGGCTGCACTCTTCGCGCATTCTCCCGATGCCCGTGTACATGTCGCTGTATGTACATTGCCTCGCCCTTCCAGAGCACCTGCTAACCAAAGTTCAGGCCGGGAAGTACACAAAGCCTGATGTGTGCAATAATTTTCTCGGACTCTCTGCGCGGGCTGGGATAATCTTCGAGGAACGACTGCCTGAAGTTGGTGATCAGGAGTGGATGGGCCAGTCTGCCCTCAGTGGCCTGAATAAAGCGGACCTGGCAACGCGCAAGGCTGCTTGCCGATACTGGGTGGGCTCCTGGCGTACTCTTCCCGTGCCATAGACCGTTGCCACATTTTCCTAAGATCGCCAAAATGACAAGATAACATCTTCTCCAATGTCCTTCTCATAACATGGGCAGTCGCCTTCCAACTCGAGTGAGTCTGAAAACGGGTCTACCTCCTCGTCGAGCATCCGGCTCACTCGAGACATGAAAATTCCAATCGTTTCTACCACGGATCTTCAGCAACGTCTAGCTCAATACGATTCAATTGGGAGCGGAGATTCTCAAGACGTTCCAGTTCTATGTCCATCTCTGGTTATGGTATCAGTCAGGGCTTCCACATTAGCGTGATACCGGCCACTCACCGCTTTCGCCCATCTTTTCAGGGAGGCCTTCCAGGAAGGAAGCATTTGCGGCGGAGAAGCTGGCTGGCAACTTGGAGAGCCAGAATGTCGCATCATTCCGATCGGGTACGGGACAATCATACTCCGTGAGATTCCAAAAGGGCCCATCAAGTTCTCGGTGGCGTCGTAGAAGCTCAACAACCAAATCCCAGTCCAAGTCTGTCATCAGTGAACGGGCCATCCAGTAGACGAGGTCCTTGGTTGATATTGCGGGGATCCTGGGTTTGTATGCCGTGAGATGGTAGACTGCGCTGATTGTCAACGTTCGCTGGATGTTGGTTCAAAGAGGCTTACTATCCCGAAACCCCACAGCTTTGGTGGTGTGCGCATCCTTCTTGAGGCGTGCGAACAATATATCGTTGAAGTCTTGAAGCAACTCGTTGGAGGACTTGAGGAAAAGAGAAAGGGAAGGCGTACATTGGATGGCTTGGTCTACGACCTCAAACTCGTGGCTCCACTGCAGTTTGCGAACAGCCGCTTCCCCATTACGAATGTGGTGTTTGAAAAGGACAATTGGTACGCCGCAGCTGGGCCAGCTTCCGAGCGTGGTCCTCCAGATGCCGAGCGTGGTCCTCCAGCTGCCGAGCGTGGTCCTCCAGCTGCCTAGAGATGGTCGCCTGCTGTTGAGCCATGACCGCTTCATGGCGCGTAAGGCTTTGCTCCCACTCCGCGTTAAACGCATCAAAGCGGCGGGCAACAAGCGCTTCGATCTTCTCGTGGATTAACCTGTCCAGAGGTTGTGGCCTAGAGACAAGCCTGGATGTGCAGCTCATGTGGAAGAATCTTCAATAGGGGCAGAGTCCAAACAAAGTTGACGTCGTGAGAAAGTCTTTACCACATCCCACTCATGACGTTCGAGGACCTTCCAGAGGACATTATTCGTTCCATCCTAAGCTTCTGCGACATTCGCACCGTTCTCGCGGTGGGCAGGGTGAGCAACTCCTTACAACCCAATTTCTTCTAACTTTTACTCAGACGACTAGATACAACCACCGCCTGTCCGTCGAGAAACTGGTTTGGGTCGACTTGGTTCAAGATCTCCGGCATAGAGGCTTCATAGACTGCCTTTCCCATTCCGACATTCAGTCCCTATCTCAAGAAGCTCTCGTAGCTCTCGTCCGGCGCATACTAACAGGCCCAGCAAGCTGGAACCTCGGGCGACCGTCCCTGGACGCAACCAAGTCCTCCTTTATATCGCGGTTGAAACGTCAACCTTCGGCGATCTTTCTCAAAAAAACCAGTGACCCCCCTGCGACTCAGCCCGAGGTGGAAATCTCGGCGAGACGTGCTCTCAGTCGTCCCGGCGCAGCAATGGAAGATCCGTCTAACAGAGACCTATTACTACTCAGCGGAGGAGAATATCTAATAGCCAGAAGTCGTCCCAGTCTTGAATGTTGGAACATCCCAGCCAATACTCTCGTCTGGTCTCGGAGTGTGCCCGAACCGCTTGAGATTTTCTCGTTTGCGGCCGAGGTCCTCGGCGGGGGTGATGGCACCAACATCCTGATATGCCAAACGTGTCGATTTGGGGTGTGGTATGTGCTCCCTCTCTAACCGAAGCTCCATACTGAACGAGCCCAAGTTCCGTCGAAATCGTCAACCTGCATTTCCAGACAGGTTTGACGAACACCCTCTTTTCGAATCTGTACCCAGATCCCGCCAACTGGAGGATTAAACCGAGAATATGCGGAAATATCGCATGCATCGGCTGGGAGTGCAGAGCCGATCAGGCGCCCCCGAAGAGCTTTTGCATTCTGATAGACTGGAAGCGAATGCTGCACCTGAAGCTGGCCCCGGATAATTCGGTAGATCTTGCCTCTCCCGTCCTTGACTTGTCGCTCATCGTAGCAATAGCAACATCAAGAGTGCCCCATTTTCGTGAATCTCATCCGGGACCACGTCTTCTTTGTGGCGAATAATCGCTCTGGCTCGGCGGAGATTCGTCTCTTTGACATCGCTGCGTTCTCTGCCCACTGGAGACCCACTGCCGATCCTGCACCTCTTAAACCAGTTTACACCACGGACATACCGACAATCGTGTGCGAGAAGATTACGAAATCATGGTACAATTTTCGGAGAAGATTCGACCTCCACGCTCACGAAAGTCCGGTGGAGGAGGGTAGATACCGGGTGTGGCTTTGCCTATCGGGATTTACAGGCCCGAAGCTGGGCAAGGGCCTATCCGTGGAATACCGCCCATTGCGATTCGTCTACGGGTACAGCCTCTCCCTGAAAGACAAAGTCCACTGGCAGCAAGCAGCTGCTCCGGCAGCAGACAATATCGACTATTGGCAGTCGGGCACGTCCTATTCCGGCCATAAATACGGAACACTCAACGGCAGTGGTGAGTTTGGCGTCTTTCGTTTGGCAGATGCTTCCTCGACATCGTTTGTTATGGTCGGCGACTCTCAGTCGCCGCACCACGGCGTCCAGATATCGCCTTACAGCGGGGCTCTGACGTACTACGAGAGAGACTTGGTAGTCGTTACCTACTACAAATAATTTGTTTTACCGCTGTTTGGATTTGATGGGAAATGTTCTTGTCCTTGAATTCTTCCTTGTTTTCAAAGGAGTAATACCAACGACCACCGGGCGGGCTTTCTGGCATTTGGCTCGGCAAAAGTGTTATTTCGCGACTCTTCTGCCCGTTTTCCGTCGGCCTGAAACCCTTGCACGGCGCTAATCAAGCAGCGCGACAACCTCAGTCACCAGCGCATGTGCTATTCTTCTCTACGGAACGATACAACACCATTTGGCCGCGGTCAGAATCAAGGCCCGCTGATGAATATTCACCGTCTCCGAGCGCGCCTGGGACCCACTTAAAGCGTGGACCGAAAGGTTCTGCGGCCGAAAGGTTCTCCATCCTCGTCTCTCTCAAGATGTTGTCTCTGGTGTCTGCGATGTCTCTGTTCTTGATGCTCGCTCCGAGATTGTGCATCGCATTCCTGGTCCAGGAAAGTCAGAAGGAGCTCTTCCTAGTCTGCGCCATCCTTCGCCTGTGGTGGGAGCATCCCAGAATGAGACCAAATTCGGAACGATAGTGGGTTGTCCGCAGCTGAAGTTGTGTTCCTCGACGTCTGAACTCGACGCCTCAGGTCTTCAAGACGATGTTGGCAAAGGGCTTGGATGTTGTCCCCATCAATCCGGTGTGTATTTCCGCCTCGAGCGAGGCTTTATGTACTCACAACCTGCAACGCAGCTTGTCCCCGAATCCCAAGGCGTGCCTTGTCTCTCCTCGCTCTCCGACCTCGTCGACCCTGCTCGGACTGCAATCTCTGTCGTCACTCAGCCGGCCGTGAGTATTAAATAAATCCGTCCAATCATGTTTCACATTCATCTCTCTCTGGCAGGTGACACTAGATGTCCTGCACCAAGCGCAAGAGCTCGGAATCTTCGCTGTCTGGCTTCAGGTATGTTAGTAAAGTTGTTTTGGAGCTGTTAAACACCATTTTACCAGCCTGGTGCGGAGGACGCATCTGTATTGGACTTTATCGCCAGCGCCAACGTTAATGGGTCGATGACGACGTACATCCACTCGATTCCTCCCCGGGAAGGGTTACTGGGGCAGCGCACAGAGTCTCCGTGCGGCAGTTTAGCAAAGCCAGATATCCTGTCTACCCTGCTAAGCTGATGCATTGTTTTTATCGTATTTTCAATCGAGGGTTTTATATGGTTCACTTTGTCCGCTTCCTGACTCCAAACCATCACCCTCCTCTGGAATCTCGCCATCTCGAGTGGCTCTCTCCGCCGAACTTACCAAGAGTTTCCGAAATGCGCGACACTTACAAACCCAAGCACGTATGGGACAGGTAGTATTAAAGCCTCGCGAAATTCACGCTATCAGTGCCTCAATCCCATGATTTCTCTGGTGTCTGCTATTTCCCTGCTCTTGTTCCAACAACACCAAGTTTGGTACTATCGTGGGTTATCCAAGGATCTCCTCTGGTGCGCATGCTCAAGTGAAGTCGTCAGGTCTTTCAAACGATGCTGGACAAGGGGTTGGACGCAGTGCCCATCAATCCTGTGAGCAATAATTTTTTTCTGCCGCTACCTCCTAAGATTATGCGTAGTTTGTTCCCGAATCCCTGGGCGTATCTTGCCTCTCTTCGCTCTCCGACCTCCCCAATCCGGCTCAGACCTCAATCTCCATTGTCACCCAACCCTCGGTGAGTCCAACCCACCTCCCATGGTATCTCCATACAAACGAAGATCGACTGTCAGGTCACCCTCCACATCCTCCAGCAAGCCCACACCCTCGGAATATTTGCTGCCTGGCAATTTATCGCCAGCATCAACGCGTCGTACATCCACTCAAATACTACGGTACAACAGACGCCGCCTGTGTGCCACCGGGCACCCCAGATCTCATCTCGACTTTCATGACGGCCGGTTAGTTTCCTGTGTGAAGGGTGTTCGATTAGCGGACCTAACATAGATTACCTGTATGCACTATATCTACTTTCTATAAGTCTAGGCTGCTCGCTCTAGTCATTTACTTTTTGACGCCCTGCTTCCCCTTCATGGACCGCATACGTTTGTTCATGTCAAGCTCTGTCTTGCGCAGACGTACACTCTTGGGCGTGATCTCGACCATCTCGTCGTCGGCCATGTACGCGATACTCTCCTGCTCTCAGGGTCAGAAATCAAAGCAACAAGGCAGAAGGAAAGAACACACCTCCATGTTCATGACCTTCGGGCTCGCAATGACGAGTTTCTCATCAGCACCGGCCGCCCGGACAGTTGGTGAGCTGCTTCTTGAGGCACGGGTTGACGTATAGATCAAGCGCTTTGGACGATTCGCCGATGACCATGCCCGCATACACTTTGATGGCGCATCAGAACAAACAGTGGCAATGGAAATAAAACAGAGAACGTACCCTGTGTCCCCGGAGGGATGAACATGACCCCACGAGCCTGAAGCGGGGCGATAGCATACGCGGATGCCTCTCCCTGGGCCATCGAGATCAAACTGCCATTCCGCCCCGTCTCGATCGCGCCCTTGTACGGCTCGTACGCCTTGAAGGTATGGTTGAGGGTCCCCTGCCATGGACGTCGTTCCCGAATTCCCCAGCCATATACCCAATAAGCCCACGGGCAGGAACATCCATCTCGATCCGCACCCACCCGCCTGAGCCAGCCGAGTCGCCCTCTGCACCCGCCGTAGCACCTGCACCAACATCCTCATCCACCACATCATAACTACGCATGTCCCCTTTGCGCTGCGTCAACTTCTGGACCACCCCACCGGCATACTCCTCCCGCACAACAATGGTACACTCCTCCACAGGCTCGAGCATTTCACCCGTGTCCTCGTCTTTTCGGAGCACAGCTTTTGGCGGGCCAACGAGCATCTCGAAGCCCTCACGTCGTAGCGTCTCAAGGAGGATGCCAAGATGCAAAACACCACGTCCGCGTACCTCGACCGAGTCAGAAGTGGGGCCGGGCAGGACGGAGAGCGCAACGTCTGTGAGGGCCTCGCGGTAGATACGCTCCTTGAGCATCTGGGAGGTGAGTTTCGTGCCTTCTGTGCCAGCGAGAGGAGAAGAGTTGGCGTGCATGACGACGGAGATGGTCGGCGGGTCGATTGGGGTGGACTGTGCATGTGCAAGTCAACAGCTGGCTTTGAAGGATGCTAGGAGACTCACGGGTAAAGGCTGAGGACCGCCCTCGGCCCAGTATTTCTCGTCCGCTGAGCACAAGGTTACGTTGACACCTCCGCCTTTGATCCCGGCAATACTGATAATTTCGCCCGCGCCAGCCTCCTCGCGTTCAACGCGTTCCATACCCTATGGATAAGCTCAGTTTGGCTCCGTAAGTAGAGAATGAAACCTACAACTCGGACGTAAATCTTCTTGACACGGCCTTCGCCAACCTTGTTGCCCTGGGTGTCGATGGCAGTGACTGCGTCTCCCGGACGGAGAACCCCAGAATGCACACGGCCCAGATAGAGTGTCCCGACGTACGGATCTGAGAAATAGTGAATTAATGGGCTCATACAGCCAGAAAAACGTACCGCTCTCAATTTGAATCGTGATCATAGAGAACGGGTCTGTATCCTTCCTGGCCAACTTGGGCGGGGGGCAATGTTCCAAGATCATGTCAAAGAGTGGCTTCATCCCGGTTTGCGACGAGACAGCGGTGGTATCCTGCTTCGGTATCGCGTCTTGGTCGGTCACCGCCCAGCCCTGCTTCGCACTGGCATACAGAACGGGGTAATCCATCTGCTCGTCGGACGCGCCTAGTGTTGCGAAAAGATCGAACAGGTCGGACTCGACTTGAATGATACGGGAGGTCGGCCGGTCAGACTTGTTCAGGATGACGAGAGGCTTCAATCCTCGAGCAAGGGCTTTAGAAAGGACGAAGCGCGTCTGCGTCATGGGACCTTCCGTCGCGTCCACTACGAGCGCCACGCCGTCCACCATGCTGAGGATACGTTCGACCTCTCCACCGAAATCCGCGTGTCCGGGCGTGTCGACGATGTTGATTAGGTGGGTGCCAGCTTCCTTGGTAGGGGTGTAGAAAACGGAGGTGCATTTTGAGAGAATGGTGATTCCGCGCTCGCGCTCCAGGTCGTTCGAGTCCATGACGCGGTCAGTGTGGTTTTCTGCCGTGCCATCCCCTCCCGCGGCTGCTGCAGTAGTGGAACCCCCAAGCGGCTTCAGTGTACCAGACTGGCGCAGCAGTTGGTCGACGAGGGTGGTTTTTCCGTGATCGACTAGTCAAGAGTTGAGTACCAGGAAAGAAATGAGTGCTCTGTCGCGCACCATGTGCAATGATAGCAATGTTGCGCATTTTTTCCATGGGCATGAGCTCAGCGGCATTGTAACGAGTGGAGGAGAAGCATCTTGAGGATGTTCTAAACGCTGGCTTGATCGCTATGCGACGAAAAACTGCACATAGGTTCATAAGATGTGGAACACGACCTCGAGGGCCGGAAAAGCTTGCATGAACATTAGTTGGGAATCCACTCGCGTTGAGATGGGACAAACTTATGCCCAGAGGTATGTGGCGGAGTGAAAGCCGTGGGGATTTTGATCCGGTTCCCACGGACCGGGAAGACAGACCCAAGACAGACCACTTGGAGGTTGGCTCTCTTGTCTTCGGTGTTTCGTCGATGTTCCTTGGATTTACACAGACTCTTACGCTGGTCACTCCTATCCCATCGATCCTATCTGTGTTATGTAGCGGCGTCAGCGCTTCAGCTTTGCTACAGCTCGGACATGCATTCTCTGAGCCCCTATTATATCGCTCTCTCTCCTGTTGCACCCAGGAAAACACTCATGCTCTCCACACCGACCCTCGACGCCCTCAATTCGCACTGACGCAAGGCTAGTGTCGAACCACGGTTGGGATCTTTCGGACCATGTCCATTTGGACGAAAATTCAAAGGGCGAGATTCGTGTTCGCCGGGACCGATCCCCAGAGAGGCGCGTTCAGACAAATAACCGGTCAGTGGACCCGTCGTTTTATCGTGTCTTCATGTCGTCTCAACGCTCTGCGATAGGCTGCACTCATTGGAAGAAAAGATCCAGGCCCTCAGTGAACGCTTCGACAACAAGTTGGCCGAGGCAAATTCACAGTTAGTCACACAAATAGGCGCACAGTTTGCCGCGCAGTCAGCGCAGATGAGAGTGGTTTGGGAAGAGCACCACGCAAAGATGAAGGAGGCGACGAGTCGCCGACGACTGCACAGTTGGCGCAAATGAACGCGGCATGGGAAGAGCACCACGCAAAGATGCAAGAGGCGATCAACGCTGGACAGGCGGCGACATCTCTGAACATAATCCTGGCTCGGCGGGCGGCTCCGCTCGCTCGGAAGGTGGACAACGGTGCCAAGGTGGGAATCGTTCTGGAGCGGATGATTCAGCGCAGCATCAAGGAATCGGAGCAACGCATTCAAGAGCTGCAATTAATCGAGCAGTATGAGGTCGTCGACCAAGCGCTGAGCTGTACGTTCTTTCCTTCACCTCTGTTGGATTGTTCATTGATTACAGTCCAGTTTTCAATGACATGCTCTTCTGGAATCTCGGGGCATATGCGGAGATGGTGAAAGCCACTGGCTTCACGTACAGTAAGTTACCCAACTATCTGGCATGGAGCGCTGACTATTCGCAGTTTCAAGGATACTTTGTTATGTGCCAGGAAAGAATGCGCATCTGGACTACGTTTACGAGTTTGTCTATGCCTTTCCTGACGCCAGCGCAGTGGGAACTTCTCCATGAACTTGAGGAAGCTGCGCGCCACCCTTCCTTCTGAATGGCGCCCCCTCCAGCACCCCACCGCATACCGAAATGAGGCTGCATATTGGCTCTCGCACATGTTGCCGGGGTTCTGGTATTTCTCGCATGTCTACGCCCCCTTCGTCAGTCAACTGCCCCAAAGAGCCGGCAACCAGAGTGGTGAGTGACCGATATCCTCTTATGCTGGCTCTCTGATACACCATGTCACCAGAACTAGAAAAAGAGCAGAGTCGTATCAAGGAGCTGCGCCAGAATTTAGCGCTTTTGCGAGGGGATTAAAGTACCAAAACCCAAGTCGCAGAATAGTTTTTGAATTCATTTGCATTGGGACATATTTGGACATGCACAAATTTCGCAGCGAGCCGTCCAATGATGGTATCAATGATGGACATCAACCTTGCTTTAACCCAACTCCATTCATCCCAAATATTCCTGTCCCTGAAGCAAGCTGTTGGTCTCAATGACACGACGCCTTTAATTACGCACTACCAATGCTCCCCACGCTATCCGAAGACAACGTGCGGTCCATCTTCCAATTTTGCGACGTGAGGACCGTGCTTGCGGTGGGCAGGGTGAGTCCAGTTCACCGAATCTCTAACTGCTTATTTATTCAGTTATGAAGACGAACAAAAGTTTACACCGTCTCACACGAGACAAGTTGGTTTGGATCTACTTGGTGGATAATCTGCGTCGCAAAGGGTTCGTCGACTTGAGACTCTCGGAAATTCAGTCTCTCTCCTCCGAGGCCCTCGTAGACCTTGTGAAGCGTATGGTGGTTGGACCGGCCAGTTGGACTCCTCCAAAACGTCTCCCCTTCCTTTCACGCCTGCTCTGGGGATCTCCCGGTGTGCCTCCCCCGCCTCCTGCTCAGATATGCCGCCAGTTTGTCGTCCATGCACCAGGGATCACACCGTCCCGGACAAAATTGCTGCCCGGAGGAGAATATGTGTTGTTGACCACTTATCACACTTTAGAATGCTGGAGCGTACGGGAAGACCGACTGATTTGGGCGCACCAAAAGGTTGACCCAGATAGCGTGATTATCGACTTTGCCGCCGATATGCAGGGCGGAAATGCGGTCAATCTTATCCTCTATGAGCGACCAGGTGCGATTACCGATGGCCGTCGAGACAGGTGCGGCTCACATTGGCAGCGTTCTGTTCGTATGCTTGACGCATTTAAAGAATTATCCAAGTCCTCCACCTTGACTTGCAGACAGGAATCTCGGCCTCCCAGTCTAAGGAACACGTACCGCGATCCACTTCTCGCATTCCCGCTTCAAAGTATACATCTGCGGGGATCTCGCCTGCGTCTGGACCGAATCATTCGACAGTCGATTTACGCCATGGTTCTATTCGTGCATCTTGCTGCACTGGCCAACCAACGCGCAAATCACCTTGACGGCGAATGAGTCCGTCAGTCCGCTTCATCCTCCCTGGTTATCTCTCAATAATTCATCGAACAGAATTCGCGATTTCTTGTTACCCTCCTACCGGAGCATATCGTTTTCGTGGAGCCCCATGCCGATAGAAAGACCTTTTTGGGTCTCATCCCTAACTCCGTCTTGGCGCCTCACTGGAAACCATGCACTCCCATCTGTCGACCAACTGGCAGGACGCCGTTTGCAGCATTCAAGAGCTACCCTGCATACGTGTCTTGATCAAAGTTGGTCTGCTGCACTCCCGACAGTCATCTGAGTTGGCCAGTTCAACTTTGTACGCCCACGAAAGCCCGCTGGAGGACGGCATGTATCGGATTTGGATCTGTACATGGGGTTTCACCGCGATTCATGGGCAGCGTCTCTTGCGCTCCAGTATCTACCGGTATAATTTGCTCATCCCCGCTGGGGACATTTCACCAGAAATAAGGCGTGGACCGAGTAGAACATGGGGCTTCAACGTCAACGGGGCTGGAACGGGTTATGGGTCCTTCTCCGAACACTTTGTTATACAGCAGACGGTTACGCGCTGCAAGGTGTTCTGTGCGCAGGAGGAATCTCAAGGCGTAGAGTTTGATTTCGATGGGACTGACCCGTATACATCGACGTACAGCGGAGCTATTACTTATACGTCGGACGACTCTGTAGTAGTCGCGTACTTTTCTTGATAGCGTGTCGCAAGCGTGTCGTCACTGATTGCCACTTCTTCTCTGAGTCTGCATGAACCACAAGCACATTCCACAGCCGCCTCACAGTGCCGGACGAAGCTTCCAAGGTTTCCGGCGGAGAATCGACCCAGCCCAATTACCCTCCCCCACAGAGCTCATCGAGTTTGACCGGCACCAATGGGAGGACGCTCAGCATCAGACTCTCCCCGGGAGCCATGTCCCATTTTCCACCTCTGATTTCGTTAGCCTCGACCAAGGTCGGTCGGATATACGCGTCTTGCAATGCCGCTCGAGCTAATCGCGTCAAAGGCAACTCGTCGCCAAAATTCGTGCGCATGACGACGTGGAATATCCCCTACACCTCTCGACTCGCGAAAGACTGTTCGATACCCCTGGCAGCCGTCTTTCAGCCCTTCGCAGATCTGGACCCACGCGAGGAACCCGTCCCCCTCGTCGATCTGGGACCGAACCACGGCCCCGAGCGCTGTGAGGGCTGCCGTGCATACATAAATCCGTGGTGCACGTGGGTCCGCGGTGGAAATGCCTGGAAGTGCAATCTCTGTGAACACGAAACGGAAGGTGCGAGAACTCAAAACCAACGTGTTGAATGGAACGTTCTTCACGTCCCTTCCGATAGTGTCTTCGGCGTACTTTTGCAATCTCGACGGCAACGGCCGACGTCTGGACCACGACCAAAGGCCGGAATTGACCCACGGGACGGTCGACTTTGCCGTGCCCTCGGAATACTGGGCTCACACATACCCCTCCACGCATCATAATGCCATATTTTCTCCGCAGGAGCCGCCACCTACCGGCACTCGACAGCCTTTGCCTATGAATTTCGTGTTCGCATTCGACTGTGTCCAGCGAAGCTCTACACTCGGGTGCTCTGCACACGGCATGCTCTGCCCTGCGAGACGTCTTATTCGGCGAAAACGCGTGCTTTCCACCGCAGAGTGAGATCGCCATCCTCACTTTCGATGTAACATTGCATTTTTACGACCTTTCGGTGCGCCTTGTTATCCTGTTCGATTGTTCTGCACTCATATGCACCGTCCCAGTCAGATCTCGTCCCGATGCTTGTTTTACCGGATATTGACGAGGTCTTTCTTCCGTTGCGGAGCGGCCTTTTCGTTAGGCCTGCCGAACGACAAGCTGCCATCGAGGGTCTCTTGAGTGCCCTTCCGGAGCGTTTCGAGAATATTTCATACACAGATGCTGCACTGGGCTCTGTGGTCATTGCTAGTCTCGCCGCTCTGGCCGGTCGGGGTGGCCAGGTTGTCGTATTCCAGAGCATCATGCCCAAAATCGGACCCGGTGCATTGTCCGGAGACGCTAAAGAGGCGGATCTCTACGATACATCGAAGGAGACGACATTGTACGCTCCGCGAGATAATACGTGGCGAGATATCGGGGCCCTGTGCGCCGAGGAGGGTATTGGCGTCAGTATGTTTCTCACAATGAGCCAATACATCGATGTGGGCTCTATCGGTGCGATCCAGTATCTTTTACCGTCCGCGCGCTTGACGATACTTCAGGTGCCCGTTGCCTCTATAACGGGCGGGGAACTGTTCTTTCACCCTCGCTTTAGCCCAGCACGCTGACGGCGCCGTTCTACACTCTCAGCTTCGACGCCTCGTGCGAAGGACAACGGGGTACAACTGTACGATGCGCGTCCGCTCTTCCAATGGTCTTGTCAGTTTTCTCGTCCCGCAAACTACTGTTCTCACTTTATGCCAGGGATCCGAATATCCGAGTATTGTGGCAATTTCCATCCACGGGGACCCACGGATTTGGATTTTGGCGTCCTAGACGCAGACAAGGCTGTATCCGTTACATTGCAGGTCGCAGGCAACCTCAACGTGCGAGCCTATGCGTTTTTGCAGTCGGCCGTACTCTATACGACCGTCGATGGTCTGCGGAGGGTGCGGACATTTAACCTTGCGTTGCCTATCGTCGAACTGGCGTTCAATGTGTTTCGCTTGGCGGACTTGGACACGACGGTGTATCATCTTGCTCGAGAAGGTTGGTTAATTTGTATCATCTGTTTTCCAGTACTGATCTGTGCTTTTAGCCGTCACCAAAATGACTTCAGAGAAGTTGGCCAATATTCGTGATGATCTGACAGAGAACTGTTCTGCGATACTGCTCGCGTACCGGAACAAATGCTCCAACGCCTCCTCAATAGACCAGTTGATCCTTCCGGACGCGTTCAGGTCCTTGCCCATATTCACTCTGGCCATGACCAAATCCAAATGCTTGCGAGGTGCATGCCATATCCTTTCCCTCCACTTGGGCTTATGCCTTGGCAGCAGCTCGCAACGTCTCGTCCGACGTACGCAACTACTACGCGCACCGGATGCTCTCTATGAGCGTACGGAGTCTCTCGCACCTTCTCTACCCCCGGCTTCTCGCGTTGCATGATTTGTCGCCCATTCGGGCATGCCAGACCCGACAACGGGGCGTATCGTGCTGCCGGATATCATGCGGGACAGTCATCTATACATGGAAGGGCACGGCGTGTATCTCATCGGTACTCGTAATCCCTTGTTCTGGGTTTTGTCGCTGACCGAGTGCCTAGACAACGGCGAGACGATGGTCATGTGGATCGGCGGGAGCGTCTCGCCTCAGCTCCTACTCGATTTGTTTGGCGTAGACGATATAATGGCGCTCGACTCGCAGATGGTTTGTGGCTTTGATCCATTTTATCCTCGGGTTCTGATACGACCCCTAGAATGAGCTTCCGCGGCTGGAGACGCACATCTCCGCTCAAGTGCATAACATCCTTGCGTATCGGAGAGGACCAGCGCGGTGGTCGCATACCCAAGTTTCATATTGCTCGACAAAATATGGATGGAGCGGAGCTCGAGTTTAGTGATATGCTGGTGGAGGACCAGAATACCGGCGCGATGGCGTACACCGATTGTATGCTGTTCTCGTCGACATTTCGTCGTTTGCTTACCTCGTTCTCAGATTTGTCTTTTGTACACAATCAGATCAAACAAGTCGTGAGTGGGATCTAGTTGCATTCCCTGGTCGTTGCTGACTTGCTTTAGTACCGGGAAGGGGGAACATTGGGCGGCGGGGTGTCTCTTCGCGGCTCAATTTGGTAACATCGCTTGTAGATTTAGAAGGAATAGAGTTGGGGTCATTTTGGTGCAGGCGGATTCGTGACCTGAACGTGAACGACTTTCTCAGAGGCCAGAATATGATTACAATTTACTATTCAAGTACAGCTTTGGGTGCGTCTGGCAATCCTTCCCACGGCGAATATCTGTAAATATCCGCTGCTACGTAGGTAACAGCGAAATCCAGCCCATTTTCGATCAAGGGGGAGAGGGCGTCGCGGAGATCACCTTGCATCGGCCTCGCAAAGTTGATTTTCACGCGTTGCAAAGTGGAGGCTCGGGCAGTGATGAAGTGATTAAGAGTTGCGTCGGTAATGAATTCTTTCCCTACTATTGCAATGTCCAAGACGCGGAGAATAGGAAGGGGCATCGTGGATCCGGCGTTAATGAATGTCAGGGAGGCCAGGAGATCCCCTCGCAATGACGCATCCATGTAGGGCCATGACGAAGGGTGGTCACAATCGGCATCGATGTGGATGCGTCGAAGACTAGGGGGTAGCTGGAGGAGTATTTTTGTGGCCGATGATGGGATGATTTGACCAGTGGTTAGAGAAAGACTCTCCAGGAGAGGTAAAGTGGCTATGAATTCAAGGAGAGCTGGCTCTGGGAAAGGGGCACGGTACGTTTCCTCCCAGGGCTCGTCCCAATTATCAGCCATTTCCGTCACAAGAGCGAAATCCTTCAACTGCGGCACGTTAATCTGGTGCATGAAACCCGCGGATGTGTTGGCATGTCCCGATAAATGGAGTGATTCAAGAAGATGGTGGTCCACGAAGGGAAGCTGACCAGTCATCGGCACTTCCGCAAACATCAATGCCAGACTGCGGAGGTTGACGCATCGGGAGATGATCAGGAGTGCTGAATCAAGTGGAATACGTGTACCCTCCTCTCTCAGAGCCGTCAACTGGGACCATTGAATTGGCAGCTGAGATACCACAAGGCCAAACCCGGTAACAGTCGCAATTCTGAGCTTGGCACCTGCAAGAAACAGCAAAGTGTCCCATGCGATGAAGCTTCCACCAGGAGAATACCGCAATGCGACACTCTTCAGTTCGGGAACATCCGCGGTGCCGAGCTGTGCCAACTCCTGGCAGACGGAAGCATCAATGGTGAATTCTATATGCTGCCAACGAGAGGCAAGCGGTAAGATGATCCCAGCAACAGATCTCGAATTTGAGCACCAAGGTCGTGCCGCAGTTGCGTCCTGCAGATGCCAAGACACGGAAATCGGGCATCGACCAGATCGTTGCAACCACCTGCGCGCAGCCTCTGCGACCAGAGCAGCCCTTGGGTGGTCCAACGCGACCTGTGAGACACCCCATTCACTCTGCTCTTCGGACCAATGCTGTCCTGGATCGACGATATGGAGACTCGCCCAAAGAGGAGGTGTCTGAAGAGATAATGTCCTCCAAGCGCTGCATACGCGCCCCAGAAGAAGCGGCGCCTCGCCCGCGTCCATAACGCAGTTTCGATGAGTGGGGAGACACGCCAGGAAGATCTCCCGCATGATATCTGTTGGTATCCGGCGAATGGGCGAGAGGAGGGCCTGGTGAGAGTGAATGAAGGATTGAAGGCTCCCGCGTTCCTTGGATAACTTGTTGAGGGCCTGCTGCATGTCGGCAATCTTGTTATCAAGGCATTTCAGTTGGAGAAGAGGTTCAGCTAGGAAAGCTTTGATTTCGACTGCTTCTTCTGCAGTCGGACAGGAGTTTGTGTCTAGCCTGGAGGCGAAGGGAGTGTAGCCAGTAATCGGGCCAGACATGGGCGTGATTTTGAGCAATAAGCTTTGTGGGCGTACTTAGTATGAGTGAGCAAGAGAGGTGCGCATCAAAATATGATCGCAAGATCAGACCGGCAGACAAATTTAATTGCTACTGTTCAAAATCGCAGCCACTTTCCTGCTAATATGACTCGAAAGACCTTCAAACAAAGATCGGTCTCTACCCTGCACCCATTGGCATTCCAAGCAAATCTCGGTAGAACTCTCCGTCCACCGCAGAGCGCATATGACGGCCGGTTCCGATTCCTCTTCCAACACCACCTCGGGATCAGGGTTATTCTTGTTCTTCCGTCGCGCTCCCCGAGACCAGGTGTTCTTGGTTGCAGTGATGATGAACGGAATATCCACCTCCGAGGAGGCAACGCGAGCGCCATCCACCGACTCGAGAACGCCGTGTAGCACATCATTGAGAGCCTCGACTCTTTGTCCTGAGGATGGAAAGGACTGGACAAGGGTATTTCGAGGCGGCATCAGGGATTGCAGTTTCGGTGTGGTAATTCGGGCTGTAGACTAAGCTTGACGGTAAGATGCATCAACGACGAGTGAAAAGAGACTTGCGTCGGGTAGCCTGAGATCACTGAAGGACCATACGACGGCCCATCGTCTTGTAGAGCCTTGTATGAATTCTGTGATTCCGTAGTTCTCGATCTGCAGATGTTTAGCAGGAAATAGAAAGAAAAATTTGGATCGCTCACCTCACGTTCGCGAAAGGCGGCCACCACCTCGGTGACTGAAGACAGTTTCCCGAGCATCGAGGTGTACCAACTAGGTCATCCCTGAGATTGGGATTCAAAGAAGACGATATGTGATTACCAGCATCGTTCGCCCAATTCGACACTCTCCTCGACCATCCGCCGCACGAAAGCAGATTCGCCACCCGGGGTGATCATCTCCACATCGGCGCCCGTGCACACCTTGGCTCGAGGTCAGCACAGTCCTCGACGAAAACAACTCGAGCTTACAGCGTTCGGCTCAAATTCTTTTGCTTCAGCTGAAGCAGCGACCTCTTGGTGGCTGCTATAAAACGGTGGGTTACACATGGTGAAATCCACTCTACTTGAGTCGTCAGCGAGGAAATGTTGCATAAAGTCTGCAAACTACCTTCGATCCCGCAGCGCAGCAAAAATCGGCGCCTCAGCCGTCGTCGCAAGAATCTGAATCCGATCCCCAAGCCCGTTCCTTTCGACGTTGGAACGCGCATATCGCAAGGAGACCTCGTCAACATCTAGGATTTCCTGTTCAGCTGCCCATTGAGACCGTAAAAGAAAGGAGATCACCTGTAGCGATAAACGACCAATCTGCATCCAACTTGCACGAAAGCAACGGATATATCGCAGATGCGCCAGTCCCAACGTCCACCCCAACAACTCGCCCAACGCGTCGTCCAAAGCTCGCACGCAAGATATCTTGAATCCAGAGCACATAGTTCAATCTGACTCCCTGACCCTCATGAGGAGCGAGGCGTTACGACCAGATTGAGTCAATACCTATTAGGCACGGGCGGACACAGTCGATTCTCCGGCAATTCGAGAGAAAGACCAAAATCGCGGTGAAGGAGTGCTTCTGTTAGACGCCTGTGCCCGTTGAATCTCTCTTCTTGTCTGTGGAGGAAAAGCAAGATACCTCTGCGACAGCTCGTCTTTGAAGTTGATCGAGGCTCCTCCACCGGGAACATCCAGGAGACTGCCAACGGATGAGCGCGTACTCGGCGCAGTGAATGCAAGACCGACCAAGGCTGCAGCGGCGAATACGCCTTGGCCAACTCCCGAAAATCCGGAGGAGCTCTGTAAGGGTTACGTGGATGCATGAAAGCTCCTCGATGGCGGTACAATCAGACTAGCTACACATTCTTTTATTCAAAGGGACTAGGTAGGGTGGTAATACATGAGGTACAGGACATAGAGGTTACACATTCGCATGCCACCTACTGTATAGACAGAAACGTAGAACAAACCAAAAAAAGGGCGAGCATTTTAAAGAGACGGCCTAAAAACACAAGGTGGGGAGGAGGGTGGCAATAGGAGACAGAGAAGCCGAAGGGAGCATGTTTAGTCCGAGGGGAAAACGAAAACAGGAGGGGTGTCGCGTGCGAGAATCGACCACCACCAGCGCGCGTATGTCAATTGCGCGCCGCCTGGCCTGGCCTGACGCCATCCACCACACGGCCAGCGAAACGCGTGTTGGCACGCCTTCACAGCCACACCACCACCACCACTGTCCTATGAAGCCACCGAGAGCTGCGGGCTCCACGAATTACGGTGTTGGTTCTGACGGCACCGAAGACTGGCTCGCCCCGCAGCAGCCCGAATCGCTGCGGCATCCGTAGAGGGATCGAGCATATCTGGAGGCGCTGGGCTGTCGGGCGGCACACTCGTCATGCTCGACGCCCCAGTCGATTGCTCTCGTTTGAACCCAGGCGAGTACGTGAACCATGCTGAATCCGTCTCGGACTGCGACTCGTCCGACGGTGAAGGGGAGGTAGACGGCCGAGAGAATGGGGGTATTGGAGAAGGCACCCGCGGCGAATCAGCTGGTGTCGGCGGTGACCATGTGAATATCGGGTTTTCTGGCTCGTGGGCGGGCGGAGTGGATGGCACGCGACCGTGTGCGACCGGGAGGGTGAGCGGGAAGGCGGTGTTGTAGTCGTCAGGCTGCCGGGGAGGGACAGTAGGCCGAGGCTTGCGTTTGGTAGTTTTGCTTCGGCGACGCACAACAGTGCCCTCTTCGCTCTCTGCCTGCAATGCCGCGAGCCGAGCCGTCCACAGGACGAGATTAAAGTCACATTGCGCTGCATAAGGCTGCATTTCTGAGACACATGAACATAAGGGCGCGGGACAGCGTGAGAAGCACAACCAACGCACCAGGCACGGCCTGAACCGTCAAGTCTAACAAGGGTTTTGCGAATTTGGGGATGAAGAAGATCTGGGAATGGACCTCCTTGAGGGGGTGGTCGGACGATTCAACCGTGGTTGGAAGCTGATGGTGCTTCTCGAGAATCGCCTGCGAGTTCCACTCCCGCATGAGCGCAGTGGCCCAATGCTGCGAGATGTAATACGGACGGCTCTGAATCGGTATCGTCAGTGGATCAACATGGCGCGGACTGTCACAACGCACTGGATTGCTGATATCGGCGCATTTGATGATAGCTTGGCAAATTGTTATCCTGCGGTAAACCAGAGCATCGTCGCCCCTGCGGAGGATGAGGTCTTGAAAGCGTTGCATGAACGCGTCGTGAACACTCATGTCGGTCGCCAACACCGTTTCCCACAGCAGCTTGCGGTTTTGCACCCCGAATTTTGGGTCGTCGAGCAGTCGCCCAAGGCCATGATGTCGCATGACACGTAGCAACAACTGGCCATGCATACGCTCCAGCGCAGATTTGCCATCAAAAACGACGGAGAGAGGCGTAGCGGCGTTGTTCATGAAGAGATTCGTGAAGCCTGGGTGACCGACATCGTGACCAATCGCGGCGATGTAGATGATGAAAAGGTCGGTGAGGCCAAGGCTAGTCATGAGGGGCCCGCTGTCGAACGGCTGGACCGGCTTCCACATGAGGCCCTCGGTGAGGAGTATGGACAACGGGGGAACCATGTCTGCGGAACGCAGATAGGAGTAGGACGCCTGGAGCACATCGAGGGCGTGGTCGAAATTGTGGTAGGAATTTTGCCAGCGGTAGATTTGACGCAAATGCTGGATAAAGGCCGGGATTTGGCCTAGGGCGGGGTCAGGAAGGACGAGAGCTGAATGTGGATTAATACGTACTAAATGAGATGCCAACTGTCTCCTCCATCCCCTCGATACGAAAAAGGCCCTCGAAGAGGATGACAGCGCATGCGAGGATGTGATCTTCGTTCTGAAGCAAGGCGGGCTCGAAATTCCACTGGTCAAGCGAGGCAATCAAGTGGGCGCGGGTCTCGGGCGACAAATCGGTTGCCACGCTGGAAAACTCTTGTCAGCGACGAGGGGTAGCAGAGAAGGAGGGAAAAACGTGCCAGTCCACGGTGTACTCGTTGACGGCATTGAGCGTCTGAGTGTACATGTCACTGAGGAGTTCTGCAAAGCGGGTTCTGGACAGACAGCCTGTCAGCTGGTGACGGCGAGCAAGTGGCAGATGGCGTACTGAAGCTCTCCAGAGTTCCCGAGCCATCCCTTGCCATGCCCTCCGTTCCTCATCGCGAGGCTGAGGCCACCGAGATCTGCACTTCGCCTGCGGCCGTTTCGCACGGGAGGATGGAGGTGCCGGTCCTGGCCGCACATTGGGCTATTGCTACAGTGCCACCGTCGCTGGCTGGGTAGAAAAAGAGAGAGGAGCGCAGAAGGGAAAGTGGATGCGATAGAGTCGAGGAGCAAGTCGAGACTGATGTGATCTCAATCCTCGTGGCATTATACATCTCCCGTTCGCCCGTTCCGTTGAGTCTCGTAAACCCTGGGAAGCCCGCCCTCGAGTGCCATATGCATTGTACCATTCCTGGCCTCAAGACAGACCGTGGCATCCAGCTCAATGGCGCATCCAAGTCTTTCATGATTCAGCCCAAACACTCCCGAAATGCCCGCCCCGAGTCATTATTCCAGCTGCCAGGAAAACAAGCAAGCTCCGTATCGCGATCGGGTCGGAAAAAAAAAATACGAGTCGGGGCGCAGAAGATCCCTCCCAAGCTCAAGGGAAAGTGAAGCAATCTCAAAACCCGGCCCGACTTGGAGCCACGAAAAGCAACTACAGCGCATGTTGGGGGCGGGTACAATGCTATCCGTCCAGTGCGTCTACATCCACCGAGGAGACCCATGGCTCTGGCGTCATGGACCTCTCTGTCGCCTGTGTGAGTGCAGGTTCGTTTTTTAGACGCTGCTTCTCAACTGGTGGCACCTCCACATTCCTCGGCGGAGGCAACTGACCTGCAAAGTCCGGCGGTTGGATTTTTTGTATTGGATATTCATCCTTGAACGCGGCCTGGAGTGTCCTTATCCAACCAAGCCCCACACAAGCCCCACATTTCGGGCAGTTTGTTGGGAGGGGCCGCCGACTGACATAACTTACATGTTCAGTACCCGGCAGCCGCAGGTTTACATACCGCCGGATGTATTTGAGGGAAGAAATGAGGAAAAATAAAAATTCCGACGGGCAGTGGCGTTTTCAGAGCATTGCAAGCGCTGGGTTGTGCTGGGAGACGAGACGATACTGTAATTGAGGCAATGACTTGTCCATGCGTGGAAAATAATTCAATTGCAACTCCACAACCAGGGCCAATCGCGCGCTGTGTTTGAGATCCTCGGCACTTTAGAACATGACGTCGAAAATAAAGAGAGGGATCGGCACCCGCAGAGCTGCACAGACTAGACTTGATTTAATTAGCGGAAGAGGAGGAGCGCACTCCGATTAATCATTACAATGTATCGTTCTTGACGACGAACCTATCGCGTTTGATATCCGACGAATCCAAAGGACGGAAGCGACGTAGCCACCCCGAATTTAGAGTGCCAGCCGCAGAAGAAATTCGCAAGGCAAGTAAATCGTGAGCCGGGCATTCCGTCAACGCCTAGGAATCTTAATGAAGATCGAAGAAACGTCGAGCTGGCAGTTCAACTTCTTGATCTTGTTCATCACGGCTGATGGAGCCGGATTCGTCTTGGACAGCCGTAGTAGACAGTGAGATTCAACGAGGAACCAGGAACCTTAGACTCCAAGTTGTGCTCCTCGGCAGACAGATACACCAGTCCTGCTATACTAGTGGGCCTGAATTCTGACACCATTTCGGTGTGGGTTCGTCTGCAGATTCTCCGTAGTGTTTGGGTACTTGGGCGGACAGGTAACAGGTTCAGATGTTGGTCAAACAATGGTTGAACACAATTGGAGTTGGAGAAAGAGACGAAGATGGCAGCGATCATGATGATGCATCGTTTGACAGCCGTCACTCGGCCGGTATCCTTTCCTAATTCGATGACCAGTTCCACCATCTCCGCCGTGGCCGTTGCCGCGCTTGGAATCATCCTCTTTCACCTCTTACGGAGTTTCTTAAGCAACGTACGTCTCTTGCAATTTTGGGCCTTCGTTACCAAAACCGTTTTCAGTCTGGTTTGGACTCAATTCCGAGTGTGGGAGTCCCGAAAGGACCCTTTGGTTTCTACATCGGAGCCTGGAGGTACATCAAGAACAGCCGTGAAATAACTGAACAAGGCTTTCGCAAATACCCAGGCCGAGCGTTCAAGGTCGCTCTAAATGAACGTTGGCTCGTTGTAATCAGCGGCAGAGCGTTACTGGACGACCTAAACCGGGCCCCTGACGCCGTCCTCTCCACTGACCATGGCACCAAATCCGTAAATTTCCCGTGGGTGCGCTGAAACGCAATTTTGACCGGCTCGTTCAGCTTTTACACCACGACTACTCGCTTGGGTGGGAACAGTTTCACGACCTGTACCACGTCGATGTCGTCAAGACTGCCCTGACTCGCAACATCGGGGTGCGTTTCCCCGAACTGCGGGCCGAAGTCATTGCGGCATTCGATGAGTTGATACCAGCGACAACGAATGGTGAGCTTCCAACTTGTCTTTTGAACTTGTTGCCAACCTGGAACAGAGTGGTTATCCTTGCCTGCCATGCAGGTATATCTGTTGCTGCTACTTGGATTGACTGCTGAATATATTCTAAGACCATGCAAACTGTCGTTTCTCGGATTTCAAATTGCTTGTTCGTCGGACCTGATTGTATGAATTCCTTCTACTTTCAGGTTGCTCCTGACATGGTATTTAGGCCGCAACGCCGACTACATCAAGCTCACTACGGATTTCACGCAAAATGCCTTAAAAGAGGCGGTGTGGCTTCACATCCTCCCCGCCTTCCTTCGCCCGTTAGTACCATTTTAGTTGCCTCGATATGAGCTAAGGAACTGGTTCAGAATCGCATATTCATTGTTCGGTGGCCTGAATACTTATACGAGAGCCGTTCTAAGACATCTTGGACCGATGATTCGATATCGTATTGAGATGCACGACAAATACGGACGTGACTGGCCAAACGACGATCGGCCTGTGGGTTTTCATGTTCTATCCGAAACCTTGGTACTGAGTTCAATTAGAACGATTTGATCAGTTGGCTGCTGGACGAAACTAACGGGCGTCCGGACCGCAGAACCCTCCACAACCTTACTCACGTCTTGCTTAATCTTAATTTCGGCGCCATTCACACCACCACTCAGGTTAGTGCTATCTGTCTTTTTTGGCTGCTGATTTATTCACCCCGCAGGGTCTCCTCCACGCTCTTTACACCCTCGCATCCAGCTTGGAATACGTACAACCCCTGCGTGAAGAAATCCAAGCCGTGACAAGAACGGAAGGCTGGAGCAAAGCTGCACTTTCCAAGATGGTCAAGCTCGACAGCTTTTTGAAAGAGAGCGCACGATACACCCCAGGCTTTTCAGTCAACATATTCAAGGAAGCACAATCTGAATTCACCTTCTCGGATGGCACGACTGTTCCTGCGGGTACACTCATAGCAGTTCCTGTCCTTGCGGAGCACCGTTCCGAGGTCAGTCTCCGGGCATTTCAACCGCATCTGATTACTTACCCATAACCTCAGGCGAATTACACTCACCCCAACAAATTCGAACCATGGCGTTTTGCGGACATGCGCGATGAGGCGGGCGAAGGGATCAGACACCAGATGGTCACACCCACACCTGATTTTCTGGCGTTCGGAATCGGGCGACATGCATGCCCTGGACGCTTTTTCGCCGTCAACATGCTCAAGCTGATCATGGCGCATATGATTCTGACTTATGACTTTAAGCTGAAGGACGGGGTGCGGCCTCTGGACGAGTGGACATCGGTGGTCAGCCCTGCGAATAGTACGGCTGAGATCATGTTCAAGAGGCGGTCTTGAGCCAACTGGTTTGAGCGGCTTGTAGAGAAATTCATACTGGGATTTCGTTGATCACGTCTTGGTTCATGCCAGTACGGCCATCTGATTCAATCCTGTTCGAATGGAAGCAGGGCTGTTTCCAAGTGGGTCATCCGTTGAACCCAGCGCGGGTAGGTCGTATGTATTTTCATATTCATATCGAGTACAAGGAGCGCGATAAGTACTTGACCCAACCGCTCTGCTTGAACAAACAAGAACAAGGTTCGAATTTTCTCAGCTACGCCGATACTCCAACTCTCCAATCAGAAACTTGGGTTCGACGAAACATTTGCATTTCCAGCCACCGAATTCTAGGTAGAACCACGGGGGTTGTCTTGATGGGCCTGAACCGATTGAGATAGGTAATACGGGAAGAATATGTGAAGAGGACAAACCTCGATGAATAGCTTGAGTGGGAGAAAAGGCTCGAGGCGGTCTTCGTAGCCATCGCTGACCACAGCCGTATACCATTTCAAGAACATGCTATTGAGCTTGTCGCGACTGCTCATGACCGATTGCGAGTAGTCAGCCAGACGCAGCAGAGAATTGAGGCGGAGGGGTGAGAACCCAATATACTCGTCGGTCTGCTCGAGTATGGTGTCCGAATGCAGCTCTCTGAGCGACTCCAACTCCTCTTGATCTGCAAGAATTCTCGGGTGGTCCAAGAAAGTCTCGAACCGTCTGCCGTTCCAGAGCGGGCATACACGAGATCCTTGCCAGTCAACTAGACCGACAATTTCGCTGCCCTCTGGGGAGACGAGGAGATTGGACTCTGAAAAGTCGTCGTGAGTGAGTATGAAGGGCGAATCGAAATCGTCGGGAGGAACATCAAGAATGGCGGCCAAAAGGAGAGAAAGCCATTGAGTCGCGTAAGTAGCAGACATGGCGTCCACACCGCCATTCAGATCCTTCCAGAACACGCGCCCGGAATCCCACTCGACCCGGTTGCTGATGAGCAAAAACTCGGAGCGTATATGAGCTTCGAAGAACTCTTTGGCGGAAGTGAATGGACCGCGATGAGGTTCACGCAGATTGAAGGGGTATGTCGAGAAAAGGCCGAGGGGTCCAAGGGTGCCTTGGTTGTCCATCAAGTTCCCGATGGCCGGGAAGGGGATGCGCAACAGTTGAGACTGAATGGTTGCTATCTGTCTGACTATTTCTCTTCGCTCCTCCGGTGACATGGATAACCAACGAGTGTCGAGGGACACTCCAGGTATCTATAGCGGATGAGACAGAGGTGGAGACTCGGTATCTTACTCACCCTCTGCATTATGGTGTATCTTGTCCCAAGAGCGTTATTCACGTCGGCTTCATAGTGATAGACTTTAGGGACGGTAATTGACGTATTATTATGGACGAATTCAATCGTGGCGACCTGGACACCATGTATTTAGCTAGGGCAAACATCATCGGACAACGGACACACCTCTGATCGGAATTCATGCTCCAGGAGTTGAGGATACATGGACACATCGTTATAAGGGCTCCCTCGCATACGAGCCAACGCATCCGTGCCATCTTCAAATGTCAGGAGAAATACCTTCCAGGACAGAATGAGCTGCGAAACTCGCGACGAAAAACATTTGCGAACCGTATTGAACCCTCCTTGAGATACAGGGTACGAGCCTGTGCAGCGCTTGTTCATGACTCGACTGGCTTCGTCTACTAGTCGGCTGGAGTAGGCCTCGATGATACGGATGATTTCTGGAGCGTGCTGCGAGTTTTTCAGAATGAGGTGCAACCTTGCGAGGAGAGCTTTGAGGCCAGGGTCCTCGGCCAGATAATCGGGAAGCATATAGCGGAGAAGGGGGGCCTGAGAGGTAGCAGAAGCGGCGTCCTCCATGGCTATGAGGAAGGGTTGCCATTATCCGAATCGGTCCAACAAGTTCGTGCATTGTTCGTTAACGGCATGATGGATGATTCTGATGGCGTCTTTCTTCTGAATTGAACCATGAAGCACTGCGACTCAACCAATGAGAACGCGCCGATACTCCACTCATCCCACTCTCGCCGAAGCAAGAATGCGCTATTCCCACTCTCTCCGCGGTGCCTGAATAGGAAAACTCCTGAAAATTCCTGGACGAACTTGGATATGGGGAGTTGTTCCTCTGAAGCAAGTCCAGTGGGGGTCATCGACAGGTTTTTTGTCCCAAACCCCGCAGGACAAGTCCTCAGGTCTATAAAACGCATGAACCTCTGGGGACAAGGCAGGATGCCGCTGTTCTGGAGTGCCAGTACTCGCCTCGTGTTCGCGCCGGCGGACTTTGTGGTTCCCAGACCTTGGACTTACACAAAGGAACGATTAGTTTGGAGAATATTCTCTCACGAAATCACTGTTCTGGAAATGCTGGACCTGCATGGACCCATATAAATGCCAGGGTCTATGGCGCAGATTTATCGTCCTCCTTGACTCCTCTCCTTGGGCAAATGTGCGTGCACCCCACTGTTTTTCGTCTTCCTCACTCTGAACTGTTCCCAGTATCAAGCAAGCATCATGCCAGTCCCCTGCGACAATCCGAAATGTTCGTTTGACAATATGACGAAATATGTGGCGAAGCCCGGACCAGGCGACGGGACATACAGTTGCGAAGGATGCAGTATTGGCCGGTATCCTCCCCAGTCCAGCGAGGATGAAAAGCCCTCAACCGAAGCCCAGAAGGCGGCTGCCGCGAAACAACGCCGGGCGAATAACAACTAGGGTGAGTGGTATTGATTCAGACACCTTCCGCCCATTTGAGATGCTCAATTTTGTCCAGCCTCAGGCTCTTTTGCTCGCCCGCATTGGCCCCAAGTAGTCTCTCGTAGACTGACGCCCTCATACTTGTATCCATCTTGACTCCTCTTCGCCTTGTCGTTAGTTTTCGGGCGCCCTTGACTCTGTTGAATACTGTCTGCGCTGTACTCGCCTTTAAAATTTGTCCCAAGTTCATGGGGATTACAATACGATCCTGTCTGGCGAATACAATTTGAAAGTGAACTCACTGAACGCGCTTGGAACGCGCGGCTCTAGATCTCGAACCAAGGAATGTGATATTGCACATGGGATATACAAAGAAATGCCGAAAAGGAATAAAAGAAATGTAGTAAAGAGAGTCATAAGGGGTCATTAGTGATACTGTAGTCTGGGAGCAGCAACGAGTGGATGTACGATAACCGATGAGCGACAAGCAAGCAAAAAAAAAAAGGAGAGGCAGAGATATACAATCTATCCTAGGAGACGGGTGTTTTGGCGGACCGTCGAGAGCCAAATCGAGAACCCTGCGCGCGGCCCCAAGTAAAGATACTCGTACCTTCACGCGAGTTGGTGCTGCCCGCGCGCGAGCGGAAAGACCACGCAGAGGGCGATACAGGGCGCTCCGGCCTCTCATCATCCGGTACATTCTCGACCGGCGGGTGGTGGTGGTGGTGATGTCCTACAGTGTGTTTGCCGTCACAGCACGCCCGCACATTTTCGAGGCCCTCGAACCCATTGTCATCCAACGAGTCTCCGTGCAGCTCGAAATCCAGGTCCTCCTCGTCGTTCGCTGGTACATCAACAAACGACTTGGACGGGCTGTACGGACTCTCAGGGCCATTCCACCGCAGATACTCGATGGCAGGTGTCCCCGAACGCTTGCCAAGCGATCCACCGACGGATAATTGGGAGCGACTGCGCTGCCCACGAGGAGTGGTATTCCATGTTTCGCCTCTCTGAACACTCCGTGCGCTGCGCTGGCTCTGGGGGCTCGCGTTGACGGCATTTGCAGGCCGACGCTCGTCATCGGTATCAGACATGGGGCTCGGCGGGACAGGAAGGTTGCCGGGCGAGGGTAAAGTTGCTCCGTTGGGACGCGCAAGCAGATACTTCAACGCCTGGAAACTTGTTCAGACAAAGTGCAGTAACCAAGACGAAACTGACATTTAGCCAAATATCGTGCCGCTCCTTCGTCGGCGCAGTGATTTTCATCTCCCGTTGTGGGGTGGAGACAACCACACTGTACTGGTACAGACCCGGGGGCATTGGGTTGGGATCAAGCACCGAGCGCACACCGTCAATATATGCTGCAAGTATGGATCAGAAATACCAAACAGAGGACAACAACCAAAACTCACCGCTCTTGGCACTCGACTCGGAGACATTCGACGAGCCCGGATCCGCCGAACTCCAGTACAATGTTTTGGTGTACGGATGCACCCAGAAGAAACGCTTGTGCCTGCGCTCGCCGTACCCTTTGCCAATAGCCTTGCGAGTGTATTTGTACAAGAACTCGCCAATCATTGTTTGTGTGATGGCGTGGATGATGGTGGGGTCGGTCGAATTGGGTCCAATCGTTTTGTCGGCTTCTGCAGTTGTGTTGGCCGCCCGGTTGTTGGGCGTCAGCGGTGCGGGGCGCAAACCCTGCTGCGACCGGCTCAAGAATGGATTGTGATCGGACGAAATTGATGACCGTGGCGAGGCCCGACTGCGATCCGAAACCAGAGATACCGTGGACTGCTCCTTGTGGCGGAAGCTGGAGCCACCAGGTGCAAGGGCATGCGCGTAGGCCGCTGCATTGGCTGCAGAACGGAAGCTGCTTGTTGATGGCGGCTGACGCAGGCTGTGTTGCGCTGATGGCGGCATACTCGAGCCGTGCTGCCGAATATAGCTGCTTTTGCCTGCGCTTCCAGGTAGCAGGAGCATTGAACCGAACGTGGGTGTTGTTGCACGTTGGATGAGTTCTGGCGGGGGCGGAGAAGATGGCCTTGGAGGACGGTCCGGTATAAAGTTCGGCGGCGGCATACTTCCAGGAGGTGGAGGAGCGCGGGGCGGGGGAGGTAGTGCCATCATAGGCGGACGAGACTTGTCAACAACCGGGGGAGCTTCATTCGACGGAACCCGCGAACGTATAGGCTCGTGTATGGACGAAATGGCGGAATCAATGGACTGTCGTCGGTCGTCTATCGAGGCACGAGCCCGAGCGTCGCTGGAACTTCGCAATACCGAGGAAGCAGGGACCGCTGCTGCCGCTGCCGCTGCCACAACAGGTGCCACAAACTGGAATTGTTGACCAGCGCCAACACGATAGAAACTCGGGGTCGCTATTTGTGCCGGAGGAACGCCTTCCACCACGGGGGCTGGTGCTAGAACGGCGGCTGGTGCAGGTGCCGGTGGGGGACTCCATTCGTCGGTTTGGATCGACATCTCCTTCACCTCTGGCTTGGGCGGCGGTGGCGGCGGAAGCTCCACCTTTGGAGGCTCCTCCACTGGAGCTGGTATAGGTTCGGGTAGAGACGGAGGTGTCTCCATCACGGGGGTCGGAGGATCCACGCCTTGGTCCACATATGTCCGAGATTGCGAGGCGGCATAGAACGAGGAAGGCCGACGCAGGTCGGATGCTTTGATGCTCTCCTCTGCGTCACTCCCACCGTCCGTCATGGTCATGACAGAGTGGAAATCCTCGCGAGACGAGGAGGCAAATCCATCAGTGGTGAACCCACCGCCGCGTATGGAATGGAATTCGTCGCGAGACGCGGAGGCTGCAGAACGAAGGTCGTCGCGCGATCCAAGGCGTAGGCTCTGCGCAGCATCTTCATAGTCATCCATGTCGGTCTCGCCTTCGGTTTCCGTCTCTTCTCCCGTCTCAGTCTCGTCTCCATCCGTGGCGCGAGCAAGGAACGCGCTGCGCCGCGGCGTGATCGTATGGCTGTTGTTCGGTGTGAGTGTTGTGCGCCGTTCACGTACTGGAGACGTCTGAACGCCGCCATCAACGCCAACAGGCAAGGGCCGTTCCACCTCCACGATCTTCTCGACGATCCTGTCGACAGGGACCTCCACCCGCTTCTCGACAATCTTCTCGACAATCCTGTCGACAGGGACCTCCACCCGCTTCTCGACCTCGACAATCTTCTCAACAATCCTATCCACAGGCACCTCAACCCGCTTCTCGACCTCGACAATCCTCTCGACAGGCACCTCCACCACAACCCGCTTCTCGACTTCAATAATCTTCTCAACAGGAACTTCCACCCGTTTTTCCACAATTTTCTCCACGATCTTCTCGACCTCCACGATCGTGGGGACCTCCACCGTCTTCTCAACAATCTTCTCCACCGGTACTTCCACCACCCGCTCAACGATGACCTCGCGCACCTCTGGCTCAACAGCCTCCGTCTGACAGGCCATCTCGGACGTCTCAACTTGGTCCTCCGAGTCCTCAAACGCACCGAGCTCGGCGGCAAGCACACCTGCAGCCTTGACAAGGCTGTCGGGTCGGCCATTTCCATTCGAGCGACCGCGACCGCGACCTCTTCTTGGTCGAGCGGGTGGAGGGGAGATAGAAGCATATCGTAAAGGAGACGAGATAGAGGGTGTCCGTGATAGACTGCTTCCACCAGCTCCGTACAAGGTGAATGCAGGGTCCATTCCGTTGCCGTCGATGCTGAGCCGCCGGTCTTGCTCCGGCTCCTCGGGGATTGCTTCCTCCTCTTCCTCTTTGTCAAAGGAATCGCCCTGGAAGAAGGCTGATTCTTCTGCGTCTGCATCGGTGTCTGTGAGACGCATGGAGGGAACGGGAGGGGCATCCTCGTCAACAGTAAACGTCGACCCCGAATCAGAAACGGCAGGAGAGTTGGAAGCCATGCCCAGGCGCTGCACGAGGGACATGCCACGACCTCCACGACCGCGGGCACTGCGCGCGCCACGCCCACCAACCTTGAATGGGGTCAACCGCAGCCTGCTCTTCTCCGCAACCGTGGCGTCCGCCTCCTCCTCTTCGTCCTCGTACTCTTCGTCCACAATACGGCTGGCCATGGGACTGGGCATCGGGCTGCCCCGGCGGCCTTCTTTTTCGCGACGGAGAGTTCCTTTGAGTGTACCAATTTGCCGTTGCGCATGTGCCAGCTTCTGACGCATGACCTCGAGCTCGCTCTCTTGACCTCGGCTCGGAATGGGACTCGCGTCGGGAGAGTCAGGGTCGCCCTCTCCATCCAAGTCATCGTAAACCGCGCGCCGCCGTGTTGATGCACCACCGGTGGCGAATAGATCTTCGTCACCATTCGCGGGTGTGAGGAAGTCTTTGTCCGTGCCGTTGGGAGTGACAGGTGAGCCAAATTGTGAAGAGAGGAGCCCACGGCGACCCGCGCGTGCAGCCTCGGTCTTGAGCCGATCGACGGCACCTTGAAGATCGCTCTTGTCGCGTGCGAGCCCTGCAGCGGTCTTGCGGTGCGTCGCCACATCGGCCTCGTGCTTGGCCTTCATATCGCCCACGACGCCGACCAGGCGCTCCGCCTCATGTTTGTTGGTCTCCGCAGTCTGTAAAGAGGCGGCAAGCTGCGCAGCGAGACGATCAGCTTTAATGGACGCGGCGGATTCAGCGGCGCTGGCAGTGGCGAGTTGTGTGCGGAGATCTTGAAGCACGACTTCCAAGTTCCAGTTTTCTTCCTTGTACTTGTCTAGAAACAGAGCAAAGGATTTTAGGTTGGAGGAAGGTCGCGTAAGGATAGCGTAATGTGCACATACCGGCACTGGCCTCTTGCTGACGAAGAGCGGCACGAAGACCCTCGACGCTCTTCTCGAGGTCGTCTTTTTCTTCCTTCATATCCTGAATGGCCTTGTCGCGTTCACCGAGGAGGCTTTGGAGCCGCCGGACTTCGGTGAGGAGTCCAGAGCCGATTTCAAAGGCAAATTCTGTACATTAAAGGTTAACACCTTTTTCAAAGCCGGGCAGTCAGGAGAAACGAGCACCGACCGACATCATCCGCACGATGGGCTGCGTTCTTCGCGCGACGGGACTGTGCTGCAGCGGCGGTGGTAGCGGGTGTCTTGGCATTAGACCGGTCGTGCTCCTCGGGTGTTGGTGAGAAAGACGCTGCTGGTGGCGACGGGGGTCGCTGCAGAAAAGTATATCAGGGTGAAATAACAGTCGCAGAATGCGTGCCACTCACCCTCGACCCGAATGTGCTCGAAAGTTGTGCATTTTCCCTGTCCCAGCCCATGAGGGTATCGGCGAGTTCCCGATAGCGGTCCTGCGCTTCCTCGTCGACGGCCTCATCATCGAGCTTGTCTGCATCCATCTCCTGCAGCTGCTGGATGCGGCTCTCGAGCTCCATCTGCTGGGCAAGGATGCGTTGCCCCAAGGTGCCGGCCTGCTGGAGCTGCTTTTCCTTGGAGTCGAGGAGAGATTGGAGGTGGTACTTCATGTCGCCTGCAGAGGAGAATGGAGTGGTCATGGCTGCAGCCAACCCGTCCGATGAGGACGCCATCCGGAAGCGTCAAAGCGAAGGTTATCAAAGCGAGCGAAATCGTCAAGACGCGTCTCCAACGAAGTCACACGGTCGCCTGATATGCATCACAGATATAAACAAAAGGTCCGCGCGTCGACAAAAGAGATAATCGGCGTATTCAGTGAGGCCAATCCACTGCAGAGATACTTATGAATTAAATTCCGTGGAACATTGAATTGTACACTACGATCGATCGACGATAACGAGCAAGTTCAAGAACCTGATCTGAAACGGCCCCAAATATTGTTGAACACCCAGGCCCAAAGCAGCGAATGGACAAAGAGAGTGGAAAGAACCTGCAAAAAGTTCAATGAGTCTTTCACCATGAGCTCAAGCCACAACACACCACCCACACGACCACTACGGCCCTGGTCCACACGGGGTGCGCAACCGCATGTGCGAAACAGACATTCTGGTCCTCGCTGTGAAAGTGTGGAAGAAGTTTCCTCACCGCCATCAAATAATAGCTTACCAGCTAAGAGGCACTAGCGGGTTACTCGAAAGAAGGCCCGAAAGAATTCCAATCCAAGCGAGCAACCCCATAGTCAGATACTAATATTGTCAATGTGAGCTCGAGCAGAGAAACGCAAAACGAACCTGGCAGACGGTGACCAGACGCTGCACCATTACAACTCTTTGACCCCGGGCGCCGAAGACAAGGACAACCAATATCAAGGCAGACGTGCAACCACAGTACACAAAGCCGACAATTAGTGTGTTCAACACGCCGTTCATCTTGTCACGGTTAGACGCCTCAATTCGGCGTTGGACAAACTCCCGTACAACTAGTGGGTTTGAGAAAAATCGGCGCAGTCACCACGAACCTACCGAAATGGAATGCCAGAGATGCTGCAGACACCGCAGTCCAATGCACCAGAAGGAGGGCCGTAGGTGCAATACGACGAACATTAACCCACTTCCCCGCAAGTTGAGAATCAACGTCCAGCGTGTCCGATTTACGTTCAGAAGACTGGAGTCCGGCAGTCATGGTCGATCGAGAATTATTAGACTGGCAAGAGGCGAAGGAACGCATATATATCAAATGCGGCGTCTGTCGATACCAAGACGGGTTTCAATCAGACGTAGAAACCGAAACAATGATTCGTGGTTCATCTCGACGCTCGCGACATAGAAAGACGGGAGTGTGTTCGGAAATATAATGGAGCGGCAGCTAGTAGCCGAAATTATTGGCTCGGCCTGAACGACTCGGGAGGGAGGCCAACTTCCAGATAATAGTAGTTTCAAAATCTAAATGTGAGATCAGCGTTCAATAAAGACGAGAGCGATGATGTTCTTACCCTCATTTCTTCGCATCCCTTGCAATCTTCCCGATAGCCTCACAGACCAAATCAACGCCCTCCCCATTCCAAAACTGGCGCTCATGCGAAGAGAGCCTCCCCATAACGTACTCTGCCAAGTCCATAGTCGGATGCCGGCCCACACCCACCCTCAAACGATGAAAATCCGGCGTCCCGAGCGCACTGACGACGCTCTTGATCCCATTATGCCCACGCGGACTACCCCCAAGTCGACAATTCAACTTGCATGGATCGTGGTCCGTCGAATCTGAAACGAGGACAAGCATATGGGGTGGAATACCGCGGCTTCGGCAAGCCGCAGCGATAGAGGGTCCGGATATATTCATCAAATGTTCTGCAAAACGGACTCCGTCAGCCCCATGCAATTGGATGAGAGTGTGCGACACGTACTGGACTTGTAGAGAACCAGGTCAACACGCGTTTCCCCGAGCGAAACATTCTGGCCATGTCCGCAGAATCCGTCGCGGTCGGAGGACAGCTGGATGCCTGTGCGCCATGCCAACTCGTCGATGATGAGCTGCCCCAGGCTGTGGCGCGTGTTCGGATATGGGAGATTACCCAGACCTAACATAACGAGGTACGAGTGAATATAGCGTCTGGTTGAAAGAGACTAACAGACCTGCAACAAGGAGCCTTGGGACAGTCGACATCGAGGAAGAAAAGAAAGAGGTTCATCACGGCAATTGATCCGGATAGTCGGATCATTTCAGCGGAAGCAGTTCAGTTTGAGTGTTGTTTGAGTGCATGCAGATGCAGTTTCCACCTCACAGCGAGCTTGCGGAACGATGAGTAATTTTTTATGCATAGGTATTGTACAAAGTATAGAAAATCGTCCTCTCGTTCTTCCCTCTGAGATTCAATTCATCGCCTTTAACTTGTAGCCTCCTCCATCCGAACCCACAACCCTCCCTAGAAAAACGAATACAGTAAAAACCCGCTCACTTCTTCAAAGAAAAAAAAGACTGGCCTTGGCATACATAGTCAAACTCGTGCCAAACATAATCTTCTCCCGACTCCTCAGCGGACACTCCTTCCAACTCGAAGGCGGCTTCGTCTCCTCCGGTTGTGCGTCAGGAGCCAGCACGAAGGATTTGAACCGCTGTAAAAGCCGGACTAGGAAGAACGACGCTTCTTGGTAGGCGAACTGAGCCCAACTATGAGTCCAACTGCAAGTATTTAGCGGTCAAGTCTAAGTACCTGTTGACCGAGACAAATTCGAGGACCTGAAAGAGTGGGAAGTTTGAGAAGGCTATGAAAAATCTCCACAGACACTTACCCGCATTGAAAGGCAAGAAGATATACGGATTTGGAATCAAGTACTTTTGCAACCTGCCATCAATGAACCGATCCGGGTCGAAATCCAAGGCTATCGTCCAAGTCAACCTCTGGCTTAGAATCACCAATAAAATGGAAACCGTACCATCCGGACCCCAAAGATCCTTCCGCCGATGCATGAGGAAGACGAAATACACGATTCTAAGTAAGATGTTCAACATGCGGTCAGCAAAAGAAGAAATGTTGGTACGAACTTGGCCTTGGCGGGTACATAGAACGGTTTACCGCCCGGAGTCATCGCTGGCCAGGTCGTAGCCTTCTTGGAAGATCTGGTGATGCAAGCTCAGAACCTCTTCTTTACGAAAACAAGACAAACAAACCGCGCATCAGCTGGACTGTGCGCTTGTCAGTGTGGACAGAAGGGGGTAAAAATTGGGGCTCACACCGGTGGGTACAACCTCAAAGTTTCTGCAGACCGTTAATGGGAGTTGCAAGATCAAATTGAGTCCAAAATACCATTGATGAATGCCCGGAGGTAGGGCATGGCCTTGATATCATCGTGTGTCGGCCTTCGGTTCCCCACCTTGTCGATAATTTCCGCACGAAGCCGCTCGCCCATCTCAGGGTGCTCCGCAAGCATATATACAGCAAAGGTCAACAAGGAAGAGGTCTGACAGAAGATTATTAATCCATGCAAGCAAGCGTGAGGGGACGAACGGTATCACGCCCAGCCACCAAGATGTTGAGGATCTCGTCCCGGATTATCTGTTTATCTGGAAAACCAGTCAAGCAAGTATACTGACCAGACGGGACGCCAAACCCTCGGTTTCCTGCACTAAATGACTGAGCAGCGTGTCAGGCTCCGACTTTGGATCGACATCAGCTCGCGCCTTCTCCGTCAGCGCGTCGTTCAAAATCGGCTCGATGAATTGATCGATGACCTTTTCAGCGTTAAAATCCACCTAAAGGCCAGGGCGGCAACTCACATCACGATGCGGCTTAATCTTATCGTGCCAAAATTCATTCAACGCCCATTTCGAGCCAAACGGCGAGCGATAGACGTGCAACTTCTGGCCCTCCATGAACGCATTGACGAATCTATTGGATGAATGCTCCAAGAATGACGGGGGGTTCGTTTGGGATGACGACGCCGGATATGGCAGCCCAGCTGAGAGCGAGTCTACGGATTTGCCGAATAAAAACTCTGTCGCCGAGTCTAGCGTGAAACGAGCGATCGCGTCCTGAAATTTCGTGTCAGCCAGGAGACTGCGCAGAGAAAGAATCGAGTACTTGGATATCGACGGCGTATCCTTGGCGAAGTCTGGCAGCAGCTTGTCCGATGGCATTGTTGGCATGAGTATCGAATGTGTCGAAATCGCTTATACGGTCCCGGGAAAAGTATGGGCGAGTAATTTTTCTGTGAAACTGCCACATTTCATCTGGAGAATTCCTAATCACGCATGATCAACTTGGAAGTGCAATTTTACATACCGTCCGTGTTGAAGACCCCTGGAAATGAATGAGCCCAGATTGAGTGGGGAATCGATTCACACCTGTTCCGAGGAGCGACTTGCCGCGGTCTTCGTCAATGGGACCCTTCCAATAATTGTCAAACTCTGTCGCTAAAACGGCCTGTGCAGTGGTTGAATGAGTCTCTTCAAGCCAACAAGGGCGGTTTCCTCACCTTGATGTATGCCGGCTCCGACGTGGCGATCTAGAACTCCTTTAGACTCTCATGGAGGCTTTAAAGGCAACACGAACCCGACACTCGAACAGCAGCTCTAGTAGGAGCGTGTTGCCGTACTTCTCGAACCATCCATTGAATACGAGAGCTGCAGGAAAGGTCACGACCAAATGCTTCATGTCGATACCGAGATGGCCGACCTGGGTATCCGATTCTGTGCCCCTGGCTCAACGAGCCGAGATTGGTCAACCCAAGACCGCCCCAGCGCCGGTCCAAGATCTTCGGGATGGTAATCGCGCCCCGCTGAGCTACATCCCGGCTTTCCTTGAACCGGGAGTAGAGCAGAGTGAGCCCGAAAACGAGGGGCTGCACGAGGACCGCAGCGAGGATGTGAAGCCACCGGGATCCGACATGAAACTTGCTGAATACGAGATAAGTCACAGCAGAGGGCAGCGCTACGCCTGGGAGGTTGCGCGCGAGGTACAGTATACCAGGAGGAATTGCCATGGCGAAGGACCAAGTGTACTCACGCTCCGGGGGATGAGCTGTTTATATACCACACTCGGGGAAGTGCTACGCCGAGTATCTGACGCGCGTCTCATGACCACCTGACCGATATGGCCTATCAGATGCATTCTTGATAACCGCAGATCAACACTTGCCGGTCGGCATGTTGCAAATTCAATTCATTCATTTCTCCAACATTCACACAGAACGCGGCAGCGTCAACGGCATGCACACACTTATGTTAACTCTTTCCGCTTTCCCGACATCCATTCAAATTCGAATTACAAAAGGATATGGATCGGAGTCGGCTATGGTTCGGGAGGACCCCTGATAATAGCCTTGGACGTATGATTCTGGAAACCAGATTTCCAAAATTTTGTCCGGACTATCCGTTTTTTGGGGAAACAAAATTTTGTCCGGACTCGAATCAGAGATCCGGATCAAATTCCCATACATGGTAATTCGGCAAGTGCCGAGAGCCAGCCGAGCATCGGCAGTGCCAAAAAATGGTGATTTCGCACGCAACAAGTCCAGACCCCCATGTTTTTGTCCGGACTCGAATCAGAGTTCCCGGCGTGGGAGCACTTTTTGTCCGGACTAGTATCAAAGGTGAGAGCGGATTTCAAAATTTTTGTCCGGACTATTGAATCATAGGTCCGTGCGTATTCTCAGGGGTCCTGGTTCGGGTGCCCGAAGCGCTCCACAGATCAATTCTTGCCGGCCGGCATGTTGCAAATTCAATTCATTCATTTCTCCCACCAACGCGGCAACGTCAGCGGCATACAAAATCGCTTTCCGCTTTCCCAACATCCATTCAAATTCGAATTACCAAAACTCGATCATGGAGTCGGCAATGGCTCGGGAGCCCGCCGCGGCCAACGCCGTCTAGACGGCTCATACATTGCGGGCGAAGGCAACTGCGCAACAACTGCGCTTTGTTTGCCCAAAATCAGATGAACTTTGATCACCTTCCATATTAGGATTTGATGTTCAACTCCGATTTCAACCAAACATGATTTTGTGAAAACTAAACTACGGAGAAAAAAGATAATCAAGGAACCTCTAGAACCTCAAACTCTTCGAGAGAATGCTCGAATTTACTGTTCTTCGAGTGGCCAGACAACAGCCTGGACAGCTCGACGACCTCGACCTGTGCGTCAAGAACATCCTTATCTTTCTTTCCCAGCGCACAAATAGACGCCAGAATATTCTTGAAGAACCAAGGGAACGACTCGAACGTCGATTGCGAGTCCGTATTCGCTGCAAACGCCGCCTTGTACAACTTGATAGACTCGATGAGGCAAAAGAGCCCATCTGTGTGGCGTCCTAATCCAATGACACACCTTGCGCGGGTGGACATGTACGCCGCGCTCGCTTCGACAGAAGTAAAAATGGAATCAACGCACAACGCCTTGCGCAGTCCATCTGTTTCGCAGATCGCACGATAGCCGTCTTCGAACCGTCCCTCCTCGCAGAGGACACTAGCGTACGTGTAAAGCGTATTGATGAGACTGGGTGTGTGCAGGACAGGGTCGGACTCGACCAACGACCGCGTCAATCCAACAGCTTCCTCGACGAACCCAAGGGCGTCTTTATGATTTCCGGCAAGTAACGAACGAGCAGCAAGGTTCTGCAACCCATCTGCCAGCCGCTGGTTCAACGTATCCGTGGGTATGTGCTCAGCGATCTCCCTCTGAATTTTGACGGCTTCTTTCAGAGCTTGAAGGGCCTTGGAAACGTCCGCCATCGCATAGAACGAGGAGAGGTTGAACAGCGCGTCCGCAAGTTTCTCCTTGAACTGCCAGGTCCCGTGTTCTCTCACAAGCTCCCTACAAACTGAGACGGATCGGTGGGCAGGGCTCAACCCTTGATCCTGTTTCCCAACGGCGTAGAAACAAGTCGAGAGGTGGTACAAAAAGTCTGCGAACCGGTCCCGGGCCAATCCATGACCACCGAGGTGGAGAGCTTCAACAGCTGCAAGCAACGCTGCCTCGGATTCTCCAGACGCGGAGAGGAGAGCGCTCAACTGGTGCAAAGCGCCGGCCAGTGGAAGGTCATACACAAGCGGACTACTCTTTGCCAGCCCACGAAAGATATCCACCGAATCAACAGCCGCCCTAATCGCCTGCGAAGGATAATCTGTCTGTAACGACAACGACAACGCGAGGAGTGTCTCTGCAAGTTGTACTCGAACGCCCTGGGACTCGCATCCTTCGCGCGCCCGAAGTCCCCACGTGAGATCGAGACTCTTTGCTGCGATCCGGAGCGCCTCCTCGTGTCTGGCAACAGCACGGAAACATAAAGCCAGACGGCTGAGTGAGAGCGCAGAGTCACTCTCAGTGCCCCACGTAGTGTGGATGTGCACGACTTCGTCCGCAGCGCGAAGAGCTTCCCCGTGTCTCCCGACAATCGAGAGACAGACAGATAAATTATACAGGAAAAACGCCAAACGGAGGTTGAACGATGCGGCGGGGGTGTGCCGTGCCAACCCACGCTGAATGCTCGTCGCCTCCTGGGCGGCGTGGAGCGCATGTTGAGCTCGACCAGTAACCAAGAACAGACAACACGATAAATTGGCGAGCGAGTCCGCCAGCCGGGACTCCAGTTGCCAAGTTTTGTGTGCCTCGATGAGATTCCTGTACAGACGAACCGCCTGTTCGGCACTGTTCAACGCCTCCTCTGTCTTCCCAGCAGCACGTAAACAACGGCATAAGTGATCGAGACACGCTGCAAGAGCGTTCTTGTCCGTCTGGGACTCCCGACGGAGCTGTACCTCCTCTCGCGAGACGCGAAGCGCCTCCTGGTGCTGGCCAGCAGAAAAGAGGCGGCACGAATAATTGTAAAGGGCGTCTGCAAGCACATCGTTGTACGTCTCTGGAGTTTCGCTGGCGAGCTGTCGGTATAGGGCGATCGACTGCTCGGCAACCTGAAAATCTCGGTGTGGGAACCCGAAAGCAAGATCGTGAAGCGCGGCTGCAAGTAGCGGTGTATATTGAGGGAATGCCTGTGCCAGCATCTCGCTGAGAGTCACTGTCGTTTGGGCTACCTTGAGCGCCTGGCTAACATCCTCGGTGCACAGATTCTGGAGACAAAAACCGAAACTGCGCCGGAGAGCTGCAAAAAGAGAAAAGGCGGGGCGGTATTCTTCCGACAAAATGGGCTGAATCAGGTCAAGCGCTTCTTCGAAGAAGGCGAGCGCCCTTTCAGGCTGGCGCAAGGCGACCCCACAAGACGCGCCCCAATAAAGCGACTCGGCCAATTTGTATCTTCTAGACACCGTACTCGGCGACTCCTCGAATCCAACCCGACGGATACATAGCGCTTCTTCAAACATTTTTTCAACCGAATCGAGTCGGCCGTGAAGATGCAGCATCCGACCGTGTGCGTTTAGCACCTCCGCAAGATCCTCGTTGAAAATCCTAGGCCGTCGATCCGCCAATGCTCTGAAGAATTTCACCGCGCAACGAAGTTCCACCTCGGGGTTGTCATCCCACACGGGCCGGTGGCAAAGGTACGTCTCTGCCACATTCCCTGCAAGCGCCATGAACGAGAGACATTGGAACCAATACGACTCGAGATCCGAGTCCTTGTGTTGGCCGCCGCTGTTCTTGCTCCACAGGTCGTTTAGAGCTCGTATCGCCTTCATGATGGATGTAGAGTCGAACAAATCCATCTCGAGACGATCCCTGTCGACACATTCGACCCAGTGGAAGTCCATGTGCTCGATTTGACCGATGAAGGATTGCCAGGCGTCGTCGAGTGTTCGCTCCGCAAAGAACACGGACGCGTGAACGAGTTGATCTCGCGAGATCAGCCGGCCTTTGCCAACAGGCGTCCTTGAGAAGAATTAAAACATGTGTAGAAAACGGAACGATGCGCGTACCTAATTGTAGACGATTTACGCGGCGAGTCTTGTTGAACTGGGCCCGAGATCACGGATGAAGAAATGTGCAACCCCGCATTTATCGCTTGGGCCTTCATCCAAAGCAAAGGCACAGAAGAAATCAAAGAGGTTGCAGAGCTCCTGCCACTATAATGCGCTAAATACAAAGAAACGACACAAGAAAATGAAAACTCACATCTCAGCGTGTGTTCCCCCAAACCAAACCTCCTTCAAATTTCTGAGATTCGACTTTGTTTCCGTGCGTCGAATGGCTTCCGTTTTCACGCGTTTATGAAGCCATCTACTCGCAACCTTGGCAGCGCCAGCAATCAGCTTCGTCTCGATACTGATCTTGGTTTCGATGCTGGACGCGTCGTCCTCGTGTTGTGTGTCTTGGGGAGTATATGTGGGCGGAGGATCCGAAACGGTATCCGCCACGGAAACGGGGATGAAATCGACATCGCTTTCGTCGAATGCTAGGCCATGACGGACGACACACACGTGTTCCGCGCAGGAGGGTAGGAATTCGGGTTTCCCGCGGACCAGTCCGGTGGGTGAGACGGTATCCCTGGATTTTTGCGTCAACATATACAGGTTGTTTCGATGCTGTACACGAACCATGCCCCCAGAAAGTGAACTTTTACTGCCCGCGAGAACGTCTTTTTGAAGTGTTGAACCGTTTCCGGGCCTGTGAAATTGTTGAGAGAAGATGGCAAAGGAGAGCAGATACATACATTCGTGTCTCTGGTTCTCCAGAAAAACTTTGTAGGCACTAGAATTAGTATCAGATTTGTTGCAGCTCCGAAACTAGCCGTACGAACAGTGGAATCAATTCCTTATTGCCCGGATTCACAAGTCCAACCGTGTCAATCAAGGCGGCCAGAGTCCGCGCTTGATAGGCACCACGAGAAAATCCTGGGTAGAGAATTAAATGCGGTCTTGTCAATTATCAACCAGACCATACCGAATAAAAATATCTTGTCGCCTGGTTGGTATTGCTCGCAGAGCCAAATGTATGCTTTAAGAATCGTCTTTCTGAAATTCCTGTGATGGTGTTGGACTGAGAAGGATATTTTTGAGAGTACACATACCATCCGACAGCCATCTTGGTTTTGGTTCTCAACCGACGAAGCCAATGGGTGAACGATCCAGATTGGCCTGAATCTGTGTAGGTTCCACAGCTGTAATACTTGAGCTGGCGTTGATCAGGATCGACTAGCACTCGGCTATGCAGCTCCGCAACGTTCGAGTTCTATATCAGGGTAAACTTTTGTGCTGGGTCTCGACTAGGGAACAAACCTGGAATCCAAGAACATCGAATGGCTCATCGAGGGACACCACTAGATTTCTAGACGACGAATGCTCCGAACAACTGCCCTCACAAGCACTCTCGCATGTGCAATGGTCTTGACAAGAGCAATCGCAGCGACAAGATGCGATGCAATTACAACCACAGCTGCGAAGAGGTCGCAAAGGATCTTCAGAATGCGAGTACAATTTCGGTTGCGGGACGGGGAGATTTTGGAGGTTCATGGTTGCTGGAGAGAGAGGCTGGTAAGTGTTGGAGACGAACGTGCTTGGGTTTTCTAGTTTCTTTTCACGCGCGAAGCATGCGGTTTAACAGCTGTTGGCCAGCCATGGATAATTTTATCCCGGGAATTCGTCTAGAAGCATCTGTCATCGATACAGAGGGCAGTCTGCAGCAGTTTGTGCGGTTCACAGCAGCCATCGACGTCCAAGTGGCAATGGAAGGGGAAACATCGGAGCTGTGATCGGACATCTGGGACAAGTCGCGTAGTCACATCAGAAGCCAAACAAACAGCCATGTCTGCCACCGCGCCAACAGCCGAAATCAACCCATACGAGCTCCTCGAACTCAAGCTTGAATGTTCAGAGCAAGAAATCCGGACTGCGTACCGCCAAACCTCGCGCAAAGTGCATCCAGACAGAGTGAGTTGACAAAATCCTCTTTGAGCCCCAAATCTGATCGTCTAATAGTCCTTTTAGAACAGGAACGACCCCGACGCAGCCCGCAAGTTCCATGAGTTGACTCAAGCATACGAGCTCCTGCTCGACCCCCTGAGGCGCCTCGCTCTCGACGCAAAGCTGCGGGTCAAAGCCGCGCGCGATGCACGCTTCAAGACGTATGACACGAAGCGGAAGAACATGGTCTCGGAGCTCGAGGAACGCGAACGGGCTTTCAAGAAGGCGAAGATGGATCAGGAGCGGGATGAGGCGAGCCGGTGGGCAGATACGGAGAAGATCAAGGATGAAGGCCGGAGGATGCGTGAGGAACGGGAGACTGAGATTCGAAGGCGTGAGCGGGAGGCAGAGGCCTCTCGAAATCCTCCTGTGGACGATGACTCGGAGGCGCCGACGCTTGGTGCGTTTCACAAACTCAATTTGCGTTCCCTTTAAAACTCTTTCGTAGACCCTCTGGACACGACGATTCACCTCAAATTCAAGCTCTCCGCACACCCAGAACTGACGAACCGTGAGGCTCTCGCGAAGCTCCTGGCGCCCTTTGGTGCAATTGACACCGAGTCGATCGTCATATCCTGCAAACCGCCCAAAAAATCGCCCGAGAAACCGCCCAAATACGGCATGGCCCTGGTCCCATTCAAACAAATCGGCGACGCCTTTGGGGCGGTCTGTGCGAGCGGGCGCGCGGACCGTGGCCTGGACGGGGTCGAGGTTGGCTGGGTGGGCGGCAAAGAGCCGCAGATTCTTGGCTGGCTGAAGAAGATGGGCAAGTTGTCTGCGCAGCCCCTACCACCCAAGCCCAATTCCTCGCCTCTGCCGCCGCACTCCAGTACACCTGGGAGTTCACAGCTGCCCCAAACAGCTCCGGCAGCCTCGGCCTCGCCGTTTTCTTCCTTCCCAGCTACCTTCGTGAGTTGTTTCATGCCCGTCTTATTGAAAAGTCGGCTCATGCTGGCTCTTTGTAGCCCGATTTACCATCCTTTTCGTCCGAGACGAAAGCTGCTGCACCTGGCGTCGACTATGAAGCGCTGACCCTCATGAGACTGCGGCAGGCGGAACGTGAGCGGCTGGAGCGGGAGATCCTGGAGCAGGAAGCAGCAGAGGGGGCCTAGCCTTTACTCAGAATCGTGATTGTACCCCAACATTCGAAGCCCATGATGTGAATCTGTGCTAACGAGCAATCCGGCTTCCTTACAGTGTTACACCTGAAGCACGGAAGCGACTTGACTTGAGCACCAGTGTGCAATAGTCTCCTCGGGAGGGCTGATCAACCCAAACCGTTTATGGAAGGGTTAGTATTTCAAATATCATGAGACGTTGTGAAATTGAAACTGCAACGCATTGGGTCCCTTCATTTCCGCTCGAATGGCCCGCGGAGAACGAACACAGTCTGCTCAGCGCTGATCGGCTCCGAGTCCTGTTGTGCGACCCACCGTGCCCCGAAGCCTTAGTGCGACTTTTCCACTCCTTCTACTAGCCATTGCTCCCTCGCCTCCTCGGGCTTCTTCGATGGTGTTCATTCCTTTAGTTTCAGGTGCATTCGTGGCTGCTATATGAGTGGCAAAGGATTGGTGCCACAACTACGACATGCCCCTGCTGCAACTTCACCATCTCGCAGCACTTTTTCTTGCCTGGTGTATGGCTCGTGCCATAGGACACATTTGTTCTCACCGGCTCGCATCTCGCTCATTCGGGTAAGCCCTGGAAGACCACAGAGGTCGTCACATCTAATCTTCTTCTACAGCGACTGCCCAAACGCGGGCGTCTTATGGCTGCATCCGTTCCGTGAACCATTTATCCTTCTTGCGCGATGCTTTTACCTGCCGCGCCAGATTGGCCATTACTTCTCTGGATTCGATTGTTTGTTTTTATACTTTTCCAGCATTTTTACATCGACCTTGGCACTTTTTTACAGTCTATAAGAAGTACGGTAGCACGGTTGTTGGCTCGGTCCAAGCATGGGGCGCGACTCCTACGCTTTGGCTTGCAGATGCCCATGCAATCAAGACAGTCTTCAGCGACACTTCTACTTTTCGCAAGGACATAGAACCAGTTAGATCTCTTTCGCTCCATCTATCTGCGAACTATTGTGACCATTGCACAGTACAGGTTGATCAAAATATATGGCCTGAATATGGTCTCCTCGGAGGGTGCAGAATGGAAACGCCAGCGCAGCATCGCAACCCCGGCTTTTAATGAGGCAAGTCACCAATAAGCTCCTTGTATCAAACACTTATTTATGGAACCAGACAAGCGACAGTTTCCTCTGGATCGAGATGACGCGGATCCTGAAGGAGTGGTTCGAAGAATTGGACTCGAGACCCGACGACTCGGACGGTTCAATTTCCTTTGAAACTGTCGGGGATCTGTCACAGGCAAGTATATGTCACTACCAGGCTAATAAACGATCCCATTCACCTCCCAACAGCTCACCCTTTTGACCCAGGTGAGCCTATACCATTATCACGATTGTTGTCCGTAACACAGCTCATAACAGCTCACTATCCTGATCGGTGCATCTGCGGGTTTCGCGTTCTGGAAAGATGACAGATTGGCCCTTCGAACAATTCTGGAACAGAGCACAAGGGTGTCAAACCTCGCGATCAAAGCTTTGACACCCAAGTGGCTCTTTGCCCTCTCGTCGCGCGTGCATCTCCCTGTTGTCAGCAAAATACTTTCCCATACAAATGGAATATACGCGGCCGTTCGCGTTCATATGCTGGATCTTGTTTCGGACTCGCGTGCATGGGTTGTTGGCAGGAAGGCATCACAGATGGATGCAGGCCTTTTGCGGTACTTGGTCGAGGCTAACATGGCCGAGTCCAAGCATAGGGCTCTCAGTGACGATGAGCTGCTTGCCAATATATTCGTATGTCCTCTTTCAAGACACCTTCCAAGTCATAACTTCCCTCCTATCAGGTTCTGTTAATTGCTGGTAATGGTGAGTTGCGTTATCTGATGACCGCTTTCCACCTTCTCCGCTGATTCACAATTCAGAAACATCTGCTCATGCCATTAGTCTTGCTGTGGCTCTATTGGCCCTCTATCCGATCGTTCAAGAGAAGGTATATCAAGAAACCCTTGGGGTGTGGCCAGACAGTGTTTCCGAGTCCACAACTATGGCATATGAGAAATGTATGCCGAAACTCGTGCGTCAACAGTTCCTTTACTTCTTCTTACATATTTGATATTTCCACAGAAATACACTGGCGCGACGTTTCACGAAACCCTTCGGCTTTTTCCAACCATATCGCGGCTGTGTAAAGTAACTCACTCGGATGCAACTTTGACTGCACATCGATTTACTTGCACCGCGACTGGCGAAGTCTCCCACGTAATGCCCGTTTTCACTGTTCCAGTCAAGGAGGGGAGTCTCGTGATGATTGACATTCTGGCATTGCATAAAAATCGTGAGCCATGTTTTTGCATACCAGTGACATGTAGTCAAGAACTCTCCCAGCAATTTATTGGGGCAAGGACGCGGAGGAATTCCGGCCTGAGCGATTTATCGACACGGACACTTATCGCTGGCCCCGCGACGCATGTACGTTCTATTTTACACTGCCCATACGATGCACCTTCTCATTTCGCAGTTTTCGCTTTCTCTAGCGGCCCGCGGAACTGTCTAGGACAACGCATTGCGCTTACGCTGGGCGTGTGTGTACTTGCGAACTTGGTCCGCCGCTACCAGATCACCCTCCCCGCCCACCTTGAGGGAAAGCCGTTCGAGGAACAAAAACGGCTGCTACTGAGATGGATACCCGGAGTGACGATGACACCGTTAGATTGCAGAGTGCGACTTCGTCGACGCGACAATTGACCCACGAGCAGTTGAACAAACTCGTGAATGCCTGTCATCTGCAGGTATCACTGTAGTACACTTGCATACAATTCGAACCGATGTTGCTGGGGCGCATAGATGCAGTCCTTAAGTTCAGATCCTGAGAACCGTTCGGGAGAACAGATGGTCTACAAGGATTGTATTCGACTGGAAGATGCCCTTCAGACGGGAAATCTAAGAGAAATGGTGTTTTGGCAATCCTGGATTTACATCAGAAAAAAGGCTCGATTGAGGCGCGCCGAATCACCTTGGCCGCGACAGTAACTTTCGTTGAGGATGTCGGCAGCATCTTCCTGGTTCCATGTCTGTGTTGATCAGTTTTGATCCTCCTATCTTCGTGCTTTGCTCTTGCTCTCATCACCTCGCTCTCAACAAGTTTTGAATAATACTGTTATCATGTCACTCTACACCCTCGCAAAGGTTCGTTCATCTCTTCTCATCGTCCCCTCAGCCCTCACACTCTCTTTCCAGAACGATGTCGTCGTTTCTTCACCAGTCCCAACTGACACCGTCTACAAGCACGCGGTTCAGCCAGACTTTGACCCTCGGCCTATCTCTCCCATTTCAGAGTGCTCCTCCGATGACTCTGCATCCGTCGCCTCCACCGTCGTCGGCTTTGGACGTAGACAGCACTGCATGTTGCCGACTGTCGCCGACCCCTCTCAAGACCTTACGCAGTCCACCGTCGTAGGGTTCGGTCGCAGACGTCACTTCCAACCAGAGTCCACCCCCGTCGCCCATTCTGAGGTCAATTTCTCCAAGTACGAGAACAGGAGGTCCTCCCCCCTGTCTAGCGTCCGCACCTACGACAAAAGACAGTCCCTTCCTATTCTCGTCGAGACTCAACGCACGAGGCCCTCGCTGGACGTCAGCACCTTACAGTCGGCTGTCGCATGGGAAGAAGCCCAGTCCCAGCCGCCCATCCCGCCAATGCCGGTTCTTCCCCTGCCAGAAGTAGAATTCACGGTCAAGAAGCCAACGCTTGGCACGCGTATCAAGCAGCGCATCGCGAGCAAGGTCAAGTTGGCCGCCTCCAGTCGCCCAGTCAAGGTCGTTGTCAAGCGCTTTTCGTCGCAGTCCACCCCCAAACCCGTCAAGATAGGCCGTGACGAACGCTGTGGCGGCGACGAGTTCACTGCTCAGGTTTGCGCTCCTGTCAAAGCCTTCGGGCGTTTCGCATTCCTACAGTCGGCCGTGCTTTGGCCTGGCACCCGCTATCCGCGAACGCCGCCGGTCTGGATCTAAGTATTTCGTTATACCCCCGGTGCATAGTACACGTCAACGGCCCTTTTGATCATCACCATTCACGACCTCGCGACCTCCGTCGGCGACCAAAAAAAATCAAGATAACTATACCTTCTAAACCCAAAAACAGGCGTGTAATCGGAGCGCGAACGACGACGGCTGCGTGCTACGCAAGAAAACCCATAAAACATCCATTGGTCGTCATAATCTCTAAATCCCAAAACAGGCGCGTAATCGGAGCGCGACCGACGACGACGGCTCAAGAAAACGCTACAAAACATCCATTCGTCGTCATACTCTCGAAACCTCAAAAACAGGCGTGTAATCGGATCGCGAACGACGACGGCGGCTGCGTGCCAGTCAAGAAACCCGACAAAATATACATTTGGTCGTCGGTCGCAGGGGCTGTATCTCTTTTTCGGCATCAAATTTCGACTCTTCTACCCTTCGACCTTTCCCCTGGCTCCCAATGAATCCACAAAATCCACAAAATAGGCGTGAAGGAGGATGACGGGATGCAAAGCGTAGCAACCACAAAATATTATATATCCGTCGTCTCCGAGTCTTGTTTCTTTGTATGTTCGTGTTGTCTTGAAAATAAAATGGTTCGGAAAACTCTTGGAAGTACGACTTGAGCTTCAGGAGGTCGAACAACGGCAAAAGCATCTGATTGAAGAACTGGTGCACAATTATAATACTACTGCAGGTTTGGGCCCGTCAGGCAACCCTGTCCACGGTGAATATTTTTGGATCTTGGGTGGTGTATAAGTAACAGCGAAATCAAGTCCATTCTCGATGAGCGGTGAAAGCGCTTCGCGAATGTCCAAGTCCATCGCCCTCTCAAAGTTGATTTTCACGCGCTTGAGGGTGGTGGCTCGGGTAGTGATGAATTGGAGCAGAGTTTCGTCGGTCATGCCTTCTTCCCCGGCTACGGCAATGTCGAAGTCGCGGAGGAGGGGAAGAGGTATTGTCAACCCCGGCAACACAAGGGAAGCCAAAAAATCCACTGGTGAGTCTGCTACGTAGTAACTTGAAGTGCGAGCCTTGTCTGCGTCGATATGAAGGTGTTGGAGAGTACGCGGGAGATGGAGCAGTATTTGTGTGAGTGACGACAGGCTGATGCAACTCGTCGTGAGTGATAGACTCTCTAGGAGAGTTAAATTGGCCAAGAAGCGGATGAGAGATGGCTCTGGGAAAGAATCTCTACGGGCATTTCCCCAAGAGTCTCTCATTTCCCGAAGTGTGAGATCCTTGAGCTGCGGCACGCCAATCCTTTGGAGAAAGGCGGATAATGTGTTGCCATATCCCGATAGATGAAGCGTCTGGAGAAGGTGGTGGTCCACGAAGGGGAGTTCCCCGAGATCTGAGATGTCTGAAAAGTAATCTGCAAGCGCGAACGAAAGGCTGCGGAGCTGAACGCATCTTGACATGGCCAATAAGCCTGCCTCGATTTTAAGACGGGAGCGATCCCCTGTCCGAATGAGGTCCTCATCTGGAAAAGGAAGATTGGACAGGAGTGTGAGGCGAGTCCACTCGATGGGTAGCTGAGGCAAGTCAGAGCCTGCCCCATTAACGACAACAACTTTAATAGTGGCACCCGCAAGGAATGATAAGGTGTCCCATGCGAAGCCCGACGAGCCCCATCCAACCTGATTATATTGCAGTTCGACGCTCTGCAGTTCGGGAACATCCGCAGCGCTGAGCTGTACTAGCTCCTGAAAGGCGGGATCAGTGGCCGCAAAACGGATGTGCTGCCAACGGGAAGCCAGCGAAAAGATGGTCTGAATGATAGAGTGGGACGGCATATAACCCAACTCGATGTCATATTGCAACGAAATAGATAGTGGGCAGTGACCAGCCCGCTCTAGCCATGTCCAGACAACATCCTCAACCAGTGCAGCCCTTGGTTCCTGAGGAGCGACGGGCCACACAGGCTCGGATTCCTTCGGCCGAGGTGGCTCCCCGGGATCCACAATATGGAGGCTTGCCCAGAGGCGAGGGGTCGCAAGAGACAATGTCCTCCAGGCGCTGCATACGCGTCCCAGGAGAAGCGGCGCCTCGCTCGCGTCCATGACACAATTGCGGTGAGTCGGGAGACAGGCTTTGAATATTTCCTGCACTACATCTGCTGGCATGCGCCGAATGGGCGAGAGGAGGGCCTCGTGGGCCTGCACATAAGTTTGAAGGCCCTCGCGCTTTTCAAGTAACTTGCTGAGAGCCTGCTGGAGCTCGGCGATTTTGGTGTCAAGACGTTTCATTTGGAGAAGAGGTTCTATGAGAAGAGTTTTAATCGCAATGGTTTCGTCGACAGTCGGGCAGTAGTTGGTGCCCAGCTTAGAGGTAAAGGGAGAATCCATGGTGCAGCCAGAAATCGCGGCGGATACGCGATGGAGATCAAGAGAGGATTGACGGCAGCAAGGAGCCACTTGTTTGCTGCTCAACCTCAGCTTGACCTCAGCTTTCATTCAACTCAGAGTCACGGAAGGTGCCATTAACCGCATGATTATTTTACGTTTTATACAAGACGTGGGTCCGTACGACTAGGTAGTCTAGGGACACTGGTAGTGGTTGATACAGTTGGGTTGGTATGAAACCGTATTGGATACAGAATGAATACAGTATCATGCAGATGACACGGACGAGGATACGGAGGCCCTGCGGTGGGAGCCTGATGTCCTAGGACAGAAGCGGTATGGGTGCAGACGAGCGCCGTGCGGGGCGATCTGCCGCTGGCGCAGACGCTCGACAGCGCGGCCGGTGAGCAGCAGGCTCTTGGCAGCGGGGTCGGCGGGGACGACGACGATGGCGTCGGCCTCTTCCAAGGAGGAGGGGAAGAGGGACAGTTTTCTGTGGGGAGAGGTTTTGTAGGGACTGCAGCTGGAGCTGGAGCTCGCGCTGAGGAGGCTGGAGCTGCTCGCGTCGGAGGGCGTGGGGGAAGGCGTGCGTGATTGGGAGGTCGTCGATGAAGACGTTGACACTCGGCGGCTGTTAATGTGCGGCCAGGAGTGCTGTGGGACATGGAGACGCGGGCGTGACTGGAAGTAAATGTAAGGAGAGGGTCAGATAGAAACGGAAGTAAACGCACTGAATGTTCGTGCAAGTCGTAATGCGAAACCTCTCTGGGGCTCTTCGCGCAAGAAGGCGGGAGCAGGTTAAGGGTGCGAAGGGGTGGCAGCGTAGGACGCTGGGACGAGGCAGAGTACGTGGAAGACATTGAGTGAGAGTAGTGTCGAGGTCGTTATCCGCCGGGGGTCTAAGGTGCCTGCCTTATATGTGTCGTGAGATGGAGAATGGGGTATCAAGAAAGCAATGAGAAGTCGGGGAGGGCGGTATCAGCATTGGAGCAAAGTACGAGTAGCTTTATAGTCTTGAATGGGATAGCCGGACTATTGAGAGAAGCTTAGAAGCGCATGGCACATTGTCAATTGTGGACAAAAGAAAAGAAATTTGTTTGTACAGCGGAGTTTGAATGGGTGGCCATTGTCGTTATTATGTGTCGAGTTTTCGCTTGTATATCCGCGCCAGTCGATACAATAGTCGTTCCTGAATGCCGTCGAGAGTTTACTTCTTGGCTGTCGTGGCAGTTGAGGACAACAAGGGCGCAGAGCGTCGTGACAATTGTGGATGTGTTGGCACTTGTTGTGGCTACTTCCTTTTTCGATCTTCCATTATGGCTGAGCTCCCGCCAAAAGTCACTATTGTATGCTGCCTAGCTCGCTTCTGCTCCATTCTTGACGCGGCTTTCCCAAGATGAAGGGTGCGACGCCCGATCTCTCGGCTGCAACGTACCAGATTCACGACGAAACACACACCATCGGCAATGCTCTTCGCTGGATGCTCATGAAAAAGTCCGTGCTGCTTTGTACTGCCCAGATCGACTCTCACGACAGTGCCGGCCCTTTAGCCCAAAGGTCGAGTTCTGTGGTTACAGGCAAGTTTCCGGCGTACTCCGTGGTCGTGGACTGCTTTGTCGTCACGTCCATCGCGTCCCTCCTTTGTGGTCAGAGGTTAATCGCTTTCCCAGCGCGCCGCATCCGTCGGAGAACGTCATCAACGTTCGTATCCAGATGTACGGTGCGTTTCACTCTGTTTCTGTTTGCGAGACGAGATGGCTCAAGTTGATCATCCAGACAACCTTTCCTCGCTCTCGGCTCTGATCACTGCGCTCTCCGACCTGGACGACCTCGCCGTGACCATCGAGGAAAAATACGTCGCGTCATTGAACTCGGGCAACTACGAGCGCTGGGATGAGCGCAGTTGATGAGCAACGCATTCAATATCAAGGCTCTCGTCGTACGCATGACGAAGTTTCTTGGGTCGCTTCAGCTCGTTTCGAGCAGGTGTAATGACACACCACTCGGGGGACCCGACTTGTCTGGTGGACATTGGGGTGGCCAGCGTTGCGATACATTTTGAGTGGAAGATCTAGCAGGAAACCTGTAGACTACCTTGTAACAATGCTTTCGAGATAAGATGTACTCGTCTGGCCATCAAAATAATAGGCGCCCGTTCTTTGCTTTCACGTCAAACCATGGATTCTCCCTTTGCCTCCAAGCTTAAAACCAACTACTGTCCGACTGTCGACGAAACTGTCGAGATTAAAGCTCTCATCGCAGAAAATCAAGCTCGAATGGAGCATCTTGAGAGCAGAATCGCAGACGCGCAGCAGGTTCTCAACAAGCTACTCGAAGAGCGCGAGAGCCTTGATTTCAACTTGGACTCGCACGAAGCCCTCCTCTCGCCCATTCGGCGCATGCCAGCAGATGTAGTGCAGGAAATATTCAAAGCCTGTCTCCCGACCCACCGCAATTGTGTCATGGACGCGAGCGAGGCGCCGCTTCTTCTGGGACGCATATGCAGCGGTTGGAGGACACTGTCTCTTGCGACCCCTCGCCTCTGGTCCAGTCTCCACATTGTGGATCCCGGACAACAGTGGTCTGAGGAGAATGGCTCGTTGGCGATAAATCACTGGCATGCAGGATGGGGCGGGCCCGTGGAGCCACCAATGACCGCGGTGGACCGCCCCAGGGTTTCCCTGATTGCCAACGCCATCCAGGAATGGTTTGAGCGGTCTGGTCAATGCCCACTTTCCATATCTTGGCATTTGGATTGTCGCCACCGACACAATTCCGCGGCTGCGAATTCGAGATGCATCGTTGAGGCCGTCTTTTCGCGAGCCACCCGTTGGCAGCACATAAAGTTCACCATAGGTGATGCGGTGCTGGAGGATTTGGCCCAGCTCAGCGTCGCAGACGTGCCCGAACTGAAGTGCGCTACATTGCAGCAGTCTCCTGAAGGATGGGGAAACTCGGGCGGGCACTTTACGTGGGACCGTTTGCGCATATTTCTGAATGCCAAGGTCACCGCCGTGGCTGTTTCGGGACTTGGCCTTGTCTTGCCGCAGCTGGCACTGCCGTGGACCCAGTTGACTGCCCTTTCCACTTTTCCCACTGCTGGGAGGGAGATCCCTGTCTCTGTCCACAGTGCCATCACGACAATCTCAAGATGCAGTCAACTTCGCAGTCTCTCGCTTTTGCTTGCCAGTGAGGAGTCGACCACCACAGAAATCAGCACAAGCTCTATTAACGTTGACCTCCCACTCCTTCATTCACTCCGTCTATCAGGCACTGTCGGTGCATCCACCGCTCTCCTCGATAGGATTTCCATACCAAAGTTGACGGAACTCGCATGGACCCTTCATCCTAACTCGGCCAATGGCGCGGGATGGGGTGGTGTTGAACCCCGCCCTATACCAGCCGAGCCTTTGGTGCGGTTCTTAACGACACTCCCTCTTCTAGAGAGTCTCTCTCTGACGGCTCGGCAACTCAGTTCGTCGTCAATCAAAGAAGTCTTGCTCAATCTCCCGACGAACCTCCAAAGCCTCCATGTGTCTGCTAGCTTCAATCATACGCCCTCTTTTGACGAAGACTGCATGGTATTCTTGATGACCCCCGTCAACGTGGGCGTGGATTCATCTACTCCGCTGCCTCTGCTCCGCAATTTCCAACTAGACGGCGCGCCGTCGGTTTCAGACGCAACTCTTCTTCGATTCATCACGAGCCGGGCTTCTACCCTGAAGCGTGTCCATGTCACGTTTGGGAGAGAGATGCAAGTCGACATCCGCCCTGACCTCTTGCCCCTCATTGGGAACGGACTGAAGTTGTTCGTGAACTATTACCCTGTCCTTATCGAAAATCACTCGCCGTGGGCTGGTTTGCCTGATGCTCCACAAATATCCACTTGGGGGTTACCCGCTATGTGATAGATTGTACTGGAAGGAAGGAAGGAATATATTTGCACCGCAGCGGTCCCAATGAGGAACAAGCGGGTCCCGTTACTAATACACGGCAACCTATGTACCTAACGGACAGTCATTTTATTTCTTTTTTTTTGCTTAATCTCATGTGAGGGCAGCTTTGCCCCGGTAGTCAAATTAAAATGAATTTTCTTCAAGGACAACTCCCACGTCGACGCAATCGCACCCTACAATCCATCGGAACGATCGTCAAACCAGGCTTCCATCTCAGTAACAGCCTCCTCTGCTCCTCGAACGGCTTCTCCACAAGGTGGGATGGGAGAATGATCTCGTAGCGGCGCACCAGACTTGCGAGTATACAAACGCCCTCTGCGAGTGCGAAGCGCTGCCCCACACAACTCCGCGCGCCACCCGAGAAGGTAAAGACTATTCATTCGGTTAGAAAGACACATAGCACGCATAGCTGGAGAGGCCATACACGCGTCGCGGGGCCACGAATACGTTTCCGTGTCGATAAATCGCTCAGGCTTGAATTCTTCTACATCTTCGCCCCAGTATAATGCTGCCAACGGATGAATGCACCTCCTCAAAATGTCAAATGAACTCACGATTCCGGTGTAACGCCATAATATCGACGATGACGATGCTCCCTGGCTCTACCGGGATGGAGAATGCCTTGACCTTGTCCGGTTGACCGGCCTTGTTGCGAATAAACCGGCGGGCAACAAGAGTGGTCTCAGCACGAGTCACTTTGGCGAACCGTGAAAGAGGGGGAAAGAGTCGCATGCTCTCATGCAAGGTCGCCAAGGTGTACACTAATTTGGGCATGCATTCCTTGTACGACTGCGAATAATGAGCGGAAACAAAAGAGTGCCTCGAAGGAGTGTTACCGCAGGAGTTGCGATTTCTGGGAGGCCATGTGGCCATACATCGAGTGTTTCTTTGAATATTTTGTCTTGGACGTCGGGATAGAGTGCTAATAGTCCTATGGCGAAACTGAGGGCATGTGCAGATGTTTCTGGAGTATGCGTTAAGAAAAAGGTTAAATAGGAGCAGCCAACTTTTGCTGACCGTGTCCAGCGATCAGGAATGTCTATGGCTAATGTTACCGCATGGATCGGTCCATGAAAGCGGACTCACAAAGATATCAGAGAGAACCTCGTCGTCCGTGAGACTCTTCCGATCACCATCCAACTCGTTCGTACTAGCCTCGACCAAATTTCGCAAAATTCCTGCTCCCATCCCAGAGTCTACTTTCCCATCGACCATCCACGCACGCGACAACGAAACAAGGTCCAGCATATGCACACGGAGCGCCTCGTACGTGTCGCTGGTCTCTGAGACGATCCTACTCACCCAAGGCAACCGCAGACGCGCGAGCCAGGACGGCGCAAAGGAATTGATCAGCAGGCTCTCGATAGCCACGCTCCGCAGCACCGCCGCGCGGAATCTTAGCTTGTGTCCTCCCAGGGTGGCCGTGGAGATATCTTCTTTCCACGGCTCGCGTCTACCAAAGCCGGCGCATGCCACAATCAACAGTGTGAGCTATCAGAGTTTGTGAGCGTGATTGGCATGTAAAGGGCGGTGTGCCCACCTGGGTCAAGTCCTCGACAGTGCTAAGGGAGATGGTACCGTTTGAGCCCACTTGCGAATCCAATTCCTCGGTCCACTCTTTCAAAATACGCGTCGTCTCCATCCAGGCCAAGGCGTTAATGCCCTGCCAGTGGAGTCAATATAAGTACCATAATAATCCTTCAGAGCCGGAAACTTGCCTCGTTAAACGCAGAACCCGCAACACGGCGATGTCGCTTCCACTCGGCGCCCTCTGTCCCAATCATACTCCTCCCATAGACATGCAAGACCTCGTACTGGGTACTGCTTTAGCATCGGACGAGGATTGATTTGATCCTCACCGCTTCCACGTCTTTTTCAAAGACAGACACATCACAGGTAATTGCCTTGATTGCCTGAGCGTCCGCAAGCCACAGAGTCGGTGTTGCGCCCCAAGGAAGAACGGAGCCCAGGGCTGTACTTCCGTACTTATTATAGACTGCGAATTCAGTTCAGAAATGAGTTTGTCGAGATTTGTTGGCGAGACGAACACCGAAATTCAGAGCGATAGTACCCAATCTGATAATGGAGAGGAAACCAGCGTCCAACGAAGAGGGACAAGGCACGGAATGGATGTAGCCACAGAATACCAGCGTTCGGACAGCCGCTGAAGGAGGGATATTGTCAATTACAATATGTAACGGGAAGGCCAATATACCCAAACTCCGGTCGAAAGCTTCGCATAACGGCGCGGGTCACAAAATAAGTCACCACTGGCAGAAACACGTAGAAAAGCATCATCAAGTCGTGGTCGTGGTTCAAGCCAATCTAGCGCCGCAAGGTCGGCCTTAGCGCGGCCAACAAGCTGGATGATTTCCGTGAACGATGCATTCAAAAAGAAGTGGTAGATACATTGCAGGCTGCCGATAAAATAACGATAATCAGATTACACGACCTCGTCAACCTTGGAGCGATTAATACAGAAGCCCTATAGTTCGAATGAGTCTTGGACAGAAGAAAACGAAAGGTCTGACGCACCGGTGTGACCCACTCCTTACATCCACAGCACATACCCGCCCAATCGTAGTTGCCCAGCTTCGCACCGCATTTCTTGTTCGGACACACAATCTTGCCAGCAAGTTGCCCCGACTCCAAGAACGGCTCCATCCATTTCATCTGACAGCCAATTAGCTCTGGAAAGACGAGGGTACAAAGAAACACACCGGCTCAACAAAGTACCCCGAGCACTTGGGGTTGGCAAGGATTGGTGGGCTAATGGGAAACTGCTTTGGCGGACCTTGCATCGGAGTGAGCGGCGTCATCATGGGATTGCGAATCGCAGCCAGCTTGGGATTGGCGAAAAGTTGCGCCGCAATGTCTTCCGAGCTCGAAAAGTGCGTAGTCGGAGATTCTTCAGCTTGAGGAGACGTCTCTGCCGGCGGAGACGCAAACACAGCATCGGATAACCTGCGCCCCAATCGCGCCGCTGCCTGGAAAGTAGTGGTTGATCGCTGTTCATCACTGGGCGCGTCTTCGGGCCCACTGTCGTCCTCTGTCTCAAGAGCGGACATGGACAATTGGGACATGGTCAGGTCGGCAACGCCACTAATAAGCGGCCGAAGTCGTGGACGTTGTGGAGGTCCATCGGACACCGAACGCTTTACACCGTCTGGGGTATCCTCTTGAGGAGGAGGAGGCTCATTGGTGTCCAACGCGGACATGGCCAACGTGTCTGCAAGACCGGAAGGACGACGGGGACGCGTAGACACCAAAGATCCCAAACGGGGTCGTGTGGCCATGCTTATCGACGGATGGCGAGAAGTGACTGGTGTGGCGGCTGCAGGGGTAGGAGCTCCCAACTGCCCATGATCCAACATGTGCTCACGCGTCGCCAGCTCCTGCCTGCACATCTTGCATCTGATCCTTCGTCGGGGTCCGCCTCCTGGCGTAGCGGGAGCAGAGTCGCTCGGAGTGCGAGGATATTTAGCAAACATGTCGGTCTCTGGCAGACTCCCGTCACCGTCTACGTAAAATTCATTTCAAGGGAGACAGAGAACGATCGGGAAAGACACGCACTCATGACCTCTTCTACCGCCCTCTCCATGTAAAACATGCGCGTCGATTTATCCTTGCGCGAGATCTTGTACGCAGCTTTGTGGAAAATCTCCAGCTGGACCAAAAACCCAGGATTTGGGCTAGGATGAGTGAGCAGACAGCATTGAACTGCACAAGTTACGCACTCAATGTTGGGTCGGGCTTTGCGTATAATATTCAACGCCGACTCGGTGTCGAGCATTTGCGTATACATCAAATACGCCGCGACGATAGTAACACTCCGGCCTGCATTTCTCGCTCAGCCAAGGAACAAATCCGGAGAGAAAACGCACTCATTCCGGCCTGGCAATGGACCAACACCCCCCGCCCCTTGTCCAGCTCTGCCTGGATAAAGGTAATAGCGGGTATGAAATGGACCAAAATGTCTGCTTCCTCGGTATCGTCCAGTAAAATCTGGTGCCGGATGAAGGTCTAGACGAGACAGTCAAGGGCAATCCAGTGAGCCGGACATGCAGCACGCACCTCGTGTATTGTGACCCTTCCCCGCATTGCCGTCAGGATACTGTATATGTTATGTGCTTTGAGGGCCTCTGTCTCCTTCGCACTGGGCAGGTCTCCGACCCATAGTCCAGGAATAACTTCATCCATGTCGGTCAGTAGCAGTTATAACAAGTGCATATAAGGTGAGGAGATGGTTGGTGGAAGAGGAGTGAGTGGGGCGGCGATCGTGTGTCTCATCTGCCTCCGTTTTATTCACGGGCGGGACTAAAAAATTCGTATCATCAAACGCGTCACTGGCTACAAAATCCTATGTACAACAATCCAGAACAATCCAGTAAAATAATTATACGAATTAGGTAGAGTAATGGTGGAGCCATCTACTGCGGCTGTAGGCGTGCTACACGGATCTTAGTTAGGGGTAACTTGAGGCCAAGGAGACTCACACGGAGCTGGGCGAGTACGAGTGGTACTCGTTCGTGGAGCGCTATCGTCTGTATTCGCCGCTCCACCGCGACGTAGCTGCGAAGGCATGATGATGGGTGTCGGTGGCTTGGTGAACCCTCGCGTTGGGGCCGTGCTTAGATTCACCGGCCGGGCTTGTGGAGCGCTCGAGGTGCGAGGACTCTTGGCGGGCTCGGAAAGTAAGGGTGAGGAAGCAACCCGTTTCAGCGAACCTGGTGACAAAGAGGTATTGGATTGTGAGGACAGAGCAGGTCGTTTATTTGATGTAGAATCTGGAAGTTGATTAATGCCAAAAAATGCTGCAGGTGTGGCTCAGCGTACCGTCAACCGATACACTTGCAGTCAGTGCTGGGGCACGTGAAATGGGCGCGGCTCCGGCAAGCAAGCCGTCGGCCGCAGCGGTAGGCGGGGGATTGCTGCGGTTCTTATTTGCCGCGGGGCTCGCAGGACCGCCTCGGCGGACTGCAACGCCAGCTTGAAAACCAACAACTGGTCCTAGAACAGAATAAGTAAAAGAGTAAAAGAGCGAGGAAGCTCTTACGGCGAGGATCCTGGGTCTGGGACGAGCTTGAGGGCGTTTGTTTGGCTGGCGACGAACCAGGTTTGCCGGGTAGTTGTACACCCGCTGCAGATTTGTCAAAGTAGGGCCAACCGTAATACATCCATACGCACGCTTGTTAATAAACATGGTAGCCTGGGTCTTTGGCGTCTTCGTTTTCGCATTCGTCGGCTTCTTCTTTTTCAATTCCTCAATCTCAGCCATCAGAGCAGTATTCCGGGCTAAGCTCTCTGTATTATCTGTAGTCAGGGTAGCCTGAAGTTGGTCCCGTTCCATCTCAGCCTCGAGGAGTTTCGCTTCGACATCAGTGAGTTTAGCGTTGAGCTCAGCGTTGTCCTCGTGCTCCGTTCGTTCCGCATCCCAAGCCCGACCCTTTGCTTCCCACTCTGCCAGTTCAGTCTTGGAGGCATCCAGTTGCTCGTTGGCGTCCCGCAACGCGCCCTGAGCCGTGTCTCGCTGCTCGCCGGCGGTGCGAGCCAACTCTTTCCACGTGTTTCTTTCCTCGGCTGCTCCCAAAACATCCACCCTGTCTTTCTCGAGCCTGCCTTCCGCTGCGAGGTAGTCGTTCTTCCATTTGTCGATCTCGGCCTGCATCGACAATGATTTGGCATTGCTCTCGTCCTGTGCGGTCTTGAGGTCCGCTTCGGCGGCTAGACACTTGTCCTTCCACGTATCCAGCTCTGTTTGAGTCGAGCCGAGTTTGGCCTCACTGGCATCAAGCGCAGTCTTCAGCGTATCTCGTGCAGCTTCCGCACTCTCGTACTGCGACTTCCACTTGTCTGATTGGGCGCGGAGGGACAGAAGTCGCACCTCGAGATCACCCCGAGACTTCTTCTCCTCCTGCACAGACGTCTCGAGTTGAACTCGTTGAGTCTCCCACCGCTGAGTGGCTGCCTCCATGTCGGCATCGCGCTTCGCAACGGTAGCCTTGAGACCAATGCACTCGCGCAAGAGAGCAGCGTTTTGCGTGAGCGCGGTTTTCAGCCGACTGGAGCATTCAGTAATGCAGGCCGTGAGGGTGGACACAAAGGAAGACGGCGAAAGAGCCTTGTATTGCGTCGGGTCTGGGACGAAATGCTTGGCCTGTTCGTCGATTTGGGAGGCGAGTCTCGCATGATCACCAACGAAGGAGAGTTCTGGTCGTCCGGCTGTTGAAACGACGCCCATTCCATTCTCATTCAACAAGCTCTTGAGCGCAGCCAACTCTTGTGCCACGGCATTGGGAGAGTTGGAAGAGGTGGGATCTTGGCTGAGTTGTGCATTACGGCGCTCTGCAGTTTCCAGCTGCCGACTGAGCTTGCTGAGCTGCTCATTGAGGGTGTGTATGTTGAGCTCGTATGGGCGGACGTGATGGGCGAGCTCTGCGTCAAAGAGGGCGTAAAGTTGTTCGGCACTCTTGTATATAGATGTAGAGCGCGACGATGATTGGGCTACCGTCGCGAGTGGGGGAGGATCGGGCATGGAACGAGCATGGAGGTGCGATAGCGACGCGCCTGAATTTGAAATGAGTTTGATCCTTCCTGTCAAAACATTGATGCAATAATTGATGGCTACTCGTGTCTCAATTCTTCAGACCTTTCCATCGAGCCAAATCGACTACGTGAAAGAGCCAAATCTTACTCGATTTATCCCTTACATGGCCATCGAAACCAGCATCTACTGTTAGTGCCCGATGATAAGATGTCGTAGAAGGCCGCGAGTGGTCAGCAGGGACCCGGCGGTGAGCCCACGAGAATGCTTGGTGCGGGACGAGGCAGTACCAGATGAACGACAACTCACTGTCATCCAAAGAAAACGCCGTCTACAATAAGTGATTCAAGTCCATTGCGATTACATGCAAATGATCCAACAAAAATATGAACGACAGTACAGTGCCTTCACACCAAAGGCGGCGGAACTCGATGTATCCTGTAGTGTTTCCGCCGTTTGGCACCAATAGGTCCACGGCCCACATGTACAGCGGTGACCAGAGCCGGACTCGAAGAAGGAGGCTGTGAATCCGATGAAGATGCATTTGCATTTATACGCTGCTCATCATCGGATTCTACATCATCATCCACCAGTGGAATGGCGGGAAGATCTTTGGTGGTGATGTGCTGTGTGAGAAGAGACCTGCTCGAACTGTTCGAAACAAGTGAGATTGAACTGGACGATCCAAAGGCCCGCATCGGCACGGGTTCCTCGATACGTTCCTCTCGGTGTACAGTAATGATGATTCCCTCGGAGGGAAGACCGTCAGACTTGATAAACGGCTGAGGCATCGTCATGAAGTTGTGCGGATTAGTCGCCCGCGTCGTCAAAGTCGTGCTCTGAGCGATTCCAACGACCGACGAAAATTTCGGAAGTCTAACGCCGCTCAGAAAACGGCAGTTTGTCGACCGAGGTAGGGGTGTGGGAACTGTTTGGCTTCGGGTGAACTGGTAGGGTGAGGTGGGGTCGTCGGGCGACTCTGGATGCAATAGGCATTCCTGCGACGAGTCGCTCCTGGTACGTTGTCGCTGAGAGGGAACGAAAGGGGAGGTTCCATTCCAGCCAGTTTCCAGCCGCAGCTGGGGTCGACCAGAGTTGGGTGGGGATTTAGGAAATACGACTGCATGCGTCGAGGGTGTCCATGAAGGAATGTGTATTTTGGAGGAATTGCGCTCGGGTACTATATTCGGGATCAGCCTCGACCACAATCGGGAGGGACACAAACTCACCATGAAGAAGACGCGTTTCGTAAGGCAGGGGAGGCAATTCTCTTTCTTTTACTTGCAAATGAGTGAGGTCGTCGTCGTGACTAAACTGGGAGCAGAGATCAAATCGCTTTCAAAATCCGCAGTGTCCAGGGCGTACCTTGTCCTTGCTTTGAAACATAAGAACTTGAAGGAGGGGAAGGAGTGGGATGCTGATCAGTCTAATACCAAGGGCCTCGATATATACTTATCGAGGCGTCGACAAGGTGGCTGACTATCTGTGTCATCCCCAGATCGCCGAGGTTACATCTCGAACACGTTCATCGCAGTCTGTTCTGTACTTATTCGACAGAAGATGTTCAACAGATCTGCCACTCGGAATTGCGGGAAGACAGGCGGAATGCCTTTCCTTAGATATGATGATGCTGAACAGCGAGCGCGCGTAAGAAAAGGGCAACGGGTTGACTGCAGCCGGTTGTGTGGTTTCCAGTCATCGCGAGTGAGGCTGAATCCCGATGGACTGCACTGTGCCACCGCTGCCGAGTGGGAAAGTGCCGTGCGTGGTGGCTACTGTTGTGGCAGACAGGTATGCATGAAGTGACAGGGCCAGACAGAGAATTTATCGAGTTGAGATAGAAAGCTGCGGGTGGGAGCCAAGCTTTTGTTTGACATTGTATCGCACAAACTACGCTCGAAAGAATTATCTTTTGGCCGAATCCTCCGTCCTAGTAATAAACCTCCAGTAGAACTAAGTGTATTTAAGAAATGGGTGGTCGTAACGGGTCGTGATGGATGGGGAGAACGATAAAATGTATACGGTTATGGAACACGCAGCAATGAGAAAGCACAATTCGGCGAGATGGGAACGAGTGTTGGATAGGTGAGTGTGCGCACAACAAACAGCTGGGAATAAGTAGACGTGATTCGGATGGCGGGGGAGGATAGGTATAGGTCGGCGTGATTCAAGGCGGAATTTATGCGTACACATTTTTCGCTCGCTTTATTTGGCGGGTATCATGCCCTGAGCTTTCTCTTTGAGCACGGAGGAGTAGCTATTCATCAAATGCGCCAGGGCACGCAGATCCTCCTGGTCGAGAAGCGCAATCGTGACCTTGGGCTGCAACAATGTACATTAATACAGAACACAGGAAAAGGTCAGACGACTTACAGCAGCCTTGATACCAAACGACTTGACGGTTTTGAAGCTGTGAGTAGAATATTTAGAAACATAGATCGCGAAAGAAGGGAAAGGGACATACAGTTTGTCACCGAGCTGCTGCTTCTGCACCTGCGGGGCCTTGTCCAACAATCCATCGATGAATTCATCGGTCGCTTGCACGACCAGTGGATCAGCCTTGGGCAGCGGGAGCCCCGTCGCGCTGGCCGAGTTGGCCAGCCGGATGATCTCCGCCGCTGGCAGACGTGCAAGTGATGCAATCGTGTGCGTCGAGTTGCCCGGCGTAGTGGGGGCAGGAGACGCAGTAGCACTCGGACCACGGGAGGAGAGGTCCGGTGTTTGGGGCGAAGCGACCTGCGATGTAGACGCCGCAATCTTCTTCGCCTGTGGCGTGACGGGAACGGGCTGTATGGCCTCGGCAGCGCTGCTGTCGTCCTCCTCACTCTCCAGCACGACCTTGGCATCCGCAACTTTGGCACGCAAGACCTCGACATTGAAAAGGCACAAGGCGCGATCCCGTTTGGGAAGGCTCATGAGGAGGTCGGTGAGCTCGCCTTGGCGAGCCGACTCTAGTTTGCTGATGGCTGCGAAGATTCTGTCGCGCTCGGATGTGGGCGGGACAGAGCCAGACGGGGAAGACGTCCGTGGAGGGGTGGTGAGGGAGGCGCTGACGGAGATGGGAGTAGAGGGATGCTCAGGCGCGCTGGCCGTGGCGTTCAGGGCATTGGGATCGAGGAGACGAGAATCTTGCGATGCGGAAGGCGACGGGGACTTGCTGGGAGAGTTTTCCTTTGAAGGGCGGAGGGAATAGCGGATGGCATTGACTTGCTCAGTCAGCTTGATGGGATCCTCGATGCATTGTACGACGTCAACAAGGGAAATCGTGACCAGGTTTTCGACAATCGCATCAACCTCATTGTTGGGCACAAAGTCCATTCCCTTGACGCGACGACTGAGTTCGCCCGTCAACACCTCTTGGCGCACAACAGGCGATAATGCGTAGAGGTCGTCATAACGCATTGGCAAATTCAAAGTGCCTTGGAGAGCAGCCTACGAAAAGGATCAGTTTCAGAATCAACAAGGAACGCATTCATTACATTGTAATAACTTCCGGATCCCCTCCGTCCGCGTTCTGGTCGGTCGTGGTGATTTTGAATCGGAGAACCAAGTGACGAATGCTGGTGGCGCGGGCTCCAGCCAGCAATGCTCTCCCCACCACCCTCGCTCGCAGTAGGGCTGGTGGCACCGCTCGAGTTGCGCGGGTGACCTCCGAACCGCTGAGCCAGTTTTTCCTGTCGCAGTTGCTTCGGCTCGTGCAATCTAACTACCACCTGCTTGGTGCCCAATAAAACTCCATTCATGGCATGCAGAGCGGCCGAGGCTGAGAGGCACGTCATTTGTCATCTAGCATAGAACGGAGAGCATACCTTGGTCCGGGGTTTGGTATGATACAAACCCGAATCCACGACTCTCTCCGTTCTCATTCCGCATGACCCGCGCACTGTTGGGACGTCAAGCACCACCCTCCTATGCTGAGATGAACGCTGCACACCTCACAATCTGGCCAAACTGGACAAACCCGTCAGTTCCGATGGCAGAAATCTAGAAATCACCGCATACCTGGCGAAAGTGCGTGAACAGGCCATTCGAATCAATGTCTGGGTCGAGGTTCTAAGGGGAATCAGTAAAACACCGGACAATTCCGTCTGGGTCCATACTTTGCAGAAGAGGTTGCAGGGATCGATGAGACCGCTTTGGCTGGTGGATCCGGGCCCCGACAAAGGCGCGGGTTGCACCTGTTGACCCGGCCCGTGCACAAAAGGTATCTGCATAGGCGAATGGTACGGGCTACCGCGAGGAGGCGAATAATGGGCGGGTGGAGACGCGTTGGGGGAGTAGTAGATGGCGCCTGGCACAAAAGTGGGCGCGTTGGGGCTGAACTCGCTACCGCGTCCCATACTCGTCCTGCGTGGCTGATACACCTGGACGGCGATGTTTTGGCCTTGGACTTCGGCACAATGCATCGCTGCCTCTGCCTGCCGAGCGTCATCCTCGTTCCAGAATTCCACCATGCCAGTGTCGGCGCCAAAATGGGTGGGCGCGCGTGCCAACGCGAGAGCACCAAACGGACGGAAGAGGTCATATAACATCGAGTCGTTGAAGTCCGTTGGAAGATGCTTGACGAGTCGTGGAAGGGCGGATGGGGGTGGCAGAGGTGTTGGTGGAGTCGTGGGAGGGTACGGAGACAGCACGAGCGGGAATGCAGGTTGCACGCCAGGTATTGGGCGCGATTGCAAGGTAGCTAGCGCTTTCTCGGCTGCAAAATTGGTTAGATAAAGCACCTGAGAGCGCAACAGATTGCGCACCTTTGTCCAGAAACTTGAACTCGATCGTACCAGAGAGAGGGTTGTCGCTGCCATCACGGTTAATCCTGGGTCGGAAGGGCCCACACGACGCAAAAGCCAGGGCTATTTGCTCATCGTCAAGGTTTGGGGGGATGTTGGAAACGAATAAAAAAGGCTCGTGGAGGATTGGGTGCGGTTGAGGACGAAACGAGTCCTCTCCCTGAGGTGCCTGGTACTCGGATTCCATCGCGATTGTCGACCACTGGAGTGCAAGACACTAAAATATTGAGTCATTCCCGCCCGAGCACACTGGAGAGACGCGGTGGCATACCTGCCTGGGTGCAGCCCTCGATCGAGGGTGGCGGCTTAAGAAAAAGTTAGCCTTGTTAGGTAAGCCACTGATGTCTCTCCAATAAAAAAGTGCTACATTGTCCCATTGTCCGATAATAATTTACTGTATCTACTTGCCGCTCTCCTCAACTTGAGGCGATTCCTCACCGTCGCCTCGATGTCTGTCCCCTGCCTCCAGTTTCGCAATCTCTGCGTCTATATCCAACTCGTCCATGGGAACGCGCTCGTACGACCCGTTCGCCACCGCCTCGCTCTCTTTGTGCTTGACCCATGTGTAGTATATCGAGCCGGCAAGGATAACTCCGATGGATCCCGCGCGCCCACTGACCAAATCAGCGCCAGTCGCGATGGCGAACAGAAATTCCGCACCTGGAGATGATGTCCCCAAATAACCAGAACCCGAGGAAAGTTGAGGCGACGCCGCGACTTGCAGCGCTGACCATATGGGTTATAGGCGATGTGGTTTTAATCGAGAGTGGTGCGGCTATGGACATTGCGAACCCGACGCCGCCCTGGAGGTGAATGAGTACGGAACGCAGCTGTTTCAATACGTCACTTGCCGTGATGGCAGAGCCCCAAAGAAAAGTCCAAAGATCGACGTCAACGCCCGAGAGGATTGCGAGGACACTTGGGCCTTCGCCGGCAAGGAGAACGAGAGGTAAGAGAACAAACGAGCTGAGAACGTTGGTGTACCACGCGAGCAGGATGGTACTGCCGTTGACGACGGGGAGGCTCTGTTTGATGACCACGGAAGCAAGGGCGGTGATAAATGAGCTGGCAGCGCCAAATGCAATGCCGACGAGGGAGAGTGGGGTGCCATCGAAGAACACGCCCAAGAAGAAGCCAGCAGTTACGGTGGCACAAGAGAGTAGAATGCCGATCGACGGGCGCGAGTGCAGCATGATGAAGGACGTGGCGATGGTGAAGGGCAAAACAAGGCCCCTTGCAACTTGGTAGAAAGACGCGTCGACGTATTTCAGGGTGTAGTTGCTGGAGCTCAGGCCAATTACATTCAACACCACCATAGACACGAGGCCCTTGCATATTTTGAGATCAAAGGTGAGGCGCTCGGGGAGGATCCGGAGAACATTCGCTATTGCGAACATGACAACAGCAATTATGAGCTGCATCAGCAGGAAGAATAGAGGTGCGTTCGTTGTATTCAGGACCCATTTATTGCTGCAAGCCCTTGAATGAATGGCGAGGTTCTGAAGGAAGAGATACGCACGCGACTATCATCTAGTAACGGGCAGTCAGAAGTGTCCAATTTCGCAGCGAGCAACTCACCGCCTGCGCTGCTACCATATAGAATATTACGACCGCCGCCTGGGTTCGTTTCAAAACAAGTCAAAGGGCTCTGCTGAGCACACCCACCACAGTGGCCTTGGAAGGTGGTTGTTCATCCGGCGGAGACATGGTGTAGCAAAAATTCAAGGTCCTTTTAGGTTTCCAAGCATCCAATAAGGGGAATCTAGTCTAGAAGAAGAGAGCGGATGGGCGTTGTTCGTGGCGTGTATTGAGAATTGAAGTGCTGCGGCGGGAGCAAATCTTTGATCAAACACCAAACACCAGTCCACTTTTTCATTGCAACCTCCATCATCCATGGCCTCCTTCAGAGCTGCCCGCAAGCCCTACAGCGTCAGTTCTCCTTGAACGGCCTCCTGGATCCCAATTCAATCTATTCACCAGCGCCCCCCGCCCCGAGGCGACGTCGACGGCCAGTGGCAGCATGACATGGTCCCAACTGGCCCAAGGGGTCCCCGCCGAGGCCCTGTCCCTGCTACCTCGCTTTCGGTTCCCAACAAATTGAACACCAGACTCGTCGTGACCAACTTGCACTACGAAATCACTGCCAAAGACCTGACGGTACGTGGCCCTGCACAAGGGGACCCGTGAGCTCACTCCACGCCCACAGGCCATTTTCGGACAAATTGGCACGCTCGTATGCGAGCCACAGATCAGGGTAACTCGCAACAGTATCACCTGAACAAGAAAATGACACCCGGCTCGCTCGTTGCTTCAAGTATGACCGCAGTGGGCGCTCCTCAGGAACGGCAATCGTCTCATTCGAGACACCCGCCGAAGCCACCCGCGCCAAGAAGCAGTTTGACGGCATCCTTGCAAAGAGTGCGTTGCCCAGTCTCGAGGGGGCGCATTGTCTCACAAAAGTCTCCAGCCCAGCCAATGTCCATCACCTTCGACGTTACTCCGCGGGAGCCCCGAATCCGGTCCTCCAGTGCCCCGACGACCTCATCGCTGTTGAACAGGATACAAAAGGCGCCGCTACTTGACCGCCTCAGCAAGGACGACTCGGCCGTAGGGCGTAAACCTCCCTCTGGCCCGTACGTCTTTGCTCTTGTTTGTCGTCTCCCTGTCTCACCATACTTTCTAGTCGAGGTGGTGTTGGGCCCATCCGCACACGCCAGACCCGTGGCGGCCACGCTCGAGGGGCTGCTCCAAGACCCGGACCCGGACCGAAGAAGGCCAAGACCGCGGAGGAGCTCGACAACGAGCTGGACGCGTTCATGGTCGACGCACCGCCCGCTGCCCAAGACGCCGAGATGCTTTAAGATGTCTCTTATCTACCTACTAGTGTACTTATCTTTTGTAACTGACCGGACTGTAGTATGCATTGATGCCTTTTAGACCCGAATTCGTGCAAATCTTTCTTCCTGCCATGATCATCTTCTAGTCACCGACGCCTTTGTCTCGAACCCATTGACCTGGGCCCATTTCTCCTTTCTCGTTCGAATATGCACACGGTAGCTCGGGACCTGCAGGCTGCAGCGAGGCGACTTGCGCGAAAGCCAAAGTCTCCTTTGATAATTTGGGACGGCGACATGACCCCATTCTCTTTGCTGGATATGGACGTGAGCTCAGCACGACCTTACTCCGCTCTGCTCGATAAAATTAGTCTCTCTGGTCGGAAATTACTCGTCCCTCCGCCGACCCCACTTCCAATCAAACTCTGTGCAGCCTCGAGGCTGAAAATCTTGCCAGTTTAAAAACTGACTCACGCGGGCCCGAATTCTTTGGTGGGTATAAAATGCGTAGCTGCTATCTCCTCCAATTTCCCTAATCAACCCACTATCCATCCAGTCGATAGTCCTCCTACTTTCTCGATGCCAATGCATCAGCAACCTTCACGTCTACCCAACGCTTTCATCTGCTATCGCTCGGACCTGGCGAAACAGGTAGATCCCGGAATGAAGCAGAATGACCTGAGCAAGATCGCCGGGAAGAAGTGGAGAGCGCTGCCTCCGCACGAGCAGCAACCGTACCGGCAGATGGCCAAAGACATCAAGAAGTTCGGTGTGACTTCTACCCCGAGGCCTGCGCCCAGGGCGCCTAGCAAGAAGATGCAGAGTATTCCGGTCCAGTCTAGTGTGAGGAAGTCGAGGATGTATCAGGCTGCAACGAAACCACCAGCTATCAAAGCAGAACCCAAGGCAAGTGCTCCTTTCCCTCTTGCTCGATAGGCTGAAACTAACGCATGCGATAGATCCCCATGCGCGTCGAGGCTCCTCAATCATTCAGGTCCGTTGGCCTTGGAACGTCCGTTAGTGAACCCGTGCCCGCTCCACAACCTTTTCCCGAGTCAAGTCACTCGAGCGGCCCGGAGAGTATCCCGGACCCGTGTGGCCTCGACGTCGACCTCTGCATCGAGGCCGCACAGGACAGATATCAACTCCAACGCGGTCGCATACACGTTGATTTCGAAAGAGAAGTCGTTGAATTGTTCAACAGCAGTATTATGGAGGAGCTGTCCCTTTCTGAGGAAGAGTTGGCGCAACGGTTTTTGAACTTGCCCGAGGCAGAATAATCACCCTATTTTTCTTTAGTTCCATGTCCACAATCCAATGTACAATCTATGTTTGAACATTCTTTGCTTCCAAATATTCCCCGAATAGTCATACCTTCGTTGCGGCCCCTCGATTCATACGCTCTTCCAACCTTGCCTTGACCGTGTTGGCCCACTCATCCTCCAGGATGCTGTAGGAACAGGTCTCCGTGAATTTCCCTTCGCTATAATACCAGCGGCTCCTCTGTAGCGTTTCCAACGTCGCTCCTGCCTTGTCCAGCCAACCACGCATTCCAGCATTGTCCGCAGCAGTAAGAAACGCCGCGCGATAGAACTTTCGCTCATCAAAGGCGTATGCGAGCACGGTATATAGCGCCTCGGTCGCGATGCCCTCGCGGAACGAGTCTGGGCTGACGATGATTCCGATCTCACAGGAGTTGGTGTCGATCTCAATATGGGATATCGATGTCATTCCGACGAACTTTGTGGCAGACGAATCCGAAGGCTCAGCGCGCAGAAGGATATGAAAGTCGATCCGTGTTGGGTCAGCGACCCGAGACAGTCGGTGCACGCGGGCCTCCTCCGCGGAGAGGTGAGTGGGGAAGAATGGGAGATGCCGCCGGGTCTCGGGGTGAGAGCGTAGAGCCGCGACGGCTACATCGTTCTTCTCCTCAGGAGGTGCAAGCTCGAGTCTGCCAGACGTAGATGGTAGTGGGAGACTGAGAATCATCGTAAATCGGATCACCGTGGTTTGCAACGAGGAAAGTAATCCCGCTGTGGCATTGTACGGGTTGGTTTTTGCCTAGTGGCGAAGCGGCAATGTAGTTGTCTGGACATTTGCCGAGTGCAAGTTCAGAATATGAAGCAGTCGACTCCAGTCTCCCGAGGAAGCTCCAAACCTTCGATGGCATTTCCCCTGTGATCTCGACAAAAAATGGGGCGAGAAGCTAAGAGAGTCGTATGTGCCTCGCGACAAGCCGGTCAACTGGAATTTGGCAAGGATGAAAGATTGGTCTGAGCCGCAACGGCGATCATCCCATCACACACACCTTCCCACGCGGTCCACTCCTCTTCTTTCTTTCTCACCTTCCGTCCGTGCGAGTTCTGGGTCAATTTCAGCCTCTCGAAACCCGGAAAGACCACCGGTATGACACAGCGCCCGTACCCAGCGCGTTCACGAGCTTCCATTTCGCTAAAATATCAGAGATCCAGTCAACAACCGTCCCCGTTTGCATATTGGAAAACTCAGTCCATCTCGGCATGACATCGACAGCCCAAAGAAAGTTTTGGTGTTTTTGGCGTATGGGATCACAGGACAGCCCATATGACCCCGGAGTACGTACAGCCGGGTGTTCTTAAACAAGAGCGTTCTTGGGCTTCTTTCTTTTGTCGCCTCGATATCTGCGACAATGTCCTCTGAGAAGCAACTATCCGAGGACGCCCACCTCGACGAGTCAGATTCCTTCACGGTCGACCCAGCGGAAGAAAGGAGACTTGTGCGGAAACTCGATGGTCGCATTCTTCCCATATTATGCCTGCTCTATCTCTTCGCGTGTACGGTTCTGCCAGGCAGTGTCTGCACTCAATCTCACTTCATGCAGACCTGGACCGTTCAAATCTCGGAAACGCACGGCTCCAAGGGCTGCCTCAAGACACACTCAACGGTGATCCCACCGGGCATCTCTTCGACTGGGTCAACTCCATCTTCTTCTTTTCCTACGTGAGTGCTGCTCCAAGGCGTTTGGAATGGTAGACCAACACACGAGAAGATTCTGGGCCAGATTCCCATGTCCATATCGTCCAAGCTGTTTCCTCCGCGCCTGTGGATGGCATGCATGGCGTTTGGCTGGGGCCTCAGCTCAACCTTGATGGTTAGTGGCGACCACGACGAAATTGTTATCTCACTCGCGCCCCATAGGCAACTGCCTTCAACTTTGGAGGGCTAATGACTGCAAGACTATTTTTGGGCATTTTTGAGGCGGGCTTTGGGCCAGTAATCCCACTTTACTTCTGTGAGTATCACGCTGACTCTTTCTCGTTCACTCTAATCAATTTACCTCCAGCTTTCTTTTACACCAAGGAGGAATTGGGTAAACGGGTGAGCAACGTCATGTCCATGGTGAAACTCATATTCAATCGACAAGCTGGCCTATTGGTTCGGCTTTGCGGCAGTAGCGGGTACGTGCGCTAGTTTCTTCCCTGCACTCCTACTTATCCCTTTCAAGGCGCATTTGGGGGATTGATAGCGTTCGGAATCCAGCATGCTCACATCGCTGTCGAGGACTGGAGGTTACTTTTCATCATTGAGGTATGTCTCTCGCGGAATAGCATTCCACACGAGTATCAATTCCTTCATTAGGGTGTACCTGCAATTATTATGGGGGTTGTGGCACTATGTTTCCTGCCCAACCGCCCCGAGTCCACTACATTCCTCAACGAGCGTGAGCGCTCCATTGCGCTGGACAGAATGAACAGGGGTATCAGTGGAGACACAGGCGTCAAGGTGGACAAAGGTGTCTGCCATATCACACGTTCTCCTGGCATTCTTCTCACCAAGTCGACGCATAATAGCACATATTCTCATGGCCTTCCGCGACTGGCGGGTGCGTTGATGCATATCTCCCTCTTCTTTATCTGGATTTGGCCCAGGTGTACGCTGGCGGCGCGATTTACTTTGGCCTCAACTGCGCTTTGGCGTCCATTTCCGCGTTCCTGCCGACCATACTCAAGACCTTTGGGTTTAGTGCGTATCGCTGAGTGCTGATGACAACCTGCTAAATCAAGTCTTTCATAGCTAATGCCGCCGCGCAGCTGCTGACGGGTAACGAAATCCCCTTTGTTGTTAGTTATTCTTGCTGATCGTTGCTCCAGTCCCTCCATATGCAGGTGTTTCGAGTAATTTGCACTTTTGCCGCCAGACTTACCTGCCTCCGAAGCCGCCGCCGTGGTCATGTTCCTATTCTCGTACGCTTCCGACCATATGCAGTCCCGAGGGATACCGATGTTCCTCGCGAGCTGCATTTCCGGCATTGGTTACGTGTACGGCCTTTTTGTCTTTCATTTGCACGGTTCTCAATCTCATTGACGTCGCAGGCTGCTGCTCGCCGTGAAGAACGTCCACGTACGGTACTTTGCCGTCTTCTGTATCGTCTCGGGGACATATACGACCATCGGGTGTGTTTCGTCGTACCTCCACGACTTGCGTTTGACTGGATTCACACAGGATCATACTCGCTTGGTGTAAGCCCACTGTTTGATGTAAAGCAATACCATTAAGCACACACTAGTTGCCCACAATCTCGGCTCAGAGACCAAGCGGGCCACGGGTATACCTATTTTCATGGCCATCGGTCAAGGCGGCAGCGTCCTCGGATCCCACATATTCCCGCTCACTGAAGGTCCGCGATACATGTGGGTGTCTTTCCAAACCTCGCATCTGTCTTGACTGATCCAAATACGCAGCAAGGGATTCGCCAGTGCGTCATTCGGTTAGATCTCGCTCACTTGAACGCCCCCTAATCCTCAACCAGTTTGCTGCGGGCTTGCGTTCCTCCCTGCGATACTCTCCATAGTTCTTAGCGTACGCTTTGCTTGGTTACTGCGATCAGGGAATAATCGCTTATGGCAGATTTCTTACCGAATGGAGAACGCACGCCGCGACAAGTTGTATGGCAAGTCCGACCTCAACAAACGCGTCGATACGAGTGAACTGGCGGACAAGGTTCGCATGCATTCTGCATTTATACAGGCTCTGACGCTGTACTATAGGCGCCGACTTTCCGCTACGTACCGTGATGAATATACGAAAAGTGACTTTGTATTCTGTGGCTCTTTATGCGACTGCCTGTTTGAGGTGCCTCGAGTCCTTGTAAGGCTCATGAGTCTCAGCGGTGAGGAAGGGGAGGTGCCTCTGTCACTGAATCAAGGATATTCACAACCCGACAAGTGCCGATGGGTCACGCGGAGCACGCGCCATCACACATCACCCTCCCCCAATCTCACTTCATCAATCTGACAATCTCTTGCTCAAATCTCCAGCTATCTCCAGTCGATTCTCTGTGCAAACATGGGGCAACGGCTCGAAGCGATTCACGGCATGGATTGCGGGCGATTGGCATTGCGGCCAGACAGGCCGAGAATCGAGATCTGATTTCCCAGGATGCATGAGGATGCATGCTCAAGTGACCCCATGGCCAACTGCAGTGAAGTTATGTTGTTTTGGAGCTCAGCCCTTGCCCATAAGATCGACAAACTGTCCCTGAATTCCTGCCTGTGGCTTCTGAGAGCGGTACGATGTCAGAGAAACAATTATCAGATATTGTTCACAACGACTCGACTCCACTCTCAGTCGACCCAAAAGAAGAGAAGAGACTCGTACGAAAACTGGACGCGCGAATCCTCCCCATAATATGCCTGCTCTATCTCTTTGCGTGTATAGTGTTTCGCTGGACATTTCCTCCCAAATATTCATCTTATCCTGCCAGTCCTAGACCGCGGAAATTTGGGAAATGCGAGACTGCAAGGACTTCCACAAGACACACTCGGGGGCGATCCCACAGGCCATCTTTTCGACTGGGTCAACTCTATCTTCTTCATGTCCTATGTGGGTGTTGCCATTAACCAACGTCCATTGTACCAACACCCGAGAAGATTCTAAGCCAGATTCCACTCGGCATCGTCTTCAAGCTCTTCCATCCACCTCTGTGGATGGCGTGTATAGCACTGGGATGGGGTATTAGCTCGACTCTGATGGTGAGATGCACGATCTAGCAGTACTATGATCTCATTCTTCGACCCTAGTCGACGGCCTTCAACTTTGGGGGCTTGATTACGGCCAGATTGTTTCTTGGAATCTTCGAGGCTGGTTTGGGGCCCGTCATCCCGTTATATCTATGTAATTCCCATCCCAACACTTTCCTTTGCGATGCTGATCGAAACTAGCTCTCTTCTACACGAAAGATGAGCTAGGTACACGGGTCAGTTGCGGTGTCTGTTGCTCACCTCCAGCTTTATTCACATATTCTATAGGTGGCTTCTTATTTTGGCTTTGCTGCTGTCTCAGGGGCGTTCGGGGGACTCATAGCGTTCGGAATTCAACATGCACACGCGGCTATAGCCAACTGGCGCCTGCTGTTCATAATTGAAGTACGTCTCTCGTTGAATGTCGCCCCTTATATATCGACGTCTTCTGCCAGGGTGTACCGGCGGTCATAATGGGAGTTATTGCGTTACTTTTTCTCCCAAAAAGGCCCGAGTCCACCACGTTCCTCAACGACCGTGAGCGTGTTGTTGCACTTGCCAGGATGAATAGGGGCACGAGTTCTGATACTGGGACAACGGTAGACAAAGGTGAGTGCCTAAAACAGCTCGGCTTGTACCTCCCTCACGCAAGGTATAGCCCACGTTCTCATGGCCTTCCGCGATTGGCGGGTTGGTGACCCCTCTTCCGATTCGTGTGATATCTAACTTTGCGCAGATTTACGCCGGTGGAGTAATCTACTTTGGATTGAACTGCGCTCTGGCCTCCATCTCTGCGTTCCTGCCGACCATACTGAAGACCTTTGGATTTACGAATGCCAACGCACAGCTGCTAACGGGTGATAAAAACTCCTCCTGCACCCTGCTTTATTTCTGACTGTTGGTTTAGTTCCCCCGTATGCAGGTATTTGCCCAGACTCCCCATTTTCACTCTCATTTCGACTCACCGACGTTTCTAGTTGCTGCGGTCGTCATGCTCACATGCTCCTTTACTTCCGACCGGCTACAGTCCCGTGGCATCTTCATGGCGCTGTCCAGTTGCATCTCTGGGATCGGCTTCGTGTACGCGTGCTCTTTCCTTCATCCCTTTTGTGCTCCACTGAAATATGGACCCACCAGGCTGCTGCTTGCGGTAGAAAACGTCCACGTGCGGTACTTTTCCGTATTCTGCATTGTAGCTGGGACATATGCCTCCCTTGGGTACGTTAGCTTGAAAAACTGTCTCCCGCCTGACGTGTTATCCTCAGGGTTATGCTTGCTTGGTGTATGACACCCGCCATTTATGCATTGATGCTACTTATATGCTGACCCTCATCCCAGTCTCCCATAACCTGGGCTCAGAATCCAAGCGCGCTGCGGGAACGCCGGCTTACATGGCTATAGGTCAGTGCGGTAGCGTTCTCGGATCGCACATCTTTCCGTCAACCGAGGGGCCGAGATACATGTTGGCATCGTCCTTTCTTACTTACCCCCGGAGCTGATCTGGTGGAACAGGAGAGGTTTTGGAAGTGCGTTCATTTGCAGCATCCGCTTTCACCTCCGCTCATCCTTTTGACTGGTTTAGTTTGCTGTGCGCTTGCCTTCCTCGCGGCGTTACTGACCATCGTCCTCTCCGTAAGATCAATCTTATCTTATCTCATTGTTGATCGATTCCCCTTTTTGGCAGATTTCTTACCGAATGGAGAATAAACGGCGAGATGAGGTGTACGGCAAGAGCGACGTTCGCCAACGCGTCGATGTGAGTCGGCTAGCGGACAAGGTCGGATTCCGCTATATTTGTATCCGTATCCTGATGCCCAGTGTACAGGCGCCAGAGTTCCGCTACATCCCATAAAGTCTAGTCTATCAGTAAATCTAGACACACACACGAATTTTACACGACTACTTGTTTGACGCGACTCAAACTCGCGATGACCTCGTCCGAGAATCCGAGGTGCGCTTTCACGAGTTCTGCAGGGGTGAGCGCCAGCCATTGGGTGAGTGAGATATCTTGGGCTAGACCTGCCTGTCATTCAGCACTGTGGTCGCTTTTTTATATAAAGTGGCGTACTTGATTTGAAGATTTCGAGGAATCTGGGGAGTATGTCAATACAATCCATCTTATAGGAATCAGAATTACCTCAAGGTCGTATTCCCAGTGTTCATAATGTAGTGCCCTGGAGTCCGATTAAATGTAGTCATCCAATATTGGCCGCTACATACCGAACGAGGGGGGTACGTAGCCAATGTCACCGGCCTACGAGAGGTTTAATTTAGCACTGTACATCCAAAGAGTCTCGAAACTGACATAAAAGTCGTACGTCCGGGCTTTGGAAGACGCAGCGAAGATGGTCATCCGCGCTTCACCAGATCTGTAATACTCAGAATTGGTTGTTCGTTGGGAGAAATGAAGTGCTTACATGAAGAAGGTCCATTCAGGTTCCGTAGGATGCCACTGGACAAATGTGAGTTGGACTCGATTGTCAGATATCGTCGACCCACATGGAGCTCTCTGTGAATTAACTTTAACGTCGAGTTATAACGAAGAATGGGGTTTCTCTACCTCATGGCTCCAGGTTCAACAGTGACTTCCACCGCGCTGATAGCTTGTGAGACCTTGAACTGGCGAGAATCAATCACTTTGATCGATCCACCAGGTTTTTTGGTCGCGGGCATCTTGGAGAGCGCAAACGTAAACGGATTCGGTGTGTTGTTCGGAATGACCATGTCTGCATTTACGTCCTCCGGAGGTGGGGACGCTGGAATTTTGTGATTTGAGTTTCATCACGGAAGTTCAAACCACAAACATTGGAATATATATGGCGGCTTTGCCGGGATGCCGTCGAAAGCACTGATTGATTGGCCAAAGTTGAGAGCCAAGACTTCTTTCGGGACGTGTGCGAGCCAATCAGTCAGTAGAAACGTGGCATCTTCGGAAAATGCTCCTGTAGAGGGTTCAACTTCGATCAACACGAGAGAGAGCAAGATTGACCAGAATCGAAGACGAGGAGGAACTCGGCGCCGCCCTCGGTAGTGTTTTTCGCTTGGATAGAGTGAGGGTTGCCTGGGGGAAAGTACCAAATGTCTCCTTCCGTCTGTCAGTGTTATCAGCCTCAAATTGCAAAAAGACACGATTCAACTTACAACATCTCCCACATAGATTTCACCGTCTGGTGTCATGGTGCTGATTCGAACGTCACCCTGGAATGGTGGGCATGTTGAAAGTCGAGAGAGGTGATGTATACCTTGAGCATGTATGCCCACTCTGCAGTAGAGTGCCAGTGGAGTTCACTGAAGGATTATGATTCTAGCCGCGTTGAAGAGAAAGTACCAACCGGATGGCTCCAGGTTCTAATCGCATGTTGACGCCTTGTGAACAATATTTAGCATGTACGTGGCGCACAACGAACCAAGTTTTACCTGCCAACTCTGTCGCAACCGGCATCGAATCCATCGTCTGTTGCCTCGCCCATCCCCCATCTCCGAGTCGGTTGTGGCTCTGTGAAAAAGACCATTTCATGTTTGGGATTTGGCCATTATCTGTGGTTGGAGGTGCCAGGGCGTCGGCGTTTTGAAGTTCGATGGGAATATTCTGTGGACCGAGAATGCTAGCACCTAGTCTACCGCGGATAGGTTCAGGAGTCGATGGAGAGTTTGCACTCCAGAGTTGGCCATTGGGGACTGAGGTCGGCGCTGCAGCACAGAGACTGAGAACTGCGGCAAAGGGGAGAAACGGGTGCATGGCTCGTCCAGCTTCTCTGGCATTCTTCAACTTTTATAGGCCAAAGCGGGAAAGGGAACCGAAAGACGAAGCGGAAACCTGCCGTTGAGGCCGGGTATCAGAGCAGCTAAGCAATCGCCACCTTGGTTGAAGAACCTTCTCAAGTTGAGCGGCAGGCATCGGATCGATCAATTCATCATGATGCTCTCTTACGCTCACGTGGTCTCGAACAACATTTCTTCCAAGTCCTCACCCTCCCTCATCTCCGCACGTCCCACCCTGGGACCCTAACCACCTATTTCCTCAATGGACGTCTTTGACGACACGCCCAATATAGTCGATTTCGATTTGCTTGAGGCTGCCAAAGAGAATGTACAGCCCCTGGCCACTGGCCGCCGTGTGACTGCGCTCTCCGCCGTCCTCGCCACTCCCCACGCCCAAAGGGAATCAAAGCTCGCAGCCACTCGGAATAGGCTTCGTATCAACATCGAGATCGCGCTCGAGGACGAAGAAGACGACCCCCTCGAGGCATATTCGTGCCTCGTTAACTGGACCCTCGAGAACTATCCTCAGGGCCACAGTAACGAGTCTGGCCTCCTCGATCTCCTAGAAGAGGCGACACGCGTGCTCAAAGACCACAGGGACGGAAAGTGGCGCGGGGAAATCAAGTACCTGAAACTATGGCTCCTGTACGCGAGTTACGTCGAGAAGCCCACCATCATATACGAGTTCTTGATCGCCAACGAAATCGGAACAGCGTTTGCGCTCTTGTACGAGGAGTTTGCCGCGGTGCTGGAGCGGGATGGCCGGTGAGTGGGAGAAAGATTTCTCAATTGCCAACTCTGACGCCGCTCAAGACGGAAGGAGGCCGACGACGCGTACCTCTTGGGGATCGCCCGGAAAGCTGCCCCGCTCGACCACCTCAAAGGCAGGCACACGGACTTCCAAAAACGGATGATGCTGGCTGCCGCACTTCCCCCTCCCCCCGTGCCAGTCGTAGACACGACCCGACCGGCACTCACCACTACTGCACGTGCCTCCCCCTCCACACGTGCTGCCCCCTCTCTCACTCCGAACGCACCCGTTACAAACGCGCGTATCCAAGTCTTTGTCGATCCGACCTCCGAGTCCGCCGAAGCCTCAGGAAACGCGTTTCCAGACGTCGGCACACGTAAAACGCGCGTCAAAGAGAACGTTCCCGAGGCGAAGAAGATGGAGGGGTCGAAGCTGCGTCAGCCTGGAAAGACAAAGCGTCTGGCGTCTGCTGGGGCGCCGTCGACATCCAGCTTCGCTGTGTACGTGGACGAGGAAGCGGCGGTAATGCCACCGCCACCACCGCCAGCTACGACCTCTAGAAAAACGTCATCGTCGTCGCGTAGTGCCGTCCCACGCACACCGGCAAAGAGCTTGATACAGCCATTCGAGGAGGAAGGCGGTGTGCCGTCCACCCCCAAATTCGTGCCCTTCCAGGACGAGGTACGCGATGATACAGTTTTTCGAGACCGAGATGCTGATGTCCTTTTCTTCTTTTTCGTAAGCCCGACACGGTATCACCAACCATGAGCACGCCGGCGCCAGAGTCGGTTATGAAGGTCAAGAAGGCCGACACGCGGGACGCGGTGCCTGCATCCGAAGCTGAAGCGCTGAGACGCGACCCCCTCAAGAACTACGGGGCCCTCGCACGTTGAAGGGTGTGGCTGCTTGCACCCTGGATTTTGTTTCTCTTATGTATTCGTAACTAATAATGCATATGTATGAATGTACATAAAGTAGTTTATGACCAGCAACGACTTCTTGATTCTCTCCGAGGACTGCAGCCAGGCACGCAGATTAACTGCTTATGTTACTTACTGCTCTCGTAGGTTAGCTATAGCTGGGTGTGGATTGACACTAGAACAGGCCGGGCCTGGCAGCATTGACCTGAAAGGCTATTAGGCTACGAGTGTTGCGGCATGGACGGATTTTTGCATGCGAGTCTCGTTCTGGATGGAATGGTGAATGAAAGGTGTCGATGCTACTACGCAGCATGTGGGTGCGCTCAAGCCTCAATGTGGTCAGTAGTCTCCTACATACATATATATTTCAGCATGGCCTCTGCAGCAAAAAACTGCAGACGCGTCGCGGATCACAGAGAGGGCAGCAATGTCCGAGTCCGAGCCATGAACGGAAGGTTAAATGTGGGGACTGGAATCCGTCCGTAGACGGCGGTGAGGCTACACAGCGCTTGCGCGGGCGTCGGTGTGCTTCAACTAGGGACAGAATAATCTGGGTGCAAGAAGACAGCAGACGGAGAAATATCTGAAGAGACCGTAGGAAACAGGTAAGACCACGCGACGGTGACAGACGGGTTCGAAAGTCCCGAGGCCTGTTGAATCATCGCAAAAAGTTTCCAGCAAAGCAGGAGGAAGTGTACGCTTTCCATGCTTCTTTAACGAGGCAAAGTCGGTGTCCGTGGCCCTGGTTACTCACTGGGTGCGTTACAAAATACCAGGTACCTGACCTTGAAATTTGACTTGGTACTTAGGCTTCTAATACCACGGCACAAAGAAGGCGTGCATGCCAGGTGCCATTCACGCCAAAGACGGATGTATGCCTGCTAGCTCCTTTCATTTCGTTCTGGAGTCCGACTTCGAGAACGAGTTGATAGATAAGATGAATAGCTGCGTTGGCCCGGGATTCGTCGACGCATGACTCCGATGTACGCGTCGCGTGGGTTTGAGTGGGCGCCGAGCTTGCCGTTGGATTGAAATACCTATACGGGTGAACGGCAGGAAATAACAGAAAAGCGTCGACTTGGAGTCAAAGACTGGTGAATTGCGAAAACTATTTAAGGCGATCCGGGGGATCCTCGAGTAGGAATCAGAGTCAGACAGAGTTGCGGATCGACCCCTAAGCTCTACTTGGTAGCATAGTCGAATCCGCAGACAGCGGCAGATATTAAACTCGCAGGGAACAGAGCGCTTTTGGGTTTGAAATTTGCAACATAACCAGAGGCCGAACGGAACTCAATCCACAGGGCATCTTTGGATACAAACTCCAGGAGTGTCGAAGCCACGATTGCTCTGATTCTGAGAGTTCTGGGGAGACGTCTGTATGTTTATCGCAGCATAGGGGCATCCGCGACCTGCGGTAAACCGAGGGGAAAACGGAGTTGAGCAGTCAAAGTAGGTAGCAGCCTGGACTCAGTTATAGGTTTTGAGTAGCACGTCGCGCCGTTGTCGGAGCGTGCGGCTCCTTCGTTGTCGGTAGTAGTTGGAAATGGTGCCGATTCCGATGGAGACTTGTAGACCGCGGCAGGAGGGTTTCTGCGTTCCTCGTCCGCGCCGCCCTGCAAGGAACGCAAATCTAAGAGACCTCCAGACGTAATTCATACGCCGGCGGCAACGTAAGTAGGGGAATAACCTTGGTGCCCGAGGAATCTGGTTTGCAGTGAAGGCAGCGATTTTGATGTCAACCGTTTCTGGAAACATGGATTTTCTTCCGGACCATCAACAACGAATTCCCAACTGATCCCCCCGCAGGCCACGTATCGTAAGTATTGGCCGAGCGGCGCTAGTAGCACGTCCGCGGATGCCCGACCAAGTATGGTGTTGCTTCTCTCAACTTTGCCACCGGATGGCAGATTCCGCTCTAGAACCGTCCGACCCGGTCGAAACGAAGAATCCGAAGTCGAGATCTGTTGATTAATTTTACATCCCAGGGCACGCCGTAGCCCGTGTACAAATACCCTGCGTCCTTTCTCCAGATTTCCCCAACTCGCTCAGTACCTGAACGCAGCTGCGACACACAACACATCTCGTGCTACCCTCTATCTCTACAATACAATGCACCGCTCTTCTCTTGTGTTTGCCCTCCTCTTCACTTCCATGGTTGCCGCAGCACCAGTGACTTCCAACCCTGCCGTTGCGAGCACCTCTGTCTCCGAGGTTGCAATCCCTGCCAATACCGCACTGGCAGCAGATGTTATCCCTCCAGTCGTGGACTCTGAGTGTGTATTTTCTACAATCGTCTCATCCATTTATACTCATATCTCCTCGTCCAGACTATCCTTTGTTCACGTTTCCGAAACGACGCATCCTAGTGACAAGCGCCGTCGCAGCTTCCGTCGGTGAGTCTCTCCCAATCTCCCCGCTATCGAATTTCAGCTGACTGTTCCTATTAGTCGCCACCCGTGAGCTGCGGCCGCACTGTTGATGTCTGTCCGCGATGTATGAATTCGCATATACCCCGTTGACGCCTTATACCCATGGTCCGTACAATTCATGTCCTGGCACCATTCTTTGTGCTTACCTACCTTGTCCAGATATGATCACTGGATGCCATATAGAATTGAGAAGGAATAGACACATGGAAGGGATGGAAACGACAATGTACAACACCAAGGGCGATTAGCATATCTCAAATTGCAGAAAAAAATCCACAAAACTTTACGAATAAAAAACACAACCTGAGCTGCAAATCAGTGTGAATAGATACGACGAGGATTCGAGTTGTCGAAAACGCCGAGGAACTGGTCGCTCCCGACTAGGAGGTCATCGGTTCGCGCGAATTCGCTTTATGATCACGGTCAGGTGCCGATGGAGCACGTTCCAAGACGCGTTCCAAATGTCCATTAAATTACCAATCGTGAATCGTTTTACACCCCGGTTTCGATAGATTGACGCCTCCTCGCAAGAGTTCCGGTAAAATCAGCCCGCTCTCGAGTGTGTTGACTACGACGGCGTCGACTTCGTGTGGTGAGACGCGTCCATACCACACTGATGCCCCGTTTGGCAGGTATATCTAGGAAAATAGAATCAGTTCCTGGTCCAAGATCGAATAGTGCGAGTACATACGATGCAATTTCCAGAAAAGCGATGTCCGCCCATGTGGGAATTGTACAAAATGAGTGCCTTTTTAGCGGTTTGTGCGGTTTTGAGGGTCTCGGTCACGCGCGCTTCCTTCTCTGCTACTGAAACGGCGAATTCCTCTAGGGATGGGTCGTCAATGTGCTCTAGTTGGGTGTCTACCGTCCACCCGCGGTGATGGAGCGAGGTGGTGAATGCTAGGAAGCATTAAAAAGACCAGGTCATATTTGTAACCTGCTCGCTTACCTTGCTCTAGTTTCGGCGCTGCAATCGCACACCGATTGTCGCGTCTCTTGTGAGAACCTGTGCGCGCCTATTAGTTGATGGAATCCCGACTCCAGGCAAGTTGGGCCCTACAGAATGTGATCACACAAGAGTACGGTAAAACCCAAGTCTTGAAGGTGGATTCCTGAGAGCCTAATATGCGGGGCACCCGAGGGTCAAGCGCACTTTTCCACAACTTTTGTGCGCCATCCAGGGTCGAAGGAATGCCAGAAACAACGACGAAATCTGGGAAAACTAGAACAGTTTCGAGATTGTCATCCGCAATCGTTCTATAGCTTCCATTCAGAAGAGAAATCTCGCCCGAATCTGCCGCATTGAATATCCCAGGGACATTTGGAAGAGGTTGTCCGTCGGTGTCCAAATGGGGGGATGGTTTGACGGTGACCTTTTGGTGCGCCCGATCCAAATGCGCAGCTAGTGAGCCAGAGGTGTTGGTAATTTCCCGGTCCCAATCCGTTTTTCCAGTCGAGATTAGAACCTGGGGCGGTGGCTTGAACATTCGGGGAAGGTAATTGAACTGGATTTAATCACCTGTCTTCGAAAGGGTCGCACAGACCCCAACAGTTGTCTTTCCCTATCAACCTTGAACCGTGGAGGGAATTCAGGGTGTCCTATGCAAATTTGAGAACACAGTAAGACCGAGTGGTGAGTGCGAACCATCTTCGCAAGGGTTTGAGCATGTCCTGCAGTCGGCGTCAGAGATGGGAACTGCTGCATTGGTGAGCTGCTCGGGTATGTTGTCTGAGCCGTTGAAAGCCCAGGCTTTGAGCTTCCAAAGAGCACTCATGGAGGTGAGGAGAAAAAGAGTTTGGAAATAGCGGTGATGCGGCTGTACATTGATGTTGATGCCATGATGTCGAACTCAATTCTTGTTCAATTCGGATTCCGTCGACTGCACTAGTTCTCGTAAAAATTAACCATGCCTGACTTTGAATCCTCCGATTCTCAGAGTACCCCAGATGGTCCACAAATTCATCCGAGCCAGCAATGCGCGCTGATGTCAATGCTGCGATACACGGCTCTGATCCGGTCAATCCCTGCCGCGATTGCGTGGCTTGCGGTGCTGCGGAGTTCGGAACCGATGACTCCGACCGAACTGCGATTGAAAAGCGCTGCAATCCCAAAGAGGCAGTTTGATCATTGATGGGAGTAGTGGCTCGTTTTGGCCTGATCCCAACCATCACGTCGTAACTGCGGTGCTGAGCATCGCAGCCAATTTGCATCTTCCACAATGTCTTTCAAACAAACCTCGTTGTTCCCCCCGACCCCTTCAACTGCTCGAGGTGTTTCGACGAAACTGAGCGCTCACAAGGACAAGATCGTTTATACCAATGGCAAAGCAGTTATTGTGAGCTCCATGGACACATTTTCGTGGAACAGACGCCAAACTTTGCCAGATTCGCGATCTGAATGTAAGGATTCCCAAATCTCGACGCGATCCTCGTTCTGAAGGATTGAAAGAGTCCCCTCCTTGCGACCGCGTATACGGGACATGTCCAGAACACGACGGCGGCACGCATCTCCCCCTCGGGATACTACTGCGCGTCTGCGGACGCGATGGGCACTGTGCGAGTATGGGACACGGTTGGAGAGGATCAGGTCCTGAAGGGCGAGTACAAAGTCATCTCGGGTCGCATGTCCGTCGTTCTTCGCTGTTTGAGAGCGTGCTTGGCGCTGATTCGGAGCCAGAAACGATTTGGAATGGGACGGAGAGAGCAAGCGTATCATTGCGGTTGGTGATGGACGAGAGAAGTTAGTATGATGATATGTGGAATTCGCGCCCTTTGCTGACTTTGGCCGCAGATTCGGGCAAGCATTCATGATGGATACTGGCTCGTCAACTGGCGAAATCAGCGGCCATGCCAAGGTGGGCGCAAGACCTAGCTCCCTTCTACTTAGTCGATTCAAACCTGCAATAGACCATCAACGCCGTAGCTATCCGCCACCAACGTCCATTCCGCGCTGCCACCGCGGGAGATGACGGCCTGATTGTGTTCCATCAAGGTTCGTCTCTGTGAAGTTGTGTAGTATCCCGTTCAAAATAGGCCAGGTGCACCATACAAATACGACAAGGTACACATTGATCTATTCAAGCCGAAACCAGCGCTCATATCCGCAGACTATCAAAACGCACACCAAATTCGTCCAAGACGTGCGTTATGCACCATCAGGCGATTACTTTGTGAGCGTTGGATCCGACTCCAAGATCTTCCTGCATGAGGGAAAGACGGGGGAGACTATCGGGGAAGTGACGGACAGCCCACACACGGGAAGCATCGTGCGTGAATCTTTTCCCAGCCTAGCTTGATGCTGAAATCCAGATAGATGGCTTGCTCATGGAGTGCGGATAGCAAGTCCTTTTCCACCTCCTCAGCGGACTGTACTGTGAAATTGTGTATGTGAGGCCCGGGATCTTGCAACATAACAAGCTCATGTAACGCCAGGGGACGTAGAGACGCGAAAGGCCACGAGTACCTGGTCTCTTGGTTCCGGCGTTAATAATCAGCAGGTCGGGAATGTCTGGAGCCGCGAAACGGACATTGTATCACTGTCTCTCTCTGGAGACCTTAATGTCTTTGACCCTCGCGTGGGCGACAAGCCGGCACGTATCGTTACGGTAAGAATACTTTTACATTGCAAATCGTTTCGTGTCTCAAGTCATTCACAGGGCCCGCAAAAACCTGTCACAGCGGTCGCGCCCTCTGCAGCAGGGACCTTCCTCGCGGCTACTGCTGACGGCCGTGTAGTGGAGTATACCACAGCGTCTGGTAACACTGCTCCATTGCAGGGTGTCGGGCACACGAGCCTTATTGTCGGTCTGGCGGCTGGACCGGGTGGAAAGATATTCTCTGCAGGCTATGACGATCGTGTGCGCGAGATCACCGGCAGTACAGGTTTCACTGCGGCATCCATCGCCACGGCAGCGCAGCCAAAGTCTATTGCAGTGGCGGGGGATGGCACGGTATTCGTGGCCGAGGCGGGTGGCGTTGAGGCGATCCGGGACAATCAGAAGGTGGCGCACCTTGCAACCAAGTATACACCGAGTGCGGTCGGAGCAGCCAAGGGAGGTAACATTGTGGCTGTCGGGGGAGAGGTAGCATTTACCCATTCGTTTCCGGCGGCGCGCTGATGGATATTTCAGGACCAGAAAGTCCGTCTGTATGAATGGAGCGGTACGGCATTCACAGAGATCGCACTATTGGAGAACAACAAGGGTGTCGTTTCTGCGATAGAGTTTTCTCCAGACGGAGCTTTCTTGGCGGCCGGTGATGTTTGTCCGTTTTCATCCCGATCGTTCATTTTCTGAATTCTGCAACAGTCTAGTGGGCGGATAGTCTTATTCGATGTCAAGGAGAAGAAGGTAAGACACTATACTCCATCTCACTACCTCCAAACTGAATTTTTCCAAGATGGTTACCGCACGGTGGTCCTTCCACTCTGCGCGCGTCAACTCCCTCTCTTGGACGCCGGATTCTCAGCACTGCGCGTCGGGGTCGTTGGACACGCATGTGTACGTGTGGAGCGTTGCGAATCCGACGCGAAATATCGCGGTCAAGAATGCTGGGCCAGGCGGGGTGAATGCTGTTTTGTGGGTTGGGGCTGGAGCGCTCGCGAGCGCTGGTGCCGATGGGTGTGTGAGGATTTGGGAGGTGACTTTCCATTCTTAGTGGCGAGTGTGTTTCAAGCAAATAATCAATTATTGTTGTACAACATCCATGGTCCTCTGCGGGCGGTAATGCAGCGGCTCAGGCAAGTGCATATGTCGAGATCTTGGTATCGTTGCAGTGTGCCTTTGCAGCAATCTCGGCCTTCATGCCCGTTCCCGATTTGGAAAGCAGATCAAAGCCCGATGGACTTGTCCACTTGTCTGAAGCGGCGGTGACGATGATGTCTGCGCGCCAACAACGCGTCCAGATACCGACTACTTGCTATGTTTCTCCCTCAACTCGTCGAAAAGAATGCTGAGCATCCCTCTCGCCCATTTTTCGTCTACTGCAACCCGGAAAACGACCATGTCGTGACGATCACCCAGCTGGAATTCGGGCGGGCCACCCATCGAGCTGCAACTCTGCTGCGTAAAGGTCCCGATTCCCAAGTCGTTGCGATTCTGGCTCAGTCGGACACTATACTGTATCATGCTCTCATCGTCGGTCTCATGACCGCGAATCTAGTCGTATGTGTAACCCGCGGAATGCATCCTAATGCTCAATATGAACTGTAACAGCCATTCCCAATCTCGCCTCGTAATTCAGCAGCTGGAATATTCCAGCTCTTGCGCGCTTCGTCGTGTCATCGCATTTTGGCCACTTGTGTTACCCTCGCACCACTCGTCGCTGCAATCAAGGAACATGTCTCTCAAGTCGATCCGGATTACATTTTGGACATCGAGGAGGTTCCTCTGCTTGCGCAGATTTACCCTAATCTTGGCTTCGAAACGCCCGCCTTGCCGTTCCAACCGTATCCTTTCAACGCTTCCCGTTCTTCGCCCGATGATGTCGAGTTGTACATGCATTCCTCTGGAAGTACGGGTTTCCCTAGAGCCATTGCCCAAACGCATCGCGTTCTCAAACAATGGTGCAGCCTTCGTACGCCACTTTCACTTGTGTTGCTGAGCTTGAACTTTCTCAACGTCGTCCAGCCGCAGTTGCGGAAGCTGCCCAGAACGTTGCAGCCCCCATAGGAAATATGGCTCTCCCGTCCTTCCACGTACGTCGGCATCATCTTCTGCCTCTATCCGTGCTCATTAGGTCTGATCGTAGCTGTTCGGCATCTGCTGCCAACTACTTCATCCCCTGCACGGCTTATACGCCGCCGTCTATCCACCGACTGCAACGTCTACAAACGCACTCCCGATGATTCCATCACCCGACAATATTCTGCAGCACACACGCGCTACAAAGTGCAGGTCGCTTACCACTGTACCTGCGCTCTTGGCTGCCTGGTTCCACTCACCAGACTCGGTTTCATTTTTAGGGACGTTGCATTCTGTGGTGAGTGAAAGATCCCTTTTTGGATTGTTGATCTGATTACGAATATAGATCTGGGCTGGCGGACCGCTTCCCCAACGCATCGGAGATGCCCTCGTGCAGCAGGGTGTGAAGCTACGCAGCGTATATGGGGCTACCGAGATCGGCACCGTCACTGACCTGCGCTTGAATGATGGAGATGAAAAGGAGTGGGCGTGGTTCAAAGTCTCGGACAAGGTCGATGTACGATGGGTGCCTCAGGGGGAGGATATCTTTGAAATGCAGATTCTGGTTCGCCGCGCTTTCTTTTCATCTCGACCGTCTTTCTGATTCCACTAGTCGTCAGATACCCACGGTCCAACAATAGAGAATTTGGACGACGCCAAGGGTTATGCGACGTCGGATTTGTGCACAAGGCATCCTCAGAAGCCGTATTTATGGCGAATGTGCGTTCACTTGATTGATACTCGGCAGACCTTGAGACCCTCCCAGTGTCGGACGCGTGGATGATACGATTATCCACAGTTCGGGAGAGAAGACTGTTCCAGGTCCTATGGAGAACATCATCACGAGCACTCCGTTGTAAATCACATCCGGTGCTTACTGCTATGAGACTGACCAGGCATTTAGGATTGCGGAGGCTGTCATGTTTGGGCGCGAGCATCCACAAGCCGGCATTTTGATCGAAGTACGCTCGAGCTTCCAGATCGACGTCGACGATCAAACACAACTTGCTGAACTACGGAATAAAGTCTGGTACGTTTTAGGTATCTTTACGCTCTCATTCAAAATTACATCTCTCAGGTCTTGCATCGAGGAGGCTAATGCTATTGCGCCTGCGTTCAGCCGAATCTTCAAAGAGATGATTTTGTTCACGTCACGTGATAAACCTTTACCTCGCTCAGGAAAGGGCTCAGTCATGCGCAAAGCTGCACTGAGCTTGTACGCTGCGGAGATTAATGCCCTGTATGAGTTTTCCCTTGACCAGGCTTCGAGTACTCACTCCAATTCATAGCTATAACGTCGTGGAGGAGCAGTCCGGTGGCGGTGTCGATTCCACTGAGCCGCCAGCCAAGTGGGAGTTCGAGCTCGTACAAGAATGGCTTCTGACGCTGGCCAAAAATATCTGCAATACCGCCACTATCTTGCCGTCTGTTGATCTTCGCCAGCAGGGATTCGATAGGTTCATTAATTTCTTATTCCTTCACCAGATCACTGAATGCTCTCTCAGTCTAACCGCGACTGTATTCCGACTTCATGTTGTCAGAGCCTTGCGCCTGGGAGATGGTCCCGCGTTTGCAAAAGCGGTTGATGCGATCTCCCAGAATCTCGTCTATGACTACCCAACGATCTTGGATCTGACAAACTACATTGTCGGATTGGTCGATGGGAAAACGCCCAAATCCAAAGGCGTCAACGGGAAGTCTACCCTTGGCGTTTTGGCTGCGACTATTTCGGATGAAACCATCGTGGAAGTGTGTTCGGGCGGAGGCATACCCCTTGTAGCGTTTCCTGGGTCCACAGGTCGCATCAACAACCTCCTGGCCCTTCGTTCCCACTTTTCCGGAACACTTTGGGCTTGCCAAGTCACCACATCCACTCCAACCGACTCGTTCGTTGATCAAGTCGAATTCTTTGCCCACAAAATTCGGGAGAAGCGGCCGAATGGACCTTACCGAATATCCTCATATTCCGGGTCGAGCATTCTTGCTGTGGCTGTGACTAAACTCCTGGAAGACGCGGGGCATGAGGTGATACAACTCACGTTCATCGAGCATTTTCCAATGATATGGGCGCTTGAAGAGACGGAGCAGAGTCTGCGCGGGGAGAGTCTCTCTGATGCTGTGGATGGAACCATTGGGAGCGTGATCGAGCTCTTCCGGCACGATCCTGCCTTTGGACCTGATAGCGAGCAAGTGCAGGAGTGGACATGGGCGCTGGCAGGATCTCCGCAAGCCTCTGCAATCCATCAAGACGCCGCAGAACAGCTGAGACGCGTTAGCATGCCGCTCACTGAATTCCTCCGGGGATTCTATCCTCCAGACAACCGAACTTGTTGCGGATTTACGGACTCTTTGGCCACTTGGGTCTCGTCCGTCAAGGCCCCATTCAGTTTGGTCAGTGCGGAGTGGGGTGTCGTTGCTACACTACCTGCTAGTGCGCGCGAACGGTGGTCAGATCTTGGGGCGCATCTGTGTGCGGGAAAGCCGGTGACGCATCGTGTGTTACGGGGATTGGGGCATTTTGGGATGCTTGCTGACAAGCGGACAGCCGCGTTTCTTCAGGAGCAGATTAATTTGTAGACATGCACCCGTTGAAACTCCTTCTCTCAACATGTCAGCAAAGCGGATTGTTAAGCTGGATGGTGATTCGTCGGCTACTCCACACGCTCAACGGAACGTCCTCGGAACCTAACGTTGTAGCAATGATATTCAGACATTGTATTAAGATAAGGTCCAGTCCCCTACATAGTCTACATCTATTGCAGTCTATTGCTCGTCTGTTCGGTGTTCCTGACAATCATGTTTTCCCTTTTCCCCTAGGAGATTCGCTAAGATTTGCAGACGGTCCCATGCGGAATGATTAATTGATTCCCCGCGATGTATCTCAACAATCTCACCCGCGGCTAGTATGTCTTCGCGGATCCGCATCACCCGAATTGAACGAACTACTCAATATCAGTGTTACCGCAGACCCACTTCGCTTGCACTAATAGAAAAATGGGTGCAACATGAATCTGGCTTGCCACTTTCTCTGTGTCTCCAGGTGCGCACGCAATGACAGGCCACCCAACGTCGTTCCCCGCCGTTTTTCGCGCGCATATCGCGAATCCGGCCTCAAGAAATCGCGTCGCCGTCGAATGCGCGGATGAGAAATGGACTTACGACGACCTGGACGTTATTTCGACTGGCCTGGCTCTGGAAATCGCGCAAAAATATGGCTCAAGACCAACGGTCGCGACTATTTCGGAGAACCTGCCATATACGTTTGCTCTGAGCATCGCTGTCTGGAAGTTGGGTGGGATATTGGCGCCAATTGACTACCATACGCCCGAGACACTGTTACGGCCCATGCTGCAGAATATTATCCCAGCGTGCGTGGTAGTTCCCTCCATCGAGCAGGCAACGCAGAACATTGTGCTCGGTGAGCTGCTGTGTCTACCGTTTCGCATTCTTGAATGACAGTACTTCAGATGCCGGCTGGCCAGTTTTGAGTTTCGCACCAGAGGAATCGACCATGGAGGCGCTGTGCCAGCGTTTCACAGAGGCCTTGGACCTGGCACCTGATGAGTCTTTACTAGTCGATCCGAACAGCGTCGCCATCTACCTGTTCACCTCCTCCGCGTCGGACGTGACCAACATCAAATGCGTGCCTTTGACGCACCGTACTCTCATTACCCAGGCGCACTCTGTACTCGCGTGGAATCGCAGGACTTTCCCCCAGACGTCGTTCGATCACCTGCGCAATCTTGGGTTTGCGCCGTTCTCCCACATGTTGGCCGTCTTGGATATTGGGTGGAACTGGTATCTCACTGCGGGGTGTTACATCTTTGGTCTCACTCCCTCCGGCTATCTTGCTCAGCGCGAGGAGGCAAGCAGCGATATGGCGACCCACCTGTTGCAATCGATCGAGAAATTCCGACCGGACACGTTTGGCGCAGTGCCTTGGATATTCGAGAGTATAATGAAATTAGTTCTTGCGGAGCCGGATGCAGAGCGCCAAACCAAGTTGAACAGTGTATTGGCGGGTTTCAAGATGGTCACTTTGGGCGGAGCACCGACAAGCGAGAAGTGCGTCAGGTGGACACAGAGCGTCGGCATACCACTGAGCCTCCAGATGGGCATGACGGAGCTGGGCGGGTCGCTGTTCCACCGAGTGGCGGACTTGGTCGACAATGGGTGGCCTGTGTCGCAGAGGCTCACGGAGGACGCGGAGTTTGCGCTCGTTGACGTGGATGGTAATCCTCACCCGTCAGGCAAGTCCCTCACGGTGCTCCCAGCTGCGTTCTCACCCATTCAAAAGAGGGTGAACTGTGGATATCGAGTCGAGTAATTGCCACAGGCTATCTGAGGCACGACTCGTCTCCGTTCAGCATCGGGCCTGATGGGCTGATCACGTTCAAGACGGGAGATCGGTACAGACTGACGGATGGCCGTCTCAAATGGCTGGGTCGCATGACGGATTTCATTATTGTGAGTTTCAACTTGGGTCCAGCCACGCGAGTTCTAACCGGACACTCAAGCTCGGTTCTGGGGAAATGGTCGATCCCCGCATCCTTGAACGATCTCTCGACGAGTGCCCGCCCATTGCACGCACATGCATTATTGGCAACAATTTCCTGCGGACGGCCGAGTTTTTGTGTGCGTTGGTTGAGTTGAAGCCTGGCGAGAAACGGGGAGACGCTTCGACCAACATGGAGGTTTCGCGCGCGATACGGGAAGTGAACCGACAGCTGGCGCCGCCGTTGCGAATCAAGTGGACCCGTGTCTTCATTCTTGAAGAGGGGCAGTCTATTCCGATCAACACCAAGAAACAGATTTTTCGCAAGAAATTGGAGGCCTTGTTTGGACGACTGGTGCGGTACTCCTTGTTTGTTCGACTCGCTGATCCGGATCAACAACCAGGTCAATCCGAACAACGCCCATGTCTCCGACACTGGACCGACCGAATCTGTGGCCGACCAAGCTCTATTCAATGTCGTTGCTCAGGTAGTGGCCACTGGCCTTGGCGTACCTCCAGAAACTCTCCTACTCGATGAGCAATCCACATTCGCCGAGGTAAGCTGCATTTTTGCTATGCCACCAGGACCGCACTGAGGACGGCATGATAGTTTGGAATGGATTCCGCGTCGTCAGTCTCCATTGTCAGCAATTTGAATGAGCGTCTTGGCCTCAAGCTTCCACGGAACACTTGCCACACCTACGTCGACCTCAAATCGTTGACTGCATTCATCTCAGAACGCCTCGGACAGGCTGACGTCGTTCCTGCCCTTCAAAAGGCCCCGAAAGTCGACAACTCTTCCTCTGCAGACGACGTAGTCATTGTTGGTCAGGCGATGCGGCTCCCAGGGGATATCAGCACCCCAGAGTCGTTCTGGGAAGCGCTCGTTGACATGCGGGAAGATCTCATGATCCCCATGCCCAGCGATCGGTGGGACCACAGCACATTCTACAAGCCGTACGACGAGACTGGTAGTGATGCTGGGTATATCACCTTCAAGAAAGCCGGATTTATCGAGGTTGGGAGTTTCGACAACGCGTTTTTTGGCATCTCTGCTGCCGAGGCATTTTTTGTTGCGCCAGCTGTTCGAATTAGTCTCGAGACAGCGTTCCAGGCGCTGGAGAATGCCAATATCGCCAGTGCCAGCCTCAAGGGTACCCGAACAGGGGTTTTCGCCGCAGGGGGCATGGATGTGGGCTACAGTCACCTTATGTTTTCTGCCATGGGATTCGATTGTACGTCTGTCGGTCTCTTTAGGCTCCTTGCTTTAATTTTGGGCAGCTTATTCGCGTTTCCACGGAACTGGCACCGCAAACAGCACTATTTGTGGTCGTTTGAGCTAGTATGTTATATCCATCCTGATTTCGACACATTCATTGACATTTTTTAGTCTGCTTGATGTGCACGGGCCCTCGACGATAGTAGACACGGCATGCAGTGGCGGCATGGTGGCTTTCGATCAAGGTCTGTCTGCTCATGCCTTGCTCTCACAATATAACCCGTTCTTCAGCCGTGCAATATCTGCGATCTGGTCAAGCTGAAACTGCAATTGTATTGGGAACAAATACCCACACATGGTGAATCCTTACCGTACTGTTGATATCGCAAGCTAAATCTGCTTCCAAGGCCTGGAGACTTTGCGTAGGTCGATTGTCCTTACTTTCCAGACGGCCCGCTCAAGTCCCCGCAGGTTCACTTCGGCGCAGAAGATGACCTCTCCTCATTCCCGTTGCGCCACATTTGCAAGTGATGCTGACGGGTATGTCCCTTCTACGTTCTTTTGCAAGTAGCGCTCACATTTGATCAGCTACGTTCCATCTGAAGCGGTCTGTGTTTGCTGTGAAATGACTCTTCCTCATCTAACAGATCTTTTTAGGCAGTAGCTTTCGTGCTCAAGACAAAGCAAGCAGCACTGCGCGACGGGGACACCATTTTAGCGGTAGTGAAAGCCGCGGGAACGACACACAACGGAAAGTCCCAGGGTTTGGCTGCTCCCAGCGCTACAGGGCAGGCAGACCTCCAGCGTTCGCTCCTCTCGGCGGCGTCGATGGCCCCGTCGGATATCGAGTAAGCCATGCAAACTCCCACTCGACCTTTCTTACTCTCAAACAGTTTCTTCGAGACACATGGGACTGGGACATCTCTCGGCGATCTTATCGAGATCGAAGGAATCAATTCTGTCTTCGCAGGCTCGCACACACCCGAACGGCCTCTGATTATTGGCGCGTCCAAGACGGTGTACGGACATACTGAAGTCACAGCTGGCTTGGTAGGGATTTTGAAGGCGATCAAGCAGCTGGAGACTGGGCACGTGACTGGGCTCAACAGCATAGTAGATGGCAAATTGAACCCTGAACTGGATTTGACGACTGTCCCACTTCTTATACCTTCGGATACCGCTCACTTGAAGAGATCCGAAATGCCCCTTCGCGGTCTCGTGGTGTCAGTACAGTCTTCCGTCGTTTGAATCGGACCTGACACTGCGTATTAGTGCTTATGGATTTGCTGGGACGCTTTCCGGTACCATTCTCGAAGCTCCTCCTCGGCCAAAGGCTATTTCCGGCGTGGCAGAGCCCTCTTGGATGCTCTTTGCGGTCAGCGCCAAGACTCTGGAAGCACTCAACCAGCAACTCCGACAGTACTTGGAATTCTGTTCCAACGCCCCTCCGGACCAATTCGGCTCCATTTGTTACACCAGCTGCATCGGCCGGGATATGTACCGCTACCGTTTCTCATGCGTTGCCAAGGACATGGATGGTCTCGTGCAACGCCTCCAGGGCGCACTTTCACAAATTTCCGCTGCTCCATCGCCCAATTCGAACGCAAGGCTCGTCCTGGCTTTCCCCGGCCAAGGCTCCCAGTATTTCGGGATGGCCAGCGCCCTTTCTCGGAAGTTCCAGGACTTCAAAGTGATTCTGAAGGACGCGGCCAAGATGGCGACCTCGTTGGCCGGTTTCGACGTTCTGTCGCTTCTTCTCGGCCAAGGCCAGGATGAAATTGACAAGAGTGACGTTGCGCAGATCTGTGTAAGCTCCCTCTGACCACTTTCCCCTCTGATCTCACGATCTCTTCAGATTTTTGTTTACCAATATGCAGTATCCCAATTTTTGCGCAAGTTGGGTGTCAAGTCACATGCTGTCATTGGCAACAGTCTAGGGGAGATTTCTGCAGCAGGTCTGATGCGCTCGTCCTTCGCATTTGTTCCATTTGCTGAACCTTTCTAAAGTCCAGGCTGGGGCTCTGAGCTACGAGCTTGGATTGCGTTTTGTTGTTGCTCGAGCTAAGATCTTGGCGGCTGATCCCGCTCGTCCTGCCGGAATGTTAGCAATAGCGGGCAACCAAGCGACGATCCTAGGCCACATAAGGGACCTCCATCTCGAAGAACGTGTGGTGATTGCTGTCTTTAGCAGCAAAGACAGCCACGTTGTTTCTGGCGACCTGGAAGCGATACATACCCTTCTTTCTCACGTCAAACGAGCGGGGACGAGAGCAACGCTCTTGAACGTTGATCAAGGCGAATCGAACTTTTTTTCTTCATCGGAGAAAGTTGTTAACTTTCCAAAGGTTTCCACAGTCATTCTATAGACGGTCGGCTTCAGGATCTGGCTACTTGGCTGAGTGAGAACGCGCAGAGTGCTCGGCCGTTGGCCTTGCCGATCTTCTCGACTGCTCTCGGGAGACAATTAGCCGTCAAGGAAGTGATTCCGCCACAATATTGGGTTCGATTGATTGCTCAGCACTTGTCGCAAGCTTACCCGTGTACCCAGGTTGATCATGCCCGCAACCCCGTGCGATTCGCCCAAGCAGCAGCAAAGATCAAGGAAGATAAACTCTTCAAACGTGCGATCATTCTCGACGTCGGACCCACGCCCACAGCTTGGGCAGCGTTGCAGTCGAACGACTTGAGCGACAATCTTCTCCTTTCGTCCTCGGCAAAGAAAGGAAAGGATCAAGAACTTGCGTTCCTCTCCGCCATTGCATCCTTGATCGAATGCGGCGTCAACCCTGATGTCGCGGCGTTATTCGGGCCTGGAATACCCAAGACAAACCTTCCGTCCTACCCTTTCCAGCGCCAGCGTTTCTACCCAGACGTCATCCCGACTCGTTCCCTCCTTTATCCAACGGGTTCCAGCACCGGTGGGACTGTCACTCCCCTTACTTCCGAAGACGAGATATCTGCTTCGCCACCATCTACTTTTGTGGTAGACCCAAGCCTCTTTGAGGTCCTGAATGATCACCGTATTCAGGGCGAAGTAGTCCTTCCCGGGGCTGGCATGGTGGATGCTTTTGCGAGAGTCAGAGCAAAAGAATCTCTCAACATTCGATTCCATCGTCCATGGGTGCTGTCGGCGCCTGGACAAATCTCCAACATGGAATTCGGTGCTGACAGTGCATTCACTCTGTATGACGACAACAAAGGAGACAAGCTTTGCACCGGCACTTACTCGGCTGCGACGCCCCATACTGCTGCACTCGCCGGCTTGACGGAAGGTCTGCCGACCAATTCGCGGACCTGGGACGACGTGTATGTGGACTTTGTCAATGTCCAGTTTGGCCCTTTGTTCAAGAGTATCACCTCGGTGTTGGTTTGGGATAAATATGCCGAGGGTCACATAACCGTCAAACCCTCGTCAAACCCCGAGAACGACAGGATTCGCGCTCTCGACGCATGTTTGCATATGTTTGGCACCTTTGGAGCATTTGCGACCAATATGGATTCCGAACTTTCCTTCCAGTCCGGCGCTTTCCTGCCATGGTCTCTCGAAGGGTACACCATGTGTATGGACGCCCTTCCCGAGACCTTCGTCTGCAGGTATCGACTACCGATATCACGTGAACGTGGTGGCCGTGTCGTATCGACAGCATTCGAGGTCTTTTCACTCTCGGGCAAGCTCTTGGCCTACTGCGCCAAGTACTCTGTGGCCTGGATTGATATGAGTGCGTCTCAAGCGCAAGATCAATCGGTTTTCCAGCAAGTGTGGATTCCCAAGGCACTCGGGCCGGCATCTTCCTCGGATCAGGGCTCCAGGATCATTTTCTCCAAAAGCCGATCTGATTGGACCACCGCCTGCTCCCCCGACAGCGTTTTCGTCGACCTAGAAGATTTTGCAAGCATCGACATCAAGCCTCAATCCACCATCATATTGGATGCTATGGCGGACGACAAACCCGAGTCGGAACTGTTCTCCGCTTTCTGGCAAAAGATGCTGTTCCTCATGAAATCGCTCGGCCGGCAAAAAACGGGTACATTCACGCTTGTGGTGGTTTCTGCCTCGTCGTCCACGGAACCGTCTGTTCTTGGCCCGATGGCTCAAGGAATGCTCCGAGTGTTCCGCCGCGAGCTCGGAACAGACAAGGCATATGGCATAGAGGTCCCGGCCGACGCGTCTCCGAAAGACATTGCCCGCATTGTGGAGAGCGAGCTCGGTGCTACACGAGGAGCAGTCAAGGACAACATCGTCTCGTACCGGTCACCCTCCCTGCTTCGCTTTGTCCCGCAGCTCCAGCCTTTGTTGTTGGATGAAGCAAGTTCCGTTGTTCCATCTGGAGTCGCTGTCATTGTCGGTATGGGGAGTATTGGTTTCGCGCTGAGCTCTCATATGATAGCGGCGGGCTTTTCTTCAGTCGTGTTTATTGGACGACGCCCATCGACAGATGCCAAGGTTAGTCGATCAACGTGGTCTGCGATCTCGTGCTTATCGCGTCTAGGTCTCAAAGCAGTTATCCACCGTTGCGTCTGCCCAGGTTGGGTACTTGCAAGCGGACGTGTCCAATCGCGATTCGTTGCGAACCGCTCTTCGACGCATAATCGTCGAGTATGGCAGCATCAAGAGCATAATACATACGGCTGCCTCTGTCCACGACATGACCATTGCTTCCATTACGGTGGACGCGTTTGACACGGTCATTCGCCCTAAAGTACATGGCGCATACAACCTCCACCTCCTCGCAGAAGAACTGGGTCTCGAGCTGCATTCGTTCGTCCTACTGAGCAGCATCAGTGTTCCACTGGGTAATCCAGGACAAGTCGCCTACGTCGCCGCTAACTCGTTCCTCGATTCACTAGCCGCGTTCCGGCAAAGCAGAGGTCTTCCGGGGGTGTCATTGCAGCTTGGCCCTTGGGAATCCGAGCTGATGGACAACCTTGCGACGCAAGCAAGCAACGACGGCGCAGTGCCAGTTATGACGATGGCGCACAAGGACGGGTTACCCCTGATTATTCGCTCTCTGGCATCCCCGGTTCCTGTGCAGCTCATAGCGTCTGTGAATCCGCAGGCGCTATCCCGAATACCTGCGTTTGCCACAGACTCCTTGTTCTCCGTGCTTTTTACCGACACAGCTGATAAGCCGAGTGGGCAGGAACTCAGTGACGAGGCGGTGGAGAAGACCCTCATATCTATCCTTACCGCGTGTTGGAATTGTCCGACTCGGAGCCCTTGGAGCTCAATGATTCGATGACGGCGACGGGCATCGACTCGATCGCGTTCGGGCAGATTCGTGGGGCGGTCTTGAAGCAGCTGGGTGTTGACATTCCTTTGGTCTATCTTTCAGATGCATTTACTCTCAACGACATGCTTGCATATGTGCAAGAAAGCGCTGGTGGTCACTAAATTATCATTTTATTGTATTGTATCTCATAGACTACTTGACAGCTAATGTAACTGGTGCACCTCGAATCTTCAATAAAGCCATTAACCGTGCACAAGGATGCCACCAGGCTCGGCAAAGGTGCCCACGCCCCGCCAAAACTCTGGGCGTGCGCAATCCAAAATGTCAGCACCAACGGTATCACGCAGATGCTCGCAGTTGTGGCACATCTGCCTAAAGGCGTTGGCGTGGGCGAGAATGTTGAGGAGATCGTGTAGACTGAGATCTGTGCGTGCCAGGATGCTATCGCAGGCGCTGAGTCCAGTGAGAGGATCTACGGCGTTCATCGCTGCAACGTTGAGTGCAAGTGTACGGAGAGACGTTCCGGATGCGACCAGTTGCCGAAAACTGCAGCAAATTATTTGGGGCCATCGATCCGTCAATGGGGTTACGTACGCGGAGAGAGATATGGCCTCGGCGCAGTCGCCCCAGCAAGTCCCGAAGAGGGAGCCGACAGGATTCGGGAAACGGGTTTGCATGGGCGTTGGATTCACGAGAGCATCGTGCCATAATTCGCGGAGGATTCCTTCACGTACGGCGCGAGCCATAAGAAAATGGCTTCGAGGCTTGAGCCATGCGAGGCTGGAACCCAAGACGACGCGTGTATCCGAGGGCTTGGGCTTATGAATTCGGAGAACTGACCAGGGCGGAAAAACACACCGAGTTGACCCAGAGGAGTTGTACAGTCGTCGGGGCGCGAGATTGGACGAAATGGGGACGATATCTTGCATACTTTAGGCGTACAAGGCGAGGAGCCTTATTCGTTCGGACATGCTGAGTGGCCCATATGGCTGCATAGAAAATATGTAGCCTGGTGAGGAATGAGGACATCTTTCAACTCCACAAAAAGACACACACCGAGAGCCGTGAAGTAATCTGGGATTATGAGGCTAGCATGGTCGTGAAACTTGACCGACACGGAATAGTATTCCTGAGAGGCCGAAAGTAAGACGGATGTCCTCGCTGTTCTGTGACAAGTCAAAAAGCGCGTCTTGGAGCGGGAAAAGCCGAGCGTACAAGCAGGGGACGACCAGCCCCGCACTGTACAGCGTCTAGATCACCGCGGTTGGCGCCAGAGACCAACGCAGGAGTGTTGCATAGACTTTTGAGCGCGTTCGAGAGCTTGGACTGAATGAGTTACGGAGCCCTCTAATAAAGAAGAAAAAGAACATGCCTGAGCAGATGTTCTGGCAGGAATGAGCTCTCGAATGAGGCTCGCAAGCATGCACGATGGCGAAAGCAAGGATCACACATGTCACAAATGGTTTCCAATTTTTTTGTATTATCCCTGGCGGTACTTACGACTCGCTCGAATATAGTATGTATCTAGTGAGGGTATATAATGCAAACACAATCCTACGAGTCAAGAGCCTGAGGCTTTTTGCTGACGACCAGGTACATCGGCGTGAACAACTGAGGGATGTTAGCACTTGGAATACAAGCGAAGAATAGGGACTGACCTTCTGCTGACCGCCACGCACAAGCGAAAGGGCGGCGACACGGAGGGCCTCACCGACATCATGCGTGCCCTTGGGCACCAAACCCAGCTTCTCCATGAACCACAACGCGTTGTGCGTCACGAAAATGCCGCTCCAGCTCATCCGCCACACGGTAAAGTAATCCCACACGGTCTGCGCCTTCCGGATGTCACCCTCCAAGGGATAATACCACGGTACAACGTCCGGGCGGTCAGCAAGATCCTCCTCGTGCTGAACCTCGAAGCCGACCGTCTTGAGCGCCTCCCTGGCAAGCTTGATGGGCCGCATTTCGGGAATACCGTTGCCGAGCTCGATCTCGTGCTGCAGCTTGGCGTGGTCAGGGATGGAGGCGTCCCAGTCGTCGGTCATGCACCATTCGTATACACCGAACTAGAAACCAGGTAAGTCTGGGACAAGGAAAAAACGAACAACTCACAGTCCCTCCGGGCTTGAGAACCTTGAAGATCTCGCCGTAAACGCCCTCCCACGTCGGTGCATGGCAGGTCGCCTCGATAGCATACACTGGAACAACATTGAGATTTTTTCTAGTCAAAGCAAGTTAAACGCTCACCAGCATCAAAGTAGTTCTTGCCAAACTGCTCCTCGAGCTTCATGAAATCCCCACGGACGAAGGTGACCTGACCCTCCAGGCCCGCCTTCTTGGTGTACCGGCGTGCACGCTGCACCTGGAACTCGTTGTTGTTGAGCCCAACGATCTCGACGTCTGCGAAACGTGCGATGGCACGAGCGGGCCCTCCAACACCGCAGCCGACGTCGAGGACGCGCATACCAGGCTTCAGACCCATCTGGGCAGCGAGGTAGTGCTCGTGACGCGCCAGGGCGGCGGCAAACGCCTCGCCCTGGAAGAAACGGCAGAAGTGGAACGACTCTGCCCAGCCGTACTCGTACAGCTCCGTAGCACCGTCGTAATATCCTGGAGAAAGTTAGGACGTCCATGACCTCCTAGGGGAAAAAAACGCACCGTTGACTACGTCCGTGTAGCTGTCGACCCGGTTGTCGGTGCCGGTGCTATCCTCCTTGGAGATGTCCTTGTTCCAGAACTTGGTGTAGTTGGCGATACGGTCGCGTTCGCGTCCGTCCACGAGACCATTGGGGTTGTTTTGGATGAGGGACATCGAAAGACTGGACGGAAGAGTCAGTTAATGTGTTGTTGCGAGCAAAGAAATCGAGAAAGGTCAGAGACTTGAATGGATCCCGAAGGAAACCAGCCCACTAGGCCGAAGCCCGTCGCATAGTTTGCATTTTTCATCATGAAAAGTAGCAGGAGAATATACTCACAAGTGGTGGGAGGAGGGAAAGAACGGATAGAGAAATGGGACGATGTGTTCGCATTTTTTGAGGCGAAGCGATTGATGGGTGTCAAATATTCACAAACAGACTCATCCGGTGACACAACCACCGGGCCATGTCCTTGTATCCGCTCGACCTCTCCGTAATTAGACCGCCTCCAGGCTCAGAAATACCCCCAGTCACTGGACCCGCTACTTCTGTTGTTATCATTCTTCACGTATGTTCAAAACGGCTGCAAGCTCGGAATCTCAACAAGAATCAGGGCTTGGGCGACACATCTCAAGGCATACCGCTAGAAATTGCCAACGACCTCCGCAAAGATCCTGCACTGAGCCATGTCAAGTGGATATTACCGCAAGCGTCGGTACTTCAACAGTCTTTCTGCTTGGTGGTCATCATGCACTTCGTAGGCCCAGTCGCGTTATCAAGGGACTAATGAATCAGACAAAGCCCGCCTGGTATGATATGTTCAACTTTGCGATGCCTCTCAGGCTTCCCAAGGACGGGGAAGAAGATGCTCAAGGCATGCTCCACACGGCCGCCTGCGTCGACGCTCTTCTGTCCGAACTGATCGATTCCGGCATCGATCCTAGTCGCATTGCGCTTGGAGGCTTCTCCCAAGGGGCCGCCATGACCCTCCTCACCGGGCTCACGACGACCAAGAAATTAGGTGGTCTGTTCGTCATCAGCGGGAGGCTCCCTCTCCGAAACAAGATCAAATCGGTATAGTTTTCTGCTGCAGACAACCTCTTTTTACACCGCGCGTTGCAGATGGTCTCGGAGCACGCTTCGTCCTTGCCTGTGTTCTGGGCGCATGGAACAAGCGACACCACTGTCAAATACCAGCTGGCGCGTGTCTCTGCCGACTTCCTCAGGACTGAGGCGGGTTTTCCCACTGCAACTCGTACAGGTGCTCCGGGGATTGATTTTCACTCGTACCATTCGCTTCCACACTACATTCGGGACGATGAGCTCTCGGACTTGGCTTCTTTCTTGAAGAAAATTCTGCCTCCGGTGGAGACTTAGATCACTTGTATTCTATGTATAATGGGATGATTTGGACACAACGAACTTGAGAGAAGCACATAGCTACGTTAGCGTCTCGTCCCGCGGATGTATTGATTGGCGACTCTTGATGAATTTGAAGCATTGCCTCTTTCAAGTTGCGCCGGCACCGTAACCCGTACGGCGTTGAGCACCGTCCTTTTTGCATGCCTCTTTCGACCTTCACTTCGCCAAGCTGTTGACCGATGCTACGTCTAGGTGAGCATCACAGAAGCCGAATCATGAATCGTTCACCAAACAGGAGAAAGGAACCGCGCCTTTTCTTCTTTCAATCCTCGCCCTGTTCTTTTTATTTAGCGGCCTACGTGCGTGGATTGGACTATCCTTTATTTACTAGCTCATAGAAATCCTCTTGCAGATGTTCAAGCTCATCCCACCCCGCCCCAGATTTCCAGGCGAAATCCGAGCACAGATGGCCCCGCGATGTTGACTGCGTCCTGGATCTGGGCAGCGGACACCAACGGCGCAGCCATAACCACCCCCGGCAACGTCGCTTTTCTGAGAAGGTTCACCGCGCCCACAGGCAAGCTGGCGTCCACCGCTGTGATATCCATGACGGCTGTGGACAACTTTTATCTCTGGGTGAACGGTCAGCCGATCGGAGCCTCGAGCCCACAACCGGACCAGTGGAAGACCGCCCAGGTCTTCACGGCTGCCTTGAATGCCACGACGGAAAACGACTTTTCTGTCCTGGTCGCGAATAGTGGTGATTCCGCGGAACCAGAGGCAGGACTGTTGGCTGCTATTACAATCTTCTACTCGGATGGGACGAACACTACCCTCGTCTCGGACAATGAGTGGCTGGCATCATCAACTATACCGTCCAATTTCCCCTATCCCTCGACCTTTCCCGCTGCTGCGGTCATAGCACCGTATGGCTCTGGGCCCTGGGGACAGAATGTCATCGTTCCTCTCCCCGGCCCGTCAACACTAAACCTCTCTGCGAGTACTTGGATTTGGTCGGTGGCCAATGCAGCGACAGTCGCACCGGCCGGCCTCGTTGGATTTCGACGAACGATCTCGACTCCAACGGGCAAGAGCGCCCAGTCTGCCACCATCCTCCTCACAGTTGACAACAGTTTCCTTCTTTATTTAAACGGCCAGTACGTCGGCGCCCCTCCCAACATTGGGGCTCTGCAAATCTGGCAAACTGCGCAGCGCTTCAACGTCACGTTGAATCCCACCGTGAATATATTCACTGTCCAAGCCCGCAACGACGTACAAGCCGGAACCACTACGCAAACAAGTGCGGGCTTCATCGCTGCGATTCAGGTTTTCTACGCCGACGGATCAAGCGATATCATCAGGACGGATTCATCGTGGCTCAATAGCCCTGGTGATTTCACAGATGTGGGAACCTTTCTCAACACAGCCGACACCTTGCTCAGCAATTCGACTGAGCTGGGGCTTTATGGATTGGCTCCGTGGAATGGGGTCAACGTCGCTGATGCCCTAGACAATGCGAATGTCCCTCAGGCGCCTTTTGGCGGCACTACCACGCCAGCGTCGTCGTCTCCGTCCTCGACGTCATCCACTAGTTCGTCACATCCTCGCGATGTACCTATAGCCGCGATCCTCGGCTCGGTTCTCGGGGCGGTCGTCCTTGTAGCGCTGGTCGTGATTGCCATACTCTGGCGGCGAAGGCACCGAAACTCGTTGGGCGCACTGAATGAGAGGACGGCGGCGCGGTCGTTTGACGCCCTTTTGTCGACCTCCGAGCACGCTGCAGCCACTCCTGTCGCTTTCAACTCAGCGGCACCGCCCTCCTCGTCTTTGGCCGCTGCCTCTCACAGTGCCAGTGCTAGTGGCTCCGCGGGCCCGAGTTCAGATACTCTCCCCCAACCAAGACCTATAACTGCAGCGCACCGTCGAAAAGCTGATGAGGCGATGGTCCAGAGGATGAATGGCGGGGCTGGTGTCGCGGATGTTGCGTATGCGGAAGAGTTGGCGCCGCCGCCCAGGTATTCAGTTAGGAATTGAATCTTGGAGCTCGTAGTTCACTCAGGATCAAATACTCTTTTAACTTATTCTATCATGGCTGCAAATTCCGCTCCCGGAAACCTCGAGTCCACCACGCGTCACGACCAGGACAGCCAAGCCCGCTCGAGTTTCGCCCAGTGTTGATCCCCAGCGAAAACCAGGTATCGCGAGGGCTCATGAAATCCTCGTGTGGTATCGGCAGGGCTCGCGCGGGCTCGGGCTTGCACATTTGGCCAAATTTATACAGCTCGATCCCAGACGATACCACCAGATGCCACAGGATGCAATAATGGGTAAGAAATGATGTGTTCTTTCTTTTGGTATCGCGTAGTATCGTACAGTCTCAGATGGGCCAAAAATGCATGTATTCCTATATACCACACGAATCTGCTACCTGCAGGCCCGCCCGCGCTACCCTGCAGCACCCGCCGCAACACGTCCGCGCGTTCGCCAAGCTCCACACCATATCCCCCCATCTCGTTAGGGGAAGAAGTCGAGGCGTCGCCAGGCGTGGTGTTGCGAGTTTAGGCGGAGAATGGGAGAGCAATGCAGTCGCGCGTCGCCTTGCGCCGGATACAGAAAGCTGTGAAATGATGAGCAACTGAGGGAAAAGCACCTGAAAGGTAAGTATGAGTAAAGACCCAATGCGCGACCCAGCGAGAACGCACCAGGCACATCCCTCGAGGTCCTGCGTCGGCCGTGGCGTGTTTCTGCATGGCTGGGAACAGTGAGAACGAGTCGAAGAAGAATTAGATAGACCTAACTCAACGTTGTATTCAAGTCCACGAGAGCCTGGACCGTCGTTGATGAAGGTGGTGGGCGTGAGAATGACGTGAGGGACCGGGCGACGGTCGAGGTGGCGGCGTGTACAAGAACGAGAGAGGGAGTGGCGGAAGGCAGGAAGGAACAACACAGACGCGGATAGCCTGCCACATAGAGTAAGCCACGGATGATGTGAAAGAACACCCGTACCCTTTTTCTTGACGCAGCTGCGTGGTAGGCGTCACTGGCTTATCCTCGACGGACCGTGGGTGGGAGTGGTGGAAAGAGAAGGGACGTATCATGCAGTGATTCCATCTGCTCTCGTCAAGCAAGCCGTCGCCATGAGATGACACCAAATCTAGCCTAAGAGTAGTGGAGAACGAGGATAGGGACACACGGCAACGGGTAGCCTGCAACTCAGAGCAATTCAGCGACAATCTGGAAGAACGTACTTCTCGTTCTTGAGCCAACTGCGTGGACTGTAAACGGCACCGCCGATCCTCGATGGCTTGTCAATAGGAGTAGAGGAAAGGGAAAGGCACCACGCACAGATTCCCTCTACTCTCGTCAAGCAACCCGTCGCGATGAGCCGTGTGGAAAGGCGACCCCGTCTTCTTCCAGCTTCTCCAGCTTGGCCACGATGACATAGCGAGATGTCGGTAAGGCGAGAGGGGAGAGAGTGATTTGGACAGGCGCAAAACCAGGGTAGTGAGGTCGGCGACTCGCGAGGAGGAGGGCGGGACACGGTGGGGCATGGTGGTGGTGTGGAGCAAAGAAGTCTTTCAAACTCCGCTCGCTTCCGGGACTTGATATGACTCGGTCGAAGAGCCCATTTTGTCTACACATACTAGTAGCTATTTGCAAAATGCAGACACGAGCCCAGGCGATACTTTTCTAATCCAAAAATACTGAAACGATACAGGACGAGCTCGGCCTATACTTCCTGATGCCCGGCGATATTTCCTGATACCGGGTTTTCACTGGGGTTGATCGGCTGTCAAGCGCCTAACAAAAATGGGGAGGCGACTGCGGGCGGTTGCGGGTGTTGTGAGGTCGAGGTCGAGGGAACACCCTCGTGTCCGGGCGAACAGCAGCGGCGAACTTTCAAGTCCGAGTAGCAGCTAATATTGGTCAGTGTTCGCCCGCTACTACAATTGCATTGAAGATCACGGCCTTCCTAAAATAAGGGCCGTTCCTGCTTGCCCCGCAGATGATAAGAGATCTATCAAAGATCTTCCGCTTAAGCATTTTCCGTCTCGCTGATTCGTTCATCGTTGCTACAGTCTTTCCACGAGGCCGATGTTACTGTACACAATAAATACTTCGTTCACGAGAATTGCTACGCCATGTCACTTCAGCCCGCTCGTCCTGGCCCCCAGCGGTCCTCCTGCCTCCAAGTGCGACTCCCACGCGCTCGACCGTTGCCTACTCCACCGGTACCCTTGCGTATTGTACCGCGACGAAGGGCCTCCTCTGGTGCCTTCGTAGATGAAGCACCCCAACCACCAAAAACCAAGAAACCGCGGGGTCGGTTCTACATCGTTAATCCCAGCGAATCGCCCATTTCACCCAGTTCTCCGCCATTTCCCCCGTTGGCGTTGAATGTGATTCCTGCCACACCGCTACCACCACCCACACCCGGTGTCATGTCCGAATCTTGGGATCCCGCGGCGCTGGATTCCTCTGGCGAGAAAGAAAAACGGCATCGCCGGTTGGCTAGGTCTGTGAGCTCGGTGCCGGACCATGTACTGGCGGAGCTTCGAGGAATGACTACGCCTTTGCCTCATGAAGCGCCATCAATATACAAGGAGCCAGGGAAGGACGAGAGCGAGCCTGACGACTTAGGTGAAGAAGAGGAGGAGGAATACTCCTGGGTTGTGACGACCGCAACACGCGTTGCTCGACCGACCGAGTCTTTGAGATGGGTGGAGGAGCTAGGAGGAGATCGGTGGATCGTGGATAGATATTCGTCTGTGTTGCGAGCGTTGTGATTCGTGCTTCCCTTGAACATTCTAGACCACAACTTTAACGAGCGTCAAGCCAACGGAAAACACTTCGCCGGACTGTAGACTTGAGCACTCTGCTCCTGAACTAGGCGTGGACCGTGACCGCGAGTAATTAGAAATTGCCAAATATGGGTGTTGGAGTAGTAGCCAAGTTTGGCAGTCTCCATCACGGGGCGGCTTCCATGCCTTTTGCACCTTGCTTGCAACGACGACCATGTCGCCACAACATATCGCCCCTTATCTCACTCACCTCGTTTCTCACCACGGCCAGTTGACTCTGGTCCCGCCAGATAGCAGCGGAAGAAGGAGGAAGGCCAGAGAGGAACGGCCTACTGACACCGCTTCCTCGAGAGTCTCGCGTCGTAGCAGTAGGCCTATTCAGGCGGATGATTGTGCGTCTCCCGCACAATCTCTCGGTGTCCTGTTGTTGATTTGTGCCTTGAGCAGATGACATCCCGGACTACCCTCCACCATCATTCCAGGAGGCGATTCTGACCCCACCAGTGTCGGTCTGTCCGAGTACCACGACTTTGGGGCAATTCACGACACCTGCACCCTCGCGCCATGCCTCCAACTCTGACTCTGACTCTGAATCCGATGACACTTCACTCGATATCGTCGATCCAGGACATTCCCCACCGCGTGCTTCACCCGTCCCTCGCGGTCGTGGTATCCTCGATTCTGATTCTGACAATCAACCACGAACGCCGAGCCGTCGACCGTCCAGGAGACATCTGTCGCTCTCGCCGCTCCGAACCTTGTTTCCTTCCCGGAACACCGGCCAAAACGCGCCTTCACCGCAATCCCTCGCGTTTTCTCGAACCTCGCCATTCTTCCGTAGCAGCACATCGTTGCGTAATTTAACAGCGGACTCACCGCCTTCGCCGTCGGTGCAAAGCGAGAATTCGCTCGGTTCTCGGCGTTTCTTCGCCCACAAAGGCAAAGAACGTGGGCCTGCAGAGTCCTTGACATCATGGGAGATCGTCGAGTCCATGTTACCAGAAGACTTGTCGCAACGAGAAGAGTCTGTTGCGCAAGAGCCTGCGGTAAATGCATCTCCAGTCTCATCCACCCCTCATCCACTATCCGAGAGGGACCGACGGACTAAAATCAAGAACTGGAGACCACCAGTACGGGAGCGCAGGCGCCCTGTGCCGCCTCCCCCGCCTCCTCCAGTCACTTTCCCCTCCGCTCCAGGGGAAGCTCCCCCGATTGTTACCGTTCGGACACGGAAACCTCCACCCCCGCCACCTCCCAAAAAGAAGCCTGCACCTGTTGCCTCACCTTTGCGGGCCACGGCTGGTCCGAGCGCATTACAAGACCTCGACTTGGACCGCGCCTTGCAGACACCCCTTCCCTCGACGCCTGTTGCTGGCTCACCGACGTCGTTCTTTGCATTCTCTGAGGAGAATGCTCCTCATCTTAATGCAACATCTCTTAACAGTCCTCAGTCTTCGCTAGAGAACAGCGAACACACGGGCCGCCTACCACCGCCGCCACCGCCACCGCCACCTCCACCGAATCATCATTACCCAGGACGCCCTCTTCCCCGGCGCCCTCGTCTTGTTGTGGATTCGACGTACGCCCCTCATCCCGCCCAACTGCTGTCTCCTGTGCCGAGTGTACCAGAGGGGCTGTTGATTGATCTGAATGAAGTGCCCATGGACGCTTCATCGCAATCCATGCCCTCCGCCAGCATCTCGGCTGATTTAAACCAACTTCAGCCCCCACTCCCAGCAGAAATGCAGCGGAGTTCGTCCGCGTCATCCGTGGACCTGGCACCTCCAAGCTCATCCGAGTTTATGGAAGTGACGGATTTGGATGTTCTCATTGCGCGGCTTGAGAACGACCAGCATGATGGAGCGAACTATGATGTATGTAAAGATTTATGTCTACGATCCTCGCTGAGTATCCGCAGGCGCTTTTACTTGTTTCAGAGTTCATTGGCCCCGCTTCACCTGTCCGGGCCATAGGTCCGCGGCCGGCATCGCCTTCCCGGGTGAGCCGCCCGGCCGGGCCGAAGCCATCCGCTCTGTTATCTGGGCAAATCGAAGTCTTGCGCCGGCGCACGACGAAAGACGGGCGCGTCAAGCTCAAGCTCGCTCTGCTCGGCGTGGCTGTCGATCGGTGTGGCATTTGTATGACGCAGTTCAAGAACGCGGATCATGCGAGGATGATTGATGTTTGCAAGCATGCGTTCCATGAGCGATGTCTTGCGAGGTGGGTGATGAGGAGTCGGACGTGTCCGCTTTGTAGGATTGGATTGAGTTGTTGAATGGAATGTTGGAGGGATATGGCTTATGCCTATGAGGATCTTTTGCATTTGACTATGCATATACACGCATGTACATGGACATGTAGATAGCTTTGCTATGTAGCAATTACTCAGTTGTATCGTCAATCAGTCAGCCGTGTGTCATCAAGTCCATGTCTGCATTGATCATACTACGGGTTTACACTACGAAAAAAAAAGTCCTAGGCTGACTACTGATAATCCTAAGAAACGTCTGGATCAATTTAGTTTGAAGGCAGATTCGAAAAGATACGTACGGGTGCGGGGATGTGGCCTTCCAGCAACTGCTCGGCCTCGGCGGGGTTGAAAGCCGGATTATGGTGATGGTGGTGGTGACCATGGTCAGGATACTTGAAATCTCCCCCCGCGAACCAACGATGTCCACCGCGGAAGTGCGGCATCCCACCACCGCCAGGACCACCGCGCTTGAGCATCTTCTTCATCCGCCTGACTTTGCGCGCAAGAACGAACAAGGGGATCGCGCAAATGAGAATGCCGAGGAAAATCCCAAAGAGCGTCGCTCCGAGCGGGCCTGGAGGTTTAAAGTGGTGGTGGCCTTCGGGGATGATTTCGCAATGCTGCCACTGCGGGTGATGAGGAGGAGGAGGGAGCGTGGAGTTGGGCTGGTGGTGGTGGTCACCAAGCGTCGAGTTCGGGTGGTGGTGGTCACCGGGAGGGCCGTTGTGGCAGAGGATGCGTGCTTTCATGAGGCGAGAAATTGAGTAGTAGAATAATGTGAAAAGGTTCGCGTTTAAATAGGCAGAGCTGCTGGTCCGTGCGATCGGCCGCAGCAACTGCGGAACCGTTCGTCCGACATACCGCGAGCTGCGGGGGATGAACTTGCATGCACTCCTAGACGTCGCAGAAATAGAACGAAAGAAATATATGTGGTCTATAATAGGACAAGGTCATCGTTGGAAATCAGCCCGCCTTGAAAAAGAAAATGAGTGCAAGTGCGAGAGCAAGATCAAGAAACTTACATTCGAAGAGTGTCGTATATAAACTTGTAACTCTTCAAATTCCCCTTCAGCCGTCGAACATCCACACTATGTGTGTCCTTCAAACGATCGAGACGCGTTAGTTCGACGGAGAACCGGACTTCATCTCCAACATCTTCCGAAGCGTCCCCATAAACGGTATCCGAACGCAGCGTCTGCTCGCCTGATAGGGCGCTGCTGCTGTTGCCCGGGTCATTCTCGGGTGGAGGGGCGGCCCTTGCCGGAGATGGCTGTCGACGTCCGAGAACGCCCAAAAACACGCGACTGCCACCACCGACAGGAGCATCACTCACGTCCCTCCTGTCGCGCCGTTTGGCTGGCCGTGAGCACCGATACTTGTAATCCCCTTCCACCTCAACATCCATCCCCATTTCCGAGAGCACCTCCGACAAGTACCGCATAACTTCCGGCGGCTTTCCAGCCGTAATCATTTCTTGGTCGACAGCGCCATGGTGAACACGAGGAGCGGATTTGCTGCCTCCGGTAGAGGATCCAGTGACGCCAGCAGATCGTCTGAATAGAGAGGTGATGGACACCGCAGATGTCGTGCGTTGCCGATGCTCTGTAGTCCCCGGTGTAACGAGGAAGGGCCCTCCAGGTGACTGCGGAGGCATCTTGGAGGGAACACTCGCAACGGAAACCGAGGAAGCAGCAGCCGATGCTGGAGCTGTGGCAGGGGACAGACCGCCGCCCGTGAGAGATCGCCGCCCTCGACGAAACCATTGCATGACCTTGTTTGGTTTACCGGAACTACTAGGTGGCTCGGGATCGACAGACGGTTGTTTCGTCGTATTGGCTGGCGAGTCGACGACTATCGGAGCAAGTAGAGTTCTTGCCCTGTTCCGGCCAGATGTACCGGTGTCGGGGCGAGATTGAGCAGGTGGATTTTGCTTGTAAATCGTCTCGAAACCTCGTTGTGTTTGCGGCGGGGTGCTGAAGAAAGTGTTCTCATCCATAGCCTTGCCATTCCGCCCAGATGAAAACACATCGACCGGAGGTTCCGAAATTGAGGTGGGAAGCAACGCCCTAACATCCGGCTTTACAGCGGGCGAGCGGCCTATTCTTCGTTGCCAATCTTTCGTCGGGCTGCTGCTTGGGACAAATGACTCCTCCGTGTCTGTCCCGAAGGGACGGGTCGCTGGAGGAGTAGCCGTCGCAGGCGGCGTACGCGCCCGGCCATCCTGCGTCTTGCGTCTCTCTTCGTACTCCATCTGAATCGTATGCCTCTCCTTGCGCGGGTCCTCCCACTCCTTCCCTTTGGCGCGTTGTCTCTTCGGACTGCCCACCATATCTTTCAATGAACCGTCCACCTGCACGAATGGGTCCCACTCGGCGTCCTCGATCGAAGTTCGTTGTTGTTTTCGACTTCGACCGGGACTGCGAGAAGACGCCTGGGCCGAGGAACTCCCGGCTTGGTTGACCCGGCGCCGGTAAGCCAGCCGCCGCGCCGTCGGGTTGTCTTCCGCTAGCCGCTCAAGCTCCATAGCGGTGAGTGAGAAAATAATGGTAAGATCCCGACCATGCATGGTAAACCATGGGTGGCGCATGACAGTGGGTAGGTCGGCGCGCCGCTGTGGATCTGGCACGAGCATCAAGCTCAGGAGATCGCAGACCGTCTCCGAGAGGTGTTCTGGGAAGGAGAGAGGGGTGCGGGAAATATACGCATAGAGTTTCGTGATATCGTTCCCGTCCGGATTTGTGGGGTCGTCATCAAAGGGCAGATACCCGGCACACATTGCGAATAGGATGACACCGGCGGACCACACGTCCGCGGCAGTGCCTACGTATAGGCCCTCACTATTGACAAGCTCCGGAGCAGCATAACAGGGCGAGCCGCACATTGTCTCCATCAAGTCGTTCTTGTTATGACTGAAGCGGTTTGCGAACCCGAAATCGGTGATCAAGAGGTTACGATTTCGGTCGAGCAGGAGGTTCTCGAGTTTGAGATCTCGGTGGACGATATTCTTTGAATGCATGTACCAGACACCGGATATAAGTTGAGCGAAGAGCCTGCAAGCGTCTCGCTCTTTGAGGTAGCGATGGGCAAGTATATGATCAAAGAGCTCGCCACCCGAGGCGTACTCGATGATGATACCGAAATATTTGTCCGTCTCGACTACATCGTAAAGTCGTACGATGTTCGGGTGTTTGAGCATCTGCAGACTCGATGTGAGAACCTGGAAGGGTCGCGAAAACAAGCAGACGCACGTCTAATATCTCAATCTCCCTGGCTATTTTTGCCATCTTGCCCCCAGCGGCCTGCCTGCGGATGAGTTTGACCGCGACTTCTTCGCCGTACTTTGAATGTATTCCCAGTTTGACCTTTCCGAATTCGCCTTCGCCAAGGGTTTGGAGCATGAAGTACGCGCCGAATTTGGGAACAGGACGATTCGGATGGTTGGCCCCCCATGCGACGACGGCGGGGTGCAAGAAGACGTCAGATGCCGGTGATGCCTCGTGTACTGACGAGTGGGTTCGGAGCTCGCGATCGACCGCGAGAGACGCCATTCGAGGCGTGCTGGTGAGTGGCGAAGGGTTCTGAAGGCTCATGAGAGAGCGTGAAAGAAGGAGATAGTTCCGATTATGGTGAGGCGCGGCTTTTTGTCTCGATCCAAAGAAAGGTCTTTGGGCCGACCTTCTTTGAACCCACGGGCTGTGATACACGTGAAGACAGGGCAGATCAGCCTGGTGGTGGGAGGTAGGTCACTGCACAACATCAGGATGAGCCTAATTTGGGAGGAGAATCCGCCACCGACCACGGAGGGACTGCCAGACGTTAGCACGACTCTACCTCCAAGATCAGAAGCCTTTGGGAAGAATGAATCATGGACATACGGACCGAGATATGATGACATAGCATCTTCGACACGTATTCCATCGCCAAAGCACCAAATTCAGGTCGTTACTTCGGCCAGCGACAACTGGGACACCCAAAGGACATTGTAGAAGGCAAGTAGACTCGCGACCAGTCCCGTTCGCTCCGCAGCGCAATCTCAATAGCGGGATTCAATGAGAATATTATGTGCTTTTGTATGTACTGATAGTGGTCAAGTTTGGTGTGATGTTTGGTATGTTTGGTGTGATCAGGGCTTGCGGAGCGAAGGGACTGGGGAACTTCAGCCCATTTTTGGCCAGTGTCGATTTGTAAGCGCGAGACTTAGAGAAATTTCGAGTTCGTCGATTTTTGACCACCTCCAAATGACTTGTAGTGTACATTGTAACATAGTTTAGACTACAAAATGACTATCCAACAGGTTTTTAGTTATCCATTTGCATCGTCGTCGGCGGCGGCGGCGTTGACGACTTCCGAGACACACCTGCCGTGACATACTCCAGACTGAGTATTTCCGTCCGTTCCAGCTGCCGTGCACATTCCACTACTGTCCAGGAGGAGGTTGGGGTCTGTACACGGGGGAATTGAAGGACAGCCAACCCATGTAAGGATTGTGCGCGGGAGTCAATGCTGGGGGAGCCATTGGCGTTGTCGGCGTCGATGGGACCTGTGAGGACGACGAGGGAGGGTTTCGGGACGAGGAAGAGAGTGGGGATGGCGGGTAGACGACCCCGTATGGGCTGTGGTTCCAAGGGCCTTGCCGGGTGGGCGTAGTTTGGTGAGGCGCGAGCGGGACTGCTGCATACGCTGCATATCCAGCAGGGTGGAGTGGGTAGTACGAACGCGGCTGAGGAGCTTTCGAGGGTGTCGCGGGAGAGGGCGTGGAAGGCGTGGAAGGGAGCCGAGGAAGCTGAGGCATGGATGTCGATCTGGGCAGGAGAGATGGCACTGATGATGCCGTTACGCCGACTCTGCTTCTTCCCTCGTTCACCGGCGTTGTCCTTGGCCTCTTTGCCGCTGCCTCTTTTTCTCGGATTCTGAGCACTTGAGTTTTTGGCCATTGGCGAAATTTTCTAAGTCCGTGTCACGCTTTGTGTGACTGACCTAAACCCGGCTGAAGTCACCCAGCCGCTTCGCAGATCAGCTTGCCTGGTCATGTGAAGCGGTTGGTCACGAGCCTAGAAGGCAAGTTTCAAATTCGATTGCTGGCCGAAAATGGATGTTTGTCTGTCTTGACTCTCTTGTCTCGCCGATTTGAATTTGTCGGCTGAAGAGATCACCGTCCCATGCGCGCTGCTCCACCGTTCTGGACCGCGGTACACACTGGGCGTCTCGTAGTACTGGGCGTCGTGGACGAGCCTCGAAATAGCTCGAAATTCTATTGTAACACTCTGGTCGTCGCGTCGTTCGCATCATGGCCCTGATGCGTTACCGATCCGTCGACAATCACGAAGGCCGGAAGGAAGGAAGGAAGGAAGATTAACCGGCACAAGGTCCCGCATCGGAACGGCCGGGGCCCGCACTACATACACAAGGGGTCTGATTGTATGCTACGGATGTACCTAATTTCCACCGTTGTGAACTAGCCCGAATCTAATCTACCACTCCCTCGTCGTGCGCCGCAACAGTGAATCCCCCCATTCATCAATTGCCATCCGCAGGCAGGATAAATTGGTGATGACTTGACCGTAATCAGCCCCGAAGTCCTCACCTTCATCCAGAGAGCGATATCCAAAAGACCGGACCGTCGCGCAGCTTCAACGAGGTACACGAGACGATCAATTTCAACACTGGACACAATCTGTCCTGCCGACTTCAACAATGTCAGTCGGATACCTCTGGGGCTACCAACATCTTCTCGGGGCTTCTCCAGGAATGTATCCTCATAAAACAGTCACCGCGCGAGATGCAGCGACCCAAGATCCAGAGGGAGCACCAGATGTTGACTGGCGGATCGGGTCGTTGCTCGGTGGCATAGCAGGGGCATGGAGATGAACGCGCCACGAAGAAGATCACCAACCAGAGGGGCATTCACCGTTCCACCACCTTGCAATGAGGAAGCGGAGGCACCATGCCCGAGGATCCAAGTACTCCCTGCTATGGCCCGGCTGGCTGCTGTCGCAGATTCGCAGAACCGCAGAACAGTGACTCAACCGATAACCGAGCAGGCAGTAGCCCAGTTGGTTTGCAAGGGAATAGCACATAAACCGGCATTCTATGAGCCCAGAGAGTATACTCAAGCCATGTAAATACCTCCCCCGGCTTACGAGGCTCAACGTGCGCGGTTAACAAAATGGCTATACCCCGAGGTAGGTTAAGACGCCTTCGAAATGATGTGGGTGGGTGGTTGGCGAGGAGCAGGGTGGTCGAGATACCACGGAATGTGCTCATGCACTAAAGTGACAAGGGTGGGTCTCACGCGGGGAGAGCGGGAAGTTTTCCACCACAAGAGTCGCCGTTCCGTTGGCACCGCACCAGAAGGTGTTGCCTTCGCTGAGACAGGGTCGCAGAATGGCGCATGGGGGTGGAGAGAAAGGCCGCGAGAGTCCAGATCCGGGGAAAGTTGAGAGAGCGTGACGGGCAGTCGACACTGGGTACAAGAGCCATCACTCGTAATCATCCCGGTGAGGACACGGAACAGGCGCGAGCGCAATGCATCCCACCATTCGCTTCCGCTGCAGGGTCGAGTTGAGCAGAGCAGCTCACTTCGGGAGAGAGAGGAGTGGTCCGTGCGGTATTCAATATTGCATCATCGCACCTTTTGTTAGGGTCTCGAAATCTGAGACAGCCTCCCAAGCAGCCCGTAGAGCGCTAAGCCTCGACAACGAGCCGTGCTGAGTGAATAATAGTCATAAGCGCGTTGAGTCGTCTTGACGCAATTCGATGTACGCGGTAGCACCGTAGCAATGGAGAGAAAAGATGGATGCATTTCAGGTGGTGTACGACACTGGGAGCTGCATAAGAGTTCCAGTCACAGCGAGTGGCGCGCGTGTGGTATGTAGATAGTGATTCCACAGCCAAGCCATCACTGGTAGTCCAGGAGTCCCGTATTCGTGGACCTCGCTAATGCGATGGTGGTGGTCGGGATCAAAGGACCGGCCGGATATAATGTTTATTAGGAGGAAATATGTTTATCACCAAGGCATCAAAAGAACCACTCCGGCCTTGAGATGCTCTCTGCTCTTCCATGCCAGGCTTCAACTCCAGCGGAACCTTGACGCGCCTCCTCCTCGAAACCCTCTTCTGTAGCTTCTATTTCGTGCTCTTCCCGACCCTCATCTACCTCCGCATCGTCCGACGGCGCGGCCGGGACATCACCATCCCCCACAAGAGTACCGCGTTCTGGGTGTTCGTTGGCCTCATCGTCCAATTCATCACAATAACGATCGTATGTTTCCACATTTTTCCCCCTTGGACACACCTCGTATTCATTGTGTTTAGCACTGGATCGACACAATATGGGAAGCTTACCAGACCGTTGTTGTTCTCGGTGGGGGCGACAGGGCTCTGGAATTCTTGCGAGACGTCTCCCGTCCCTCCTCGATCATTCAGATAACCACCTTCGTGGTAGCCTTTATCTTCACGGACGCCCTCGTTGTGCGTCATACTCATTTACGCTCATCACACATTTTCATGTTCGCACCCAGATCCACCGGCTCTGGATTATCTTTTCACGCCAGACCCTCCCTGTCATCGTTCCGCTCCTTCTTCTTGTGGCTCAAGCCATCACGGGAGGCGGGCTCATCAGCATTTATGCGGCGCCTAGCAAGAAGGTACTCAACGTCGTGATCTTCCACGCCCTTGGGAATGGCTGGGTCACCGGTAGCCTCGTCTCGTCAATTCTGTGCGTCTGCCCTCTTACCATAGGGAGTTGACTGACTGACGTCTACCTTTGCGGTTGCAGAATTAGCACGTACAGCACAGGTCTGTACATAATCTTGTCGTCAACTCGCTTGATTGACGTATTGACGGTGAATTGCAGTAATGATATCGTGGAAAATTCTGTCTATACACAGAGCCCTGAGCAACTTGGACGCCCATGCGAGCGATGGGGTCAAACTTACAGTGCGTCTTAGTCGACCCTCGTATCCCCATCTAATCTATTCATAGTTTTTCCTCGCCGTCCTGGTGGAGAGTGCTGCCTTGCAAACGTACGCGTACTACTCACCTTCATCTTGACCCCCGATTCACACAAGAAACATTATAGAGCCACCGCTTTCGCCATCCTCATTGCCTTCCAGCTGGACTTTATTGGCCAATCCATCCTCGTCCCTATCGCGCCATCAATATATGGCATCTCCAGTGTGCTAATACACATCCGAGTCGCACTCGGGTGGAGCCACGGGCCACGGGAGTCGGATGAGCAAGACACGATACCCGCGCGGATCGAGTTTGCCACAGGGCAGACTACGACTGTCATTGGCACGGTCGACGAGAGGATGCATGAGGATTTACGAGACCCTGAGCTCGAGATGAACGCTTATCCGTTGAGCAAACGACCACAGGACACGATACCCTGACGCTAGACGATCTATTGGACGGTTTTTTGTATAGAAATTTTGTACTATATACTATGTGGCTGCTGGTCATTAATTTCAGCCTCAGCACGATGCTTGAAACAAGGAATGCACGCGAAAGATTTAAGAAGATGCTCCATGATGAAATTCGGCATTTTGCGATTTCCTGTGCTAGCATGTGCTCCGCGGGATGATCCACCTGGGCAGACTTGGGCGCTTGCTTGGCCCCGCTTGGCCAACCCCGCCCATTTAATGGCTTATCCGACCCTAAGCGACCCAGCAATCGTCATGCATATGTTCCGTAATTGAAGGGTGGCACTGGCGTCCGTCGGAGGCCGTCGGTCTCGACTGCCCTTCAATTTCAAAGGAGGACCAATCGCTTGGTTTCTGAGACCCGAAGCAAAGTGCAGCTCCACACTGCGCAGTATGCTGTTTGTTAGAAACCAGCAACTGTGCGACACTCCCGGAAAGGAAGTCGTTACTGCTTTGATATTTGAGCGACTGGGTGCTTTTCTTGGACGGGTTTGCAGACATGCGATGATAACTGTGATTCTGAAGAAGAGCCCGGCTGTACGTGAAACCTGAGATATTGGAGCCGTTTCAATTGGAATGAACGAGTCCCAGTTGGAATGATGATTTCAGCGTTGTGAGCCATATCTTCCACGCAATCGTCGCCGGATGCGCTTGGAGGAAACAGACGGAGGATCCACCTGCCGAATCTGTCGTAGCTATATAACGCCCCAGCGGCCTCTCTGCCGAAAGTGACCAGACTTTCAGCGGGAAATACCTCGCTCCAGAGACCCGGCTTCGGCTTCGAGTTTTGAGGTACTGCTGCACGATGTATAGCTGGGTGATGAAGAGAGAAACATCAGGTATCGGCCAGGAGCAGAGTGACGAGGACGCAGAATCAAGGCCGTCAGATCAGGTTCATTGCTAATTTCGAGAGCGTTGAATCCGTTGGGATCAAGTCCACCGTGGACTTGATCGTGGACTCTCGGGTAGACTACTGAATGACGAAAGGTCCGCTAAGCACTGCCGACGTGGCGTTGCGTAAACTGATGGTGGAATCTCCGAAGTTTGCCGTGAGTCCAAGTTTTCCCAGCGGCAGCGGGGAGCCTCGGCGGCGTCAGACGGGCCTGTGCCGGTGGGCAAATTTCGTTGTTGCCGTAGTGCCAATTCTTCCGGAAGCGCGGCACATGTGCTTTTACTCCCAACTCGATCATACAGTGATGCCCGAGAGTATGTGCCGATTCCCAACACGCCTGAGCTCGAGCCAAAACACCCATGCTATGGGGTTGATGGCGGATTGGCGGATTGATGGCGGATTGATGGCGGAATTCCCTTGCACCGAACTCCATGTACGGCGATCTCCAAGTACTCATGCATGCTTTTCCGTGCAAGGGATTTACCCTGCATCCCTTCTCCTGCACCTAGGACCTCGTCTTGAGTAATCTGGTCCGCTATTTCCATTCACAGATTTCCATGTAAGGATACCGGTGTAAGCAAATCCATGCAAGGAATCTCGTACATGCATTGCTCTGAAGCCTGTGCAAGGAATCCTGTGCACAAAGTCCCTTCTACCAGATTTCTTCGTCCGGCCAAATCCCCTACACGGAAAACCATGCACGGAAAACTGTACAAGTGAGACGTGCATGAAATTCTGTGCACTGAATTCCATCCATAGATTAGCGGAGACTTTGTTTGCTTGTAGCTATTCAAAGCCCTGAACAACTTCCAGCGACAGCCATCATGCCAGTCCTTGCGGTAGAGATTCTTCGGCGCCTACTAGCTCATACATCCCTAGCCTCTTCCTTGCAGTTCTCACACATACAGCGTTTTCTGGAACTCACTCGGAGAATATGGCCGGAAATTGTGGGCAGAAAGGGAATCTTGCCTGTGGCTCTTCCGGCAGCTCCCGCCGCTTTCTTGTCGGCCGCCCTCAACCTCCCGCCTGAAACCGTCACTCTGTCTTGGGTTGCATTTAGTGACATTGCTCAAAGACTGTACGAAGACCCGGCAGAGCCACCTCTGGACGATGCATTCCGTTTGCATGGCATGGATTATCACATTGGCGCGTATACGCTGCCCTCCATCGTTCTCTTTTTCTTATAGTCCTGGATAGGCGCCGAGTACTTGGGTCCACCCATTCATCAATGCTCCCGACCTTCGTGCAACCAAAAGCAGCTTTCAGACCCAGTAACCGTCGAAGCCCGGCTGTTCACGCTTCACCGTGGTGTACTTCCTGTGTTTTCGAATTCTCTTTATTGCCGCGGTATCTCACATCTCTTTCCGCTTTAGTATGTTCGTTCTGACTGATTCAGGTTGCCATACCCGCTACTATCCAAACTACTTTGTAAAGGATGCCTCCAATGCGGACGAGGCTACTCGGGAATACTACAAGTCCGAGATTCCTAATTACATACACGTCACCGAATCGACCTTTGTTGAGAAGCAGCTTTGTGTCCATTTTGAAATGCAAATGGCCATGACCCAGTACGTTCCGAATTTTGGGTCATCAGTCTGGAGTTGCAGCTCATCCGATTTACTAGTTCTTCCTCTCAAGGGATTGCCACCATTTATAACTTGGCATTGGGCACATCTGCTGTCCCCCACTCCTCTCGACTCAGTCACCAGCTTGATGGAGAGATGGTCTTCGACTGCTTCCTTCATCATGCCATCTTACGGGACAAATCCACTCGTCATGAAATCCTGTGTGTCCCTCATGGTGGTCCTCAGCGCCATCGGCTCGACCAAGTGTTGGCTCAGCGCAACTATCTCATCATGGGTACCGGGCAGGAGATGTGGGCTCATGCATGTGATCGATGCATGAAGGTATACAAGGGAGATGATGGAAACTGGTGTGCGTATCTCTCAGCATTGCGCAAGCTTCTGGATTGAGTTTCTCGGAACACAGATATAATGACCGCTGGGGTGCATGACGGCGTTTCCGTCCAGCATCTAAAGTGCCGCATCCATGATTGCAAAGAGCCGCTTCCATCTCAAAAATCCCGGTTCTGTCAGCCTCACAACCAGCTGCGCTTCGCTTGCTACATTGATGGCTGTTCGAACGCGATTCAGACTGGCTTCAGTACGTGCACGATCGCATCTCATCGAGCCCATGAGCTTGCTGCACTGGAGCACCACAAGGCTATGTTCCAACTCCACAGTCGTCTTCAAAACGCCGGAATCTCTCAAGTTCCACAGGCGGGCTCCTCAACACCCGTGCCGACTTCCACTTCCAACTCTGCCTCTAATAGCGGTCCCACCCCAGCGACTTCAAGCACCTCATCGGGCCAGACATCTACACCTGAAGTCAAGGGCAGCAACTCACGCAGCTACACGCACAACGAACAGCTTTTCGTGCGCTGCTGTGGGGTAATCATTTCTCGAGCAACCTTTTTCGGATCTGAGGGAATCACCGGCGTCTCAGTATGTTTTTTCTCTTACTTCAAACCTCCATTCTCAGACCGTTATGCAGCTGTTCTTGAAGGCGACCTTTCCTGAGCAGTATCCAGGCGCCTTGCCCTCCTACATTTTCTATGACAACAACTGCCAATTCCAAAAGCATCTGAACGCTTCTGGTGACCACTATTTTGATCGAGTCGGTCTTCCTGTCGATGTGTGGCACTTCGAGTGCAAACACAAGGAGGGGGACACCTTTTGTCAGACTCATTGCAACCCTGCCCGCTTCCGGGAGCTCATCGGGGCAGATGGCGAGTGGGTCTTTAATTCCTCTGCGGCAGAGCAGGCCAACGTCTGGTTCGGAAAATTCCAAAACATAGTACGGGAAATGTCTGCAATCCGGTGCGTTACTCTTCTTTCCGTTTTCAGCGCCTTTCCATTAATTCTCTGCAGTTATAATTTCTTCTTGGACGAAATGATTGCCATCCACAACCAATACATAGTCTCACAACTCCAGCAGAAGGGAGAGCGCCCCCACATGCTTCCAGACGAGATATTATGTGGTACTAGCATGGTCTAGAGGATAATTTATTCTTATTGAAGCTGCATATCATTCATCTGCCGGAAACATTTGCACACCGTACGTGGAGCTAGCTCTAAGAATATGCACTGCTCCAGCTGCATCCAAGGCCGCGTCCTCACTGTCCTCCATAATGAGGCGCATCGCAACCTCCGGCGTTAACACATTGATGATGAACTCCATCCAGGTCATGGGGTCGACAGAAACTTTGAGCGCCTCCGAAAACGGAAACATTTTCATCAAAGTCCGATGAATGACCGTCGCACCCATTTCGCCGTAGCTGTTTGGCGTTAGTGGCTGCATCTCCGTGAGTAGGGAGCACATACTAGCCCGTTTGCATGTGTTGAAGTCTGCTGTATTGGCCACGCGCACTGAGGGCTTTTGCGAGGGATCCCAGAGATTCGGTGTCAGCGCGTAGCTGCTGCCAAAAGATGCAAGCCTCCCTTGGCCCCGTGCGTTCTTCAAATATCGGCCTGAGTTCCGGTTCCATCCAACTGACTCTATCCCCCAGGGCGTACCAGTTGTGTTCGGTCGGCCATCCGTTCGCCAGGGCTTCCGGGAGTACTTTGAGCTCGAAATCATGCTGAGAGCAAACGGAAACGGCAATGGCGGTAGATGTCGTTCGACCCCAGACGTTATGAAGTCGAGGATCGGCCTGAGACATCTTGGATGCGGAAGCAAGAAGGGTGCGCAGTTTCAGGCTGATGGGTTGAGGCAGCTCGGAATCGCAATGGGGACAAAGGTGGTCGGGATCTGGAGTGAATTTTCGGCCTGTGGCGTCTCAATTGCTGTGGCACTCACGCTGAGCCTGAATAGTGTCGAATGGCTCCAATCTGCTCTTTTTCCCAGCTCCACCCGGTCCAGGGCTTGATAGACGCCGAATGAGGTTGCTCTTGACAGAACGCCTGGGGAGACTATAGATGTCGAAGCCGCGGGTCCGTTGTTGGCGAGGCTTGGAGAACTTGGTTGCCATCGGTAGGCAGAATCGGTAGAGAAGTTCCGCGTCTCACGTGGTAAGAAACAAATCAAAACAACACGTAAACTCACCACCCTGTTTGCTGCTGCTTTGACGAGATGGTTTCCAACACCCATCTCGTCCTCCCCAGTGTCCCGGCCCCTTACAAATGTTGGCCTCCGGGGCTCTGGGGATACGACTATCATGTCCTGTCCTCTCCTATGTTACCGGCCCCATACACTTGTTGGCACCCGGTGGCTTGGGAGAGGTAGAGACGCGCAAAACGTGTCGCGTCGTATTGAATTTTGAACTTCACGGCGCGCGAGAGAATCAATCAACTCGCTGTTTGACAAATGCAAGCATAGGTAAGTTTTTGCTGGAGACAACCCTCATTCTAAACCGAGAATTGCCAGTTCCACCATCGCCAATCTTCGACAACACCCGACTTGCTGTCCTGATGCCGCACAATATAACTTATTGCCACTGCGCACGGACCACCTCAGATATCGAGACGTCAAAATCATCTACATCTTCGAGCTATTGACCGGACAATGTACTACTAATCCAGTTTATTCTTGGCAACCTTCTTTCCCAACGCCTGAGGGCTCAAGCTGACGTCCTCCTGCTCCAAAAATTTGGCAACATCCGGCTCTTCCTTGCGTCGGTCAATCTGTTGGAATGCCACCTTGCATTGAGTAAGCCACGACTCTCCCCGATCAAAGACCTTCTGCCACATCTTCATGTTCGGTTTCCCATTCCTGACGCGCTTCAGCTCCTCCTGGTCTGCATCGGGAAAATCCTCTCCTTCTATGCGGGTGTAGTGTTTTAGCACATACTGAACCTCTTGGATCCAAGACCATGTTTTCTTGATGTTCGTAGCAGTATTGCCTCGCTTCTCCTCCCGTATCTCCTGGATGATTGAACGCGCAGGAACAAGGTGCTTCAGAAGGAAATCAAGGATGGCTGAATTTTTATCAGCGGTCGCTTTCTTGACTTTCCCCCAACCGGATTCAGCACGCCACGCCGTTATACTGTTAACACCTTCCTCCGTCCCTGGTGGGAGGCCAGGAACATCAAGACTTTGATCCTAACAGCAACGCTAAGGTGCGTGTCCCAAAGGTTTGGAGGAAGCTCACCGAAGGATGCTTGAAGATGACCATGATTCGAAGAGCATCTTCTGATCCCTGGACGGGGATCTCTCGATGATGCGCGACGGAGTCATCAAATTGCACTTCTTCACTCTGGGCGTCATGCACGCGCGCTATGGGTCCGATGGCTGATGTATACCCCGGGAGGCACCAGAGAAGGTCCCAAGGAGCTGAACAGACGGTCAGCGTGCACGCGGATTCCGGAACGAGAGAGCCGCATTCACCCTCAGGGAGAAGGTTCTCGGATTCCATGTAGTCGACGATATCTCGTGTCTCGACATAAATACTAACAAAATCGTAAGTAATCAGATGCAATGGAGGTGAGTGGGTGGGCTTACCACTCAGTCGATCCCTCCGGTCCATGTGCCTCCAGGTTTACACCTTCAAGGAGAGAAACGATGGTCTCGTCGTTTTCTGGGTCAACACTGCAGTGTTTTATCAAAATGACGACAGTCCACGGCTTGTCGTACGCCTCTGCACAAACCCTTGAGGTGATTTTCAAACAGTGGTGGAAGACGTACGTTTGTCCAAGGCTTTCGTGTAAAAGTCCTCATCTTTGACGTATCGGGGCCACTTCTCATCTCCATCCTCTTCTTTCTCTTTCTCCCCACCTTCACCCTCGCCGTCACCACCAGTTTCCTCTCTATCCTTCTGCTTCAGCTTGTATTCCTCCTCCTCTTTGCGCCTTGCCTCTTCCTCCTCCTTGCGCTTCGCCTCCTCCTCCTTGCGCTTCGCCTCCTCCTCCTTGCGCTTTGCCTCCTCCTCCTTGCGCCTCGCCTTCTCCTTGCGCTTGATCTCTTCCTCTTCCTCGTTGCGCCTCGCCTCCTCCTCGTTGCGCTTCATCTCCTCCTCCTTGCGCCTCGCCTCTTCCTCCTTGCGCTTCATCTCCTCCTCCTCCTTGCGCTTGACCTCATCTTCCTTGCGCTTTGCCTCTTGCTCGTCACTCTTCAGCTCCTCTTCGTCACTCTTCGGCTCGTCCACGTCCATGGATTCGTCGGAATCCATGTCCGCACTGATACCGCCCCACTCGTCTCCATCATCATCCACATCCATATCATCCACATCCTCCGGGCGAGGAGCGTAATCTGGCGCATACACCAAGGGCACCCTCATTGGGCCTACACTGGTTTGTTTCACAATATTTCCGTTGGATTGAATGGGGGATGTGGGAGGCGTAGTGAGAGGCGAATCAGGCAACACTGGAGGTGCCGGCTACAAAGATAGTCAGTCCAGCTCTTTCATGGCATTCAAGGACTCACGGGCACGGGGACCTTAGCTCTCCCTTCCTTCAGGAAGTGCTTGAAGAGGTTGTCGACAGCACGGGTTGGCAGTTCCTCGATGGAGTCGCTGAGCACGTATGTCCAGTCAACGGTGATTTCAAGGTCGTGAACCCTCTTGATGGTGCGGGTTAATTTCTTGGGTTGCTCCTTCGGTAGCAGCTCTCGGCCCAGATGAACGGAAATTAATTTCTGGAAAACACTCAGTATCCAGCCAAAATACCAATTGTGATCGAATACCCAAAGTTCAATGGTATTCAAAGGCTGGTCATATCTGAAGAAGAAAGGGATGAGCGCCTAGATTGGCATTAGGGTTGAGACTCACAGATAGACCGTGGTCAACAGCCAAGGCTCAGACATCTTGAAACCAGTTCAGCGCACACAGAGGATACAAAGGGACCCTAACAAATCCGAAAAACTGTGCAGTTGTTGCTGACCAAAAGCGTCTTAGCGAGCAAAAGTAATTTGGAATATTGTAAGGGTAAAATGTATCAACAGGAATTTCCCTTTCGCCGGCGCCAAGCTGTCACCAACGGACTCCATTCCCCACCAGCCTTGTGTCCGCATGCGATAGCCCGATCCATGTCCTCACACGGCGTCTCTGACCATGTCTTCCAGCTATCCGACCATGTACTTGAGTTAAATTCCCCCACGTCCAGGAAGCCAAACGTCTTTTCAAAGAGCTCCCGCGCAGGCAGCTTTTCAGCCAGCTGCAGTCTTTTAGCATCTTTGAAAGCCGCATGCATGTCGACCGCAAATGCCAAAGGAAATTGTGAACGCTTGCCGGAGGGAGGTCTGATGAACACGATTGAGTTCCTACGGTCACAAAAATATCAATATTACCTGGACGGCGATGGTGACACTTCCGGGATCGAGACGGGACTGCAGCGGACCAAGATGAGGAATGGAATGAGCCAGGGTGGAAATGATCTTTGACGTACGTGGTAGCAGGAATGAATGCAACAAATTCTACCTCGTCTTCATCATGGCTTTGGGTGTTTGCCTGCATACGAGACCGCTTGGTTGGTGAGGGCGTGATGGGAGAACTATAGCATGAGTGGTTAAACCGAGTGGTGAAAAGGGTTTGAAGGATTGCACATACGAAGCGGTGGAGTCTGTTACAGAGACAAACGGATCAGAGAGTATCCGTTTGTGGGAAGAGGAGGGACGTAGGCCCACGCAGGTAGAAACCCCCGGCAGTCGGAGGTAAAGCTCCATGTTCGGCTTGACTTTGGTCGCTAGGCTGGTGGTCTGCCACTCGTCGTCATCCTCCGACGTAACAGCGAGCAACTCCGCTGAGGTGCGGAGAAACTCGTAGGTGGCACAGGGGCATTCGAGCCGACTGGTGATCGTTTTGGAGTCCTTCGGATGGAAGTACGGGAATAGAGGTACAGCTTCCTGGAAGACTAGCGCACGAGACGTGTCCTGGAGTCGCATGCAATCGGTTTCAGGTGGAAATTAAGAAGTGTCAAAACACACCGAAGCCCAGAGGCGCACTTTGATAGTGTGCTGCATGGAGAGACGGTATTCTTCCGTCTGAACACGTTTTGAGGGTGAGATGTCAAAATCCTTGTTCGCTATCTTCTCGGCGTATGCGGAAGAAACCATTCTGGCGAATGGACCCGCAAACGGGGCAACACTGGTGGCTGTAAGCGGGATAGCCGTGGGCAACGGGGCCGTTTTTCGGTGCGCGGGTACGCTGCAGGGAACGGTGCACGCGAGGCAGCATTCTTTGCAGAACTTTTGGGAGCATCTCTGCGAGCCAGCGCGAGCCTTTGGTGCAGACCGGCAGTGATCGCTGGTGCAGGACTGCCTTTTGCTGGGCGTTCTTGGGTTTTCAATGGCATTGCCCCAGGGTGGAGGACTGAGCTCGTCCACCCATTCAAAGAAGTCGCAACCTTTATCATCCCGGAAGGTATTGGCAGGACACTGTAAACGTAGCATTAGCGTGTCAAAAGACCACCAGCCGAGGAGCTTGTTACTCACTCCGCGCCAGTAGCGCCCCTCATTTCCGGGCGTCTTAAAGCCTGTAGAGGGCTTGGCCTCCGTGAGTGGCCATTTCTTGCATTTTGGGCAAAGAGCGTCGACACAGGCCCGTGAGTCCATGCAGAAAGAAGAGTGAGAACTGTACAGGTGACAGGAAACAACAGCGACAAACCAGGGCTTTCCATCGTCTTGCAAGGAAGTTGAGGAGGATTCTGTGGACGGACTTCGATCGAGATTTGATGCAAGGTAATCAGTGGACGCATTTGGAAAGAAGGCTGCATCCAGATTGGTGTACGGAATTCATTACACAACCGAAATAAATCTAGAGTGCTGCCCATCCAGTGTACCCCCAACCCACCCAGCCGGGCGTCGCATGCGAGGACAACATACGACACTGGAATCTCGAATATTCGTGTCGAGTTACTGGCAAGAATAATCAGTAATGAGGTCCATAAAGTGACGCGTACGCCTCACCCCAAAAAGAAGACCAAATGATTCATCGCCCTGCCAATACAGCCTGTGCGTTCAAACACCCCGTCAACAGTCGGCCGTAGTTCTGCGCAGATGATCAATTTTTTCATTCGGTGGATGATGTCCTGCGGCCGCTGAGGTAGGGAAAAAAATCAGCCGCAGGAACATAGGCCCGAACGATGAACTAACTATATGAGCTCAACGACGGTACAGTATTAGTGCGCAGCGCTGCATACGGTCGGCGATGCAGACACAGGTTTTCAACGGCGCTGGTAGTCATAGGGCGGCGGGCCACGGGATATCTAAGAAGGTGTGGTGGGTACAGTAATGCCGCTCCGTCGAGAGTCTGTTGCACGTTGAAGCACCGCAAAAGAGTCAGAGAAAGGATGGGGAGTACGCATAGGGAACGCACGTTGACATCTCCGGCACTTCAAATGCTCTGTCCCTGCGCCTCCATGGAGAAGACCGTCAACGTAGGCACCCTTGGGCAGCATGAGCATCAGACGAGAGAGAAGGAGCAGAAGCAAACCTGGACGACGTCGACAAGGGAGACTCAGAAAAGAAAGAATCACGCCATTTGTTGACGGTCATGTGAAACGTACTGGTCTTGTTTGGTCGCGGCAAGTCCGCGGAATTCCATGCAATGATCTCCTTCAGAATTCTTGCACAAGATTCGACGCAGCAATCTATGTGCACGGAAAGCCCTGAATGAAAAATCCAGATCGAATTCCACGCAGTGTTTTTCTTGCACGGAATTCAGTGCACGTCTCAGAGCTGACGCACCTTGCACAAAAATCCTTGCACCGGGATCAGTGTACGGAAGTAGCTTCAGGAATTGCGTGGAGAGTAATCAGTGCATGGGAATTAGTGCAATGAAGAATGTACAAGGAAAGACAAGAGAAATACATGCACCGGAATCCTTGGACAGACTCCCGTGCACAGAGAATCAAGGCAGAGCTTCGTGCACGGAAGTACTTGCAAGGATTTTCTTCTACGCTATCCTCGAATCCAGTGCACGGAAATCCGTGAACCCACGATCAAATTCCGCCATCACTTGTCCGCCATCATTTTCCGCCATCATACCAATAACACCAACGCTCTCGCTCGAGCAGTCTCCCCGAATACGAGCGCTGCTCGGTGCAAGTGCTTGAATTTATCGCTCCTAAATGGCAGTGGCGGGACAGTGCCGCAGGGCTTCCTTGGTGAAAATTACAATTCTCGCCTCGCTTTGAGTCGTGGACGGTGGACCTGACTTGACACTTTCGGCATTTACTCACGGTGGGCTTGACGCCGGACGGTGGAATTTACCCGACAGTGTCCACCATCACAAGTCCACCATCAAGTCCACCGTGGACAGTCCACCCCAGCGGATTCAAACTTCTGCTAATTTCCGAGCCGCCGCAATTGCAAAGACAGGTAGAAATTTAGCAATTGAATCCATCCACTACGAGGTTTTTTCGATTATTCAATACACACAGGATAGTTTGCACCAAAAGTGGCCGAAAGGGAATTCGAGCAAAGGATAGTTGTGGAAGAGTTGGAAACGGATCAAACGGATCAATGATGACATCTGATGTCAAAGACATTCTCTTCTTCTCGTTCTCTCTCCCATCGCTTGGGAACGCCAGAACATATCATGCACCATTTCTGCACCATGGAATATTTCCACAATCTCAATCTCAGCGTGTCCTGGAATGCCGTCTGCAGGTCCATGCCTCGTGATTCGAGCCAGCTTGATCCTCCTGTCCGGCTTTCAATGGATGAGCCATTCTCCAAGTGAAAGACGCAATCTTCTCACTGGTCGCTCCAAAGAAGATAACAGGTAGCGCCATTTCGAAGAGACATGGTGAACATCTCAGTCAGCACTCGGCCCACGCAATGCCACCACATAAAAGAAAGACCCGAATGCATGTATAATCCCTCTCCTTCCTTCTGCTAGAAATGCCCGTCCCAGTGCCCGAGCTCGGAACATACAACTACGTTCCTGAAACCAAGGCAAGTGTCCACGAATTTGAGGAAGGCTGAGAACGCGTGCTAATGCGCGATGCAGGAACAACTCGACTGGGCGGAACTTGTAACGGTCGACTTGGCTGCCTTTAACACGCCCGAGGGAAAGAAACAGCAAGCCGACATCCTTATCGCCGCTGTGCGCGAGAAGGGCTTCTTCTATGTGAAAAACTTTGGAATCTCCCAGGAACGCGTGGACAGACAGTTTGCTCTCGGAAAACGATTCTACGAGCTGCCTCTGGAAGAGAAGCTGAAATACGTTCCGCGCGGCCTAGGTATCTTCAATTCCGGTCTATCGTGCATAACATTTTTGGCTGACGACGCCAGATGAGGGTCAATTCAACGGTTATGTCCCCGCTGGGCGCAGAGTGTATGTGATTCTAATTGAAAAGATACGCGCAGGTGATTGACGATAGTAGTATCGACCAGGAAAACAATATTCGAGACCAGATCGAGATCTTCAACATCCCAAGTAAGTTTTCCCGTCCTCAAGCGTTTGTTGTTATTGATTCCTCGAGAATAGAATTCAACGGGGATTTCGACCATAGCCATCACCCTGCGGTCGTAGCTGAAAAACTGGAGGAGGTGGAAGAATTCGCCAGGGTGAGGATGCCCCTCATTTCCAATCAATATATATAGTACTAGTGGGCTCCTAGTCTCTCCACAGCGAGGTTTTGGACCCACTCTACGTCTTGCTGGCCATCGCTCTTGAGCTACCGGAAGACTACTTCACGAACATACACAAATACGAAGTGAAGAGTGAAGATCATCTCCGATACATGCGCTACTCCAAGTACCCGCCCGAGATTAACGCCAAGCTGTCAAACTGGTCCTATGGACACACTGGTGCGCACGAGTCTCACCAACTTTCCGTTTTTTTCTCACCTGATCATACAGACCTCGGAAGTTTCACACTCTTGTTCCGCCAACCTGTCGCCGGCCTGCAGATCCGCTACCCTTCCACGAACGAATGGAAGTGGGTGAAACCTCAGGATGCTACTCTGACTGTCAACGCTTGCGACGCCCTGCAATTCTTGACCGCAGGATATGTGAAGAGCACCGTTCATCGGTGAGCTTGGGGAGATACAGAATATGAGCATATCTCAATCTGCCTACAGGGTCACCGTTCCCCCCAAAGATCAGCAGCACGTCGATCGTCTCGGGCTTCTCTACTTCTCGCGGTCCGTCAAAGACCAGAGACGCTTTTGTGCTTGCTCACTGACCCCACAGGCCCCATAACGACGTCAAACTCGATACGATCAAGTCCCCTCTCCTTGAGCGCGAGGGATACACAGAGAACGAGTTTGAGAGCGGAGGCAATCCAGTGCCCACTATGGAAGGTACGCTGTCGTCTTTGTTGTCCGACATTGGGATTGATCGGGAGGTCAGAATGGACCTTTGCCAAACAGAAATGGCAGCGATCAAAGGCCCGAGTCAGCGGCTACGAAACGGCCACGATTCTACCCGGATTCAACGAGAAGGTTTATGCTTGAAATTGTATATGCACTATTGTACAAAAGACTACTGATAATCTACACTTTTCACGACTTCGGACCATTCATCGAGATGGTCGGTCATTACCTTGCACTTTGCTCTTACATCTCGATCCGCGTCTTTGCCCAAAAGTAAGAATTCTGGCCAAGGTTTGCCTGCGGCCCTGCCCTCGCCTCGGACAACGTCCACGACGGCTTCCATGGCCTTGTCCGGATCGCCTTCCTGGTTGCCATCCCTAGCGGCATACCAATCGATGTTCTCTCGCCGCAGATCGTCATACGCCTCTATAGGGTTTTGAGTGCCGTAGTTGTCCTCGATACGGACCATTCGAGTCCTGAAGGCACTGGGCTGGACGATGAGAATGCGGATATTGAATCGAGCGACCTCGGCTCTAAGGGCCTCCGCCACGAGGTGGACTGCGGCCTTGGAGCTTCCGTACGCCCCTGGAGCTCAATTAGTGGTCAGACCCTCAACTGCGACTTGTGAAGATACCCAATCCCTGATATTCGATCAACAAACGAAAAGCAATGAAACGGCAACTGACGATGACTTCCCCCGTCCAGGCGGAGCGGCTACCGATCACGACGACTGTACCGTCTTTTTGGGCACGCATGTATGGTAAACAAGCCAAGGTGACGTCCAAAAGACCAAAGACATTGACTTCGTACTGTTTGCGAAGAATCGCCGATCTATTCACTGTGTTAGCGTCAAGAAGCCGTGAGGATGCTCTTGCCCACCCGTTTTCCTCCAAGAGCCCAAGATAGCACGAACCAGCATTATTAACCAGAATGTCTATGTGCCCCCAGAAAGCTGCAGCCTCCGCTATTCGCGATGCAATGATCTCTTCTCCAGCCGTTACATCGAGTTGCAAGAGTCGAAGGTTATCATTAGTCCCGTCCAGGTCTTGAATTGGATCCAACGTTCTGGAGCTGGCGATAACACGATCTCCTCTGGCAAGTACACTCGATACTAGGCTGCGTCCAAAGCCAGAGGACGCCCCTGATGGAGTTGGGATATGATAATTTCCTGAGGATTCGTGCACACCTGTGATGAGCCAGACTTTGGACGACGCCATGGTCGATGCCTGGGATTCTTGAAGATAATCTTCGGACCGTGCGAGGTTTCGGCCTTCCGGAGTATCTCATGCTGCCGTACCCAGCTAAGTCGAGTCGTTCGAACGCGTCCGAGATCTTGTTACATCTTCAAAGCTTGCAGAGAGACAATTTAACGACAGGCAGCCTGAGGTCGCGGAGACGAGCCACGACAGGATGGAAAGAGTAGAGAGAGCAAGGCCAAGTGGTATCAGATCACTGAGATCAAACGGCTTCGATTTTTTGTTTGCTATCCAATTTGCCTCTATATAAAGAGTTCGCAGTCTGTACATGTATGGTTACAAAAGGGTACTAGGAAGAATACAAGATCCATTTACAACGTGCTGCAAGTTCCTCGTCACTAGCCGGACGATACGAAGCCAATACAGCTGGAGGAGGTAGAGGCGGGTATTTGGGTCTCGGAGGAGTTTCCTCTCGTGATATAGGCTTGATTTCCACCTCCTTGAAATCGCAGGAAAGTTTTCCATCGGCGACGAGGACGTTTTGACTCTGCAGGCGACAGGGTAGCGCGGCCTTGCCCTTTTTTGGTCCCATCTTTGACCGAACTCGAAAACCTGGGCTCGATCCGCTCTCGTGTTCCTAGGGAGTGTGAGTCAGACAACCAACATCCAAGTTTAGGGAAATGATTCACCAAAACTTCTACAGCAGTCCATGTATCTTCAATCTTGACCGACGAGGGGATCCGAGCATAGACTACAGGAGGCTGTCAAAGGTCGGTATATGCTCTCATGAAGAGAAAGAGCACGTACCCTGTGCTTGATGCTCTTCAAAGATTTAACGCCACGGTATTTATCCAAAAAGATTTCTCCAAGATGTGGAGAAAATGTCTCGACAGTGCGTCTTCTGGGATTGGAATGGTCAATCTGAACACGATATGATGGACCGGTCTGCATTCGTGGGCGTGGTCAGATGCAGATGCAGTGTACCAGGGAAGGCTACTGACAGTGCGGCTCGCCGAAATCCTGGTGACGTTCCCGGATTGCCACTCCATCCAACTAGGCGGGGTCGTTCCGCAGGAACGGCGGACCCGTACCCTGTCCCCGATCTATGAAAGTCGCGATCAGAAACGAACGGGGGCTGATACTGTATTGTAGAGACCCTAAATTCCGTGATGTCAGTGACGTCCAGGTCGTTTCCGGGGCCGTTGAATGGCAGCAACGGCTGGGTTGGGGGGAGGGAGATGCTTTTGGGCGAAAGCGAACCGGCCGACGCCACGTCGGAAGCACAGCTGCCTTTGGTGGCGGCCCTGAATTCATGGCGGAGGTACGCGTCTGTGCTGGGTAAATAGGGCGCAGGGCCGCCTAGTAGCTTCCTGCGACGCTGACAGGTGGGATGAGTTTTCCGTTTGCTGGGGGCCCCAATATGCGAGGCTTTGGGAGGAGACGGCGGCGGCGGGGGGTAACGCTCCATAAGGACTATGGAATTACGCCGAAGCGACTCGAGGCTGGTAATGGGCATGGAAAAACGCGAGCGAGTTGGGTTGTGGGTCAATATAAGAGCACAGGGTTGCTGTAGCGCAGTGGCCACGCGCGTGATGTTTTCCCAAAAGAGTCGGTGTGGCCATCACATACACCATCGGTATAACAGCGTATAGAACAATGGCGGAAATCAAAAGGAGATCCTATCCCGGCATGGAGCGTGTCACGTTGCGTTGGCTTTTAAACGCATCCAATAGGTGAGAGTGGAAAAAAAAGGCTTGTTCGTGATTGCAAGGCAAAAAGAAGGTACGGTAGTCTTGTGGGGGCCAAAAGATCCTGCAAATATGGTCAGTGGACCATTGAATCGGCGAAATCCGAGCGCTTGCCCTTGTAATGCTTTAGCGAGGTATAAAACCGGCGGCCGAGGAGATTTGTAAAGTTCCTTGCGCGGCTCGTGGGTCCCTGTAGGCGCCTTATTGAATTGATCACAGGACGGAAAAAAAACCTACGTTATCGCTTGCTGTGGATTCCTTCACAATGTGGAGTCGACCAATCTCCCCAACAACGTCTGCCTCTCCTTTTTTTTTTTGCGAGTTCGCTGGTGAGATTGTATGCGCGGCCACCCATTTTCGTTTTTCCAAAGGGCGGTTTGGCTGCACGGGCGACGTCAGTGATGCGCCATATGTCAAATCTGTGATACTCACGCGTGGTTCAGTGGACCATGCTCCGCCGACTGGAGACTTGACCTCGGTCTTTGCGTAGAGGAAGATCGTCGATTGCCCCGCCAATCATCCCGACATTGAATTCAATGAGAGAAGAGCTTCTGGTACTGTTACGAGGCGCTTCTGATGTCCCTGCGGTTAACCCGGAGGAAAAAAATGAGCGGGGTCAAAAGATTGACACTTGGTCAGGGAGTTCCCGGCCCTCAACTGAGGTTCCGAGCCAGCGTCGAAACACCATTCACATTTCTGTATCCGGAAGAATCAGCTCACATGAGATGGCGAAAAAATCAAGGCCGACCAACCCTCACCATCACCGCCGTCAGGAGGTTTCCGACACTTGGAACGGAAACAATCTAAAGTGCAAGGCTTTCTGCAACACCACCGGACCCACGAACAAGGAACGTTCGCAGCAGTAGGTTGGCAGCTGTTGATAGAGGCTTCGTCTAAGCCCAAACGGGTGTGAGCTGCTGTCGGGATAGCGCTGAATGAATGGATATGTTGTACATTGCAATGCAATTAGCGATACAAGAAGCCGCAGCCGTGAGTAGATAATTTCAATCATAGTCTCCTTGAGAAGAACATTAGCTTAGAAAGCGAAAGGAGAGAACGTGCATACCACCGCCCCCTTCGTCGCCCCCGCCCCCTCCGCCGAGATCATCGTTGTCATCTCCTTCACCATTGTCAAAGTAGTTGTCCGCGTAGTCGTTGTCGTACTCTTCGTCGACATCGTAGTCGGACTCGGGCGCGTCTGAACCTGCGTCGGAAGCGTCGGACGGTTCCTGTGCAGCAAGAGCTCAACAAGTCGATCAGAAAATTAGTAGAGCCGAACCTTCTCTTCGTCATCTTCCCCCAAGTCGTCGATATTCATCTTTTTCGCCTTTAGTTTGACCGCCTGGCGTTTTTTCTTGGGATTAAAGTAGGCGTCGAAGAGGTTGGGCGGAAAGTATGGCGCGTGCAGATCTTTTTTCTTGAGAGTCGGCTGGCTGTTTGCGGACGTCCGGTACTTGTCGCTGTACTTTGGGAGCTCTGCCGACGCGTCTTTGAGAATAGAACACCTTTGTCGAGATATGCGCAACAAACCCGTAGATTTTGTAGCTTCAACAACGTAGTACGCCGACTTGCGGAGACGCTGAGTGAATCCAATTTGGTACGCAGCAATCTGCTTCTCGTCCTCGGTGTATTCGCTGAGAACAGGGGGTATCATGGACTGGACGACATTTGTTTGAATTTTTCGGAGAAAACGCGATTTTAGTGTCGCACTGGGTACATTGCTGTTGCTTCACGAGACATGTTCTGGAGGTCTGCATGGGTAAGGCCCATGGGCAGGGCCGCAAAGGAGCCCCTGCCGCGAAAGCCACCCCGACCACGACCGCCCATTGATGAAAAGGTGATACAAACGCAAAGCAAGGCGGTGCCTTTTGTTGACTCCCACACCCACCACCCACTCGCCTCTTTCACCTCTTTCACCCCACAGACCAGCCACGACCATGGAAATGTCCCTTGACGATGTATGTAGCCCATACGTCTTCCAGAACTCTCATCTCACCGTCTGCAGATCATTGCTGCCCGTCCCAAAACCGACCGCCGCTCCTCAAACCGGGGCAAAGCTCGTGTCCAGGTGCTGGGCAACCAAGGACTCAGCCCTGCCACCCGTGCCCGCAAAGCAGCCACAGCAGCCCCCAAGCAAGCAGCCCCTACTTCCACCCCGGCCGAGAAAATCATCGTCTCCAACCTCCCCCCGGATGTCAATGAGGCCCAAGTCAAGGTACGCTGCCTTCCTTCACTCAACGGCTTTGACTCACCCTTTGTGCAGGAGCTATTCCACACTACCGTCGGGCCTCTTCGTGAGGTGACACTCCACTACGACGCTGGTGGCCGCTCAAAGGGCGTTGCCACTGTCCTCTTTTCCAAGAAGGGCGACGGCAACCGCGCCTTTGCCCAGTACAACAACCGGCTCATTGATGGCAGTTAGTAGCCTTTCACTCGTCTCCCCTTGGTCGCAGTCCTCCTTTTAGGATTCCACTCGTCGCTCCCGACTGTCCTGTCCTGCCCCTCTGCCCACTCGACAACGGACGACACCCACCCACCGCCTTCATTGGCCCTTCCGCAGCCTGTGCTGTGGTGTCCATCTCTTTGATGATGATGAAAATGCTGTGGAAGTGCTCACGCGCTCCGGCATCTGCCTAAATCTGCAGGTCTGATCAACCTTGCTTCGATTGAAAGGCTGCGCTTCCGCCGGATGTTGTACTTAGAATACAACGACAGACTGAGGGCTGCAGTCTGACGACGGGGGCTTGGATGAGACGTTGGTTGCATGGGCTTCGATTCGCGGAGTTGGTTGACGTTGGCTATGGAATCCCAACGAACGTAGGCTTGGCTTGCCGTTCCTCCTAATCGCTTCCAGGGAATTCCAATGAATGACCCCGCTGGACGACCCTCGACATGGTTTATCAAGACAGGGACACGGACAGTGACAGCGACGACGAGTGGTTTCCCTTCTCTCCCCGTGCCGTCCTCCTTCCTTCCTCTTCGCCTCCAATGTTCAGAACAACCGACTGATTGACCGCACTTCTCCTTCCTTCCTCCCCCTCCCTCCCCTCGTCAATCCCAATCCGACTCGCCATCGACAATCGCGTATTATAGGACGCCCGATGAAGATCGAAATCGTTATGGACCCCTCGCGTGCGGCGCCTCCCGCGACCCTTGCGTCGCGTGTTGCTCCTGCGCCTGGTGCGGCTAACGACGCCCCCAGGTCTGTCGTATAGCCCTCCTTCTCCAGGTACAAATGCTCAACGGCTCTTGCCCGTTCAGGAACAATGGCACCGCCACCCGTGGACGAGGTGGACGAAGGGGACGTGGCGCAGGACGGCCGAAGAGTGAGCGTACTCCCAAGACTGCTGCCGATCTCGACGCTGAGATGGAGGTCTGTCCTCTTTCTTGATTCGCCTTGGTGCACCACTGAACCAAGTCTAGGACTACACGGCCAGCAACGCGCCCGCAGCTGCGTAAAGAGAGGAGGAGGATGTTTCCTTTTTTTTTTTCTACGGCTACTGTAATACGATTTCCCTGTTCCCGAGACACCCTCTTCTCAGAACCCTACTACGTCCCATAAATATACAAACAATTGTGTTTGCCCTATTGTTATCCATGAATGCCCTCGATCGGAGCCCGCTCCATTGTTCAACAACTAACCACCACCACCACCGAAAATGCCTGCGCCTGAAACCGCGGCGCCTGCAAAGCTGAAGTATGCTGAGCGTCCAGAGTGGGCCGATGTGGAACCTTTGCAACAATACGAAATTGCCAATCCCCTTGCGCCCATCTTGTATTCGGAAGAGTGTTCGTGGTCTCATTCGTGGACAATGTGCGATCCAGACTGAAGCAAATTGACCAGACAAGGACGCGACTGATTATCTACGCGGCATCGTCAAGGCCGGCGAAAGGAGCGAGCGCGTACTCGAGCTCACGGAGCATGTTATCCGGCTGAATCCTGCTCATTATTCCGCCTGGTCTGTCTGTCTTTTGTATCGTTACTCGCAAGGTTCTCAACGGATGGTCGTACAGGCAATATCGCTATGAGACTCTTGTCGCGCTCTCAGCGCCTTTGGACGTCGAGCTCAAGCTTATGGACGAGTTCGCGGACAAGCACCTCAAGACGTATCAAGTCTGGCACCATCGGCGGCTCCTGCTACTTCTGACGCGCAAACCCGCGCCCGAGCTCGCGTTGATCGCACGTATCCTTCAGCGGGACGAGAAGAACTACCATACGTGGGCGCATCGCCAGTGGTTACTGGCCTTTTTCAATGAGCCCTCGTTGTGGGAGGGCGAGCTTGATTTCGTGGATACGATGATGAATAAGGATGTGCGGAATAACTCGGTTTGGCATCACCGATTTTTCGTCGTCTTTCAGTCTGGTGTCCGGGAGGGCGAAGAGGACCGGGAGAGGATTCTGAAGAGGGAGCTCATGTACGAAAAACCACCAGTTTGCATTCACGCTTCTGACGACGGTCTAGATATGTGAAGCAAAACATCTCTCTGGCTCCGAATAACGCCTCTGCGTGGAACTATCTCCGCGGCGTTCTCGAGCACACCCGCCAGCCTTTTGGGAGCCTGGCTGCGTTTGTACAACCGTACACAGTCCCGCTGCCCGCCTCTACTACGGACATTGTGGACCTCGAGAACCCGCCTCCTGGCCGTGACGCAGACCTCCCGTGCGCCGCCGCCATCGAGTTCCTCGCGGATGTGTACGAGGAAAGGGGCGGCGCAGATAACGTGGACAAGGCGGTCGAGGTGGGTCTAGCCTGTGTCTATTCTATTGGACGTTTTGACTCACAGCCGCTCTAGTTGTGGCGTTCGCTTGCCAACGAGCACGATACGATACGAAAGAAGTACGCATGCATTCTTCGGTTCCTTGTTTCTGTTGGCTGACGTCGAACCAGATATTGGGAATGGCGCATTCGCGAGGCGTTGGCTACCTCTTCGTAATAAACCAGAATGTCTTTAACTGTATTATCTTCTTGTGTACAATGAAAGGAGGTTGCTACCTACAGCGCCAGCGCCACAAGTCCTACTGCAAAGAGCACGCCCCGCAATACATCGGTACCCAGCCGTGGGTGCCCAGCGCTCTTCTCATCACTCGTGCTCCCGAGCTGCCAATCTGCACCTGACATCCCGTTGCTCGTCGCCAGCACGGCGGGTGGTACCGTGGCCGTACCTCCCTTGACCGTCGTCGTCGGGAACGTCGCTGTACCAATACTCTCCTCCGTCTGCATAAACACCAAAGCGAAAGCTGGGGCGGGAACGGGAATAACGCAGGTGTTGGCGCTCGTGTCGCACGAGATGGTCACGATATTGAGATCGTTTTTGAACCGCCCGTCGACCTCGTGGATTGTACCGAGCGTTTGGCCGGCCCATGTGATGTTGTCTTTCGTGCTCACCGAGTCGGATAAGAAATACCTGGCGGAAAGTTGAGGAAACCTCAAAGGGTAGATAGATAACTTTGGCGACTCACTTGACTTGAACAGACGAGGGTACCGTCCCTCCAGAGACCGTAAGCGTGGCCTTGTAGCTGTTTGCGCCTGACGGGTCCGTCATGAAATTGAAAAGCCCCACTCTTGCGAGGGCACCATTTTCGTAGATGGCGTATTGCCTATATGCGAAAATGAGAAGGCGCGTAGAACGAGATGGGCATGGCTTACGGCGTGTATATGGACTCACTGTTGCCGAGCATGTCGACAATTTGCGCAGTATTGGTCTTGCCAAAGACTTCGGCCGAGATGAGGGCGGAATAGTATACTGCTCCGATCGTCCATTCGTAATATTTGGATACATTCGTTGGAGGAGCCGTGAACGGCTAAGGCAATTATAATCAGAAAATGGATACTCATGAAAAACACAGAGAGAGAGACACTGACATTGTAAAACACATTCTGCCCACCAACATGCAACATGGCGCCCGAAAAATTGCTGTAAGCCATCTGCAATCCATAATCCAACGCCCAAAGAGCAGCCCCAAACGAGTCGGAGATACCAGGGAACCCGCCACACGAAGCAGAATTGGTTTCAAACATCAAGAATGGCTTTCCTGCCTTTTGTGCGATGGAGGTGGAGTTGAGGTACGGTTCACAGAGCGCCACGGCCGAGGTGTGATTGAGAAAATCGGAGAATTCGATTTGGGGATCATGGAAGACACCGATGCCTGGAGGAGGGTCAAGTTGGGCTGGTGTCGCGTATGGGAGACGTACCGTAGATCGGAAAACAATTGTATTTTGCAGGAGTTAGCTTCTAGAATGAAGAATTTTAAGCCATCTACCTGTGGGATAGCTACGGCGGCGTGAGATTCAGTCCAGCCAACAGAAACAAACAAACATACTGCTCGACTGATAGTGCGAATAAATTATCCACGTAGTCGTTGATGAAACCCGTATTCCAGACCATCTCGGGCGTCCAAGTTCCCGATACACTGGGGCCAATGAGGTTGTTCTTGACAGGGACGTTGGAGTCGGCAGCGAGCGCTTGCACCATTAGGCCAAATTCGGCCGTATAATCAGCAGGGCCGTAGCTCGAATTTCGATGTTGGTGCCTGCAAGGGTGAGTCTAGAGCAGATAAAACTAGACCAGTACTGACGCTGAATAGAGATCCGGCTCATTGGCAACTTGAATTCCAAGCAAATGGTCACCGAGCACGGCTTCTCCGTATTCCACTATCTGGAGACGAAAGTCGGAGGTGTCATTGAAAGGGACGCCTTGAGCAGCATAAGAAACAGAAGATCAATCACTGAGAAACTTGCCTAGATACCACTTGACATCGACAAGCGCAGATACGTTGCCCAAGAGATAAAATAGATCCATCGTATATATCACAGCCGGAGTTTGAGTCTATAAAAGCATTCATTTAGTGAAACCGAAAGGAGGATTTCAATGCGTACAGGATTATTCGTGTCCGCGGATTGTTTCGAGATGGCTCTGTCTTCAGGCAGGGTCTCGACGAAGAAGGCATAATCCTGGGTGTTTCCTCCAACCCGCACATGCAGCTCGCCCGCGCGCTCTGCGACATTGGAGAATAAATTCAAAAGAGGGACTTGTATGAATGATCTATAAATGTCGACGCTCAGTTGTCTTGTCAATGTCCAAAGAACTGTGGCGCTCACGAATTTTTCCCGACTAGGGGAGACATAAATGAGCGCTCAAGTAGTTAATGCTGGAGACGTACACAACTGGGTAATGACCGACATCTCGATCGAGAAACCGTAGAAAGCACCAGGGACCGGGATCGAGAGTCTAGCGACGCTTGTGTTGGAGGATGGTAGGGTCAACGTGAAGGACGTGTTCGGAGCCGGATCTGGAATTTCTGGCGGTTGTAGGAGCGTTGTGTTGTAAGCTGCTGCTACAGTAGCGGTTGGGGAAGAAGCGCTGGTAATTCCCATAGGAATTTGGCCATAGACAGTGACGGATGCGGAGACGGTGTCCAGAATCCAAAGAGTCCAAAGGAGAAGAAAGAACATGGTGGTTAGAAGGAGAGACGCGAATTGGAGGAAGTATATTTAACGCGCTCAGCTGCGCAGCAAAACGAAAATAGAAACCAGGTCAGAATATAGACAGAGACCGCGACATCGGTGTACCGCTGAAATGAGCGGGGCTGTCCACGATGCGTCTTCAAGACCCATGGAAACCCGCTGGGAAAGGAGGACAACTCTGAAGGTCGATTTCTCTGGGCTATTTTTGGTGCAAACGGAAAAAAATATCTGAAAATGTGCGTGTTCTGGTGTAGTTTGTGATACATGTGCTGTGAGAGATACAGTAATTAGAAGTGGGTATAGGCTGAACGAGGTATATCTGAAGAGGACACATCACGGGTAGCTCAGCATGACTTTCTTCATCGCAGCCTCCTTGTCGCAATACGCCAGCATCGATCCGCCGCAGCTCGCCATCAGCGTCACAGGCACACGCTTCTCCACACTATTCCAGTCAGACGCGTTTTCCGAGCGGCGGGACTGTTCGGATTTCGATCGAATGTCCTTGACGGCACGGACGAGGGAGGCAGCGGTCGCGTTGAAGGATAGTCCTCGGAATATCGAGTAGTAGTGTACCATCGAGCCTGAAGTTCCACAAACGACAGGGCAATCGGGGTTGGGACATCCTTCGGGGTCGATTCCAGTGGTCTTGTTCTGGCATTTGCCGTGGAAGTAGCCGGGAAACACGGTGGCGTTGAGGGTTTCGAAAGAGCAATCCTTGTAGCCCTCCATGAGCTGGGATTGTAGCTTGGGTCTCGGGGTAGACACTAGTCCACGAGTTTCGATGTCTTCGGCCTGGAAGGAAGGTCAACCAGTTAATCACACATGGCGAGCGAGCTGCTTACAATCGCGGATGTGGTTTCTTTCACGGCTGTCTCATAGTTGGCGAGAACGGTATTGCAGGTCCCGGTCTGGCATTCAAACTCGCATGCAGCGACGTGGAGTGGGATCGCAGCGAAGATGAAAACGGAAAGAAGACGAAGGGCGAGCATGGTGGATGGGATGATTACTCGGCGGGTGAGGGTGAATAGCGCGATGGTTGTGGAGAGACGCGTCGAGGTCAAGTCGAGGTGGGAAACAAGTCGCGAGGTGGTTGATCGCCAATCAAAGCAAGAACAAACTTGCACCGCAGCCTCCTCCTGAGTCGTCCACCAAAATTCAGTCTCAAAAGTGAAAAGCAAATTCCCTCGTTAGATCCATTGTCGCGACGAAGCTGGGCCACCGCTGTACTGGCCCGTGTTTTCTGAATTATCTTCGGATCTCGCCTGCTCTTCCTTCGCAGCCGCAATTCAGCTCAAGTCGGCGCAGGTTGCCAAGAGAGCTTACTTCTTGGATACTCCACAATCCAGATGCTCAGCTGAGGTCTCTTGCTAATTCTAGCCTCCCAGCAACCGACTATACCCCCAATCCCATCCTCCTTTTCTTGTGTTCTGACTTGTCTGTGCCATCGGACAAATTTGGCATGGCTCAAAGATGTTCTGCCGCTTTGGTCTTGCGAGTCGAATTGGAAGACTGACGGTTCTCTACCGTTCTAACCTCCCTCAGCATATTTGCCGCAAACTCGGCGTATATAGGCAACCGGAGAAAGCTTCGTCTATTCTTCGGTTGCGTAAGATTCCTTTTTTTGACCTCTTTAAAAGCCAGAATGGCAGGGATTGTACCCAACGTCGGTTTCCAGCATGCTCAGTTTCGCGGCTATCGCTCTTGCGCTCTTCTCTCGCGCCCAGGCTCACTGTACGCATCCAAATTTTACTCGAAACCACTGCTCACCCTACCAAAGACACATTCCCGTCCCTCATCGTGAATGGTGTGACCACCCCGGCGTGGACCAACGTCCGCCAGACCAACAACTACAACAGCCAGGCACCCGTCCTCGACGTCACCAGCGCCGATTTCCGGTGCTACGACTCGGCCACCGCCGGCACAGCCAGCACCATTGCCGTTGCTGCAGGCTCTACGCTCGGCATCGTCTGCGACCAGACCATCTACCACCCAGGTGTCATCAACGTTTACATGGCCAAAGCACCCACCGGGAACGTCAGCACGTTCACCGGTGACGGCGCTGTCTGGTTCAAGGTCTACCAGATTACCGCCCAAACCAACGGTGGCTCTTCCATCACCTTCCCCGCTCAGAGTGCGTGATTAGTGCTCACAATCGAAAACTCAATGCTCAATACACAATGCAGACCTCCCGAGCGTCAGCTTCACGCTCCCAAAGTCCCTCCCGACCGGCCAATACGTGAGTCGCTCCCGTTGCTTTACTCCCTCGCTCTAAATGTCGTGCAGCTCGTCCGGATGGAGGCCCTCGCTCTGCATGCTGCAGCAACCTTCCAAGGCGGTACGTATTCTATGCCCTTCTTCCACTCTGGACCAAACTAAGACGATATCATAGCCCAATGGTACATCTCCTGCGGCCAGATCAGCGTGACTGGCGGTGGCAGCGGCACTCCTGGGCCGCTCGTGTCCATTCCCGGGGTGTACACTGGCAACGAACCCGGCATCCTGCTTAACATCTACTACCCCATCCCGGCCACTTACACCCAGCCTGGGCCGGCCGTCTGGTCTGGATGAACGGACACTTAGCACAGTACCATGTGTAATACAATCCGAGACCCAATGAAATCTATTACAAGCATCGCTCATTACATTCAGCAACCCCGATAAAGCCGGAGCTGGTCCTTGATTCTAGCAATCTGACCCTTGGTGAACTCGGTCATGCACGCGTCGTCGGAATAGTCCATGTAATTGTCTGCGTCCAACCTCAGCAAGGCAAAGGAATAGAACAGACAGGCGCACGTACGGATCGGGTCGGTGGACTTGCTCAGGCTGGCGGGACACGTCTTCCTGCTACTCGGACACCCTGATGCACCGGTCTTCTCAGGCGGCGTGTCATCGACCTGGTCTCCTTGGCCGTCGCAGCCTCCCTGGGGTTCATTATGTCAGTAAGGGCTGAGATGCAGGCGATATTCATTACCTGGAACGTATGGTACAGCCCGGACCAGTGACCGATTTCGTGCACAGCCGTCTAAACGACGTTTATTGGGATGGAGATGGAAGCAAGAGAAGAAACGTACCATTCCGCCATTGTATTGAGAGATTTTGCCTCCGGGAAGAGTCTTATAACTGAGGACCTGCGAGAAGATGAGAGTCTACAACCATGTAGGAATGTGCAACGCACAACACCATCGTCTTGCGGTTTCTCCTTGTAGTACGACGGAAAGGTAGCGTAGCCAAGCAAGCCCTTAGAATTGGGATTGTTGAACCTATCGTGAAGTGAACAAGCCAACTCGCAGCAGATGGGCAAGGCGCACATACCCTACAGTATACAGATTCAGATCCTTCACCCCGCCCTGCCTCAGCTTGGTCTTCATCGCCGTCTGCTGCGCTGAATCTGGCCCGGCGTTATTGAACCAGTCGGTGTTGGTGACCCGCGAGGTACTGGCGAGCAACCACTGGAAACCGGAGCCTTTGAAAGCCTTGTTGAGGACGTCGAGCTGGGACTTGATCTGCGAGTCTGGCATATCGCCTTCGCCGGTCGCTGAGTTGATGATGACGTGAAAGTAGACCTACGGAGGGATGAGGTGGGGTGGCGAGGTCCATGGCGTGGAAGAGACTCACATTGATCGTCTTAGTCGCGCTAGTTCCAGCGGTCGACTCTGCGCTATCTTGTCCTTGAGTTTGGTTGGCGGGTAGCAAAGACCTGAAGTTTTCTTCCATGGCGAGGACTTCTGTCACGTTGGGGAGGGTTCCACATCGCCTAGGGACGACTTAGAAGGGAAAACGGTGCAGCGAGGGAGACTTGCCCTATGACAGCGCCTGTATCAGGAACTTGGAACGGAGCGGGCTCTTGAAGCGGGCCTGCAGAGACAGAGCACAGGCCGAGGAGGAGGCTTAGAGATGCAGAGTAGAGCATTTGAGATTGAGATGTGGGGTAGTATGTGGAGGTTTAGAGAGAAAGGGTTAGACAGCAGTCAGCCACCCGATCGTGTTTTTCATCGACGGATTGGAATAGGGGCGAGCGAGACATATTTGGTCACTTGAGCGTTGAGGAAAAAGATGTGTCACTTCGGCCCGGGCGCTTGCCGGCGGTGATCTCGCGGCGATCTCTTCTTTCTTCAGGCTCTTTCTTCGACACGACTGTGGGATCGCCTGGAAGCTTGCTCTCTAGCTCCACCATGTCTGAACTCATCTCTGACCCACCCCGCGACCCCGATGCCATTCTGGCCGTCGAACAATCCCTTGTCTTCAACACTTTCACCGCCGACACGGCCTGGGAGCTGGGCAACGCCATTCGCTCCCGGCTATTGGACTTCAAAACACCCTCCGTAGTCAATATCACTCTCGCGAACAGGTAAATAACCCAGCAGGCTTCGTGTCCAGTCTGTGATGTTATTTTTGCTGCCGATAGTGACCAGCTGCTCTTCCATACTGCGACGCGTCCTGGTACGCACCCGGACAACGACCAGTGGGTTGCGCGTAAACGCCGCACCGTACTCCGCTGGGGTTGCTCCTCGTGGTACATGCATAACAAGAACCAGGGCGGCAACGAGGCCTTCTTTGCCGCAAAATATGCACTTGGTGACGCCGCGGGTCAATATGCCATTCACGGGGGTGGGTTCCCAGTGAGAGTCAAGGGTGTCGAGAGCGTCGTGGGTGTGATTGTGGTCAGTGGGCTGAAGCAGGAGTGGGACCACCAGGTCATCGTCGAGACGGTGGAGAAGTATTTGAAGGATCAAGGAAGTCGTTGAAGGGTCGGTCAAGCTTAAAGATTCAAAACGTGTGCGATTTCCAGCATCTAGTGTATACGTACGAGTTACATTTCTTTCCAAGCAGCTTCTGGTCTATATTCTATGGGATTCGATGAGCTTGCGCCCACAAGTGGCACAGAGACTGCAACGTACCTTTCTTTCAAATTCATTCGTCTTGCGAAGACCGCGTCCCTGAGCGCCTCCGAGTCGAATGCGCGTCGTTAGATTGCCTCGACGCGTCGATGGAACGCGTGTTCGCGTCACTAGCCCCTTGATTCAACCAGCGTGTAAACGCCTCGATATCGAGCCAGTCGGCTGCATTATCCAAAGTGTAGTTCCCTGGGGCTATCGCCTCTGCTGGGTAAGTCTTTGGACAGTAATTAGCCTCGCGACATGGGTAGTTTGAACGTACTTGTTCGATATACGCAGCGAGACGCGTCTCCCCGGCTGCCATAATAATCATATCAACGAGAGCAGAGTGGCTCATTCTTGTGTGGATGCGAGGATGTGGTTAGAAAAGAGTTGAGTGGGGTGGCAGAAAGCAAATTTGAACAAGCAGATTCCGGGTTTCGTGATGGCAAAACGCGCCCAACAATGGACGACCTGTGATTCACACGCTCTCATACAAAAGGGACAATTAGCGCAGAAGACGCCACCAATGGTCCAAACCAAATTTCGCAGTTTCCATGCGGAGAGATAGGGGTCCATCATGCCACGGGGCGGAAGCTTTTTCTACTCAAAAGTGGACAACAGATCCTGCACAAACATCGCCGTCCTCTCTGGCCCATCCACTTCAACAGCCTCGACCCGCTCACAATGAAACATTTCGTAGTCGTTACCCCCAGGTTGGAACTTGTCTCCAAAGTACACAATACGCTCAAAGTCGGTCAGATATCGCAGCGAGTAGGTCTTATCCCAGCCTCTCGGGAACATATCAAACGACGTGCGTCCACCGATTGCACAGACCAAGTTGTATGTCGGAAACTGCGTCTTCAAAGCCGCAATCATGGTTTGCCGGACATGGTGGATTCGATCGTATTCTTCGAAACGGGCTTGCTCCTCGGAGCTTTGTGTATGGTAGCGAGGAAAGGGAAAAAAGAGAGGAGGACGTACGTTGTGTCATGCCCTTGTGGACATATGTTGATCAGCCCATCTCGGAATTCGACAAAGGTTCCTCTGGATCCAGGGTGAGAAAGCGCACATAGCTGAAAGAGACAACACACCTCTTGATAGGAATGTCGAGGTCGGCAATGTAGTGCAGGATAAAGTTGACCAAAGTCTTGTATTTCTCTTCCCCGAGAAACCGGATGAACGTCTCGTTCTGTCCGAGACGCTGACCGTCCCGAAAGGCGGTCAGCCCGCATTCTGAAAAGACAAAATCGAATTTGTCGAGGACTGAAGAGGCGGACCATTAGCATCGTCCAATCTCAGCACAAGAACGTGGCGAACCGTCGTCGCCGAGCTGCCAGCGAATCTTGGACAGAGTCGAGCCGCCAATAACGCCAATGAAGCTGTGTTGACGAAGAAGTGAGAGGGAATGCAGCAGGTTTTGGCTTGCTTGCTGGAATGAAGGAGTCACGATACAATACCTGGTGTGAAATGCAATAACCCACCCGGCGCGGAGGAGTGAGAGTCCCGTCGATATCAAATAATCTTATACAGGTCGTTGGTCGTAAAGACATGGATCTTCTGACATTCCAGTCTAGCCCGGCACGTCTTCGATATCAGATGCAGAATAAGTAGGCGCAGAATAGGCGCTCTCCAGTCCTGGGTCGACGATGACTAGAGCGAAAGAGAAGAGCCTCCGGCTGACTGCTGCAGCTCTAGAGGTGCGACCCCAGTTGCCCGTTTTGGATTTGCTTGCCGATGGTCATAACAGTCGTTGGCCGGAGTCAGCCCCATCCCCCTCACCCCACTGGTGGTTGTCGGCAAGGCCATCCTTGCGGCGACTGAAGTGCGATCCTGTTGGCTTTCATAGTAGCGGTTCTGATTAAAGATCGTGCAGAAAGCTCTTCAAAACACGGACAATTGCCATAAACTCGCCATCCGCGTCGCAGAGCTTGTTACAGCCCTCATCAACGAGACCGCTGGAAGGCCAATTACACCGCAACTCCAATGGCAGATAGATGCCTTGTTGCAGTGTGTCTTCTCCCGCGCCCGTATATGCCAGTGTTCATCGATTCGCAGGACCTTGGAATCAATCCACGCTTTTATTCAAAAGCAGCAATCTCGGTCATTTGCGAGGCGTCTTTGGAGCTCAAACCCAGACAATGAACTCATACAAGACCTGAATGCTCAGCTGGATCAGGCCCTCGACGTCTTCAATGTATGATTTGTGACTTCCATCGTGTTCGCGACGTTCACGGCTGTGTGCATAGCTGAAAGCAAATATCATAGTTCGACAACAGCTCGAGACCATTATAAAGGCTCTTGAGGATCCCGCGCCGGTAATACGCTTCCCTGTTGAAGCGTTGTACACAAAAAGACTAACCATCATGCAGCAGCAGCACCATCCTCGCTCTTCCAGTTTCGGCTCTTCGAGGTATGCGATCTGCCTCCGCTCCTAAGTCGATCCCAAATTTTCTCCAGTGGTTTCTCCAAAATCTCCTCGGCCAGTTCACTACCTTCCGAACCCAATATCTTCTTCGGGCGTGATGAGCTCAAGGAACAGCTCCTTAAAGTTCTCGTCGACTCGGAAGCCCCTTCCAGAGTAGCCATACTCGGACCGGGTGGCGTGGGCAAAACGTCTCTGGCCCTGGTCGCGTTGCATTCGAATGCGAGCAAGGAAACATTCGGTGACCGGCGTTATTTTGTTCGTTGTGATGCCGCCAATACCTCGCAGCAGCTCCTTTCTGCTATTGCGACCGAACTCAATCTCGGGGGAAATGATCTCCTTGCTCAGATTGTCGAGAGTTTTCAACTCGAAGAACAACGCGCATTGCTGATGCTCGACAATTTCGAGTCTCCCTGGGATACGCCGGACCGTCGACCTGTAGAAGAAGTTTTGAACCAGCTTGCTTCCCTCAAGAATTTGGTTCTCGTTGTCACTCTACGTGGCTCAGAGCGACCCGGTGGTCCTCAATGGACGCGCCCCTTCCTGCCCCCTCTGAAACCGCTCGACCCTATATCCGCAAAGCTGATGTTCGAGGCGATATCAGACGCCCAGACGGACGATTCGGACGTCGGCCGCCTCCTTTCACACCTGGATAATCTCCCCCTCGCTATCAACCTCATGGCAACCCTAGCTCAATACGAGAGTCCTTCGGTTCTCTTGGAGCGCTGGGATTCGGAGCACACGCAAATGCTCACCACAGATGGCGAGGATCGGTTGGGTAGCTTGGAAACATCCATCAACGTTTCCCTAGAAGCTTCGCGAATGCGACAAGATCCACAGGCCAAGACGTTGTTGGGCATAATGGCATACCTCCCCGATGGCGTCTCAAGCTTGAAGCATCTCCATGGTCTTGCGCCTTCGCTTACCCAAGTCGGGCGCGCTGCGTCGACTTTGAAGCAAGTAGCTCTTGCCTTTTCTGACGAAAGATGCCATCTTGCGGTCCTCGCGCCGATTCGTAGCTTCATTCGAGCCCGGCACCCTCCACCCCGTGCTTGTCTTTTGGATGTACGCAAGTACTATGGCGAGCTTGCAACAGTCGCTGCCGGGCTGGAAGCCGGCGCCGACGGCTTGGCGGCTCTACGATTGCTCATGCCAGAGGTGGGCAACATGCAGGCCACGCTCAACGATGCGCTTTCCGAGGAAGAGTCTATTCCGACGGAGGAAATGATTCAAGCTGCCGTCAACTCGACGGATCTCTTCCGATATTCGGGACTTGGCGATGCGACCACTTTGGAGAACGCAGCGGCGGCGGCGCGGCGCCTCGGTAACACTTCCCTTGAGGCCAGGTGCTTGCAGCATTTGGGCCAGTTGTTTTACAGCCGTTCGGATCCCACGGCGGCTCTCCTTACCTTTACGAATGCTATGCAGCTCTATGAGGGGCTGGGAGACAAGTCTGGCCATGGTCGGTGTTTGATGATGCTTGGGATGTTGGATAGCGGCACGGGTCAATACCAGGAATCTGCCAGCAAAATTCTTCGGGCACAGGAGCTCTTCAAGGAAGGCGGCGATGAGCTGGGTCTGGTGAATAATGAACAACTGTTTCTAGTCCGATCTGACTGTCTCTTAGGCTGATTGTTACTTGCGTTTTGCCCAAGCTGCAGCATGGGACCATGACTACGATGTTGCCCAGACCAATGTTGAGAAGGCGCTCGAGATTTATACATCTCACTCGCACCTGCGTGCTCAAGCGCGATGCCGTTGGTTGATCGGCTTCATCCTATTTGACTCGCGCAAGGACCTCACCTAGGCAGAGGCAGAGCTGAAACACGCGGCCCAGACATATCACGACGTAGGCGACCCCACCGGCGAAGGCAATTGCCAGCGTATCCTCGGCAAACTTTATTTCGCGCACCATCAACTGGGCGCCGCGGAGGACTGCCTCGCCAAGGCTATTGACAACTACCAGCGCGTCAAGTGGAAGTTTGGGTTAGCTGACTGTCAAGAAGCCCTGGGAGACGTTCACCAGGCACAATATGCCGACGAGGCAGCGCGCGTTGCCTTTCATGAAGCCTTGCAGATTTTTCGCGAGCTGAACAATCGGCGACAACAAGCCTATTGTCTCGGTCGGCTATTCGACGTTGCGCTCGGCATGCAGGACTTTGTCGAGGCTCAGGCACTTTGTGACGAACTTGGGGAGATGGCCAAGGGAAATGACGATAGAGCGCGGCATGCATGTGTTGCAGCACGGTTGGCTTTGGCCACCGGGAAAACGAATGTGGATGGTTCTCTCCAAGATGCTCTCGCTACTCTTCCTAATGACGCGGTGTTTCAAAAAGATCGTGCGCTCTGTTTGGAGACACTCGGGGATGCTTTGAGCCAACGTGATGCCGAGGCGGGTCTTGTGCGGTTCACCGAGGCCAAGGACTTGTACGGCGAAGCGAACGATCTGCGGAGTGTGGGCCGGGTGTTACTGAAAATGTGCAGGATGCCCGAGACTACCGTGCAAATACGCCGGGAACGTGCGAGCGCGGCTTTGGAGGCTTTCCAGGCTGCTCACGATGAAAAGGGCTGCGCGGAATGCCGGTCTCTGCTCGAAGAATGAAATTTGGAAATGTATATTCTAAAGTCTGTATTACCGTGCTTTGTACTACCAGAAATGTGTGTCCGGCTCTTAATGATGGACCATCAATCATCAGATCGATCAGACTCGATCCATGCTGAGCTAACCCTCAGCGAGAACCGTCTCGACTATGGCTACTTATTCCTTCAAGTTCACTACGCAGTTCCACTGGGATCTGACCCTTCGTTTGAATCGTTTCCGATTCTCCTGCTTCGTCTCGGCCGTTCGTCGCTCCCGTCTCTGTCGCCGGTCTTTGTCAACCAGCAAGGTACTCGGACAACCAGAATCGACGTGCCAGCACTCCGTGAAGAATGAATGGCACATCTCCTAGCTCGCTCCTTCGGCTCCCTTGCTTCGTGGGCGTATAAATGCCCGCGCACCAGTTCTGTATCTACTACCCAGTCCTAAATGCCAGTAACGAACCGCACCGACCGCGTACGCCTTGCCATCTTGCTCAAGCGCAAACCTGGCCTCAGCAAGGAAGAGTTCGACAACTATTGGGCTGACGTGCATGGCCCTATGTTTACCTCGATGGAGATTTCAAAAGATGTCGTCAAGTACGAGCAGGTACTAGTTCGAACACCCATGTCATTCGTTTCACTGAATTGCTGCAGACACGGCCCAATCAAGATATGGTCGACTTTCTCCGAGCGACAGGCTTCTCTGTTCCTGAGTACGACGGCATGGTTGTCGTTGAACACGAGAGTCACGCCGCAATGGCAGAGGCAAGTTGCCCAGGCTTTAACTTGCGGAAATAGATGTTTCAAGCCGACGAGTTCAAGAGTCTCTCCGTAACGGATGCAGACAACTTCGTTGACAGGGACGACATGCAGTTCATTCCCCTGGATATAATGACAGTCATGGATGAACAGGATAGATAATAGATAGAACCCGCGGGGCCTGTTGTATACATTCAATTTCCCAAGCAGTTCAATTGGTCGAAGCATCCGTAGCATACACTCTGACGTCTTGTGTATGTAGTGCGGGCCCCGGCCGTTCCGATGCGGGACCTTGTGCCGGTCAATCCTATCTTATCCTATCCTATCCTATCCGGCTGTCAAGCCCGGGAATATAAAGCCTCCAATCTCGTGCCAATGCACTAGTTTCCCAATGGCGTCCACAACGATCCGCACCGACCGCGTTCGCCTCGCACTCCTACTGAACCGCAAAACTGGTACTACCGTCGAGGAATTCCGTCGCTACTGGGCTGAGGTGCACGGTCCGCTGATCGCCTCCATTGAGATTGTCAAGAAAAATCTCCTCAAGTACGAGCAGGTATGACTGAACCGTAGCTGGTCGAACGTAACATGATGATTCGAAGGCATACCCCAACGCAGAGCTTCAGGCCGCACTCAAGGCGGGAGGCGCTAACGTCCCCGATCTTGACTGGGACGGCATGGCCATTTTGGAGGCCGAAAGTTACGCAAAGATAGTCGAGGCAGGTCACATACCTCTCGATTGCCAGTTCCGTACTGACGTCGACGCGCGGAGATAGACAATGCAAAACGAGGAGTTCAAGAACTTGGGGATGGCCGATGTGGACAAATTCGTGTCAGAAATGCGGCTCATCCCCCTGGATTTGCTAACGGTGGTGGACAAGTAAAGAGTAGTGAATCCAAGTCAAGTGTATAATAACCCGTTTATCTGAAAGCAGTGTCAATATCCACCAGGCGACTGGGTGCTTACCGTGCAACCCGCATTCTTTCCAGTGCACTTTCTCCGTCGCCTTGAACCTCCTTGAGCCGACGCAGTTGTTCTCTTTGGAAATTTGATGACCTAACCCCACGATCCCTACGTTCCCAGGTTCGTTCAACTTCCAGCGCTGTCAACGAACGCTATAACTGTGCGTGGACGAAGCTCACGTCACCTCGTGTCAAGCTGGGGGATATAAAGGCCTCGCTCTCGTGTGCAAGCGCTCGAAATGGATTCCACCACAATTCGTACCGACCGCGTCCGCCTCGCAATCCTGCTGATCCGTAAAACAGGCACGACCGTGGAACAATTCCGTCGCCACTGGGCTGAGAGCCACGGTCCCCTGATCGGCTCCATTGAGATTGTCAAGAAAAACATCCTCAAGTATGAGCAGGTATGACTGAACCGTGGCTGATCGAACTAGTCCGATGATTTGCAGGCATACCCGAACGAAGAATTGATGGCCGCACTCAAGGCGGGAGGTGCCAACGTCCCCGGGCTTGATTGGGACGGCATGGTCATTTTCGAAGCCGAGAGTTACGCAAAGATAATCGAGGCAGGTCTTGCCTCTCGCTCGCCAGTTCGTAGTGACACATCGATATAGACGCTGGAAAACGACGAGTTCAAGAAAATTGCGGTAGCTGATGCGGACAAGTTCCTGAATACCCCAGAAATGCGGTACATCCCCTTGGATTTGATTACGGTGGTGGATAAGTGAAGAGAATGTGTATGTAGTGATCCCAAGTCAAGTGTGAACAACCTGTTAATCTGAAAGTGGTCTATATGCACCACGGTGCAGGGAACTGACTGCTTACGGCTCATACTTTCTCCAGTTGTTCACGAGTGGTGTTCTCTCTCTCCAGACCAGTTTCGGTGGCAGTTTTGCTGAGACACCCGCCGGTTACCTGCGGATATGCGAACGGGCGGCTTGTCGGCTCCTGTCCCCCCGGACCCCTATCCAAGTTGCGTCGGATCAAAATAACGAGTTCACCTGCCGTCATCTTGTCCTCGAGCTCGTTTATTCGCACTTCAAATGGCGCCTGCAGCACGCAATGCTGCTACCACTGGCCCCACCCCGCCGAGGTCTCAGGTTCAAAAGCCGCCCGAGGACTCGAAGACGTCTCAAAGCATTGAATCACCAGCTCGCGTCACCGCGTGTCAAGCTGAGGATATAAAGCTCTCGATGGTGTGGAAACACTCCAGATGGCGTCCACAACAATCCGTACCGACCGCGTCCGCCTCGCAATCCTGCTAATCCGGAAACCAGGCACGACCGTCGAAGAATTCCGTCGCCACTGGGCTGAGGTGCACGGCCCGCTGATTGGCTCCATTGAGATTGTCAAGAAAAACATTCTCAAGTACGAGCAGGTATGACAGAATCGTGGCTGGTCAAAGGCAATCCAATTATTCGTAGGCGTACCCCAACGCAGAATTAACGGCCGGACTGAAGGCGGGAGGCGCCAACGTCCCCAGTCTCGAGTGGGACGGTATGGCCATTTTCGAAGCCGAGAGTTATGCAAAGATAGTTGAGGCAAGTTGCAGACCTATCGATTGCCAATTTCATACTGACGCATCGGCGGCGCCGCGATAGACCCTGAAAAGCGACGAGTTCAAGGAACTTGCGGCAGCTGATGCGGACAAGTTCCTGAATGCCACAGAAATGCGGTTCATCCCCTTGGATTTGATTACGGTGGTGGACAAGTAAAGTGTGGTCAAGTGTAACATTATCTGAAAGTCGTCAATAGCCACCTCAGACAGACAAATACGTGCTTACTGCTCATTCCATATTATCCGCCTCTTGCTTTCCTTCAAATATGCTTGCTCCATCGCCTTGAGCCTACGCAGTTGCTCTCCTTCAAGATCAGTCCCGTTCTCCCTAGCAAGACCCCTGCCTTCATCCTGAGTTTCCACCCATCCTCCGCTTGATCATGCCCACATACCCGACTTCTCCGCCACTACCCGACTTCTCCGCCGGGGTTCACGGGCTCAACATCCGCGCGCCCGAGGCGCTGGGGATATCAAGCCCTCGCTCTCGTGTGCAAACACTCGAGATGGCGTCTACAACAATCCGCACCGACCGCGTCGGCCTCGCAGTCCTGGCGACCCGTAAAACAGGCACGACCGTGGAAGAATTCCGTCGCCACTGGGCCGAGGTGCACGGTCCGCTGGTCGCCTCCATTGAGATTGTCAAGAAAAACATCCTCAAGTACGAGCAGGTACGACTGAATCGTGGCTGTTCAAAGGCAATCCAATTATCCAATTATTTGCAGGCATACCCCAACGCAGAATTATCGGCCGGACTGAAGGCGGGAGGCGCCAACGTCCCCAGTCTCGATTGGGACGGTATGACAATTTTCGAGGCCGAGAGTTATGCAAAGATAGTCGAGGCAAGTTGCAGACCTATCGATTGCCAATCTCATACTGACCCGCCACGATAGACACTGCAAAGCGACGAGTTCAAGAAAATTGCGGGACCTGATGCGGACACGTTCCTGAATGCCACAGAAATGCGGTTCATCCCCTTGGATTTGATTACGGTGGTGGACCACTAAAGTGTAGTCAACTGTAACATTATCTGAACGTCGTCAATAGCCACCTCAGACAGATAAATGCGTGCTTACCGCTCATTCCGCATTATCCGTCTCCTGCTTTCCTCCCGATATACTTGCTCCATCGTCTTGAGCCTTCGCAGTTGCTCTCCTTCAAGATCAGTCCCGTTCTCCCTAGCAAGTCCCCTGCCTCCATCCCTGAGCTTAACACCCATCCTCCGTTTGATCATCCCCGCATACCCGACTTCTCCGACTCCACGAACAACCTTGTCTACATGCTTCTCCACGGGCGTCATTCGGACAAGAATGTGCGCTGGTGGACCCTTGCGTGCACGTCTCAGCGTGGATGGAAGAATCTCCCCACGGCGCTCTCGCATCCGCTCACGTGTCTTGTTCGCAATCTTCTCTTCACGCGCGGCACGCGCCGTCTCCATTAATTCAGGAGGGATGGGCTCATAGCGCCGGGCAAAGCTGCGGGACATCAGGGCGTTAAGGTGTTGTCGTGCATCGTGAAGAGGTTTCCCTGTTTTCCCGTCAGGAGAAGAAGAACGAGTTGAACAAACAAGCCTACCCCATGCATGGGCTGCAGCGCCGGAGAAAACTCGTTCCAAATGTTGTTCGCCGACCAACTGTATTCCTTCCTCCTCGAACGCCGCTTCCTCGCGCAGATATTTGACATCTTCAGCCATTTGTTCCATGCGTGCATACCGTCTGTTTCTGACGCGCATACGGGCTGCGATGATTCTCGAGATGGCCAACGGCTGAGGCTTCATACGCGGGAAAGCCCGCATGTAGAACGTGGGTTTGACGATGGCTCCGGTGAGGATAGGTCGTGAGCGTAGTCGCGCTTGCCAAGCCTGCGGTAGAATGAGAGAATGTACTGCGAGAGAGAAAGGTGCAACATACCGCCTCTGCGCGGGCCATTCGATTCAGCTCCTCTTTTTTCACTTTTGCAGCAATGAGACGCGAATACCGTTGCAATATGGCGCGCTGTTTCTCATCCCCGTCCCTGGCCTTTTGAACGCATCTAGCCACTACACCAGGTGAGCTTGAGAGTGGCCCATGTATCAACAACGGACCTTGTATCCCTTTAGCAGTTGCCTCCTAGTATTTTCCGTCCCGGTGAGATGCTGATTCTTGCGAAAGAGATACTCTACGCGCGTCCGAATCTACCCTTAAGCGGCATGAGAACCAACAGGTGGCGTCGGTGCAAAGGAACGAACGTTGTCGTCGGGTGAGTACCGAAGGAGGTTTCGGTAGAGAGCGAGGGTCGGTGCACGGTGAACGGCAAGTTCAAAGAATGGCACACGGGGACGAACGTGACGTAGGGACGAAACTGACTGCGCGAGTCCGGCGCGAAATGTAAGAGAGGATGGAGAGGCCATGCAGGTTCATTGCATGCAGGAGATGGTTTACGTCACCGTGTATGTATACGCGCACTGACTATAAGCGAATCTACTAGACCTAATCTCCTCTCCTCTACTCTGCGACATAATGTCTCACGCGCAGAGGCACCGAATACCCCTCCTCGCCGGCAACCTTTGGCCTCGGTAAAAGATTACGATGCTGGCCAATCTCCGTGTCCGGTCCTTTCGGAAGCTCAAAGACATAATTGCGCACTAGAACAGAGAGCACGGCCTTTGCCCTCGGTTAGTCTGGTGTACGGTACAGAGAGTCAAGCGGACGAACTTTGAACTAGGGAGACGTTGCTTCAGTTGGACATTTCTGAGAAAGAACACAAAACGCACCTCCGCGAGTGCAAACCCCTTCCCAAGACACTGGCGCGCCCCATCCGAAAATGTGAGAAGATGGCGGTACCCCTGAAGCTCTTGGGCCTTGTAGGGATCCGCGCTAGGGTTCAACCAACGATCAGGCTTGAACTCCTTCGCATCTGGCCCCCAAAACTCCAGAGACCGATTCAGGCAGCGGATGGGCACGGTGACGGTGGTGCCTTTGGTTATGAAGATATTATCGACCATGCGTCCAGTGGCGGATTGAATGGGCGCGCTCAGAGGTAGAATATCATCCTCCGCAGCCTGGCACGCATTTAGAACGGTTGCAGAGAGTGCTCGGATGATAGCTCACGCTTCGCTGAATCTCGAATAGCGGCGGATGAATGCGGAGGATTTCGCAGGTAAACGCATCAAGGAAAGGCAGGCCGTTGGTGAATTCATCCCAGGTGGGGTCAGCCCCTTCTGCGCCAACAAGTTCCGCTCGAAGTGTGTCCTGTATATCGGCGTGTCGAGAAAGTTCTATGAGCGCCCACTTGAAGGAATGAGTTGGCGATTTCTGAATGTATGTGTATCGAACTTCTCACAGTAAGGCTGATTGCAGTCGTCTCGTATCCTGCCAAAAGTAGAACATTTATCTGCAGAATGGTCAACTGAGAACTCGTCCGCCCTAAGGATACGCACCTGTGCTATCACTTCTTCCTGCGTAATATGCTCCGTGCTCGCCGATTTAACTGTGAAAGCAATAAGATCTCAGACCCAACAATGCGTTCGAGACCTTACCGAGCAGCCCAATCACAGACTTGTCGTTGGCCGCCTCGGCCTCCTTCGCTGTCCCACTGGCATTAATAAATTTATCCGCCATCCCGCGCATGGCGGCCCCCAATCGGGCCAACGAATTCCTGCGGCCCGTTGGTATCTTTGAGAGGATAGGGAAGAGCAAGCTCAGTAGGAACATGGCAAATTGAAATGAGGATGGTTTCGTCGAGCCCAGCTCATCGAATGCGGTGGCAACTTCAGAGGTTTTCCCCGAGAGTGTCTCGAAATCATGGGAGAAGCCAGCTAAACCAATGGTGTCAAGTCTGGAGGATTATTTGTGAGATCTCGATACAGAGTGAGAGTGAGTTTCTTACGAGACGTGATTCATCCTGACTGATATGAGAGATATTTCGAGTATATCGATGTAGCACTGACCATTGTTGAACCTCGATTATCGCTCCCTCGGGATTACCATCAATCAAGCGGTCCCAAATTGCTTTTGCCTTCAAACTATTAGCGTCTTGGTAGAAAAAGTAGACGAGAATCACCTTGTACGCCGAGTCATAGAAAATGGGTGTCAGGTCCTTGATAGATGCGTTGCTAAAGGCAGGGTTGAGTGCGCGGCGTTGCCTGTGGGTAGTCAGTAATATGTGTCTGGTTGTTGCGGGGCTACAGACCTCTTATGACTGTCGCCCTCGGCCCAAAACAGACCCCGACCAAGCAATTTCTCAAGGAATCGTTTCGAATTGGGTGTCTGCACGTATCCGTATGTTTCTCTGGAGAAAAAGTGCTGGATGGCCTGCAAAGGGACATTAGCGTGTCTGCGCCAGTGTGAGGAAAATACGCACCTTCGGATCAGTCAAAATGACCGCCTTGCTTCCCACGAGATGCGGGATTGTGAACACCGACCCGTAGACATATGCCCAGCCCTCATGAATTACACCAGAGTCGGGTGCCTCCATGAGTTCGGGAACGACACCGAAGAAAAAGTTGTTGCTCGATGGTCCCTTGAGAGGGGTGGTGCGGCGACGGAAAGCACGCCGGAGCAGGAGGTACGCGAAGACAGAGGCGACGGCGATGCCGACGTCCTTCATCCCGACGTGTTGTAGCTTTCGGGTGAGGGCTTCAATGTCCAGCAGCATCGAGGTAGAGGATGGAGCGTCTCCATTTCTTCCGAATTTCCCCCCTCCTTATAGCACAAAAGACCGTTCCCAGATCAACATATCGTGGCATTTCGCCCCAAGCCGGCGGGATATCCGGCGGCAGGGCTGACTCAGTGACTGTGTCGCCTGGGCAGAATCCAGGAATAACTTAGAGAAGAGAGACAGTAGTGTGATGCACAGTCGAGTTGCCATTCAAATTCAATCGCAAGGGTAACGCAAGGGAGAAGTGGGCGGTAGAGGTGATGGGATCTTTCTCAGTGCGTGCGTCAGAGACGGCAAATAGGCAGACAGTGGGAGAAAGCCAAGAGACAGCAGAGATGATTCCATCAAATCTTGATCAAACCTTCTTTTGGCTTGAACCCTCATCTTCGTAGCTTGTCCTCTGCTCACGCACCCTCGATTGCCAACTGCGAATATCCACTATCTGCGGTGGTTATATCTGTATTCGGTTCACTTTCGGAATTTCGATCGAGTCTGGTCAGCATTCTCAAGACATCCATAGAGCGCCAGAGACCAGGGTCCTGGTCGCGGACTGGCCCGGGCTCTTTTTGCGTTCATATTTTCAAGAAAATGTCGTAACTATGTCGGGCAACAACTCTTGTCCTTCATTTGTCACGAGCCGGTCCCTGACTCCCTGTACACTGTCCAAACCATGAAGAAGATGAAGACAATGCACAAGAAGTTCTGGACAGTCTCAAGAATCTCGAATCTGGCTGCGCCCCGGCAGGAGTCACCAAACACGGTCAGGCGGCACAATCGACAGCTACAAGATCGTCCATAACGCAGGGCCGAGTTGGACGTGGAGGAAGAAGGGAAAGGGGTTGAGTGGCAAAGGCGTGCCGAGAGTGCGCTAGTGGCTAGAGCGAGAGGAGGACGAGACGCCAAATCCGGGGAGTATCTCTAGGTCCATGGACACGGACATTTGTGAGCGGACGCTCCATCTGCATTAATCCACGATTTTGTTTCTTCATATCCTTGCGGGTCAGGTCCGACAAGCTGCACAGTGCACTGAGTCAGACGACTCAGTCGTTCTTTGGTGTCTCATCTACTCTGCACTCAGGGAAACAAGGATCGAACGCGACTGGGTAAAGGATTGGTCGAATTTACAAATGGTCGAATATATAACGATATAGAAGTACAACAAGCGGGGGCCGAGTCTATTTGGTGGTGGTGGCAGACGAGAACTTGGTGACCGATTTGGTCTGTGAAAGAGTGAGACGGAGAGATAAAGGGGAGATGTGAACACGCACCCCCTCGCTGATAGCGTGCTTGGCCAATTCACCGGGGAGGATCAGCCTTACGGAGGTCTGGATCTCGCGGGAAGAAATGGTCGACTTTTTCGAGTATTGCGCGAGCTCTGAGAAGGCGAATGAGTATGAGTGAGAGGAGAAGAAAGACAACGCACTGGAAGCCTCGGTCGCAATCCGCTCGAAGATGTCGTTGACGAAGCTGTTGAGGATGGCCATGGCCTTGTTGGAGATACCCGTGTCAGGGTGCACTTGCTTGAGGACTGAAGACGAGTCAGAGCTGGACCCAAAGAAGAAAATGTCACGCACCCTTGTAGATGTACGACGAGTAAGTCTCCTTGCGAGCCTTCTTGCGCTTCTTCTTCTCTCCGTCTGCAGGCGCTGAGGCCTTGGCCGTCTTCTTGCCCGCCTTCTTCTCAGTGGTCTTGGACGGGGCTTTAGAAGCGGTGGCAGGCGCCTTGGAGGCTGTGGAAGCAGGAGCCTTGCCGGCGGTGGAGGCAGGTTTGGGAGCCATCGAGTATGAGTGAGGCAAGTGGGTGGGTGGTGGTAGTTTGGGACAAGAGTGAAAGAGCACGACGCGGTGTCACGCCGCTTATGTAGTGGGACCGTGGGAATCAACAAACGCGTCCCAACGCGTCTCGCTTTGTTGTGAACAAACAATCTCGCCTCTTGCTCCTCAACCAACACCATCTCCACCTCGCCACCGCCACCACACCTACTCTTACACACACAATGTCTGGCAAAGTCAGCGGCAAATCCAAGTCGGGCAAGGCGGCCGGCAGCGGCGAAGCTTCCAAGTCGCAGTCTCGCTCTTCCAAAGCCGGTCTCCAGTTCCCTGTCGGCCGTATCCACCGTCTTCTCAAGAAGGGCAACTACGCCCAGCGTGTCGGTGCTGGTGCTCCAGGTTCGTGGTTCCACTCATTCTTTGGCTCGTCCTCAACGCGTCTTAGTCTACCTCGCCGCTGTCCTTGAGTACCTTGCCGCCGAGATTCTTGAGCTAGCTGGAAACGCAGCTCGTGACAACAAGAAACACCGGTAAGTTTCAGCTCTAGATTTTATATCCACAGACTAATCCTGTGCCCAGTATCGTGCCTCGTCACCTGCAACTCGCCATCCGCAACGACGAAGAGTTGGGCAAGGTACGTGATTCGAAGCGTCTTTCCTTTCCCCTTCCTCATGTCACCTCTCCAGCTCCTCGGCTCCGTCGTCATCTCCCAGGGCGGTGTCGTCCCCCACATCGACCCCTCGCTCTTGCCATCGGCAACCAAGAGTGCGTCCCACGATGTATTTTTCTCACATGCACTGACTCGCGTTTTCAGAGGGCAAGGGTGGTCAAAGCCAGGAGGTCTAGTTCTTTATATACATTTTTTTTATCGTTTTGTATCTTTTCCCACTGTACCTCTTAATGCATCGCATAACCTCCACATCCTTGACGCCTGCCCTCCAACTTCTTGCACCGTCTCATCTTATCCAATAACCAATCCAGTCATGAAAGCCACTGCTCGTTCCTCGACTCATGTATGTACTTACCAACGTGCGCAACTTGCCTTTCGGATTATGAAGGAGCACCTCGCTGTATCGTATCGGCAGTCAAGTAAAACCAATTGGTATTAAAGAACCCTAGTACAAAGAAGACCCATTATCATGCAAAGCCATTCAATTGATCTGCAACCTTGAAAGCGTCTCCGATGTTCACGAAATCCAGCAAAAGGAAATTGGGTGCCCGATTTCCAGCAAGGGGTGCGCAGCCGTTCGCGTTGGCCAAGATCGAGTCGGCGCCATTGGTTGTGGGTGCTGCGAGCGGGTCGCTGACGAGCACTTCTGCGCCAAACAAAGGCACGATGTTGACATTGAGGTTGTGGTTGATCATGTACATTTGCTCTGCCGGCTGGAGCGGTCCCGACGTACGGTCGACCTTGCACGGGAACGTGGGGTCGGTCTCGGAGAAGGGAGGCTCCCACATCTGAGCTCAAGATCAGCAAAGCACAGACACGAGCTTCATGTTCGCACCATCTGGAATTCCGGCATGATAAAGTCCACCGAGTCTGAACCATCCGCGCCCGCGTCCATGAAGACCACAACGCGTTTACCGCTGTCGATCATCTCGCCCAGGGTCGGCCAGGAGGATTGGCTCATAGGGAGGGAGGGCGGTACGAACGCGAGATCAGAGATACCTGCATTTGTGGGTTAGCGTGAGGACACGGAGGAAGGAATGCGACACGCCTGCTGAATCGAAGATGGGTTTCCAGACATTTGCTGGGCTCTGGCCCTCGGGATTCGTGAAGAGCAAACTGACTACCTGGGGTTTTGTCAATTGTGAAGGGGAGTGTGGGGGGAGAGTAGGAATGTACCTCGTTGGGGTTGGCATCAAGGAATGTCTTGACGGTCTTCAAGTAGTCTTCCACGGAGCCTCCGTCGAACAAGGCGCAGCTGGTGTGGCAGAAGTGCAGCACACCGTCGTTGACATGTGACTGCGCCTGCAACATGCGAACGCCGAGACTCAGCTGCGTTGCGATATCGACCTCCTGATCGCGGGCAACTGTGGAGAGTAAGTCTTGGGCCGGATAAATCACCACTGAAAACACGCACGCGCCAAGGGATCTTCACTGAACGCGAAGGAATCATGAGCAGCGACGAAGGTGACGTTCCCGTAGGATCGATCGCACAGCTCCGCGTGCCCGTTGCAGACGGTGGCCCTGTGATAGAGGTATGAGCATTGAAGATTCCGAGCGCAGGAATTCTTGCCGTTTGAAAGGAATTGCTACCGCAAGCGCGAGAGACGCGGTAGAAAGAAGGCCCCAGATAGATCGAGAAAACATTTAGATGAAAGAAGGTAAGTTGCGTGCCGGCACGAAGAAAGAAGAAGTGTAAAAAGCAGAAAAGAGTGCCGGCTGAGGAGAAAAGGAACAAGAATTCGGAGCGCCATGCAGATCTGATTTATACGCGACGGAGGGCTTGGCAAGAGGCGGTGTCCCGACACATCAAGGAGGGTTGCGATGCACGAACGCGTCCAAACGAGCGGTCCCAATCCAATAGTTCAAACGCGTGTCCGTTGAGTAATGGTGCCAGGTGAACTTGAGGTGAACCTTGTGGATGATCGGCCCGGACACATTCTCACACCTCTTCAATGCTCACGTCCTTGCCAAACGAAATACTGCTCGTCGTCTTCTCCCACTTGGAGGATCCGTACCCACTCTACCCACTTTCCACCCTCTGCCGCCGTCTTCATTTTCTGGCCCTTCCCATCTATCTTTCCCGAACAGGCGTCTTGCGGTCGGATAGTCCTCCGCCCACAGACTCGTACAATGTAATCATTGGGGCCGAAGAAACACATGTGCTGGCAGCTTTGCAGACCTCTCTCTTTCTCAGCAAATTGAAAAACATATCCTGCAGCTTTTCCAACTTGCAGTCCCAGTTGAAAGACCTCCGCCGCTTTCAACGTTTCTGCTCCATGCTGGAAAGCATAGAAACGGTCAACCTTCAGTTCAGTCGACCGTCCTTCGATGAATACGACGACAGGATACACGAGATGTACTTTTATGACACCCTCATCCAAATCTTCAATGTGGTACTCGAGAAATCGTGCACCAGCTTAACAGTTGACGCCGTCTTGTCGGACACGATGAGGGTTTCCAAACGTCATCGTGCGACGGGGCGCTCGTCGACTGTTGGCCTTTTGTCAACGAGCAGACCGCTCTCCTCCGCTGCCATCCGCAAGAGAAAACTGTCGGTATTCAAAATCCACTGCGACATTCTTCTCTCCCCGCATTGCCGCGGGTGGACATTAGACGTCCTGAACACATTCCCGCTCTCAACCGTCTCCATCCACGTCCAATCCGTCCCGACTGACGTCTGGGATCTCCTACTCTCTCAAACTGAAATCCCGACCCTCTCCGATCTTTCAATGGATTGCAGAGTCAAGCCTGTGCATATGCACGCGTTTCTCGCCCGCCACCCGAGCGTGACGGGCCTGCACCTCAGTAATATCCCCACACCATCTCTCCAGGAACGACTGCCCCCAGGCCATCTCCCGCGACTGAAAACCCTCTCAGCCACGGCTGCTCAGGTTGCGTACCTGCTCCACGCGCTGGAGAACACAGATGCGCTCCAGAACATCCGCGTTCTCAGCCACATGACGCGTCTCGATCTCATATTCGCCGACGCCTCTCTCCGCTCCGTGGCAACACGGCTCGAAGCAGTATCCCTCTGCCTCGTATTGCCCTTGCCCAGCAATCTGCCGCGCATGCCCGTCGACCTGAATCTGATTTTCAGCGACGAGGCGGCCCTGCACCACGTCTCCACGCTCGAATTCGTGTTCGAAGAGACTAATAACGCGTTCTTCAGGCTCTCGGATTATGTATCCGTGACAGCCTGGTTTGCGCCGTTTCCTGGCGTTCGGACTGTAGTGCTGGTGGGGTTTAATGCGAGCTACAATATTGCTCTCATGCTGGAGGCAGTCAGGACGCGTGCTCCGACGATCGAGACCTTGGTAGTGGATGGTGTTGTGCATAATATATAAATATTACCGTCAAGAGTACAGAATGAGTTGATTCTACATGTATTTAATCATCCTCCGGCACCATACCTGGCGGTATAATCATTTTGCGCATATCGGGCAGGCCATCCCACGGAATAAACGGTCTCATACGGCCGTTTGCGATGTGGTAGACGGACAACTTGAGACCATTCTTGATGAGAGGCGCGAGTTCCGCATGTATGTTAAGCTGCCTCGCCCTCGAAAACTGCATCTTTACACTCTTCAGCTTATCCTGCCTCGCAACAATGCACCGGATGAGAGCTTCGTCCGAGATGCTTGGGCTGCCGTCTATCTGAAGAACACGGAGCGCAGGCAACGGAGTTGGTTGCCCCGGCATTGGGGTAATGACGTCGAGAATGCCATCGTCAAAGCTCGAACGATTCCCCCTGTGCGGATCCGGACTGACGTCGAGGCGGAGTTTTTCGAGGCTAGCCGGGAGGCTGCGCAAGATCTCCGGGATGGACGATGGGTCGAATTGGCTCGTCGTCAGGTGAATACTCTCCAACAAAGAGAGAGTGCCGAGGAACCGGACAAGGCCCTGTGTGGATACAGTAGGCGCCAGATTCGGGGGAAACTGGGGTGCCACTCTTAGGAAGAGGAGAAAAGTCAAGGTCGTCAATTGCGGTACCGCAAGGCGGTCGAGGAGCGAATCGAATGAGGTTCCTGTGATAGACCCTGTGATGTAGAGGGTTTGAAGCAGGGGATGTTCGACAAGAAAAGGGGGTTGTTCGACAAGAGGTTGAACTTGCTGATTCACCGAACTGTCATCGATTTCGAGCGAGAGATCGCGGAGCTGGGAGCACCTCTGCACGATCGCCAAGGCTCCCTGCACCGTGGCAGAACCTGATCCGCTCCTCGCCATGTCGCCGGGAATGCGACGATTGGAAAAGGTCGTCAATAGAGACCAGTCGACCCCCAATCGTGCGAGCACGAGATTCCTGCCCACCACGGAAACATTGGTGACTTTTCGGAGCATCTTGAGATCATCCCACACGAAAGGAATGTCATTCCATTCCTCCCCATATTGCTGCAAGGTGATACTCCGGAGAAGGGGCACATCCGCGGGTGTCAACTCGATCAGCCTGTTCAGGAATGCTGAGCGAGCGGTGAACTGCACGTGCTCCCAGCGAGACGCCATTGTGAGCAGTATCTCAATGACGTGCTGCGTCGGAGGTAATGTAATGTCTCCTCGCACGGATATCGACAAGGGGCACTGTCCGGATCGTGCCAACCAGGTCTGAACCACGCCAGGCACCATAGCAAATCTGGGGTCGTCGTCCGAGAACGCAACTTGCCATTGTCCCAGATTACCCGGCTCTCGAGGCCGCTCGGCGTGGTCCACGATGTGTAGGCTGGACCAAAGACGAGGGGTTGCGTGCGATAGTGTTCTCCACGCACTGCAGATGCGCCCCAGCAGTATAGGCGCCTCTCTGGCACTCATGACGCAGTTGCGGTGAGTCGGGAGACACGCTACAAAGATTTCCGACATGACCTCTGCCGGAATCCGTCGGATAGGTGAAAGGAGATCTTCGTGTGGTTGCACATACGACCCAATGCTGTCTCGCTCTGCAGCCACCTTGTCGATAGCCTTCTGCATCTCGGCAATCTTATCGTTCAGGCCCTGGATACGTTGACGGGGTTCGACGAGCAGAGCCCGAATCTCGGCTACCTCGGCATCGGTAGGGCTATAGTTCGTCCCAAACTTGGAGGAGAACGGCGAATGCTGGGTTGGCATGTAAGAGAAGGGAAAGAGAATCAAGATTCCCGTCAAGTGCACACACCTGGCGTCAACATCAGTGTGAACAATTCTGGACAATGTGGTTGGCTAGGAAGAAGATGAACATCCGGGTTCTTTGTTCCCCGATTCTCTGGTTGGGGCGCCGGCGATTCGGGCGTCTAGCGTCTCTTGCACGGGAAGAGTTCACCAGCAGCCCTCCATGGTGATTGATTCATGTGGAAGAAGGTCAAGGTGAGGACAAGCAGGTACACACAAACTCGTCCAAAGACCTGTTTTGGCTCGAATGACAGGAACAGTATATCTTATAATTAGCTACGCGTAAGCTATACACGATAAACGACAGCAATAAGTAATATTCTCGTTCAATCAATACGCAACACGCGAGAGCCACGGGGCGTCGGGTAGGCCCTCCCACGGCGAAAACGTCTCGAAACTGGGTGGCCGATAGGTAACAGAGAGATCCAGGCCATCGGAAGTGAGGTGATAGAGCTCAGCCCTAAGGTCAACCTTCATCTTCCGCATGAAATTGACCTTGACCCGTTTCAACGTGGAAGCCCTAGCAATGATGAATTGCTGAAGGGTTTCGTCTGAAACCTGGGCATCCCCGTCCAGTTGAAAGTCCCGGAGCAGGGGCAGTAAAGATGGAAGCTCCGTGGTTGGGGTCATGGCCGTGAAGACGTCTCCGCCGAGCACGAATGACTGGATGTGAAGGTATTGGAGGTCAGGTGTAACACTGCGGAGGATCTCGCAGACGGCGGATGAAGAGAATTGGTAAGTGTTTATTGTCAGGCTCTCCAGCGAGTGTAGGGTGGACACGAATCGCACGAGAGTTTGCACATGGGAGTGCTCGGAAGGCATGGATGAGTCCGCAAAGAACCGTACCCGAAGGTCGAGTGAAAGGACCTTGATTTGCGGTACTGCAAGGAGGTCGAGAAGGGAACCACAGGTTTTGACAGACCCCGAGAGAGAAAGGGATTCGAGAAGGAGGTGCTCGACCAAATATCCTTCAGAGTTAGCGGCGCCAAGATCATCGAGCTCGAGCGCCAGAGTGCGAAGTTGGGGGCATCTAGAAAGCGCCGTGAGTGCTTCTTCCATTGAGAGGCGGTGGTTGGAGTCATTTTTCACGCCGTCAATCCGAAGATTAGAGAGCGCTGTCAACTGACTCCACTCGACCCCGAGTTTCGAAAACGCAATGTGGCTGCCCCGAACGGTAACATCCGTCACGTTGGGACCCCGTAGCGCGCGCATGCTATGCCAAGAGGGAGGAGCTTGCCCGGGCTCAAACCATTGACGGTGTTGCTGCAAGACGATGCTTTGCAGCTGGGGTACGTCCCCTGCGGTGAGCTCCATCATCTGCTGCAGAAATCCATTCTGGACCACGAATCGGATATGCTGCCAGCGATGGGCCAACGAGAGGAGTAGCTGAAGAAGCGACGGCGTCGGCTCCGCACCAGAGTCGCACTGCAGCGAAATCGACAGCGGGCACTGGCCAGACCGTTCCAACCAGGTCTGCGCAACATCCGCAACTAGGCTGGACCTTGGGTTCTCTACTGGCTCAGTGTAGTCGGAAAATTCGTCATTGTCCGAGTCGCTTTTCGGTCGTATTCCATGATCAACGATATGGAGACTGGCCCAAAGACGCGGAGTGTTAAGCGTCAGCGTCCTCCATGCCCTGCATACGCGTCCCAAGAGGATGGGAGCCTCTTCAGCGCTCATAACGCAGTCCCGGCGGGTGGGCAGGCATGCAATGAATATCTCTTGGAGGATTTCTTGCGGCATCCGTCGAATGGGTGAGAGGAGTGCCGTATGAGAGTCTATGTAGCACTGGAGGTTGTAGTGCTTCATAAGCAGTTTGTGGTAAGCCCTCCACATCTCCTGGATCTCGTCGTTTACCTCCTTCAAACGAAGAGAGGCCTCGGTGAGCAGGGACTGGATTGTGGGCGCCTCATCGTCCGTGGGGCAGTGGTTGGTCCATAAGATTTCTGAGAATGGGGATTCCATTATTGTTACCCCCAGTGGAGGGAAACCACTCAGGTCCGGACGATCGAAGTTGTAATAGGACATGGAGGAGGGACCAAACACGAGCAGACAACACTCGTCCATCACCTGCTTTTGGCAATTTCGAGCAACTTTGCAAATAACACATGTTTTGGCCGAGCACTATTCTACACCCTCTAAGGACAAATGTCCTGAAAACTACGAGCACGAAGAGTCTATAACAGGAAACGTTTGCTACCGCCAAATAGCCCACCGCCTGCTTGCCTTATTCGGCTTGGCCACCTCACCATTTTGCTCCCCTAAGTCCGGGGATGCAGGAGGAGAGGCAAGACCGCCATCCTGAGCCCATTCTGCTTCTTCTTCGTCTCCCTCGCCACTCTCAGGCGGCGTTGTGAGTCCAAAGAGGACTTGATTGTGCTCCCCATTTTCAGATTCAACGGCCTTTGCGGCCATCCTCGGCAGCGGAGGCTCGGGCGGCGTGACAACATTCAACACGCCCCCAATCCACGCGCTTCTTCTTCTCCCTCTCTCCGGATCTTCCCTGGCCTCTTCTCGCACCTCCGTGTCCTCCTCTTCCTCCCGTTGCCCATCTTCGACATCGCGCACCCCCTCCAACGCTCCCACAAGCACACACTCCACATTTTTCATGGCGCGCTCCGCAAGCACATACCCGTACGGCATCTTCCCCATCTCATCTGCTGCACCAGCCGACGCAGAAGCGACAACCCCGCCCAACGCGCCCTCCAATTTGGTGCTCCGGTAACTTGAGGGGAGGACGTGCAGGATATATGCTGGATTGAATGGACCTGGTGCAGACGCAAAAACCGATACCGACGATGCACGGCGCGAAGCGGGCGTGGAGCTATAATCCGAGCCACCAAACAGCGAAAACCGGCTCCGTCTCTTCTTCGCCGCAGGGCGGATGAGGGTCGGAGAGGGTTCGCTGATGGGTAACTCTGGAGCGGCGGCTCCAGCGACGAAGCTCCCCGTGCGTGAGATTACTGCACTGCTCGGACGCGAATAGCTTGGGGACGGTGGAGACCAGAGTAGTTCCGAATCGCCTTCGTGAACTCTGGCCCTCACACCTCCCGCTACGAATGGCGTAGCAAGGGCACTGGTGAGAATAACCTGCTTGAACACTGCACGCTCGGGCTGCCGTGGCGGTAGAAATGAGATCACGGCGTCGAATGGACGGGAGGATGAGGAGAAGGGAGTGCCGAGTGTTCTGGCGCGTTTGTGGGGTTTGGAAAACGATAAGGATGCGATCGAAGGGCGCTTGCGTGGAGATGGCGGGGTGAATGAGGAGACCCCGCTGTTGTCTAGGGATGATGCAGACAAACGCGACTTGCGGTGAGTGGGCGCGGGGCGTGACAGGGAATCGGGAGTGAGCGGCTCGTGTATGGTGAATACGCCGGTTTCATCCTGTGCCAGCTGCTCGATGGTATTCGAGGTGCCTGGCCACGCACGGGCGACGGCAGCTGCAGAGTCCAGGACTTGCACCAGTGAAAGGGCGAATGATCGTGTGCCGGGAACGAGTGGCGCGTCAAGACGGAGGATTTTGATTGTGGGTCGGGCATGTGCAAGGGCTGAGAGTGGAGGTGGTTCCTGCGTTACGAGAAGCAGCAGGGAGCGGGCGAATGTGGGGGAACGGAGGATGGGAGCAAGCGCATGGGCTGAGGGGGCACCCAAGACGAGGAGGACATGGTGGTGGACTGCGTAGGCAGCTGACTTCGCCGCGACGTCAATCGTGGGCCAAGGAGCGTCGAGGGTGGTTGGTCTGAGGACCGCGGACGGCATTGGGGTAGTGCATTTTGCAGAGCGAGATCGGAGTTATAAGTAAAGGATGATGTCAACGTCATTTGTTTTCCCGATCTCCCTCTCCTTTTCGCGAACCACTCGACAGTTGCGGTGACAGATGCCGGACCACCCTGGGACAATCTCCGATTTATCCTGCCAGACTGGTGGCTTGTACTTACAAGAGGTCCGCGAATCGCCTCTCTCTCCACGCGCCAAGACTTTGGACGTACTTTCCTGGTCTTTGGCTCGTCTGGATCCGTCCTCAAGCCTTATGTGCTACTTGAAATACTGGCTGAAATACTACTACTGCCATTGCATCGGGCCCTTGAAATTAACTCGAGTAGTAACAGTAACCGCAGGGACGCAGGATGGGCCGCTGACCCTACCGACAGCTTGTTTCTCCTAATATCAGCCCATTAACCAAGCTTCGGGTCTGCTCAGGCTACTGCACGTCTATACTGGAACTAATTCCATTAAACCCGTGGCGCCAAGTCGATTGAATCCGTACGAGACTAATTGGTTTACTTACGCGATTGTAGTGCAGTTGGCCAGTGTGTGTCTGCTTGGCTGCTGGTAGCGATGGACTCTCTCTGATTGCACTGCCGGCTCGATATTCAAATCTTTTCTTGTAAAAAGGTCCCGGTGAACTCGCAAAGCGGAGTACGATGTCCATCGGGAACGTGGCAGCCCAAGTTAGGATCGTTAGGCCATGGAACCCATTTTCTCGGTGCACCTCCGCAAGAACTTCCGGGTGTTAGCAACTCACCTCGAGGGTATCTGCAATACTCAGAGCCGCACTTGGGTAATTCCACCGTCTGGCATGCATGTCATTCCCGTTTCGCTACATCCGCCTCGATTTTCTAGCCGTAAATAATACGCCGCTACATCCCAGCTCGCGCGGACGCTTATTATTCACTATTCACGCTATTCTCTTCACCGTCTTACCCGTCGCCACCTCGCGAGTTCCCGCCACCGTATTTAATGGCGCATCTTACCTACTGTCCTCATCTCCGTCTCCGACTTCTTCATCCCCATCCTTTTACTTGCCTCTCATCCGCTCTTCAATGGCATCCCTCCGTGACTGACCGTTGTCCGCCTGATCAAATATCATAAACCAGTATCTTTGGCTAGTGACTATAGCGGACTCACTGGTGTGCCATGCATCGATCATTGGATCTGCGAAGTTGAAAAGTTGAAAATCATCGCTTCGCGACCGACGAGACCGAAACACAAATAGCGTGTGCGGCAACCTCGAAGCGCCCATCGCCGCAAGTCGGTAGCGCTGTCGCGCCCTATCGTGTCCCCGCGCGAAATGTATTATTTTACTCAAGTTGAGCCCGCTGTGCCCGATTCTCTGGCGATCCAGCCTCGCGCTAACGTGGGGACGTTGTGTAAGTGAATAAAGGCTATTAAGGCGACCCTGTTTTTCTACTCGAAATGATAGAACTGGATATCGCCGTTTCCGAGACAGAGCCCGACCGAGCATCGCTTGCGTATGGATCGTCCAGCGTATATGGGGGCAGATTCGAATCGTCTCGCCCAGAATTTGGCAATGCACTGGGGTTGAAGACGGCGTTCGGTTGGCCCATCACGCGACTTGAGTTGGAGTTCTCGCTATCTTATACGGATCGCCTGCGGCTGCGTTTACAGCAGAGGACTGCAGCCAGAGACAGTGAGATGACAACTACTCCGGATACGCTGCCTGCAACGATTGCAGCAATAGGGACTGTATGCGTGGGGCCAGTGTCCGAGCTAGACTGATCAGGTGTAGGAACAGTGCTGGTTTGTGCCAAAGTACTGCTAGTGGATGAAGTGGATGGCGGCGTGTCGTCAAATCTAATATTACTGTAAGTACTTTCAAATAAGCAGAACAAGCAAGAGCCCCCAATCTGGCACATTGGGAGGACCACGGATACAACATGGTGTCAAATGGAGAAGTAATTAAGGTCACTGTCGCCGAGATCCGCAAAAGCAAAGCACCGACGGGCCTGAAGTGGGTCAAGGGCCATGCCGGGAACGAAGTAAATGAAGCAGCCGACCTCCTAGCGAATGAAGGGAGCAATAAACCGACAGAAGATGTCATCGAGACAGAAGTCCCCGCAGCCCTGCTCGTCTCGGGAGCCAAACTCCAAGCGCTGACGCAATCGACGGCGTACAGAATCTTACGCAACAGAAAGATGAAGAAACCCAGATATGCAGAAGCGTTGAAAAGAAGGAAGACCCTGAAAAACATGGATTTAGCCAAAGGGGCAGCCACAGACGAGAATGATACTTCGCCCTCAGCCTCAGGGATTTGGAGGTCAACACGGCATAAGGACATATCCCGAAACATTCGTTTCTTCCTCTGGATGCTGATACACGACGGCTACAAGGTTGGTAGCCACTGGGAGCACATCCCTGGGTTCGAAGATCGAGTTGACTGTCATGTTTGTGGAGTCCCAGAGTCCATGGAACACATCTTGACGAAATGTGACGCACCTGGCCAGTCCCAGATATGGGAGCTTGCGAGCGAACTTTGGAGAATGAAAACGGACGAGGACTTGAAGCCGTATATATCGCAAAATCGAACATGAAAAAAGAGTTGTTGGCCATTTCTGCGACCAATGTGTGCGCTGTATTGTTGAGGTTCTGTGAACTGAGGACGGGTACTTGATATAAAATATCAGTCGAGTCGTCAGGGACATGGGTGTAGGTTCCGATAAAAACGTCGTCGAGCGTAAATTTCAAGTTGACGAGCGTTGTGGCGAACTGGACAGTGTTGGGCACCACACAGAATAAATAAATCGCGGTTCCTGCATCGTCGTTTGCTTGAAGGAGTGGTACATAATCAGAGCAGTGAACCTACCTGCGAAATTCAACGTGACAGAATCATGCCGCGTGTAGTCGAAAAGCTGGCTTGGATCAGGTTGTACCAGACATTCACTGCAATTGCTCTGTTTCTTAGCCCAACGGTGAAGACTGGGAAAAAATACACATACGGGATTCCATGCCGAAGCAGGCGCGTAGACTGGGATGAATCCAGTTATGGGGTCCCCCTGTGTATCATCCATAGTCCTATTGGAGGTCGTGCCAGACAACCTCCCAAGAGATAGAGATACGCCAGGGGGAAGAGAAGGGAAAGAGCCATGGTAAGGAAGCATTGCGGGTTCCGGGTCAGACCCTACACTTATCTCACTGCTACCTGCATCTTCTCCCACAGCTATTGCGGGGCAATGATACCGAAATCTGTTCCGTGGCTGAGGTATAAAAGCAGACCGACGTCGTGGAACCTATTCACGCTGCAGATATCCAAGCCGTGATGACCGTGAAGCTGTTAAGGGAGTCCATGGGCCTAACGTGACGAATCGTTCAACTCGTTCCAATACGGACAAGATCTGAGGTCCAAAGGGACCGGGTTGTAGCAGTGGAATCTCGGAAGCGCAATCAAGACTGTTGCTGGAGATGCAGAAGGATTGAACGAAGATGAGGCTGCCAGAGCCTGCCAACACAATTTGATCGAAATCCAAATAAAATTTGATCTCCGCAGAGCCTGCCGAGGTTCGGCCCGGTAATGGTTGCATTGAGATGCATTACAAAGTAATTTTCTGAGCAGAGGTTTGGACATGAGTCCCAAACGGATCCGTCAGTGCATATGGTGGAAGAATCGGGTCCTCTGCGCCGGGGTTAAGCAATATTGTGGCACTCTGGCTCTTGTTGCCACCCGTCAGCCTAAAAAAAGTCGATACCAGTGGAATTCCCGTAAATGCATCAATCTCGCTGTCTGGCGAGGGTTGCCTGCTTCTGCGCCTCCAGCAGAGGACTACGACGAGGGCAATTGCAACCACGGACCAAGCGGATATGCTCCCCACGACAATTGCTGCGATAGGAATACGATTTTGGTCGGAGATCTGCACAGTGGCTGTGGATGTCGGCTGTGTTGATACAGAGCTGCTCAGTCCTGGACCACTGGCGGAAACCTTCGGCGGTGAATCGTCGAATCTATTGAACGGTAAGAACTGGTCCGCGGCATAGATGACCCAGAACTCTCACGTATAGATAGCAAAATCGAATATGAACAAAGAATTGCCCGCCGTTTCTGCGATCAAAGTGTGGGGTGTGTTGTTCAGATTCTGGGTGCTCAGCACCGGTACTTGGTATAGAATGTCGCTGGAGCTATCTGGGACATGGGTGTACGTTCCGACTGGCGCACCGTCGAGGGTGAACTTGAGATCCACAAATGTGGTCGTGAGAGGAACAGTATTTGGCACAACACAGAAGAGATAAATCGCCGTCCCTGAGTGTGAAATCGTCGGAGAACTGCACTCCATTATTTTTCAGTACCCACCTGTGAAATTAAGCGTTACAGACGATGGAACAGAGGCGACCTGGGTACTGTCATGTTTGGTGTAGTCGAAAAATTGCCCCCCCTCGGGTTGCACAAAACATACAGTGCAGTTAGTCTGTTTAGAACAAGTTAACAACTCAACAGACAGAACGGATTACAGTTGCTCGTACCGGATTCCACGCCGACGTTGGCGCATAGACTGGCATAAAGCCAGTGATAAGATCGCCATTCGTATCGTCTATAGTTCTATTGGTGGCCATAGAATCCCCCAAGAGGTAGCGGGAAGAGAAGGGAATGAATCATATGCATGACAAGGCATCCGAGTCGGAATCTGGCACTTATCTTGCTGCTACCTGCATCTTCTCCCGTGATCATCATTGCCAGTGCGCAAGGCTGTTGTTGTTGAGAATTGCAGTGAACATGATGAGCGGAAAGTTGCTTGAGTCGCTGACTGGCGATATGTACAATCAGGACACTGTCTTTGCGCTGTGCAGGCCGCATGGAAGAATACAAGCGACAATCGAAACTTTGCCACGGTCCACTTTGACGAGTCTGTTGACGAAACGCTGTGCACCAAGCTGAACCCAACGCGCTGTTCTGCTCTGCAGCGTGTCCGTCTTCGGGTCTGCATCTCACCGCCTGCTAGTACTGGCCCAGCTCCGTTCGCGAACAGAATAAAAGCGTAGTAATGGAGACTCGGAGGCGCAATCGGTGCTTGGAAGGAGATGGAAACAAAGAGGTCAGTCCAATCATTCGGCGGAGCCTGCTGAGCCCCGATGATGAAGACTGGCGCTCAGGCTTTCGTTGCCATCCGGAGTCGGTGTAACTTGAATCCCGGTAAACGCGTGGATCTCGCGAGGACAAAACCCGGATAGGCCAGAATATAAATCCAAGGCACGAAAAACAGGAGAACCGTGGAAGACGGTAGTGGACGGCGTGTCGCCTATGTATGCATTTATCGTTTTGCGAGTAATTATAAGGAAAATGCTCGTGGCTCCCCGAAGATCATCTTGAATTTGACTCGGAGAGAAGAGACTCCGAGAGAGCAAGTAGACCTCCTCAAGACAGTGACAACAATCGAATGACGCCCTCGGAGGTGATTTCGGCGCAGTTCGTTGTCTCGTTCATTGAGAATATCGAGCAAGGCGACGCCACCAGTTGAAGATCATTTAATGCTATCCTGCGGTAACAAATGAAGCAAGAAACCTTTCCGAGTCGGATCGGATGAGGTTGAAACTTGAAAGTTGATGATGGTTCGAGTCGGAAAGAGTTTGATCAGTGATGCATCAGCTTGGCCAACGCTTTGCCGCAAGCCCTTCCTTCCCTCCATGTTGGACCTCCCGTCCTTCAGCAAAACATCCGAGTCCCGTCAAACGACAAATGGTTGATCCACTTCATTTAGTTTCTTTTCAATGCAACTACCCTCGTGGCATTCGACAACAAGTTCAACCAATGGCACTCATGACAGCACATGGGCGCTGTTGGGATGTTGACTGCTCGAGATGCTTCAGAATCACTTGGATTGCCCGAGTATACTGGACCATTGCATAGGCGACGCCTCATCCACTTGCACTAATCCCGGTGATTTTCTCTTTCAATTCTCTTGAAAAGCTCTGGACGTTTCCTCGACGCCCATGGCTCACGGGCTCTCGCGGACTTCTCACGTATGTCTCACACATCATGCACATGATGCGACGCAGATCTGTCATGAGGTGAGAGCGGTGCTTGGGTTTGGACGTACTTTCTTCCTTCAACGTCGACGGTATTCTTGAACGCTATAGCACCGGCCCTTCACGTCGATGGGGCCCCCAGGTCCGAGATGCTTCCCCTCGTTTCGCAAATGGAGCTGATTCGAGTCTTACTCTAGGTGGTCGAACCTGGCTCACACTCACTTTCATTTTTTGTCACATTCATTTATTGCGTGAGTTGATGCCCTCCGTTTCTTGGTGTGTAGTACACTGACCTTGAAAGAAAGTTGTTCAAGCATACCATCCGACCCACGTGAAACACAATACAATCGCTGCTGGACGGAGGGATCTTTCGGGCAGCGCGCTAGCCTCTGCGTCGTGGATTTGGACGTCCGCTCCCACCCAAGGAAACGTCGCGTTTCTCCGGACCTTCGACAGTGCCGCAGGAAAAACCGCTTCTTCCGCCCAGATTACAATGACCGTCGTGAATCAAGTTACACTTTGGGTCAATGGGCAGCCGATTGGAGCCTCTGGTCAAGGCCCGGATGACTGGCAATCAGCACTCGTCTTCAGTGCTGCTCTGAACTCCTCGACAAACACATTCGCGGTATTGGCCGTCAACAACGCAAATGCTGGCTCACCGTCGCCCGGGCTCTTGGCTTCTATCCAAGTGACCTACAGCGACGGCTCAGCGGACGTTGTCTCCTCCGACTCCAACTGGATGGTCTCCCCCGCCATTCCCTCCGACTTCCCGGCTGCAGCGAATGCCGCATCCTTCGTACGAGCCACTGCTGCTACTTCTGGGCCGTGGGGCAGTATTTCGATTGCGGCCGCGGAGCCCAACGTGCCCAGTCTTTCCTCCAGTAACTGGATCTGGTCGACGTCGGCCGCCATCACGGACGCTCCAGTCGGAACCGTGGGCTTCCGCAAAACGGTTGCGACGCCCAGTGGGAAGACTGCCAAGACTGCCATAATCGCCGTCACCGTGGACAACGGCTTCAATCTTTACGTTAATAAAGCCTATGTGGGATCGTCCCCTGGCGTTCCAAAGATCCCAGACTTTGGCCGGGCTCAGATATTCACTGTTGGGCTCAATCCCGACTCGAATACCTTCACGATTTTCGGGGAGAATATCCCTTCTCCCCCAGCGACGGATGCCGGCCCTGCAGGTGTCATAGCAGCGATTAATATTGTGTACTCGGATGGAAGCAGCGACGCCGTGACCACCGACGCGACTTGGCTCAACGGAGCTTTCACGACTGTCCCTGCGTTCCTTTCCACCGCCGACTCGGCGCTGTCGCCCAGCTTTGCACTCGGGCTCATGGGTGTATCACCGTGGGGTCAGTTGAAGGGCTTTTCGAATGCGCTTGCAGCGGCGAATGTTCCATCTGGTCCCTTTGCAAGTGGAACCTTGCCGCAGAGTACTTCGAGCGGTGGGAAGAGTACAAGTGGCTCTCCAAGCACCTCTGCGAGTGCCACGTCCGCATCTGGCGTTTCCACGCCGGGACCGAGTTATATATCCTCTAACCCAGGTGCTTTGGATACTGGAACTTCGAGTCCCGATGCAACTGCATCTCCCAGCTCTAGCTCCAGCGCTACTCCCACCCCTTCCTCCAACGTCTCCATCGGTCTCATCGTCGGCGCGGTCATCGGTGCCCTCACCATGATCGTTCTCGTCGCGCTATTCTTATGGCGCCGGAAACACAAATCCGCACGACTGCACGCAGAAGCCTTGAGTAGCCAGATGTATCTTGGGGAAGAGCCTCACCTTGCGGAAACCCCTTCCACTGCAACCTCGCGGCGTACGTCGATGGCAAGTGTACGGCGCGCGGAGCTGCCATCGATACAGTCACCGCAGGCGGTCATTTATGGGTATCCGCGTTCGCCCGCGATGGCTAAAGGTTTTCCGACACCACCAGCCACGGCTCAAGCCGGCCCTTCCTATTCATATCCCTATTCCCCTCAACACTCTCACCAAGCTGGGATGTCTCAGCTGCCCTACAACGCTGGGATGTCTCACTTGTCCTATAACCAAGCTACAAGGATGTCTGAGATGTCTTATACCCCACGTCGAGAACCGCTCGTAGTGCACAACCACTCGGACGACGCATCGATATCCGACCGCGATCCACCAGCCGTGCCCTCAAAGCTGGATCGCGAAAACTTGATTTGGCAGAGGAACGTGGCGGGCCCCTCCAGCAGTGCCCATATGTCCGTCAACTACGCTTCGACGGTAAGCGGGTCACAGAGCGATGGTGGAAGCTCCAGACCTTCCTCCGCTGCGTATGGTGGCCTTGAAGCGTCCTCGCCCGGTCCTGACGGGGAACTTCCCCCGCCAGCTACAATGCCCACTGGTTATGATCAACGATTTCGATGATTTTTTGGCTTTCGTGCGCTGTCCTTACTTGTACTTTTCGGTCTCTGTATACCTGACGCCTCAAAATATATATTATAATGGGATGCGCTTGTTCCATTCGCAAGTTGTGGTCTTTGCGTCGATGACAGGAGGCGTTAAGTTCCCGCTCAGTTTCTTCTTGGCTTTGATGTCCTCCGAGTCAATTTATTAGGACCTCCGCCATGAAGAATACAAAGGCGTTGCACCGATGTCCCGGGGAAGGATTGTGAGCGACTCTTGCGGTGCTCCCGCAGCGCCGCTAAATGCCCTCAGCGGCCGCAAGAAAAGCCATCAGCATCACTCAGCTCTTTGATAAGATCGGCGAAGTTGGACTAGTTGTGGCCGAAAAGGGCGCGCTCTGTCGCTCAGTTTATCTGAGTAGCATCTCATATCAACTGTGGCGTCGTCAACGCGCCGAAGCAACCGCGACTGTACCTGGACTTGCTGCCATCTTTCTGCGATGCTAACTGGTTTGTTGGATTGTACTCGGTGATGATTCAATGTGCCCCATCCGAACACCGCAGATTGCGCTGGATTTGAAAGCTCCGTGTTACCTATCGTGATTGGTACTCATTTTTTTTGGGAGCATCCAGCGTCAATCCTTCATTCAAGAGAGTTAATCTGAATCCTTTAACATGGTGGCACCGGTATCTCCTTGCTCTACCCCTTCATGTACCTCCCCGGCACCACAATTTTCGTGACGCAGACCTTTGTCGAGAGCAGCCTCTATGGGATCTATCTGGTTATCTTCATGACGCTCCTGTACCTCAGAGGCAGGAATTGTCGCCACAGTCGGGGCAGGGTCAGCGCTCCGAAACCCGCGGTCTCATGGGTACTACTGGCTCTTATCGCACAAAATCTGACAATAACGGCGGTCTGTCCTTTCACCAATGAATAAATGTTTTTTTTGTTCAAATATTTCGCTGCAGCACTGGATTCTGACGATGTGGGTCGGCTACCATACGCTCATTGTCCTGGGCGGCGGGCAGGCAGGTGAAGACTACTACAGCAACCCTTCAGCGCCCCCGTTGTTTGCCCAGCTGTCCATGTACACCGTCGGCAGTATTATCGCCGATTTGCTTGTGGTGCGTTGGTGCGGTTTTCTTCCATCTCCTGCTCTCATTCATTGTAGATTCACCGATTGTATGTGATTTATTCGCGGAGGTGGATATATGCGGCTTTCCCTGCGGCTCTTTTGCTGGGTCAACTCGGTGCGTGCACCCGTTCTCAAAAAGAGAGCTTGGATTTAAAAACACACAGTCTCCGGGACGGGCAGTCTTGTCGTGCTGGGAGTACTACATAAAGAGGGCGTGTCACTGCTCGAAGTCGATACTAGGTCGAGAGCATGGGTGACCACTTCTCTGGTCTTTTCTATTGTGTGGGTCATTTTTGTTTTCCTGCAACGGCCCCGCTGAGACTCGAGGTTACAGAATCAGCGTCTACAGTTCAGGCAAGACTATTTTCTCGCTCCTTGTCGCTGTATCTAAGCTGATGATAATAGGCATGATTGCCTGGAAAATACTGCGGATGCACAGGGTATTGGCAGCAACCAATACTATCACCACTGGTGGAACGTCGTTAATGGTACTTTTTCTCAGTTCCTGGCATGATCACAGTCCTCACGCCTACTCTCGTAGTCTTTTCTCGCAATCATAGTCGAGAGCGCGGGCATCCAAACCGCAACCGCACTCGCCTTCATCTTCACCTTCATCTTCTCGGATCTGGGCCAAGTGATGATCCTCGAGATCGCGCCCGTCATTGTGGGCATCTCGACCGTCCTCATCCACGTACGCGTCACGCTGGGCTGGGCGCACGAACCCGACAGGGAACTGCACAATTCGCAGTCATTCAATAGTACCTCGGGGCGCGATGGGAGTGCGACGCTTACACGCATTAGCTTCGCGGCTGGACGTTCAAGTATGGGCAACCGGACCCAACTAAGTACGTTTGGTATACATGACGAGGAGATGGCTCTGGAGGAGCACAAGCCTTGATCCAGGCTCTACCTTATTTTTATGATTCATTTTATTCGAGCCAACCCCGGATTTGCATGATTTTGATTTGCTATAGCTTGGCCTTGGGCCGATTAATTTGTACGATAGTACACACACCTCTGTACTGTAAGTGCCGTACATGTATAAGCCTTGAAAGTCAGCAACAACAGAAATTGGATATCAGATTGCGTTTGCCTCGAGGAACAAACTGCGATACCAGCTCGATGACGTTAGAGAAGGTCCCGAGACCCGACCCTGCTTGGCTGCTAGCGGTGTTCCGAGCGCCCAGCGAGGATTCCAATCCATCAAGTACATAGATAGATTCCCGGAGACCCTGGGTGTCGTAAAAGGCGTGTCGTCTGAATCTGACAGAAAGGATTGAAGGGTGAGTCGAGTCTGAGCTTGGTCTGAGCGGTATATGTTCGAAAAGCACGAAAAGCACGAAACAGAATGCAGTCGTAAAATTAAGCGTGGACTCGAGTGAATCACCTAGATCGCCCAGAATCCATCTGCTAGAAATAGTAGCTGTGTTAATTATCATCTGGTAACGTCCCAAACGATATTTTGCACAGGTATTTGTTGTCGAATCGAGAGTGACGGTGGAAGGAAGGATGCATCGATGTTCCAGCACTTCCCTGACTAGTTCCGACTTGAGATTCTCTTGCAAGCGACGTCCTTGAAGTTTGCCAGTTGGACGGCCTGAGGTAGACTTGGATTTTGAACTTCCACCAAGCTTGCATCCCATGTTTCAGCTCTCATTTGCGCCGATCTCGGAGTGCCTGAAGGAAGTCGGCGACATTGGAATGCGATCGAACCAAACATATGCAAATACTTCACGTCCTGAGGACCTTTTCGGGAATTTTTCATTCATTCATCATCATCTCTGATTGGTTCGGCTGGCGCGAGGAAGTCAGTAATCGAAATGAGTTGCAACGCAGGGAGGGTGCAAGCATCTCATTGCATTGCATTCGCACTGCTCTAATTGCTCTTTTCAAAGAGGACGATCCAAGGTATGTACTTACCGCCACAGTGGAGACGCAGAGAGTGACCCGCGGAAGCATTTCGCGCAGGCATGCCATTGCGTACCCCACAACACAGGCCACGCCGCGGCCAATTGTATCCGGACTAAGCGAGAGACAGCCACCTTTGGCCAGGCTAAAAATGCGTTTGCCACGCCGTGGTCGTCCGACTGAAAGTCCGACTGAAATGGAGGTGGCGGTTACTTGAACATCTCCGCTCGGAATGTTGGGGAGAACAAGAGGTAGCTGGGGGGATGGAATCAGTTGACGGAGACCTTGGCGACAGACTTGACATGACACTCCGTTCGAGTCTCCCTCGAACAATGGAAAGAGCTGCAGTACTTTGCGTCGAGCTAGGGCTATCTCCAGTCGAATGATTTACCTCTGGTCATATGGCCAAGGTGTGATAGATTAAGACTAGTGGCAATGCACTGTGGGAATAGATACAGGGTGCAAGCATTGGCGACAGAGACACTCCGCCGATTCCCAGGAAGCGAACATCTTTGAATTCCGAAGCAAGAGGCAGCAGAGCGGCTACGCCACAATCACAGCTTATATACTGTGCAAGTTGGAAGACAAGAAGCTGATAGAGGTCTCCGACTCGGGCAGTGCCCAGGCAGGAACGAGACTGGGCCAAAGCTGCCGGGTGACAGGGTCCGAGTGGAATCTTCTCGACGAGGGGTGGAGCTGTAAGACCCAAACGCGGTAATCAAATCCGTCTTGGAGCGGTCTAGTGCGGCTCTATTGAATCAGACGGCATCGGTGCTTCCATTGCTCACATGCACTACGAAGGACGGCAACACTTTGTAGCGAGACAATTGGGCAAGAGAAACAGGAGGGCGGACGGAGTGAAACGGAATGGAGCTCTGGTTCAGACACACAGCCGGGTCCCTGAACACGCGTGATGGGGTGATGAGACCTGAAATGGAACGAGTCACTTTACAGCTGAGAGACGCATGCAGCAGCAGCGGTGGAAGGTTGAAGAAGGGCAGAGAATAGATCCAGAAAGAGTACAATTGTGGTGATCTCCGTTCCAATTCAGAAATGGTGCAACTGTGGCGTTTTTGCTCCCTTATCGACGTGACAGTGTGACCTGCTCCATCAGACTCACATAATAAGTCAAAATACTCCCCTTCTTCTCCTCACCACTCGAGACCGACCCTCCCCTCCCGCCAGAGCCATGATGCTCGTTCAGAAACAACCGCACTTCTCCATGGCCCTCACCCAGTCCCCGTACATCTACTCGCACCGCAGGCATCCGTCGGCGCCCCCACAGGCAGCCGTCGTCCAGCCAACACGAACGCCGGGTCTCTTGACCTTGTCCAAGCCTCCAAGGGCTAGCAAGGGCTCACCCAAGCCGAGGAACGCACAAGCGGCGTCCAGAGCGACCCCAGAGCCCCCGGTTACTCCATTGAAGCCTGCAGCAGAGATACGGGGCCGACAGCAGGGCAAGAAGGTGCACCAGCAACAGCAGCGCAGCTCTTCCCATGCTGCCCCGTCCAGGCGTCGCCAGCCGTCGCCAGACCCATTCAAGGCCGCACCAGCACCCAATAAGCGCCGCCAGTTGCCCATCCCCATTCCCAAATTGCCCTCGCCCACCGACTCTTCTCTTTCTCGCTCGGACCCTGTCCTTTCGCACATGCCCCGCCGCAAACCGCAGCGTTCCGCGACGCTTGACGTATTCCCCATCTGCGACGACACTACGGAGGTTGGCACCCGTCCGTCTTCCCCCGAGCCCGAGCACAGCCACACACCCACAAACACTCCGACTCGCGCTCGCCCAACCCTCAATCTTGCAGAGCCCCACACGCCTCCGCGTCGCACTCGTGTGCCAGAGGCTCCCCGGACTGCACCTTTGTCGTCAGCCGGCGCTCCCTCTGCGTCCTTCCCCTTCCCCAGCACCAGCACCCCGTCCTCGAGTCCAAAGCGGCGTCCTGCCACTGCTGCCCAGCGTGCCAAGCACCTCAGCGAGGGTGGACCCCCAGTCCGTCTCCCCGAGGGCTACGACTTTGTCACGACCCCTCGTCGCAGCCGTAGCACCGAGCCTGTTGACGACAGCGGAATCCCCGACTACTTTGCTAGTTCCATGTTCCAGAACTCGCCTAGTCCGGAGGAATTGCCCCCGCCGCTCTTTGTCTGAGTCCGTCTCACTTTTTCACTCCTATCTTTATTCTTATTTATCCTCAAGACTATCTTATCATTATTTCACGGTCGATATCGGCACACGGTCACACTCGTTTCGGACACCCGCGCTCTTTCTGTTCCCGCATGCATCTGGTTACATCACGCATATCGTTCTGTAACTGTTTTTTGGGTTCTTTTTTCTCTTTCTGTATCGGTTTAGTGTACCCGTAGAACGGTATGTCTCCTTTTTTTCACTGGATGACCCTTTCTGACCCACTCCTTAGCCACCTCCAAAATCCAGCAGCCTAAATCAACAAAGTCTGCACTGCGTAATTTATACTACACCCTATTACACCACTCGACTCTTATCTTGGTTCTCGCCTCCCCCACATCTACTGGCGCAGATTCAACCCCTCGATGTACTTTTACGCGGGCCCCGGTTGTTCATCCACTAGGTCTTCAAGCAGTGCCGCACCATGCCGCACAGGCCGACACAAGATGACCGCCGGCCCCTCCGATGACGACCGCACGACGCATGTGTATCATACAGCATATCCATTTCTCCGCATCGCATCGCACTGTCTCTTCCTCCCTTTTGTCCACAGACCCACCCTTTTACCACATTCTTGGGTCGGAGGACGGCCCCACATACACCCACCATTCTCCCGGCTTCCACCAGCACCATTACTCCTTAGCATCCCGCACCCACCCCACTCGATTATATTATTCTCGCCCACCACCATAGGGCTCGTATTCCTTTGTTCAATTCCTTCTTTAAATTTGTGTCTATTTGGTGCGTCCTCTGCCATTGTTCTCTTTCCTTGCTGACATTGTCTTGTAGCTCCGCATTGTAAAAACAACACATACCCTTCTCATATAGACTGCCGCCAGTGCCCTGCGACCGGGTCGCCGACCGTGATGGGATTTCACGTTCGGCGTCGCGGCCATGTCATGGTTGCACGCATCCACACTCGTTCAGAATCAGTAAAGTCGAGACAATGTATTTGTATCATAGGGTCGGTCGGACCCATCGCCGTTGTCGTTGAGGCGAGTCGAAGTGTACAGTACTAGCTATGGACGTTGAGGAGTAGTTCTTAGTAGTAGTAGTAGGACGTAGTCAGTAAAGGTAAGTACAGTAGTGGTCGTGGGTAGAATCTAGTTTTTTATCCTGCGCCTCAGTATTGCATGAAACGTTCAGACGATGGGTAAAGCGGTCGGTTGAGGTTTCTTCTTTCTAGCAACGGACGGAGGAAGAATCGAAATCGCCAAAAACGGCATTGGGACGAGTGGTGTATGGGATTGTTTGGTCGACTCGATCAAATGCGATTCCAGAGCCCAGCACAGAATATACATTCAGAAACGAAGAGAAATAAATCCAGGTGCGACGGCACACATAATGTTTGCGCGGGTATGGGAGGCCAAAGAGAGGTTGGGACAACTCGCCTCTCTACTCCCTGCCTTTCATCTTCCGAACAGCCATCCTTCAACTCGACACGCAGCCGGCAGAGTCGAAGCTGCACTTCTCTATTCTCTCCTCTTCCTCCTCCTTTGATATCCTCATCGCACGTGAAGCGGCCGATTTAGAGACGAGGTTCTGAATCATCTGCAACCGCCCTTCTTCGTCATCGTCCCTCTCGTCGTTCTCTGGTGCCCGTAGTATCGCCGTGCGTGTGCAACGACCGTCTGGTAGACACCCCGTTGGTCTTTGCCTGTAGTTCTGGGTGTAGGGACACATCCCCAGGCCCTTATTTCCTTTGTAACCGATTCCTTGTCGCCGGGGTAGTAAGGATACCCAAGAACTTGAGGCCAACGTCTCGCCGTGTCGGTGGGGAATCCGGTCGGGGAGGAGCTGTCACGAGCTGAGGAGCGTCCAGCGCTGGTGGTGTGGGTGGAATTCAAGATTTGAGGGTCCGCGATCGTGGAAATCGAATTGACGCTGAGAATTCCAAGGATAAAGAAAAGTAGCCAGGAAGGCCAAACAATCGTTTCTTGTCATCGTCTTGCTCGAGGGTAGACGACGTGTGCAATGATGATCATGATCTAGAGGAGTAAAGGCAGGGAGGAGGAGGAAGCGCAGTCAATAATGCAATGAGGGAAAGCGAGAATTGTCGAGAGCAAGGGATAATAATACGGTGGAACTGGGCACTCGACGTTCGTCAGATGCGTGTACGGAACCATGAAGCGGCAGAAGAAACGAACCTTCTCCCTAAGTTCCCCAGGACGTGCGGAAGAAGTCGGCAAACTTATACTCCTTCTTGACTTGCTCCAGAAGCCACCATCCCGGGGTGCAGTAGCTGACGTAGATGCTGGATGGGCCGCCTATGTTCACTCCAGTGTGGAGTTGTCCGACAATATGGGCTTCTTTGCCAGCCATATACCAAACTAGCGCGCCTGAGTCTCCTTTGTCAGAGAATGGCTCGACCCCACTGTAGCCCGAGTTATAGACGGCGACCTCCATTGATTCTACGCCAGTCTCAGTTCGAAGGAAGGACTGCAGTCCAGAGTAGCGACCGACAGTGAGGTCGGTAGAGTTTCCGTCTTTTCCGACGGTCAGACAGCGTCTGCCGTCAGCATCACGTTCATTAGGCATGGAGAGGGTGAGCTCCCCTGCGCAGACCGTGACTTGAAGCTTTCCGTCGTCTGGATACTCGAAAGAAATCGGCCCGCGGCTGAACAATTCTTTCAGCTGCGTGGGGGTAAACTTGGATCCTAAAGGATTGCATTCGTCACAGAGGAATGCAATGAGCTAAATCGAAACGCACCAAGGAAAACCACATTTCCTCCAAAGCCATCGCCGCACTTCGCTTTGGACACTTCGAAAACACCCCAGTCGGCTGTGTACTCCGTGCCGGCTTCGTCGACCCTGACGGCTGGGGCATACAGAACTCGACCTATATTTCTTTGAAGACTGAGGTTCGACCAATTCTTGGTTACTTCGATATGGAAATCTTCAAGGTCCTGGATGTCCTCATTCTTTCGCTTCAGCGTGGCTTCAAGCCGCTCCATCTTCCTGAGTCCTACTTTGCTCTGGTCGTCGGTCGCCTGATGCCTGATGAGTTCTCTGGCAGCAAGTTCGGCTTCGAATAAAGCATCAGCAGTGGCCTTGGTGGTATCAGCCAGGCCCCGCTGGAACCGACGCAACCCACACACTCGGACGTAATCCTCTGGTCCTCCCTCCTCCCACCTGTAGTCAGCGGTCCAATTTTCCCGCAGCACATGGCAATTGGCAAGGGCGTAGATTTTGTCGATGAGATTGCCGTCCTCGTCCTTGAAGGGATGGAAAAACAAAGTGGTAGTCCCTTGCGCATCGTATTTCTCATTGCTCGCAGTGGTGATTGGAATGCCGAGAAGGTTGGTAAGGAAACGGCGGACGCGGAAGGTGGCATCAGTGGAGTCGGTCGATTGAAGGAGAGGGACCAGCCAGCCTCTGGATAACCGCGTCTCTCCACTCCACCACAACCTCTGGAACTTTGTTTCTCTCGAGGAGAGCAAGGATCTCGAGAGAGACATCGTGAGCTGTATCGGGAGAGGTAGAGCCTGGAGCGATGCCGATCCAGATGACCACAGGGCCGAGACTACCCTTCTCGTCCTCTCCGGATAGGCCATGAGTGTAGAAACGGGCGGTATCGATCGACGAGTAGCCGATAGCATGGTCGTTCAGGATCTTGCGGATTTCGGGGCCGACGACGTGCCAGACGGCGTTCAAGGGAGTGTCAAAGACACCATGGACGGACTTGACGGGAACCTGGGCGAATCTACCCGTCGGCCTGACGAACGGGGCGGTGCGGTAGTCAGAACGATAGAGGAGGTCCGGCCAGTCACTGCTCCCGGTGATGCCATTATAGTACCACTTCTTCTCGTATGCGCAGGGACTACGCACAGCAGGGACGGTGGTGCCGCTGGCGAGGGTGAAGGCGGATATATTCGACGCCACCGATGGTTCGCCGACAGCAGGGGACTTGAGCGAATTGGAAGCATTATATCGATGACCCTGGGCGCTTGCACATTGCAGAGCCCACAATGAAGGTTCTGGACGGAGAGTGGTAAGTCCGATTTAGACGCGGAAGGCAGCAAGAAGACTCGCTCAGTAGATCCGGGCGCTCCCGCATCAGCTCAAGCGCTTTGACTCCTGCAGGAGATATGGTAAGTGTGATGTGGTCGTTGCAGCCAAAAGAAAAGGCGACAATGGAGGACAGAGGGACCAACGAGCGCCCCTCTCGGGCTGACGCCAAGGACGCTGGATAACATACAGTAATAAGGGCACGGAGAGACTCGCCTTGCGCAAGGACTCCAACCTTGTTGACTTCTTCATCAGTAAACGGCAAGGCTTCTAAAAGATCAGGGTGGGTGTGAATTCGACAAAAGGAAAGCCGATGAGACATACGAGATTGAGCCATAGGAGATGTTTAAATTTCAATAATCTGTGTCGAGTAAAGTGCACATAAGATGGGCGAAGGTTGTCTCCGTTATTTAAAAGGTATCCACTGCTGCCTGGGTGAGGATGAGTGTGGCGAGATCAAGATGGCGTACTTGTCCAAACCGATCCCGTTTCACCTCCTCTCAATGGGCTAGCTGCGTGCTTCTACGTGTCTCTCTCACCCCCAAGGCTGAGCAGAGCACATTCGCCGTCGGGCTCTCCAGCACCTGAGGTCGAAAGCGTCAGCTATTTCTCCGCGAGGCTTCGGGAGCTCGCTTCCGCATCGAGCGCAGCACCCTCGTGGGTGTTCCCTCGTCCCTGCCCGTACGCCTTCGGCTCCTTATATGCCGGCGTCCAACAGGTTGTGACCGATTCAGCTTAGATTGGCTCAAAGCATCCGGTGGGTTGCAGAAACGCAAGACGCCTGGAGATGACGCTGGGATGCGAGCGCGGCACATGAATGTGGGGATGCGGGATCTGGGGGAGAAGGGGCTTCAAAACCTCCAACGCGCTTGACCCAGCGGCGACCGATTTCTTCTCTTCGTTCGAAGGAGGCCCGGGCTTTCAAAACCTTCGTACGATTGAGCGTTGAGGAAAAGAAAGAGGACCCAATCAGGCAGGAGAAAGAGCGGGAAGAGTGCCGGGTCTGTGCCCTCATGTAGACTGCCGCCAGTGCCTGCGACCGGGTCGCCGACCGTGATAGGATTTCACGTACGGCGTCGCGGTCATGGTTGCACGCTTCCACACGTCGAGAAAATGTATTTGTATCATAGGGTCGGTCTCTGTCGGGTCGGACCCATCGCCGTTGTCGTTGAGGCGAGTCGATGTGTACAGTACTAGCTAGCATGGACGTCGAGAAGTAGTTCGTAGTCGGTATAGGTAAGTACAGTAGTGGCCGTGGGTTACTGTAATCTAGTTTTTGATCCTGCGCCTCGGTATTGCATGCTTTCAAACAATGGGCGAAGCGGTCGGTCGAAGATACTCCGTTCTCTCTTCTCTCCAACAACGGACGGAGGAAGAATTCGAAATTGCCCAAAACGGCGTTGGGAATGGAATTGTTTGGGCGACGCTATCAAATGCGATTCCAAAAGAGATAAGATCCATTCAGACACAAAGAGAAGGAAATCTAGGTGATACGTACACATAATGTCCGCGCGGGTATATTAATGGGAAGAGAGGTTGGGACAACTCCCCTCAAAGTCCCCAATCACATTCACCTTCCTTGAACTCGACACACAGCCGGCAGAGTCGACGCTGCACTTCCTCAATCCTCTCCACCCGAATCTTCTCCTCCTCCTTTGCTAGCCTCGCTGCGCGCGAAGCGGCCGATTTGGACACGAGTTTCAGAATCATCTGCAAGTGCTCCTCTTCGTTATCGTCCCGCTCGTCGTTCTCTGGTGCCCGTGCCATCGCCGCACGCGTAACGACCGTCTGTAAAATATGTTGGCTCTTTGGTAGTAGTTCTGGGTGTAAGGCCGCATCCCCAGGCCCTTCTTTCTTCTGAAGTCGTTTCCTTGTCGCCTCGGTGATGCAAGCCCTCAGCTTGAGGCCCGCGTCTTGCCGTGTCGGTGGGGAAGCAGGTGGGGGAGGAGCTGTCACGAGCTGAGGAGCGTCCAGCGCTGGTGGTGTCGGTGGAATTCAAGATTTGAGGGTCCGCGGTCGTGGAAATCGAGTTGACGCTGAGGATTCCAAGGATAAAGAAAAGTAGCCAGGAAGGCCAAACAATCGTTTCTTGTCATCGTCTTGCTCGACACCGGTTGGAGGGGAGGAGGATCTTCGGGGTCGGGAGTTTGTGCAACTTGGAGGCCGTCGGCGTCGGATTCCTGGTCGTGGTGGGCACCGGCGCCATCTGGCACCTCGTCGTCGCAGTCGCCTCCTTCACCTTCGTCATCTTCATCTTCTTCATTCTTTTCTTCAACGGGCGAGTCGGGTGGTGCAGGAGGAGGAGGTGGCGCTGAGCCGTCGTTGCGTCGTAGACGTCCGGATTTGTTTTCTTGAGAACGCTGGGGAGACCGAATCCGAATACCCACCGTGACTGAAATGGACAATACAATAAACGCCAAGACGAAGCAAGTAACCATCAGAGGACTGGGGCCGTCCTGAACCAACGTAGTCCTAGTGAGCGGGCTAAAGGTGCGCGTTACAGTAGGGGGCGGCGCGTCAACAGGTTTGGGACTCTCAACCGGAAAGAGGTGAAAGAGGTCGTGGAAGGCGGGGATGAGGAATCCACTGATGGCCAAGAATATGTACTGGAGAAAGGGGGAGGTTGGAGGACGAGTGGTGGCAAGAAACAACAGTGGTCGACATCAAACCCTGCATGATGAGCGCTGCTATTTCTCAGTTTATCGCGTTCCCGAATGGTCGTTGTATTAGACAGAGTAATGCATATGAATAGTATGTATTTAGGGTGTATTTGGTATGTACCGAAACAAATCGAAAATGCTGTTGGTGGATAATGCTACAATATGTGTGTGATGTGGGTTGAATGCGAGTGGAAAAGAAGATTCTGTCAAGTTCCGCGTGAAAAAAGGAGAGGAGAGGCAGAGACTCAGAAAGCCTCCACCAGGGGCATCAAGCCCTCAAGGTCACTCTGGCCAGCACCAGGCCGTCCGAGCAACTCGTCCCACCGGTCCTCATTCCACGACTCGTCACACTCGTTCTCGTCCTCGTCGTCTCCGATGAAGAACCGCGGCGTGCGCACCGCAAGGGAGGGCGGGGAGGATGATTGTTGTGATTCTGCCAGCTGCTGCTGTTGTGCGCGTTCGCGCTCGGTGTCAAGCCGGACTAGCTCGATCAGGATCTCCCAGCGTTTATACCACGAGGTCTCCCAATGAGGCAGCGGAACCTTGCCCTGCCGTTTCGAGCTCAAATATATGGGGCTGGGGTTGGGAGGTGGCGATGGAGTGTAGGATTTCTCGTGGTCATGCTTCTTGCCATCCAGGTCCACCTCTTCCAGCGTGCCATCGTCCGACTGATCACTCTCCACGAGCGTCTCGTCCGAATCGTCGCTGAATCCAGCAGTCGACCGGGAGGTAGCCAGCGACTCCCCCTCGCTGTCCTCGTCATCCTCTGCCTCCTCCACACTCTGAGCAATCTTGGTCGCCCTTGCCCGCCCCTCTGCCAACATGTGCACATCATACATCCACAACGTCTTCTCGATCGTCCACAGCGGCATGCCAACAAAGCAGCGATCCATATGCGCGCAGTAGGGATCCCTAAGCGCTGACAAATCACCTCTGCGTGGGTGAACAGTCATGGGCGGTATCGGGACCAAATCTGGACTTGGCGTTCGCCGTGGCGGAGGATAGCGAGGGGGCATCCTGGCAGCAGGGGCAATGCCACAGTACGCGTACGACTCGCGTTGGCGCTTGGTGTGCTCTTCCCACTCGTCCGCCCGGAGCCCCCAAAGGTATTTCACGTGCAGAAGCGCGTGTCGCGAGCGGCCGTGGTGACCGTACAAATGCCGGAGAGGGTTTAATGTCTCGCACGTGCGGTCGCGGAACGTGGGGGAGAGCGGGGATGGAGGGCAGCCGTATTTCACGCGGGCTGCCGGCGGAGATGGAGATACTGGTGGAGGAAACGGCTGAGATTTGTGGGTGATAGTTGGGAATGGTATTTGAGAAGTAGGTGGCGGGGAAGGAGGACGCGCTGACGGGATTGGTGGAAATAGAAGGAGCTCGCGATCGCTGGGCGCGTAAGACTCAAATTCGACATCGGACTCGTCGTCCTCGGAGCAAGAAAAGTCATCCGAATCCGAATCATAGTCGTCACCACACGCGTCCTGGTCGTCCTCGACGACCTCGTTCGCGTCGAGGGACGAAGTAGACGCGACAGCGGCAGACACGAGAGATGGCAGCTGGGGTAAAGATAGCGGCTCAACGTCCTCGTCCTCTGGATACGGCGAGTTGGTCCCTGAGACTGCAGTAATGTCCATGTCGAAATCGGGAGGCGAGGACGCGAGCGAGGCGATTCCCATTTTTTGGAAAAGACTCTTGGTCCACTTGAGAGTAGTGGCACGCGACCGCACGGACGCAGCGGCAGGTTGGGACGTGGTGGCGAGAGACTCGAATGGTGGTGCAGCGTCAACTGGCGGGTGGTTGAAGCCCAATCGACTGGTCGGGCGCGGGGGCAATTGGTACTCGTCGTCGTCGCGGTCGGTGTGCAAGTGGGGATTTTGGTCTGCAATGTCGGATTCGGGTTGTGTTTCGGGGGCGTTGTAATATGAGGAGGCCATGGTCGGTGGTGTTGCCCGAGAACGACAAGACAAGAAAAGAGTAGAGAGAGAGGTGTTCAAACTTTCCCCGCAAACGTTGCCGTAATGAGCACACGCTAATAAGGCTCGGCTATCTGTGATAGCTGATCACATCTCCTTTAGTCGCCGGAAATCTGCGGAAAATTACAGGAAAAAAACAAAGAAAAATTGGCTACAGGTGTTTGCGGATGCGTAGCTCCAGCAGCCTCAGTGGAGGGTAGACTATAGTCGCCACCACAAAGGCGAGCTCAAATCCAATGTCTCCCGTCGTCTCCGCAATCGGTCCCGTGTACCACACCTGTGCCATCGACGGGATAGCGATCCCAATCCCACACAAGGCGGCCGTTATAGCCGCCAGTCCGGTCGGTAGTTTACTCGGCGTATTCCAATCCTCCAGGTTGTAACGCTTAAAGTCGCCCCGACGGAAGATAAAGTGCTCTTCGAGGACAATAGCGATGTACGTGCTCGCCCAGTAGCCGATGAGCCCCAGAAAGTTGCTCAGTGTCGTGTAGAAGCTGTGAGCACCAACTATAGAGAGGGGAATGACGCTGTGGTGGATTTAGTGGTATATCATCAGTAATAAGATCCAACCCACATGGCGGTAGCAAGAATAGAAAACACATAACGCGGCACCACAACGAGAACAGGCATAAGGATCTGCATGTTCAACGAGATGGAATAGAATCTGCGGGAACTGTCAGCACGTCTCGGAGGAGTTGCTCAAGAGGACATACGTAGCAGCAACATTGCCCATGACAGACAACGCCAATAGAACGGTGAGAAACTTGCCAAACCCTTTGGCGGGGCTCAGCATAGCGCTCAACAAGCCCCCAACCTCCCCACTCTCATACCCAGCCTCCCACGCTGGCACATTGGTGAGACAGGCTCCAATCAGTGCACCGAAGCATTGCAACGCGATCGTGGGTAACACCAGTCCGAGATAAGAGTACCAAAAGATACGTTTGCTACAGAGAATATCAACATCAGCGCATGGACGGTCGCGGGAGTATAAATCATACCTGGGAGCATTGGGGAGCATGTAGCAACTAAAGTCCGACGCCAGAGGCGACCAAGTCAGTACGAAGCCGGCTATGACTGCCGAAAAAGACATGATTGTGGGCGCAGTAGCAGGTTCTGCAGGTGGAATATGGCGGAAATCCTTCCCGCCCAGACCAACCACGATGAGGAAGATGATCACGACGGGGATCCATGCGACCCTCTCATACCAGTGGAGTATTTTCCAGCCGCAGAACGACACGAGCAGCGAAACGACCGCTATGATCACTATGCCGATGCTGAATGGGCGTGAGTAATGAACACGCGCCAAAAGTCAAGACTTGCCTCCAGCTGAGGTTCCCGTCCGCAACAGCCGCGAGAGTCTGCCCGCCGAGAATGCAGTCGAGGATGCAGAAGCCGGTCATGCCGATGAGATTCAACAATACAGGACCGAGGACACCAAAGTATCTGGAAGCATTGAGATGAATAGCGGCTCAGACTGAACAGAAGCGCACACACCCAAAGCTATACCGCGCCTGGACCATTTGCCTCAAACCCAATTTCGGTCCCCAGGTAGATCTGTACAGTATTGAGCCAGTGTATACAATGCATGGAAAGAATGGCCAACAGATATCCCGGAGGAATACAACATAGTAGGTTGAAGAACAAAATGACGAGGCAGCTGTCCCGGAGGCCAAGGCCATACGCAATCGGGCCTAGTGACCCCGTCGAGAATCTGATGAACCTTGAGACAAGGCTAGAAGGACATGGAGACAGCGCACGGCAGGAGATTGGTGCTGGCTGTAAACCAGATGAAGAAGATTTTGCTGTATTGAGGGTCTGTGCGTTCCTGGCGAATTTCAGACCAAGATATTTCCAAATGTTTGCGAGAATTACTTCGAGAGTGACTGGTCTTATGCCTACGGTGGTTGAGGGAACAGTCGCGGGGTGGAGTACACTAACACACCTCTTTCTTCAACGCCCCAGGTGAGCAGCCGACGATGCCACGCCGGGCTTACGAAAGCGGAGTCCTGGTGGGCCTTTTCATCCGTTGAGTAGTCTTCCTTGCTCATAGTGGGGTGAAGACGGGGACTGCAGCCTGAGTCATCGTAAGGGCTTGATAAAAAAAAGAGATTATCTGCGCGGTTGATGGACGGCAAACCAAGTTCCGATCAACACCTTGATCGTGATTTCATCTCTTCCTCTTCCTCTCCAGTTCCTCTCCGTTCTATGAATCTGAGTGCTCATGCACTCGACGCGGCATATGTGGCTAAATCAAACTGCCACTCGCATCGATTCCTTTCAGTCGGATCGCACTTTAGCAGCGGCGACTAGTCTCAACGGAACCAGAGCGGAATTACACATGGCTCATCTGCGCTACTTCCTCGCTAGTCTCTACGCTCGGCGCTGATCGTCTGTTTCTCTGGGCGCTCTCACTCTCTGAGAGTCCACTCTCTCCAGAGCGCTCACGTGATGTGAGGACACAGGGCAGCTCCGACAATTAGCCGAATGACCTCGGGCCGGGAACAAGCCGTTATCGATGAATAAAAGGACGCGTCGTCGATCTTTTCATTCCCCACAACTCCCCACAACCATGCCTGCCTCCACTTCCGTCAAACTCAACACCGGTGCTGAGATGCCCACTGTTGGCCTCGGCACCTGGAAGAGTGCCCCTGGCGCCGTCGAGCACGCCGTCGAGTATGCGCTCAAGAACGGCTACAAGCACATCGACACCGCTGCCGCCTACAAGAACGAGAGCGAGGTCGGCCAGGGCATCGCCGCCTCTGGTGTTCCTCGCGGCAGCATCTTCCTCACCACCAAACTCGACAACCCTGACCAGAAGGAGGCTGCCCAGGCGCTCGAATCGTCTTTGAAGAACCTCGGCACTGATTATCTCGACCTCTGTGCGTCTCTTTTTCTTTCCGTTCCACATCTAGTTAATCGTGAGCATCCAGGGTTGATGCACTGGCCCGCGCCGATGACCAAGGACACTCCCGCCCTTGCCGACAAGACTCACGACTGGCTTGACACCTGGAAAGACATGGAGAAACTGTTCAAGGCCCACCCCGATAAGCTCAAGGCCATTGGCGTGTCCAACTTTTCCGTGGAGTTCCTCGAGCGTCTGCTCGCCGTCGCCACCGTCGTCCCAGCCGTCAACCAGATTGAGATGCACCCGTAGGTTATCATATCGCCGCGTTTATCTTGGCGACTGATGGATCATCCTGGATAGGTCATGCCCGGCCGAGGATGTTCTCGAGTTTTGCCGCAGCAAAGGCATCGTCGTGACCGCGTACTCGCCACTGGGTTCGGACAACTCCCCTCTCCTAACCAACGAGATTGTCAAGAAGCTCGCCGACAAGTACAGCGTCCAGCCTGCCAACATCCTCATTTCGCTGCAGGCCAACAAGCCCGGCGTCACCGTGCTCCCCAAGTCTGTCACCAACAGCCGCATTCTCTGTAAGTTCTTCAAGCTCCTTGCTAAATGCGTGACTAAATGAACTAGCGAATGCCAACATCGTTGACCTGACGGAAGAGGAGATCGCGGAGCTGCAGGCGATAGACAAGATGCAGCACTTCCGCGCGTGCCACCCGAGCTGGACTGGCTGGGGCAGCCTCGGGTTCCCCGACTGCAAAGACCTTTAGAGATCCAAGTAGATACTTTTCTTGTTATCAGCAGTAAGAATAAGCAAGCAGTTGTACATACTCCCCTATTTGATTTCGGTTGTCTTGCTTCCTCCCTGCATGGCCACCCTTCCACGGTCCCCCAATTCCTCTCGCATCCTTCCTCAACGACGACCACACTCTGAATTCGACGCCGGAATCAATGCATCTACCGCCTGGACTGAACACCTTGAGCTTGAATCAGCTTCATCATCCGCTGGTGGCGGCTCACTCTCGGACGAGGAGCCAGATTATGACGAAGACGCCGAGGACGAGTTCCGTCCCGCCCGAGCGCTGTATGCTTTCGAAGGAAAGACTGAATTCCGGGAGCTGAGCGTCGACGCGGGGGATGAAATCCAAGTCATCAAGGAGGATTTGGCCGATGGATGGAGTCTCATTCGGAATGAGGCAGGCGAAGTCGGGCTGCTTCCACGAACGTATTATACGGTGCGTCTTCTCCTTCCCTTCCATCAGCAACACATAATATCTATTGTGTAGTTCACTGCAGACTTTGCCGAAACACCAGAAGTCGCCCTATCGGGATTTCTCCACCGTGGTGGAGGGCACCGACGCGATGCATCCACCAAGACCATCACACCACGCACCGGCGGTTCGCTCACACCAAAGGAGGTCATCCCACAACACACGGGCGAATGGCGGGCGGCGTTCCCGAGCTTCCGACAAAGTCTCCTTGGCGGCAAGAGTCTCAACCGTTTTTCCACGTTCGTCACTAGCGGTGCAGAGGAATGGGTTCTCAAGGGCACTGCAGCGGATGCCATACTGTCAGAAGAACCTGCTACCACAGCGGCCCACGACAAATCAGGGAGCACCGACTCGAATGATGACAATGACGAGGAGGACGAGGAGGAGCGAAACAGGCTTAATCGACTTGGACTCGGGGAAGCGGATCGGCATTTCGTAGATGCGAGCCTCGCGTGGAAGGCAAAGCTCCCGCCCTTTCGCGTCCTCGTGCACTCGCCTTCAAAACGCGCTTCAACGCTCTCAGGCGCATTCACAGTGTACAGCGTCACCTCGCTCTTCCACCACCCGCCGAATGGCGATGGCGAGCCTCCGCCATCGCCTACACGGATCACTGTACAACGCCGATTCTCTCATTTTGTCGTACTCCATACGGCCCTGACGCGCCGTCTACCGGGTATAGCTCTACCCCCTCTTCCAGACAAGCAATACGCGGGTCGTTTCAGCGAAGATTTCGTTGAAGCTCGTCGGGGGGACCTCGAAAGATACATCGGACGCCTCGTGCGGCACCCACTTGCGCGTTACGCCGAGGTGGTGACGTTCTTCCTGGGCTGTGAGAGCGATACAGAATGGAAACGACTTGTCCCGCAGCATTTGGCGATGCCTGCTGCAGGACCGTCGTTCTATGCGCATGTGTTTCACCCCGAGTTTAATGTCGATGCGGAGGATGCGGAGGCTGCGGTCGAGAGGTTTGACACGCATACGAGGGCCGTGGGCAAAGGGGTCCAAGGGTTGAGAAGCATTTTTGGCAAAGTGCGGGAGGCGCGTGTTGGTTAGTGTTTTTTTGGTCTCGTTGACATTGTCTACATTACTGACGACGAAATAGAGATGAGCAAGGCCGAGAGGCTACTCTCGTATTCACTGCTTGCGCTGATCACGTCCAAACCACTGGCTGCAGCTCCGGTGACGGGTGCCAGCGAGGAGGAGGAGGATTATAATGCCAAGGGAAAGGGCCTTCTTAATGACCAAGGCGCATGGTGCTGGCGCGAGGGGTGTCAAGGTCGATTTCAGTATGACTGTTATATTGCTGGCTCTAACTTGGGAGTAGACTGCTTGAAGATGACCAAGGCCATGCAAAAGACGGCAGAGGCCATGCAGAATGTCGCGGATTTGTATGATGACCATGTGGGTATAATTTTATTCTTCTTCTGCGGAGTTGACCAACTGGCGAGTAGGCAAGACGGACACAGCTGGCGACACATGAGGCGCTCAAGAACGTCGCACATCCGTCTTCGTTGTATCAGGCAAGTTTTGGTGTCATTTATGGCCGTTTGAGCGCTCTAATGCACTCAACAGGGCGTAGTAACGACACACCGGTCGACTCTTTCGCGATATTCTGAGGCCGATACACATGTAAGCTTTTCGTTTTTCCACTTCTGCAAGTCGTTTTACTGTATCCCAGGCGAACAGCGAGATGGCTGCTCGATGTGAGACGGTTCTCAACACGACGATGGCAGAGATGGAGACATACCACACTCAAAAGACGGAGGACTTTTCAACGCTCGCCAAAGAACATCTCGATGGGGAGATTGAGTTTTACGAGCAAGTACTGAACCGACTGCGTGGTGCCCGACGTGCGTTCGACGAGCCTCAGTACACACAGCTGGGTGCGGAAGCACGGCAACCTTCTATGTATGAGCGCGAACTCGAGAACCCGAGGTTGGGGGCAGAGCCGCTGCTACAGCCCGCGCCGCATGTGTTTGATGCGGCGCCCATGCGGCCTGTGAGTGTTGCGATTCAGGAGGGTGTGGGCATGCTCCTGGGGCCCAGTGGACGCGGAAGTGTGTTTGGCAAGTTCTGGTAGAGCGTTCGAGACGTTTTTGCGCAGGATTTCAAGGGCATCTGGATACATACAGTACTTATCTACTTACAACGCATTATCATTAGTACAGGACACAGGATAAAAAGCACAACATCAGTCCGCGGAGAAAAGCATCGAGTGGAATCGCGGGTCATGGATGAGTTTGACTGTATCGTCCACAAGCTTCATATCGAGCGCGGTTCCCATTGAAATGCAATGATTCATCTTGATCGTGGTGGGGTTCGCTACGGTGCCGTGGACCTCGTAGTACTCTCCGGGAGCCATGTGTGTGTCCTGGGTGCGTTGTGAGCGACGGCGAACAAGCTACGAAAGGCGCGCTGGATTAACAGGAAGGAGGGTGATCGTGATTTCGCCGCCGTCGCAGGTAAGAACCGTGGCCGTCGTGCCCATGAACTAGACGCGTCGTGACATGAATATCTTGAGCTAGATTTGAGGGTAGGAGGACGCGCCTTGACTGGACGGCAAGCAATTCGGACCTTTCTGCCCGCGTATCTGGGAGCAACTCAACCTCGTTGTTCTCCTCGCGCTCGAGTTTGAGGCCCACCTTGGGAGGAGCGCAGAATTGACACGCGTAAAAGAACTCATGGTGGAAAGTAAATGGTCGCGTCTGATGCCATCACTGATGCTTCCGAGTTTGGGTGAAAAATTCCTTTTGCTCTATGTTCCAGACATTCTCTATCTACATCTCCAACTGACTCAGCTCATGTTCCGCAAAAGGCTCATCCTCAAGACATCCTCGGGCGCCCGTGCGTTGTTGATGGCGCGTTGCATAAACTCCGCCCAGCCGTCGTCCGGAGGTCCCCAACGCGCCAAATGCTCCAAAGCGTGGCTACACTGAGGTATGGTGATGGGCGCCAGGTACACAGCTTGTCCCGAGCGAACAAACATGGTCAGACTGTATCGACGATCCCGGGCGACCGTGTCGGCGCGCTGAGCGAGTGCGGTGCAAGTAGCAGGGTCGTTGAAATCCGTCATTGGACGAAGGGCAACGGAGTTGAAGACAAAGTCACCGCGCCCCGCCTCAGGAGCTTGGTCGAGCTGGACGACGAGCATATGTGTCTTGAGCTGAGCGGCATTGGCGGGATCGTGCAGCTGGAATGCGTGCGTGGCACAGTACAGCAATAGCTGCGTGTGTTTCTGCAGAATCGTGAGGCCAGAAATGAACGCAAGCCCTGGGTATACTTACGGAAAACCATTTCTTGATACTGGAGATTGTGTCCCGCTGTACAGTTCCCCGTTCCGGAAGATTTTCGCGATTTTCGCCTTGGGCCTGGCAGACTTTCTTGTGGTTCTTCCAGTCCTCCCTCTGGCATTCCTTGCTCTGCACCTGATCAGAAGACGCAACCTGATGGAAACCAGTCTACTCACACAATACGCAGTTTTACGACAGGCGCCACATTTCAGGAACTTTTGACCTTTGGGCTCGGGCTTGTAGCATGCAACACAGGTGTAACGGTTGGTACCAAGTTCGGCGCTGAGCGGGTCTGGAGGCATTGCTAGTCGTGGTGAAAGCGAGCTGCTCTCTAAAGCCGATAAAGTAGGGCACGCTGGCATGTCCTCAGAAACGAGGCGAGCTAATCTGAGATGATCACACAGCATATCCGGAAAAGAAGCGACGTTGCCAACAAGATATAAAATACAAGTGCAGCCAGCTCAGAGGGAGATGGACCTTCAGTCATGATCGCCAGGCTTAACCATACGAAGAAACAGTTCAACCTTCGCAGCATCCTCGGGCTGCAAAGTTTTGTTGATTCCACGTTCCAAGAACGCTGCCCAGTCCTTGTCCGGGGGTCCATAGCGAAGGAAGAACGAGAACGGAGTCGTGCGCTGAGGTACTGTGTTTGGGGAAGTATAGATGGTATGGCCCGATCGGAGACATATGGACATGATGTCGAGATGATCGCGGGCAGCCATGTCGACATTCTCAGCGAGTCCGGCGCAAGAGGCGGCGTCGAGGATCTCGGCCATGGGTTGAAGGGATACCGATTTCGAAAGAAATTCGCCACGTTTTCCGGAGGGGTGTGGCACAAGCTCAATGTATAGCAGATGGGTTTTGAGTCGATGGGCATTTGCACGATCGTGAAGTTGCAGTGCATGGGCGCAGGAATACAGCAACAGTTGTTGATGATTCTGTGCATAATCTAGAAGATTCGGGGCAAGAGAAAGACCAAACTCACCGAGAACCATTTGTGGAGACTCGAGAATAGATCCCGTTGAGACGTTCCTCGCTCAGCAAAAGATTCACGAGTGTGGCTTTGAAGTTGGCACAACGCCTTGTGCATTTTCCAATCCTTCTTCTGACACTCCTTGCTCTGCGTCTGAATCAGAAACCGTGGTCCAACTTGAAACACTTTCCGACTCACACAATATGCAGCTTTGAGGCATGCGCTGCACCTAAGGAATTTCTGGTTCTTGGGGGTTCTGACTTGGCGCACATAGGGCCGGCGCAGCTCCAGGCACTGGCTCGGAATTCGGCGCTCAGCGGTTGAGCCATCGTCGTGCACAAAAGCAGCGTGATGGCATTGAACAAAGGACGGACTCTGATTGATCTTATCTTTTGTTGACCCCGCTTTGTTTTTTCACCTTGTCTCGGACCACCATCTCTTGCCGCACGATCTCCTTGGTGGACATCCTCTGTAGCCACCGAATGTCCTCGAACCCTGTTGGCTTCGAGTTTTCTTGGATCAATATGCTGCTGCTGTCTCAATCTACGTCGGAACGATGATAGATCTACTGTTCAATGCTACCTCGACACGATGCTAGCTATACGTCTCCTGTTGCCTCGAAACGATGCAGCGATGCAGCGATATACTGTTCTATGCGCATAGAACGATGATAATGCATGTACTGCTCGCCAAGTGCATGGGTAGTCCCCACGACAGTGCCAGGCGCAACGAGGGGAGGGCCCGCACCTCCTTATCGGCGTCTCAACTGCGGTCGAACTGGCGACTTCCGCTGCGCTGACCGTGGGGGGTATCAGATTTTCTTGGACGGCACGGACGAGTACCGGGGTCACTATATGCCACAGCCGGCCCTGCCCGCCCCGTGCGTGTCTTGCAGGGTACGAGTGGCGGCTCCGTCTTGGCTCGATGTCGTTCAGGGCCACGCTGATGTACGAGACGAATGATATCTTGGAGACTACGAAGCTGCATATGCCATACCGAATCGTTCGAGACGAATGACGAATCATACGAGACATTTTGACAACGCTAGAGTCACATCTATACATGGCGGCGCCTCACCGCCGTCGCCGCACTTTCCAGCGGGTGGTTCCCGTTCCCGCGGTCTCACCAACCCCGTGCTGTATCTTGTTCTCGGGCGGTTCCCGAACTTTGGGGTCCCCGTCGTGCACCTCCCTCATCCAGCTGAAACTGTTGCTTTCGCTGACGCGGGGCCGTCCGGTACCGTCGTTGTTGCGACAGCTTCAGTTGGTAATTTTTTGTTTTTCTTATCCTCCTCGTGAGGGCCGTATGGCATGTATTTTGGCCGCCGAGGTACGTTTTCCCGTCACTCCACTGTTTCGCTCCACTGACTCGAGCTTCAGGTTCGTCCATCCCAGATTTCTTGTAGTATCTGTAATTATACTACTTGAATGTTACTTTGTTCTCTCTCAACTCTCCGTGTCCGCTGCAAGTCCGTTTGAGTGTATTCCTCACCAAACTCCGTTTCCATGTGGCGGATAATCAATCGCAAATGTTTCAGTCAAGATCCGGATTGTGTTGACGTCTCTTTGTTTCTCCCTCCTTGTTTCCTACCCCCATCTCCTCCCACCCAGATGCACCCCCCACCTCACAAATACGACGAATACTCGTAGCCGCGACGGCCTTCTCGTACCTCGACTCGGAATATCTCCACTCATACGATGCAATGCACGAAATAACCTCCTCTGCAACCTCCTATGCTGCTATGCTACTATGGACAATAAAGTCATTATACATGTCCTACTCGCCGAGGGCATGGGTATTCCCCCACGGCGGTGCCAGGAGCAACGAGGGGAGGCGCGGGCCCGCCCGAACCTCCTTATCGGCTCGTCAACGGCAGGCGCACTGGCGACGTCGGCTGTGCTGTCGTGGGGGGGTATCAGAATTTCCCTGGACGGCACGGACGAGTACTGGGGCTATCAAACATCATGTGCCACCGTCGGCTCTGCCCGCCTCGTTGCGTGCTGCAGAGTACGAGTGGCGGCCCCGTCTTGGATCGCTGTCGTTCAGGAGCACGAGACAAACGAGACATCGAGACAAAGACAAAGACAAACCAGACAAAAAGACAAACGAATACCGAGTCCATCGAGACATGATACAAGTCCTACGTGACATGCATATACGCAACCCAGTCCTTCGAGACACATATAACGAGTCCTTTGTGACATACGAGTCCTTCGAGACATATTATTTGGCGAAACTGCCGTAACCTATCTAGCGGGTGGTTCCCGCTCGCGGTGCCTCACCAGCACCGTGTACTTCATCGTTCTCGGGTGGTTCCCGATCTTTCGGTGCCCGTCGCATGTCCCCCGACACGCGCGGCTCCTTCATCCAGCCGTCGTCGCCGCTCTCAAGGATGCGGGATCGTCTGGTCCTGTCGTCATTGCGGCGACTTTGGTTGGTAATTTTTGGACTTTTTCTCCTCTTCGCGAGGCTTTTGCTCAGCCTCACCAGCTCTGCACCTTTCTATCGTTCCGGGTGGTTCCCGTGCTTGTCGAGTGGCAATGTCCTTGGACATCCACACTCGCGCTAGCTGAAGTCGTCCTTCAGCTGGCAATTTTTGGGGCTTTCTCATCCTCTTCGTGAGGATCGTATAATCAGTGACTCATAATTTTCCAAGGTACGTTTGTTATCCTTCAATGCTATTCCATCACTCACTGTTCCTCAGCTTCCAGGTTCGTGTTTCTCGTTCCCAATGTGTCGCTATGTACCACTAGATCTTTGTTTTGTGTTCGCTGCAATATGACGACGCTTCCTCTGCACTTTTGACTACGTGAAGACTTCTCCATTGTGATTTTACATAAAAGTTACTACAGTTTGGCCGGATTTTGCCACATGGGCTTCCGTTTCTGAGACTCGTGAATACCCTCAGCATCACTACTGTTGCGAGCAGACTAACCTCGTTGAAGGCCTTCAAGCCCTCCTTGATATTCTCCCCGCGATAAGTGGCCAACGTCTCTGTGGAACGGGCGTGCACGGCAACCGTCTCGTTATTGCTATGCTGCGCGGACAACAACAATGCACGCTTGGTGCTCTGGACTGAATCGGGGGAGTTGGAGATAATTTGGGTCGCGACGGCGAGTGCGGTAGGGAGGACGTCAGCGGGGGGAACGACAAAGTTGACGCTACAAGAGTCGGTCGAGGTTGCAGAGTCGAAGAGAAAACGTACAAGCCGAATCGGTTGCGCGCGTCTTCTGCACTGACTGGGTTGCCGAGGAGAAGCATTTCGGAGGCCAACTATGAGATGTTCCAGGTCTGTATCTGCGAGTCCTCCGGCAGCAGGGTCTCGTACCTGGTGCCCCACAGACCGCGCCAATCTGGGAATACCTATGGCCATGGTGAGGCTATAAACGAATAGAATAAGAAACGAATGCACCTCCTTGAATAGCGATAACACCGCGCTTTACCTCGGGCAGTCCGATAACTGCTTCCTTGCTGGCGACCACCAAATCACAGTTGAGAAGAAGCTCAGTACCGCCGCCGAAAGAGCTCCCATTGAGCGCGGCGATGTAAGGTTTCTTGGACTCGCGGCGGGAAATGGAAGCAAAACCGTTGACGTTGGCAAGGATTTTGTCTGCTTCCTGAGGCTTGCCACTTTGCTCGTCGGCGTTCCAGCTGATGTTTATAAGCACAGAATAAACACCTTGAAGTGGGGGTACCCACGCTTTCAGGTCAGCGCCTGCGCAGAATGCCCGGCCAGCACCAGTAACGATGACGACCCTGAGAAATTAGCATAAGAAAGCGAGGGAGGAGACATTACGCGTACCAGAGACTCGTCTCGTCCTCGAACCAGTTGAGAATTTGCCGCAGGTCTTCGGTCATTGTCGGGGTGAGTGCATTCAGAGATTTTGGGCGGTTCAAGGTGACGAGGAGGACATGTTCCTTTGGGAAGGCGACGGTGATCTGCTCCGAGTGAGGGGGCGGGGTGGGGGACATATTGAAGAACCGGTCAAGGAACCGGGGACTCGGAAATAGACAACCGGGGAATCAAAGGCACAATATGTGTACACACACTACCGCCGTTGGACAGAAAAGGCAATCACGATGATTTCTGAGGAATCATGGAGTGCATCAAGTTCAGAAGCAAGTGGGCAAAGCCTGAAGAGAAAAAACTCGCCAATCGCGAAAAAGAACCGGGGTTATATTGCTCCATAATGAAGTAAACAGTTGGTGAATGATCGTCCAAGGCAAAAGAGATTCATTTAGCCTCTTCCGGCTGCGTACTTGGGCGATTCAAGAGGGTTGTTGAGGTGTTGGGAAAGGAACGCAGATCTAATCCGTGCCGAATAATTGAAGACATCATCACTGCACAGCCATGCTGATTTCGACCTCTCCTTCGCCACGTCCCATGCACTGAAATGTCCACCAATGGCGCCCATTCCGCTTCCCCTCCACCACAGCATTCCCCAGGGCTCGCACAAGCCATGAACGACATGCGTCTGTCCCTGGACAGCGAACGGAGCAGCACGCCGCCCGTGCAGAACGGCGTCAACGGTCACGCCGACGATGAAGGGCCCTCGGATCCTCTCGAAAAATTACGCCTGGAGCTGGAACGTACAAAGGAGGAAAAGGAGACGCTTGCCGCGCAGTATCGTAATTTACTGGCGAAACTAACGACGATGCGCACAACGCTGGGGAACAAGCTGAAGCAGGATGCGGTGCGTTCCATATCCACCACACAAGAATCCATTCGCTGAGATGGCACTATGCAGGAAGAGCTGGACCGACGGGAAGCCCTCGTGCAGCAGCTAACCGCGCAAAATGAGGATTTGACGGCGACGGTGGAGATGCTCAAGGATGAGGTCTATTCCGCCACCGCTGAGGGCGAGCGAGCAACAGCTGAACTCGACAACATGCGCAGTCGTGTCTTTGAAGAAAGCGCGCAGGAGAACCTTATTCGAGAACGCGAGCTCCGAGAGACGCAGACCGAACTAGAACGATGTAGGATGGAAAAGGACGAGTGGGAGAGGATGGCGTCGCAGGATAAAATGGCTGCGGATGAGGCCAGGTCTAATGCCGAGATGTATAGGCGGGACCTGGAGCTCGAGCGAGAGGCGCGAAAGCGGGATGCGGCCGAGCTTGAATCCGAAAGGGAGAAATCCCAGAATCTGCAGTCTGTGTTGCAGGACTTCCAGGCAGGTCAGTGCGAGTCTCAAACTTTCAAATGTGACCCAACGTCCCTGCAGCGAAGGATCATGAGCTCCGGCAGGCCGTCAAGGACTACGACTCGCAGCTCATACAAGTTACCCAGTCACTTGCCGAGTTCAAGCATCGGGCTTTGACTGCAGAGGTACACCATATCTCTTTTTCTACTTGCAGTGATTCACCCGTCCATACAGCTGCAGCTAGAAGAAAGCCAAACCAACACATCTCGGACGCAAGAACTCGAAAAGGAAGTCAAAGACAAGAGTCTACTTATCGAGAAGTTGCGACACGAAGGTGCGGGCTCCACTCTCTCAAGTCTGCTTCCCTCACAACCACCCTTCTGCAGCAATAATAATAAACGAACATCTAATGGAAGCCCTCCGACGCCTCCGGCGGAACTCGAACGACACCAACGTAGATCGGCGGCTCGTCACAAACGTCCTCCTCTCATTCCTCACGACACCCAGAGCCGACGCAAAGCGGTTCGAGATGCTTTCCCTACTGGCATCTGTCCTGTCTTGGTCGGATCCTGAACGAGAAAAGGCTGGGTTGCAACGGGCGCCCGAGTCCCTCGCTGCGCCGTCCGGGTCATCGTTCTGGGGTCGCAAATCAACGTCGACTCCGCCGGCCAAGAGCCCCGAGCTGGATAAGACTGATGAGACGGAGGTGTGTAGAATTTATGGGGAAACGACAGCCCGACTCATTCTTTTATGCAGTCGTTCTCCCGCCTCTGGGTCGAGTTCCTGCTCACCGAGGCCACATCAGGACAATCCGACCGCCCACAGTCACATTCGACGCCCAACACGCCCGTGCGGGCGAACAACTCGCTTCCGGGCACGCCGACGAGTCCGAGTATGCTCAAGGGCCCTGGGATCAGCGGGACGAGAAGATTATCGTCGTATGGGCATGCCAGCAGTCAACCGCCTGTCGCGCCGAGTCTGCTTATTGGGGACCCCCCGATTGGGAGGAAGGGCAAGGGTAAGGAGAAGAGTGAGGGTTCATAAGGGAGAGCATGCACGGACTTTATTTTATCAGGTCGCACGAATTCATAGCATAGTGTATTATCAATTGCTTTCAATCGAGGAAATCGAATGTGTACATATAGGAAGCGTCCATGAGCTTGAGAAAAATCACCATCCTCCTGCGTCCGCGACGCTCGAACTGTTCTACGCATTGTCAGACCATGGATGGATGGATGGTGAAACACTCACAGTTCTATCTTGCCTTTTCGCTTCGCAGTACACAAACACGAGAATCAAAAACACCTCGTCCTCTGCGAGTGCCGTTTTCGTCAGGTGTAGTAGCGCGGGCTGGGACTTGCTGAATAGATGTGGGCGGAAAGGAACGGAGAAGCGGGCGGCGACCTTCATGTTGTGGTCAAGGGTGGCCTGTGCGAGCGGCTCAAGAACCGAGGACGGTAACCGCGAAGCACAAACCAACCTTCCATTCCTCGTGTTCGTAGAGGATCTCGTATTCCTTCCTCCCCTCACCCCACTTCCAGTGTCGTGTTCTTCGTTCATGTTTTATTCAGACCCCAGAGGATGCCAAGAGGCATAGCATATCTTTACCTGTTAAAGAAGAACCGCCCCGTCCGTCTCCTCACCTCCGCGCAGCTCTTCTTGTGTCCATAGATCTCGAGAGTCTTCTCCTGCCAGTGAATCGCCCCGACAGCGCTACTTGCAGCGCCAGGAGCGGGGTTTTCGTCGTGCAGTATGGTGTCCTTGCGACCACGGTACCCAAACGTCGTCCGGAGAGTGTAGATGACGGAGTTGTCGTGCGTGGCGCGGATGCGTGCGTTGAGGATGTTGGTTTTATTGTCAAAGCTCGCTTCCATGGAGGAGCAGGGAGGAGCAGGGAGAAAACTAGAAATAGTCACGACGTAATTGCGCGACCGTGGAAGCTTTGCTTTGTCCGGGACCGTTGGGAGCGTGCCGAGTAAGAAGTAAGTAAGTAGCCTCAGCGTTGCCATGAGTCTCGAACGTGGGCCAGGTGCAAAGGCAAAGAGAAAATCAAGTACATGGTTGAGAAAGATGCGATTTCAGCCGCTCCGGATCAAAATTATCAGATGATGGACTATAAAGTTTTACAAACTCCGCTTTGATTTTCAGCTTTCTTTCATCTCGATCGCTCACCCCACTCGACGCTATGCTCCGCGTCGAAGCCCAGCCCAACGGGCAGTCGTGAACAAACGACGGATCCAGACTGGATCGGGTCTGCCCGAACGCGCGACCCACCTTGCTGTCATGCAAGTTACCTCCTGAAGGGAGAAGTGGCCTGAAGAGCCAGCAGTCGGCGGAAAGCCCACTGCAACGCAGCATCCAAACTGCGCCCGCCATCCAAAGCGGAGACCGCCATCCAAGAGTCGTCCACGAAATCATCGTGAAGTGGTCAGAATCCGACCAGGCAGCCATCTATGCTGCGTGTTGCTAATCGTCCGCAACACCACGTCGCCAGTCAGGCGACAAGTCCGAAGATGACGAGGGCGACACCCAGCTGAACCCGGCTTCCTTTTTCCTCTGTGCTCGTCGCAAGGGAAGAGGGGAGTACGAGCAGCACTGTTGTCGTACCGACTTGTCTATCGGGATCATACGAGTGAGTATGAGGTCCAACGATTCGATTTGGTCTTTGGCGGGTCTCACCAGCCCGTGACGATTCCGGCGGGTGGTCCCCGTTTCAGAGTCTCACCAGCTCTGAGGCACTGTTTTTCTTTTAGACGGGTGGTTCCCGGTGCTCCTTTCTTTCTGACAAGTCGCGAGCGGTGGCCTTCGGGGCGCTGTTCGCGCAAGTCGCACAATTTTTGGAATCTTCTGAGCTTCCTCGTGAAGTTCTGTCGGCGGTGTCGAGGCGGATGGAGGGTATGTATTTCTTGTTGCTGTCCGTCTGCATTTCTCATCTGTCGCTCTAGGTTCTTGGCTATTTCTTAGCATGGTGCCGGGCGTCGATGTTGGTGGGCAGGTGTGTCGCTTAGATCTTCATTCCGTCTCTTGTTCTGAGCTCTGGTTGCAGAATCACTTGTTCGCCATCGTCGCTGTACTGTGTTGAATACATACTTGTCCACCGTTCAATAATTGAATGTCCTTTTGCAAACGAGTGTTACACGGTCGTCCCTATGAATCCCTATCCCCTCAAAAGGTTCACCGGAACCTTGCGCATCTTCTCCGACCTTTGCGTACTTGGAACGAGATAGCCATGTAATGCAGCCTGAAGTGAGAGCCGGGGTTCCGCCTCATCGTTGGGTGCAGAAAGCACCTGTACAATCGCTTGCGACTCCACACTATGAATCTCCACCGTCTTATTCGGCAACAACGCCGCAATGTACGGGTAATCGAGGACGACGGCACGAGGGTGAGCAGGCCACTCGAGGGTTCCACGCACGGGATCACCCTCGCCGCTGATGAAAACGCCAATGGTGCTCCCGCCCGTCCATGAGAGAATGAGGAATTCGGTGGGGTCGGTGCCGGTGACGCAGATCCCAGGTGGAAACATGCGTGAAGCGTCGCCTTCGCCTGGTGCCTGGGAGAGCGGCATGAGGGCGGTCATGGAGGCATTCGCGAGGTCGACGATGCTGTATTGCGTCTTGTCGGCTATGCAGAGGTAGTGGTCGCTGCGGCGGGCCAGGATGGCACCCTCTGGTAATGGGATCTCCTAGCCGCGTCGTTGGGCTTGGGATGAGACTATAAACGGTGACGAGCGCACCTTCTGGTAGAATAACCGTTCTCGGAGAGTGTACATTGCAATAGCATTCCTCTTTATCACACAGAAATCGACGCCGTCTATTGTAGAGCCAGGAGTAGACGGCACTGGACGTTTGAGGTGATTTTGGTCGACTGCGAACGCGACGACATGGCGAATGGGCTGCTGTGACGGAACGACATCGAGCGCCGGGAGCGTGTAAAAGTGAATGCGGTGGTCAGAGAGGACTAGGGCGCGTGATATGCTCGGCAAGAGAACTATCTCTTCGACGGCTTTGTCTCCTGGGACCGATTGGCGCGAGATAATGCTGTAGGACTCGAGCGTGTTCGGGTCATCGGCTTGCAGGGCAAAGCGAATGAGCTCGCCGTTGGAGTAGCCGACGTAGATCTCAGAGCCAAGAGCTTGCACGCATCGAGCCTGCGACTGCGCAATGAGCGTCTGCAGTTGAAAGGGAGGAATCTCGAGAGGCTGGGTGGGCGCTGAAGTCATCTACATGCAGGTCCCAGAACGGAAATACATTCTCGCGAGCACCATCCTACAACTATTTTACACTTCTCTCCATCTACTGTTGGCCTTCATGTCCGCAGACTAGGCGTTCTGGTGATACTCACCCCATTGCGACTGCTTGAACGCGAGTCCGAATGTGCAGAATTGGACGACGCTGATGACGCGCGTCGGTGGCGCTGCATTCGTGCAGGGTCGACATCGAGATGCGCGAACCGCGCAAAGAGAGATAGGCCTGCAGATAATTTAGTAATCTACAGTAGGAATTCAGATGACACGCACAATCCACTACGGATACGAGACCGGTAAGGTTTCCGGGAATTCGGGAAGAGGGCAAGATGGGAGACATGGAGCCACTCGTAGTAGAGTCATGGGTGATGAAAAGGCGGTGAGAGTTGGCTGCTCGTGATTGAGTATGCACAATCGAGAGCCCTTGATGAGCGTAACGTACTTGCAAGAAGCTTCTGGATTGTGAACGAGAGGAGGGAAGTCGGAGAGACAGCATATACTGCAACCTTTTCAGTATGGAATAGAGCAGTGGAGGCGAAACAGCTACCAGGGTAACGATCGGCGCCGTCTGTGGACCCGTCCGGTGCCTTGATGAGAGCGACAAACTGGTTTAGCGGTGTGCTCAGGATCTCGTTGGTCTGAGAAGGAACTACTATTCGACCGACGTCGGTGACGCTGACTGCGCTGAGCAGTACGTTCGAGTCGTCGTCGATTACTGCGACGCTGCTGACGCCCTCCTCGCTCATAAGACGCATAGCATCGAGGACGGTCGAGTTGCTGGTGGCCGTTACCACGGCAGAGAAGAGAGTCAAAGAGGGTAGCCGGAGGGAGGAAAGTGGTGTTTCCAGAAAAGACGCTATGGGTTCATACGCCGCAAACCAGGTGAGTAGACGGCGGTCCGAGACGATACCAAGGAAGGAGCCATTGGGTGATTGTACGAGCACCCTGTGAGCACCACGAGAAAAGACCTCCAGCAGAGATACTAGGGTTGCAGACTCGGGGAGGATCTCTAGCGGATTCTTCTCGGAAAGATCTGCGGTCAAGATGAAGGGTGGAAAAAATAGAGCGTCATTGGCCACATACTGCTGACAAGACGCACAGCAACGTGTCCGGAGCGAGCTGCAGAGAAGATTGCGTCGACCCGGGGGTTGTCGAGGTCGTCGCGTAAGAGCGTGTGCCGAGTAGCAGCCAGGGTCAAAAAAGCATTGACGTCCGCAAACTGGTAGGGCGGGTTAGCAGAGATGGAAGCGAACATGGGGTTTCTAACATCGAATAGACCACTGTATGGTTCCGTAGATTTCGCTGGGTCTGTAGCTTTCACAGCGAGACAGAATATCTTCTCTGAAAGAAGGATCTTTGAGGGGTCATCATTCCGTCAGGAGGTAGCAGAGAGACACACTTCGCAGGCGTCTTCAACGCTGACTTCCGAGTCTACTTCGACTATGCGAGAGTCGATCAGGTCTGCAGCGAGCACTTTCGCCCAATCCCCTACCCACTGCTCAGCGTCGTCGGGTTCAGCTAGGACCTGAGGTGGCTCAGAGTCAATTGTAAAAGACTGGGACATGCGTTTGTTGGCCGCCATGGTGGAGGTCTTGGTCCATGCACGGTCACGTGTGACTTGGAGCGGGATCAAATTTCAAAATTATATTTTCCCGACCAACAAGTTTCCGCCCATCTCCCTCAGAGTTACTTTCGCCATAATATAGAGTGTGTAAAAGTCAAGAGTAGAGGTCAACCCATCCGCAACGCCAAACGGAGTCATTAGCGGGATCCAGCCTGGAATTCTTTTCAGCAACAATCATAAAGGTGTGGCCGGACTCACCCCGGGCATATTCGAGAGCAAAGCATCCTGTGTGCATTTTGTACTGCTTGGCGACTCCTCGAGGCAGGTGATGTGCCATGCCCGGCGTGTATACTTCCTTCTCCAGCTGGCCCGGACTGAAAGCCCACTGCTCCCCGACCAAAATATTGAAGTAGTCGTCCGCGAGATGCATGCCCGTGTGTCCCTCTGTACCCAGAGGCGTGCCGAATATGAAGAGGTACTCGGTGATGCTGGCGTGGACGATGTACATGGCACCCATGGCCCCACCGGCGTTGTTGAACATCCACTCGTCCGAGTCGAGGTTGATGCGGACCTGGGTCGCGGGGTAGGTGCTGGATAGGTTGGTCACGATATGTTGGATCATGCCTGCTGTGTCGTTCGGATGAGAAGCAATCGCATCTTGCGCCAGTAGATTCAGTGCGACGGGGTCAAAGACATACCACCGGTCCTAGAAATATTGAGCATGGACAGAATATGTAGACGCGCAAGTTGCCCACCTTGATGCGGTCTAACCAGACCCCGACGATGCAGAGAAATAGCACGACCAAGGACCGGATGCTCCACTTGTTCAGAAAGGCTCTGGAGTTCATTGGCAGCAGAGGGAAATGTCGAAATATCAGGCCACTTTGTTTTCATCAAGAGAGATTATAACTGATGATATCTGACTCGACAGGATTTGACGCAGGGCCGAGATTTACAATTGGTGTGGAAAGGCCTCCAAGTTCTTGCCACAGAAATGCGGAAGTCATCACCCAGCAGCTCAACCTAGAGACTTGAGAGGCTGCTCTGAGTGCTCATTTCTTCGTTTTTCGTGCTTGGGCCGTTGATTGTAGTCCCGTCTAGTCTCGTTCAAACTTTCTTGACTGAAGCTCGAATTGCTTTTTCCTCGGGACATGGAGATCTAGCGCTTGTAAGTAGTATGGTGGTGGACGTCACAAAGTGACAAGTCTGCATCACTGATCTTGAACAGCCAATAACTCTTGGCACAAACCCTCAGATACCCCGAAACTGCATAATTAGCATTGTTTTCAATGGGTCTTGACATTCCATGGAGCAGAATAGTGAAATCCAAAATTTGAAAATTCTGGGGTTAATTTGGCCATCATTTGATCATTGTTGCCATCAATCACGTCCTAAAATGGAAGGACTTCCCCAAAAGGGAGTGAGGGAAGTGACTGAACACCAATAAATGGAGGGGAGAAGCAAGGGGTATCAAAGATAAGGAATTGCCTATTATAGGAGGGGGGAGGGGGGTCCCTCTGAGGGCTGAAAAAAAAGTTTTGTACCAAATTTCTGCAGAACACCGGGAAGGCTCTGTTTGCTTAGCTAGACCACTGAACAGAGTCCCAGTGGACTTGCTCAAATTTTTCAGTACATGGTCCCGGTTTGATCACGTGTCCAGATAGTCACGTGCTCAGGTCACATGAGGAGCCTCATCATCTCAGAATTTAGCCCAAAACCCCAATCTTGGGCTCCGGAGCTAAGGGAATGCACTAGAAGCCATTTGGAAGCATGTACAGGGAACAGGCAGGCCCAAATACCCAAAATAAGCTGATTTGATGCATCCCAAAAAGGAAATTTCCTTTTATAGAGGGGGGGAGGGTCAGCCAATTTGGGTGAAATAAAAAATTCGAGGTGATGTACTGAACTCTTATCTTTGGTACCCCTTGGGGAGAAGCATTGGCAAGAGTGAATACAGTGTTTTCCACCACAACTCTTCACCCACAGGCGCTCAAACATCGAAAAAGCGCTCACCAAAGTTGTTCGACCGAGGCCAATTTGGCCATCAATTGATGGGATTTTCCCACGGCCCAAACTTTCGGATTTCGTCCACTCTTGGGGTATTGGGGGCTGCCGGGCGAGATCCGAGCTCAAAATTCCCAAAATTGTGACGTGACATGAAGTTTCGTCCACCACCATAGCAGAGACAAAGCGGAGACAAAGCGGCCCGGCCGCTTTGTCAAGTCGTTGTTGATCGACGCTGATCCGTCATTACAAACTACTTTCCTTCATGCGGTGGTCCACCATGCTGGGAGCTCTGCAAGAGCTGCCTGTTTCTGTCCTTTTGGCTTCCTTCGCACTCGTGTGTGCTGCTCTGCCGGCTCAGACAGCAGCCCTCAAACCCCCACTTACACCCGATAATTTCAAGTCCACAATCGCGGAGGGCGTTTGGTTTGTCGAGCATTTTTCTCCATATTGCGGTCACTGCCGTGCCTTTCTACCGACCTGGGAGAGTCTCGTGGCAAGCGAGCCAAAGGGAGTGCAGCTGGCGCAGGTGGATTGCTCCGTCAACGGAGGTGCGCTGATTCAGACACTCTCGCCCGACCTTGATTTACACGATTCCAGACCTATGCGATGCAAATGGCATCAAGGGTTATCCTCAGCTGAACCTTTACCGCGACGGAGAATTCGTCGAAAAGTACAAGGGCAACCGTGACTTTGACCTCCTCACGGAGTATCTCGCTAAACACGTTGAACCTGCGTCGCCTCCTCCACCTCCGCCACCACCAGCCGTTGTCTCGGAGCCTCTCAACCCCCATGGAGAGGTTCTCGTTCTAGAACCGGATAACTTTTACGCTACGCTTGAGAAAGGCGCGACCTTCATCAAGTTTTATGCGCCGTGGTGCGGTCACTGCAAGAAGCTTGCACCTACGTGGAAGCAGCTTGCCAAGTCCGCAAAGGACAAAGTTACTATTGCGGAGGTCAACTGTGAGGACCACAAGAAACTCTGCGACTCGCAAGGTGTGGAAGGATTTCCCACATTGGTATACTACCCACCTGGAGGGCCCAAGTCCGAATATACGAGCGGTCGCAAGTTTGATCAACTCAAATCCTTTGTAGACAAGGCCAGCGCATCGTACGTTGTTCTATTGTTGTCCTGAGCCAACCTTATATATTATCTTTTCAGTGCTCTCCAAGCAATTCAGCCCGAAGAAGTCGATGCCTACGTCACCGAGAACCCGGCCATCTACCTGCTGCTGCACCCTGCAGGAGATTCAGAACTTCTGAAAACAATTGCCCGCCTTGCTGCACCCTTACTCGGCTCTCCCCTTATCTTCACATCCCCAGCACCCGCGCTCTTTGAGCGCTTCAAGGTCCCCGAATCTGCCCCTTGGGCCGTTGTTGCGCTCAAGGACCGTAATCCACACACGGCAGCGGCAATGTACATCGGCGGGACGACGTTGGACACGAATGGTGACTTGCCTGCATGGCTCCTCGCGAACCGTCTGCCGACGTTCATGGAGCTTACGCAGGATACGTTCCAAAGTGTGATGAACGCGCCTCATGCTCCGCTGGTCGTCATTGCTGCTGTGGATGCTACCACGCGTGACAAGGTTGCGGAGCGATTCCGAGATATGGCCATGAAATGGCGTGTGCGCACGGGCGGCACGGGTATTTCTCACGGCCGCTCAGTGGTCTTTACTTGGATGGACGCGGAGCGGTGGGAGAGCTGGATGAAGAGCATGTATGGAATCCGCAAGAGCCGCAGTGGCGAAATCGAGGATGCCGGCGTCGTTATTGCTGACCACAAGGTTAGTTGTGCAACAAATGGGGTGGGCGGGCCCGATTACCCGGCTGACTGAATTGCCAGATTTTGAAGTACTACGATACTGAACAATCCAACACGCCAATCAAACTAACGTCGCCGAGCATCTTTTCCGCGCTTGAAGGCGCGGCAGATGGCACCCTGCGTGCGAAGAACTCGGAAAACATTGTTGAACGGATAGCTCGTGTGGGTTATTTGTATTGTTCTTTGTCTCCATCGCTCACACGTCGGGACAGTATCTGAACGCGAAGCTGACGTCGATTGAGAAGAATATTCTTGAACGCCCATTCTACGCATTGGGCCTACTTTCACTGTCTCTCGTGGCCATGTACTCGGTCCTGCGGCGTTGTTTGGGGGATGATTCTGCCTACGACAGGGATAGCAAGTCGGGGAGAATGGACTAATCTACGTGTACGATAATTTTAGGCTGAGTAATGCAATCCTCTTATCTGTACGTTTCACCAAAATACAAATGCGGATTTTCCGCAACTGTTCGCTACCGACAAACCATGTGCTTCACTGGAGTCACACTTATCTTCTTCTATTTAGCGTTGGTTGAGCTTGAGATCCCCCAAATCGAAGGCGGGGTACCAGGCGATGGACAATCAACTTCCAATCACGCTGCCCGACGCGTCTGATTCCGAATCGTGCGTTGATACCTCCTCGTCCCTTGCACGACGCTCAGGCGCTCACATTCCAGGATCTGGACACACGACTTGGCTTTTCCCTTGTATGCGGCGGCATTATCCGTGCTCGTTCTGTTGCTTCGTGCATTCAGGCGTACCGCTGAAAAATCCACTCCGGACCTCTCTTGGAAAGACTCAAAAAAATATGGCGGCCTTGTCGTTTTGGCTTATAACATCGTTCGCTTTTTGGCGTGCCTGACTCTTGTGGAGCTGTCGACCGCGTCCCTGGTCATACACGGCGCGAAATTGGACACGGCGGTGTGGGGGATACACCTCGGACTTGCTGGCTTCTACGTGCGTCACAAGTCTAATATTCTTTCGGTGTCTGACTTGCAATAGGCATACGCGTCTCTGCTTGCTGCAGCCGCCATTGTCCCTACCTCGAAATTTGGGCCGGTAGCCAAGGGACATCTGGACTTGATCCTCCTTGTCGCCTTTGGTGTCTATTCCTACCGGGATATCTTTCCGCTTGCCACATATTCATGGCCCGTGCAAGATGCCGCAGAGGGTCGCATTCTACGGGTGAAGCTCATCGTGCTCACCGTCGCGGCTGTTGTTGTCCCGTTGCTTACACCACGGACCTATGTCCCTGTTGACCCCTTGGTGCGTATCCGTCGTTTTCCTCACTGTAGACTCATGTTGTGGTCTAGAATCCAATGCCTGTTCCCAACGCTGAGCAGACGGCGTCGCCCCTGTCCTTGCTGTTCTTCAACTACCTGGACTCTGTCGTCTATCAGGCGTACAAGCTCCCTCATCTGCCCTACGATCTTTTGCCCCCGCTCGCAGATACGGATCACTCTGAGAATCTGAAAGCCCGAGGATTCCCCGTATGTCTGCACATATCCCTCAAACACCGCTCAATTCTGACCACTAAAGAATCTTGACCCTTTCCGGGGTGCGGGTAGACGCCACATCTTCTTTGGATTGATGAAGACTTTCCGGTCAGCTTGAGCACTTTCTTTTCTTTGACCAGAAAGTGAATCATTTGTCACAGGAGCGAATATCTCACCATCGTCTGCATACTCACGGTGTATGTTGCTTGCACGTTCGCTTCCCCCATCGGCATTAACCGCGTCCTGGCGTAAGAACTTACTTTGTGCTTTGCGCTATGTTGACACCTTGCTGTCAGATATCTGGAAGATGGAACCAGCAGTTCTGAATTCAGGCCATTCCTTTGGATCATGTGGCTTGCTCTCGGACCCCTTGCGGGTACGACAGCCACGCAAGCGTACTTCAGCATTGCCAAGCGCATCTTGGTACAAGTGGAGGGTCTCCTGACAGAACTCATCTTCGAGCACGCGCTGCGTGTGCGCGTAAAGGCGCAGAACCCTGACGGCAACCCTGCACCATCGGACGCCGAGTCATCTGAAGGGACACTCAATGTTGGCGACGCACAATCGGACGCAAGCAGTGAAACCGTACAAGGCACCCAGAGTACGACTTCCAAGGATGCGAAGAGCAGTGGCTCCTCCGCCGCAACCAGCTCAGTCGATGTAGGCCGCATCATGAATCTTGTTAGCACCGACCTGCGTAATGTGACGGAGATGTCGGACTTCCTGATGTTACTATTTTACCTTCCCGCGAGTGTTATCTTCAGCGTCATCTTCCTCTATGTTGTGCTGGGCTGGAGGTGCGCTTCCCCCCTTTTTTTGCCAGACCTTTGCTCATTCACACAGTGCATTCGTGGGGATGGCAACAATGGTTATACTGTTCCCTTTGTCCGGTATTGCGTCCCAGTTCCTGCAGGACATCCAGAAGGGTCGTATTAAAGCGGCTGATGCACGTATTGGAACGATCACCGAGAGTAAGTGTTGATTCGTCATCTTGATGCCGTCTTGACAAATTCCTTGTAGCGATGAACGTTCTCCGTATGATCAAGTTGTTCGGTTGGGAAGAAAAAATGCTCAACCGAGTCAACGAAAAGCGAGAGGCCGAATTGCATTGGATTTGGAAGCGGGAGATATTCGAATGGGTTGCAAACACTGTCAAGTGAGTACTGGTCTGTATAGACTTGACTTGTGGCTGAATGGACCTTGACAGCTCCACCATTCCAAGTGCGGTCTATTCTTCCTTCTCTAGCTTCCTCCTAACCCTTCTAAGTTATAACAATGATGGTGACTTACATTAGTTTCGTCAGTGGCCCGTCCTATATGTAACTTTGGAGTTGCTGATTTCCTTCAGACCGTTCTGATGAAACAAGAGCTCCGGCCGTCAATCGTGTTCTCCACCCTGCCGGTCTTCGATATTCTCCGGAACCAATTGCACATGGCCAACTATCGTCTCATCCAGTTTATCGATGCCAAAGTCTCCATCGACCGTATCAACGACTTTTTGCACAATGTAATTTTTTCAGTACAACCTTCGATCCTTCCCCTGATTTTCCCTCATAGACGGAGCTTCTGGATACATTCGCCGAGTCTGAGGAGACCGCCGAGTTCCTGGCGGAGGAAACACCTGCCGAATCCGAGATGATTGGTTTCCGTGATGCCTCATTCACTTGGTCGAATGACAGCGATGGGACTGTCACGCCGTCCAGACGCAAGTTTGTTCTTCGTATCGACGAGGAATTGCTCTTCAAGCGTGGTTGCATCAATCTGGTTGTATGTGTCTTATCATTGTTTTTCAAACAGTGGGACTGAATTCCTTCAGCTCGGCCCCACTGGTGCAGGAAAAACATCGTAAGCTTGAATACCAGCTTGGCTTTGTCGCTTGCTGATGTCTCGCCAGGTTGCTCATGGCTTTACTGGGTGAGTTTTTCAATGCGCGGGTTACAGTTGTCCCAACGCATATCAAGGCGAAATGCATTTCATTCCCTCCACACCCAACTCTTGGTTCAATCTTCCTCGCGCGGGAGGGGTGGCATACGCATCCCAGGAGTCCTGGGTTTTGAATGAGACCATCCGCGACAATATCTTGTTCGGCGCAGAGTACGAGGAAGAACGGTGAATTTTTCGTGATATTTTTCATGTAATTTAAACTGAGACTGGCACAGGTACAAAAAAGTCATTCATCAGTGCGCTCTTGAGCGTGATCTAGAGTTGTTTGACGCTGGCGGTTAGTCCTTGCTCTTGGTTCATGGTATGCAAAAAGGCTGAAATCTTGACAGATGCCTCCGAAGTCGGCGAGAAGGGGTTCGTTCTCGTTCTTGCGTCTAGTTGCTAGCTGAACTTTTTTTCTCAGCCTGACTCTGAGTGGTGGACAGAAGGTGAATCCATTTTCCCTCTCAACTATTCTTTTGGAAGTGAACAATTTTGTCTTAGGCGAGAATTACGCTGGCGCGAGCCATTTACAATAAAGCCGCTATCGTTCTCCTCGATGATGTCCTTGCTGCATTAGGTTTGCGTTTTTTCAATTTAAAACATCTTCTTCTCTGATCCTCTCTACAGAGTGTGTAGTCCCCGTACTTTCCATACCCAGAGACTGACCTCATATAGCGTTCACACCTCGAAATGGATCGTGGAAAAATGTTTCAGTGGCGATTTGGTCCGGGGCCGAACCATCATCTTGGTCGTACGTGGCTCCTTTGACTGCCATATCGAAACCGACGATTTCTCAGACGCACAATGTCGCCTTGGCTGCCCCTGTCGCTGATTTCACCGTTTCCATCGGCCTGAACGGAGAGATTTTGAGTCAAGGATCAGTTGCAGATGCCCTCCAGCACGACATAGCATTGGCGGAGGAAGCTAATGCAGAGCTGGAGGTGCTCGAACAAGTTGTCGATCCAGCACCGACGGAGGAAAAGAAGGACGTCAAAGACGGTAAACTGATCCTTGCGGAGGAAGTAAAACTGGGTCGAGTCAAGTGGTCTGCTGGTGAGTTTATTGTCATTTTTGATCGAGCGGGGTTTGAATTGGTTCAGTTGGTCTTTACCTCCGTGGCTTGGGCGGTTTCGGATTCTACACCATTTTCCTCGGATTCTACACCCTATCTCAAATGGGGCAGATCTTTGGCACATGGTATCTCGGGTATTTTGCGTCGCTATATGAAACCAGCCCCAGCGGTTCAGTATCTGTTGCCTAGTGCGTCGTTCTCAGTGTCCCATATTCACCATCCCAATCTTTCAAAGCCACATGCAAATATACGGGTTGATCACCGTGTTCGATATCCTCACCCGTTCAATTGGAGACGTCACCTTTGCTTACGCCGTCTTACGCGCCTCCCGAAGCATTCATCGAGCGCTGATCAAATCCATCCTCGGCACAACTCTGCGATGGCTCGATACAACGCCCACGTCCAGAGTCATTGCTCGATTCACGGCTGATATCACGGCTGGTGGGTGATTGTGGCGGTTTGCGGCAATTTACTAACGTTTTCCAGTCGATGGTCCCATTCTCAACGTGTTTGCTGGTTTCGTCTTTGTCACAATATCTATCCTGCTGTCATTCGGAGCAGTGGTGCTCTTGACCCCCATCTTTTCCATACCGGGAGTCGGTGCGGGCATCATTGGTGGAATCCTCGGGCAACTCTTCATCAAGGCTCAACTTTCAGTCAAGCGGGAAGCTAGTAATGCTAAAGCCCCCGTGTTGGGTCACTTCAGTGCAGCCATCGCGGGTCTGCCTTCCATCCGAGCCTACGGGGCTCAAGGATCCTTCATCTCAGAGTCCCTTCGTCGGATTAACAAGTACACGAGAGCCGCCAGGACCCTCAACAATTTGGATCGTTGGGTCGGCGTGAGGCTTGCAGTGGTCGGGAACTTCCTTGCCGCCTTCTTGGCGATCTACCTCGTCTACTATCAACAGGAGCGATCCAACACAGTCGGCTTCTCCCTTTCGCTCTCCGCAGGATTCAGCATGCGGATTCTCTTTTGGGTACCTAAAAACTCTGTCGCTGCGTGTTTATCTGATGAGACGCCAGGTCCGCATCTGGAATGATACGCAAATACAAGGCAACAGTCTCGAGCGGATCCAGCAATATATTGACATTGAGCAAGAACCCAAGCCTTCAGAAGCAGGGAAACCACCAGCACATTGGCCAACCAGTGGTCAACTCATCGTCGAGAAATTGTCTGCACGGTATTCGCCCGACGGTCCGAAAGTGTTGCGCGAGATATCGTTCAACGTTAATGCAGGTGAACGTGTTGGGATTGGTGAGTGAAGCACCTTTTCGTTGCATCGCGTCTGAGCGTCTTCAGTTGGCCGCACTGGGTCTGGCAAGTCTAGTCTGACCCTCGCTTTGCTACGGTCTATTTACACCGAGGGAACGGTTTATTATGACGGGATTGCCACATCGTCCATAAATCTGGACGCCTTGCGGTCTAATATTACCATCATCCCGCAAATGGTGAGTCTCTCGCATTCCGTTCATATCTGGGACTCACAGACGACAGCCCGAATTGTTGTCGGGGTCTTTGCGACACAACTTGGACCCTTTCGGCCAATACGACGATTTGACTCTGAACAATGCCCTGCGGGCTGCGGGATTGTTCTCCCTCCAAGAGGAGATGGACGAAGGCCGGCTGGTACTGGATAGTATCATTTCTAGCGGTGGCTCCAATCTTTCGGTGGGGCAGAGGCAGATCCTCGCCCTCGGTAAGTCCCTCCTCGTCGTTTGGTCTCATGCACTGACCACCTCCTCTAGCCCGCGCAATCGTGCGGGACAGCAAAGTCTTGATTTTGGGTTGGTTTCATCCAACATCTGCCTGGACGAATCTGACACCTTGCAGATGAGGCCACGTCTGCCATCGACTACAAAACGGACACTGTCATCCAAGCGTCGTTGCGTCACGAGCTGAAGTCGGATGTGACCGTCCTGACTGTCGCTCACCGGCTGCAAACGATCCTTGACTCTGACAAAATCGCAAGTGCTCTTTTTGTAGGCAAGCGCAGGTATTGACCGATGTCTAGATGGTTCTCGACGAGGGCCGTATTGTCGAATTCGACGCGCCCAAGGTACTCCTTCAGAATCCCAAGGGCAAGTTGCGCGCGTTGGTGGATGAGTCGGGCGACAAGGAGCAACTGTACGCGATGGCCGAGGGCAAGGGGCAGTAGAATGAAAGATTCAAAGTCGGTGTACTAATTATTATCTTATTTCAAGAGACAACACGATGAGGGATGATGATGAGGGAAGGGCCGCGTCCCTCTGAGTCTGAAGCTCTGAATGCGCATGCGCTGTGCAAGACGCGATCTGCACTGATCGAGTCGGGCCTGTTGCCAAGAGAACTGATGGTGTTGCACCTTGCACCCTGTTGCACCTTGGTTGCACCTTGAGGCTTGTTCCACCTTGGTTGCGCTTCGCAATCGGTTCCAACCTCTGTTTAGCAGCCCAATCGCCCATACATCGTCTGCCCCGACGACTCCAGAGCTTTGAACGTTTGGAACTGCGGCGAGGTGCAAGCGAGGTGCTTGGCCCAGTTGTACATACACAACCCTCAAGGCCTCTCGAGGCTCGAACGACCGACGCGCGTCCCTACATCGCACCCGATCGGCTCCTTACTATCGGTCGTCAACGACTGTCCATAGGGAACAGCTCGAGAACAGCTCCGACGATCTACTTGGCACCACGCAACTCACGCTTCTCGAATTGCAAAATTGCAAGACCGGTAAGACCGGTACCGTAAAGACTCAAGTTTATGCAGCCACTATAAGGAACTTGCGAGTCTTGGCCTTCCCATGAGGAATCACTCGAAGCGTAGGTTTTGCTTCAACAAGCCTGAAAAATTGGAGGGAGAGCACTGCGAGCTAGTACTCCGAGATCCAATAATGATCTCTCCAACACCCGCACCCGCACCCGCGCTTGACTCGTACCCGTTGTCGCGGGTACCCGTACCCTTCGGCTAGGCGCGGGATGTCGTTGAATTCGACACTAACTTGTTCCGGCTCTCCCAGGCATTGTTCGCGGCTTGCAGAACATCCACGGGTGGGCCACGAGTCCGAATCGCTGACCCGTACCCGTACCCGTCGCCACCCCGTCGCGGGTCACCGCACCCGGGGCCATCACTAGCCCGAGGGTTTCATCTTGGGTATAAAATGGTCAAGTCGTTCGTGTGAGTGCCCCATTCCTTCTTCTTCTTCTTTGCGCTAGTCGCCCTCTTTTACTCTCCTTCTCGACTCATCGCCTTTCACCCTTTTTTTGAACACGTCATTCACACCATGAAGTTCATCACGATCTTCTCTGTTTTGGTCGCCTCCCTCTCCGTGTCGGCGATGCCGTTGGGGAATCCCGGGTGCGTGCATTTCCTTGAATATTTGGCGTGTTCTTACTTCTTTGATTCTGACCAGTGGGATCGACGGTCTTGACATCCGTGCAGCCAAACCTGTTGCCTCGTCCATCCCCCTCGCCAAGCTGCTCGGTACAGGCGGGGCCAAGAAGCCTTTGGTTCCCAAGCCAGGCAAGAAACCCGCCGCCCCCACCGCAGCTAAACCCTAGCCGACAGGCGGTCTCCTGTCTGAGCTGCTCCACATTTTTGAGTAGTCGGATACTTTACGGAAATTGTACATGCGTGTATTCAATCTCATGGGCCCATAGTTTCGTATCTGTCTCCCTGCAAAGAAATTCACTAGAGAAAGGATTATCGAGTCCCGTCGTTGTCTCATCTCGTGAAGTGGAGAATTCCACCTGAAAATTTGGGCTTGGTATCAGTGGCTGTGAGATTGCCGAGTGGACCCAGTTGATCGCCGTGAACCGTCTTTCCGTCTTTCCGTCCGATGTGGTTCGGAAGGAGTCCTTCCGATGGAGGATAACAAAGTTTACGAATCAGACACAGAGGTATAAAGGCGACCTATTTTTACGCGCTTGCTTCCTGATCGACTGTCCGCAATGCTTCGCCGCCTGTACTATGTGAGTTTCCATCGGGAGACTCCAATCCGAGTAACCAACTTCTACAGACATTGAATCCTCCCATTCCAACTAAAGCCGCTGGCGCAGACCCACCAGGCAAACCACTGAATTTCGGTTCTTTAGGCGCAGCAACAATCACACCCTGGGCTCTCGTCCATGCCGCGAAAACGCACCCTGAGGTCGTCCTCTACGCAGTCGCCGCCCGTGATACCAAACGCGCAGAGGAGTTTGCGAAAAAGCACGGCTTCCAGAGAAGTTTCGGCGGTTCGACTGGATATCAAGGTACCTAGTCCTGTCGTTGTCTTTGGCCGTTTCTTTTTATATTGACTTGTGGTGTATAGATTTGCTAGACGATCCCAAGGTCGATGTTGTCTACAACCCTCTTCCCAACGGACTACACTTTGAGTGGACTATGAAGGCTCTGAAGGCAGGAAAGCACGTACTCCTCGAGAAACCCGCAACAAATACTTCCGCGGAAGCTGCCCAAATATTTGCGCTCGCTGAAAGTAAAAACCTAATCGTGCTCGAGGCCTTTCACTATCGGTCGGTTCTTTCTTGCGTCAATCGCGTCAAGTTCTGACCCGGCATATTACTCCAGATTCCACCCTTCAATGCAAAGAGTGAAGGAGATACTGGATAGCAAGGAACTGGGTGCAATACAGCGCATTTCGGCCACTTTCACTGTACCGTCTGGAACCGCAGCCGAAGGTGATATTCGCTGGGACTACGAGCTGGGAGGCGGCTCGGTGATGGACCCAGGCTGTAAGTGTTTCGTAGACGTGGCAGTATGAAGATAATTAATATCGGACAGGCTACACTGTCAGCATCCTCCGATACCTCGCTTCGTCAAATCCCACAGAAGTTCTCACCGCTAAAGCCGTCCCATATTCCACCCGGCCAGAGCACAAACAGGTCGACAAGATGTTCTGGGCGACTCTATCGCTCCAACCCGAGATCATCGGCGAGCTGCACGCGAACCTCGACGAGTCCAAGATATTTGGGTTCATCCCCCGCTTTCCCACAATCTCGGCCAAAGTTCAGTGCGAGAAGGGAACGGTCGAGATGTTCAATTTCCTCGCACCGTCGATTTACCATTCAATCGCCGTATCTCCCAAGGGGAAGCGCCGCCGCGTCGAAAAGGCGTATACCTTCAAGGGCGTGGCGAAAGGAGAAGCCTGGTGGACTACCTACAGGTGCGGTTCCTTTCGTTTTTGCCTGTTCCCATATTGATATAATAGCAGATATCAACTTGAGGCCTTTGTCGACAAGGTACAGGGCCGCACTCCTCAACACTGGTTAGATCCGCAAGACACTATCGACAACATGAAGTGCGTAGAAGCGATTTACGAAAAGGTGCTGCCAACATTTTTGCGGTTTTGATTTCATTGACTGAGGCTATATACCGCAGGATGGTTTCGGCCCTCGCCCGCCTTCCAAGTACATCTACACCGAAGATTGAATGGCTTGATCGTAGTTGAATATGTTACCCCAATCTGTACTCTACCATAAGTATAACCACGGAAAGCGCACGTGCCGTATCGTGCCCACGCTGGCACCGAGCATCCTGGATTTGAGTCCCTTACCTGTATACCATGGCCACCGCTTTCTCAACGGTTGAACTGCTGACCGATGCTTTGCTCCATAAACGTCAGATTCTCTGTTTTTGTCCCCTTCACCCCTCCCGTTCTAGTCCATCTAATTTCTAGACGCTGGCATTGGCTTACGTTTTTTTTTCCCCCTACCCTGCCAGTGCCAGCTTGAAAGCCGTTTTTGGGCTGCGATTTGTGATTGACATGTCGCTTGCGTTAATTTAGTTGCCGAGGCTTGAAATCGACTCCCATGGCTCAAGTCTTTTCTTTATTCACCACCGTGGCCACTGCAATGTGAAATGGAAGACGGCATCTGGAGGCAGACGATGAAGTTTCCACCGCCCTCCCGACTCGACTCGCGTCGAATGGGCGGCGTGTTTTTGACCCAGCGGAACGTGCACATTTGGCACTTGCGGGTGTTGATTGAGGGACCCGAAGGCTGCAGTGAGGTCGTCTCCATCAACGTCACCCACTTTAACGATTCGCTGGACGACTTCTTGACGCGAAGTCCACATCAGGCTGCCCCTCGAACCATTACAACGACAGGACAGATGCCACCCGAGTCTCGACATCCACGCGGACCTTTACACCCGTCGCGCAATGCCGACGCCCCCATCCTCAGCTACGTCCCGTCTCCGACCATGCCGTCTGCATGCACCGTCTCTCCCACTCCCACCGAGCACCGTAGCGCCCTACAACCCAGATGACCGCAAACGGGCTGTCGAAAAAGTTCGAGATATCCGACGTACAAGACGTGTTCATCGTCTTGCCTCTCTTCCCCCACCCCTTGCGCTTTTTTGCCCCGGTTCTTACACATCTTCGACGGGTTACCCCAACTCGAGGCCCCAGTCTCAGTCTCGGGCCCATGTCTACTCGAGGAACTTTGCCGCCAAGCACAAAATGAACGCTATGAGTCTTGCCACTGGCTCGTATGGCCTCAGCGGCTCAAATATCTATGTACTGCAATAACCCTGCCGCCCAGGGCGGAAACAGTCCCGCCGCGAGCCCAGTCAGCAGATACAGTTCTATGGCTCCTCCTGCCCTCGCCTTCAAAAGTTTCCCACCTCCGTTACCCCAGGTCCAGGCGGAAACGGCTCAGACGCGCACCGCGCCACGCCCGCACAGAGTCTATTTACCTCTATACTTGTTCCGCCCCCTTGGTAGCCTGCGCGAACATTTACTGTAATCCAAGCGCCGTTGCGTCACGAGCTCAAGTCGGATGTGACCGTCCTGACTGTCGCTCACTGGCTGCAAACGATCCTTGACTCTGGCAAAATCGCAGGTGCTATCCGTTTATGCGAGCCGAAGGCGGGTTTCGACAGGTTCGGTGACGTGCGGATTGCGCGACGCAGGATTGGCGGAATCGCGAGGATTCGGAGGTTGTTGCGCGTGGTGGCAAGTTGAGGAGGAAACGACCGGGGTGGTGTTTGATGTTGGGGAAGATCCGTCGGAAAAAGCGCGACCGGGGCGTGCGAGAAAGGTGCAGCAGCCTGCGGATACGGATTCGAGCGACGCGATTGACCATGTGTCTGGATGGTTCTCGACGAGGGCCGTATTGTCGAATTCGACAAGGTGATCCCTCAGAATCTCAAGGGCAAGTTGCACGCGTTGGTGGATGAGTCGGCTGTTCGCGATGGCTGGCGCAGTAGAATGAAAGTTTCGACTTGGTGCACGAATTATTCTCTTATTTCATGACGCGGCGAAGTTTGGAGTCCAAGATATGGATTTTATGCGATGGATTCAAGTCGTACACTTTTTTACAGAGTTGCACTTCATGTGCGGGTCCGAACAGCTGCCCTGGACACTCTTCGGTTTCCCATCCACTCACGGAAACAGGAATCGCACGGGAGTAGGCAAGGGATTGTTCGAATTTACAATGGTAATGGTAAAGAGTATAAAGTATAAAAAGATACAGATACAACATGCAGAAGCCAGAAGCCAGAAGCCAGAAGCGGCGCGGCGGCAGCTATACTTCCGCAGCGGCACCCTTTGCGCCCTCTGAAAGTGCGAGTCAGTGTATGCAAGAAAAAGCGGTATGCGAGACGCACTCTTGGTTGCCGATGGCAAGAGCGAGGGGTCGATGTGGGGGACGACACCGCCCTGGGAGATGACGACGGACCCGAGGAGCTGGAGAGGTGTGAACAGGGAGAAGAGGAAAACGCGTCGGAGGGCGCACCTTGCCCAACTCTTCATCGTTACGGATGGCGAGTTGCAAGTGACGAGGTACGATACTGAATGAAGTATTAGTCTATGAATGCAAAGTCTGCGGCTGAAACTCACCGGTGTTTCTTGTTGTCGCGAGCTGCGTTGCCAGCGAGTTCAAGAATCTCAGCGGCAAGGTACTCGAGGACAGCGGCGAGGTAGACTGTGAGCCATCGCGTCAGAAAGGTGAGAGTCGCTAGTCAAGACACCGCACCTGGGGCACCAGCACCAACACGCTGAGCGTAGTTGCCCTTCTTGAGAAGACGGTGGATACGACCGACAGGGAACTGGAGACCGGCTTTGGAAGAGCGGGACTGGGCCTTGGAGGTTTCGCCGCTGCCAGCCGCCTTGCCAGACTTGGATTTGCCGCTAACTTTGCCAGACATTGTTATTGATAAAAGGTGGTGGTGGTGTGGTGGTGACGAGGTGGTGGTAGCGGAGGAAGAGCTGAAAGATTCGAGTGATTCGGTCGGGCCGTATTTATACTATTTGCCGAGATCAACAAATCGACTGCGCGTGACACTAACGCGACTTGTGTACGCATCCACAACAAGACCATCTTAAGCGAAACTATAAAGCAAGAGAGGGTGCACCGCGTCGTGTTCTCAACTCTTGCCCACCACCACCACCCACCACCCACTTGCCTTACTCATACTCGATGGCTCCCAAACCTGCCTCCACCGCCGGCAAGGCCCCTGCCTCCACTGCCTCCAAGGCGCCCGCCACCGCTTCTAAAGCCCCTTCCAAGACCACCGAGAAGAAGGCGGGCAAGAAGACGGCCAAGGCCTCAGCGCCTGCAGACGGCGAGAAGAAGAAGCGCAAGAAGGCTCGCAAGGAGACTTACTCGTCCTACATCTACAAGGGTGCGTGCTCCCTGTCTTCCTTTGGGTTCAGCTCTGACTCGTCTCCAGTCCTTAAGCAGGTCCACCCTGACACGGGTATCTCCAACAAGGCCATGGCCATCCTCAACAGCTTCGTCAACGACATCTTCGAGCGGATTGCCACCGAGGCTTCCAGTGCGTCGTCTTTGCTGCCCTCTTACTTGTGCTCACTCCTTTCTCAGAGCTCGCGCAATACTCGAAAAAGTCGACCATTTCTTCCCGCGAGATCCAGACCTCTGTACGGTTGATCCTGCCCGGTGAATTGGCCAAGCACGCTATCAGCGAGGGGGTGCGTGCTCTCCTCCTCCCCTTTATATCTCCGTCTCACTCTTTCACAGACCAAATCGGTCACCAAGTTCTCGTCTGCCACCACCACCAAATAGACTCGGCCCACCTCTACATTATTTCCTCCTTCCTCAATTTTACTGTCTGTAATCTGTCTATCATTTGTACAATTCGATCAATCCTTTGCCTACTCCCCTGCGACCCTGGTCCCTACACGCATGAAACAATATGAAACATTGAAGAACGACCGACTGCAGTTCGTCGTGCCCACAAAGATTCTGATATGACGAAGAAAATCGTGCATTGGTGCAGTCTGGTATGTAGACGGAGTGTTCCAAGGGTGTTCGCTCGTGCAGGCTAGATCTAGAGGTACATGTATTCATACTCCATAGTTGTGGCATCTCGCTCGCCAGTGGCGCGCTCTCGGAACGCCTTTGCCACTCAACCACCTTGCATACTTCCTCCACGTCCACCCCGACCGGCTTGAAAAACTGGCCATTCCTTGTCGACGATCTTGTAGCTTCTCTGTCTGTCCCTTGTCCGCTTGACCGCGTTTGCATTCCGTCCCAGCGCGGGGCGAAGCACATTGTTGCCCAATTTGAGTATTCTTCGAGCTTTAGGCTTTCCAAATCTTCTCTCTGCATTATCATCTTGATACTTTCAACGCAGGTCGGACGCTTGCTGGCGGAGCTGATATAGCGGGACATGTACGGGCCTAATGAGTTTCTTGAGAATAACGCAATTGAGGACAGTTCGAGGTCAGCACCCTGCGCTGAGTCTGTGGGTATCGATGTCCGCAGAGAGCAACCAGGCGGATACCTGCGACGACCCAGCAGGACAAATGTAGGGCCGGCGACATGGGAACGTTGATTGGGCTAGTGCTCTGCGGTGGATTCGACAGGCCGTACGTGAAAATGGGCGATGTCGCTATACAGGCGATGAGCTCTGGGCTATGATGTCGGGCGGATCGACTTACGACGCTGGGATTTGTAGATGGCATGTAGCCGCCTCGTGTTGGCCCCGGATACGGTGGTCGACTGGACAGATCTTGGAACGAGGCAGCAGCGGGTGGAGGGAAGATGGCTTACCGACAGGCTATGAAGTGGGAGCGCCGCAGGTATGTCCTGAGATGAACGAGAGGCGCTCGGACCAGAGTGCAGATGCGGATGTGCATTCAACGCTGCTGGTAGCAAGCTGAAGCTCGTGATATTCTCCTGCAGAGGGATTTCGTGTGGTCGTTGGGTGGAGGGATCGTCTGCGAGTCATTGGTGAATGTAGAAGCCGGTCGCTTTTTGACTGGTCGGAATGAAGCCGAAATCAGGGACAGCAGTCCTCAAATGGAGGCTCCGAAGAGTGCTGACCAGTCTCTTGAGTTAGAACGCCCGTGACGATGATGTCTCCGCGGCGGCGAGCTGAAGGAAGGTGATCGAGATACTCATCTCTGCCTAGTACCGCGACCAGCCCGTGTGTAGGAGCAAGATCGCGCCTGCAAAATCGCGCCTCGGACCATCCGATGAGCATACGGTAAGAGGTCATCCCATAATATCACTTGACGCGCTGATTTTCGTGTGAGGTCGACGACTACGGCACGTCCCATGAAGATGGCAAGAGGGAGTTGCGAGATCGTTTGTCCGTTCGCGAAGAAATGGGCTGGGGCATCGACATGAGTGCCGGTTTGCGAGCCGAGGGAGAGGGAGCAGACTGCGTAGCCATCTTTGGCGATGGACGCGGCGGGAGAGCAGCTGGAGGTTGGGTCGCCTGGGTAGACTTGCATCCCTGACTCCAAGGTATGTGGGAGGTCAATTATTTCTGACATGGTGGTTTGGATTCGAGAGCAGAGCACGGCGGCCCGGTGTGCCGTCTCAGACGGCAGGGTGTGTTTGCTTGGATGTGAAACTGTCAGCCACTCTTTGAAATTTCATTTCTTTACCATCAACCACCATATCTGTTACCCGCATCCTCTCGTCTTTCAAGCCTGTTCGCTATATTGTCGCCATCCTCGGCGTGTCCTACAGCATCACCCAGCTGTTCTCCGAGCCCGTGGAGGTTCAGTTCGACACACCACCCGTGGTCGACCTTCCGACGATCTTCCAGCCCCCGCCACCACCGCCTCCTCCTCCTCCCACTCGCTCAACAGCCTCAGGCCCACCCAGCAGAACGATACTGGCTCAAGCTCCGACTCCCCAAAGCTCGTTGTTCATCAAAGATGCGACTCCCCCAAGCCCGCTGCTTGCTACCATCCTAGTTTGTGCATTGGTTATCCTGTCGCTGTTGGTGTGCGTCATTATCTGGACTCGGTCGCCCAAGCCTCCTCAAGCCGACGTGGAATACGACGATGGTGAAGAGGACGAGGTTCAGAAACCCGACACGGACGGTCTCGAAGTCGCTCCTACTCAAGCCCTCAAAGTCACCCCCATCATCGAACAGCCTATCGTAAGTCTCCCGACTCCAGTAACAACCAAAGTCGCTCATGCCCTGGTAGGAACCGGACCCTCCAATACAACCGCCTGGCGTCAAGCCTCCTCCTAAGCCGGTGCCTCGCCCAATCATTGTCGAAATCATTCGTGGTACCGTCTGCTTCATCGTCTCACTTCCCGTGATCATCGCCGGCGTTGCCCTATTCTGCCTGCTTTACCTCATCGCCTCCGAGCATCACATCAAGGCCCCGCCAAAACCCAACGTTCCGGACCTCCCGCCAGCGACGCGCAAACGAAAGCATGTTCTTCCTGGAGTCGCGCGCTTCTTGAAAGGTGTATTCATCCTGTTTATCTGCTCTGCTCCCATCGCCGAGCCTCGGTTAGTGCTCTATGCCAATGCCCTGCACCCACCTGCCCCTCCACTTCAACGAGTCGGAAACCAACCGACATCCGAAAGTGTTGCGATTGTCCTCAAAGCTTTACTCCCATGCTCGGCACCCTTCGTCGAGTCGCTCTTGCCCTCTCCGCCACCGCCACCTCCACCACCAGCGCCGGTCGCTTCATACCTTAGGCCAGCACCTCCCCCTGCGCCAGGTACTTTATCATCCCCGACACCGACAGCGCCAGACGCTCCCCAGCCCGTGACAGCACCTTCCCCTGCACCGGCTTTCTCTACGCGGCATGAAATGGGCATCACACTTTTGGGCATCCTAAGCACGGCGACCACAAATCGACTAGAACGACCCGGGGACCTCACTGGGCACGAGGAGCGCCTGCGATGTATTCAACAGCGTGTCTCTCAGACTGTCGTTACACGCGCGACGAGACCAATCGCGGAACAGGACGCAGAGGAGCAGGACGTTGGGCACGCAGATCGACTACGGCTAACCCAGAACCGTATCTGCCAGACGATGGCTACGCGGGTGGCTAGAACGGAGAAGAGAATTCGAAGAGAAAAGATAGAAGAGGTACAGTCTCGAATCCGGCGGCTATTTGGTGAGCTGAGGGAGAGATGAATATTGGGGACTTTTGCTGTAGAGACGACGACGAAAGGCAGGGAGCAAAGAGGAAGTGATCCCACCTCTTTTTCACCTCCCAGTGTTATACCCGCGTGGACACTCTGTGCGCCAACGCTCTGGATCTTGTTTCATTTCATGTACTAGTAGATACAATGCACAGTCGGCTCCTTCTCTTGAAGCTGTATCCCTAGTGGCGAGCACAGTATGTGATAGAGTTTAGATTAGATGATGTTATTCCGAGTCGGATCGACCAGCCGAAAACCTGCCCAGTCCCAACTGTCTCTCTCGTCCCTACGTCGCGTTCGTCCCCGCGCGCCATTGTTTGAACTCGCCGTCCTACGCGCACCGGCCCTCGCTCTCTACCGAAACCTCCTTCTACTCACCCGACGACAACGTTTGTTCCTTTAGGCGGAAGCCCTCATACCGCTCAAGGGTAGATTCGGACGTGCGTAGAGTATCTCTCTCGCAAGAATTAGCATCTCACTGGGACGGGAAAGACTAGAAGGCAACTGCTCAAGGTTCAAGCGATACAAAGGTCCGTGGTTGATACACAAGCCCTTCTCGATCTCACCCGGTGTAGTGGCTAGATGCATTCAAACAAACTCGGACGGGGATGAGAAACAGAATTATTTGCGTGCCATTGCTGCAAAAGTGAAAGAGGAGCCGAATCGAATGGCGCAAGCAGGTATGTTGCACTTTTTCTCGTAGTACGTTCTCTAATTCTACCGTAGGCTTGGGAAGCGCGACTACGCCCACCACCCTCAGCCCACATTCTACATGCGAGCTTTCCCGCGGCAGGGTCCACCAGCCTACATTCTTGTCCGGACAAAAGTACAGGAGACGAACCCTACACGCTACGGTAGTCCTTCAGAGGAATTCAGTTCCTAGCACGGAGATATTGCATATTGTCACGGACCTTGCCACCGACCTTCTTCGCAAAGTTGACAAGGATGTCGACAATCTCCTCTGGAGACTCGTAATGCAAAGCGTGGCCACGCCCTTCGAGCCAGATGGCTTCGTAGGTCTTGAAATGCGGCTTCATGACCTCCTCGACGCCTTTGGGGCCCCCAGCGCGATGAGCGTCGGCGGTCCCTTGCACTATCAACAACGGAAGTCCATCCTTTCCGGCAGCCCACAACTTCTCTACGTCCACTGTGCGACTGAGGCTGAAGTTGGCGATCTCTGGGTGCAACCTTTGCCCCAAATACATACATTTGATCCCGTATGGCACGGCCTCAGGATGGGCAAAGAGCCGGTTTGTGAATTCGACGACAGAAGCTTCCGATGCAACGACGTCGTCCTTGGAGAGAAGACCTGGGATAGCGGAGAGTAGACCAGAAGGCACCATGGAGAGTGCGACTTCGCCCGTGGCCGGCATTCCCGACAAGTACACAACCCCGGAAAGCGTCCCGAGAGGCAGGTGAGTAGACACATCAGTCGCGACCACAGCTGCAGTTAATGAGCAAGAAGACCGGATCGGAGACGGGTGCGCTTACAGCCCATGCTCCTGGAAGTGGGATATCTGTGTCAGTTGGAGAGTAGAGGTAAGCAAAAGGCCCTACCATCCTGCAAGGATTGGCTTGTGGAGATTGAACGCGTCCATTACAGTTTTGAAGTCATCCGCAAATAATTTCGACTCGTAGGCCTCTGCGACGGTGGGCTTGCCACTTCGGCCGTGGCCTCGAACGTCGTAACGAACCTATGAATACATGAAGAGGAGGAGCCGGGAACCTTGAAACTTTACGAACAATGTACACGGACGACAAGAGTGCTGGATTGGCACACATATCGTCGAAGACGCAACCGCTGAGGCCTAGGCCAGCGAGAAGGACGATATGGGGGTTGCGGGGGTCACCGGAGGCTTCGGCGAAAATGGTGGTCCCATCGGTGGACTGGACGACTTTGACTGTTGGGGAAGTCATTGCCGAACCTTTAGGTTTGCCCTTAACAAGAATTCCTTGTCCCGTGGTTAGTGGCTGTGTCAGCGCTTAATGGGCGCTTTTCTGTAATGCCTAGTAGAACTTGTCCGTGGTTAGTGGCTGTGTATGCCGGTGTTTCTCTTATTTGCCGATTTACGGAACTGCAAAAAAAAGGTTCGGCCCTCGCCGCTTGCGGCATTATCCGTACTCATACAAAGAACTTGAGTGGAGACCCTTGGAGACCTTACTGTATTTATGCCACGCGGTCCGTGATCTGTCAAATATTTGCCAATTGCCAACGCCTGGAATCTGATAGGGACTACAAGAAGTGATGCAATCTCCCATCGGCTTGAATCACTCTGATCATAACGGATTTCAGTACTCGGTCTACTCGCTGGGTTTCTACCATGTGCTGCCACCATGGCCATTTAATGTGTTCCGCGTTTCCACCGGCTCCGATCTCTTCAGAGTATGCAACTGTCAGAATGGAGCCACGGCGTATGAGTTTGAAACAGGTGTTGACTTGTGTTAATCGCCGCCTCTTCAATGCTTCTCCCCGAAGGACCCCGAGAGCCCCGGAGAACTCGCGCGGCCCACGAGCGCCTGGTGGAGCAATGACACGCCGATCATTGCGAGCGAAGCGAAGCACTCCCATTTCACGTGACGAGGCGGAGGGCTGAGATGGGAGGGAAAACACGAACAAACTTTCCGCGCGGTGGCTGGCATGGTCTGGAGGAAAGAAGGGCTTCAAATTCGTTCAAACCTGGCTCTTTCTCGATGAAAACGACATATTCTTGTACTGCTGTTCGAGGCGCGTTGATCGACATCCATTTCTTGGTGGACCATTTCAGATTTTGTGTCGATGAGAAGAGGGGCTCGATCAAGGCTCGATCGTATTGATCGCCGGCCGGGAACGCGCACTCGGAGCGAGCACCCATCGACCAAGTCGAATCCATTTTTGTACTGGGCACATCTTCGTTCTTCTGGCTCTTACCAAGCTCCTCTCGCGAACGACTATTGGTACGTATCCAACGAACAGATACTGTTCGTCTCCTGCGCATCTCGCTTGCACATTTCACGGTATGTCGGCAGTACATATGATTCAAGTTCCAGCATATTTTGTCCGCGCCGACATTATTTGAGCAACTGCAATTCACCGTTGCTTGTAATCGACTATCCCACCCACCATGTCTAGCCCTACCCTTCACCAGCTACGCGGTACGACGTCTGCGACCACCTCTTCGGACTCTGATCAGGCCAACTTTGCAGTCGCGCTCAGCGTATTGCCACCATTCGCAATCGTTGTCACCTACTTTCGCCTTTACCTGCGGAAGCGCGCGCGCAAACTTTGGTGGGATGATTTTTGGGCATTCGTCTCAACCCTCTTCGCGATCGCGTTTGTTGTGGTCATCTTCCTTCACATCGATCCCAGTGAGTGACGAGGGGTGTATATGATGTTTGCTCATTCGACCTGTTTGTCAGATACAACTACATTATCTCAGAACGCGAAAGTCGCTATCTATTATCTGTAAGTCTCGAGCACCGCCAACGATGTGCTATCCATTCATCGTTCGCAGAAGCGCCCAAACTTTCTATGGCACTGCTTGGTATAGACATCGAGGTTCAAAGCTAATCGACTGGCTCATGTATCGTTTGATTTAGGTCAGCGCGCATCTCGATCCTGTTCACTATTATTCGCTTGTCTGCCGGGTTACAGCGGCGGTTCCTCCTGGTCGTAGCAATCTGGCTGTTTGTGGCTTGGGCTATTCTCTTCAGCCAGGTCTGGTGGGTCTGTGAAGCAGAGCCAGGATGGAAGGAGCTCTCTCTTCCTCAGTGCGTGCTTGGCAGAAACGTGGCCATTGCGCAGTTCATCTGTAAGCGGTCGATTCTCTCATGGTCCTCTCGCCATAATATCACACAGGCGATATCATCTCCGACATTATACTCATCGCAACCCCTGTGCGCTTGTTACTGAGCTCGCGGCTTCAGAGAGCGTTGAAGCTACGCCTTGTCGCCGTCTTTGCCACAACTTCAATCACAACTGCAGTGGCGCTCTACCATAGCTACACTATCATCAGCCTGGGAGGCGTCACAGAAGTATTTGCAGCCAACATCCAGGTGCGCCTTTGCGACTATCTCTCAGCTTATGCTCATCGCGCCCAGATTTCAATCAGTCTTCTTGTCGCAAACCTTTCCGTCGTTACTGCTTTCTTGTTTCGGCTCGGATCCGATGGGACCAATGAGACGGACAACCGGACCCCATTCAGTAACATCACCTTCGGAGGCACTGGCAGGACTAGAGGGATCACTGCCACTACTTTTGGCGGCATCGAGACCACAGTACACCAGAATCCACATCTCGAGGTGCGAGTGAGCATATCGCAAACCGACGACGGAAAGAAGGGTAGCCGTGACGTCGATTGGAATGACTCGACAGTCATGGTGGGTCGGAGGGAGGAACATATACAGTTGGATAACTTGCCTGTGAAAGCCGCCACTGTCGTATGACGAACACTACTTTTTTGTGGTTCTTTCACTTTCGTTTATGCCCAGTTTGTCTTTGTGATTTTGGGGATGATTGCAAATTGAAATACTTTTCGATAAGAGCAGAGTGTGTGCGCACCTGGCAAGGATGGAAGAAAAGACAGGAGGCAACTGAATCACTGGGCCGGCCACCGGCAGGCCACAATCAGTTTAGCCCCTATACGCGCACGCGTTGTTGTGGTGTAATGTTGCGTGTGTTGTTGACAGACAAACAAAGAGACTCTTTATAAACGACCACCATGTCCCAGCTCTGCTCTCTCCCAACCCCCACCTCAGTCCACCACCGACCACCACCAACCACTTAGCCACTCTCACCCACACACAATGTCTGGCAAAGTTAGCGGCAAATCCAAGTCTGGCAAGGCGGCCGGCAGCGGCGAAACCTCCAAGGCGCAGTCCCGCTCTTCCAAAGCCGGTCTCCAGTTCCCTGTCGGTCGTATCCACCGTCTTCTCAAGAAGGGCAACTATGCCCAGCGTGTCGGTGCTGGTGCTCCAGGTTCGTGGTTCTACTCATTCTTTGGCTCGTCCTCAACGCGTCTTAGTCTACCTTGCCGCCGTCCTCGAGTACCTCGCGGCCGAGATTCTTGAACTGGCTGGAAACGCAGCTCGCGACAACAAGAAACATCGGTGTGTCTGATGCTTACACTCTGTACTCATGGACTAATACCTGTTCAGTATCGTGCCTCGTCACTTGCAGCTCGCCATCCGTAACGACGAAGAGTTGGGCAAGGTGTGTGATTCGATACGTCTTTCCTTCCCTTGCTCATACCGCTCTCCAGCTCCTCGGCTCCGTCGTCATCTCCCAGGGCGGTGTTGTCCCCCACATCGACCCCTCGCTTCTGCCATCGGCAACCAAGAGTGCGTCCGACATTCTATTTTTCTCACATCCACTGACTGGTGCTTTCAGAGGGCAAGGGTGGTCAAAGCCAGGAGGTCTGAGTGTATTTTCGATCCACATTTATCCCTCATACCGTGTACTGGTGTATTCATATTTTATATTATATCCCTTCTATCTGCCTCTTTTTACTCGTGTTCGATGAAGTCTTCGCTGGTTGGCGCTTGCAATGTCGAGAGTCTGGATCACAAGACCGCCTTCCTGCTGCCATCTTCCACTTCTGCACCGATTTGAAGACAGACAACGGCCCACAGGGCTGTTAGCAACAGCTCTACAGCAGATTTCTATTGGCCGGACATCTCTTTTTGTCCCCACAAGCGCCCAAAGAAGTACAAGACATCCCAACTCGTACATAATAGAAAGGCCATGGGAAGGGCAACACGCTAACGCGACTCCTCCACGCTCCTCCCGCCGTCCTCCTCTTTGACTCCCACTACTCGAAACGGACTCCTATGGCCAGGTATGTCCAAGACCCCTTTGTTGGCTGGTCTAAATTGGACTGTAGCGCAGCGTATCCGGGTTGGGGCACGTCTCATTGGCCGACGACGCAGACGATTTATCCGTACGTGCACCGACCCATCTCTAAGATACCCACCAACAGTCCGCAGGGACACGCCTTATACTCGCCATTACGCCAACGATCCGGGTCGCTCAATGGTCACGCCGCACTGGCCGCCTCCGCCCGATCCCCGGGCTCAACCCGGCTGGGGACAGCCTGCGGGTTGGCCAACCCCAGCGACTTATCAATTTGCTCCGCTTGAGAATACGGATTGGCGACCTCGTCCCACGGATAACCTCTGGCCAACACAGTGGCCAGAGCCACTGACAACTCCAGGGCCTGTCACGCCTATGCCGTTGGCTATCGAGCAGCCCTTTGGCCCAGTAGCACCGGGGCCTGTGACGCCAATGCCAATGGCGCTGGGTACGCCTGCTATTGGGTCGTTCTCGCCATTCCCCATACCACCATCTACTGCGCCGTTTCCCGATGATGTTCAACCTATACTATTTGCTCCGAGGTTTCCCTATTGGGGCAGATATTTGGCTGCAAGGCCGGCGGATTGGCGACATGATTACATTCCGCCGCGGCGCTTTTCATGTATTTCGCGTTTACGACAGGCGGGAGCAAGTAGGTTCTGATATCTACTGTTCATGTACATCACATCTGACTTGTCGCAGGTAGAACGAGAGTTAATCTTGAACCCTCCCAATTGAGCCGGCTGCTCTTGATGCCGAACTCCAGAGTGCCGACAATGTCGTTCGACTTGCGCTCGGACGACCCGTTCGATCCCAACAATCTCGAATTGTTGACCACCGTGGGGCGGTCATTTAACCCGACAGACCTTGCGCAATTTGCCACGACGCGGCCGGTGGCCAGGTTGCGCTTCTACCACCCCAGGCTGCCTTGGTACATAGACGTGCGAGCCAGCCAACCGAACGGGATTCTGGTCGGCGACATTCTTCACCAGATTCACGACAAACTGCATAGGATCATTCGACCGCAGGATTTTTCGAATACGGTACTAAATGCAACAGATCGCGAAGCGATTACGGACGCGTACAGGGCGAGGTGCAACGATGATGTCTGTTTAATGCAGCAGGGGGTCAAGCGTGTTGATTTCATGGGAGAGGATTGCATTTTGCAGGGATTCGTGGAAGGGAGGGACGGCATGTGGCTGATGAAAACAAGCCAGGTTGCAGACGATGAGTAGTCTCCCGCAGTCAGACTGTACAATCTTGCTGGTATTTCGGGGGATGTCGTCGATACAAGACGATTAGTAGTGTACTAGGGGCATCTTTGATACGAAAACAACTCTTGTCAATCCCGTTCATGGCTACCTTGACTCGGACATCCTCAAAGCCTCAGGAGCAGGCCGTGGATCCGACTCTTACCTCTTCCGTTCCTTCTCCCTTTCCGCGGCAGCTTCTCCATGCAAATGCAGAGCCAGAAATTGCCATCCAGGTGCCCGAGCTTGAAGCTGGTCCATCTCGAGCCCTGCCAGCTACCGAGTCGACTTCGACGGCCGTTTTGGTCAGTTCCTTTGCCCCGGACTACGTCTGAGCTGACCACGTTGTACAGCAGGAACTGATTCCCTCAATAGCCTACGTTGAAAAGACATGTCTCATGACGCTGAACAACCTACTCTCTGGCCCCACACAACGATGGAGCCCTATCGTGCCAGACCGGAGGCACTCGATGCCCTCGACCCCCATGGCATCGACAACCCCCGAGATGAGTTCTCAGTCGTCGTCTGCGCTCCAGACCCTTGTCTCGAATCTGCGCACCAGAGACGCCCCTGATGCAATGGTCGAGATCCACGGCAGCTCGGACGCTGGTTTAATTCACGAACTGCGCGATAGGGTCCACCAGATGTCTTCTACCCTTGACCCCTCGGACGCCCATCTGGCAGAGGCGATTGTATCGCTACTGTCACATTTCAACCGTCTATCTGCCATCTATTCCAAAGACCCCAACGCACGGGTAACACCGGTCGAGGATTTGGACTACGAGCCTTTCTACCCCCCGGGTGACCTGTTCAACACGCTCAAACGTCAGTTGAGCGACCTGCAGACCGAACGTCTGTCCTCCCAGCAGGAATCCATTCCACCGAATACACCTCCAGTCGTCGCCGTAGAAACCACTCTTCTTTGGTCCAAGATAGACGAGGAGTTGGAGCTGGTGGTTGCCAAGTGCAAGGATCGCGCGGAACGCATCGAGCATCCTCCACAGTACGAGGTTGCCGACTACCAGCACGAAAGCCTGCCCCAGTACGACCACACTTCTCCGCGCTCCAGCTACGAGTTGGATTCTAAATCCAAACAAAACGGGACGCAGTCCCAGGCTGCCACCAGCGACGAGAAGATGCGGTTGGATTTCGAGGCGGTCACGATGGCCATCGACAGGCTTTACCTCGTGGCTCCTCAACTGCATAATCAACGTGTGGAGCTCAAGTCTTCTAAACTGGCGCAGATGGAGAGGGCGGGTCGACAAGGCTCTTCTTCCGTGTCGCGGGGCAAACAAAAGGAAAACGACACTCGGGACCTTGACAACATCTTGGAACTCATCGGCAAGGCTTCTGAGCGGAGGTTGGTCAACCAATCGGTCGTGTTGGACGGCGGAATGACCACGAGGCTCGAGAGGGCTCGTCAACGAGATCTGGAAAAGGTGTGTGTTTGGCTTGTTGGATGTTCCCGTTTCTTACAGTCCCAAGCGCGAGGCGTTCGTCGAACATCTGGCGGATTATTCAGACGCGGGGAGGTTCCACGGGCAGGATGCTGTTCTGCAACCTCCAAGGGTCAAAAACCCAGAAGCCATGTTGACGCTTCCAGAGTTCATTCGGGAGGCTGTGCCGGACGAAGTCCGACTCCAGGATCCCAAAGCCCTGCTCTCGCTTCCCGAGTTCGTGAGGGAGATGCCGCCTCCTCACGTTTTGAATCCGCCACCAGCTTCCGTTTCCGCCATTCGCAAAAAGCCTGTTCGGACACGGAGCATGTCTGCACCTTCCATGTCTTGGCTCAAGAGCTCCTCCTCGCGCTCACAGCTCCGGTCCGAAATGGCCAACTCCAATTCGGCTCCTACCATTTCTGAATCCGAAAGTGAGCGATTATCTTGCCTTGAATGAACTGTCTTGACCGTCTTCATAGACTTCTCCGTGTCCTATGTCGCCGAGCACCACGAAAATCTTCAACATATTCTCGTGTTCCTCACAATCAAGGGCATTGCGCCTGGCGCAGAGATCGAAGCCGAAGTCTTGCCAGCAGGTGGCGACGCTGATTCCACCGGCGGAGACTATCTTGTCGTCAAAAGTGGTTCGAGTGCCTCTTTACCACTGTGCCTTCCTGGCCGTACAACCCCAGGCAAGCAGCAAATTCGAGTACAAGGGGGACATTACGAGATCAAAATGTCGACTCTGCCCACGAGCGGTTTGTCGGAGACTGTCTCTGCCCCACTACTCGATGCTACCCAGCTCTCCACTGCCAACCCGACCACTTTCATCTGCTCCTCGTGCTCGTTGCCTCTTGTACAGTCGTCCAAGGTCACGGCATACAAAGACCTTCCGTCGGAGCACTGGGAGGAGCTTGTTGATGCGTGGATGTGCCATACGGACCAGAAGCTCAACGAGCATGTGATGAAACATGGCAAGGGCGGTTTCTGGCCTGAAGCTGGGCAAGCGCTGGTTGGAGGGAGTTATATACTCTTCGAGCAAGGGGCCATGGTCAAGAACAGTATCTGCCCGGCGGATTCGACCAAAGTAAGTTCCATAAACCGTCACTTTTCTCTCTCTTTTCGGGCCAATAAGAAGACCGGCGTTGGGTTCTCACCAGCGGTCGTGCGTTCTGATACTTGCCCTTCGACTCGAGGTGCATTCGACCCCCTTGGAGCCCTTGCAGGTTTCGAGTGCGTGGTCGGTGCATTGACAGTCGATTGTGTGGGTACGGGGTGGCGACTTTACCGGTCGATACAAAGTGTCCAAGATTAATGGGAGCGACCCTCAATTGCGGTTGCCTCCAGTTGCTCTTTAAAACAACTCTCGAGTTACCGAGGTTCACGTCTCGGGAGCTACTCTAGAGAACACATTCTTTCCCTCGTTTATTAATTGTCGATTTGTACTGATTAACCTTGTAGCGCGGCGAGGAATGGAGACTTGTCCGTTGCCTGTGCGGCGCAGTCGTTGGGCGCTGCCAAGAGCATCAGGCTTCTCCTGGGTCCACTGTCTTCCGCATGTTAAAGTATGCTATCCGGCCAATCAGCACATCCACAGAGTAAGTTGTTCTTGCATTTCTTTTCGCTTGTCTCATTCTCGTTCCTAGATCGCCTAAACTTCCTCTTTCGGCGTTCGTGGTGGAGGACATGACGGAGTTCGTGGAAGCTCATGCGTCTTATCGGTTCATCATACTGGATGAGGAAGACGAGCGTCCTCGGATCCTCGTTTGGTTGTTCAAGCCCCATATGCGGATAGCTTACACGACGCAGACGCAGTACTCGATGCCTCGGAGTGCGTCCATCCAAACGGCCAAAGTGTTGTTCAAGCTACTCGGCCCGTCAGAGGCGACGTCGGACTTGAAAAGGTTCGTCTCCCTGCTGTTTGTATTCTTTTTGTGCTTAATACATGACTGCAGTATCCTCAACAACTATCCTGGATTCCCGCAGGCGGAGTACCTTTTCTACCCCATGGACATATGTCGCCGGCTGGCGGTGCTTCTCAAGGAGAGTAACAGCACGTACCCGGAGAACCTGCGCACCATGACCGGGTTAGAAGTCGGGTGGTTACGGCGGGCCTAGAGCCTCCCCTCCCTCCCGACCACATCACACTCATTTTCTGGAAAACATCTTGAGCAGGAGTCTCGTTAATTATAATCACTAATGCAATTATCTTGTATACTCACCGGAATGTCAATCTATCCTTTCAGTTTTGTGTGATTGTAGCAACGAGCGCATCGCCGACGTCCTCCAAGAGGAGGCTTTTGGGGTCGGTGTTGTTTTCTATTGTCCATTCATAGGCTTCAAGAAGAAGGGCGTCGGTCAAAGGGACCCAGTGAGATGCGAGAACTTGAATGATATTGGCAACTCGGGTGATGGCCATTCGCGTCGAGTCATCGATGTGCTGCAGAGGATGAATACAAATGATAAAAAAGGGAGAGTAGACGCACGTCGTTGCGATTCGAGTAGACAGCCTCTGCATCGAACCCTTCCTCGCCCTCTTGCTCATTTTCCTTGACGTGTTTGCTGACCCATATGTACCCGTTCAGACCGAGGATGAGGTCGACGCCACAGGGAAGGGTGGTGAAGTGGGATTTCAAGCGACGGACAAGGATAGGGGGAATTGTTACGAGCTGGCCGTTTCGGAGCTATGTGAATCATAATGTGAGCGAGGCTGGGAGTAGAAGGGGAAGAACGGACTTTGCCGTATCGCAGAGAACGGGTGTGCAAGGACATGGTGCCGTCTCCGAAAAAAGCTTGGACTTCGGCGACAAGAAGATCACCTTCCTCGAAAAAGGTGCGCATTTGGAGTTCGTCGCTCTCGAGTTTTCGGCGCTGAATGATTTTTTCAGATGTGCATGAGCAAGGGGAGGGCAGAGACGCACCTGAACGCCACCGGGTAGGTTGACGGAGGACAGCATGAGGATGGCGTCCTGCCGGGAGTTGGCGTCGACTCTCCATCGTCGGGGTTGGACCTGCGAACTTGAGGAGAATATTCATAGATTGGGCGCCTGGGTTCACCTCCGTTATTCTTCCGACGACAAGATCACCGACTTCTGGATTGTATCTGCATCCCTTGAGCTGTGTTTTTTGAAGATAAAAAGGAGCATACTTTGTACGAATAGCTCGGACTGTTACGAGCTTGTTGACGCGTTCAATGGTCCCAGCCACGGAGGCTATAACCTCCTCGTTCTCGACATACGTGCCATGTCCGCTGATTCATGGATTGGCGCGCTTTAAAAGAGAGAGCTTCTAGCACACGCACCGCATGTAAGTTTGCGACGAGGTGATCGTCTCCCCAGGCCATGTTACTTTTGACCCACCGACCTCGAAATCCTCGTCGTCGAGATCCATGGCATCGTCTGCCGCGGAAAAGTGTTTTGCAGTGTCGAGCTCGGGCTGGACGGGAAAAGACGCGAATGAGATCATGGTTGTTTGGGACAAAGGCGGGCCGTGGATCCGATGGAACGGTCAGCGCATCAAAGCACGTTTTGCGGTGTTGGTCGTCGCGTCCATGTAATTTGAATTTTGAAAAACAATTGCGCCCCACTTGGCCGTAGATACTTCCGAGGGAATGCCAGCGGACCCAAATTTGTCCGGAGAATCTCTGTTCTGGGCAACCTACGCGGCGGCATCACATGGCCGAAAATTAGGCCCGAAATCAGAACAATATACGACATACGGCGCTTACGCCAAGAAGTTGTTCAACGGGGCTTGCCTCTCGCCACGATTGCGTCTCCCTTTCTCCTCCCTCCTCACCTCCTGCGCTACACGAACCTCACGACTCCATCCACCCTGGAACACGAAATATATCCACGACTCTGCTTACGCGTGCTACTACTTGACAAAAACAAGAGGCTTTCATAGCTGCAATGTCTTTTTCCAACCCAGAGGAAGATGGCCCTCATAGAATGCCTTCAAGGAGAGAGACTATTCTGAGTCTCGTCGAGATGCTGCTCCAGCACCCGGGAAGCAACGGTGATCTCAGTGAGTTCCGCCACATTTATGCCATTGCTCAGTCTTGAACAATCATACAAGACCAAAATATGCAGCCCAGTTTCGAGGATGACAAGGACGTCCGTGCGTGCAATTTCGGACTGCATACCTGATTTATTCCGACATTGTTCAATATAGCATCTGTTGACGAACATCGGCAAACTGCTGGGGCAGAGACATTCCATCGCTTCCAGAGGCGTATTGACAATCTGGATAAACAGGTGCGTCCTTACCCGCAGCGCGCCATTTGAATTCTTATTCCTCACAGTTGAGAAATTTCGCCAATGCAACGCGGCAATTGGGCAGCTCGGTCGCAATTCTATCCTCAGCTTTCCATCTTCGGGAGAGAATTGCGCAGATCCTCTTCCTATACCGCGAGAACGCCGCCGATCTCTTCCCACGCAAGATCTCCCATGCCACAAAGGAGAGCATTGAAACGGCCAAGATCAAGAGTCGTCGCCGAGGCAAGTCCGCCAGGGCTCGCGCCAACACTGCACCAAATGTTGCACGGCCTATCATTGACGAGAACCTCGATTTGGTGCGTTGCCTGCACTTGGCTTGGAAAGGTGTTAACAGAGGAACAGGAAAATTTCCCTGAACAATTCGAAGCATTGGCCAAGGGGATCGTGACCTTCGGACGTTGCTTGAACGAGTTTCCAGAGTTCTCTGACGAGGCCATCAATGCGTCCATTACCTCCTTTGAGGGCGATCTCAGAGTACGTGCTTTCTTGCGAGTAGCCAGGATGGAGCTAAATGAACGCCAGTATTGGGCATCCTGCCTCCAAGTCTACACTGGTACTAGCTCATTTTCCATTACAATTAATGTCTAACCGATTTCCAGGCCAATTCCGATATCCGGCTGTGCAGCGATACATTCATGACCTGACGGCAGAGATGGGAGAGCACATAGATAGTATCACATCGACTCTGGTCATGTTTGTAGAAGTCGGTGTGCCTACTATCCGGTTTGGGCAGAAACACAAGACGGATAACCTGGTGAGCACTGTCGTTGTTTATCCTGTTCTTGATACTCATCAGTCCAGCTGAACCTTTCGACTGTGGCGACCTTCTTCTCAGCCGTCACAGCGACGACCCTCCAATTCTCATTCAATCTCACCCCTTCAAGCCGAGCACTAGATGCAGTCAACAGCTTCTGGTTTGCGTCGCTGGTTTTCAGTATCGCTGCTGCCGTCAACAGTTTGGTCGGGCTCACTTGGAAGCAGGCCATGTAGTCAGTCAATTCCGTGCCATTTGTGATTCCCCCTCACCAGCATATCCAGCCGTTCTCCCGGCAATCGGGTACCCTGGTGGGTCCTGATTTGGATTAAGCGTTCGCCGCTCGTCTTCTTGGTCATGTCGGTGGCATGTTTCTCCTTGGGTCTTTGTCTCTTCACCTATGCTTCCAATCAGGTCAGTTCATTAACAATGCTCCTCGATCTGCCGTTCATTGTACACAGGCGAACGCAACAAAAATAATTACCACAATTTTTACGGTCTTGACGTCTTTTGGTCTTGCAGCGGTGTCAACATGGTTCGCGATGGAGCGGATGATCTTCTTGCGGCATCGCGGCAGAAAATGGCTCTCGGACTCTCTCGCAGATGTCACAGACCAATTCCTCGCTATTCCAGGCGTGGAAAAAATTCTGAGAGTCTTCCGCGGTATCAAAAAGCGGTTCAAAGTGGCCAAGAGAGCGCTGGTCCGCGTCAGCTCCAAGACCGTCAGTTTGCTATCGGTAAATAGCAGCAGCGATTCGGAGAAGGACGACTTGGAAGCGAACATTCTCCCAATTTCCAACGGCCATTCACGCAACCCTTCGGCGATGGCGAGCGTCTCTCAGCTACCGACAGCTTCTGATTTGGGGACACCTAGTACCTCGACTGCACCTACGCCTGTCACTGGCAGGAGCCCGATGCTGGCGCAAACAGGTCCGGAGCCTATATCCCCTGGGTCACCAGGAGTCACCCGTGGTAAACAGCTCTGGCGGAACGCGCTTCAGACGGTGAAGATGCGCTCGGTCGCTGCTGCTCCGTTTGGGCGGATGCCGCATCGTCAACGGACGACGTCTTCCACGCTGGGGAATATGGCTGATCGGAAACGGACCATGGCGGAGGAGCCGGTCAAGGCGGCGGTTTTGGCCCGATCTCGCCTCGCTACACTGAGGCCTAAACTGAATATGTTGATGGCTACCGAAGGCTTGGAGGCTCACCAGGCGCTGGTGCGGCATCTTCAATTCTCACCGGATGGCAAGTTTTTGGCGACGTCGAGGTGAGTCGGTTCTTGAATTTGGATTCATTCAAGCTGATGCTTGGGCAGTTGGGACCGGACATCGATCATATGGCGCGTTGAGAAGGTGGGGATAACTGTGCATTCGAGTTTCACATCATTCATGGGTTCTATAGCCGTCTCTTTCGCTACATCGTGTTCTCGCACACCCGCAAGGCTTCGTCGGTCAAGTTGCATGGTGAGTCCCACTATATACTTTTACCCGTAATCTTATACCCCTCAGGTCGGACACAGGCAACATATTACTTACCAAGCTGGTCAGAGGCATGAAGGTCTGGACTGAGGTGGGTTGGAGTACAACAAGATATTTCTTTCGCCCATTTCTGATCCCTCTTTTCTTTTTCCTCCAACGCACAGGATGGAGTTTGCCAAAAGACAATTGACCGCGAAACAAACGTCGAGTCCATTACTTGGTTCCCCGGTGGTGCGGGTATGTAGCCGTCCTGCGTGAAGGGGTGGTGCTGACGGATGCTGTAGCGTTCTTGTCTGTCGAGGGTAATACTGTGACGAAATTGGTTTGTACATTCTCTCGTTCCAGTGTCCCGCTAATCAATTGGAATAGGACCTTCGCGGCAATGTGAGTAATTCATGCCAATTCGTGTGCAGCGATTGAAGATTTGTTTCAAGATACTGGACCAGTATGACTTTGGTCAGATGAAACTCCATGATGTGGCGGTCACTCCGGACGGCATGCGATTACTTGGTGTCGGGCCTCTACTCTCGTCACCGACTGGTTTGCAACCAAGCAAATCCCCAGCGGAGAAGCGCCTCGTTGGTGAGTGATTTGCCAATCTTGATTGAAATTGGTCCTGACTTTTGGTTAGTTTACAATACGGAGCTGAAACAAATCGAGCTGTGGGTGGCTTCGTAGTCCAGATGCACGCCCTATCTGACCATCCACTCGCTAGTCAAACACCAGTGCTCAACGATGTTCGGGACATCACTTTGGCACGGAACACGAAACACGGTCTCATGGCGTTGGTCAGCTACGAAAACAAAGTGAGTGTTTGCAGATCTTATTTTTGTGGGTTTCTGAGACGCTGGATAGGCCCCACCACAACTATGGAAGATGGAATTGCTCAAGGATCGTGAGAATGCTGCGCTGCTGGTCGCCCGTTTGACATTACGACACACGTATATGCCCAAGCACGCTGTCGAGTTCGCCGGACCCAGTTATTTCGGTGGTCGTAACGACGAATTGGTTCTCTGCGCCGGCAAAGGTTCGTCGTCTGTGTCCTCTTCTGCCGCAAGCTGATCCGTGATCGGCAGCTGGGGATATCCACATTTGGGATCAAGAGAGCGGCACGCTGCTTCGGCACATTCGGGCACAAGCACAACAGTCTGGCGATCTCACTTGCATTGCCTGGAATCATGCCGCAGAAGATCCATTCATGTTCGCGACGGGCTCACACGACGGTGCCGTCCGAATATGGACCAAACCTGAAGTGAATCCACAGAATGAAGAGGTTGCCGGCGCGGATGCTATTGATGAGATCAATGCCGATTGTGCCGAGGGCGACGAGGCAGGAGACATGGAACTTACACGATCACCTTCGCCGTTCGAGATTGACATGGAGCGGACGGACAGCCCACTAACGCAGACGGAGTTTGAGGCGGTCGAGCGATTGCGGGATCTGACATTAGCGTCCGCCAGCCAGTTGTCGATCGGCACATCCACAACGGCGGCTCGAGAGCGTATGGTGGCCTTTGCCGAAGATTCGGATCGAGAGTGAGTATCATTTGTGGTCATTCGCTGGGCGAGAAGACCACGAGCTGTTTATCATGTAATATGCAAACTATGCGGGTAGGATAGGATAGGATAGGATCTTGGAAAATATACAAATTACAGTGAAATGTGCCGCAAGCATAGCCATTAGGGTTCTAATTCGTGCACAGAAAGCGTGCTGTAGGCTGCTGACTGTGAGCGCTAGCACGGGCACAGGAAGAAGGAATAATCGGACTGACAGCAGCTTTCGTGTATTATAACGTCTCCACGGGCAATCAACAGCCCAATCGTATCCCTCTCTTCCAACGATGTCTTATAACCATCTTGTCCTTTGGCCAAGCGCAACGCGACCTGTATCCTCCGAGGAAATCGCAGAAACGCAGCATGAAACTCGGACCAATGCATTGGATCATCGATTTGGAGAAAGTCCACACCAGCCTCGAGCGAAATGCTTTCCAGAGTTTTGTGAAGGCCGCACTCGGCCAGTGTGGCCGCCATGTCGAGGATACTGAGTTGTCCGGAGACACGAAGGAAGCGCAAACGAGGCAAAGATGAGACAATGTCGAGCGGCTCAAGCGGGTATTGTCCAAAGTCAATATCTGTGTTTGCGTTCAGCCTGCTTCTGGAGATGACTCGGTGGAAACGACGCACCGGTTTTGTACCAGATATTCAAGGTTTCCACCGCGTTGGAGTCGGGCATTAGTGTGAGTAGCGAATTAACCGAGGAGCCGTCCATAGAAAGGCCGCTCAAGGATAGGATTTTGAGACGAGAAAAATCAATATTTGATAACGCGAAAAGGAGTCCGGTACTTGTTGGAGAGTCGGCGAGAGCGAGGTGTTCCAGTTGAGGGCGAGATGTGAAGGATATTATTTGTACCAGAGCTGAATCGTCGATGACCAATTCCTTCAGCTTGTACGCTTCTCCCATAAGTAGCGTGACGAGAGGTGAGTGGGCGAACCCAAAGATGCGGACAGACTTGAGGGAAGGTGAACAAAACACGTCCTGGATCGCGGTTATGAGCCTGCGAGGCAGTGTGTCCCAATAATCCGGTGCCTCTCGATGAGACACCATGGTGAATCGCGATAGTTTGAGCTGCGAGAGAATCGACGCTAGAATTCTCCCCGCTGCGGCGACCCAGGGGGTGCCTAGACTTTCCGACGGCGAGCGGGATCCTTCGACAATTCGGAGGTCCTTGACAAGGAGCGCCAGATGCGGCGAAGAGTGCAATACTGAGCAGAATTTCTGGTATGGTGGGGTACTCTTTGTGTTAGGGGGTAGCAGGTGGATGGTGGAAAAGATGTGATAGCGGGTAGATGGCAGAAATGGGGAAGCAGTAAGGGAGCAGGCTTTGAGAGAGCCCAAGTCATTATGAAGATTGTCCGCAATTAAATCGAGAAGCTCGTGCGGTAAGATAGACATGGTTGTGGTGAGAAAAGAAAAGAGGAGTTGATCGCGCATCCTGATGCCACTCCTAGGATGTATGTACAGACAAGAAAACTGATTCATCTCGACGACTTGTAGTCCCTCCCTTCAACGGGCACCATAACCGCGTGTCTGGAGCAAAAATGAGACCAAACCCCTCCAGGTAGCGGAATGATACTCACTTGGCTTTCAAGTGGCTACGCACTCCTTCTATGATGAATTTACGGTCTTTGGCTGCTTGACCCAGCGATGAACACTGCAGACAGTGATACGTCGGGCCAGGTTTAGCCGGTGGGGGAGGTGGTAACTTGACGTTGAAAGTCGGCGTCGGAAGCGTTGCATCCAGGCAGCGGAAGAGATCTGTAGGCGATGTCGGATTGGCCACTCCATGGCTGTAGTTTGGCTTGAGAAAATACCCGAATAATTGGAAGTCAAGACACATACACAGTCTTGACATGTTCAGCAACGTCGGAGCGGACACGGTAGTCGTCCAAGTGTTCCGGGCAATGATTGCAGGACCAGGAAGAAGTATTATCAACGGGTTGCTTGATCTGCCCCACTTCCGCTGCAGTGAATATCCGCCATGACGGACTAGTGTGGTTAGTGCCCGGATAGTTGGCAAAATGAGAAATCTGTCAGGTATTGAGAGTGCTACAGCATCTCGAGTGTGGACACATACCGCGTTCCGCCATGTGAAGACGTCGTACGCAACCTGATTGCCAGGGATTTTTCGTGGGGTGCATATATTGCACCGGAACAGGAGGCCGCGCGCGTCCATCTCCTCGCAAGTTGCGTGTTCTGCTCCAAGACCGGCGAGAGCCACGAGGGAAGCCGCCGCCACCGAACCTTGCTTCGAAAAGTGGAGGACGGTCTCAACAAGGTCGATTCCTCTTCCGGGCCAATAGAAGGTGTACTTGTGATCACAGTGATGCGCACCCGCAGCATCCCATCCAATGATACAAGGATTGTATGTACTTGGATTACTGCCATAGCCCCGGCAGTAGTCTTGCTGGCATTTGAAGACGGATGTGGCCAGATTAAGACGTCCAATATCGGGAAGGGATGTCGGTGAGCCAGTGGTGCCTGATTCAGACTCGAGCGCGATATCCATTAGGCGGTTCAAGTGCTTCTTGCGGGCAACGGTCCATTCCACGAGAAAATCGGGGAGGGAATTCACCGCATCCGCGAAATGAGCAGCACCAACATCAACGTCGTCCGGAGCATTTATGACCTGCTGGAAGGCAGGAGACTGAACAACTTCAAAGAGCCCAGGAAGATGGCGCCACTGGGTTGGGACCATGGACTTCTTGGTTGCCTTGTAGGCATCTTGAACGAAGGCAATGCGCGTCTTGATGCGGGCTGCACGTTCCTGTTTCAGACGTCGATCCCTTTCGTCGACAATGGTGTGCTCCAACTCAGGTCGTATCTTTTTCCAAACTAATCGCCATGTCATGCAGTCGTTCCAACCGCATGTAATTTGGCCACTTACTTCGATCTGTCAATGCAGTCGGCTGGCGCACGTAGTACTTTATGGAGGCAATGTCTGCGGCGGCGTAGCCAAGTTCAAGGAATTTTGCCTTGATGCTAGGAGAACATGAGTTTCAGGCAGGCTGTATGCAAGGTACTGACGCTTCATATCTTTCCGCAATCTTGGTGTCCCCATCCGCACGGCGCCGTTCCGCAGACTCTGAGGACCAGTTAATACACAATTGCGAGTGCTATGTTCGTGTGAGACAAAAGATAATCCGTTTTTGCACCAAAGCACTTACTTCTGCAATGGATTTCACCAAAGCAATTCTCTTGTCCTTGAACTCCTCCAACCTCTTTCGGGCGTCGACCTTTCGCATCATGATGTCTCGTTCATACACCGCGAGCGTCTGCTCCATCTCTTCGATATCAGCTCTCCAGTAAAATTTGCTCCTGGAAGCATGTCCATGCGCAGAACCGCCAACTAGTGAAATCGTCAGCGTGAAGCGGAAGAAGTAAGATATGACCCAACTATTCGTGTAAGGGAGGAGCTCCAGAATGGACGGATCCAGATCCGGAAAACGTCTTTTGAAGCTCGATGTGACGACAAGACTAACGCTGCTATCAGTCAAGTGAGATAATTTCAGAAAGCGCACTGACTTGGACTTCAAACAGGAAGTACACGCTCTGCGGCGCAAACCGAAATCTACCCGCTGGATATTCTTTGCGTCGCACGACTGCATCACAGCTCAGAAACGGACAATATGAAGGGCAGTGAATACTACCTTGCACCATGCTTCGCCATACAACAGATGGACCCATTGTTGTTCAGAAAGGTCTTCGGGACAGTCCGGTCCATCCGCATTCTCTCGCGACGTTCTCCAAACACCACTGGCTCCCTTTGACAGTAGATGTTCACGAACTATGTGGTTCGTTCGGGCGAGAGCGATGAGAGCCTTGGGTTCGAGATGGCCAAAGATCCGCAGGCGCGATTCACTAAAAAATCCAATGAGGCAGAGACAGAGAATTCCGTACCTCGAACAAAACGTCCAGTGGCATGGAGGTCAAATCGTGTGTCTTGTCCGCAGACTTTGACGATTTCTTGGTGCGTTTCGCCGGGGCGGATTTGACCAGTTTCTGCCGCTTCGAGGGACGGTCTTGCTCTCCTGCAGAGATTACTATGGAACGATGAAAAGAGCGGGAAATTCACCATATTCACTGGCTTCTGATGCTGAATGTTCATCTTCCGAATCCGTGTCATTCGTTGCGACGAGTTTTGCATTGGCTATCGACTCCCTCTGCATACTCAATTAGCCAATCAAGTAGAGAGCTTTTTCTTGAGCACCTGTTTCGCCAATCGACCGGACTGGCGTCGAGTAGTACTCATTAGGACGAAGACTTGACGTGATGCGTTTGTGCGAGCAGAGTGGCGAAGGCTGAAGCGCGTATTCCTTATGTAAGCGCTTGAGCCAAATAGCGATACACACTGCTCGTCCAACTGCCGCTTTTGGTAATTTTGAGTTTTTAAACTCTGAACGAAGTAAAAAGGTAAAAAGGCTCCGCGTTGCAACGTAATACAGCAAAACAGCCCAAGAAAGCGATCATAAGCGTATCCTCATCTTTACACAGCCCTCACTGCAGTGATGGTAAGCGGCAGCTGGGTTCCCTTGTGCAGCTCGCCAGCAATGAAAGGTGGCATTCCCAAGGACGCTTGACGCCGGACTCGGCTCGAAAGCTCCGGATCCATCGAGAACTCGAAATTCTTGACGAGCTCCACCAGGAACGTTTGATATTCGTACATCCTTTATGGGGGTGAGATTGCATCGTCCGACAGACGAAACACGCACGCAAATCTCCAGCCTGGCGGTGGGGTGAGAAAGAGATGCAGCACGCAAATTGAATACCTACCGATACAGGCGCGGTGGCCACTCCCAAATGTCATCCTGTTTCCAAGTAAGCGCTCAAGGGAAAGTCTTGACAATCACACTCACAGATTGCCATAGACACCCAGATTGGTCTCAACCTTTGGCATCGACTCGTCAAGCCATCGCTCGGGCCTGCAGATTAAGGTTAAGATAAGGCCTAGGTCCCACGCGGGGTAGGGCCATTCACCTGAACACATGAGGGTCCGCTCCAAAGACATCCGGATTCCTGTTGTACCCGCAGATGGAGAGGATGAGGATTTGGTGCTTGGGGATTGGTAACTCGGTGATCGTTCGGCCAGATTTGGTGATCATGGGTTTGGAGAGCGGGAGGACTTCGTCTCGAGTGGCTTCGCGCATGCTGTTGGGCCTGTACAATGGCATCATCGGTCGCTGATGAAGGAGGTGAAAGCCAGATCGCCTACGAAACGGGATGTATTCTGAGTGTCTCCTGCTTGATTGGTCAGGCAACAGCGGAATGAATGCATCAGGGTAGAATTGACCTTCATAACCGCAATGGTAAATGGCATCGCTTCCAAATCCGTGTAGTTGAGCTCAGAATCACCTCGAGCACCCATAGCCCGTTCCGTTTCGGCAATCTCTTCACGCATCTTCGCTTGTACCTCGGGATGTTTCGTGAGCTCCCAGAGCGTCCAGGACATGGTGATTGCGGTTGTTTCCTGAGCAAAATGAGAAAAGCTTAGTAGGATGACAGGAATTCATACATGACCACCTTGTGTAATCGTTCTGCGGATTTGATAAAGGAGGGAAGGGAGAGCATGAGGTAAATCACCCACTGTATCTGAGCGTACAATTCATTCTCAGTGAGACTCTTCCCTGGATCGTTGGAAGTGTTCGCTTTGACTACAAATGATCAGCGAGGGGAGCTGCATTAGGGAGCAGACGGACATACTTAACAGACTGAGAATATCCCGTTTATCCTTGCCCGCCAGCAGCGCCTCCTCCTTTTGGCTGACGAGTGTCTTGGCAAAGGCTACGGCAGTGGCAGTAGAGCGCCGACTGTTTCGGAGCGCACGGACGGGAGCATACTGCATGAAGAGTTGGATGAGGAACAGAGGAAGCAGCTCGATCAGCCCGAAGATGAGAAGCCCGGTTCTGGTGGGGACAGACAAGGCGGGGCTAATGGCAAGTCAGGAAGTTGTCGGATGAGCAGGGCAGAACGAACGCGACGCTGGAGAGGACCTTGGCGAAAGGATCGTCCTCGTTGTCCGTGGTGCCGAAATGATAGTCAAACGCCGCTGTAGAATGAAAGACTTGAATACAGGAGACCGCGAGGAAGCGTAGAAGTCACCTTCACCAATCACGTCGAGGAAGAATCGAGTGAAATAATTTGGAGTTTTGACTACCGTTGATTCACCGTCACTTTCCGCCAACTTCTCTTTCCACTGAGCGGACATCTGTGTATGGTACGTCGGTGTGAAATAGATTTTCCATTATGCATACCTTCTATAGGAGCGATCAGACTGAAAAGCAAGTAAACGTATTGAAGCGACTCACGCTGGCATATTTGGCAAAGACAGGGATACAGGAACGCGCTTGGCCGACCCCGAACGCAGGCGAGTTGATGTTGCGCTGTCGCCTGTGTGTTTCACCTTGAGTTGTGTCAGCGGCATCGTACACCCGGTGGCAGCAGAACCTTCTGCCCATGCAAGCCCGGGGCCTCCCAGCAGCTTCATGATCTCTCTACGGAAGCCCTGCTTTCGCATGTTGTACCCGCAATTGAACACATGCTGCAACGCTTTTGGGTCTGAAATTAAAAGCCGGTCGGTCTAGGTACCTCGTCAGATGAGGAGGGGCAATAAGGATGAGAGCATACCCCTAGAATGCCCTTGACGCGTACGACGTGCCCGTATTGTTCCTGCCACTTGAAATCCGCTTCCCCTGCCTGGCCGAGCTGGGCTTCGAGGACGTTTCCTGATGGAATGGGTCAGATGTAGCAAGGGACGTGGATAGAATGACATACCAAGCAGGAAAGACTCGGGGGCTGGTCCAGGAACATCGGTGATGGAAATGCGGGCCCAGAAGCGATAGACGGTGTACAGCGCAAGCGCAGCGGAAGTTGCATACACGGCCGTCATGAGACGTGCTGGTGGTGAACGAGAACGCTCTTATTTGAATGGAATATTGCGCCCACAGATACATACCGGAGGCCAACGGGGTGGCAGTGTTATGAGAGAATATCTATCGCTTGACGGAAGATGAAAAAGTCATGGCAGGATGGTGCATCTGTTCGAACTTCGAAGCAGCACCGTGGAGACTGAAAAAAATGGGCTCTTCAAGTTAGTAACTGGGACGCAGCGATCACAGAGCGCCAAGAAGAGTCTGAGCGACATGACAGAAAGGCCGCAATCTCTCGCAAAAGAATTTTGCCCCGAAAATCAACTGAAAATCCAGGTGGGGTCAGCAAGAGAACGCATTGCCGTTATCCCGCAGATGCCGTTCCAATGCCGTTCCCACTGGCCATTCAATAGTCCACGCGAGAAGAGAAGGTGGTACTTAGCGGCACAGTGCAGTGTGGAGAGTTCCGGTGTACGGCAAAGGGAATCTTTCGTGGAGAGCAAATGAGAGCAAATGCCGCACACGCCATTGGTGGCATCCTCGGCCAACATACTAAGCCTGTTGGAAGCAACGCGAACGTGGTGTTGCAATTGAAATATCGCTTGCGCTTAAGGCCACGACATTTTCATGTCCCTTCGAGAGTGTCTTTTGGCGCTAGCTGGGCGTCGGACGTCGGAAGCAGGGGTGATTGGATGTGTCGTGACTTGTTTGGCGACTAAACGCACACGTGAGCCAAATACGATCAAACGCGTGGTCGTGTATTACACTGGTGCACTCAAGGTGCACTCCCTTTTTTTTCGCGCCATCTCTTCAATATTGTCTGGCAAGCCTCATGATCTTCAACCGACAATCAGTATGATAGCATAACGTTGATGGCATGCTCGGACAATGAGAGGCGCGCATAGCGAAGAATGATGGGACAGGCCATCGGCCATTGTTCCATTCTCGCATAAAAGGCCCAACTCTTGCGAGAACTCTCCCCATACCCGCACTATGAGCCACCCCGCCCTTCAAACAGCTCTACCGAGACGTCGCCAGGCTATGGCCGACTTCAATCTCAAGCCCAAGAGCCGAGATGTCGGCTACAAGAAACAGGAGGACAGCTTGCGCTCGGATGGGTCAGAAAACGGTATGGGCTCAACTCAATTTCAGTTCATGTCGACCCACGCGCGGTTCCAGATCCAAGTCCCGCCGCACTCCCCCCTCGGCTGAGGAAACTATATCTTCCCCTTGCACACCCCCTCACCGTGATTGAGACGAGGCACGAAACTTGCGGAGAGAAATTACCGCCCAAGGTGGAGAGGCGCAGGAAGAAGCGGGAGAGACAGCGACGGTGCGCAGCGGTTGAAAGAGCAGTAGAAGAGTCGTTGCCTTTTGTACGTCGTATCTTTGAGAGTGATCAAGAGTGAAAATTGCACAGCAATACACGAGTGAAATCTGAATTAATCGAAACTACCTACCCTTCACCTCGTCGCTGTACCCCACCCATACAGACCCCATCATCGAGTCAACAGTGGCCTCGTCTCCGGGCCATTTCTTCTGCTTCAACTCCTCCTCCCTCCAGTCGCCGACAAATAAACTGTCCCCAAACGATCTCGTCGCCCTCCGCAAATCTTCCGACATTGAAACATCCCCGAGTCGATTGATCACCCTCAACGGTCCGCGGAAGGAGCGAGGCAGGAGAAGCGTCGACTCTCCCAAACGCGCGTGGACGTCGATGCAGAGTGGTGCCCTTGGCTCTTCAGCGTGCTGCCACATGTTGCATGAGTGAATAATTGATTGCAGAATTTTGAACCCACAAGTTCAAGCCGGATGGTGCCCATCATAGACTGCACATCCATCCGAGTCTTCCCGCCAAGGGGCAGTGCGCGCGAGCCAGTAATGTAGACCACGGCACGGACGTCGCCCATGAGCGCCGAGAGGCTTAGGTGCCTCTTTCCGCGTAGTGCCCTCACAGCCATGGGGAGACTCGGAGGAACGGGTAGGGTCGGGTCGAGTACGAAAATGTCGTTTAATTCACCCAGGCGGCGGGTGATGTGAATGTAGTTGGTGGGGTCTTGGCAAGGAAAGAGTTTGGGACCCGGCCACTGAGCTGAGAACGGGGGTAATTGTGGAATGGGACTCGTACGGAGGCGGGCCCGGTTCGCCCAACTGCGAGTCTGGAGGGTAACTTGCTGCCATTTGCTTGGACAGAGAGGCATCGTCGGTTGACTTGGTGGAGTCTTGGGGGATAATCATGCTGTCTGAAGGCAAGCCTGTCACACTAACGTCCGCAGTTTAAATAAAGCAGCTGCGGAAATGATTGCGCAGTATCGGTTGTACGTTGTGGGGAACGAAGCTGCGGAAGAGAAGTCGGGCTAATATGCTGACTAGTTTGAAGAAGAAGTGGCGCAAACGAGAGTATTTCAGCTGGGTATCCGCAGGAAGAAATACCCAGCCCTTCGGATCCAGAGCTGATATTGAGAGCACCTTGTCCCTCAGACTGGGTAACGCATTTCCCAATAATTTTGAGGCAGCCGGTGTGCTGCACCGTGTGCAGTTTGAGCCGGACTGGAGTGTCGGAAGTGGTGGTTGAGTTAACGTTGACGGTAAGAGGTGAAGTCTCGATCTCCATTTGGATCCTAAAGTACTCAAATGGAGCAACATCGATCACTTTGCAGATCTTTCTCTCAGATCTCTCAACCAAAACCCTGTCAGTATGACTCGAGCTGCAACTCATCCTGGTGTAGTAAGCAACCAAAACTGAAACTTGGTCCAATTTCCAGGAGATGGATGCGATGCAGAGACGAGCTCGGAAAGGTTGAACCTCCGACAATTGCGTCAAGGGGCAAAATTCCGAGTCGGACCGCACTGGCAGCACCACAAGAACGGCGGGATACCGAACTTGAAAGAACAGCGCCTGCCGCCAGATTCATGTCACTCGGTTTCTTTTTCCATGATGACTAACCAAGGGCAATCTTGATTAAATTTGCACCAGCAACCTATACGCGTGGAAAACATATGGAGTCCAAATATGCCACTGGCAGCTCCTGGTGAGCTCCGATTTCTTGGGTCGATGCATTTTTCAATCCCCTACTTGCGTTTATCGGGTCAAAGAAAAAAAATGAACGAAGATCCCGCGGCTCAAAGCTGGTTCAATAATATGATTACTCATGGCGCCCGAACTATAACACTGGCAGCGGCGATCCACTGCTGTCTATAATCGCATTGTATCCGCCGAAGGTCTTAAACTCCCCGTCGCCCACACACACATGGTGCAGCGGGATGGCAAGAGCAACCGCCTGTGCTGCGCATCCAAATATGAGAAATCAAGCGGCGATCCATTATTATCAACTCACTAGGCTGAAGGGGAACGGTGTTGGTGTTGTGTCCACGGGTAAACAGTTCCTGCGGGTCCAGGGAATGGTCCATAATGAACGTTGGGTGCAACGTTGCTTGGAGGCGGCGGGTATTGGCTTCCAAGAAAATTGGCCGGCATGTTGAAATTGTTCGTGAACTGGGCTTGGAGGTAAGAGTCTGACTGCCCGTATCCTTGCTCGTACTGGAAAGGCGGCGTCACTGGCAGACCCGGGTGTGCAGCTGAGGTTCCACTCTGACTTGGTGGTCCCGAAGCATTATTGCGCCGTGCGTATGATTCGGGGTCAAGAGGCTCAACCCAAACAGTGGTGGGCCTTGTCGAGTCTGGCTGAGGGGATGCCCTTTCATCGTCGCTGGTCGCTGCGATATACTCGCAATTTGCGCCCTCTTTCACGCATCTCTGGCAAGGGTAATTCGGGTTCTTCTTGTCCGTGATGCACTGATATTTGTGAGAAATCCGTATTATTGACAATGGATGGGCGTTTGTATACTTTGATCTTGCGCCTGCGGCAGTTCACGCACGCAATGCGGTTTCTCGAATGGCCTGGAGGCGGCTTGATGACAGGAAGTTTTGACGAAGAGCTGCGGTTGGGGTGCATGCTGCACGGTTGGTTGTGTCGTTGCGTTTCGTGCAACAGCTTTTATAATACCCATTCTTTTCTCCAGACCGGAGGTCGCCCCGGCCGAAGCCGTTACTAAGGCCCGTCTGGATTCTGTAGTTCACTCCGAGTCAGCGTCAACGCACAAACCCGTGTGGTATCAATCAGTATTTTTACACCAAGGCGCTTGAGATAGAACCAAGGAAAACGCCCAGGCAAAGGGAAGTTGAAAGATTAAATTGATCGCCCACATGCAGTCGGGGCGCCCGAACAACTTTTGTCCAAAGAACCGAGATGATGGACGGACGATATACAACACTGTGAAGCCACTCGCCGCCGGTTTCACGGGGTGCGCCTTCCGATGTTCCAGATACTTACATGCAGTTTCTGGGTTACGTCAAAAAAAGACGAGGTGCGCAGTGGATATCCGTTAGAGTAAATGAATAGAGCGCGTAACGATTCAAGACAGATTTTAGAAATGCCAGTGTGTAGCACTTGAGATGTCCAGTGCTCCTACCGACAGGCTTATCAAGGGCAGTCTAACGAGATAAGTGGCTACGTACAAACTGTCGAGAACGGCCGCCCTCGTCGGAAAACGGAGTCTACGGCACGACCAGGGTCTTGTTGAACCACTCCACAGTTTGATCAAAAGCCTTCTCAAAAGCCTCCTTGATTTCGGGGTATTTCAGCTCGGGGCGAGAGGCGAAGCCGTGAGTGGTGCCTGCATAATGAATAATTTGAACCAGAATTTGAAGGCTCGTACCGACCTTTGTATTCCTTGCACTCGTAGTCGATGAATGTGTCTTTCCCTTTACGTTCAGAGAAGACGGCTTCGACCTGGAGGCTAAGGTCTGCCGCCTTGACAAAGATGTCATCTGTGAACCTTTAAGTGTGCCGTGTATGGAAAGGATAGGTAGATATCGACCTTCTGGCCATACCCAAGAAGTCGGCGCCTGCAAAGGGAGAGTAAATCAGAGTTGTATGTGTTAATGCGAGGTCTGTACCTTCAACGCCTTGAGCTGATCGATTGTGAAAGGTGCGGGATGGCACACGACCGCACTATGAATGCGACCTGTCGCTCCAAGGCGAACCACTGTAGCGCCTCCAAAACAGTAACCTACCGCCCCGACCTTGTCGTACGTTCTTTGACTCTCAAGGGAGTCGAGAAACTGCGCGCACATTGTGGATCAATGGAAAATAGAGACACAAGTGGCCAAACATACCGCCAAAAGCCTGCGATCGACGACGGCAGGCCTATTTGCAACCACGTAGGGCACCCTAATGAGCAAGAGCCAGATGAATCGCAGCCAATGGAGAAAACCCATTTTCTCTCCGGCACGACCAGGCATCATGAGGTCAACCGACATTAGAGGCTTGCCTGAGTAACACCTTTATCGTCCACAGCAACACAATTGTTGAGAACTTGCCAGCAAACATATCAGGCACCCATACGTCGCAACAGAGCCTTTCAGCGAGCCTGTCAGCTATGATCTTGCAGTTTTTCAAAGGCAGTCCGAATCTGAGGCGTTTATAAGGAGGGGTCGATGAAGAGCTTCAAGACTCAACGCGTCGGTGAGAAGCACGATGGCTCGTTTAGTTTGTGCTTCTGTGGCAGTTGCGGGGGGTGAAGCATGGTAGGCACCATGGAGCTCGAACGCGCCCGCAGGTTCGCCTGGAAGGAAGGCACCAGAAATGCAGTCTGGGCAGCTCATTCGGTCGTCGTGGAAGTCAAAGTCGAAGTTGTCTTCTGACCGGCAACCGGTGCGGTAATGCCGGTTCAGCGTGATAACATGCAGACTGTGCAGACATGGATGGAATCCAGACAATTAAAGAGATATCCCAAGACAAGGAGCCATTCTCGTAGCGCCAGCGCCAGCCATTTCTCTTGTTCGAGTTTTAGGCCGAAATTTGGTTGAAAGCAAGCCGGAGTGACAAATGCTGGCATTCTGATTGGTTGATTCCCCATCTCAATCTCGACGAGCCTGGTGCAGACGGCGTGTAATCGAGAACGTTAACGATGGACGGCCTTGGACGGCTTTGCCGCCCGGCAGGCAGGGTACGTGGGCTCTGCTGCGGCGTAGCGGGACAACCGGCCCATCAACATATAATAAAGCTTGTTCTGGACTCTTCCTCGTCTCATGCCGTCAAACCTCACCTGGGGCCTTACCCTCGTTCTAGGCGTCTTCTCTGCAGTATATCTCTACCCCGCACGCAAAGTTACGCCCATGGCAGTACCCACCGATCCCTATGAAGCCATGCAATACAACATGCGAAACAGTGCGTCCAGACATCAAGTTCAAGGTATTCTGGCTTACAAGGTTCATAGCCCACGAAACCTACAGACTTGGTTTCAGGACGATAATACGGCACCTCGATAAACCGCCCATGGACGATTTGGACAACTTCCTGGGCTACGTCCGCGCGTGGGCTGTGTGTTTATACCGTTCCTCACTTTGCCCAGCTCACATCCGCAGAACTCCATCGTGGAACACCACGACTCGGAGGAAGAATCCCTCTTCTTGTTCCTCAACACGAAACTCGATTTCTCGGAGGAAATCGCTCAACACGTCGTCGTTGCGAATGGCTTGACCGAGATCCTCAAATACGTAGACGAGTCCGTGGCCAATCACGCCGTGTTCGACGCCGCGAAACTCAAGAACATGATGGAAACATTGGAAGGCCCTCTGGTATGTCGTCCAACTGAGATACAAGCTTTTTTCTGACTGCGATAGTTCGAACACTTGGACCAAGAGGTCGAGGATCTTGCACCAGCAAAGATGAAAGTCTTCACAACCGAAGAAATCTCCAAAGCCGGCAAAGATCTCATGGTGTACATTCGCGCGCACAGCGACAAGTATACCACCCTCCCTTACCTGAGGACCCACACTCCGCCAGAGTTGAAGGAGGTCTGGCCTCCGTTCCCTTGGTTTGTCAAACGAGTCGTAGTTCCATGGTTCCTGGCGCCCAAGCATGCCGGGTGAGCATTTGTTTCCTACCTTGTCTCGGATACCATTAAACTCTGAAACCCAGGTATTGGAAATATGCACCCTACTCCGTGTACTAGTTCACTCAATGTATATTCTAATCTCAAGGACTCGACCCAAAATTACCAAACGCGGCACTTGGACGAGTGATGTATTGGACTGTTTGGTCAATTCGATCAAATGGGATTCCAGCAGACATGAGATACATTCAGGGATAGAGACAAAGAAAAGAAAAATCTAGGTGCGACGGTACACATAATGTCCGCGCGGATATAACACCAGGAGCCCAAGGAGAGGTTGGGACAACTCGCCTCTCTACTCCCTGCCTTTTATCGTCTCCGAACAGCAAAGTCCCATCTCACTCCTCACCCTCCTTCAGCTCAGCACGCAGCCGCCAGATTCGACGCTGCACTTCTTCGATCCTGTCCACTCGGACCTTCTCCTCTTCCTTTGCTAGCCTCGCTGCACCAAAAGCGGCCGATTTGCTCACGAGCTTCTGAATCATCTGCAACCGCCCTTCTTCTCCGGCGTCACTCCCATCGTTCTCTGGTGCCCATGGCATCGCCGCACGTGTAACGACCGTCTGATAGACACGCCGTTGGGTCTTTGCAAGTAGCTGTGCTTGTAAGGCCGCATCCCCTGGCCCTTCTTCCCTTTCTATTCGAGTATTCGTCGCCGTTGTAATGATATCCAAAAGTTTGAGTCCTGCGTCGCGCCGTTTCGGAGGTGGAGGAGCCAGTGCAGGGGGAGGAGCTGTCGCGGGCTGAGGAGCGTCCAGCGCTGGTGGTGTTGGTGTTGGTGGTGGTGGATAAGCTGGCGCAGGGGGAGATACTGGCTCGTGCTGTGGTGCGACTGGCGCGGGTGGTGGTGCGACTGGCGCTGGTGGCGGCGGAGGGGCAGGTGGCGGCGGGGGTTCGGGAACAGGCGGTGGCGGTGGCGGGAGCTCGGGGACATTGAGCGGCGGCGGTGGAGGTTGGTCGTCAAAGACGATGGCTGGGTAAGGAAAGACAACAAAACACAGAATCGTAGACACAACCCCAGCCGCAGGTAGCACGACCGCCCATTTGAAAAAGTTCCAGAGGAAAGGGCGAAGACTTTGGGGTGCAGTACCACTGGGCCGAGGCTGACCCGTTGAAGTGGCAGGCTTGGGGGTAGCTGCGGGCTGCTGAGCTACGGGCGGGTCGTAGGCGGCAGTGGGCATTGAGTTGATGGTGCTGGACACCTCTCGGGGAGTGGGAGGCAACTGTGCAGCGCAGATATTAGCGACGAAAGAGTTGACAACGAGAATACGTACATTAGGACAAACACCAACGTGGGCAGTCCGTTTGACCAAAGGGGGTTCTGGGACGGGGCGAGGTTCGTCGGCAACAACTGTGGCAACAGCGACGTTCTGGGCTTGACGTTCATCGACACGAGGGTCCGCAATCGTGGAAATCGAGTCTGCTTTTCGTGTCTTGAGACCGAGAATCCCAAAGATAAAGAATAGTAGCCATGAAGGCCAATCGTCGGAACCGTGTTTGTCGTCATCGTCGTGCTCGACACCGGGAGGAGGGGGAGGAGGCTCTTCTGGCTCGGGAGCTTGCGCGACTTGGTGGCCGTCGGCGTCGGTTTCCTGGTCATGGTGGTCACCGGCGCCATCTGGAACATCGTCGTCGCCGTCGCCTCCTTCATCTTCATCTTCATCATCTTTATTCTCTTCTTCAAAGGGGGAGTCGGGTGGAGGAGGAGGAGGGCCGTCGTTGCGTCGTAAACGTCCAGATTTTCTCTCAGCAGGACGCTGCGGAGACCGTACCCAAATACCGACCGCGACTGAAATCGACAAGGCAACACATCCCAATACGCAGCAAGTAACCATCAGAGGACTTGGGGAGTCCTGAACCAACGTAGTCCTAGTGGGCGAGCCAGAGGTGCGCGTAGGTGGCGGCACACCAACAGGCTTTGGACTCTCGACCGGAGGTTGAAAGAGGTCGTCGAAGGCTGGGATGAGAAACCCGCTGATGCCTACGAGCATAACTTGGAAAACACGGAGCGGGGTGACCACGAGGGAGATGGGGGAGGACGAGTGCATGTTGGTGGTGAAAGACAAGATGTAAACTGAAGTGGCTGACATCAAACGCTGCATGATGGCATGAAATGTCATTGAAAGTGAGACAAGGGCTCGTTCGCTGGATTCGGTACAGCAGTAGAAACACTATCTTATTGCATCGCAAGTTCCTGTTCCATCCTCGCCCTTGACAAATTTCTCACCGCTGGCTCCAGTACAAAAGAAGGAAGCGCCTGCAGCACAGCAGCCTGGATCGCATGTGGCCAATAACCTATAACAACTGGCTGCCCACACCCAGCCCTCGCCAGCGCCGCACGCGCCATCGTCCGTGCCTCCGGCTCGAAAAAGGTCGCCTTTTCCCGATTCGACGACGTTCCGGACGTCCCACCCGCGCGAATGGCGAGCACTTCCACATCTCGACCGACCATGGCCATCTCCCGCGTCAAGCTTTCCGCCATACAGTTCAAAAACCGCTTGCTCGCTGCGTACGTCGCGACCACGGGGAGACCCACGTCGACTATGGAGCCCATGTTGATGACTAGCGCAGGACTGTTTTGGATGAGCTGAGGGAGGAGCTTGGCTTGGAGGAGGAGAGGGAAGAGCGCGTTGAGGTTGGTCGTCTCCAGAATTTTCTCGGTGGATGAATCGTGCAAATATTGGTAGACGGGCGATATCCCCCCTCCGGCATTGTTGATTAGAACCGTCAGGTTAATGTCCGCCAGAGCAGACACGATGGCATCGAAATCCACGTTATGCGTGTCCTTGGTGCTGCAACTATGGCACGAGATGGCGGTACAGTCCGCGACGAGGGTTCGAAAGGCTCGTTCGGGAAACGCGCTGGTGAGCTCGCTCTGCACACGCGCAAGCTTGGCTGGGTTTCGGCCATGCAAAACCACGTTGAATCCCTGGCGGGAGAGTTCGTGTGCAAACTGCTCGCCCATCCCGTCGGTGGCGCCAGTGACCAATGCCCAGGCAGGCTTGCCCTCCTTGTCAGCGTGGAGGTAGCGACGTAGTTGTGAAGGCTTCGAGTATAGCCAGACGAATTGGGCAAGCTTGGGCAGAAAACAGAGGACGGGTGCAGAGACAAGCCCGATGAAGAAGAGGCCGACTGCGAGATTATTGCTGACGGTCATTGTTATCTCGTCTGGCATTCCCACCGACGCCTTTATACCTCTGGAGGCTTCGGCAATCTGAACGCGAATTGCTTTCGGCTCGACAGGATAAACCGAAAACACCGGTATCTGCTGGGAGGACCGAGATGGTCGGGATTTCCGGACAGGGGTTCGAGAAAGATGGGTGGGTATTCATTGACGCTAAACGACTGCGTATAGACTGCGGAGCTCACGCAGCGAGCGGGGTGGCATTGGCAACGGGCGACAGAGTTTGCCGTCGATCGGTTTTGCGTGCTACTGGGCGGCCCAAGTTGGCCCACGATCCCCAAACCTCCCAGGCTCATAAAAGCTAAACACTCGTATTAACATTTAGTGTGCTGGAGCAGCACCCATGGCCACTCACTGAGCGTTCCGCGGAAGCTATTTATTATATTGAGCATTCACTCGAATGCGAGTCTGTCACGAGCATGGAGCCCCCTAGCAGACTTAGGCTCGTCTTCGCCGCCGTCTTGTTCCTCGTGGTCCATGCGTTTCGAGGCGCGGAATTCGTTCTTGCTCTGCAAGACCTGTCTCGTTTCCATGCGCTCCCGAAGGGCCGAAAGGGAGTGGAACTCTTCCCGTGCCTTGGCCTCACGTGTGCGAAGCTCCACGCGGCGTGCAGCGGGAGGCTCCCATCGACTCTTGAGAATTCGACGCACGGCCTCGGGGCTGATGCGGAACCGCTCGGCGAGGACGGGAGTGGTGAAGGTCTGGGGATTGAGCCGGTGGAGCTGGCGCAGACCCTCCATGGCGTCCCGTGAGAGCTTTCGTGGTGGGTTCCAGCCAGCGGGGAAGTTTTCTTGGATAGTTTTGCGATGCGTTTGCCATGCATCCGGCGTTGGCTCTTGCTGCCGTTGCTCAGAGTAACGACGTCGGACACCGTTGACGGCGTCGTTGTCTTCAGAGAGGTCGACTGGCGTGCTGTCGTCGTCGAGAATGGAACGTGCAGAACGGGAGAGACATCGGACAGTGGTAGCAGCCTGTCGAGGCACGAAAGCGCGCAGAGAAAACATTAGCCGCGTTAGGTAATCCAAAACTCTCCTGTGCTTGAATTTCTCTGCCTCCGTGTCCCTGTCTCTGTTCTCTCTTTCCTTCCCTTCAACTTGTACCAGCTATGGCCGACCTCAGCGATCCCGAAATCGATCAAGGCGCGCTTGCTCCCTCGTCTAGGAATGACTTGGCTTATATTTGCTATCTACTTCTAGCATACCAGGACGTCCGCTCAGACAAGTCCGACACTAATTGGCTACTGCTCGACTACGAGGTTTGTCGTTTGGCGTCTTGCAAACTGGCCCTCACACGACCCAAGAGCGATCGCTCGGACAAACTCAAACTCGCCCAGACGGGTACCGGCGGTCTTGCCGAGCTGCGTGACATCCTAGACGAGTCCAAGGCGTCCTATGCCTATGTGCGGGTTGCATACTCGAATGACAAGGAGTCGACGCGGGAGAAGTTTATCCTTGTGGTCAGTCGAATTGGCTGTGTCTTGTCTGGGAGAATGCCGAACATAGCATATGCAGGTCTGGATAGGTCCGCAGTGCAAGGTCATGAGGAAGGCCAAGGCGAGTGTTCGCCCGCCTTCCGAAATCTTCTCTTACCCCGCACTGTCCATAGATCTCCGTCCACGCAGCTGATGTCAAGGGAACACTACGCGTCTTTTCAATCGAAGGCGAGTATTGATTGTTGCGAGCCAAGTAGCAGCTGACGACGTCTTGCAGTCGCGGCCCGCGAAAAAGACGATCTGAACGAGGACCCCATCGTCGTGCGGTTGAGAAAGGTGCGCTGCTTTCGGGCCTCGAGACTTTTGTGCTGACGGCTGTTTGCTTCCCTTCTCTTCCCTTGCCCCGCCTCGCTATGGCGATCTATTACATATGCAGGCCGGCGGCGCGAGCTACGATGGAGTCTAATTCCGCCACCGCGCTTCTTGTTATTTCACTTTTTTCTTTGGAAAATCGATAATGTATCTAATCCACTTGCCACAAAACCCAATTTTGTGCTCTGTCCCCTGTTCCTGCGCCACGGCACCGACCCTCAGAGTGCGAATCGTTTGAGGCTTTCGATACCCGTCTCCTCCAGCCTCATGCCCATCCATTCGGACATTGGCGTCGCCTCGAGCACCTTTTCGTAGAAGTCGATTGACGGTTGGTTCCACTGACATTTAATTAGCATCGACAGACGCTCACGAGCGCCAACAACGCACCTTGAGCACCGACCAGTCGAGCCTCGCGCAATTCTCGAGACGATGTTCAGTGTCTGTCGTCCTTATGTCGCTAGCATACCTTTTCCTGCGCAATCTTACCGAGTTCTGCGAACAAGGCCTTGCCAAGACCCGTGCCGCGGCACTCTGGTTTGACGTACAGGTCCTCCAGCTGGATGAAATTAGATACACACACTTTGCCCGCGGGAGTGACGCACATAGAGACCCGGTCTGCCGGTCCACGTCGAGTAATTGAAGAAATAGAGTGCGAGTCCAACGGGCTTCTCGGTGTTCTCGACAAACGCGAGCAACGCGTGGGCGTACGGCGTTTCAAACAGATTCTTGCGGAGCTACGCACGGTGCATTTTCGCGATTAGAGTTTTTTTGGATGGGCGCTTACGAGCTCTGGGGTGGCTTTCACGGACTCGGGTTCCTTCTCATACGTTGCAAGGTCGACGATGAGCTGTAGAATGTCGTCTACGTCTTCGGGGACTGCGGCGCGGATGGTAATGGACATGGTGGTTCAAGCGAGAGCGGATTCGGCCGATAGACATGGATTTCAAATTCAAGCCAGAGGCGAGATCAGAGAGAGCGACGAGATCACACGCAGTGCAAAAACTGTACATGAAAGCATTTGGATGGATGTATGCAAATAATGTGGCAGTAGCATAACATGGAAAGAGAACACCAACGACAGCCATACAAGACGCGGTCCAACGAGAGTCGCGAGCAAGATATATCCAGCACTTCCTCCCACCGCGTCCGCCGGTTTTTGATAGCGACGTCTAGTCGAGGCTGGCTTTTGCCGCGCTCTCCTCGACGTCAAAGTTGTCGACGAGGTCTGGCACATCGTCGTCGTCGTCTTCCTCCGCCGCAGCACCGCCGGCTGGCCGCTGGTTCTGGCCCTGGATGGCCTGGTACGACTCTGCGAGCTTGCGCAGCGACGCGAGCGAGTCGGGGCCCAGCTGGTTGAGGATACCAGGCACAAGCTCTGTGAGCTCCTTGACGTGTCCTGTGCCGTAGATCGCGAACGTGTTGGCGGTGATGGCAGCGTGGACTTGAGAGCTGTTCAGCAGGCACGCGTTGACAAGACAGAGACAGAGACGCACCTTTGGGAGCGGTGAAATGCAGGACATTGCCATCCTCTCTGAACATATTGACCTCCTCGACGCCGGGGATGGGCTGGACATTGAGCTTTTTGAGCGCGCCTTGAAGCTTTTTGTCGTCCTGGATGGTGGAAGCCTTTGGCTTGCGTACTACTTTTCTACGGACGGTGCCCTTGCCGCCTGGATGACGATTTCAAGAGACGTGTTGGGGCGAGATCCAGTCGAGCTTACCGATCCGAGCAGCGGCTGACTGGGCCTGGAGCTTCGCCAGCTTCGCGGGGTCAAAGTTGGGCGGCATTTGGGGCTGATTTTTTGGACGCGCCGACGCTGAGAAAACTGGAGAAAATGGGAAGGAACCTCGGATTCTAACAAGGACAAATGCTGAGTAAGGCTTACTTCCAACTTCCGTCTCGAATTTCAGAAATTGCTTTGAATGAATCTCTCTACATGCAACGCATAAATAGGTCTACTTCTAAGACCGTCAAGGTCGTAATAATGTGAGTGTATAATATGAATTCAATAATGAAAAAGATGATTCAGATTCAGAGGGCCAGCTCTGTTCGATTATAGCTGATGTTGCACGACCCAGGAGGCGGGCGGCACATGAGTATATCGTTCCAGTTGGGTAGCGGAAGCGAATCCGGTACGCCACCGGTTTTGTCGACGACATGCCAATCGAAGCCGAGAAGGAACAAGGCGGTGGTCAATTTGAGTTCCAGCTTTGCAAGGCGCGTCCCGAGACACGTCGTATTGCCTTTGAATTATATATCAGCATGTTTCGGTACCGAACGCGAGGCAACTGACCTACACCCCACCCAACGTACCCTAGATCGACTTTGGTGGCTGGTTTGCGCGAAGGATCGAAGCGCAACGGCTCAGGGTAGATATCCGGGTTCAGATGCACGTCGCTGAATGGATACACAACGTAGGCTCCGGACGGTATCAATTTGTCGTTGATGTAAACGTCTGGCCCGAGATTTCGGCGCATGGCCGTGTGCGGCTGGGCAACACGGAGAGTCTCCCGGAGCAACGAATCCATGATGGGGGTTGACGATTCCCAGGCCTCGAGCGGAATTTCTGCGAGTCGGCAAGACAAACTGGCCGAGGTAGAGTCGGAATGTTCTGCCAGCAGATTTTCCATCTCGAGTTTCGCTTTTAGTTGCCAGTCAACGTGCCCCCCGAGGAAAGTGATGAGCCAAGACGCTAAAAATCGACGTTGGTTGGCTGTATATAAAAATTAGAACACGTACCAGTCGTCCCAGTCGCCCTAGCGCCGGCAACAATGAGTCCCATGATAAACTAGAATTTGAACAGTCAGCCCCGCGTCGAAAGATGGTCAAAAAACCGCATTACCCCGACAATAACGAGTTTGTCGTCGCCAGAATCCATCAGCATTTGAAGCGTATCGTTTCTTGCGATCCCGCTGGCTTCTCGGGAATCGATGGCACGAACGACGATATCGTATATCTCCTTGGTCGCCCACAATTTTTTGATCATCGACAGGGTAGGGAACCATGGAGCGAGAACAGTAGCGGGGGTGGTGCTGGCGTCGAGGCGGATCGTACAACATCTTCAACCGCGCTACGAGAACTGCGTCGTCGGATATTTCCGAGGACGATAGACTCCGAACGGTCGTTTGGAAGATGAGCTGAAGTTATTCAGTGGGAGAGAGAGAAAATCAACCAAGAGAACGCACCTCGTAGGTTTTGTCAAAGGGATCAAAGGTACCGGTGGCTCCATAGCTCTCCATCATTCGTCGAGAATCCTCCAGTATGGCGGGAATCACTGGAATTTCGCTCAGAGCAAGAAAGAATAAACAAGGGGAAATACTTGCGTTCGGAAAGTGGGGCGTTCTTTTGTACAGCAGCGAGACGTCGATGAATCGTAGAAATTCGCTTCGTTTGAAGTCCAGAGGTGACACCGCGAACCATGGGGATCTACACGCAAAATTAGAACGAGTCGGATACGTGAATGACCTTGAACGCACGGCGCCAGATAGAATTTTAAATCCCTCGGTGAGATCGAACCCCTTGGAGTAGAAAAACGCTTGTCGAGCTGATGAACCGGACAGGACGATCACGGTGTTCTGACATGAAATTGAGCGCACTGGCGACCGGAATATTATAAAACACACATACGTTCATCAGCTTGAACTGGAATATCGACTCGCCGGTAACTTGGAAGCCCCAGTTCAAAAAGTCGTATCTTTGGCGAAAAAAGGAACGATGGAGAGAAAGTGAGGACCCGGCAGAGGTACTGGGTTTTCTTCGTTGGTGTCGTCCTGCGAAGACGAAGTAACGAGGACGATGACGAGGCAAATTACGATGGCCACTGTGAACTGAGTGGCGAACCCCGCGGAGAGGAAAGCAGACGCAGCAGAGTGGAGGCCGATAATGTAGGGCATAGAAAGGTTGAGGGATGATGTGACAAGTTAATCGAGAGCCGACAGAACGAGAGGCCATTTATACTAGTCGGCATGCAGCAACAATGCCCCAAGTGGACGCGGCGGAAAATCTGAGTCTAAATCTAAGAAGAGCTGAGGTGGCGTCGAAATCGTTGCTGTAATCGGGAGAAGGATCTACAGAGTTGAGACCAGTTGGCTTCTACCGGAACCGATATGAAGTCGAGAATGAAGGCGGTTCCGGGCACGTGCACACGGGTTGCCAATACACATTTGATGGTTGTGTATATCCTTCGAAGAAGGGTCCCAGGAGTACCGTGCCGATCGACGTCGAATGCGGTGGCGTCACACTGGCCGAAATCGGAGAAAATAATCGTGGCGGAATACTTATCCTCGTTGCGAGTTTGTTCGTGGGCGTCTACAATCAGTTGAATGATACGGCGTTTTTCTACTTGGAAACAAACGAGCAGACCGAGCTGCGGAGGCCCGAGGCAACATGCCTCGGTTTGTACTCGAGCTCACTAACCAGTTGAGGAATCACTCGGCCAACGAGGGCACGGAGGATAGAGTTTTTTCATGTAAGGGCCGACGGAGTCTCCGCGGCAAGGGGCTGAATCTTCACGCTACAAGATCTAAATGGTTCATACTAACGGTCTACGGGCTTTGCGGGAGAGCATCCGTTAGCACTGTGCACACAAGAAGGCACGCATCTCACCTCTAAATAGAAAATCAAGGGTGTGGAACCACACAGATGTTTGGAGTAGAGTAGGAGTAGTTCAACGCCGTTAAAACGCCGGCATAGTGTGCTCCTGCTGCGGCAACAACGCAACAATGAAATATTTGATGAGAGGCGAAGAAATAGTCGAATTTTCCCGGCGCAAACCGTTCCGGGATTCGGTTGGCACTAACTCGGCGCGTCAATCAAGTTTCGGTTGTGATCCCAAGAGACAACATACTAGAGCAGAGCTCCGAAGATGTAGAGAGCCCCGGAAAACACAACCCAGCCAAATCCCAAGTCGAATATGACTTTGCGATAGCCCTCGATGAGAATACAATGAGTGATTGGCCCCACGCCCGAGAGACCAAGGCCTATGAACACAGCAGTACGCGCCCCGCGGTGTGTCGGTTTAGCGTATTCCGGGTGCAGCACGGTATAAGCAGCGCCTGGCATGGAGTTGGCATGACGATGGTGAATGGACGATGCAGCCTACCAACACCTATCAAGGACAAGAACGCGATGTAGAAAATCTGCAACTGGGGCTGGCAGAAGAAACCAAAGTAAAGACTAGGATAGAACGATCCTGGTAACGTCAGAGATCATCCATCGAAGATATGGGTTCACCGACCGACGGTGAGGATGACTATGCCAGCGTAGTCGACAGCATGACAACGAGTGGAAACCTAACACAGGGTAAGGAAGAATCTCGAATTTGGAAAAGGACGGCAGAACCTCCAGGGAGTGACAAGTGAAGGTGTGGAAAGAGGCACTACCGAGAAGACAAAAGATAGCAGAGGACAAGAAGACTGCGATAACAGTCGCGTCGGCCCAGGTCGTATTCTTGTATTGTTGAAGATGCGTTTCGTTGAATGTAACAAGAAAGTATCCGAACAATGCGGCGGCCCATAGATGGGTGTGGATGTTGACTGGAAAATTAAGAACATTATTCCTACGGTTGGAGAATTTGCGCACTCGTCTCGTTGTGCAAGTCTGGGAACAAAGTCAAATGCTGAAGCAACCAAAGGTCTGAGCGTTTACATGCAAAAACGGAATTAGCGCATCCTTTCCACTGATTTTGGAGCCTTGACAAGTCAACGAAATGGTTGCCTAACCATTACTGAGGCCATACCGTCGGTAGCCGGTCAAAATGTATTCGTTATCCTTTTGCCACTCGGCCAGTTCAAAGTAGTGGATGGTCTTGGAGATTTTGGATGGAATAGAGGGTTGGTCTGACACGTCACTGGTCGCCAATCTTCTGCGGATGTCGTTGGATTTTGCCATGGTGGTTCGGGACAAGCTCGAATTGACAAACATTTGATGAACTTTTGCCGTGATGGCGGCTCTGGAACTTAGGGGCTAATCACTCCGTTGCAACACACCATGCTAACAGATATTCAAAGGACTGGGACCTCTGCCACTGTAAAGGAAGAATAAGCATGCTGAATTCTCCAATAAGCTACCGGCGCGAGACGGAAATTGTTAGAGGCCAGACGGCGACCATGCAATGCATCCATTTCCGCTGGAGTCCCAATGAACGCAAAGCATGGATGCACCCACGGTCATACATGTTTGGCGCCTTTCGATTCCAAGTATTAATCGACTCGAGACGGGGAACTTCCGGCGCCATAATTAAAAGCAGGCCCGGGGGCGATGAGAATCCAATTGAATCACGGTCGGGCTACCGGCTCCGGAAAGTAAAATTCGCAAGTGACTGGGCAGAAAGAAATCCCAGACCAGAGACATGGGCGAACAGTGCAATCCGGATCCTGACGGCGGCAGAGTACCAACGGCTCGCGGAGCAGGAACCCGCTCAGAATGCACTGCTGAAGGGCTGGTTGTCCTGCGCCAGAGATAAACTCAATCATTCTTCGACGCCAGCAAACGGCTAACAAGGGTAAGTGCCTGTGTAAATGGGGGCACAAAGGTTGGCGGCGTATTTAACGCACTCCGCGAAAGACATTCGTCATAGAAAGGGCAGTGAAGCAAACACTGTTTTCACGTCAGAAATTCTAATACAAGAGCGGCGGCATTTGACTTCACGGGGATGTTTCAGAGGAATTTGTGACGTCCAGACGTATTACATCGTCAAGGGACGGTCACCGCCGCCGTTGAACTGCGTTCGTTCCAGACAGGGTCCATGGACCATGTGGTTCTAGTCGGAAACGGAGATGACCCCTCGCCTGCTGATTTTCACTTGTAGTCCACGGACCATCCCCTAACAAAAGGCAGAGGAGTTCAAAAAATCCACCGTCCTGAAATCAAAGAAAGGAGGAAGAGAGGGGGTGCTTACTAAGCGCTGATCCGCGTATATAAGACCCGGCATCAAAACATGCGGCTTTCTTTAACCACAGCAGAGACAAGGCTGCGATGCTCGTTCCGCACAGAACCTTCACCGGTTTTCCTTCACGAGCGGGCCAAGGTCTGAGCGTTCTAGTCCCCCTCGATTGGCCTTAGCAGGGCCCGACTCTAATTGTCGAGCGGCGTATCAGAAATCCATCTGGTCCTTCATCGTCTCAAAGATCTTCTTACGGAGGGAGAGCTCGAAGAATCGGATTCGGAACTCGTCGCGGGGACTGGGCGGTGTTTTCATCTTGCTCTTCCATGTTTCTTTATCGGCGCCCAAGGTGTCCTCTAGGGGACGCGGGGAAGGGGCTCGGGACCACACGAGTGGTCCGCCTCTCCTTATCGCTTGTCGATCTTGAGCAACGTCCGCCCTGGCACACATCTGCAAAATGGCAACGGTCTTCGTGGAATACGCACGGGTCGAAAGTTCCACCATTCACGCCACGCATGGCTTGTACACGATCCGGGACTCGAGTCGAATCCTCAACGCACGAGGTCACCAGTCTTCGCATGGATCTGTACAGTGGCTCGGACACCCGGTTCCAGGACCTGAAGGCAGGCTACGGTGGCAGTCGGGTCGGAGGTTTGGCGTACGAGGGGAAACATGGGTCACCTGGGCAATTTGGGATCACCGTCCTTTAGTGCACTTCGCAGCACGCTCTGTCTAGCCGCGTCGCGAACGGCCAGACGGGGCGCAACTCGATTCAGACTACTCTTTGTCTGCTGTGCTCAATTTTTCAATCTTCTTGCTCTCTTCGGAGAGTTGCCTGACGACTTGGGACATCCTTCTCACCGGTGCGTTTTTCTCTGCGGTGTGGGCTCTTGCTCACCCTGGATTTCAGTTTCGCTGGGATGGGTATCTTCGTAGACAGTTGCAATCTTGTAATAGCGTAGTCGTGTGATCAAACCTGCTCTATTTCTTTACTTTCATGGACCACAAACTGAATGTGGATGGCATGCTCCTCTTTGAGCAGCCCTTTGCCAGGGTTCGTCTCTCGGCGTCCTCCAGACAACCCCTCATGCTTGGTTCCTTAGGTCCCGTACGAGAATTACCGCAAAGTCTTTCGCTCAACCCAACGCAATGTGGAGCGCGACCTCAAGAGCGTGCAGTCCGCTGCGAATGAACTAGTCAAATCTGGAGACCTCAGTCCAGAGGCAGCCGGTCAATCCATCGACGCTATGATAGCTACCGTCGAGAACCTGAAGCGCAAGGTGCGAGTTCGTCCAATCCTCCTCCTCACCCAAATAACTCTCATCTAGCTCGTGGACCTTCACGAAGCTGCTGGGAAACCCACTCAGGATGTCATCCGGGAGCGGCTGCAGCATCTCGCCGCTATTGAGAGCATCCCGACGACGAATGACCCTGAATTTGGACGTTGGGCCGACACGAGACTGGACCGTTGGCTGGTCGATTGGGCATTGCGCAGTGGCAAGGAGAAGACGGCTCGGATGATTGCGAAGGAGAAACACATTGAGGTGTGTCCCCGCGTTTCGTTCTTATGAGGCTCAATTCTGACTATACTAGACTTTGGTCGACATTGACCTCTTCAGCGACATCAAGCGGATAGAGGGCGCCCTTGCGCGGCACAGTTGTACCGAAGCACTGGCTTGGTGCAGCGAGAACAAGACCGCGCTTCGTAAGATGAAGGTATGTACTCGCGCGGAATCGGCTCCTTCTTACCCTCATTATCCCTTCAGAGCACCCTCGAGTTCGACCTCCGCCTCCAGGAGTATATTGAGCTTTCTCGGGCTGTGAAACACAAAGAAGCGATCGAATATTCACGAAAGCATCTTGTCGCTTGGCAAGATACGCACCTGGACCAAATCCAGACCGCCGCTGCGTTGCTTGCGTTCCGTCCCAACACGTCTTACGGGAGATACAAGGTATTCATATCTAATTTTTGACTCTAAACCCGTCTGAGCGCACTCCAGCGCTTATACGACCTCTCTCGATGGAACACTCTCATCAACTCCTTCCGCCTGGCAATCTACTCTCTAAACACACTCCCCACCGAGCCCCTTTTGCATCTCAGTCTATACGCCGGCCTCGCTTCGCTCAAGCTCCCGGCATGCTACATTCACGCGACCAAGAACGTTGACTGTCCCGTGTGTGACGGCGAAGCAGGATCGGAAGGCCGCGGGTTGGCCAAGCTGGCGGAGGAGGTTCCTCTCAGCCACCACGCCAACTCGACGATCGTGTGTTACATCACGGGGAGGATTATGGATGCAGATAATATGCCTCTTGCGTTTCCCGAGACAGGATATGTCTATTCAAGAGAGGTGCGTGCCATGGAATTCATCTGTAGCGTGTCATCGACTAGTCTGCAGGCAATGGAGGAAATGTCTTTGAAAAACAACGGGATGGTGACATGTCCGCGGAGCAAGGCAACCTGCAAGTTCTCCGATTTGCGGCGGGTCTACATCTCGTAGAAATCCGGATCACTGTAGCATATCTTGTGTATATTTGCTGTAACACGTTGTAGAATACTCATCGCCTCTCTTTCCTCCATGCACGAAATTCCCGCATGGCAGCAGCAATCAGAGGTATCACCGCACTGGCGAACAGGGGCGTGTATACGGCGTATTTGTGCTCGGCAGGAAAGTAGAGCAGGGCAAGCATCCCGGGGTTAAAAAACGCGCGAGAAGCCAGAGTGAGCGCGTCCGCCGACTGATGGAGCGTTTCATTCAACGAGGTCGATGCGTACATCTGTGTTGATTGAGCACAAACAAAGTGAAATACCAAGAAACAAACCTTGTCAAGGGCGGTAAGCGAATTCTGGACGTCTCCACGAACGTCCTGCCCAACGGGCATATTTTCAATTTGGTCTACGAGTTTGACGATGCTTTCGAGCGTGTCTCGTGCGCCATCTGCGTTCTCCGACGCGCGCCGACGCAGGAGAGCATCGAGTTGCCAGCCGGTCAGCGCCGAGGATGGATCGGTGCGCATTTCAGGCAGAAGACTGGGAACGCCCAGCAGAATAAGGAGCTGGTGAGCAAAGGTCGAAAACACGGAGGTGAGCGCCGAGGGAGGAAGCTGGGATGAATCTAGGTCCGAAGGGGGGTTGTAGATGACAATTCCGCCCCATTGGGGAAGGAGAAATGCGTCAGAGGAAGAGGGATTGCCTGAGAGTGATCTTAGCATCGTAGAGATTGTCATCTAGACGAGACGAACCATTTGAGTCGAGAATTTGCAATGGTTTGTGGGATTCGGAAGGGATAAAAAGAATGAAATGCAACACGGGATCGTTTGAAACACTGGAGGCTTGGTCCATTATTAATCGGAGGCGTTGCGTATAGCAGTAAAAGATAAATACAGAGGCTCCATTCTGCCGAGTTGACGAATACGGTCAAGTCCTCTGGAGTCAAGCCGTAGCCATGAGGGAGAGCAACAGGAGAAAATGCCAGCGGTGCGTGGAATTGAACTTGACTTTCGACAGTGAAATTATGTAGAACAGACAGACTGTTGAGGATCGGCGACAAGTGTCCTGAAGAGAAATTCCGTTTGTTGATCGAACAAGAACCAGCGGACTAACGAGAGATTGCACGCGAGACATCCCAGCTCGAAATGGAAGTGCCGGCTGCGGCGTCTTCGTTCAAAAGGGTGAATGCCAGTCGGTAGCGAGGGGAGTATTGGGCAACCCGGTGAACATCCACCGGAGGGACCAAGAGTGCAGCCAGTGTATCAGCGAGCGCCGGCACTGTGGTATCTGTTCAACTCGAGCACCGAGAAAGGATTCCGAACCTCACATGTGCCGCTTCGCACAGGGTATGTGAGCTGCCTCTCCATGACGAGGGGAGGGCCGCCTGCGAGAGTGATGGTGTAGGAATCGGCTGGTTTGGTTGAGAAACGTGTTTGAAAGCGAGAGCTGAATTACGCACCGTCTTTGTCGTCCACCGTCACATCAAGCCCTGACGTCTGCGTTCGTTCTTGCACAAATTGTTGCAAAGCTGGGGCTAGCGAGTCGTCCTGAACATTCTCGAGGCGAATGTGGACGGGAAATCGGAGGGTGTTGGCCGCTTGTGCGTGAACGCGGGACGTGGGCAGGGAAAGACGCTCGATGCTGGTTGTCTGCCACCAAAGAGGAATTGCGGCGATGATGACGAGCCAGTAGGAGGCTATGATGAGTCGGCGAATGGATTCAGAGAAGAGGCCCGCAGGGTCTCGGAGAGTAGTGTCGGTGGGATGAACATGAGATGCCATCGAGTTTGTACCTGTTTGCCAGACTCGTTCTCTTGTCGAAATTGAACCACTGCCTCACCGTCCCCAGCGGCTCCCACCACCTTCTTCCCGCCCCCCCACATCCTCCAGGCCGCACATTGACGCCCTTTAATTGCTCGAGCACACTGTTCTGAGGCCTTGGTTGGCTCCTGACTAGCGTTGCTGGCGTTGATGTCTCCTGGAGGCTACTCATTCCCTCCCGGTCCATCCACATCGAGCATGCTGCAGTCTCGACGTCTATCCGGAGCACTCCCTCTTTCTTACGATGTCAGCAACTGGCCTTCACCTAATCTTTACCGTGCTCACCACATCATCACATTTTCTTTCACATCCAGAGGCCTCCAGCTGCACATCCTCTTCGTGGTAGATCGCCTTCTCCTGGACCGTCGCGAAGATATAACTCGTATGACGACTATCCACCACCTCGGTCAGCGCCCGCGTATCGAGATGGTGGCCATTCTGCGTACCGGTCAAATAGCAATTCGTACCACGATTCCCATTCGTATTATCCACCCGAGCCTCTCCCGGATCGACATTATGATTCTCTCCGAGATGTCGAGCCGGACCATTGGGATCGCTCTGCTCCTTGGCAGCCACCACCCGAAAAATCTTCTTGGCCGGACAGACGATCAATGACGCTATCACCTACTTCTTCTGTCGTATCACGCGACAGAATACGCAGCGATCCTCCGAGGTTATTTGAACCCTCCGATGCTTGGAAACAGACGCAAAATGACAGACCGACGTCTGTTCGAAGGTAATTAAACCGGTCTTTTGTTTTCCCTTGTTTTGGAATCCCTCATTCTTTTCAGTCCACCGTCTCCAAGGCATGGACGAAGCTTTCGTGATCAATCTCCGAATCGTGGACGCTCCCCTTCCTACAATTCCTACCGGTCGGATCAAAACGGCCGGTCAGCAGGCCGTATAAATAATTTCCGGCCTCACATGCGCAACGACTACAGACCGAATACTAATCGCTACCGGGACGGCCCTCATCGACGTTCCAGCTCTATTTCAAGCTCACGCTCTCGTCGTTCTCGGTCGCGTACACGCTCAGGAACCCGTTCGCGCTCACGTGACCGAAGGCCAACGTCGGTCTCAAATTCTCATAGGCGGTCTATCTCTCGGTACACCGGCTCTGATAGACGACGTTCGAATTCGAAGTCAAAATCGCGGTCTCGCTCTCGCTCGTCTATTGCCTCCTCGCGAGCATCTGAGCGTGCACCCTCTCGGCGGGTTTCGCCGGTGTTTATTCCGGCACCAACGGCACCAGAAATCTCTGTCAGAAATAATGCTGTGCCTGTACTTTCTGCACCCTCACCCCCACCACCTGGCATCTTCCCAGATGTTATCGACCGTCGGCCCTCGCATTCTCCAGTTCCAGGTCTTGGCAACCATAAGCTCGAATTTGTGAATGTTGACCATCCCAGTAAGTGCTATGGCCTTTGCAGTGACTGATCGAAACTAAGAAGATCATTCAAGCTTCACCGGTCATCCGAGAAAAATCAGTTCCAGCCGAGGTTGACCGAATTCCCTCCCGACCTGTCTCGCCGGAGGTAACTCCAGCGTCTGTGGACGAGTCTGCACATGCGCCTCCTCCAGAGGACTCCATTTCTGGTCCGGTATGTACTCTTGCAGGTTCGTCTTCTGGTGGCCTTGATGCCAATACACTCGTGCAGCCACCAACGGACTCGAAATTGGTTCTACCGACTTGGGATGTGGTACCGTCTATAATAGACGGTGCTGCAGTGAACCGTGCACCTTCACCTATCCCACTCGATGACATCGCGATGCCGCCCGTTGCAGAGCCGCCTGCCGCAGTCCTTGTTCCTCACTCACCGGCTCGCATTTCCACGTCCCCTCTCCCTGTCCCGATGTCTTCTGTCCCCAGGTCACCTCCTCCTGCCATCCCTCCTCCGCGTTCGCCCTCCCCTATGCAGTCTGTCGAGGTTTCTAACCCTGTTCCTGTGGAGACTGCACCTGCACCTCCGCCAAAGGCAGACGTCACAATTCTGTCCCGGCCCAAGATTGAGTTTTCTCCCAAGCACATTCCTGCATTAGCCGACGCGAAGAACATCGTCGACGCTTTGCGGTGCGCCGTAGCGGCGCGACTCTGTTATGATCGTCAAACTCGGGACGAAGTTATGGAACCGATCCTAATGGAGAACCTTGCCCTTGGATCACCCACTGGAGAGACTCCGTTAAAGCCGCAGGCGCAGCTAATTGACGAGGTTTCTGTCCAGCGGTTCTATCCCGCGCGCGACGACCCTTTCGTAGCGGCCAAACCCTGGCTTTGTTCGCGGTTTGGGAAACGACAGTCTGCGCTCGCGGAGAAAAAGGCCCGACTGCAGCAGGAGTACCAGGCACTGCACACGGAGTGGCGGCGACATTGCAATTCCATCACCGTCTATGTCAAGCCCGTTGAGACGGAAAGCATTCCGGTGCCTGGGAGGACGACGCGGCGGACAGCAGCGAACCTGGGCGATACCGTGCGATCTGATCTGGAGATGGAGCAGATCATAGCGAGTTTGGGTTATGACGAGGCCACGGATCCGAATCAATTGTCGGCACGGAATCTTGCTGTTATCCCTGATATGATATCTGTCACCGGGCAGACCAAGTATGTGTACGACGACACGAACCACTTGGTGCAAGACCCCGCGTCGTACTACGCGTTGAATACAGGTATCCATGACTGGACGGATCAAGAGAAGGAGACGTTCCTGGACAAGTATGCGGCGTTTCCAAAGCAGTTTGGCACCATCTCGTCGTTCTTGCCGAACAAGAGCGCGTCCCAATGCGTCGATTTCTATTATCTGCATAAGAAGAAGTTGATCGACTTTCGGAGGGTCGTGTCGCAGTTTGCGCCAGGCAAGCGGAGAGGGCGGAGGCCGGGGAAGCAAAAGGGGAATGGGCTGCTTTCGGATATTCGGCAGCATGATTTGGAGGTCCATAGGGACTCGGACGACTCGCCGTCGTATCATGGTCCCGGGCGACCAACTACCCGCGGTAGGAGGGGTGGTGCGCCGGATTCGGTGCGGAAGCCATCTGGGCGGCGGAATGCCCTCCAGCTGGATACGACTTCGACCGCCACGCCGACCCCGGAGCCGGAGGCGCGTCCAAAGCGTCGACGTGTTGCAGCCTTGGCTGGAAGAAGCGGGTTGTATGTGGAGGAGGGTGATGAGGATACGGTCAGTTAGCAATATTTACATGGTGTGCCGTGATTGATGGTTTGTATCTACAGGAGGGCGAACCCAAGAAGAAGAAACGTGGTCGCAAGCCCAAGTCCGCTGCCATCATAGTCCATACGGAAGAGCTCGTGACACCAGCTGTTACGCCTCCTCCGAGCATGAACATGGATCGTCCACCAGCGTCGATGGAGTGGAAACAAGATGACAAAGGTAGCCATTCGCTTTCAGGAAGGCGATTGAGCTGATTTGTATCGCCAAGTCTTGTTCCTTGAGCTTGTTGCAACGCATGGCGAGAACTTCAAGCGTATAGCAGTCGCGATGCCGAACAAGACAACTGCACAGGTCGCTGAATACTTCAAGGAACATTTCGTGGAGCTTGATCTTGGGCCAATTGTGGCAAGAGCGATGGAGAATGCGGCGGCGGCAGCAGGTGATGGCGATACCACACTGTCGTCGGTTCCTTCTCCACTGGCTTCTGCGGACGTTACCCTGCCTGAGGATGACCTTCCGCCGTCACGGAATGAGATCTGGGACAGTATGGCTCCGAGCTCGGGTGTGCAATCCGGACGTGCATCCCCTATTCCTGCCATCGCGGGTGCAGCTTCGCGTGCCTCTGAGCGGCCTGTCGAGGTTGGTGATCAGTTGCGGTGCCACGCACAGCTGATTTAATCCTTCCGCAGAGCAGCGCATCCCCTGGGACCGAGCATGCCCAGAACGGACTGAAGATTCCTTCAGTGCCCATCATGGCCTCGTTGACCTATGATCGCGTGTGGGGAAGTTATCACAGTGCGGAGAATGCGACTGCGGAACACCAGACTGCCACCGCTCAGCGACCTACGTTTCCCCCTGTTCAATCGCCCGCTGCTGCTGCCAGTTCTGGACCATCGGCCATACCTTATCCGGCCTATCCTTATTACATGCCTTACCCACCATACGGCGGCCAATACAAATCTTCATAGCTTTGACTCTTGGAATTCTTGGGACATGAATGCTCTCGCTATTTAAATGTTATTAACGTTGCATCACCATTTGTTGTACAGTCTCATATTCGTAGTAGTTTACATGATATCGGCGCGGCTTGGGCTCAGCGCCTTCCCTCTACCTGGATGGATGAGTGAGCGGATAATTCGAGTCGGTAGGAGCAAGTACACGCCATGATGATGTGGTAACCAAAGTTGGTCTTGACGAGACCGCTGATGATGGGCTTGTCCACGGTCGATGGTGTTAGTGCGAACGCAACGTCTTGGAATGCGCCGACCTGGCCACATATACGTCAAGGTCAAGGAAATCCTTGGTGCACTTACCATACTTCCTCGAACCATCCAGCCTGAAAATCAAGTTGTAATCTTAGCCAGACATCCAGCCCGAGCGATGGAAGATACCCAGGGAGCCGCCGGCTGAGTGAATGGTGAAACATAGAAGATGGCGATAGGTGTTAGACCCACCCTTTGCCTTGTCCTCAGAGTACTCCTGGGCCACTTCTTTGCGGTCATTTTGTCAGGCAGAAATGGATTTCCATCCAGAAGAAAGGCTGACTATTGAACGCTTGTCCTTCTTGAATCTTTTCGAGTGCCTCGGTTGCTCTTGAGTGCTTCTCGCATAAGATATGTCGGACCTGGCGGTTTGAGAGACGTCAACCAGGCAGAGCGAAGAGAACAACGGTGAAGACTCGCGTTCACTGCCGTCGCTGCCTTTAATCCTCCCTGAAGTGCACTTGAATTGAAGCGTACAGAGACCAAGTTGTGAGCGACAAGAACCTTGCTGGTTTTTTCTTCTTCGTCGTCCTTGCCCTTGCCCTTCTTGTCTCCTCCAGACTTTTTGTCGGTCGCTTTCTTCTCTGTCGAGGCTGCAGCTTTCTTGGGCATCGCTGTTGCTGTCAACAAACTTCGGCCTTGCCGGCCCGACTGCCGATCTCTCTTCTTCCGAATCCGCTCAACACGCACCGTTTCCTTGAAGTTCTCTCGCTCGGCGAATCTACCCGATGGTCTAGGTGCCCGTGTTGTTAGTCAAGCTCACCGAACAAGTCACGGCTTTCGCGCATTCCATGAGCAATCCCTCAGCCCGTCGATCGCCAGAAAACGGGTCCGGTGAGGTATATAAGTATAAGTACGTGCTTCCAATGCCACGGAAAGGCACCTTTCGAGATGACAAGCTCTCTATCTCTGGACCTCGCAGCGATTGGCGCTGCAGCATTATGCCTGGTTTACATGCGACGCGATACTCGACCTGTGCCTCCAGGCCCGCGTCCTCTTCCTTTAGTTGGGAATCTCCTTGACCTCCCCAAACATGAGCAATGGCTCGTTTATCAAGAATGGAGTCGTCGGTATGGTGAGTTTGACTTGCTCGGCTCATTCAACAGACTCCCAGACATGAATCCAGGCTCGGATGTCGTCCATATGAATGTCCTTGGCACAGATATTGTTGTCGTCAACTCTGCCCAGGCCGCGGCGGCTCTCCTCGGTCAGAAATCTGCCATTTATTCCGATAGGTTCGTTCTTTAACCATTGGTGAACCAGATTAACTTTAGACCAGGCCGCGAATGCCAATGCTGGGCGAACTGCAAGCAATATTGTTCAAGTGCTTGAATTTTTATCCTCAACTCACGATAGTGTCGGACTGGGATGGCACTTTGGATTCATGCCCCACGGGGACAATTGGCGCGCACACAGAAAACTGTTTGCTCAAGAATCCGGCGCGTCAGCAATCCAGGGCTACAATGAACAGGAAACCAAGTGGATCAAGACATTTCTGAAAAATCTGAGGGACGACCCGAAAGAATTCCTGATGCACATACAACAGTGGGCGAAGTAATAACTTGCATTGTTTTTTTTTTTGACAGTATCGTATAGCATGGCGAGTGGACTAGCGCTGGAAACTACCTTTGGCCTTCAGGTGCAACCTTCGGGACAGCCGGATCCGTTCATCGCTGCCACCAAGCAAGCCGTCGAAGCGTTGACGGAGACTGGATTGTTCGGTACTTACTTCGTGGATTTTCTGCCTGCCCGTGAGTCGACTCAAACTTCCCCGCAAGTCATACCAAATCTGTTTAAGTGAAATATATTCCGAGCTGGTTCCCGTATGCCACTTTCAGACGACAGGCTAAAGAATGGCGCAAGTCATCGGATATTGCGGCACATGTACCATATGAGCTTTTGAAGAAGAATATAGTATGTATGGTCAATTCAATGGAACCAAGACTGACTGCTATTCTGTCAGGCCACGAACGACTATGTGCCGTCTATTGGCTCCAAAATTCTCAGCGCCGGTGTGGAGGAAGAGGAAACCGTGGTCCGCCAGACAACTGCGGCAATGTTTGCAAATGGTTCTGCGGCGGCAAGTTCGTCCGAAGCGATACTATTCACATTCTAAGAGGACATAGGTTGTATCGGCACTGTCGACATTCATCCTGGCCATGGTGCGTAGTTGGCTCAACTCCGTGTCACGGAACGCCCACATCCAAGCAGCGCCTCTACCCCGAAGTCCAAGCGAAAGCACAGAAGGAAATAGATCAAGTCGTTTCTGGCCGCCTCCCAGATACCTCCGATGAAGCGAATCTACCGTATATTACGGCCATTGTACGCGAGGTGGGGCGCTGGCAACCGGTAGTCCCGCTTGGTAGGTCTTGCAGCACAAATTAAGAAATATTGACCGACGAATCGTAGCTTTCCCGCACATGCTCTCCGCCGACGACACATATGAAGGGTACCACCTCAAAGCTGGATCGATCGTCTTTCCCAACGCCTGGTACTTATGTGTTTCTGTGGCTTGATCTAATTTAATCCAATCATTTTTGCAGGGCGATTCTCCACGACCCAAACGTATACCCAGAACCCCACATCTTCCGACCCGAACGCTTCCTCACAACCGACGGGACGCTCAATCCAGACGTGAAAGACCCTGATGCCGTGTGGGGATTCGGAAGACGCGCGTGTCCGGGTCGCAAGATGGGTCATTCAACGTTGTTTGGTGCGATAGCGGCTATGCTTGCGACGTTCGACGTGAAACCTGCGTTTGACGAGAATGGAAAGATTATCGTGCCCTCTGGTGAATATGGGGCTGGTATGTTGAGGTGAGTACATAGCACGGAAGGAAGGTGACGGTTTTGGATTGACTCTCGCGTTTCAGGTATCCAAAGGCGTTTGAGTGCAGGATAGAAACACGGTCAGTGGATGCAATGGCCTTGATTTCTGCGGATTGAGAATTTAAATATACTCTGCTTAATTGAACTTGGAGGCAAACGAGATGAATCAGAACTAGTCTGCCGAGGACGGATCAGTGATTGCTGCACCGAGATGATGATTCGGCTCCTGAACGTGCACGTGTTTGGAAGAACAAGAACAAGGCCAGTCGGGGGAATCATAATCGGAAGAGGGGACACGATAAGAGGGGAAAGCTGGAGGTCCTTCGTAACCTAGATCCGGTGATCGTGATTGCCGCAATTCAAACTCCGCCAACAAGTCCTCCAGCTCTCCTAGATGGTCATTATGTACTGGAGCCTACTGGAGCTCATGAACTTCTATGGAGAAAGAGCCAAGCGCATTATAGTATCTACTAGTACATGAAATGAAATAAGATTCAGAGCGTTGGCGCACAGAGTGTCCACGCGGGTATAACACTGGGAGGTGAAAAAGACTTGGGACCACGTCCTCTTTACTCCCTGCCTTTCGTCGTCGTCTCAGCAGCAAAAGTCCCCGATATTCATCTCTCCCTCAGCTCACCAAACAGCCGCCGGATTCGACGCTGTACCTCTTCTATTTTTTCTCTTCTCATTCTCTCCGTCATTGATCTTGACGCGGGTGCAGCGACAGTCTGAGAGACACGCTGTTGGATGTGTTGCAGGCGCTCCTCGTGCCCTGCCAGGTCCTCGGCTCCATCTCGTCTATTTCTGGTCGAGGTGCTTAGAATGCCCAAAAGTTTGATGCCCATTTCATGCCGCGTAGAGAAAGCCGGTGCAGGGGGAGGTGCTGTCACGGGCTGGGGAGCGTCTGGCGCTGTCGGTGTCGGCGATGATGAAGTACCTGGCGCAGGGGGAGGTGCTGGCTGAGGGTACGAAGCGTCCGGCGCTGTTGGTGGAGGTGGCGGTGGCGGAGGGGGCAAGAGCGAGTCGATGAAGGGCACTGAACATGGGAGTAAAGCCTTGAGGACAATCGCAACACTTTTGGATGTCGGTTGGTTTCCGCCTCGTTGAAGTGGAGGGGCAGGTGGGTGCACTACGACATTGGCATAAAGCACTAACCGAGGCTCGGCGATGGGTGCAGAGCAGATAAACAAGAAGAATACGCCTTTGAAGATGCTCATGACTCCGGGAAGAACATGCTTTCGTTTGCGCGTCGCTGGCGGGGGATCCGGAACGTTGGGCTTTGGCGGGGCCTTGCTGTCATGCTCGGATGCAATAAGGTAAAGGAGGCAGAATAGGGCAACGCCGGCCATGATCACGGGGAGTGAGACGATGAAACAGACGGTGCCACGAATGATTTCGACAATGATTGGGCGAGGCACCGGTTTAGGAGGCCTGACACCAGGCGGTTCTATTGGAGGGTCCGGTTCCTACTAGGGCATGAGGGACTTTGGTTGCGACTGGAATTGGGAAACTTACGATAGGCTGTTTGATAATGGGGGCGACCTTGAGGGTTTGAGTAGGAGCGACTTCGAGACCGTCCGTGTCGGGTTTCTGAACCTTGTCATCTCCATCGTCGTCGTATTCCACATCAGATTCGTCGACTTGAGGAGGCTTGGGCGACCGAGTCCAAATAATGACGCACACCAACAGCGACAAGATGGCCAAAGCACCAACTAGGATGATAGCAAGCAGCGGGCTTGGGGTACTGGCATCTTTCACAAACAACGAGCTTTGGGGAGTCGGGACCTGGACCACGATGGTTCTGCTGGGTGGGCCCGAGGCTGTTGGACGAGTGGGAGGAGGAGGAGGCGGTGGTGGCGGTTGGAAGATCGTCGGAAGGTCGACCACGGGTGGTGTGTCGAACTGGACCTGGGCGGGCTCGGAGAACAGCTGGGTGATGCTGTAGGACATGCCGAGGATGGCGACAATATAGCGAACAGGCTTGAAAGACGAGAGGATGCGGGTAACAGACATGGTGGTTGATGGTAAAGAAATGAAAGAGTGGCTGACAGTTTCACATCCGAGCAAAAGCGATCGTGCCGGCAGCGTTGGCTGTCTGAAACGGCACACCGGGCCGCCGCGTCTTGAAGTTGACCCAAACCACCATGTCGGAAATAATTGACCTCTCCCATACCTTGGAGCCAGGGATGCAAGTCTACCCAGGGGACCCAACCTTCAGCTGCTCTCCCGCCGCGTCCATCGCCAAAGATGGCTACGCAGTCTGCTCCCTCTCCCTTGGCTCGCACACCGGCACTCATGTCGACGCCCCAGCCCATTTCTTCGCGAACGGACAAACGATATCGGAAATCCCTCTTTCCACCTTCATGGGTCGTGCCGTAGTCGTCGACCTCACGCGAAAATCAGCGCGTCAAGTGATATCGTGGGATGACCTGGCACTGTACGCGCCTCGGATGGTCCCAGGTGCGATCTTGCTCCTCCACACGGGCTGGTCACGGTACTGGGGCACAGATGAGTACCTCGAGCATCCCTTCCTTGAACGCGCTGCCACGGAGAACATCATCGCCACGGGCATTCGCGTTGTCGGCGTCGATACCCTCAGTCCAGACGAAACTCGTGTCGACGGGAAAGGGAGTTTCGGTGCGCACGAGGTTATCCTCGGGGCGGGAGGCATTATTGCAGAGAACCTCACCAACTTGCACGCCATCGCAGCTGATCCCGAATATTTCGTGCACCTCGTCCCGCTGAAAATTGACGCTTGCGACGCCTCTCCTGTCCGCGCATACGGCTTGAAAAATATATATAAGGAGCATACGAGTACCATTATGAGCTAAGATATGTATTTTCTAGTGTCTATCGTCCACTGGCACGCGCATCGCATCAGCCACATTCAGCTGGAATGCCTCCCCGCCCAGCAAATCGTAAATCCCCCCTTTCAAAAACTGCTCTTGCGCCCGCGGACGCAAGTGCGTTATAAACAGTCGGACATGCCGACTCTGTAAACCATGTTTATATGAGAGATTCATATGCTGGCGAAAACACATACCTTGTATTCCTCACAAAGTTCGTGGAACATCTCCACCGCTCTGAAAAAAAAAGTTGAGCGCTGCCTCGCGAATGTGATGAACGAGACCTACGAGGCATCGCACGTGTCGACGTCTGCCATATGAAAGACGAGCGTAGTGGCCTGCTGACGCCGCGGTTCCTCTGAAGGATGTGTCTTGTGTATCCCGTACAACTCAAGCCGCCTCAGACGCTCTTTGAGCTGCGCCGTGTTCGCTATCAGAGCATTAGTTTTGCCCAGAGCGAAAAATAATAATATATACCGAAATCCAGATTTTCACGAATTCGGATGATAAGAGCGCCTGGAACAGCTTCCTCTTCTGCCTCCGGGTTCTCGTTAATCGGCTTCCATCGGTCCGTGCCAGGGATTCGTCCCTAGAACCCACAGCTTAGTCAAAGGATTGGTTACAATATTGAGCACGTACTAGTATAGTCATCCGCGTCTTGGACGAGCGGTGGACCACGAGCAGAAGCGAGGCAATCATGCTGAGCATGATACCGACCTCGATGTTCCAGACGATGGAAAAGAAAAAGGTCAAGCACATGAGGCTCAGCTCAACCCAAGCGCTCATTCTGTAGGTTCCAATCAACGGATGAGATGCAGAGAAAGGGAGACACGAACTTCCAGTAATACCCAACATCATGGGGCACTTCACGAAGCAGCGAGAACACGACCAAGCAGATACTAATTGAAAGTGAGAGGGTGAATCCGGTTGAAAGATACAGGGACGGACATGGCTGATAGGACGCATTTGGGGAGGAAGTAGAGCCAGGGCAGGAGGAAAAATGTTGCCAGGAGAACGACTACCGAGCACACGATCGACGCCATCTGGGTACGTCCACCCACGTCTCCGTTGATTCGCGATCTGGGCAACTCATGAGAAAAGACCAAGTGGATAGTTGACGGTTGGAAGACCTTGTGATCGACCCAAACGCAGGGAGCGTACCGGGGACAAACGAAGCGGCCAGATTGGAAGCACCAAGGGCGACCAACTCGCGATTAGGGCTGACCGAGTATCCAAACCGCGAAGCGTTCTGTTTAGCTGCAACAATGCTATCCAGAAACCCGACAACGCAAATCAACCTATCGAGTGGTCAGATGGAGCATCAACGGAATGGAAGAAACGAACATGGATGTCGACGTAGTGCGCCGGAGGAATTTGAGATTGGCAGCCCGGATTGGGAATTGCACAAATGCGCCCATCGACTTGATTGGCACAGAGCCCAGAATCTCGACGCCTTCCTCATCCCAGCGGAATTGTTCGCATAAAACTAGGCGGTTGGTTAAACGCGATGTTCAGAATCACAAAGAGAGATCTCACTGGTAGACAAAATAACCACGACCAACACTTCAGGTACCCGGTATATCCACCAGTATCTTTGAAACTTGCTTTTGAACGCACGGAGACCGATCAGGACGCCGAGCGCCGAGAAACTGACGATGGTTGTCCTTATGTTGGCGTGCGTGAATGCATACTCCAAGAGAAAGAGCACTTTATCCCAGGTTGACTCGGGATGCACTTGGTGCAATATCGCGCTGAGCCCCAACATTGGCACGAGTTGCTCGGTCAGAATGACCACCGCAATGGCGCTGATGAAGCCCCGAAGGAGGGCGCGACTCAAAACGACATCGATGAAACCCAGGCGGAACACGCCGAGAAGGAATGAAAACAGGCCGACCTGGTGGAAGATAAGATGACAAGGATTATTTAAAATCAACTGAAACCCGACCTGCATAGTGATAATGGTGCATACTGCAACAGCAACCATTGCCCCTTCCTCTCCGTGCGGATCTGGGTGGTCAAGGAGGATTTCTGTGACGGCCTGTCCGACCAACAGACTGAGCGCTGCTTCGGGCGCCACATTCAATTGGCGGCAAGTGCCTAAAAAGGCATATACGAGTCCGGGAAACGAGGCGGAGAACTGCGGCGCATAAGCTTAGTGTTTGCGATCGAAAGGGCACGTACCAGGCCGGAGAGCGGACTCATATTTGCTAGCGAGGTCGCGTATGAAACTGACTGTGGAATCAACATTGAGGCCACCGTCAACCCCGCCAGGATGTCGCCACCAAGACTGGTACCATGAGCATGTATAACGCTGTACTGAATGTGGCAGACGCACAACGAAGGGGAGTAGTTGGGTATCCACGCCGTTCCCGGAACATAGTACTTAATGCGCTTGCTGTATTTCCCTCCTCTCGTTTTGTGGAACGAGGCTGTCGTGTCCAACGTGTAAGTGGGTGGCTCAGTCCCGACATACGCGCTGCACACCTTGGTCAGAGTCCTGAACGGCACCATAGTCTCTTCCGCGCTCGACGTCAATGAGGCTGGCTTCGCCGACGACGCCGTCGATTTCCATGAGGGACGCCGCAGAGGAGGAAGAAGATGGGTCTAGTGGCCTCGTCAACCTTTGAGCCATGAGTAAACAAGTGGGGTGAGCCTGGTAAAAGGCGATTCCGAAGGAAGCGAAACGCGCCGGACTCGGAGCGGAGTTGATCAGGACTTGATTTCGGACTTGTCGTCCGACGCCGCCCATGTCACTTCCTGCTTACCCTTCGACTGCAGTACGCAAGTCCTTCACGCCATCGCAGCTCGCGGCGACCAGGAAATCCATCGCATCTGCCCTTTTGACCACTGCCGCTTTGCCGGCCACGAAACGCGACACCCCGGCCACCCGCAACTTCATCTCAACCTATGCAAAAGACACCGCACGGGCCACCCTCGAAGCCCTGATATGGGAGACTCCCATCCCGAGAGAGGACAGGCTGATTCGGAAACGGGCCTTGGTGCTGGCTGAGAAGCTGGCTCCGAGCCTCGATCTCCAGACATTGGTCGATTTGGCCATAATCTATGCGCGTACAAATGGCACTCAAGTGCGCGCCATTCTTGCGGCTGGACTCGAATCCAACCCGCCAGAGGTTCAAGCAGAACTGCTACCAGCGTTTATCGCTCTTCTCGGCTCATCCCAGGGCCTCTACGCGCTCCGAAAAACGGGCTATTGCATTTCATCCGTCCTACGTGTGTGCCCGAAAAACGTGCTCCGTGTCTTCACGCACTCCAAGGAGTTTGTTTTATCTCTTGCAAAAGCATACGACGCGGGCTTGTCCACATTGGCCCATTCGTATGGCGGTCTATCACTTTCCGAGTCTAGAGAATCCGACGAGGTGAGATCAAGATTCTCGGCTCAATGCGCCAGGCTGATTTCTCTCAGTGGGAACGCATTTGGGTGGAGACCAAGGTATCGCTGGTCGACTCATTCCACATCATCGTCCGCGCTCTCCTGGAAGATATGGCGTCTTCCAGCGGCGCCGCCCTCGCCGCAGAGGCTGACCGTACTTTTGACATCATCTTCTCGCTGCTTGCGCTTCCCTCCCAGTCCAATTCGAGTGGCGAGACACCTTTCCTTGATCGCTCGTTGCTGGCCGACTACCAGCAGACCTACGATCTGTCCCACACCCTCGCGTCCTCGCTGCGGAAAGTTCGGGAGGAAGATGCGAGGCTCGAATTGTTGGAATCGCAGCTGCAGTCCCTCAGCTCTGGCCAGAAGGACCCCGGGGCGCTCAAGATTATCTTGAAGTCGTCGGGCATACCGCCTGGTATTGACTATCTCGGAAAGGGCAGACAGGCAGATCCCAAAGGAAAGGGCAAGGAAGCCCCCGTCGAAGACCCCGAACTCGACCTCAAAGTCACGCAGGTCCTGGATATCCTTCCCGACCACGCACCAGAATACATCCGTGCCCTTCTTTCGCACCCTTCGTATTCAAATCCGGAACAAGTGGTCGCTGCATTGCTCGAGGGCACGGCTCCTTCGGTCGAGGAATTACAACCTCCAGAGCAGGATGACCTTGCGAGTTACGTGAGACGGAATGTACACGATGACGACGACATGGATTTGGGACGGGTTAGGTTCGGCAAAAAGAACGAGTTGGTATCATTTTTTCGCGTTGTTATCAAATTCTCAGTATCTTTTCAGGGATGAATCGTCTTTCTTGCGCGATCGCACTTACATCGAGCAGATGAAGGCCGAAATCCTGCGCATTGCGGAAGAAATTTCTGACGATGAGGAGGAAGAGGCGGAAGAGCAAGTTGGAAAGAAGAAAGCGCCACCCGAGGACGGCGATCTGGACACGGATGGCGAGGCCATCCGACTCAAGATCGCCGGAGATGGGGAGGAGAGCGGGGGCGAAGACGGGGACCCGGAAGAGGAGTCAATTACTGCGCAAACCATCTGCGAGCTGGCGTACCTCCGCGATCCCAAGCTCTTTGATCGCGATGCGCAGACTCGGAGGGGGAAAGCCAGGGCAGACCTCAAGGCTCAGACTGGTGAGTCTTATCTCTATTTCCCACGTCTGAACTTGTTGTATTCACACTCCAATTAGGGTGGACCGACGAGCAACTCGAGGGTTGGAGGATTATGCTGGAAAGAGATGTGATTTTCTTCTTCTCCTTTATATGATTTAGGCGCATGCTAACATCCCTCCAGCCTCGGAAAGACAAGATACTACAGAAGCACGAGTTCTCTGGGCGGCAGGACCCGATCATTCCACAAGGCGAGGCTGGATCATCCCGGGGAGGTTCACAGCGCGGTGGCTCCCGCGGAAGAGGTGCTCGCGGCAGGGGTGGGGGTGGAGGCCGGGGTGGAGCTGGAGGGGGAGGTGAGGATTCCGCTCGTGAACGTGCTTGGAAGGACAAGAACAAGGCCAGTCGTGGGAATCATAATCGGAAGAGGGGACACGATAAGAAGATGGCCAGAGCTGGAGGTCCTTCGTAGATCCAGTGACCGTGATTGCCGCAATTCAAACTCCGTCTAACAACGAGTCTTCTCTTTGACGGTCCGGGTCGACCTCATATTCGAGTGCTCTCCTTCTCTCCTTGAGGTCCGGGTCAAAAACCTCGTGTATTCGAGCTTCTGTGAACTTTTGGGGATCTGCATGCATTGTACTGTACATATCTACTAGTACAAGAGATGAAATAAGAGATGAAATAAGATTCAGAGCATCGGTGCACAGAGTGTCCGCGCGGGTATAACACTGGGAGATGAAAAAGATTTGGGACCACTTCCTCTTTACTCCCTGCCTTTCGTCGTCGTCTCAACAGCAAAAGTCCCAAATATTCATATCTCCCCCAGCTCACCAAACAGCCGCCGGATTCGACGCTGTACCTCTTCTATCTTTTCTCTTCGAATTCTCTCGTCCGTTCTAGCCACCCGCGTAGCCATCGTCTGGCAGATACGGTTCTGGGTTAGCCGTAGTCGATCTGCATGCCCAGCGTCCTTCTCCTCTGCGTCGTGTTCCGTCATTGGTCTCGTCGCGCGTGTAGCAACAGTCTGAAAAACACGCTGTTGGATGTGTTGCAGGCGCTCCTGGTGCCCGGCGAGGTCCTCGGGTCGTTGTAGTCGATTCGTAGCCGCCTTGCTTAGAATGCCCAAAAGTTTGATGCCCATTTCATGCCGTGTAGAGAAAGCCGGTGCAGGGGGAGGTGCTGTCACGGGCTGGGGAGCGTCTGGCGCTGTCGGTGTCGGTGATGATAGAGTACCTGGCGCAGGGGGAGGTGCTGGCCTAAGGTATGAAGCGACCGGCGCTGGTGGTGGAGGTGGCGGAGGAGCGGGAGGGGGCAAGAGCGACTCGACGAAGGGTGCCGAGTATGGAAGTAAAGCTTTGAGGACAATGACAACACCGGGGAGTTCGGATGACGGTTGGTTTCCGTCTCGTTGAAGTGGAAGGGCAGGTGGGTGCACTACGGCATTGGCATAAAGCACTAACCGAGGCTCGGCGATGGGTGCAAAGCAGATAAACAGGACGAATACGCCTTTCAAAAAGCTCATGACTCCGGGAAGAGCACGCATTCGTGTGCGCGTCGCTGGCGGCGGGTCCGGAACGTTGGGTTTTGGCGGGACCTTGATATCATGCTCCGACGCGATAAGGTAAAGCAGGCAGAGTAGGGCAACGCCGGGCAGGATGACGGGAAGTGAGACAATGAAGCAGACGGTACCACGAATGATTTCGACAATGATTGGGCGAGGCACTGGATGCTTGATGCCAGGCGGTTCTATTGTAGGGTCCGGTTCCTGCCAGGGCATGGGCGAGTTGGTTGTGACTGGAATTGGGAGACTTACGATAGGTTCTTCGATAATGGGGGCGTCGTTGAGGGCTTGAGTAGCAGCAACTTCGAGACCATCGGGGTGAATCTCGTTCTCTTCGCCATCGTCGTATTGAGCAGATTCGTCGACTTGAGGTGGCTTGGGCGACCGAGTCCAGATAATGACGCACACCAACAGCGACAGAATAACCAATGCACAAACCAGGATGGTAGCAAGCAGAGGGCTTGGGGGACTCGCATCTTTGACAAACAACGAGCTTTGGGGAGTCGGGGCCTGGACCACGATGGTTCTGCTGGGCGAGCCTGAGGCTGTTGGGCGAGTGGGTGGAGGAGGCGGTGGTGGCGGGGGCTGGAAGATCGTCGGAAGGTCGACCACGGTTGGTGTGTCGAACTGGACCTGGGCGGGCTCGGAGAACAGCTGGGTGATGCTGTAGGACACGCCGAGGATGGCGGCAAGGTAGCGAACAGGCTTGAAGGAACTGAAGAGGATGCGGGTAACACACATGGTGGTTGATGGTAAAGAAATGAAAGAGTGGCTGACAGTTTCACATCCAAGCAAAAGCCCCTCGATCGCTGAGCGCTGAGCGCTGATCCCTCAGCTGTGCTCTCCACAGCGCCCGTACCCCGATGTCCGCTCTTCGATGGCTGTTGGCCGACAACTTGACGCTGCCCAACACGCTCGCCCGCGATTGCTGTCCTGATTTCGCCTTCTTCCCAACCAAATTTTCACATTGCTCGAAACGGAGTTGCGACTGGGATTCAGACCTTGGGATTCGTACCCAGCCGTCCACTGGTTCAATGCGCTTGTGCCGCATTTGCGCCGCACACGTGATGGCGCCATTGAGTCTTGACACGGGAATGTTCTCTCCTTCTTCGTGGAAAGACCGTGCCTCATGGCTGGCCCGTATAAATATTGCGCTGCCTCCTTAACAGCTTTTCAATCTGTGCACTGGGACCTCTGCCATGGCCACAGGAAACACCAATTCCAGGGCTCCTAATAGCCCCGCCTCTGGCTCACGAAATACTGGCAAAGCCCCGCATCTCTTGCCGACTCTGCATCCCGATGCCATCGCGGACCGTAACTCCTTCCCCGATAGCCGAGATATCTCTCGGCTTATCAGGTCGTCCAGCTCCACTCCCCATCTGCATTTACCGTTGAATCAGAGGGCGTCTCGTTCATCCTTGCGATCGTTTCAAAACATCGACCAGGAGCGGCACTCTCTGTACAGCTTGTCAAATCCGCACCTCCTGGCCGCATCTCGGACGGCCTCCCCAACAGCTTCACCAGCTTTCACACCTACCGCATCTGCCAACAGCAGCGTCGTGGACATACAGATTCACGAACCTGATTCACCAATCGAGATACGCCCACCGAGTGACTCATGCGTCAATCGCCGTCCTTCCCACTCGTCCTTGGTCCAATCTCCACTCGCGCATACCGAGGGTGATCATCTCTTGAGACCGCCGTCTCCCAGACCTGGTCATCTACGGCCCATAGACATCCGTGTCATCGAACCCGAGATTGATGCCCCAGTCGAGTCGGGGTCATCACGCCCCCACACGGGTCGTGCCTCTCCCTCATCCTTCATATCATCCCAGTCTCAAGAGGATGAAGAGCGGTACTCCACGCACAGCTTGTCCGCTGTCTCCAGTCCGCCTTCTCCCACATTCGACCAAGACTCATCTGGATCCTCTTCAGCGATTCCTGCGCCATTAGATGGGCCGTTCGCTTCTGCAAACACCAGCGTCGCGGATTTGCAGCTGATGGAGTTCGGAGACGTGATGACGCCCCCGGACTTTGTTACCATCCAAAAGCGCTTCCCCGATATCTTCCCCGGGGTCCCAACGAGCACGAGCCGATACGACCGCAAAGTCACAATGTGGGTACTTGACCTCAATGTCTGCTTGCGTACTCAAGTCGATGCAGACCGGATGAGCCCACGCGATACACGATTCCACCACTAACCATCGCTGTCCATGCGTAAGTTAATCCATAGTCTCTGGTCGAACCGTCCTGATGGATGATAAACAGCAACCGACCTCCACAAGGTTGGACTGTATGCCAGCATCCTGAGGGAGTACAATATTTCTTTCACTCAGAAAAGGTTTGCATCACAATCCTGTACATTCCCGAGAGACCTGATAGCATGCTTATAGCGCGTGTTCACGGACGCCAATATATACAAATCCAGGACTCTTAGGTTCATTGAGAATGTGATGCACCGCATCCTCAGCTCCCTTGACGATTTCCTCCGGTCTGCGAGGGTGGAGTTACGCGATATCGACCTCGTCCTTGACGAATGCTTGTGCGAGGACGGCACCCCTGGCTGTCGATATTACTTCGTGAACCACAAGGATCGCTGTGTGTTTTGGATGGACGAAGCTCCTGAGTATCTATTCCCGATCGTATGGGAGATCAGGGGTGTCACCTCGGCTTACCACGTCAGTAAGTTTGCCCTCTTTTGTATCATTCGGATTGAGCTTAGAGCATGACAGGCAACATCCTGCAAGCACAGTATTGGTATCACTGTGAACTGTATCCACGTTCTCTCCAGGTTACACCTGAAATATTGGATGAGTTGCAAGATAATGCTTCTCATGGATTGAGTGGCAAGTACAACCTTCGCTTTATAGTTCTATTCTTAAAGCAGTCTCAGATCTAATCACCTCCAAAACATCCACCGTCAGCTTGAAAGCTGAAGATCTTGACCAATTGCTCAAACTCCTCCACTGCAGTGAGTTTTGTCGTTCCAGCATTGGATACCCTTCTCAGCGAACCAGGGAGTGCTGCCAATACTGGTGACAAGAAATTCGACGGAACCCCTCGCCTCGTGGGTGCGCGCGGATGCTTGAATTCCGAAAAGTACTTATATAGCTGCAGGCCGATTCATGTTTCTTTTCAGTCAGTACGCTCTTGCCCGTCATTTGGTGGCGCTGATAATCCAACAGCATGCGATCGTGTGTACAACTTTCACGGCGTACCCGGCGTGCGTTTAGACAGAAATGAATCCGTCTACGGCAAGCCTCACAAGCGGACTTTTCTCATCAAATTACTGAACCCGCTGCTCTTCCTTGGACCGAACCTTCACCTCAACAATCTGCGCAACATATGCACCGACGGGCTGATACATTCCCGTGAATGGCCTTCTTTCATCTCGCGTCTCAACAGCGAATGGCAGGAGTTTACCACATATTCTACCATTCTCTTGAACGCCAACGTCGGCTTTCTTAGCATCCAGGTCAGTCCTGACCTCACGCACAACTTTGACCAACTGAAGTCTGGTTACAGAGTGTCGACCAGAGCGGTATTCTTCGTCCTGACCGCAGTGCTGCACAAATAGCTAGCTACCTGTCGATTCTGATCAGCACTGGAAGTATTCTCATCAGTCTCAATCTCATGAGACAAAATCGTGACCGGGGCGATGCGGCTGCCCAAGATGCTGTAAGTTTTCATTTGAATATTTTACACCAGTGTTACTCAAACCTGCTCAGGCCGAGTTCATCAACAGACGAAAGCACGCGATTTTCGACTTGGAGCCAACGGCGATTCTTTATTCTCTACCGTACGCCATGCTGATCTGGTCGTGCGTACTGGTTCTCTCGACACGCTATCTCCAGCACTGATCCCTGGCTACAGGATGGTGGCTTTTATTGCGGCCTTCTCGTTGATGTGGTTCCAAGATTCCGACACCATGACGAAAGCCTTTGTCGGTGTACTCGGAGGCGTCATCGCTGGGCTCGTCTTTTGGTGTATCTTCGCTGTGTGGGACCGGGATGGCTCTTGGTGGGACTGGGAGAGGCTGCGGCGGCGTTTGGGACTTGCGAGGGCCACTGACGACGTCGCAGACCCGATCCATACAGCCACCGACACTATCCCGTCCCGAAGGCGGCAGTGGAAGTGGTTGAGGTCGTTCCTACGCCCGCGCCCCCCAGACGAGGATATAGAATTGGAGCGGAACGATTCGAGGGTGTGATTAAATAGAGCCGGAGCTCTCCAATGTACTTGTATTCGGGTCGTTAGCTTTTGTCTCATCTCATGGAATTTTTTTCTCTTCTTTACGGTGATCATCTCGATGCCACCTCGATGATTCATGAAACGCAGACTCTGAATAACTTCATTGAACCTTCCTTGGCTTCCGTGGCTTCCGTGGCGCGCTGAGTGCTCAAGACGGTGGCGCTCCGTGGTCTGTCGGCTCTGAAAGTGCGCGATTTGTGACACGGCCATGGAGACAAAAACATAGGGTCCGACCTTGACTGGAAGCGACGAGTTGTCCTCGTCGTCCGTTGGCGGTGCATTCGCTCCTGCCCCGCCATGTTTCACGGCGAAGAAGGACGCGTTTGAAGCATTGTGCCGAAGCCTTCATTTTTGTAAGTCGTTCCCGTCACTCGGCGAATAGAACATAAAAAGCCCCGAAGGGCATCTCAGCGCGTGGACGCTTGTAGCTAGCAGCAGGTTTGGGTGAAAGTCGAGCTGGCTCGGACTTTCCGTCCCCGTCCTGAAACTATGGCCTAGAACAAAAACCCGCGGAGAGCTGGGATGGGAGGGTGGGCCCCCCAGATCTCTGGGAATTTGTTTGTATGTACTGTAGGTAATTAATAGGTAGGTACATCGAGAGGCCGCTAAGAATTCAAGACAAGGATTGTCAAAAATCAACCAAATAATGACCTGAGGGGAGAGAAACATATCGGTGAGGGTGGGTGGGAAAAAGAAAAGGAAGCCGACGACTCAGCGCTCTGCTCTTGAAGATCGTCGGCGGCAGCGTTTTGGCGGGACTGAAGCAGAGCTGTCACGCCTGTGACTTTCTCTCGGACAAAAACCTAACTCTTCGGCACACTCGTGCCTCGCTTAGCCTAGACTAACAATCTCCGAGTCGGGAGCCAATTTTGACCTATTTTGACTCCCGAATAGCAGCTTGCTTGCTTAGCCCTTGCTCAGCAGGCAACTTCAAACGCAGTTGGAGACGCCCAAGATGGAGTCACCCTCTGTATAAAGTTCGGGTGAATGGTAGGGATTGGCCATGCTCCAAATCGCCCCCCTTCTCGCCTGGACTACACTCGCGGCGGCGGCAAGCTCCCTTGACCACTGGAATGCTCTCAACTCTTCCGTCGGAGGTAGGCTTTATGTGGGAATTCCACTGGCTAGGCCGTACGATTGCTTCCACGCCCATTTTCTCACTGGTTAGCACTGGTTTGACTGACTAGCACACAGATGTTTCGAGCTTGCGGACACGGCTGGGAGCACCAACGCTACTCAGTGTGAAGCCGTCCGCAATGGGTGGACCAACAGCCTCTTCCTGGTCGACCAGTTCGGCGCCTTCATGAACACTCAATGGGGCTCGTGCCAAAAGACTTCCAAATCTTGTCTCATTCATGGCTTCAATGTTAGCGACCCTAGCCCCTCTGATGCTCCCAACGTCTGCGAGCAAGGAAGTGTCCCCTCTTTTTATGTGAGGATTTCGACTCCGCCTCTCTACAGCGCCAAACTCTCCTCCGCAGATTGACGTACGAAATGCATCGGATGTCCAAGCGGCTTTCACGTTCTCAAGACGCACCGGCGTACCGCTGGTTGTCAAGAACACTGGGGTGGGCATCTTTTCCGTGAAGAAGCGCCTAGCTTTGAATTGAACATCTTGCAGCACGACTACAAGGGCCGAAACAGTGCACCCGGGTCTTTGGCATTGTGGACTCACAACCTGCGATCGGTTCGTGCCTTGATCCTTCTTCCCTCGTTTTCATTTCATGCTATCCAGCTCTCCTACAATGCCTCGTTCGTGCCTGCGGGATGCCATATCTCTAAAGTCAAGCCAGGCGTTACCATGGGCGTGGGTATCCATTGGCTTGCAGAAAACCAAAGTTGACCATTTCAAGGCCGGGACGATTTTCAATGATGTTGTTGCCTTCGCCGAGGCGAACAATATCACCGTCCTCACAGGTATGTGCACTCTTTTTGCGTCCCGCGCCGATCCCAAATTTTTGCAAGGTGCCGAGACTTCTGTTGGAGCCTCCGGTGGATGGCTCATGGTGAGTCAGACAGGTAATTTGCCAGATTCTAATTGCCATGCAGGGTGGCGGTCACGGAGCTCTCTCCAACACTCTGGGTCTTGGTGTTGATCGCGTGGTGCGTCCAGCTCCGGGTGCGTTCTCTGTATATACTGATAGGTCTTCAGCTTGAATTCAAGATTGTGACACCCGACGGATCCTTCCTAACCGCAAATGAGTGCCAAAACACCGACCTTTTCTGGGCTTTGCGTGGGGGTATGTAGATATCCAAACAATATCGACTTCAACTAATACATACTAGGAGGTGGCGGGACCTTCGGTGTCGTGTTGGAGTCGACGACGCTTGCTTCGCCGAAAATGAGTCTCCAAGTCGCCTTTGCGGCGTTTTCTCCTAACAACACAAACGCGACGCGGGGTTTCTATGAGGTGCTCGCGGAGAACTCACTGCGATGGGCCGAACAAGGTTTGTGACTTCTGACCAACATGAACGGAATGTGACATTTTTTAGGCTTCGGTGGATACATTGGGCCCTCTCAGGCGATCTACGTCACTCCCAAGCTCAACAGTAGCGAAACAGCAGCTACTATGCAGCCGTTATTTGCTTACATGAAATCACTGGCTCCCAATGACCCCGGAGTCCAGTTCTTTGCCGTTGAAGTCCCGAGCTACGGGGCCTTCTTTGATAAATTCATAACCGGCGCTGTATGCTCTCTTCTCTCATCTTTTCCATCGACTAACCTCACGTTGCAGCCCGTAGGTGAGAATGCCGTCATCGCCTCACGCTTCATCCCTGCCGCCAATTTTGCCAACAAGACGTCGCGTGCCACTCTCGTCGATGCGCTGATGCAGACTCTCGCGCACGTCACGTACAGCCTCGGGATCATGGTGACGACGCCGTTCAACGTGCCGGACGACGGGAGCACCAGCGTCACCGAGGCTTGGCGCACTTCGATCTGGTCTGCCATCGCTGAGGGCGCGTGGGACGGCGCGACGCCGTTGGCTAACGAGACTGCTGCTTACACCGGGATTAGCAACGCTGCCAATTTCTTGCGGGCAATCACCCCCGATGCTGCGTACCAGGTAAATCGAGAAAAAATGAGGATCGTTCGGTGACTCACAATGGATTGCAGAATGAGGCGGATGTCTACGAGCCCAACCACAAGGTTTCATTCTGGGGTACTCATTACCCGCGTTTGCTGAAAATCAAACACAAGTAGTACGTGGATACTTGTCAGGCATCGACATCCAACTCACTATCGTTTTAAGCGATCCGGACAATCTCCTCATGTGTTGGCATTGCGTTGGATATGATCCAAAGTCTCCTCGTTTCTCCTGTTATATCTAGGAATACAGTATTGCGCCAACGGCGGGTAACTGCGCTGAAAGAAATTCGTATCTTCAAAGTCGTTCCGATGCAAAAAAAAATGAAAACATAGGTAGACACAAGGTAGATAATATCGTCCTTGTGGGACGCCCCGCTAAACGTCGGCCGCCCCATGGATTTGGGGTAAGACATCGCCAGCAGCTCTTCCTCGTCGTTGTCCATGAGCTTCGCGTGCGTCCGGAGCACCCACTGCCCCACAGGGTTAGCACCCGTGGAGCTGTTGTCGTCGACAACGTCGGATATACACAGGAGCCAGCCGTAAGAAAAGCCCCCGTATAGTCAGCTCAGCTTGCGCGTCGCGGAGTCTCGCTATAATGAGTGGCGAAATGGGAGATGAGTGGAGTTTTGGCAATGGATTCCGGCGAAACCATCGGAAGGTGCAATTGTAGTCTAACTTGCCAGTGAATATGGGTCTATCCGCATTTTGAACGGAAACGAAGGTTGGGTTCGTCGAGACAGGTGGAAGAAGCCTTGGTCGCAGACTATTTGGGTCGCCCTCATTGCCGTCATCCTCACGACGCAAAAATGCGTCGAAAACCAGTGGTGAGTTCAAACTCGAAGAAACAGGCGCCCAAGGACGCGTAGATGAGTATAACCACCAAGTAAGCGCGGCAATTGTGCATGTTTGGCTAGCCATCACCGCGACCACCGAGATTGGCAGACACACCATGCGACCTGCTACTAAATTTGCGCGCCCCGGCACATATACAGTCGGAGACGCGAAGATGGGAGCGCCCAAGATGTTGACGTGTCTGGAAGCGCGAAGTGCATATAAATTCCGGGCGAAATAATGTATAGGGATTGGCCATGCTCGGAATCGTCCCCCATCTCGCCTGGATTGCAGTTGCGGCGGCAAGCTCCGTTGACCACTGGAATGCTCTCAACTCTTCAGTTGGAGGAAGGCTCCATGTGGGAATTCCACTGGCTCGACCGTACGATCGCTTCAACGCCTGTTCTCGTCTGACTAGCACACAGATGTTTCGAGCTTGCGGACACTGCTGGGAGCACTGACGCTACTCAGTGCGAAGCCATCCGAAATGGGTGGACGAACAGCCTTTTCCTGGTCGACCAGTTTGGCGCGTTCATGAACACGGAATGGGGCTCCTGCCAAAAGACTTCGCAATCTTGCCTCATTCACGGCCTCAATGTTAGCGACCCAACTCCCTCTGATCCGCCCAACGTTTGCGAGCAAGGAAGTGTGCCGCCTTTTTATGTGAGGATTTCAACTCCGTCTACTTTCACCCCGTAAACCCGCCGCAGATTGACGTACAGAACGCATCGGATGTCCAAGCAGCTTTCACATTCTCGAAACAAACCGGCGTACCACTGGTTGTCAAGAACACTGGAGTGAGTGCCTTTGCCTTGTGAAGACGCACCTTTGAATTACAGATCCCAGCACGACTACAAGGGCCGCAACAGTGCACCCGGGTCTTTGGCATTGTGGACCCACAACCTACAATCGGTTCGTTCCTTGTTCTTTGCTTGCCTTAGTCTGATTTCGACGCTATTCAGATCTCCTACAACGCTTCGTTCGTGCCTGCAGGATGCCCTGCCTCGAACGTTAAGCCAGGCGTTACTGTCGGCGTTGGTACCCAACCGCTTGCAGAAAATCAAAGTTGATGATTTCAAGGCTGGGACCATTATCAATGATGTTGTGGCCTTCGCCGAAGCGAACAACATCACCGTTGTCACAGGTATGCACGCCTCTTTTCACACCCAGCACCAATCTCAACCCTTTACAAGGCGCCGAGACTACCGTTGGAATCTCGGGTGGTTGGGTGATGGGTGGCGGTCACGGAGCTCTCGCCAACACTCTGGGTCTTGGTGTCGATCGCGTGGTGCGTCTGGCTCCGGGTGCATTTTCTGTAGATGGCTAACGAATAGATATTCAGCTTGAATTCAAAATTGTAACACCTGATGGATCCTTCCTAACCGCAAACGAGTGCCAAAATACGGACCTCTTTTGGGCTCTGCGTGGGGGTAATTATTCAAAGGCCATCGACTTCCTTCATCTAACACATTCTAATAGGAGGTGGCGGGACTTTTGGTGTCGTATTGGAGTCAACCACGCTGGCATCGCCGAAGATGACTCTCCAAGTCGCCTTTGCGGCGTTTTCCCCCAATAACACAAACGCGACGCGGGGGTTCTATGAAGTGCTCGCGGAGAATTCGGTGCGATGGGCCCAACAAGGTTTGTGGCTTCTGACCAGCATGGACGTAATGTAACATTTTGCAGGTTTCGGTGGTTACATCGAACCCTTCCAGGCTCTCTACGTTACTCCTGTGCTCAACAGTAGCGCAACAGCAGATACTATGCAGCCGTTATTTGCTTACATGGAATCGCTGGCTCCCACGGACCCTGGAGTCCAAGTTTTCGCGACCGAGATACCCAGCTACGGAGCGTTCTTTGAAACATTCATTGCTAACTCGGGCGCTGTATGTCGCCTTGTCTCTCCGCTGTTCCAATAACTAACTTGGACTCTGCAGCCCGTAGGTGAGAATGCCGTCATCGCCTCACGCCTGATCCCTGCCGCCAATTTCGCCAACGAGACGTCCCGCGCCTCTCTCGTTGACGCGTTGTTGCAGACTCTCGCGCACGTCACGTTCGACCTCACTCTGATCGCGACGACACCGTTTAACGTGCCCGACGATGGTAGTACGAGCGTCACGGAGGCTTGGCGTACTTCGATCTGGCATGCTGTTGCTGAGGGTGGGTGGGACGGGGCAGCGCCGTTGGTAAACGAGACTGCAGCCTACACCGGGATTAGCAATGCTGCAGATTTCCTGCGGGCAATCACCCCCGATGCTGCGTACCAGGCAAGTCAAGAAAACGAGGATTGTTTCGGCAACTGATGAGAAATTGCAGAACGAGGCGGATGTCCACGAACCAAACCACGAGGTTTCATTCTGGGGTACTCATTACCCGCGTTTGTTGGAGATCAAGCAAAAGTAGTACGTGAAAACCTGTCGAGCGTCGACCTCTCACTGACTGGCTCGCCTTGAAGCGATCCGGACAACCTCCTCATGTGTTGGCATTGCGTTGGATACGATCCCAACTCTCCTCGTTTCTCTTGTTATATTTAGGAATAAAATATTGTTGTACGGCGCGTCTTCATTGTCTTTGACGACAAAAGGCCGTCTTTTGTCTCGGTATCCAAGCAGACCAGAACAAACAAGTGCTTTGGCATGATGGTCCAAATTTGGACCTAGCTCAAGGCCTCAGACAAAGCAGGACAGCTCTTTCAAAGGTATCCAGGCCACAGCAGCGTATAAAAGCCAGCATGGTCGAGCGACTGTTAATCCCATCTTTCGTTTCCCCTCATATTCCGCCATGGTTTGCGCTGTGGTCAAGACCCGATTCCTCCAAGTCGGCGGCACCGCTGCTGCTGCTATGACCCTCGACAAGCCCACTGCGGCATGCCATACCTTGCAATCCGCTCAATCCGAGCCACACTGGGTCCCCATTACACGTGCTGAATCACCACCTGCATACCTCGAGTGTCAGTGGCGCTCACACTTTTCGTTCTTATAAGTTGACTCAACTGTACCAGACATTGACCTGGACGTCGACTCATGGCAATGGGACCGTGTATCCACCCTCCCCGTCAAATACAGGCGCCTGTTTAGCAAATCACCAGGACCCGAAGTCGAGGAGGGCTTACGAACGCCAACGAAGCAGAAGGTGCCGCCCGCCGCGCCTTCTCCCCGATTTTCCCAACGGCTCAAGGAGAAAAGAGAGAAACGGAACAAGCCATATTGAACCCCTACTATACCCCGAGTCCCCGACTATTTGTAGCCTATAGAAAGAATCTGTATCGACTAGTAGTAGTAGAAGCATGTATTTTTTGAATCCGAACAGAGATGAATTTTGAAAGTAGTAAGTTATCGTTTTGACAAGTTCTAGTCCATTACCACGGCGCAGGCAACCCAGATGCTACAGCCCCAATCTCCGTCATCTCAATGAGCGGGTCCAGCTTGCCTTTGAACTCGGGCAAGTAGGCGGCGTTCATGTAGGGGCAGTACACCGCAGACGAGCCCTTGTAAATCGGCGTGTAGCTCGCCGCGCAAATCTCGAATGGCGTGAACTCGTCGTACGTGATGTCCACGGCGTTTCTCGGGTTGCGCTCACCCGCAGCAATCCGTTGCCGAGCCTGATGATCAATTATTACCACCAAGAAGAAAATGAATGAACGACATTGTACGCACCTGAGCCACGATTTTGGCGTCGGGTTTGAGCTCCAAGAGGCGTTTGGCAAACCGGGCGGCGTCGGCTTGGTTGTTGGCCTTGGTGAACACGCTGACAGCACTGCGCAGCGCTATCTGTGCATGAGGAGGCTGCAGTTTGCACTGTGTGAAGTAGGCAGCAAGCTCGAGGCTTCGGCGGACGTTATCCGGCTCCTCCTCCGCAATCCGCCTCCGCTCGAGCTCGATAGACACACCAAGCAGGTACTCCCGACCCGCGGTGACCAGTTCCCGCCACTGCTTGGCTTCGTCGTCGGAAGACAGAGGCACCAATAGGAGCGCCCGAAGAACGGAGCGGAAAGCAGTCCGTGCCTCGGCGAGTTGGTTCCCAGAGACCAAACGGAAACCTTCCGAAAGCTCATAACGGAGGGAAGCCAATGAACGGACGACCCCAGGCAACACCCGAGTCAGCGATGCTTCGGCAGGATTGCGCCGAATGTGGAGTTGCAAGGGGGGCATGGAAGCGACGGGTGTAAGGTAAGTATGAGAGGAGCGGTAGATGGCCAAAAACAGCGGTTTGAGTTCGACAAAGTTGACGACTCCCAGTTGGCGATTGAGAAGCTGGAAAGAATGAGCGAGACGCTTCCCGAAGTACTGAAAGTCCTACCTGCATGGCCGTTTCGAAAGAGCCCGCACAGACATGATCAACAGCCAATGGAGAATTCCGAACCCAGTGTTCCGTCTCGCTCGCACCGGGTGTCGAGCCAGGAAGGTCTTCCTCCTGGGGTACATCCTCGACCTCAGGTTCCGCGCCTTGGTACTCGCCACCGTCAGCATCCAGCTCCCATCCGCCTTCCTCGGGATCGAGATCATCTTGCACCTCCTCGTCCTTGGCCCAAGCATCAAGCGCAGACGATGCACCTGCAGCGGCATCCCCATTGACGTAGGCAGGCTCGACGCCTCCTTCTAGACTGCCGTTCTCAAGGGCGCGATCGAAGAAGTTCTGGCCCGTCGAAACAGCCGGCCAGTTCAGATCGGTCGTTGTGGTGACGATTGGCGGAGTTTTCAGAGTAGAGAGACCGAACGAAGGCACATCATCTACATCTGCTTCCGTGAGCCCAGCAGACTCGAGAATCTCCTGCGCGAGTTCGTCCAGACCGTTCGTCTTGGCGGTCAGATAGGCCAAGGGATCTTGAGAATGTGGGTCAGTAAATAGAGCCACGAAAGGTGAGATGACGTACAGAGAGCTACGTCCCGCATAACAGCTATCCGGCTCAGGATGTCGCCCGCATATAGAGCATTATGGAAACGCGACATTGGGTCATTTCGTGTGTCGGCGATCTTCTGCATCTTCGAGAGCTTGTCGGTGCTTCCCGTGGCGAGGTATAGGAATGACAGCTTGTCAAAGTTCTTCGTCTGCTGGTAGGCCTTCTCCACAATCTGAGATTATTTAGCACAGGTTCTGAGCACGAAACCTGACGATATCCACCTTGTGGTTCCCTTGCTTGAGGGCTTGCTGAGCCAAACGCTCCCAGCAATCAGCCCGGTCAATGGTCTTGGCTGTCTCGCTCGCCACCTCAAGGTTCCCGCATTCGAGAGCAAGCTCAAAGCGAGTATTGGTGTCTTGCACAAAGTGAAGAGCAATCTAAGAATCTTTAGTAATGTCTCAAACGTACAATCCAAATATTTACCTCGGGGAAGCCTTTCTGCTGCAGGTAGGCGATGATGCTCTGCCCGAGTAACGTCGAGGTGCGAATAATATACAGCATCTCTTCGTAGTTGTTTTTGAGCAACGCGAGCTTGAAGCGATACTCCGTGGGGTCAAAGGTGATCGTTCTTGGGCGCGCAGATCGGTCCAGGCAGTGGACGGTCTTGCCCTTGACACGGGTTAGGTACACAGGATTATCCAGTGTGCAAATGACACCGTGGTCGCTAAGGTCGGATGAGCCAAATAATGGAACGGCTTGAAAAACGTTTTACCCTTGAGGAAGACAGTACTTCACGTGGTTCAGAGTGGAATAGATGAAGACGCCGGAATCGTCCCATGCGCCGGACTTGATGCGGATGGTTTCGTGGATGAGACTGTGTTGCGAAAAGTTCTTGTTGGCAATGGTGATGGCTAAAGATTGTTTCAAACGACCGAGAAATCATACTGAAAGAAAGAAGACACACTGTGCTTGCTCATCAACGCAACGTAGGCACCATCGCTACTCCAGACAACGTATTTGACAGGCGGAGAGTTGATTTCGGCAAGAGTCTTCTGCTGCTGGATGTCGTATAATACAACGGTCGACGTCGAACTCAGGATGAGACTGGCAGTTCCACCATAGAAGATCTCGTTCGTTTGGACGGGCGCTTTGATGGTCTTGACGACAGAGCTGGCGAGATCGCGAACTTCAATGAGCTGAAAGTATCATTAGGGGCTATCAAGCAAGAAACGTGCAGATAATCACCTGAGACTGCTTTTGCAACACCGCGAATCTGTTCCTGGCAACGAAAATCGCGCTCTGTCCCGAACCCTTCTTGCCATCGACGCTCGAGTCCTTAACCTCGCCCTGCACTTGCTGCGGCAACGAGGTCAATTCGTAAGATCCATTGTCGGACGAGATGGTGATGAGCACAGCTCGCTCCGCAGGATTGAAGCTTAGCGTCTTCGGAGGCACGTATGGGCTACCAAACTTGCGTACAGAGAGCCAACCGAGGTCTGCGCCGGTGTTGAAGTCGTAAGACCGCACATACTTGTCCCGAATGTAGTAAAGGGTGTCCTGGTGCACGGAGAATGCGGGGCGCTCCCGTTCAAGCTTGAAAACGATCAATCCACTGTCGTGACCGGCGGCGAAAAGATTGAGGTTGGGGTGGGCGGCAAGAACCCAGAAGCGGTCGTTCTCACGGCGGAAGGTCTGGATCGCAGTGCGTTTCGCGAGATCCCAGACGCGAACGGTCTTGTCCTCACCGCAGGACACGATAAGCTCGTGCTTGGGGTGGAACAGTGCGGTTGAGACGTTGTTGAAGTGGCCACGACACGAGTCGACCTCCCAAGCCTTGGTCTCGCTCATTCGCCAAATCTTGATTGTACGGTCATCGGCGGCAGAGATAATGAGGGGGAGGGTCGGGTGGAACGTCGCGTAATTAACACCGCGGTCGTGCCCTTCTAGGACATATTTGACGGTGGAGAACGTGTCGAAGGTTTCGAAACCGCCCGGTCCGCCGTTGTTCGGGGACCCTTTGCGCAAGCCAGAGATATCCCAGACGCGGACGGTTTGGTCCATGGACGCGGACACGACAAGATCGTCCTTAGGGTGGAAGAGAGCCGACATGACATAGTGCGAATGGCCGGTTAGAATGGCAATGCAATTTCGCGACGTGCTGTTCCATATGCGAATGGTTTGGTCGTCGGATGTGGAGATCTAAAAGAGCAAAAGAGCATAAGCGCTGCTCAAGGTCAGTCGAATGACAACTCACGATCCAAGGCATTTCGTGGTGGAACTGGACCGTACGGACATAGTCCAAGTGGCCATGCAGGGTGAAAAGACAGCGTCGGTTTTGTGGCCGGATGTCTGCGTTGACGTCAATAGGCGCGTCCCGACAAGCAGGATGCTGTGCGCTCACCCCAAACCTTGATTTTGTAGTCGTCCCCACCCGACGCCAGCAGGGCACGACTCAAATGAAAATTAACGGCTCGGACGGGACCTGGACGGTGGTGAGGACGCGGGGGGGTTGCGAATCAAAAAATATGGCTCACCTTCGTGTTCTTCAAAACGGTCGACCAAAACACCCATTCGGTAGTTCCACAGCTGAATGCTTCCATTGTGAAGGGCGGCGGCAAGCAAAGGCTGCGTCGGGTGGAATGCGAGACCTGCGCCCAAACGTTGGGATTACGGCGAGTGGAAAACGAGAAGCGTACCCTTGACGCGATTGCTTTTTGATTCAAACTTGGTGAGCATGACAGACATGCTGGGCGAAGAAAGGAAGCAGAGTCTCGATGGAAATTAGGGCGCCGGGGAGGAGGGAATGACCACTTAAGGACCAGCGTATGCGGTGTCGATATTCAAGCAGGGACGTGGCCGTGAAGGTGAGAAAGTATTGCCATTTTGGGTCTCTTGCATATTTCAGTCTTTCAGACCACCGTGCCTCGACGTAGATCGACGTGTATTAGCAAGTACTACACTCTAGTATGCAGACGGATCGTCACAGAAATAATTCCCTCGTAACGCATCCTCGAAATCCCACTCGTTGTTCATCAACAACTTGCCCAGCCCAAATCGCTGCAGAAGCACCGCGAGACCCTCGACATCCTTTTCTTGCACCAGCTCTCTCGCGTCTGGCACGGGCGGCAACGTCTGAAAAACGAGCCTGGCCCTCTCGACTTCCGCCAAGTATGCCTGCGCCGGAACCCGGGGCGGGTACTTCTTCTCCGCCTCGATTACGCGCTCTATCGTCTTGTATTGGTGAATGAATTTGAGTGCACGCGCAGGCCCAACATTTTTGATCCTCTGCGAAAAGTCGGTGCCAAGTAGAAGCGCAAAATCGATGAAAGAGGAGCGGTCCAGCTCCAAGGCAGCGCGGATGTCTGTGCCAGAGAGCAATATGAGAGGGCCGCCGCGATTCGTGATATTGCGGAGAAGCGGGGCTTCGTAGAGGATTACATCCGTATCCTCACTGGCAACATAGTCGCCATGGCCGTGAATGACCATAGCAGAGGCAAGTGCCTCTGCTTCGTACGTGCCGCTCGCGTCCACGCAAGGAACACCCATCGACCGCAAAAGTTGTTTTGATTCTTCGTACGTCTCTGTGGTAGGCGGATTGGTACGGCGTTCATACGACTGCCACATGAGTTCCGCTCGGGACATCAATGTCTTCAGCGTCGATTTGAGCGCCAGAGAGTCTGTCGAAAAGGGAACGGGCGAGACAAGCTCTTCCCAGATTTTCTCCTCCTCGCCCATGAGCTGGACTTGCGACTTGGACAAAGAATATTCGACGCGGGCTTCTTGTTTTTCTGCATCGGTGGAAGGCGCTTCCGAGACGACTGGCGGCGGAGTCAGCGACGCCAATTTACGAACGCTGTTGCAAAATCCGGAGTACAGCACTCCCAGAGTATCCAGAGTCATGTCAGATGTTGGCCGGGGCTTTGCTGGAAACGGTCTATCCAAATGTGGTACGCCCATGAGCGAGTCTGGAGGTTCCAAGACAGCCTCTCGGGCTGGTTCTACGTCGGGGAAAAGAGGGGATGCAGGCTGTGATGTCGGAGGGAGGTCGCTCGCTGTCCCATCCGAGTCCGCCAAAATGCGGAGGAAGTGTTCAGAAACGCGTCCCCTTTCAACAAAGTCAAGTTCGTCATAGCGGTCGACGACGTCTAGAAGCGCATTCAAGCGTCTGACGCGGTCAAGCTCAATCGAGCCACGCGCCCCAGCCAACCTCCGAGTCTCGCGTCGGCGCTCAACCTACTGTTGAATGAGCATGCTGACGCGAAAAAAAGGGGATTCAAGCACGTACCTCCCGCGCCTTGGCCAGGCTGCGCTCCGTTCCATCGAATACGCAGATCGCAGTGAGACCCGAGTCCTGCAACTCTTTGACGAGTGTGTACCATCCAGAAATATGTCGATACTGGTGAGGCACTGGCGCAAAATGTAGGCGCTGGGTTATGAGGGTTCCATCGCTATGCGGCCACTATATGAGAAACAGCTGTAGGGAATAGAACAATTGGTGGGCGTCCTCACATCACAATTTTCTTACCAGCTAGTCCTCGGAGGCGGTCAGGAAGTTGTTTCACTACGCTAGGACTGCGTTGGATACGTTAGGAGAAAGTAAACGGCACAGTAAACGAGACTTGCAATGACTTTTGGAGAAAGGGTGTCAGACCCAATACTCCCATGAAATGCGGTGGGCGTCGGCGAAAGGGATGAGATCAAGACAAGATTGTTCCCAAATATTTCTCTTTTTGTAACAGACCCTCGAAGTTCCAATTGTCCAACTACTTCGGATAGCAATACATTTTTTACAACTACATACACACACGACCTCCTGCAACGGATGCAGCCAAATTCCCTCGAGGACAGCAAGTTCAAGTAATGACACAACATTGATACCAGTCCACCAAGGTCAAATGTGGAGATTCGCACACCACACAACAAGGAGTTATAAACGGTGGTAGGACGGGTATGGCCGGGAATAATACCAGCCATACATGTTTTGCACCACTTATAAATCCGTTGGGCGGGCCCGACGCGCTCCCCAGGTGGGAATTTGGCTGCATCCTGTAACAGGAGGCCTCTTTTTTCACACCAGGGAGGTATATGTGTCATCCTGGCTACGAAACGACCTCAAGTTGGCGAGCGCGTTGTTGAACCTTTCGGAGGTGGTCCATTGGAACATGAAAATGACCAGCAAGGCCGCAATGGATATCCCAGCGGCGAATGCGGTACCAAGGTACGCATGGGTCATGCATATCCCGTTGGCGAAGAACACGAGCATTCCCCAAAGGCGCAATGCATCCGGGAGAGCAAACATCAAGGCCACGAAACGGAACTTGAAGGTAGGCGACTGGATCGATTCGAGATATTCCATCTGGAATCTGGTTAGCGTGAAACAACAGGGGTACCAGGACAGCCTTACAGCTTGCGTCGCAGAAATCCCTTCCAAAGGTCCATATCTGTGCATCAACAGCGTGGATCCGAGCAAGCTAGCGCCGAAGAGGAGAGCAGATGTCACGGCCAAAGTGGGGCAGGACTGGAGCGACAGCAGGAATACATGGAGCATGAGCCCAAAGAACGCCTAGCGGAAATCTATCAGAAACCATGGAGCTTGACAGTCGCGAAACCAGCTCACTCCGTGCAACGATGCGCGCCAATCCTTCAAGCAACCAGCAATGAGATTCTTCCACTGTTCCGAGTACACCAAGTGATCGACGAAAACATCATCCAATTGCGCGAGGTATCGTTCGGAGATGTTGAACGAAACGCGATTGGCCAAGGTAGAAACCCATTGGTGTTTTGTTTCCGGCGCGTACAGAACGGATTGGTCCCTGGAGAGCCGGGAATTTTCTTGGCCGTACTGAGTTAGATATCTGTTTCGGACTGGAATGCTGTTAGATACTGATCCCGGGCGCGGTAGGGGTTATGTGGAACTTACAGACCAAGCTCCAAATCCGGCCTGTAGTGCTGTGAGATATGGATCCCGGAAATATTTGGGAGATGCTCACCGACAACACAAGTGATATTCCCATCCGTTGCGTGACCTGGTAATCACGGGAATTGAAGCTGTTTTCTCGGCTTAGAATACGGAGAACGGACCTCGGGAATTCTTGAGAAGACTTACAAACCCCTCGCACTCTTGTTTGGAGTAGGGGAAAGTCGAGACCTTGGATGTCATTTGATCTTAAAAGGCTAAAGTTGAGAAAGATGCGGCGATTGGAGATTCATTGGATATGTACCGCAAATTGCATGTGTCAGGACGCAGAGGAGCGAGTCCAGACTTTCGGTGGAAACACCACCAAAGTGCATTGGGAAATGCTCGACATGGCTCCAGTACAGCTCTTCGGAGATGATGCCTGGAAGTCATATGAGAAAACGTTGTGGACGACAGCAAAGGTTCGCTGACTGAATTGTTGCAAAGAAACCACGGGTGGAAGTCCGAGATCGTATGTGTTCAATTCCTCGAGCCAAAACTCGGTGTGAGTGACGTGGTCGACAAAGTAGTAGGCGCAATCGTCTTCCTCTATTTTGATGAAGAGCTCGACTTGTTCCGTCATGCGGAAATGTTGGTCTGCGAGCATTTCCTCGATTTTTTGCACCCAGCGGGTGACTTTGCCGAGTGTCTCCGGGCGGTGCAGGTATGCCTCCGTGACAACTCGAGGGGCCCCTTGACGGCAGAAGTAGATCTGCCCTTCGGGATGAACCTGGGACGACCAATGCTGTGGGAGGTTCGCAGATCTTGAGCGGTGTCAATATCTGGGGTTTGGCGATCGGGTCTGAAGGCTCACTCTGGTCGGGAGCGAATGAAACATGCAGCAGGTATGTGGACATTGTCAAGTTCGGCTCTGAATTTTTGTAAGCAATTGGTGACTGTTCTGGGCTGGTAAAGTAACTCACAATCCAGTTCGTTCATAACGGCCAGTGTTGTTGGAGGTCGTGGCGCGCAAAGTTCCCGTAGATTTTGTTTCATAAGAATCGGACATCGGGTTTGACAGGTCTGCGGTCGCGGAGAAATGAACAGCTGGTGTTCAGTCTTTGAAATCTTTACTTATATTGCCTGGAGGCTGGGCGATACCAATGGGGAATCGGGATCGTGAGATCCTTATTTCGCACCGACACCTGTGTGACGGCGGTGTGAGTGCTTTATTTAGCGCTCATCGCCGAAACCAGTGCAAAAGCTGTATGTTGGTCTCCGCCAATGGTCCGCTCATGTGGATAGCACCATGGAAACAACCAACAGAAGCCGGTGCTCCTTTCGCGGGAAAATGATATGGCCAGCGTCACTGTCAGTGCCGTGAACAAAGATTCCTTGGGGCGGGCAAGTGTAGATGCAGTGCTCGGACCAAGGGGCGCGTGCCTAGCCATGCAGATGCTCCGACTACGGACGGCTGAGTGACGCCGTGGCAGCGGGCACTGAGAGTGACCGAGTCTCCGTCTCGTCCACACTGGATTCCGGAACTTGTGAGCCCACGGAGGCGAGCCAAGGGCCATGGCTCCATCATCGCCCGCTGCCAATTCGAGATGACACGGGACCTTTCGAGACGGCACCGGTGTTGGCAAATCGCACGCGAATTCGAGAAAAAGACCGACAGGCGGTGGCGGCGTCACAACGCAGTGCCGGGTGCCCCATGTCGGATGTAATCCAACAAGCTCTCATCCTGGCTGTCCTTGGAAGCATGCCCCTGAGAGACGACTGACTGACCGGTGAGGCTGAGCGGGCCGATGCTGCTTGAATTGGATGCAAAAGCAAAGTTGAGAAGACTCAGGCATGGCCATCAAGCCGGGAAGCATCAGACATCGGACTCAACGCCTTGTTCCAAACCGAGTAAGCGCTCATCGCTCCAAGCTGATAACGAACGCCAAAACACTTCTCGTCCCGCCCTGATACTCCTACATTCCATCGCAGAATATTCCATCAGGTATGAGCACTATCATCTCATCTCTCCTCCCCACAGCTTTCGACCCTTATAAAGCACCTTCTTTTCGACGAGGAAGACTCATTATACCAACTCTCAACCGCCTTTCAATCATGTCTTCCGATTCGTACGTTTTCCTGACGTTCATCTCCCGGCCTAGGTTACTATTAACAATAATTTTTGAACAGAAACCCTGCAGAGAAGATAGCAGAGTCCTCCCAGGAACAGCCGGTCGTGCAGGACACGCCCGCCAAACCCGATGCTCCCGTCGAGACTGCGAACAAAGATGAAGAAGAAGAAGAGGAAGAGGAGTTCATGGATCCTCCCAAGCCACCGCTGTTCGTATCTTTTCAAAATGCTGTAGTCGCGGTCTGACGTCGTTTTCAGTGATACGCCTCGCGGGAAGGTCAACCCCACGGTCGGTGGGAAGCCCAAGCCCAAACCCCGATGATCCCGCCTCAAAAAAGTCACGGACAGGCCCATAAATTTATCAAGTACAACTTGGATTCCGCTATGCTATCATGTAATGCTCTGAATATTGTTAATCTACCCGTTGAGCCTGTCCACTTTTGACTGAGATCAACCGCCGTGTAGGCGCTCAGGGGTCCTCAAATTTGCTTCCGTTCCTTGTCCGTTCCAAGTTTAAAAACAAAGTCTCCGGCGTCGTCGCGGGTAGATGTTCAAACTCCCGTTGTTGCAAAGCTGTTAGCCACGTTCTGCTGGAACTCCCTCAAGTCTCTGGAGATGGATGGGGCGACACAGCACTCGGGCCAGAGTGGAGTTCTGGGCAACATATAAAGCTATTAGCAGACTCACTAGTACCCACTCACCACCGAGATGACCAAGTCCGAATAGTGCGCCAGATTTCCAAGATTTTCATTGTAGGCGCTCACGCATTTAGCAGCAAGCCCGACAGCCCGACAGAGGCAATCGAGACCACGAGCGCAGATGCTCCGGCCGAGAACCAGAACGCCACAAGCCAACTCGAGCCTCGCCAGGACTTGGAGCCGACCAAGACCCCCACCAAGCATGCGCTGGAAATTGGTCCCGACGAAGAAGAAGAAGAATTCGAGGAGGACTTGCTCGATGCTCCAAACCCGCCAAAGTAATATTATCATTCAATCTTCCTTCTACTACTGACCGGATTATTTTGTAGGGATGTTCCTCGCGGCAAAGTGACCCCATCCGTTGGAGGCCCTCAGCAGGGAGGGAGACCCAAGCCTAGTGGCAGCGGCAGGTAGTTTACGCTTCTCGTGGTTGGACTCTTCGTGTTTTCTTGCTCCTCGGTAGAATATTAATGAACCTCCATAATAGATCGGAAAACCAAACCGGCCAAGGCTGCTGCCGTGTGTGTTGATACTGGGCAGTGTGTAGTAGACGCCCAACCTTGAAACGGTTCTATCAAAATGAATATCAAGTTCTTCAAGCGCTCCGGCCTCGTCGCGGGTAAAAGGAAACAATCGGCGTTGTTGGAACGATGCAAGGCTGTTGACCACGTTCTGTTGGGCCCGCTCGCTTGTTTTGCATTAAACACACAGCACTCAGGCCATAATGGGACCAATGAGTCGAATATAAGGTTCGGGATTATGCAAAAGACTCACCAAGAGAACCAACGGCACCAAGAAAACCAACGACACCAAGAACAGCAACAAACACCAAGAAAACCAGCGAGATGGCAAACGAATCCGAGAAGTGCGCCGAATCTCTGGCATTGGTTCAGGCACTCACCCATGTAACAGTCAGCCCGTCGAGAACCTCCCAGATGTAGCTCCCGCCGAGGGCAAGGTCGAGAGTTGGGATGAAACCCCGACCACCCAGCCGACGAGCACCCAGCCGGCGCTGGACAACGAAGCAGACGAAGAAGAGGTTGAAGAGGATCTGCTCGATACTCTGAACCCTCCAAAGTAATATTATGAGTCCATCTTCTTTCCATCTCTTTAACGGATTATTTTGCAGAGCTGTTCCTCGTGGCAAAGTCACCCAAACGGTGGCAGGTAGTACCAAGGGATCCGGAGGGGGAACCCAGGGTGGCAGCGGAAAGTAGTTTGAGGTTCTCGTTGTCAACTTTCAGAGTTTATAGTCATCGCCGAACCATAGTAGAATATTGACCAAAGTCCATAGTAGAATCAGATTGGGAACCGGGAACGGAAATCCCCCGCACCGAATTTGCTGCCGCGTGTCTTGTAAAGCTACTTGAAGGCGCAGCGACAAATTATCAGCCAAGTCGCATTTGTCGCTCCGCTTAGTAAGTATCAGCGCCGGCGGTGTTGAGCACCCGCGTTGGTGTAGAAAGAATCCGAGACTGGTTAGATGAGGCCCAAAGCGAAGAATGAAGAAGTTCCGGGGAGGAAAATTCCCGAGAGTCGAGGCTGTGAAGTACAGAGTTGACAGTATAAGTTCGATTCTGTGTCTGTCAATTGTGGCTGCTGTTAAAACTCTTCCACAGGACGCGCCTCGTCGGGCACTGCCATGTGGAGTATAAGTAGTTAAGTGCGCCGGCGCCGTGCTCAAGGTCCACTTTCACTTGACTTCCACATAACATGACTGAGAGCGACATGTGCGTCCATCCCTTGCATTTGTATCAGACGCTCACTATTATGGTAGCGACCCACCCAGTCAAAAGGAGGAGCCTCACGGGGATGCATCAGAGTCCCTGGCCCTTGAGGCTCCTAGCGCGGATTCAACTCCAGCACAGACTCAAGAGTTGAAGGCAAGCGAGGAGGGCTCGTCTAAAGATGGGCTCGTCTCGGACGCTGATGCCACCAACGAGACGGAAGAGTCCGGCACGCCGGGCGAGGAAGACGATGACGAGGAAGACGAGTTGGACTCGCTCCAACTCCCCAAGCCCCCTGGGTAATGGCAGATTTTTGATGTCCATGACTGTACTTACCTGATGGTGCAGGGATGTCGCTCGTGGCCGCGTCACGCAGCCAGTCGGAGGTCCCCCAAAGCCACCACCAAAACCTGTGCAGAAGCCTGTGCAGAAGCCGGCCCAGGGGACCAAGAATGTCAAGGGTGGCAAATAGAGAGCCTTCCTCGATACATAGGCTGTCCATATTCGGACTATATTTCGGTTCTTGCGTGAACTTTTTCCATACTGGAATGGAACGCTGTTGTAGTTCAAGGCGCAGTTATTAGACTTTTTGAACCACAGATGCATTGAAGAGAAGCGCCCCTAAGCCCACTGTGTGGTGTGTGGGAAAGACTCGGAGTGGGTAAATAAAGAGCAACACCGCGTGACGGTGTCCGCGTCGCGTCTTGACTTTGCACCATCATGGAGTCCCATGCTACCCTCGCACACGCCGAGAAGGAGAAAAAGGCCGACCTCAAGCGCCAAATTGCTCTTCTCCAAGCACAAGTCGGCGATATGCCAGACTCGGACCCAGAATCAGAGCCTTCCCCGAAACGACCAAAGCTCAACCATCAGGTCCTCGCTCCCGCCACCCCTTCTCCCAGTATGAGTGCAACTGGATGCTGCGCGTCTTACTTATCTGACCTACAGAAAAGAAACGACCCGAGAAATCGCATGCTCCGAAGAGTTTCAATGCCACCTCGGTGACCGTGAAGTACCCTGGTGACGATTTCGTGCCAGTGAAGCCTGCAGCGTCCAACGTACTCCGGAATCTGGCCAATACCAGAAGAGCACCCCTTGACGCGGCGGTGGAGGTCGAACCCCTCGCTCGCTCAGCTGCATTCACCGATACCCCCGCGACGGCTCCCGAACAGGTCGCGTCAGTGCCAAGGCGCGACGACCGGCTCGCGATAATAGATAATCTCGAGATGGGTCCCATGGACCACAAAGCCCCGTTTGACGACCCGCTTTTCAAGCATCTGGAGCCCAACTCTGGCATACGACTCTCGTCTGTAATCAATTCATCCTCAACTTTCATTCACTAACTGGTCATAGATCTCGCGTACTTGCCCACGAAGATCTCCAGGACCACCTCCGCGGTCGGTACTACCTCTCACCCTCTCGCCTCTACTCCGCTGTCCGTCTCCTCCCGGACAAACAAGGCTACGACGTCCCCGTGGACGGAGACTGGATCACCATCGCCGTCGTCGCCGAACGGGGCCCGTACAAATCCACCAAACCCCCAGTGACGATGACCCGGGACGAGGAGGATGAGAGCGGCAAGGGCAAGGGTAAAGCAAAGGCAAAGGACACCCCGAAACCTAGCGGGAAGAAGTACATCAACATGAAACTCGTGGATTTCGGTGCCCCCGCGCGTTCCGCGTCGTCTGCCACGGGTGGAAAGGCCGTCATTCGAGGTGACGCCATGCTCTCGCTGCTGCTTTTCGAATCCGACGGGTTTGAGACAATCCCGCAAAACGAGGACCGGCCGAAGAAAGTCTATCGGGGAGGCAGCCGCGGTGCGTTTGAGGAGATGTGCGATCTCAAGGAAGGCGACGTCGTGGTACTGCTCAATCCAAGGATCCTCAAACCCTTCCAAGTTCGTTTTACTGTTATTTTATTTGTACAATGCTCTAAACAAGTGTCTTCTAGCGCGCCGCCGACGCACCCCACCCAACAACCAACATCCTCGCCATAACACCCGAGTCCGCATCTTCAATCTTGGTCATTGGGAGATCCAAAGACCTCGGGCTATGTGTCGCGACCAAGCGGGACGGCAAGGTCTGCGGGTCCTGGTGCGACAAGCGGCTGAGCGATGTCTGTGAATGGCACGTGCAGAACGCGGTGGAACAAAGGAGGGCGGGCAGGTCGGAGTTTTCGTCTGGGTATGTGCTATCACTGGAAATATCAATTAACTGAACAGCGACGCAGGACCTCTGGCATGGCAACCACCGCACGCAAGCAGCGAAAGCCAGGAGACGAGTACGACCCGCGGCGAAAATGGGGTCTGCAGCCTGTTAATCAACACGACCCCAACTCGGGCACTACGTACGTCATGTCGGGGCACGTCGTCGGGGGCGCCGAGTCGACAAGCGTGGCGGACAATATTGGACGGGAGGGGCAGGCAAAGGCGAGTCGAAAGCGCGCGGCGAGAGAGGAAGAGAAGGTGCTTTTGAAACTTTTGGGGAGGGATAAGGAGGGTATGAGGGAGGTTCTGAAGGCGAGGGAGGTTGGGCAGGAGTTGGCTGCAGGAGGGAAGGAAAAGGGTGGAGGCAAAAAGGGAAAGGAGGCGTCTACGGACCCGAAAGGCAGCGAAGCACTACCTCCCACAAAGAACGCCTTCTCGGCTGAGATTGTGAAGCAGCTCGGATTCGACCCGACGCTCAAGCCTGGACAGAAGCGACGCCCAGAGAACCCTGCTACGAGGAAGAAGGTGAGCCTACCGTCCGAGGTTTCATTGTATTCTGACGCTGGGACCAGATGGACGAACTAACCCGTCTGCAAAACTCAAGAACGGAAATTTCCCTCACGAACAGGAGACCGCCAGGGGAGAGGGTTCGATCGGGGGTGATCGTCCCTCCTGCTTTGAAGAAGGCTAGCGCCACGACGATGCCGACTGATTCGAAAATGGTGTGTTTGGATTCGGATAGCGACGACGAGGATTTGCCCTTCTCAGTGCCACTTCCTGACGCGTTGCAGTCCAAACAATGACAAACTACTACCGCCTGGGTCCAAAATAGGCAATCTAGAGCATAACTGTCAATATGTACTGTTTACACCACCAAATTATATGTAATTCAAGTTAAGTTATTTTTTCAGTATTATGTGAGCCTTGGTCGCGGTCCGCTTCAAATTCCCATATAATGCCTGGCCTAACGAATCACCAGCAAGGTGCACCACAAGGCCGCGATCCATCAGCCATTCAGCGTACCGCTTCCAGCTGTCCCTTCCCTTGCCCTTACCTCTGGACCGAGTCTTCTTGGTCTCTTTCGCCTGGATGACTGCAATTTCCCCCGGCGGTACAAGTAGCGGCTGCGGCTCCTTTGCTTTCGGGACCGCCCTCAACCCCTTGCCCAAGGTGCTGATACTCCCAACCACAAACAGGCCGCGCTTGGCTCGCGTGAGACCCACGTTCAGCCGTCGGCGATCAGCCAGAAACCCGATGTATCCACCAGCGTTGTTCCTCACTGTCGAAAATATGATCACCTCCTTCTCTCGACCCTCGAATCCGTCAACTGTTTTGACCTCGATGTGAGGAAGCTGCAGTGCGCGATGCTCTCCCAGCACCTCCTTGAAGCGTTTCGCATACTTGGCATCCGTGGTGAGAAGTCGGGTGAGGTGAGTGATCTGAGCCACATAAGGTGCGATTACGCCAATATCCCGCCCCATCAGGTTCGGGTTGTTGAGCAACAGGTCCTCGATGACGGCCATCACAATCGCAGCCTCATTGCGGTTGATTCGACTCTTGTCCTTGAGCGATTCCCCTCCAGCATGGTCCAGAAAGATGACCGATGGACGCTGGCCTTGCTCATCCTCTTTGAGGTGCGCGGAATTGGGTGGCATTAAAAGAGGGGAAATGTTTCCTTGAGCGTCGACAGTTCCGTCTTGCAACGAGAAGTTGTAGAACTCGGAGGAGGGAAACAGAGAAATGCCGGGGTGCATTCGATATTGGGTGTCCAGCATTATAGAAGGAACAACTGCGATAGTCTGAGTGCAGGTCAGGAAGGTTATATTGGCGCCGTACCTCCTTCCTCAGTCAATCTTTCAAAGAGACTTCGTCCGAGACCAAGAGCCTCTGCCTCTGGGCTCGTTATAACCGGAGGAAGTTGTTTATGATCACCGATGAGCGCCAGATGTCGAGACTGGCGGAATCATCAGATTTGTGTCTGGAATGCAGGAAAGGTAATGCTTACGCCTTTCATAATTGGAATGAGCGAAGCAGGTTCAGTGGACATGGAGGCTTCGTCCAGAAAAACGACGGGGAAATCGACAACGTTGAGCGCAGATGAGGCAGAAGTGATGCATGTCGTGCAAATCTGCGTCGTGTTAAAGGCGTATGATGAGTTTGTAAAACAAGAACATACGACATCCGCTGCCGAGACAACATCCCTGAGCATTTCCATCTGGACACCGTACATTCTAGCTTTGAGAGAATTCAAAATCCGCTGCCTCAGTGCGAGATCGGATTCCATATTAAGGATGATTTGTCGAGTACGCTCTTGCGCATTGGCGGTTTTCCCAGGTTTCGACTGGCGCATCGATTCCAATTTTAACGTCAGCTTGGCGATGAACTGCTGTGCCTCCTCTTCCTGTTTCATGAGCGCATCCAGCGATGGCTTCAGCGGATGCTGCGCAAGCTTGTGATCTAGGGTGTGTTCCATGAGGGACTCCTTGACCTGTCCTCCGAAACCGACGCGTAGCGGGCGAACACCAGAAGCAGCTAGGCCCTCGACAAGGTTGTCTACGGCTACGTTGGTATAGGTGCAAACGAGGAGCGGGTGGGGGACTTCAAAGTGGACCTAGGTGCGTATCAGCAAATTTGTAACCCGCCTGGAATCAAAAAATAACCTTGAGCAATTTGACGGTTTCAATGATAGTTTTGGTCTTGCCCGTGCCAGGAGGCTGAATGCGTGGGATAAGCACCAAGAATGCTTAGTAGAAAGGATGCTCACCCCTTGAATGAGGCTAACCCGTTGACCTATCATCATAGCCATGGCGCGAATCTGGGTCGCATTGAGTCGGGAAAGCTGCGGGTCGCCCTCCATCACCAAAGGAACCGGCTGAGAGTATCTTGTAGCCCAACTATGAATTCGCTGGTCGTCCTTGAAAGCTCCGCCGGTCTCCACATTGTTATCGCCATCCTCTGTCGTCGGCTGTGAGCTGCGGAGCAAAACATCCCGTAGATGCGTGCCCTGGAGGATCAACTCGCGGTCGGCACTAATCTCAGCCTCCTCAAGCTGCTGTGGGTTGTGATTGAAATGCGAGATAGCATCCCGCATGCGTTCATATACGATATTGGACCGCCCCACATCAATCCGCCACACACCCTCGTCTAGGCCGTCGAAATGCTCTCTGAATGCGATTCGAATTTGCGTTGCCGAGCGCGAAACAACGGAGCCTTGGGCAAATGACTGTTTGAGTGGATCGAGTCGAGAAAGCAGGATTTGTGTGCCATTCCTGAGTCCGGTCTGAGTTGATGACAAGGAACAAGTCGGAGAAAACTCACTCGAAACGATGCTCTGGGAGACTCATACCCGGGCCTTGGAGAAACGACGCGACTGGGCGCCCAAACTGAGTCTCCTCTAACCAGTACGAGGATAAGCCTGTAAGGCAGTATCCCTCCTCTTGTAGGCGAGTCAATGACCAAGTGGAAAGACGTTCCTTAAGAACGGCTTCGTCTTCTTGCTGCTCTGCCTCCAACATTGCCATGAATCTGTGTAGATATGCTTAGAAAAACAAAAACAAAGAAGAGCCGTGAAGGAACACGCACCGCTTGGAATAGCTTTGAATGGCATCGTAGTACGGCTCATTCAAACCGACATTGATACGGGAGGGATGCTCCCGTCGCACGTATTTTGACTTCTTCCCATTTTCACGAGTAGAAGGCTTGCTCTTGACACGGGATGGAGCACGCAAGCGCCAATCGAAACGAGGGGAACATTGTAACGCCTCGGAGCCAGACGATGGAGGGTAGGCGCTTTGCAACCACTCGCGTTCTGCTGTGGGTACCACTGGGGCCGAATTAGCGCGTCGAGAAGGTCCAATATTGGCCAGGAATATATCTTGCTGCTCCTCGGGAGACGGAAAGGTAGAAAAGCAGCGTCGTCGACAAAACTGTCCAACATCTAATGAGAGGTTGCCGCGTGTTGGGTTGGGGTTGCGGCGTCGGCGAACGAAAACCCTCTCTGAGTTGACTGTCGCATTTCTAAGAACAGCGAGCGCGTTGGTGCAAGCCCGAGTCGCCAGTTTGAAGATTTTTTCAGAGTTTGATCCGTCACAAATACATATGTAAACTACAGCAGTGTGGTAGTGTGGTACTAGAAATACAGCATGTGTAATCAGTAGAGCATCTATACGTTGACCACCGTCCGTTCAGAGTCAACGGATCCCTTGCGTAGGCCCAGGGACCACATCCACCGCCGTCTTTTCTTTTGTGATCCGGTAACGGACTTTTCGTCTTGCACTTGGTCCACCTGCTCTTGTTTGAAGGAGAAGGAGAACAACTTCCGCATCCAGTCCAAGTCGTACTGTTCCCAAGCGGCAAGAGCACACCACAGGATGAGCCCGCCAACGGCACCCCAGAAGACGGCCACGATGGTCCGTGTCAGTAGATCAGAGTTTTGGAAACACATGAAGGAGAAGGCTGCAAGGAAGGAGACCATCCTGGATAAGATGAGTGCGGGACCACCGACTATTGAATCGCACGCACGACCAGATCAGCATCGCGTATGGGAGTGCGTGCATAATCGCAAGCATTTCTAACCCAAGGGTTGGGTGTGTCCGATTGGCTATAAATGTGGCCTACGAGAAACGTGAGCAATGGAAAAGAAAAGTCAAAGAGAAGTAACATACAGCAACGGGAGGAGATATACGATCCCGGTCACGATTTTGTTTCATAAGCAGCAGCCCGCATATGATACTTCCAATACTGGTCAGAATGGAGAGATAGCTCGCGATTTGGGCAGGGGAGCGCCACGGTGTAATGTTTCCACCCTGGTCGACGCTCTATGATGAAGCTCAGGACTACAGGTAGGGGAATGAACATCGAGATTAAACACCTGAATACTGAGAAACCCAACATTCGAGTTTAGGACGACAGTCGCAAAGAGGGTGAACTCTTGCCACTCGCTATTGAGACGTGTGATGAACTTTGACCAGCTGTGTTGTCGGACCAGCCCGTCGCAGGAGATTGACTGCAATCCGGAGAGGTGGAAGTCGGGAGCATAGAAGAGGAGGGGGCTGAGCAGTGTCATGAGGGTCGTACGTTTGCGGGGCTTCCCGTAGACGGATACATCAATATCTAGCCGCGCGCCGGGCTCCCCATGGAAGTTGTAGACACGCGAATTGGCTGAAATGAAAGCAATTAATGGATGATATGACTTGGCAAGTCGAATGCGAACCGAACAGGAACATGAATCTTCCTGGTAGGGCTATCAAACACAGACACTCGCGACAATATTATGCCACGGACCCACGAGACAACTACATCCGTTGAACTTGTTGTCGGTGTTTCTCCCGATATTTTCTGCAATGATGAGAAAAGTTGTGGAGTGGACAAAGGGTGAGACTCACTTGCGAGGCCGTCAACAAGAGTTAAGATTGAGTTCAGGTCTTCACTGTTCCAGCTGACTGTGGAAGTAACTGAAGTAACAAGATCTGAAAGGGGTTCATGAGCCCATAGCGAGAAGGAACGCCACGACTGACCGCCCAATGCATGGAGTACAAGGTCGCGGAGCTCGTCGACCATGAGCTCTGTAACCTGGAGAGAGCGCGGGAAGAGCTCGCAATGATACCAATACTGGGCCTCCAAGATGTGTCCTGTAATTTTGTAAGTCCCCCTGGATTCCATGAGTGAAATAACATACGGATGTGCGACGCCGAGGTGACACCAGGAATCTCAAACGTTACAGGAAAGAGGTCGGCGTCGGTCTTGTCCATCCAGAACACGCAACGGTCCTGGTGGTTTGCAAAGTAATATTGAACGCCCTTTTCCCCATCCTCGTATACCCATTCGTCCACCACAAGGTCCACATTGGGTTGCAGAATGACGTTGTGGGCACGAAGGAAGTCGAGAATCAGGTTGATTTGCGTTGTCATGAATTGGAATGTATCGGGGTCGTAAAGGTTGGCATCCGTGAATACACGCTGATGCGTTGATGAGCAAGTATCATGGAACCACGCTGAAGACGCACCTTCTCCTTGTGGAAGAAATATTGAGCACCCTCGGGATGTTGGCAGACCATCCAGCCTGACGGAGCGGGAACCCTATGAAGATGTTAACAGTGTGGAGAGGAAGGCCCGAGACACGCACGGATCCATTCGGATGGTAAGGGAAGGGATGGTGAACTGTGTCGGTTCGTCCGGTCTGGAAAATAATGAGGAGATGGAAAAGATTAATTGGTTATAGTACACGCACACTGAAACCTTGCGCTCGTATCGGCGAACTGAATCTGGAATACCAGGGAATATACGACGGTAGTGTTCATTGATGAGGGCGGTCGAAGCCACCACATCTCCGAAAACTCTCGAGGACTGCGGGGATTCCGCGGGCGACTCGGTCTCTGGTGGGTCGACGGTGATATCTACGACGCTGGGATTTGTCGATGGCATGTAGCCGCCTAATGCAAGGCCCGGAGACGGAGGTCGACTGGAAAGATCTTGGACCGAGGCAGCAGCGGTTGGATGCTGGTTCGTGGAGGGGAGATGGCTGACCGACAGGCTATGTAGTGAATACCGCTCTTGCGTCGGGAGCGCCGCAGATATGTCCTGGGACGAGCGAGAGGCGCTCGGACCAGAGTGCCGATACGGTGCATTATGTGCATTCAACGCTGCTGGTAGCAAGCTAAAGCTCGTAACATTTTCCTCCAGAGCAGCTCCGTGCAGAGGGATGCCGGGGTGGTCGTTGGATGGAGGGTATACGATACGAATCGTCTGCAAGTCTTTGGTGAAGCCAGGTGTGGAAGCCGGTCGCTTTTTGAGTACTACTCGGAATAGAGCCGAAATCAAGGACAGCAGTCCACGAATGGAGGCTCCGGCGAGAGTGCTGGCCAGTTTCTTGAGTTCAGCCAACAGCCAGCGAAGGGCGGACATCGGTGGCACGGGCGCTGTGGAGAGCGAGAGCAGTGTACAGCTCTAAAATCGTCCGGCAGCATGGTGAAAGCTGTAAAGTATGTAAGCATCAGAGCTTTCCATCTACATACCCCGGCGTCCCACCTGAAATTGAAAGCTTGCAGCAGCCACGATGTTTCCTTCAGCGCTTCAGCGACGAGAATATGCTTCCGAGGGAGACGATCGATCGAGGGGCTTTTGCTCGGATGTGAAACTGTCAGCCACTTTCATTTCTTTACCATTGACCACCATGTCTGTTACCCGCATCCTCCTCAGCTCTTCTCTCAAGCCTGTTCGCTATATTGGCGCCGCGGCCGCGCTCCTTGGGTCCTACAGCATCACCCAGCTGTTCTCCGAGCCCGCCCAGGTCCAGTTCGACACACCACCCGTGGTCGAACTCCCGACGATCTTCCAGCCGCCACCACCGCCTCCTCCTCCTCCCACTCGTCCAACAGCCTCGGGCCCACCCAGCAGAACCATCCTGGTCCAGGCCCCGACTCCCCAAAGCTCGTTGTTTATCAAAGATGCGAGTCCCCCAAGCCCGCCGTTTGTTACGATCCTAATTGGTGCATTGGTTATCCTGTCGCTGTCGGTGTGCGTCATTATCTGGACTCGGTCGCGCAAACCTTCTCGAGTCGACGAATCTGCTCAATACGACGATGGCGAAGAGGACGAGGCTCAGAAACCCGACACAGACGGTCTCGAAGTTGCTCCTCAAAGCCTCAACGACGCCCCCATTATCAACCAGCCTATCGTAAGTCTCCCAATTCCAGTCACAAGCAAAGTCCCTCATGCCCTGGTAGGAACCGGACCCTTCAATAGAACCACCTGGCGTCAAGGCTCCGCCTACACCAGTGCCTCGCCCAATCATTGTCGAAATCATTCGTGGCACCGTCTGCTTCATCGTCTCACTCCCCGTGATCATGGCCGGCGTTGCCCTATTCTGCCTCCTTTACCTTATTGCATCCGAGCATGACACCAAGGCGCCGCCAAAATCCAACGTTCCGGCCCCCCCACCAGCGACGCGCAAACGAATTCATGTTCTACCCGGAGTCATGAGCGTCGTCAAAGGTGTATTCTTCCTGTTTATCTGCTCTGCGCCCATCGCCGAGCCTCGGTTAGTGCTTTATGCCAATGCCGTAGTCCACCCACCTGCCCTTCCACTCCAATGGGACCGAAACCAACCGACATCCGAAAGTGTTGCGATTGTCCTCAAAGCTTTAGTCCCATGCTCGGCACCCTTCGTCGAGTCGCTCTTGCCTCCTCTGCCACCGCCACCGCCACCACCAGCGCCGGTCGCTTCATACCCTGAGCCAGCACCTCCCCCTGCGCCAGGTACTTCATCATCACCGACTCCGACAGCGCCAGACGCTCCCCAGCCCGTGACAGCACCTCCCCCTGCACCGGCTTTCTCTACGCGGCATGAAATGGGCGTCAAACTTTTGGGCATTCTCAGCACGGCGACCACAAATCGACTAGAACGAACCGAGGACCTCGCTGGGCACGAGGAGCGCCTGCAACATATCCAACAGCGTGTCTCTCAGACTATCGCTACACGCGCGTCGAGACCTGTGGCCGAACAGGACGCAGAGGAGAAGGACGCTGGGCACGCAGATCGACTACGGCTAACGCAGCACCGTATCTGTCAGACGATGGCTACGCGGGTGGCTACAACGGACGAGAGAATTCGAAGAGAAAAGATAGAAGAGGTACAGCGTCGAATCCGGCGGCTGTTTGGTGAGCTGAGATGAATAGTGGGGACTTCAAGTTGCTGCTGAGACGATCACGACGAAAGGCAGGGAGTAAAGAGCAAGTGGTCCCAACTCTTTTTCATCTCCCAGTGTTATACCCGCGCGGACACTATGTGCGCCGACGCTCTGAATGTTGTTTCATTTCCTGTACTAGTAAATACAATGGGCACTTGACTCTTTCTCTACAAATCAACAGAAGTTCATCAGAAGCTAGTCTGAGTCGGAGCTGTCGCCATCGAAACTCCGAGAAAGGCGCCGGATATACATGGATTCTTGTCATTTGGCAGCCAGAACTTCCCATGCTGGCTGTCGACTGGGTGATGAGCTCCCTCTGATTTCCGCAGCACAAGCACACGCGTCGAATGAAGGCGGCTTGGGGCGCTCGTCCGAGCGGGTGTTTAGGTGCAGCTTTGGTACGCGCTTCCTGGAAAATATGTTGCAAAGAGCTTTCAAAGGACACGAAGCGGAGTTAGAAGGTGTCGGGAGATACGGCATTTGAAAGAATCTCGTGGCGCGGCCGTAGACATGTGTCGTATGTCAATTTTTGAAGCAGTTGTCAGTGTGTGAACAATCAAGTCAAGTGGGCAGGCCTCGCAGGAGATCTTCGTCATGGATGTGCGCGGGGATAAGTATGGAGGGGGGAGAGGGAGCCAAGGAGATGGTAGGTCCGTCTCTGCCCGTGCGGCATCAAGAGTTTGAATGGCGGCATTGCGATCTTCCGTTGTGCGGTGCATGGGAATTAATATGTGCGGCCTGTATTTAACTGCACCCAGGAGAGAGTCGGCACCGTTGGGTTTGTGCCTCGTGAGTGCTGCGAATGGTGTTCAGTGACCCACGATGCGGCTTTTTGCGTGGCCCCGTGCAGGGATGTCGAAAACTTTGAACTCTTCGTGAGTGCGGCACCGCGTTGTGTGCGTGCTGTCCGGAAAGTCGGGAGGATTGTGCAGAATAGAAGGAGCGGATTGACAGGTGCCAGAGTTCCAGCATCTGCTGATGTAAGCATACCTTTGGTTGACAGCTTTAAATTTGCCCCATTGACCGACCCCACGTTTCCTTTCGCCTCGACGACCCAAGTACGTTCCAGAAAGCCAGCCATCGTCTTTTCTGACTCTCCCACCAGCCCCAGATGGCCACGGACGCGCAGCCAGAGCCTGACAGGAAAGTCAATCAGGAAGAGCAGCCAAAAGAAGAGCAGCCACCCGAGTCGGTCGCAGAAGAGCGCTCCACCAAGCCTCCGACTCAGAGTCCCACGGAATGCGCGCCAAATAAACCTTCCGACGCGCAGACGGTGCAAATTCCGCGTCGTGACTGTTCCAAGGACGAGTCCGAGTCCTCTTCGCGGTCTCCTTTGTCGCCCCAGTACAGACCCATCTTGCCCGAGCCCATGCAGCATCCACCCATGCCACATCAGCAGTACCCGCATTCGGATGCCTGGTATCGCCCCATGGAGCACCCCTCGGCCATGTATTATCGTCCTCAGCCGTACCCTGAGGACCCTCATCAGCCTCAACACGAGCCACCTGCGAATGTTCGCTTGCCCTCCATCCAGACACTGCTCACAGAGCCCTACAACATGCAACAGATGCCCCGTGCCCCCGCGTATCACGAACGGCAGGACTGGGTGCCTGCTCCAGCTCCTCCACCGCAGCAGCAGCAGCAGCAGCGTTATCCACCCGTCGTCGCCGCCCTTCCTCTCGACGACTCACGTGCCCGTACGCCACCACCCATGCCCCAACGGAAACGCGGTCGCCTCCCGAAAGAGACGACTGATTTCCTCAAGGCGTGGCTGCATAGCCATTCCGCCCATCCGTACCCAAGCGAGATCGAGAAGAAACAGATGTGTCTCGCAACAGGCCTCAGCATGAGCCAAGTTTCCAACTGGATGATCAACGTAAGCTGTCCACTATACCTGCCTCAGTCGCGCCCGTCTAACCTTTTTGTCTGTTTCCAGGGCCGACGTCGTATTTTGGGACCCTCGTATCTCAGCACCTCGCGGTCGAACCCACATACATCTCCGGCGGTCACGCTTTCATCGCCATCCGTCCAGCTGTCCTCCCCGTCCGTAGTGCTCACAGCACCGACGCTCATGCTTCGTTCGCCCCCTAGTGGCCAGGCCTCGTGAACCCGCTTTCCCTTCTTGTCCCAGCTCTACCGTATACCCACAAATTTGTGGCACATTCCGACGCGGTGCTCTCTCTTGCGCTTCGAAACATAGCAGACGCGACCTAATCCTTAAATTGACAAACCCAATCGCTAATACAATATGTAGCTTCAGTCTTTTTTCGTCTACTGTACATTCGTTTTTTTTTGGGCACAACTCTTCTTCCCTCTACGAGCGCAAAGGTCTTTCCCGTCTTGCCTGTCGATCCATACACGAAGGCGCCGGCAGCGTTGTTTTGATACCGTACTCTAATTTTTATTGTTAATAGTTACAACTCAAAAGAGACTTGAAGAAGAGGTTTTATAGGTCAACGAATTACAATCAGAACTCCCCGCCCCCACCCAATTCGTCATCGTCCAAATCTCCCTCTTGTATCTCCTTGGCGAGCTCCTTCTCCCGCTCGCGCGCACCCTCTGCAGCCGCAAGCTCCTTGCGGTGAGCATTAAGCGGATACCGCATCGCCTTGACGCTCTCGTTATGCAGCTGCAAGCAATACCCGATGCGCTTCGAAAACGCGTCTCCAATCTCAGGCCCATACCCGCCCTTTTGTCCCCCACACTCCATCCACCCACGCTCATGCACAATCGTCGCGTCGATAATCTTGTCCCGGATCGCCTTGCCGACAATGTACTCGGCATCTTCCTCCGAGTCGAGGTGCAGCTTGACGCAAATGTCGCGCAGCGAGATTCGCGAGTAGGAGAGCGAGAGCCGGCGGATGCCAGTCTTGATCACGTTCTGCCGCAACCGTGCGATGAGCGTGAAGGTCCGGTCTGCCTCGAACTGCCCCGCGTGTTTGGCGAGGGTCGTCTGGAATTGCGCCAGCGAGCCGGTGCGTACCGCTGTAGATCGTTATTAGAATGTCAAAAGTAAGGAAATGAAAGCAACATACCCTTGACAATCTCAAAGTACGCGATGAGCGCCTTCTCGAGTACCGGGTGCCTGAACAGTCCGCGGTCGGGGATGTCACCCATCAGCAGCTCGACGACAACGAAAAGCTTGTGGACCGCCTGGTAGAAACCGGGCGCAAGCTTGGCGGCAGGGGCACGTCGGATGGCATGTTGGAGGTTCTCGCGCGCGGCACTGTAGTTGAGCTGGACTGCTTTTATGCGGCCGAGGTAGTAGTGGTACCGCGCCCACTGCGGGTTGCCCGCGGAAGCGGGGAAGACAGTCTTGGAAACAAGCTTGTCGGCTTGATCGTACAGGCTGTATTCGAGGTAGCTGCGCAGGAGACGGTTGATAAGGGAGGCTTGTGTCTCGTCATCGTGCCGCAGAGACGCCGTCCGTTGGGCTGCCAGAAACAATCTGGGCAAACGTCAGACTTGAGCGAAAATATTTAGTTGAATTTACTGACGGCCGTGCCTCTGCGAGTTGGGAACCAAGTTCGTACGCGCGTTCGAGCGCATACCACACTTTGGCGGCGATGGGGTCCATACTTCGGCGGTTCAGGGCCTGCATTTTCTCCACAGTCTGCTGGGAGAGTTCTATCGCCTTTCCGTACGTGCTCGGCGAGGCATCGAGGTGGTGGATCATGAGCAGGCGGAGGTACATGTCGACCTCGGGAACCGGTTCTGGTGCTGCTGCTGCTGCTGGGGCCGATGCCTGGGCAGCCGAGTCAACCTCCATCGTATCGGTGGACTGGGCGGCTGGTAGCCAGGACAAAAGTGACTGCTTCGTCGGCGAATCTGCGAGACATTAATGTTGAGCGGGAAGCAGGCCAGACGCGTGTAAATACCTTTAACATAGGCCTCTTCCACTGCTTTTCTGAGGACAGTGTCATCGAGACGTTTCCGCAGCGACGTGAGAGTGCGAAGGACGCGATGGGCGAAACGGGGCTCGAGAGTCGCCACGGCGCGCTCGATGAGGACGATGTTACTTTTTATTTCCTGGTTGGGAGTCGGCGGGGGCTTTGGGGTCTCCTCCTCTTTGACGGTCTTCTTGTCGTCCTTTTTCTCCTCCTTCTTGTCTGCAGGCTTCATTTCTACGTCGGGCATGGCGAAAGCAAAGAGGCAAGGGTGACGCGTCCCAGATCACGCTCTCCCATCAAATCATGTCCATTCTGCGACGCATATTCTCGAGCTTCCGCCGACAGACCTACTATGTAGGACGCGACCTCGAAGGTACTTGTTCGCGCGTCATTAACCAAGTACTAACCAGAAACTCAGGAAACCGCTACTTCGAACGACCCAGTCTCGTCGACGACCCACGTCCGAAACGGAGCGTCGAGTATGCCGACTCGGGCGACATGTGGAAGTACGTTGGCGGCCAACGACGCCTAGTAGTTCAATGGTCCTCCTGGCTCACCCACACCCGCCCCGATCCACCCACACTTGACGAGCTTCAGGCCGACTTGATACGGCAGGAGCGTATTCGGAGAAACGTTGCCCTCCTCGAAGCCAGGGATCGCGAAGACGAGCGGCTGAGGCTTGCTTCTGTTCCCCAACGCATGGCCCCTTCAGTCGCCACACCAGATCCTGCTGCTGTCGTGGAAGAGCCCGCCAAACCCGCTCCGACCCGGCTGCCCAAGATGCCGTCGAGCACAAAATCTGACGAGCCAGAATCATGGACACCTCATACTGCCGCGCGTGGGCGATGACATTCGTTACAAGCTACAATCCCTGGGTACAATACGATAAAAAAAATGAAAAATCTTTCAGTCCACGACGCGACGGACGCCCAATTGACTGTCCGACGCTGATTCTTCGTCAATCTGGATGAACACCTCTTGCGGCGGCGGTACCTGCACGCAAGTTCAGCGCGTTGAGGTCAGAAACTAGCCAACGACGTACCGGCATCGACATTCTCTTATTCATGAGACTCTTCTCGCTGTCTGATGTCCCCCCGTCTTTCGGTGCCCGCGAATTGAGGCTGCTGAGCAGCGAGTTGGTGTACAATTTCGCCAAAAAGACGTTGAACACCAGGTGCCTTGAGATGGAGATCGATTTCTTGTACAAGCACTGAGATTAACTGCTCACCAAGCGACAGGCTGTGACCAAAATCGCTCAGAATTCGGAAATGTAAGGGGACAGAAGACGCACAATGGTCAAGTAAAGCACCAAGTCGATCAGGGCGCAGACGGTCGTGGCCATCCCAGTTTGGATGGTGACTGGCATCGTTAGACAGTCTGTGCAAACCACGAATACACCCTCACCTCGTATGATCCGGTTAATGAGCATGTCGGAGCCATCCATTCCAGTCTTGTTCGAGTTCTGCAGCCATGTCAATGCTTCGTCCGCCGTTTGCGAGCAGACGTACCCTATGTGTGTAAGGAAAAGGTGTTGGCCAGTCACGGACACTCACAAGTGGAAAATAAGAATGATGGTGATGAGGACGTCTGCGAGACACTCGGAAACTAGCCAGAGTATGACCACGCTCTGTGTGGAACTTGAGCTTTTCACGAAGATATGTAGGATTCGCAGCACCTTGAATCGTCTGAATTCTACAAAGTAAGGCAAGCGAAGGACCTCGATGCAGGTTCCTTCGAATAGTATGTCAAGCGAGTTCTTGAGAACGCAATTGTCGCTCACCGATGCCTCCAGCTGCAGGAACAGGGGTTGGATTCCGTGGTGGACGAGAGATGACGACGTACCGAAACCTGCAACTGCAAAGGTAACGACTAGCATCGCAAGCAAGTAGCTCCCTGTCAGTGCCTTGACCCGCCATGCGTAGAAAAGCTGCACAGAGGACGCGATGGCCGCCTGCCACTGGATAAGCTTGGATCACAAAATAGAAATACCACGGCGTACCGTCATAAGGGGGTCTGGAGACGCGAGTCGTTAACAGAGGGCGTGCTGAGGGAGAGAAACTGCCCGCCTAACGCAAACACTGTCGCATGGCGCGTCAGATACCTTGGAATGAGCGGAGGAAGAGAAACATACACCAATTGGCGCGAGCCAAGTACGGTACGTCATCTGGAATTTGGATAGTCAGAGGGCGGCCACTGAGAGAGGGTATTGCACGCACCAAAGTGGATAATCAAGCAATCGTAGAGGTAGGCGAAATCGAAAAGAGTGTTGAGTGTGTCGAGAAAGAAGATGAACGCGATCTAGACGCGTCAGAACGAGAAGACGAGGGTGTTGAATGAAGTACAAATGTCTTGGTCCACGTTTTGTCGCTGAAGGAGCGTTCTTTGAGTAAAGAACGCGTGCAAACCTGGCAACGGTGCAGACCTCGGGTACTTGGTGTAGTAGATGTAGATCTGGTTAACCTGGGATGGGTGAGTCGGCGGGGTCCACTGCAGGCCACGCCACGACTCGCCATGATACCTGCGTTCGTTAGAGCCACGCGACTTGCCAGGCTTTCGTCCTCTCACCATAGAGCAAGACGTTGAGGAAGAGGCCGATGAAAAACGGGCCATGGGCGAGTTCTGCAGGACCTAGGGAGGAGATGGGACGCATAATATGGATGAAGGAGTGGAAGGGTGGGAGGCAAGAGCAAGACCGAGGAGCCCGGAGGCCTGAAGCCACATTGGGAATATCGACTGCCGGATATGATGCAGTGTTTGATGTCAGCCACTTCAGTTTACATCTTGCCTCTTACCACCAACATGCACTCGTCTTCTCCTCTCGCCCTCGCGGTCACCCCGTTCCGTGTTTTCCAAGTTATGCTCGTAGGCATCAGCGGGTTTCTCATCCCAGCCTTCGACGACCTCTTTCAACCTCCGGTCGATAGTCCAAAGCCTGTTGGTGTGCCGCCACCTACGCGCACCTCTGGCTCGCCCACTAGGACTATGTTGGTTCAGGACTCCCCAAGTCCTCTGATGGTTACTTGCTTGGTGCTGACGTTTATCGCCTTATCCATTTCGGTCGCGGTTGGTATTTGGGTACGATCTCCGCAGCGTCCTGCAGACAACAAATCCGGACGTTTACGACGCAACGACGAACCTCCTCCTCCTCCACCCGACTCCCCCGTTGAAGAAGAGAATAAGGATGAAGAAGATGAAGATGAAGGAGGCGACGGCGACGACGATGATCCAGATGGCACCGGTGACCACCATGACCAGGAAACCGACGCCGACGGCCACCAAGTCGCACAAGCGCCTGACCCTGAAGACCCTCCGCCCCCTCCCACCGATGTCGAGCACGATGACGACGACGACAAATACGGTTCAGACGATTGGCCTTCCTGGCTCCTGTTCCTCATTTTTGGAATTCTCGGTCTCAAGACGCGCAAAGGGGATTCGATCTCCACGACTGCGGACCCTCGTGTCGATGAACTTCAAGCCCAGAATCTCGATGTTGCCACAGTTGTTGCCAACGAACCTCGCCCCGTCCCAGAACCCCCTTTGGTTGAACGGACTGCCGACGTTGGTGTTTGTCCTAATGTACGTATTCTTGTTGTCAACTCTTTCATCGCTAATATCTGCGCTGCACAGTTGCCTCCCACTCCCCGAGAGGTGTCCAGCACCATCAAGTCAGTGCCCACCGCCGCCTACGACCCGCCCGTAGCTCAGCAGTCCGCAACTACACCCAAGCCTGCCACTTCAACGGGTCAGCCTCGGCCCAGTGGTACTGCACCCCAAAGTCTTCGCCCTTTCCTCTGGAACTTCTTCAAGTGGGCGGTCGTGCTACCAACGGCCGGGGTTGTGTCTACGATTCTGTGTTTTGTTGTATTTCCCTACCCACCTATCGTCTTTGATGACGACCAACCTCCACCGCCGCCGCTCAATGTCCCCGAGCTCCCGCCACCGCCTGTTCCCGAACCCCCACCACCGCCGCCGCCAGCGCCAGTCGCACCACCACCGCCAGCGCCAGTCGCACCACAGCTCGACCCAGCTCCTCCCCCTGCGCCAGCTGATCCTCCGCCACCAATACCACCAGCGCTGGACGCTCCTCAGCCCGTGACAGCTCCTCCCCCTGCACCGGCTCCTCCACCTCCGAAACGGCGCGACGCAGGACTCAAACTTTTGGATATCATTACAACGGCGACGAATGCTCGAATAGAAAGGGAAGAAGGGCCAGGGGATGCGGCCTTACAAGCACAGCTACTTGCAAAGACCCAACGGCGTGTCTATCAGACGGTCGTTACACGTGCGGCGATGCCATGGGCACCAGAGAGCGATGAGAGTGACGCCGGAGAACAAGGGCGGTTGCAGATGATTCAGAAGCTCGTGAGCAAATCGGCCGCTTTTGGTGCAGCGAGGCTAGCAAAGGAAGAGGAGAAGGTCCGAGTGGAGAGGATCGAAGAAGTGCAGCGTCGACTCTGGCGGCTGCGTGCTGAGCTGAAGGAGGGTGAAGTGTGATATGGGACTTTTGCTATTCGGAGGATGACGAAAGGCAGGGAGCAGAGAGGCAAGTTGTCCCGGCTTCTCTTTGGGCTCCCAGTGATATACCCGCGCGGACATTCTGTGTGCCGTCACACCTAGATTTTCTTTTACCTTTTCTCTGAATGTATCTCATGTCTGCTGGAATCGCATTTGATCAAATCGACCAAACAGTCGAACACATCACTCGTCCAAGTGCCGCTTTTGGTAATTTGGGGTGGAATCTCTCAACTCTAAATGACCACTTCTCTTGCTGCTTCCGCGAATATTGCAATCAGACTCCATTCATGTACTAGTATGTCAGTTTAACTAGAGACTTCGACTCTAATTGTGACTCGTGTGGCCGCGGGCGAGCTCCCCGGGCCGTTTGTTTCAAGCAAGTTTGACCCTGCTCACCCAGCTACTGGTAATATGACCATCCCGATTATCTTTGTACTGACATCCCTCCATATCCAATGCCTCGTACAACTCCTCATTAGGCTCATCCCATTCGTTGGCGCTCTGCAATATAGATATCTTGTGGAATCGATCTTCCTCGTCCATGTGCCCGACAACCCAGAAGCGGCAAGTGTTGTTATAATGACCAAGATTGGCAAGCAAGTGGTATGTGCCGTTTGGAATGGATTGAGAATGATGAGCGAGAGCGGCGAAAGTCAAAGCCTTGTCAGCGTTGGCTTGGAAAGTGACTAGCCCTTGGCGGACAGGGGCTGGGCTTGTGTCGCTTGGCGAAGGTGTGGCTTCGTCGAAGCCAGTAAGCTGACAGTCGGGAACGAGCACAGCTAAGCACGAGTAATCTTCCTCTTGGTTCTGCTCCGCAGACGTAGCTGGTCCGTATTCTCCATCCAACTGTATGGACGTTGTACGCCCTCCGGTCGTCAGATTTTGCGCGTCCTCGAGAAGCTGGCGCCACGAAGGCATCCACTTGAATTTGCCTTCGCCCATGGCTGGAAAAAGAAAGAGCAAGTCCCCTCGAGAGAAGGGAGATAGGCAGCGTACGAAGCGCAGCCAAGCATCCGCCACTAGCTCGGTTTTCTCCATTCCCGGTGGCACCTCGTAATAAAACGCTGGCTGGTCGAACGAGGCAAAGTTATACGCCATTCCCGCTATCTTGTCGACGTCTCCCTCCGCTGACCGCTTGCTCATCTCTGCAGCACCGATCAAGATGTATCTCGTGTGGACGTCTCGATTCGCCAACCTCTTTGCAAGCTGCTGTCCAAAGCCTTCCTCCGGTGGCCCACTCGCCGCGAGATTTCTGTGGTGGCCGCCACTGAGCTTGAGGACAGGGGAATCTTGGGTGATTCCCACGAAGGTCATGTTCACAGCAAAGCACCATTCCTGCATCGTCCAAGCGCGATTACACCAGTGTCTGGGGCTGAGCAGATCTGAATCAGTCTCTTCGAACGGCCGTCCCAAGCCATTCAGATAAATGACCACGTTCTGACATTTCGCGTAGACGAAGCCGATGGTAGGAACATCGACTTCCCATTCTTTTGCACGCAGCGCTTCCTCCGATTCAGCCCCACCCTTCTGCCGTAGACAGAGAACGTCAAGCCACGCGTATTCAGCGCCGGTGTTGAGCAGTTCGATGCGGATGTCGTCGAGGCTGCTGTCTTTCGGGAGGGGTACAGGCCACTTGCCACCGTTGATGCGAGTGAGGATGTCTTGACGCTGCGCGGGATACATCCACGCGTGTGAGACGGCAAAGAGACGCCCGACGCGGTCAGCATCTGCCTCTGCCCCTTCAAACTCTGTCTTGAAAGCCCAGATCGGTAGAACTCGGTTGCTGTAGAGATCCCAGACGCGGCGCGGGGGCGTCATTGGCTCGACGACCATGCGATTTGCAATCATCCGGGAGCGGACCTCGGCGTCTGCACGTCTGAGGGCGTCGAAATGAAATCGGAGAGATGGTGAATGGGAGAGGGTGGGCCACCATGAGCGAAGTAGGCCGTATACCATGCCGAGATCGTAGCCTCGTGAGATGCAGTCTTGCAATATCGGTTTCAACGAGGGACTGAACCCGAAAGTATAGTCGGTCTCAAAAATCTCGTTCAGTTTAGCGAGGAGTAAAGTCGGGTCGTCAACCTGCTGATCTGCAACTGAGGATGGTATGCAATAGGGTCCTCGATGTACACGTTGCTTGTTCACACGAGTCTCCGAGTTTGCGGACTCCAGAGTGAATATTTGGGGCGATTTCGGAGGCACAGTCGGACTGGCAATGGTGCTCTTATCATCGATGTCTAGGACAAGAAGCAATATTAATTGGCGCTCAGATAGCTACCTTGGTACCCTTACCAGGCTCTGCGGCAAGAACAAGGCCCATCCCAACAGCCCAATCTCTCCTTCCTCCATGCTCCCTGATCATCTCCTCAGCCATCTCCAACCGCCGATTATACCACTTTGGCGCATCGACCTGGTATAATCTCCGCCCAGCGATATGCTGCTCCGTCATCATGGCATTGCTTAGCCCAAGAAGACCTGCAGACACGAGAAGGAGGACGGCGATGATGAGGCCTCCGACCGTGGAGGCATTCGCTGCCAACGCAGCGGCACTATATACGAGCAGCGTGGCAACGGCGATAGCAAAGCCTTCCACTGGCTCGGTATCGCGGAGCCACTGGCCAGCGGTGACGCGCTTGAGATCATCGACGGATCCGCGCAGCCTGATCCAGCGATCCTGGCTGAGGAGCGCGAGTAGGTCCCCTTGCACGCCTGGCTCCAATGCGCCCTTCCACCCGACGACTGCGCGGCGCTTGAATACGATCACATTGATCGCGCGTGCGAGCACTAACATGTTCAGGACAGCTATAGCCCACCAATCGTGGATGATCCCAAGTAGAATGAAGCAAGCGACAGTGCATAGTATGCCCGCAGCATAGAGGCAGGCGGAGATGAGTGGATGAGGCAGCGTTCCAGGGATCGGTAATCCGACTCGCATGTCTACGAGATGGCCAGGGCGACCGAGGCGCTGCAACCAAAAAACGGTTGCTTGGTTTTCGATTCGGAAGACGTAGCCGCTGTGCATTGCACCTGTGATGGGGAGCTCCCCTCCGTTCACCTTGTCTGCATCTTGCTGCCTGTGCAGACCGGGTGCGAGGAGGAGAACGTCGGTGTACCAGGACGTGCCAGTCAGTGCGGCACGCTCCGCCACGGTCACGAGGTCTGCGAGAGCGACGAGACCGGCCGAGTCCAGGGATATCCGGCGGATAGAATTGGTATTGAAAGGCATGCTGGGATGCAACGCAAAAGACTCATGCCCTCTGTCAGTCGCCAAGTCGTGCGTAAAGCGTGTGGGAAAGAGATGTCTGATGACAAATCGGGAACCCCGGCCCATACGCCCATCTCTCTGCACACCACCGTGTCGAACTAAATCTCGAACGCTCAAAAAGTTTGTAAACCTGGCAATGGTCGGGTATTTGGTGTAGATATAGATCTGGTTAACCTGGGATGGGTAGGTCCACTCAAGCCACGCCACGACTCGCCATGATACCTGCGTTCGTTAGAGCCACGCGACTTGCCAGGGATTTAGTCCTCTCACCATAGAGCAAGACGTTGACGAAGAGGCCGATGAAAAATGGGCCATGGGCGAGTTCCGCAGGACCGAAGGAGGTTATGGGGCGCATAATATGGATGAAGGAGCGGAAGGGCGGGAGGCAAGAGCGATACCGAGGAGTCCGGATGCTTCACGCCACATTGGGCATGTTGACTGCCGGATATGATCAGTGTCTGATGTCAGCCGCTTCAGTTTACATCTTGCCTCTTACCACCAACATGCACTCGTCTTCTCCTCTCGCCCTCGCGGTCACCCCGCTCCGTGTTTTCCAAGTTATGCTCGTAGGCATCAGCGGGTTTCTCATCCCAGCCTTCGACGACCTCTTTCAACCTCCGGTCGATAGTCCAAAGCCTGTTGGTGTGCCGCCACCTACGCGCACATCTGGCTCGCCCACTAGGACTATGTTGGTTCAGGACTCCCCCAGCTCCCTGATGGTTACTTGCTGCGTATTGGCGTGTGTTGCCTTGTCGATTTCAGCCGCGGTTGGTATTTGGGTACGGTCTCCGCAGCGTCCTGCAGAGAACAAATCCGGACGTTTAAGACGCAACGACGGCCCTCCTCCTCCTCCTCCCGACTCCCCCGTTGAAGAAGAGAATAAAGATGATGAAGATGAAGATGAAGGAGGCGACGGCGACGACGATGTTCCAGATGGCGCCGGTGACCACCATGACCAGGAAACCGACGGCCGACGGCCACCAAGTCGCACAAGCGCCTGACCCTGAAGACCCTCCGCCCCCTCCCACCGATGTCGAGCACGACGATGACGACAAACACGGTTCAGACGATTGGCCTTCCTGGCTCCTGTTCCTCATTTTTGGAATTCTCGGCCTCAAGACGCGCAAAGGGGATTCGATCTCCACGACTGCGGACCCTCGTGTCGATGAACTTCAAGCCCAGAATCTCGATGTTGCCACAGTTGTTGCCAACGAACCTCGCCCCGTCCCAGAACCCCCTTTGGTTCGAACGGACTGCCGACGTTGGTGTTTGTCCTAATGTACGTATTCTTGTTGTCAACTCTTTCATCGCTAATATCTGCGCTGCACAGTTGCCTCCCACTCCCCGAGAGGTGTCCAGCACCATCAAGTCAGTGCCCACCGCCGCCTACGACCCGCCCGTAGCTCAGCAGTCCGCAACTACACCCAAGCCTGCCACTTCAACGGGTCAGCCTCGGCCCAGTGGTACTGCACCCCAAAGTCTTCGCCCTTTCCTCTGGAACTTTTTCAAGTGGGCAGTCGTGCTACCTGCGGCTGGGGTTGTGTCTACGATTCTGTGTTTTGTTGTATTTCCTTACCCAGCCATCGTCTTTGACGACCAACCTCCACCGCCGCCGCTCAATGTCCCCGAGCTCCCGCCACCTGCCCCTCCGCCGCCACCAGCGCCAGTCGCACCACAGCACGAGCCAGTACCTCCCCCTGCGCTAGCTTATCCTCCGCCACTAATACCACCAGCGCTGGACGCTCCTCAGCCCGTGACAGCTCCTCCCCCTGCACTGGCTCCTCCACCTCAGACACGGCGTGACGCAGGCCTCAAGCTCTTGGGTATCATTACCCCGGCGACAACAAATCGATTACAAAGGGAAGAAGGGCCTGAGAATGCGGCCTTGCACGCAGAATTACTTGTCAAGATCCAACGGCGTGTCCTACAGAGGGTCGTTACACGCGCGGCGATGCTACGAGCACCAGAGAACGTTGAGAGAGACAATGGGGCAGAGAAGCAGTTGCAGATGATTCAGAAACTCGTATCCAAATCGGCCGCTTCACGCGCCGCGAGACTATCGAAGGAGGAGGAGAAGATTCGAGTGGAGAGGATCGAAGAAGTGCAGCGTCGACTCTGGTGGCTGCGTGCTGAGCTGAAGGAGGGTGAAACGTGATGTGGGGACTTTGTTGTTCGGACGATGCAAGGCAGAGAGTAGAGAGGCGAGTGGTCCCCGCTTCTCTTTGGGCACCTAGATTTATTTTTCTTTATCTCTATCTCTGAATCTATATCATCTCTGCTGGTTTCTCCAAATCTCTGCTGGTCTCGAATCTCATTTTCTCTCTGCCTGCATTCCACGTGCTGCTGCGCACGGACCACGTCACGAGATCACCTCGCGCACGGACCATGCTCCCAGGTATAAAAGCAAGCGCTCTCCATCGAGATTCTTTACCACTCTGGCCTTTTGGCTTAGATCAAGTGTAGTATCTGTTCTTAATAGTTTAACAACTATTATGGAGTCACCGACTCCATATAACTTGTTATCTAATTTTTGCCGCCCTTGTCCTCGTGCTCTGCTTGCACCACTTGGACGCGATGACCTTGCCGCTGCACTACTGGCTTGTGTCGTCATGGGATTCCCTTCCTTCTCTTTGCTGCTTTCTTTGGGTGCTCGATTTTCGAGTGGCTTTCAGAGGTAGCAAATGGATTGATTGGTTTCTTCACTCTCCCCTTCTCCGCTCATCTCATTTATCTCCCCTACCTCCTCCTCACCTCACTTCCTCCTCACTCAGTTATTCTATTCCTCCCTCCTCATCAACTCACTCCCTCGCTTATTTACCGCTCCTCTTCCATACTCCTTCTCCTACGCCTCCGCCTTCTCTCTCTCGCTCGTTTCCTCCCCGTCTCATCCTCCACTCTCTCTCATCTCCAGCTACTTCCACTGCCTTTACCATCCGCGCGGGGGAGGGCTGATCTGATCAGTTGCTCCTTTGCTGGTCGCTCCACCACTGCCTTTACCATCACTCACTTATTTCCGCTGCTCCTTCCTCCATCTCCCCACCTCTGCTCTTGATCGTAGTTTATTCTCTCCCCTTGTGCGCTCTGACGTACGCGTACTTTTTACTCTTGTAAATTCAGCATGATCAACCAATTGATTCCATTGCATTGAGAGAGTTCCTTGTCCTCGCGTAAAAGCGTCGAGGTTCGCGTTCGTGTTATTGTCCCTTGTTGTGACCGAGTCAAATTTTGCCGAAAACGACCACCTCCTCTCCTCGTTCACGACCTCCTTCACGCTCCAGAAGAACGACTGTTAACTTTATTCGCGCCAATGGCTTCACACCTTGTACTGGAACAGGATGGACTTATACCCATGGATATGGAGGACGCTATCTCTATACCGCAGGACGATACTTCTGGTCAGTATTCTACCCAGTATCCTTGCAAGCCCGTCGAAAGCGCTCCCAGGTTATGAATCCAGTGGTTCCGGGTCCGAGTATGAGCCTGAGGAGCCACGATCCCGCCAGCAAGAGTCCAATGCCGAGATGCAAATCGAGGACGACTTTGAGTAAGTCTTCTAGGCTCGTCTTTTAACCAACGTTTACGCGTTTTTCAGTCGTCTCATTAACAATATACGCATAAATGAAGACACCTCTGGCAACATGCTCTCGAAGCATTGGGATTTCAATACGCAAGATCAGGATGCGCAATTCAGGGATGACCTTCGGGCGGCGTCGGGCATAGGAAAGCGTCGAAAGAAGGTGCGAGAATTGACGGTCAATGGCTCAGGTCCTCATTCCAACAGGGAGAGCGCGCAGTTGGACCTTCATTGTCTTTTGAAGTGAGGTCTATGATTGGGGACGGAAATCAAGCCTACGTCGACGGAAATCTGCCCGAGGCCATCCGAGTTATGCTTGAAGTCATCCGTATCGAGCCAAGAGCCGCCTCGGCCTGGTCGGTTCTTGCCCAGTGCCATGAAGACATGAAGCAAGACCAGCAGGCGCTTCAACTTCGTATCATGGCTGCACATCTCAGACATGATGCTGACGAGTGGGAACGTCTGGCAAGACAATCCAAGTGCGTTTCTTGCCTTGTAACCCCACTTCTAGCAATTGATCTTGTTCAGAGAGCTTGGGTATAATCAACAAGCTCTTTACTGCTGGGGTAAGCAGTCGCGACTCGATCCTGCGAACGTCAATGCCCAATGGGACCGCGCTTCGCTGGCTCGGGATATGGGAGATCTCAAAACAGTGCGCATATATGTATTTCTTCTTTCACGCGCTAAAAGCCATCAAGACCCGCAGTGCTCTCCTACTCATTCTCAAACGCTTTCCCCACGACCTCGCCGTCTTGTCTGAGCTCCGCACCATTCTCGTGGAGCTCTCCGATTTTAGCACTTGCACGACCCTGTTCCAGGCAGCGTTCGAACATTACCAAAAAACTTTCCCTTCCGGGCATGGCCGAGACCCAGCGACAAACAGCGACGTTGCTGGAGGAGGATTCGGGCCTCTAGACATTCTCGTCCTCGCGGATCTGTACAATACAGCTGGCGATTATGAACAAGCCGTGGACGTTATTCGTCAAGGCTGTCGATGGCTTCAAGGCCGCTCGGCACAGAGATATTGGGATATGTGCGATGACGACCGGGAATACGATCTCGTCGATTACAGCAGAAACCTTGGGGATGGGCCTGAGCCTGGCATGTTCCCTTTGGATATCAACGCCAGACACCGTCTTTCCATTGCCAGGATCAAGATGGGGGAGATCGAAGAAGCCAAGGTGAGCTTTCCCCCTGTCTCTCGTTACATCTCTGTTGATGGGTTTATGCAGATACACGTTAGCGTAATGCTTTCTGAAGAGGTCTTGGATTACGCTCCGTTATTCGTCGAGGTTGCAGACGCGTATTTCGAGCGTGAGATGTTTGCTGAAGCGCGACCTATTTATGAAATTTTGGGTGGGGATGCTACCGTGCGTTGTCCTATCGCATGTTGTACCATTTCTTATCTTTGCTCTAGACAAGCAGTCTTCACATCCTTCTACAAACTGCTATATGCATGCGCATGATGAACGATCTCAAAGAGGCCGCCGAGGTATATGAATATGGTGCGTGTCCCCAGCTCTCAAGATGTTATTCTGACTTTCTGTCCAGTTCGATTGGTCGACCCGAGCCACACCGAAGCCAAGATGAAATTGGCCGAGATTTACGAGATCCTGAATGAACCTCGGAAGGCTCTCGATCTAGTTTATGAAGGTACGTGACACGTGTCGGTAACCCGGTCACCTTTGACCTTGACCTCAGTAATCGATGCCCGCAAGAGGATCAGAATGGCCGGTGGGAACAAAGACCAATCCGGTGCTAGATCACAAACTCCCCTCACCGCCTCGTTGTTCTCTGAAGAGAAGGATAAGAAGAAATCGAGCGACTCGAAAGCCGGCCGTTCCGAGAAGTTGTCTATGGAGGCTCTCAAAGAACTCGAGGTCTCGTTGGAGCAAGATACGCTAAAGACACATCGTCGCCTCACCGAGCTTTGGCCCAAGATCTCCCAGGAGGAGGTGACCGAGCTGGAGCGCGAGTGGCTTTTGCAGGCGGAGAAATTGGTGGACTCGTTCCGCGAAACGAGACAGATGTTCACGACATCGCTTGTATGGTTTCTTCCGCCCTGCGTAATTTTCTCCTTACCTTCTTCTCAGCACAATTTTCGGGGAATGTTTCCTGCCAAAAACAGACCGCGAGCCGCTGATATCGAGGCGAGCGAAGATCGCATGGCCTCACGACTGGTGCTTGAACTTGGCGAGTGGCCGCTTTCCATGTTCCTCATGATACTGACTGGTGTTCAGAAAGCAGTAGTTCAATGAAGAAATCGCTGGCAGAATCAACCGAACTTTTCCGTGGTCTGCATTTCGACGAATGGCTTCGCCTGTTCTTTCAGTACGCGTTTCTTGTCACGTCGCGTGGACAATTCGACACGGCAGAAGAAGTGCTCAAGCATTTGCTACTTTCCGTCGCATTCCGTTCAATGCGATACCAGAACGCGATTCGTTTGGCTATCATCAGTAAGTCGATCTTTTCAATCCTTGTGCGTCGCACTGACTATACATCCTCAGCATGTGCTATTTCTGCTAAACGCTACCAGTCACTTATCGACCACTGTCGCCGAATGGTACATATAAATCAGTTCAACAACGAACCACTACGGCTCTTGCTGGCTGCTCTGTCCAGCGGATTGCGCGCCACGGACGCCTTCATCTTGTCTCCACTGCAGAAGGCTCTCTGGCGTGAGATGAAGATCTGGCATCTGACGTGCAAGTCCCAGGACCTTGTCAGATATGTGCCCCACTTGAAGCGGTTCTCGCTGCTTAATGGCAAGGATGACGACGAGGACGAGGCGGGCCCTGCTAATGAGGTGACGGATGCACCATCCAAGAAGTCCGCCCCGCCGGCGTTGCCCGAGTCGGCGAAGAAGGCGAATCCGGTCATTTTTGCGGTGTATGGCCAGATGTCTATTGCAGCGAAGAGTTATCAGACTGCGATATGTGAGTAGATCTCACTGGGCTACACGTTTTCTGACTTTGTGCTAGTCTATCTCTTACAGGCGTTCGAATTGTGTCCGGAGGATCCCCTGCTTTCACTTGAACTTGCCATAGCCTCGGCGGGCCGTGCGATGCAGCGGCAGGTGGACAATCGCCATCACGTCGTCACTCAAGTGTGTGGACTGGTTTTACATTCCCTCTGATGACCAATGCGCACATATAGGCCATGACCTTCCTCTCGCGCTATCGACAGTGGCGTCAAGAACAACCGGAGGCTCTCGGGGAGATTGACTTCAACTTTGGACGGATGTTCCAGCAATTGGGTGGGTTACACCGTTGATTCACTGGCTCGACTAACGACTGGATTCAGGACTTCTTTCGCACGCAGTCACCCACTATCAAAAAGTTCTGGACTTGGCCGAAGCGCAGGGACCTGAGGTGAGTGGCCTTTGTCTATTGAAATCGTGTTCTGATCTTTGCCTAGTGCATCTCCGTAGCGCCAGAGGCCGCGTACAATTTGGCCGCAATCTACGTGATGACAGGTGCTGTTCCTCTGGCGAAAGCACTCTATCGACGATGGCTCTCGCTTTGAGGCAATTAGAGAGTAAAATCAAGCTGTATACGACCTACTCGCTGTATCGACCCGGTGTATTTCTAGTAGTCAATGGTTCCATTCCTCCGCAGCCTTGAGCAGCCTCTTCAACAAGTCGACCCATGAATGCTAGGCTCGTCGGGGGATAGTGCGGTTGAAGAGGAAAGAGGTGGCGAGCCAGGGGGAAAAGGTGGTATGTGGAGTCGTACAGGGCGTTTGCTGGCAATGGCGGACAGGAAGGCGGGAGTTCGGAGCAGATGTGGAGGGAGTTGTGGTGAAGGAAGGGGAAGGAGACAATGTAGCCAGTGGCTAATATGCAATGGTCGACAGTTTCGACCGAGCCGTCTTCGAAAAAGACTTGGCCATTGTCTCCGAAGCCGGTGGTGCGGCCGCGCATTTTAAGACGCTCCGAGTCTTCGTGGGCAGCCCCGGAGACGGATCGTATGAGGACGTTGCACAGGCCCGACTCGTGCATATCGGCGGATATGTCGCTTCCGCTGGGGCCAGCTCCTACAACCAACACACGGTCACCGAGACGCTGGGGACGCCTGTACCACATAGAATGAGTGATTTTCTTTGTGGCGAGCCAGGCGTCGATCCCAGGTACGTTTGGATACCGTGGCACTCCATGGTGCCCGTTCGCAACAATAACGAGGTCGGAGTATATGGTCTCTCCGGAACCCAAACGGAGGGACCACCGAGACGATTCTCGCCGCACATCCGTGACACGCACACCAAACCGAATGAATGGAGTGAGATTAAAGTGGGCAGCATACGATTCCAGGTAGCGCTGGACGTGGTCTGCACTGGGATAGACGGGAGTGGAAGGAGGGAACGGGAAACTCGGGAAGCACATGAGAGGGTGTGGTAGATTTGTGGTTAGTGAATCGTATAGAGGTGTCTGGGGCAGATCAGAGTCGGTCGGGTTGGGATCTGGGAGCCTGCGACTGTGGATGAGAGACATGCCAGCGCAGTAATTGTCTCAAGTACCAGACTCCACCAACATTCTGCCTTGCTTCAAGTGCTATCGGTGTCCAGAGACCCGCCTTGAACTGGGGAGTGTCCAAGATGGTCTTGAGTGCAGCTAGACCTAGGACGGAGTCGGTGGACAGTCATCGCGGGTACGGAGACAGTGAACCAGAGGGGCCAGCACCGACGATGGCGATATTCAGCATCTAGGCTCGATAACAGCCTATTTGCGTGAATCTGAAGGCAGTCGTTCAGATCAAAGCATCATGTATTGTTTGCGCCTTGTGTACGCGCCTTCTCTTTATTATCGCCATGTCTTGTCGCGCCCCGCCTCAAGTGCCCTATGTCCGTCCCCACCACGTCGCGTATTCATACTCGCCTCAAGCTTCACAGCAGCCCCTTCCTGATCCACTAGACCGTCTCGCACAGGCCTTGACCCAATGCGTCTCTGAAGAGTTCCAAACTTTTCGGACTCACAACGACGCTAGGATGAGCCGCCTAGAAGCGTCCATTGATCGCTTGAATGAAGACCTCGTTGGTGCGCGTGACGAAGCGCGAACATACGTCCCCATACTGGGAGAAGTCCTCGCCACATCGCATAAAAGGATCGTCATCTCCCTCAACGAAATGGGGGAAATCCTTGGTAGAGTCGATGAAACTTTGAAGCAAAACGTGGATAAATTGAATCGCGCCACGTTCTCTGTGGAAGAGCTCATTCAAATTCTCAAAGACCCCAAGGCCAACGGTAAGTTTCTTTGTGGCCACAGTCAGTCGTCTCTGATCTCAATGCACAGATCCTCCGACTCCCCTCCATCACGACATGGCCACAAGCCCATTCAAACAAATCTACGCAAACGCTCCTAGGACGCCGAGTCCCAGCCCCCACCGTGTCGTTACCTTGCGCTCAGAAGAGGAAACATCGTTTTTTACGGAATCTACCCTTTGCGTTGATGAAGGTGCCCAGACACCCGATCGCGCCAAGAAAGACGACGTCTTTTCCCCTGAAATCAACTTTGCTATCGCATCGCCGGTATCCCGACCGCTAGTGCCAGCTGATTGGCAAAGCCAAGGTCCACATTCTCGATTTCTTACTGCTTGTTTCTGATATTCCATTTTATCCAGTACCGTCCCCAGTGCTCCTCTTCAACGATCAACCACTAAACGATTCGCCCCTTCATCCTCCATCTCCTCTCCCAGAGGGTAGTGTAGCGTCTCTCCGGCTCGCTCTTGAAACTTCCGGTGCTGCCCCGGTGTCTCATACGCCGCAGATTCTCGCTCAATCCTTGGATGATATTGGCACTCCGCTATCCCCTGCCGCCCCCCTTCCAGACAGGGCCAATGACACCATACCGAGCACCCCACGGCGGTCCAGGTCTCGGACTGTGGAAGCGGAGCAGCCCCAATCTCCTTCCAACAACAGTTTTCGAGAGGAACTATCTGTACTGAACCTGGTCAACTCTCCGCACTCGGATATACAACCAGCGCAGACACGGGATGTCAGCGTAGTGCCGTCTTCAGTCACGCCGTCTCCTTTGTTTGGGGCTCAGACTTCGCCTCCGCGCTTGGCGATCTCAATACCTACCGCCGTCCCTGAGGATGTATGCGATGCATTCATGTCTCCCATGTCTCCTCTGAGTGACATATCGCGATTTTCCAGCCCTGAACCAGGACCCTCGACGTCTTCGCAGCAGGCGGGTCCATCTCGTCGGAAGACGTCTGGACTGACACTTGCTACGCAGACAAAGGCTGTCGCGTCGTCACGTGATGCGCTCACCCCTGTGTCAGAGGAGATTCCGCCTGTACCGCTTGTGAAAAAACGCAAGCCCAAGACGGAGCCTGCGCACGAGCCTCCACTAAAGCGTGCAAGGCAACAGGCGGGTTTGGCAACGGTGAAGCAAGAAGAGCGAGGGAAGATGATGACAGGGTTTGTCAAATGGCCTGCGTTGATGCAAACGACGGATCCTGAGGTTTGTTTTCTTTGTATCAATGTTGGGCGACAAATTGACTACTTTCACTTCATTAGATCGTCGGAAAGTTCGTCGGGTGTGGCGTGTGAGATGTCTTCCGACCCGTTGTCGTCTATGTACTCACCCGAGTTTTAGAGACAAGTGCCAGCGATGGTTCCACTGCAGTTGCGTGGGCATTGCTCCGGGTGACCCGAGGCTTGATCTTGACGGCCCCGAATTCAAGTGTCCGTTCTGCGTTGCGTGAGTGTTTGGAGAGCCTTGATTTTTCCTGTCTGACACTCTATATAGCAATCGTGCGTACATGCTGTTTATTGCTCCAGCTGTTGGCTAACATGGTCGTGCTCGTGTAGAGCCTGGCCCGCCCAATCCGGGGGTTGACGGTGACCGGTGCGCGCGTCCAAACTGCCCAATCCCCACCACAGACGAGCTCTTTGAGCCTGTTGGGGTCTATGGGCACTTTACGAAGCTTGATAGTACCTATGGGCGGATCGAGAAGTGGTTGATACTATGGAAGGGGTGCGTTTCTCTTTCTTTCTTTCCCTTGCATGGCTCGTTTGCTGATGGCGGGTAGGTACCCGTTCCCGGAAGCCACTTGGGAACCTGCGAGTGGTGCGCCGGGTGAAATGATCAAGGAATTTGAGAAGAAGGCGAGGGGGGAGCGCCTGGATCCACGGGGGGAAGAGGTTGTTATGCTGGATGAAGCGATTCGGGGAGGAGCGCGGCACCCTTATCAGATATAACTTATCTTGGGTGATGTTTTCTTGAACTCTCAGTACTAATTAGTCACTATATTCTTCTAGCTACATGTAGGCCAGTGTTACTGTAAATACGATACCCAGCGGCCCGGCAGTCCGGTTGCCGTCGGCTGACCTTTCCGTTGATGGCATGATTTCCGCATCTCGGCTTCAACTTGAACCTCGACCATGGTGTTGCTTTGACTGGGAATGCAGGCTCCATGAAATCTCTGTCCTTCTATGGCACGGATTGGTGAAAATTTTCAGGACACTCTTGCGGCGCTGGGGCGTCATATGGTCAAAAGATCAAGAGACATCAAGGTTACTGGCAGCAAACTTCTTTTCAGGTCTCGGGACCGACTCCCATGACCCCCGCTCTACGTCTTCGTCGGTACCTAGCGGTACCTACGGCGGTCCGCTTTGGCGTGAGAAACCAACTTCTGGGCCAATAAAACACCGCTCCAGGTTCTGAATCTATAGTTCTTGGAACATCATGGTACTACCTTCCTTGCTCCACCTCCAGTCTCAGCTAAACGTGGCCATCAGCGACTCAAGTTTTTGAATTTGATTGCTTCTATCGCTTCCGTCTCAGCGGCGTCCTGTAATATTTCCCCGTTGCTCCTTGTCTCATTGTTCTCATCCTCTTAGTGTTGCCTCCGTTGTACCAGAAAATTCCGACGGGATCTATTAAACCTCTCGGATGGGCTCTCAACCAAGCGCAAATTCAAGCGGATGGATTGGCCGGGCATCTAAGGTTTGTGTGGTTGCTTCATCGTACTTATCTTCTTGCTCACGTGCTCCAGGGACTTTGACAGCTAGTGTGTTGAAATTCTCACAGCTGAAAACAGCTGTATGTTGAAAATCTTTTCTTAGTGTAAATGGCTCTATCTGGGTCCCCGGCGGTTCCATCGAATATTCCGAGATGCATGAATCTGCACCTTACTGGTTGTACGTGAAAAGTCTTGGAGATATCGAACGCTCACATACTGAACGATCAGCAACGGCATGGTGGCTCTCGCATTTCAACTGGGAGACGAACGCATAATGGGTCAAGTCAGCGACTTCCTGGACTGGACCCTCGATAATAATATCGGAGAAGATGGCTGGATTGGACCGGATGGGGCCATTGGCAATTCGACTCTTCCCCGTCTTTTGTGGCCGCGGTATCTTGTATTGATGGGTTTCATCGTGGGTTTTACTTGTTACCATACGATTTTTTTGGTTGACGTGCGTAGCAATATGCCGAAGCCGATCCATCCAAAGCTCCCAGGATTCTGGATGTGATGCACAATTTCTTCTCGTTGGCACACACTGTGTTTAAGACGAACTCGCAAGGCGATCCGTCTCTGGGTTTCCAATTCGACTACCAATACGTTCGGTGGGTTTTCTTGGCATTGGGGTGATTTTTCTCTGAGTTCAACTTGCAGATGGGAAGAGGTAGGTCGTGTCTGCGCCTGCCCAGTGCCGTCCTCATTCGTTTAGATCGTCTATTCCCTTCAATGGCTCGTCGATACAGATCCTCGTGGTCAGTGGAAAGAATTCACACTATACTTTTACTGAGGCTATTTCAGACAAGGAAGATGAACTCATCGAGACCATGGAGCTTGCGCGAAACGCTGGATTTTCATGGGTACGATTCACAATCCGTGTAGAGCTACCGTCTGATGCTGTGCAGAAAAACGACTGGTTCACTCCAGAGAGTTTCCCTCAACAAGCAGACACGACCTTTAGCATGTTTACGTTCGTGCCCTCTTTTTTTTTGAACGTATATCGACTAAAGTGCGAACAGTCATGGTAATAAACTCGTTGAATTGCCGAATTCAGCTCAACTGTTTAGGTGTGAACACCGGGGAAGCCTTGAAATCTGAAGCTCTGGCTTTTCGTTTTACTGGCGATCCGACAGACAAGCAAAACACTTTTGATCGCCTCGACATGCTTTATTTGTATCATGGACGTGCTTCGGGCACATTCTCTGCGGACGAACATTATGCGGGGCTTGATCCCTCTCGTGGGTACGTATGATGATACTGATGGCCGACGGAGGGACTGATTCTTGTAGAACAGAGCTTTGTGCTGTGGTGTAAGCTTTGACCATTGGTACGAGCGTCGACTAACGATATCTTCTAGTGAACAGATGTTTTCTCTGGCGCTCATTTACCAGATTTTTGGCAACAATTCTGTCGGTTCGTCCTTGTCTTTTGTGTCGCGCGGCATGTTTCTCAATATTCTTTCAGCTGACCGGGCTGAGAAGTTGGGTAAATATGCGGACCAATATCGTGAATCTAGCTCAATATATTCAAAGCGTACAATGCATTGCCTGGAGGGATTCTGCCCGACTGGACTGGTATGTTGAATTTGGAACTCTCAGATTTCGCTAACCATGTCCAGCACATCAATACGATCAACAGAGTAAGGCTTTCATCCGAAGCCAAGGGTAACATCATCTCATGAATCCACAGCAAACCAAATTTGGGCGCAGGTCATAGACCCACCGCCGTGGGGAGACAACGGGCCGAACTCGAACGTTTTTGGATTTGAACCGTCAGTAGAATTTCCTTGTTCATGCGATCTGGAATTTCACATCAACAGAAATTATCCTTGCTGCACCGTCAACCACCCGATGGGTTACCCCAAGTTTTGGTCCCATGCATTCTTCGCCGAGCCTTCGGCCAACGCCGTGATCCATGCCTTCCTTGGCCCGTTCTCGTTTGCCAGTACTTTGTCCGGCTCGAATCAAGTTGGAAGTAAGGGGACTGACTGCCCTGCCACATGGCATTTCTTTTAACCTTGTTTCAGTTACGGTGGATACCTTGTATCCGTTCGGAAACACGTTGACGTACACCATTTCTGCCCAAAAATCTTTCGCTTTCAAGATCCGTGTACCGACTTGGGCGCAGAATAGCACTGCGAGCACCATCGCGGTCAATAATGGCAAGGCGACGGCCCTTTCGCCGGATGCGACGTCCTTGCACACCGTTAACGTATGTCATCAATGAATTCTTCCAAACCGGTATTGACAGGTTTGTAGGTGAAGGCGGGCAAAACGTCGCTCACCGTTAAACTCAACGCGCCACTCGAGATTGAGGTCCGGAGTGCCGGTGCTGTGGCGATCAACCGCGGGGCGCTCAATTTTGTTGTCGAAATTCCGTACAACGATACGGTCACCCCCGGTCTTCGGAGCGCACAGGCCATTCCAGACGTGGAAAGATTGTATCCCAACGCTCCGCCCCGATATCTTACGCCCTTTGACAACCATACACAAGACCACACGCTTTTACCCCAGATGCTCTGGAACCTTGCGATCGATCCCAAATCGATTGTCGTCTCCGATAAATCCGCCAATCTCAAGAGCGTCCCGTACTACGCCTGGGCGCCTGGATCGTCACCCGTTACGATGACTGCAACGGCGTGCGAGATCGAGTGGGGTCTTACGACGGGAGTGGCGTCCGCGCCGCCTCAGAGCCCGAACAACTGCGTGGGGGAACACTTCAAGGTCAATTTGGTGCCGTATGGTGCAGCGAAATTGCGTCTGGGTGAAATTCCCGTCATGTCTGTATAGTTGAACAAAACCTGTATTTGGCTTGACGTTATGTTATCTGTCTCAGCAACCTCTTTATGGATGGAGAACAGTGTTGACATTATACTACAGATGGTGCAGTACTACTCTTGACCTTGCACCTCCTTCGGACTGGGATCCTTCTTTGGCTTCTTGAGCTTCACGCCAATGAGAGTGGATGCACCCGTTTTGCGTGTCGGTTTCAACGTCGTGGGTGGCGTCAACGCAAATGGGAGGGCGGGTAGTGTGCACTGCCCTTGTGTTTCACTGGGTATCGGTGGCCGGAGCTGCGGGCGCGGAGCAAGCTGGTTCGACGGCTCGCTCTGAGGTACGGGTTTGGCTGGCAGTGAAGGGTGGTATGGAGGGGTGCCAGAAGGTGCTTGGTCGCTCGCCTTGGACCTTTCCATTTGCCGCAGCTTGGCCTCCATCATCGCAATCTTGTCTCGTGTCCTGTCGCGGTCGTTTACTTTTGAGCACGCGAGTAACGCAAGCTCGCTCACCCCTCGTTTCTGTTGTTGCCCATCCCGGTCTTGATCATGCTGAGGGTCGTCGGTCGGGTGGCCTCGGCTGTGCCTTTGCGGTGCTTCGCCCCGAGGCTCCCGAAGGTGCCTGGGTCGACAGGCGCCTGCTGCGCGAACGTAACAACGAGTTTTCGACCGCGGAGTAGCTTGTCGTGAGCCGAATTCAACGCCTTCAATGCATCCTGTACGGTATTAGAGCGTGCTTCCAAGACCGTGATTCATCCCCAGGCTCCCTCTGTTTTCGTTTTTTGTAGTTCGACAATGCGAAGAAGGACAGAGAAAAGTGGCCCGGGTGATGAGAAGATGTTGGAAATGTGGCTAGAAAGAACTTACATCTTTGTTCCCATATTCCACAAACGCGTACCCGCGGGGCTTGCCTTTGAGCAACCCTGTCTTGTGAAACAGAAAATCGAGTTTGGTGACTTTGCCAAACTTGGAGAAGACTTGGAGGAGCGAGTATCTGGGGCCAGTATTTCGGTTTGTTCAGGCTCTCGGGACTGGACAGGCATACTCGTCGACGGAAGGGTGGAGGTTGCCAATGTAGAGTCGGTCCTGAAGAAGTTGCCGTGGCGGGGCTTTGCTGGTGGATGCCCCAGATACAGCGTCGTCGGCGAAGGTGGGGTAAGATAAATGGTCCTCGAGCGACGGGGGCGACGGCTCTGACTGCATGAAAGTGGTTTGAAACCGGCACGAGTGTGGCCGCGATGCGATCAGAGGACCCCTATTCATTGCCTTTCTTGTTCACGCGACGCTATTGTATCGAACCTACCACCGTCACATCTGAATCATGGCAAGTCTCCGTACAGCGATTGAACTCAAGGAGGCCATCGACTCCGCTGCTCAACATCTATCGCCTATTGGCATCTGTCTCAGCAAGGTTACGGACTGGAAAGCGGAGCATGGAAACTGGAACGATGAAGACGAGGATGATGATGATGTAGAAGATGAGGAAGACGAAGACGAAGTCACAGGTATTAAAAAGAAGAAGGTGTGTGTGCTGCCACTCGGCTTGACCTCTTCCAACGTTCCATTACAAGGAGACCGGGACAAAAGTCATGGAAAACATCTACGACCTACACGAGAAGTCCGACTTGACAATGGACGCGGGGACAATAAAAGAATTCTCTTCCACACTCAAGATCACTCGTGCAGGGTACGAATATGAGGGCGATATCGTCGCTCAAGACGGTGACCACGTCGCCGGGAGGCTCAGAGAATGGTATCAGGCCGGCACAATCTCAGGATACGGAGACGTCAAGGCGCAAGAAACCAAGATTGATCCAGAGGTTCGCAATGCGCGCGAAATCCCAGCCAGTGAAGTCAGCATCTCCCCCGACCTTCTTTCCAAGGTCGAGGAGCTATGGAGTGCTTCCTTCTTCCCGACCAAAGTTCGCGCAGAGGTGTACAAGATCCATTTGTACGGACCTGGAGGGATGTTTAGAGCCCACCGGGACACTCCCGAGACCGACCTAGTAGGCACCTTTCTGCTCGGTCTGGGCGATACGTGCACGGTTGCGGGTGATAGCAGCTGGAATCCTCAGGGTGCTCTGAAGGTCAAAAGCAGCCCAACCGAGTGGAAGCGATTCACTGCTGAGCCAGGATCATGGGTTGCATTTTACCCCGACGTCGAGCATTCTGTTCTTGAAATCGAGAGTGGATATCGGGCAGTGATCGCATTCAAGATATTCCGCCAGCTCTCGGACGTCCCCGAAGTCCCTGCAGACGTGGTGTTGCGCAACAAGCTCAAGGCGGAGCTGGTCAAGATAAAAGCGCCATATGGGATCTTGCTCCATCATCACTATCCCACCGGACCGCCGAGCTGAATGGGTTTGACGCGGTGCTCTATGCTGCAGCAGGCGAGACCGGTGACGCAAAGTTGTTGCCCGTGCTGGTCAGGTTCAATGCCGAGCACTGGGAGGATGATTTCTCCAACTTCTGCAACGCAAAAGTCTATCCCTTGACGGAAATGCACATCAGTGCCCTAACCAAGCATCTGAAGGACAAGGTCGACCAGAATGATGACATTGCGGAGGAGGAGGATGAGGAGGACGAGGAGGAGAAGAAGCCCAAGTCGTTGTTCGTGGACCTCAAGGGTACTGATGCCGAATGGATCCACAACCACAGCGAGACCATACCATTCTACAGCCCCAACTTTGACGCAACGACGGTAGTGTGGTCCCAAAAGACCGAATCGGCGGTTGAATATACGGGCAACGAGGCTATCCCAGACAGGGAAGACAGCATTTATCTGAGTTATGCGGTGGTGGTTGTACCCAAGAGGGGTACCAAGCGGGCAGGGGCGGAAGTGGAAGAGTAGAGGACGACTGATTGGGAATAAAATGATTGTTATTATAATTCGACGTGTTCTACAGTTTTTGCAACAGATGGTGGCTCCGACGGAGTAGGGATAGCACTCGCCGTCGTGTCCACAAATAACTCTAGCGTCTCTTGTGGTAATGTCGACTCCAATGTGCTTGAAAGCGACTCGAGCACATTCGAAGAGCTCGCCAGGATCGAGGCCGATGTAACACTGGCAGTGAGAACACTGGAAAGCACCGTCGCTGAGCCCTTTTCCATGCTGAGCAACTCGGCGTCCCCGCTAAAGTCTGGAACAAAGCGCGTCCACCAGAAGGCAAGGCGCATCCCGCGGTCGAAGATACGTTGCTTCAGAATGAACAACACGACGAGGAGGAAGAAGAAAAGAGCCGCAAAGATGAGGACGCGGTCGAGCCAATCCGATTTCTGGAGCGCGGTAATGAGGGACTTGGACGTGTCCATGACGCTTGCCAGAGTGTCGTGGGCGCTCGAGGCAGAACGCAACGTGGCAGTAGAGTCGGCTGCGGGGACGATGAGCGGTAGTTTATGACAACAACAGACTGCGTGCATACCTAAGATCTGCGTTGAGAGCACGGAGCGCTCGAGTTCGCCTTGTAGAAGCGTGAGCGTACGCTGCATTCCCTCCGTAACCTTGTCGCTTGTCGCCATGAGAGCATCATCGGTGACCTTCTCATTCAAGTCGCGTTTCTCGGAGACGGCAGAAGACTTGAGCAGCTCGTCGCGCTGAGAACTGCTGAGGGAGTCGATGGTGCGCTTTGAAGTTAATAGAGCAGCACGAGAATCTCTGCGTAAGCTGGGGAGAACGATGAGGCAGGGTTGGATTGGACTGGTCGCCACGTACGCCACGAGGTTCTGGGCAAGTTCGTCTACGATGCCCTTTAGTTCTCTGCGATTCTTGGCGCCCTTTTGGTCCTCGACAAGCACATCTAGCGTCTCGTGAGACCTTGAGGACAGAGCTGCTACGAGGAGCCGTTGAGCACACACCTCGATTTGGCGTGCAAACGTGTCGATATCTTCACGCAGTTCGGCAGCCAAATTTTGCTGGAGGGAGAGGGGACCGCGACATTCACGTAGACGCGGGACCTGGAATTCGTTTAGGTCTTTCTCGCGGCGGCGAGTTGCTTCGATCAGTTTCTGTGTTTCCTCGTCGAATGTGTGTGGCAATGGTGGCATGATGCAAAAGGCAAGATTAGATACGATGTACAGAATGTTCGTCTACGAAGTGTAGATACCAAAAAGGTGCCTCCAGTTACCATGAAGAGAGCTCATTTGCTATTCCAATGAAGCTGCCGCACCAGAAATTCCTCTCTTCAGCGCAGAAACCAAGCTACCTGTTCCTTATTATAGCGTGCAGCGACGGGAGTGGGTCAGGATTTGAGGCATGTCGTCGTGGGACTCTCTCACCTCAATACAAGGTCAATGAACTTTCTCCAATGGTGGATACTGTCGTCGCCGTCTTGTTCGGTGTCCGCTGGGTCCTCGGTTGTTCACAGCCGATATCGAGTCTTTAAATTCCATGCATTTCTACCGCAGGAGCGCCAGTGTCTTCAGAACATGCATTCGCCTGAGAAACGTCTTGTCGGGCAGGAGTGGGTGATGATATCAGTGGGTCCAGCGGTAAACCAGCACGAAACCACCACAGCTGCCTTGCTTTTTTGGCTTGTCCCCGTGTTGTATATCTTGCTCCACCGGCCAGTGGTGGACGCCAGAGTAAAGCCCCAGATTTGTTTTGAGTGAACTTGAAGGTCAGCAGCAAGTCTAAATGGGGACAAGACTCACTAGCGTCGGGCAAGTGAATTCATTCTCTAGTTCAACGACACAACCACTAACCGCTGAAGGAACGCAGGACGTGAATGGCGCCGCCAAGATGGACCAATTGTAGCCGTTGAAGGTCGGCCAGGTCTGGGTGTCCGCCGACCCGGCGACCGTGCGTATGCTCATCCATACGCCATCCGATCGAATCATGCTGCTCTCAAATCCATCTTATCTTCTTGGATGACCACTGCGACTACGGACGACATTCTACTAGCCAGAACCGTCCCCTCCTCCTCTCCCAGAGCAGATTACATCAACTGGGGTCTCGCTTTCCGCTGTCGGCCCCTCGCCATCTTTGAGCCCGAAAATGAACACGAATGCGAATTAGTTTTGGCTCACGCTCGGAGGGAAGGCCGCGTCCTGCGCGCAGTCGGTGTAGGGCATAGTCCCAGTGACCTTGGATGCACAGGCGACTTTATGCTCCGAATGACCAAGATGAACAAGGTTCTCGAGGTGCGCATTTTTTTCTCTCTCTCCTAAGGCAATCTTCAGCTTTTGTAGGTGGACCAGGAGAAACTGGTAGCGGTCATCCAGGCTGGAATAACTCTTACGGACCTTCACGCGGAACTTGGCAAATACGGATTGGCCATGCGGAACCTCGGGTCGATCTCCGACCAAACGCTGGGCGGCATCGTGACCACCGCCAGCCATGGCTCGGGCATCTCCTTCCCCGTCATGTCGGCAGACATAGCTGCACTCACTTTGCTACTCGCTGACGGCTCGCGGGTCTCCTGTTCCCGTACTGAGCACACGGACCTTTTTCTTGCCACACTCTGTGGCCTCGGCTGCACCGGCATCATCTTGACTGTCACACTCAATGTCGAGCGCGCGTTCCGGCTCAAGGACGTCCAATTCTCCCGCCCGTTTCAAGACTTTATCGACAACTTTGACGAATTCATCCATTCTGCGGAGCATGTGCGTTGCTGGTGGATAGCCGCGTCACACCAAGTCAAGTGCAGTGTGGTCAACCGTACACTCGAGGTGCCTTTCTTCCGCGCAAGACTTGCTGTTGGAGCCGCTGACGACTACCTAGGCAAAACGCCCTCCAGTTCCCTGGTTTTGGAGATCGCTAGTCGCATACCATCTCGTCCAGGCGATGCTTTTCGTTGGCCGCTACTATCAATATGCAAACACCCTCACGGGGCGCTTCGTGGCATGGCTGGGAACTGCGAAAGTCACCCTCGTCGACGACAGTCATACGATATTCAATGTCGAGTGCCGGGTGGGTTATTTCCGCCACTGATTTCATGATCCTAGCTGATGCGAACGTATAGTACCCGCAACACACCACGGAATGGGCGGTCCCGTTGAAAAACGCCAAAGCATGTCTATGGGAGCTGCACGATTGGATGGATCGGGAGGCGGCAGATCCCAAGGGCATTCGTCCGCACTTTCCGTTTGAACTGCGTTTCTCTGCACCGGACGATATCTGGTTGAGCCCCAGCTACGGACAAGAGACGTGTTGGATAGGAATTGCGCAATACAGGTCTGTTTCCATTACGGTTACTTTCTTTGCACGACTCGAGAAACATACAGACCGTACGGCCTCAACGTCCCATACCGTCGTTTCTTCGCTGGATATGAGGCGATCGTCGCGCGACACGGTGGACGTCCACACTGGGCAAAAGCACACCACTTGAAACCGGAAGATTTGCGCAAGCTATACCCGCACTTTGACGACTTTATGCGCGTGATGCGCGAGGTGGATCCCAGTGGTGTGTTTGCCAACGAGTATGTGAAGCGGCATCTGCTTGGGGAGCCCATCGGGGCGAGAGTGTTCAAGGAGAGGGCGTGACTGCCACGAACGTTGCAGATTACTTAGTTAGACTTTGTACTTTACATCCGTGCGAACTCGAAGGAAGCAACTTGCAAGTTCTAAAGTAATAGCCCGTGGCGTTTAGCTACTAGTACTCGACCATGAGCCATCTTCTCCGCACCGCGGTCGAGCTCCAAGAGGCCATCGACAAGGCCTCTCTCTACTTGCCGCGACTTGGTTATTGCAGCTCCATGGCCATATACCTCGAAAAATCAAGGTTCTCGGAGTTTGACTGGTACGAGGAGGTGTGTAGTACTTTTAGACTTTTCGCCATCGACGCGCTGAACCGAGTACCAGGAGTCGTATGCTCAGACCACCGTCGCCGGGAAGGCTATGAAAGAATTGAACTCGCTGCAGTCGAAACACAAGCTGACGTTCGCCTCTGGCAAATTGGAGCTCGTATGCAAGATCATCATCTCCCGCGCAGGTTGCGAATACAAGGGCAACATCTTGAGCGAAGGCTGCGTCTTCCTCGAGGACAAGGACCTCGACGAGAGGCTGCGGAAGTGGTACGAAGGGGGAGCTGTGGCAGATGGCGACATGAAGGTAGAAGAAGCGGAAGTCGTTCCTCCAGTCGTTGACAGCGAGGCTGGGACTCCTTTGGCAGGCGATGGCGACGGAGAAGAATCGGAAGTCGTTGCTCCAGTCGTCGGCAGCGCAGGCGAGATTCCAGCCACTTTGGCAGGCGTTGTCGACATGAAGGGAGAAGAATCGGAAGCCGTTCCTCCAGTCGTCGGCAGCGGGGTTGGGATTTTGGTGGCAGACGATGACGACGTGAAGGGAAAAGAATCGAAAGTCGTTCCCCCAGTCGTTGGCAGCGGGGTCGGGATTCCTATGACAGACGATGGCGACATGAAGGGAAAAGAATCGAAAGTCGTTCCCCCAGTCGTTGGCAGCGGGGTCGGGATTCCTATGACAGACGATGGCGACATGAAGGGAAAAGAATCGGAGATCATTCCCCCAGTCGTCGGCAGCACCGCGCGCGAGATCCCCGCCACCGAGTTCAGCGTCTCCTCCAACCTCATCACTAAGGTGGAAGAATTGTGGAGCGAATCTTTCCACCAGAAGCACGTCCGTGCCGAACCGTACAAGATTCATCTGTATGGACCAGGAGCCCCGTTACACAAGGCCGATAACGGCCCCGAGACCGATTTCGTCGGTCGATTCTTTGTTGGCTTGGGCGAAAGAATTTACGATGGTCGCTACAGCATACCCTTGTTGAAGGTCAAGAAGGTTGGGGGATGGGACAAGAACCACGCGTATCCTGGGTGGTGGGTCGCCTTCTATGCCGACGTCGATTATTCCATCCCCGAAATCAAACGTGGGTATGCGGCTGTCATCGAGTTCAAGATTTTTCAGCAGCATCTTGAGGTACCGGAGGAGTCTGCGGACGTGGTGTTGCGCGGCAAGTTGGAGAACGTCTTGATGAAACTGCCAGTTCCCTATGGCATCCTTCTCCACCACCATTATCCAGGCGGGACCGAGGATTTGTTTGGGCTTGACGCGTTGATGTATGCTGCAGCAGGGGCGACCGGGGACGCGAAATTGCTACCCGTGCAGATCAGGTGGACCAATTCGCGGTGGGGAGATGGAAAAGCGAACGTCTACCCGATGACGGATGACCACCTCGAAACAATACTCACCCACCTGGAGACACGGACGTTGGAGCAGGCGTGTGCGGAGGACTTTTACGAACACAGACGCTCGATGGGAACAAAGTTGGAGCTGTTTGTCGACCTCAAGGGAACCGAGGCTGAATGGATACATCACCACCAAAGCCCCCAACCCATTCCTTTCTACAGTCCCGACTTCCCCGCTACGGCGATCCCATGGAAGCTTTCTGAGGTGTACGACACTGACACCTCGGGTGCCAGGGGGCACAGGCCGTGCAATGAGGAGAGCATTTATCTGAGTTATGCCGTGGTGGTTGTGCCGAAAAGAGGAGTCAAGAGGGCAGCTGAGGAGGAGGAGCCGTCGGCCGAGTAGCATTCATGATTGTCTTTTTATCTTGGTTAACGTTCGACATAAAGTCGACGAATGTTTCTTGCAATCAATTAGCAGGTTGTGGCTGTACTCTTTGTTTGGACTTGACAAAGCCAGCATATGGATTCACCCAAACGCGCCGGCTCGCCTTCAGGCGCTTCTGATTCCAAAAGAATGCGTCTCAGCGAGGACGAAGGCGCCTACCCCGTCGACCCCGCCCTCGGCAAGCGCAACGAGCTCGAGCCCTTGGCTTCGACCGACCTCGCAAATCTCCAGTCAGAAGAGTGGACCAGTCGTCCAGAGAACGGCGGGCGCGTCAGGCTCCTCAAAACCGATGCAGACGACGATGACGGAGGCGATGTGTCCATGGGAGATGGCGGGGACGACGAGGGTGATTCTGGTGACGAGAACGACGACGAGGACCCGGCCCAGCTCGAGGCAACCCGTCTCCGCCTCGAAGACCAGGCTCGCAAGTATCTCGCGGCCCAAACCCACGAAGTCGTCATACCCTCATACTCTGCCTGGTTCGACATGTCCAAAATCCACCCCGTCGAACAGCGCGCCCTGCCCGAGTTCTTCAACTCGCGCAACCGTTCAAAAACACCCGCCATTTACAAAGACTACCGCGACTTTATGATCAACACGTACCGCCTGCGTCCCATGGAGTATCTGACAGTCACCGCTTGCCGAAGGAATCTCGCAGGAGACGTTTGCGCCATCATGCGCGTCCACGCCTTCCTCGAGCAGTGGGGTCTTGTAAACTACCAGGTGTGCCCATACACTACCTCTCAAGTCGTCCCTAAGATCTTGCCAGATTGATCCAGACTCGCGACCAGCTGCTCTGGCGCCACCCTTCACTGGCCACTTCCGTGTTATCCTCGACACACCTCGCGGCATGCAGTCACTACATCCCGGAACACGCCATTTGAGCGCTGGCCAGGCTGGAATCAATGGTGCAAAAAAGCCTGCGCCCACTCCCGCATCGCTCGAGCTTCGTTCGAGCATTTACCAAACTTCCAACAAATCGGCACGCCCCATTGACGCCGCTGAAGCGGAAGCACTAGCCAACGGCACTCGCGATGGCTCTGCCAACGGCACGAGTCGCTCCAGCGGCGGCTCCACTTGCGATACGTGCGGCGCTGATTGCACGCAGCTCCGCTACCACTCTCTCAAGGACAAGAAGTTTGAGCTCTGCTCCCCATGCTACCTCGACGGGCGCTTCCCTTCCACCATGTTCAGCGGCGACTTTGTCAAACTCACGAGCGCTGCCGCCAGTGCTGCGCCGGACGACTGGTCAGACCAAGAGGTTTTGCTGCTGCTCGAGGGCGTGGAGATGTACGACGACGATTGGTCTCGCATTGAGGAATATGTCGGCACGCGCAGCGCCCAGCAGTGCATCCGCAAGTTCCTTGAGCTACCAATCGAGGATCCCTACCTTGCTACGGAAGCATCCATGGGCCCGCTCCGGCATAGCCAGCATATTCCCTTCGAGCAAGCCGACAACCCTGTTATGAGTGTCGTCGCTTTCCTTGCGGGCGTTGTGGGTCCAGGCGTCGCTGCGGATGCGGCCAAAACGGCGCTACATCATCTCACGAGCGAGGAGAAAACGCAAGACGGTGGTGCCGACGGTGTCAAGCGGGAGGGCACGAATGGGGCGTCGTCGAGTAAACCTCCTACGCCCGCCGCCGAGCCCATGTCGGTCGATGGCATGGCTCCAAAAAAGCCGCACACCGTACCACATTCGCAGGCGGTGCGCGCTGCCGACCTTGCACTCAAATCTTCTGCCAAGGCTGCCTCGGCCCTCGCTGATGCTGAAGACGCCCAGATCCGCTCGACGCTGGCGTCGTTGATCAAGCTAACGTTGTCGAAACTCGAGATGAAGATGACGCAGTTTGAGGAGCTGGAGGATATTCTCGAGGAGGAGCGCAAGGGGCTCGAGAGTGCCCGAATGGCGCTTGTGAACGAGCGGCTTGGGTTGAAGAAGACGTTGGATAATGTTCGGAGCGAGATTGCACGCAATGGGATGGCGGCGGCGCATGCGTTTGCCATGTCGAGTGGGATGGGGACGAGTGGGCAGGGCACGATGGTTAGCGAGGTGGGCGGCAATGTGCCGATGGATGGATCGTCTGCGCCGATAAACGACGGGGCCATGCTGCAGTTGAGTTGAATAGAACCATTGGGCTAACATCTTTGCTGTACGATAGCGATTATTATTTGATGTAACGACTGTTGTTTTCTTTCATACACTTGGCTGCTACCAACCTATCTACATGAGTATTCTCCTTGGACTGGCCATTTCTAGTGCTATAATTGAATTCACATGGCTTCCACGTGCGCCAGAGATCTCATAACGCAATAATCTTAGGGCAAGCACGGGTCGTTATACAGACTGGTGTGGAGCGGTCCGACCCGTCGACCAAGAGCCCATTCGGTGATGTCCAGACAATTCAAAGATTCTGTGCACGAGATACATTGACTGGCGGCTATTGGTAGGAGACAAGATCGCGTTGACCAGCGCAAGAGGTTGGATACAAATCTATCACGGAGGTTTGACGGAGGTAAAAAAGACAATCCGTGAAAACCAAAAAGGGCGAAACTGCGCAGTCGGTCAGACGACACATAGAGGTCGGGTGGCCACTGGCCGTGTGGGAGCAGTATGACCGGTGTTGGACCTCAGGCCTCAGAGTTGCAGCCAAGGACTGTAGAATTTATTCAGGACGTTTCCAGTAGGATTACTTAGGTGGGTTGGAGCCAGTGGGCGTAATAGACAAGGCTTGTGGAGCGTGTGTGGGACTTGATACCAAGCCGATGACATCCTGATTGCGGGCTTGACCCACCGCAGGTTGGTTCATACCACCACTCACCAACGCCATTTATGGCCAAATTCTACGCTGCCACACTCGTCCTCGCCGCCTCGCCTCTGGCCTCCGCGTACTCGTGGAGCTTCGCGTCTGCCCCCACACAATGCAGCAACGTCACCATCTCCGTGTCTGGAGGTTCTCCACCTTTTTCAGTCCTTATAATTCCCTATGGACCCTCGCCGTTGCCCAATGGCCTTGAAGCCCGCAAAATACAGGACCAACCCTTTCCCGGATCCGACTCGTCCGTCAGCTTCAAGCTCAACTTTCCGCAATTCTCGCAATTTGTCGCGGTGGTAGGTAAACTTCATCCGATACGACGTAAGAACCAACCGTCCCCCAGGTCAGCGACAGCACTGGCTTCGGCTCTGGTGGAACCAGCGTCGGCGTCGAGGTTGCCTCGTCAAGCGATACCAGCTGCTTTGACTCGTCCAAAGCCGTTACTCCCGATTTTTTCTACTCCATAAACCGTGCGCCCTCGAATAGTTCTTTGTGTCTGTTGCTTATCCTTCTGTGCAGCCACCGGTGTCATCACCCAATGCGAAATTACGCGACTATCCTGGGACCCCTCTCAAGTACAAGGGTGCGATTAAAACTTCTCATTCAATGACCATCTTATTCATCCCAATCCAGAACGCCCAAATTCCAGGGTGTCATTCCGGGCGGTGAATCGTTCGAAATCCCTCAAGCCCAGATCACTACTGTGGAGGCCGAGGGCACTGGCTTCAACTGGACCGCGCCTCTGCGTTCCATGACCAATGTGATCTTGGTAGGCGGCGATAATCGGGGGAATGGCACCGGAGGGAGCACGCTTTATATCGTCGGTGGTGGAACCGAAAACGATTCGTCATGCTTGAATAGCACGAGCCCCAGCTCCACCGCTGGAGCTCCCGCAGGTGGTTCCTACCAAACTGGTACAGGTTCATTCACAGGCAGCTCTCCTACAAACTCCGGCTCTAGTTCTGGTTCTAGGTCTGTCCTGCTTTACATTCCGTTGCAGGATATTCACTCGATACAGTGGCGGAAGTAGTACCAACGTCGGTGCCATCGCGGGCGGTGTTGTAGGCGGCGTCGTTGCCCTCATTGCCGCGTTGCTTGTTGCTCTTTTCTGGATGCGTCGGCGTCGACTACGGAAAACGGAAAAGGTCCGCCCGGATCTTTTGCCTGGAGAAGAGGAGGATGACGAGGACGTCGGAACCACACCTGGCGGTGGACTGCCCCAATATTACCAGCCCGAACCTTTCATGGTGACCGACCCCACAGCCGGTCGGGCTTCCGCCGAAGGGTTCCTGTCAGAAGGCAACCGCACCAGCACCTTCAGCGAGAGCAGAAGTGGAACGCCTGATCCTACAACAACCATGTCGACCGCGACACGCAAGAGCGCTCCGATGCGACAAATGCGCCCCGTAAACATCATTCAGCATGCGGATGCTGGCCCAAGTAGTCCGCCTGGCGACGAGGAGCCCGAGACGGTGGAGTTGCCGCCAGCCTACAACAATATCCGCAAAGGGCCGATACCCGAGTCTGCCCCGACGGCTCCGACGGAAACACCTGCCGTGGCCCCCACCGAGACAGCGACCGAGGCATAAAAGACTAGCGCTGGTGTGTATCTAGCTATTTGATGGACTTGTGCATGCTTGACGCTCTCCATGTGACCCATTGCTTCCTCCACGATTCTGGTATATTTATTGCCAACGTACGTTTTTCCATGGACCACTCTTTTACCATTACCTTATTCCCTTGCAATCCCCTTCGTTGCATTTGTTCATTCATTTATCTGGATTCCATGCATAGGTTAGGCGCCATACTGTATAACCATAACGACCTCTCTGTTTGCCGCACACACATAATTGAGCAAACACCCCAGATCGCTTCTTGTGTATTTGTATACCAACCACGCATCCAAGTTGTTCATTGCGCAATTTCCATAAAGATTCTAGTTTTAAATGCTACGTACTCCCTCGGGGCAGGCCGAGGGCAGAGCTGACGCCCCACCACACGCGAGGTGATACAGATAAGTAAGTCTGTGGTTAGGGACCGTCCCAACGCATTCTCCGTTGCACTAAGCAAGGCATCCTGTAGATCGCCTATCTCGCGGGGCGAGGCGCGGGTTGGCGCAAGAGCCCCAAATGTGGGGCTCGGAGGAGAGAGCGGCGTTCGGTAATGAGACTAGGCACCGGCGGAGTCGGACGTCCCTGGACGCGAGCCTGGAACGGCGTCTTCTCGGGGCTGCAGACGGACTACCGTTAGTTCGTGTTGCACAGGCGATGGAAATCCGAGTTTCACCTGGGAAAGCAGGGCCTTGTAAGCTGAGGTGTGAACGACGGATGCAAGAGACTGCAGAACGAGTTAGAAGAAAATATTGTTAGTGCAGAGAGACCAGACGCACCGGCCGCCAAGGGATCTTTTTCCCGCTTTCTGCGAGCTCTAGGTCTTCATACAATTCGTCCAAATGTCGGTCTTTACCCGCCACATAGCCATAACGCTCGAACATCCGACGTTCTATTTCGCGAGCTGCAGGAACCTTGCCACTCTTCAGGAGCCCACGGACAATGGCGATATAAAGCACTTGATCGACATGGCGCACGGCTGCGTTCTCCTCGCCGGCTTTCTTGTCAACGCTTTCTGCGCGGTTCAGTAGGGACACCGTCTTTGGAAAATCGCCCTCGCGGGAATAGGCGATTGCAAGTTCGGTGAGTTGATACACGTTTGGGGTGATCCCCAGATTAAGCATTTCCCGCAAGATGGGCGGTCCACGATGGGACCCAGATGCCGCACATATGCGACGTATGAATGGTGTGAAAGCCGAACTGTCTATACCTGCCTTCCAGGACGGGGGTGGAGGGTGGAGAAGAGGGATACCCGGCTGCTGAGCAGATGAGATGAACGTGGGGGAGGCGAACTTGACAAGTTTGAGGTAGAGGAATTCTACCATGCGCTCGTCTTCAGTCAACCCAAGGAGCGCACGCCATACGACGGCGGTGTGCAAGGGAGAGGGATGTAGTTTCATCTCTGGATGAGAAGCCCAAAGCTCCGCTTGCCATCCTTCGAGGGGCGGCAGCTTGCCGAGCTGCAGCATGATATCGTCCCGGGGTAGAGCGACGATGTAAAAGTGGGCAACGAATGTCTGGATGACAAGGCCAGGATTCCCGTTGCGAGCATGAAATAAGAGTTCGGCGAGAAGATACGACCAGGTGCCAGCAATGCGCTTGAGTACATATCGTCTGAGCATTGGAATGGCGCGAGTACGTCCTGTTGCGAGGTAAAGTTCCATGAACCGAACCACGGTTAGGGGATGTGGATGTTTCGCCAGACTCCCTAAAACCTTTCTTCAATGCACATAAAGTCGCGGCAAGATCATGTTCCAAACGTGCCGGGGCCGATGAGGGCAGAGATGACGCAAGCTGGAAGTCTTCTCCCTCGAACTGTTCCCTCAGTTCATCAACCCTTGCCGCCCGAGGTCTCCGTTCCGCTTCTCTCTTCATGACCTTTGCTTTCCGTGCGAGGTCGCTCAACTCCTCGAGCTTTTGTATATCGGAATGGTACTTCGGATGGCCAGAGGCTTTGAGTTTCCAGAGTAAGAGATTATAAAGCGTGATCGAGCGGCTAGAGTTGTCGCGATGGTAGGCGGGCAGTAAACTCAAAGCCTCGTCTAGACACCATGCCTTTGTCAAGGCGCGAATGGCGACATCGTAATCCCGACCCTCCTCTGATCCTGTCACGTGACCGTCTCCGACATCGAGTCGCGCAAGAGTTTCCAGTGTCACTGGTTCGACGGTGACACCTTCCAAGCGCGAAAGAAGGCGTTGGGAAAAGTCGAGTCGGCCTTCCTTCGCGAGACACCGGATAGCTAATGCCACCATGCCTTTGTCCATATTGTTCAAGCCAGCCGATCTGAACCGCTTTTGAGATTTGTGTTGCGCCACAAATTTGATATGCGGGAGATAACGAGGATCTCGAGTTCTCTGCAGCTTGGCGAGGAGAAATTGATAGGTGTATGGGGTGAAATGAAAGACCGTTTCCTTCGGGTCGGGGACAAGTTGGATAGCATGGTCAAATCGGCCGGCACTGGCGAGGGTGCGGACTGCAGCGCCCATCACTTCGACCTGCAGTTTTCGATCTTGCTTCTCAATGTCGTCTGGATTCGATGTCCGTTCCAGGTACAGGCGGTGGCGGCGACGTAGTTCGTTGATGAACTCGAGGGTGACGTCGGGCTCCCCATACATCGAGAGAATATTGACGACAGGACTGGAAATGCCCTGGATGTAGCCCTTCTCTGCCGCAATGAGCCCAAACTCCATAATGAGGGGGAGGGAATGAAGCGTCGACAGCATGATCCGCTCGCGTATAGCACGAAAAGCGCTCGATGGAGGTCCATCCGCCAGCGGAATCAACGAAAACCATTTCCTGAACTTGAGAAGCTGATCATCCACTTCTGCCTTTGTCTGGGCGGGAGCTGTAACTGCAACAAGGGCAGCACGCTCGTAGGAGGATGAGAAGGGTATCTCTGTGCCGACCTCGACCAATTCGTCCAATAGGCGTAAAGCATGGTCATAGCTCTCCTGAACAACGAGCAACTCCAATCCTTGTGTTGATGTAACAGGATGGGAGAAGGAAATCGAAATGTTTGCATAGTCGGTGTGTGATTTATCCTCGAAGATGGAAGCAGGATCGGTTTCCGGCTCAGGAAGTAGCTCGGGTAGAGACCGGGCCACCTGGGTCAAGACGTTGACAGAATGAGTGGGCATCCGCTCGTATTGAACGCGGTATTCAGCTGATGTGGACTCGTAGATGTCTGTATCAGACTCTGCTTGCACCTCCACCGAACTTTCGGGCTCGGGATTCTCCACGGCGGCCAGTGGAAAAGGAGGAAACCGAAAACTGGGAGGCATGGACGGAGTGAATGTATCTGAAATCTTGTAAGAACGGTGCGGCTTTCGGAATCCAGTTACATACCTATCGTCGCCTCCTTCTCGTCTGAATCCTCCAGCGGTACTGTCCCAGTAAGCCTTGCATTGAATTTCTGTGGGCTAGAGGCGAATTGGCGCCAAAGGTGGAGACTCGGAGGCAAGAAAGTGGTGTCGAGCCTGGACCTTGCTCCCGGCAGAAATGGGAGGGAAATCAAGGCCCATGAGGCCCTCAGCATTCTGTGCGATGAAATGAGCCATAGCCCTTCCAAGCCAAGTGAAGGACGCACAAGGGACTCTAAGAAATTTGCCTGTTGCAATTCGGGATCAAAAACAGGTGACGGCACTCCGAGTCCCGATTTGGACTTGGCTCTCTCCGTCTCTCTTGTACATCTCGCCTCCCTCGTGCCCGCCCGTTGAGGGACCCGCCCGGGCTGCTTCATCTTCTCCCGACAGTACAGTACCCCTACCTACATCATGGCGTACGTTTCAACTAGCCCTCCTCGGGCCCCTCCGATTCAGTACACCGCGCCTCTGGGAACTCGCTGGGCCAAGGAAGTGGCTGCAGCGGGTGGCGTTGGTGCCTTTGACCTCCCTTCAGACCCCAAGGCCATTGGTCCTTGGATTCTCGGCGAATGTGTCGGCAAAGGCGCGTCTGGGCGCGTCAAGATCGCGAAGCACAAGGTCACCGGGCAACTCGCCGCTGTAAAGATCCTTCCCTTGGCTCCCCTCGTCAACTCTCGCGCCTCCCTCGCAACCCAGCAGGCCAAGACCGACAAACAGCGGCTCGGAATCGACAGAGAAATCACCATGATGAAGCTTATGAATCACCCAAACATTATGCGCATCTACGACGTCTACGAAGGCGCAAAGGAGCTCTTCCTCGTTCTCGAGTATGTCGAGGGCGGCGAGTTGTTTGACTTCCTAGTCAACCGAGGACGCCTCCCAGGCCCAGAAGCTCTCGAATACTTCAAGCAGATTGTCTACGGCCTCAGCTACGCCCACACCTTTTCCATCATCCATCGCGATCTCAAACCGGAAAACATCCTCATTGCCTCCCTATCCCCGCCTCTCATTAAGATTGCCGACTGGGGCATGGCTACGTTCGCTCCTCCCACCCTCCAGTTGGAGACCAGCTGTGGCTCTCCTCACTACGCGAGTCCAGAGATCGTCAACGGCGAAAGATACCAAGGGAACGCTACCGATATATGGAGTTGCGGCGTCATACTCTACGCACTCCTCACAGGTCGGCTGCCGTTCGATGACAAGAACGTCAAAGTTCTGCTTTCCAAAGTCAAGAGCGGAAAGTACGAGATGCCCAATTGGATCGACCCTCTCGCGATGGACCTTTTGGCCCGGATGCTCGTTGTTGATGTCTCCCGCAGGATCACTGTGAGTGACCCTACCTCTTACTCGTTTTCTTTACTCAAGTTGCACCACTAGATTCCCGAAATACTATGCCACCCCTGGCTCCACAGCGTCCCGACAGATAGCTTGCGTCTCATCTCCATTCCGCCGCTCCCTCCGTCTCCGAGCACCCTCGCCCGTCCACTCGACCATCCCTCCCTGATTGATCCCGAGCTGTTCGCCTCGTTGCGCATCATCTGGGGGCGTCACGCCGATGCCCATGGCGAGTCTATCAAACGCGACCTATGTTCGCCTGCAGGCAGAGGCGTCCATGCCAAAGCCTTCTATTTCCTTCTAGGGCGTTATCGTGACGAGTCGCTGCGAGCCCGAACTGCTGGCGAAAACGTGACGTCGAGTGACATGATTGCTATCGACGGCATCGAAAGCATGAAATTCGACCTTGGTTGGCAGCTTGATCTGAATGGAGGTACAACCAGGCCATACTCCCAGCGATCTTCGAGCGTCGTCCCAACTCGCATCGCACCTTCACCCTTGCCCCAGATTTCGGGCTTGGCTCCCCCGCTCATGTGTCGGACACCGACTGTGAGAGAACGGCCTGCGTCCCCAGCAGGTCCCCGCGCCCATTCTCGGAAGCACGAGGAATCCTATACCATCGTTGCCCCACGTCCGAGAGGCGGATCCAGTGGGCGCCCCGTGTCGTCCCTTGGCACGAACGGCGGTCCTCGCCCTCCTCCACCCCGCAGAGGTCACACGTACTCTACTGGAGGAGATAACCGGGTACAGCCCAGATGGCACCAGCGCTCGCTCCCTGCGGACCCAGGACTACCCCAAGACACCGATATTTCCAGGCCCGTTGCCCCGCCGCAGTTCCTCAGACAACCTCATGCTGCCCGCTCCAGGTCCAACACGAGTCCTCATCCCTCGCCTCTCCGTTCCCAGCATCCCTCTGCACCACGTGATTCTGCGGCTGCGCAAGATGCGATGATCCACTCCCCGGTTCCCGTCCTTCCTTCAGTCTCCAACCCCATCGTCAAGATGGACCTTGACTTGGACCTCAGTTTGGATCTAAACCTGAACCTTCAACTCGGCGCAGGCGAAGATATGGAGTGCGATATCGGGTTTGACGTTGAGCATGAGGAGTTACCGCTCTTGACGGCCCCGCGGACATCCAATGCCGAATTGCAGAAGACTATGGATGCGGTCGCAGAGCGACTCAATGGGTTGGTCAAGGCCCAGGCGACATCCTCCTCTCCTGTCCTTCCTTCGGTACCTTTGGGTCATCGGCGTGCCACGAACAGGACGGTTTCGCGACCCGCGCGAGAGGACAAGGAGAATCAGAGTGTTACGGAGGAAGGGTGGAGCTATGTTGGCTCGGAGGAATACCAGAGTGGGGTCGGCCTGGGCGTCAACGCGGTGGACGCACGGGTCGGAAGGGAGATGGGGAATGTGGTTTTCCTTCCTGAGGCCAAGAGGGAAAAGGAACGCAAGGGTAAACGTGAGTGTATTCGAGACGGTTTGCAGTCCTTGACTAATTACTTACTCTGCATAGACACCACCTTACCCCCTCTCAAGCCCAAGCGATCCACGATTTCTCTTCTCGCATCCCCAATAACTACCGCGAACAATCATCTCGTTCCCGACCCCAACGCTACGACGTCCCGCCTGACTTCCCCTGTCGTCGGTGAATTCAAAGGGTGGTTTTCCAATCTGTTCAATTGGAAGAGTAATGGTTCCAACCAGCCATCGCCGGGCACGGGTGTCATCTACTCCCCCGACGGGCTGGAGAAGACGCGTCGGGAAGTCGGTTTGCTCTGCGAGAGGCTTGGCATTGTCGTCGAAGGGAGCGGGTTCAGTTTCGCGGAGAGTGCGCTCAGTCCGGACGACGATGGAATGGCGCTACGATGCAAGGTGGAGGAGAACAGCGTCGATGGAGCACCGATGGTTTTGAAGCCCGTCAGGTTCAGGGTCGAGTTTTCCGCGGCTCCTTGTGCGCAGGTTTCGACGTATCAGGACGCACCACCGAACCACAAACACCATTCAACGCCGCACAATTACCCGTCATCGAGTCTGAACGCGCTGCTCGCTGCGCCGCTAGATGGTCCGCTCAAGAACCGGGCGAGCTCGTTGATGAACAGGAACATCTCGGCAAGCTCGGCGTTCCCTCCGGGCTGTCTGTCGGCGATTGTAATGGTGCACGAGAAGGGGAGCGCGTCAACGTTCAAGAACGTGTGGAAGAGGCTGAAGGAGACGTATGCGTCTGGGAATGGGGCGAGTCATGGGTACCCGAGCATGAGCCCTGCTGTGGGTTTCGTGACGCCGTATATGGAGCAGCCTCAGCGGTTTGCTCTTTGACTGGATATGTTTTAATTTTCTCTCTCTTCATTTGTATCAACCACCACCACCACAAGATGTAGCACACACTATCGTTTATACAGTACAGCCTATAGAAGTTGACTTGGATTTGTTTTGTCTGTATCATTGGCCAGAGTCGGAACATTCAAGAGGGCCGTCAAGGGGCGTTCATGCCGTTCATTTCGAAGTTGTCCAGCACAGGAGTGACTGTACATTTCTGCGAGTGACTGTACATTTTCCCTCCGGTCTGCGTGTGCGATGTTGCGGAGGACTCACTCTCAGTCAACAGGAACCAATGCCAGAACGTGGCAGCTTGATTGGTGCATCAAATCGAGAAAGCGACGAGGCGCGTGTATTTATAGCATCCGTCGCAGAGAAAAAAATGAAAAAAGGGAGTGCGACGAGTTCAGCGCAGTCAGGAGAGCCAGAGAAAGGAGAGCGCGGAAGATGAGCACATCTCGGCTTTGTGGTGTCGTGGAGCAACAAGATGAGATTAGCGATGCGTCATACTTGCCAGGGTCTATATCAGGAAGGCATAAATAAATAAGGGGATAGTCCGTTCATTCAGTCTTGCCTTCCGCTCTCATGTTCGTCTTGTCTCTGTTGCTCCTCTGCGTGCCCGTCGCTCATATCCCTTTGCAGGTCGTCCTCGACTACGACGGCAACCGCGAGTACAAGCACCTTTATCACTGCTCTCGTCTTCAATGCCATCGTTTTCGGTGTTGAAATTGCCCTTTTCACAATCATCCGGCCCTACTTCAAGGCCATTTACGAACCAAGAACTTATGTCCCAGTCCCTTCGTCCGTCCTCTCTCTCCTCTCTTTTCACTGCGTTTGTTGAAACTTGTGCAGAAAACGAATCCAACCCCTCACAGGAACCGCGTCAATATTATCGTGGCCATTGGCCGTCTACAACGCCGACCACAAGGACGTCCTTGCTGCCAATGGCGCCGACGCCTACTTTTTTGTTCGCTTCCTACGCATGATGGCTCGCGTTTTTTTCCCAATCTGGGTAATTTCGTGGGCAGTCCTCCTCCCCATCACATCCGTCGGCACTCGTGTTGGCGCCAACTCTCAGCTCGACCTCTTTGCCTTTGGAAACATAGAACCGGACAAGCAAGTCCGCTACTGGGCTCACCTTGTTCTTGCCTATGTTTTCACCTTTTGGGTGTTTTACAACATCCGCGCCGAGTTGACGCACTACATTACAATGCGCCAGCAGTACCTCGTCAGCCCCACGCATGCCAGATCCGTGCAGGCCAACACGGTTCTGATTACCGGCATTCCAACACGCTACCTCACCCCTACCGCGCTTCATGAACTGTTCAAGGACCTGCCCGGCGGCGTGAAGCGCATCTGGATCAACCGCAACTTGCGCAGCCTCCCCGATGTCTTTGACCGTCGCCTCGCTGCCTGCGGAAAGCTTGAGGGTGCCGAGACCAAGCTTCTCTCGATAGCAACCAAGGCCCATCTCAAGGCCGGCGGTGCCGCTGGAAAGGATGCAGAGCAGCGCGGTGGAATCCCCGCGGTTCCCGAGGCTGATAGGCCCACCCACAAACTCGGCTTCCTGGGACTGTTCGGCGAAAAGGTGGACTCGATCAACTGGGCTCGGGCGGAGATCGCCACTTGCAATCGCCTTCTCGCGGTTGGTCGGAACGCCATGGCTAGCGAGATGAGTGACCCGAATCAGACTCCTGGCGACGAAGAGGAAGTCCATTTGGCGGAGGGAGAGAATGGCGCGAGCAAGGAAATGGACAAGATGACCAAGAAGGGATACCCCGCGCTGAGCAGCGCATTCATCACGTTCCACAGACCGATTGCGGCGCATATGGTGGAGAATCTGCTGATCCATCACGAACCGTATCGTATGGGTACGTCTACTTTTCAGCTGTCTCGTTTGCCATGTCTGATTTCTTTCCAGCGGAGAAGTATACGGAGGTGTCACCCGCGGACGTCATCTGGTCGAATCTTGGTATGAATCCGTACGAAAAGCGGGTGCGGATGCTTGCGTCGTACTCGGCTACTGCGGCCTTGATTATCTTCTGGGCACTCCCCGTCGCATTCGTCGGTATCATCTCCAACTTGCACTCGCTCGCCAACACGGCATCATGGCTTCACTGGATCAACAAAATTCCTACAGTCCCGCTCGGCATCATCAGCGGTATTCTGCCGCCCGTGCTGCTTGCCGTGCTTATGATGCTTCTCCCCATCGTCCTGCGCCAATTCGCCATCTTTGAGGGAATTCCCAAGCATAGCGATGTCGAAAAAAGCCTCATGACTAGATACTTTACCTTCCAGGTCGTCGTACGTCTTTCCTTTACTCCGCCTTTTATACAACTAAGGAGGATACACAGCACGGGTTTTTGGTCATGACCATCTCTTCTGGGATTGTTGCCGCTCTCCAAGGCCTGATCAAGGACCCATCGTCTGTCCCGTCCCTGCTCTCGCAGAAACTTCCTGCGGCATCGACCTTCTTCCTCACGTGTGTAGCCTGCTGTACAGCTCTGATGCATGTTGCTGATCTCGAGGTCCTAGGTATACAATCCTTTCCGGTTTGTCAGGGACGGCGGGCGGTTTCCTTCAAATTGTGCCGCTGGTGGTGTACTACGTCAAGTTGTTCCTGCTCGGCAGCACCCCGCGCTCGATTTACGGCATCAAGTTTATTGGGCGCAGCGTTGCTTGGGGAACACTATTCCCTGGCATCACACTGCTCGTCGTTATCGGTGGGTCTCCTCTTTTGGCTCCAAGTAGCAAAACACTTAGGAGTATTCAGCGCTGGTCTACTCCATCATTGCGCCCATCATCGCAGGCTTGGCCTGCTTCACATTCTTTTCATTCTATCAATTGTACAAATATCTGTTCTTGTGGCAGTTTGAGCAGCCACCCGCCTCTGACACGGGTGGGCTGTTCTTCCCCAAGGCCATCTCGCATATCTTCGTCGGGCTGTACATCGAGGAGATTTGCTTGGCGGCATTGTTCTTTTTGGCTCGGGACCAAAACAAGAAGGCGTCGTCAGTGGCACAGGGCGGGTTGATGATCGCGTTGATTATTTTCACGGTGTGTTTTCTTCTGGGATTAGTTGCCTCGGGATGCTGATCAAGATGTTTAGCTTCTATTCCAACTCTTGATGAACAACTCCTTTGGCCCGCTCATTCACGCTCTGCCGCTTACTTTGGCGTCCAAGAGCTACGAGGGTGGTTCGCCGATCGCGCGTGCCGAGACGGGTGTCGAGGAGCACGAGATGACGGAGCCCAAGAGGTCAAACTCGAACACGTACGAGGAAACTGATACTGACGGGCTGGTTGGCGATCGGGCTGCACGCATCAAGTCGGAAGAGGAGTATGGGTTTGCGCATCCTGCGGCTTCGAGGCCGCAGCGGATTGTGTGGTTCCCGCGTGATACGCTTGGGCTTGCGGAGCAGGAGGAGCGTGGGTGTCGAGAGGCGGGGGGTGAACGCGAGTGTCAAGGATGCGGAGATGAACGAAAAGGCTTCGGTGGATATCTCGGGGCCGCCGCCTGATTTGGTGCTTGACGAGTAAGGGGGTGTTTCTGCGATACGGCGAGGATGAGGACTATCTACTCCTTTGCACAGCGCTTTTTTTTGGTGATTGCTTCTTGGTTACGGTGCGCGTATATACCCGGGGGACGTAGTTTGAAGTTAGGGCACTGTTTAAAATTTTTTTTTTTCCAGATATATTGTCCACTCCGCCGCAATACCCGGGGGACGTAGTTTGTAAGTTAGGCACTGTTTAATCCAATATATTGTCCACTCCGCCCGCATTGAAAGAAGTAAAAAATCGCTATCAGATTCCCATCAAGCCCCATCCCACTTTACGAAGTCCGTCCAGGTTACGCTCTCCAGTACCACTGAATTGCACCCTTACGCGCCCTCGTTCGACGCAAACCTCGGCACGATCACCCTCCCATCTTGCGCTGCCCAGTGTACCGATAAAATAGGCGCGGGTGGTACCGTCTTCGCTGAGGATGGTTGCATGAGCGCTTAATGCCGGGGAGAGCCCGATACGCGCGTTGAGGTCGCCCGAGCCGACTGTCACAGTCAACAATCCGTGGAACGACGGTGGAAGGTGCAGCGAGACGAATCCGTTTGGCGAGATTAGAGATGCGCGGAACGGGGGGCGTCGTAGGGTTGGTGTGTGCTATCATATTTCTTCAGTATCGATCATGGGAGAGAGAGAAAAGAAAAAGGAATGCAACTCACGATTCTCGCAATTAGAGGGAACGAGCTGTGTACCGCTCCGCAGAGCTCCAGGTGCAATTCCGTGCGCACGACGTGGCTGATATTCGGCGCTGGCTCCCCGACGAGGTGCACATCGACGTCGATACCCCCATCCTCTGCTTTCAGAATAAGATTCTTCCTCGTCGTCTCCCAAGGGGCCAGTGGTGCGAGCAACGGCGCAGGGATGTCGAGGAACGGATCTACAGCGAACGTTCCCTTGATCGTGGCTCCCCCGAAACGCGAGAGGGATGAAAACCGCCTGTGCGTCTTGCGGTGCACAGCGACGTAATTGGTAGAGTTAAAAAGTTGGGTGCTGGAAGTGTCCGAAGAGCTCGAGCTTGAGGATGCGGCTCCCGTCGTGAGCCGAAGACGCGGAACGGGTGGGGGAAGCTTGTGGTCGGGAAATGCGGATATCCGGGCTTGGGATGCGAATGCAGCTGGCGTCGACGATGGCGGTCGTAGGTGAGGGAACGGCAGTCCATATGGGTAGCACTCGTTCTCCGTAGGAACGACGAGGCCCTCTGGAGGCTGTGGTGTATCGCTCATTGCATCGGACACTGGCTGCTCGCCGGACTGGTTTTGTGCAGAGACGACATCTTCCGAAGGTGCGGGTGAACTGGGAGAGGGCGCGTTTCCACCTCGGTAGGAGTAAGTTGGCGGGGGCGCTACCTCTGTGGACATGGTAGAGCGAAAGAAAAAAAGACGGATGCAAGGAAACTATACCCAGCCTAAAATCCGCGAGGCTGATCCAGAAGGACTATTACGTCTGGCTTGCAGGCATGCTAGAAAAGACGCCAAGGCCAAGGCGGGAACAGCATAGTCGGATTTCAAGATCAACGAGAGAGAAATCGCAGAACTGGGATTGTCAAGGACGCGTATCCAGTGTTCTTGCCACTGCCAATCGTTGTTGCTGCTACGGCGCTTCGGCCGGTGGCGGTATTCATGGAAGCTTCGAATCGACGTACGGGACACGAGGCTGAAAGGTGGTGCACACACTTGGAGGAGGAAACAAGAAAGATACGAGTTACACATACAAATACATTTGATTTGGACAAAAGGCATCACCACAACTCCTGCCTGGGCCCCGAAACCGACTGCGACCGCCTGCTCTGTTCCCTGCGAGAATTGTACCGAGGGATACCAAACACGGGCGCGCTCTCGCCTCTTGAATGGCGGCGTCGTGCAGCCATGGACGCGGCACGCAGAGCGAAAAAGTGGGCGGGATTGATGAGACCGCGGTTGGATGCATCGTCGTCACTCTCCGACTCGGAACTGTCAGAGCTGCATTCCGACTCAACCGTGCTGGCCGAGAAACGTGTGGAGACCGGATAGTCGGACGAGGTCACAGAAAACTTGCTACGCGGGAAGTCGCGGGTGATGTCCACTACGGAGCAGCGGCCCTTCTCGGTCTCATTCTCCGATGCTACAGCGCCTGCGGTGGCCATCTTCTTCATACGCTTCTGGTGGCGGCAGTACGAGAACGTGTAGATGGTGATGATGACGGCGAGTATGGCGAGGACGACGATCATGGAAAAGATGTGCTCCGAGGGATGGACATTGTTGGTGTCCGTGGCCGAAGCGCTGGGCCTGATATCTATGTGGTCGACCGTTGCTGTAGGCAGTACTATGCCAGGGCCGAGGCGAATGGTATGGGCTGTGGCTGAGGTCATCGCCGCGGTGGACGTCGCAGGGGACTTTGCAGGCTGAGCCATGAGAGCGAGAACTTCGGTGACTGGGGGCAGAACGATGTCCATGTTGGCGGGAGCGGGTGGCGGCGGGTCAATGGCTCCTGCATGCGAGCTCAAATCGGCGAGTAGCGAGTCGGTTTGGTCGACTTGTCGCTGGGCGATTGGGGCAGCGAGGACCGAGGCGGCGAATAGAATGGTGCAAATGAGAGTAGGCTGCATCTTGGGCGTGAAAAGAGTGTGGTGCGATGTAGGCGTAGGTGGGCAAACGAGTGGGTGTGGTGGTAAGAGACAAGAGTCGTTGATGGCTGACAGCAACCGCTTCAAGTCATGCGCAGCTCTAGTACTCTTTGCTGCACTCCTTTGGCTGCCTCTTGGTATTTGAAAACTCGTCTGGGCTGCCCAAACAGATTCGTTCTACTAAGCACCCAGATCGAATGAGACCGCCCTCGCCATGGAATCGAAAAACTGGCAGAATCGAGTTGAATTACTCGAAACTCGGTCGTCATTGGGAATCTGGAAGGAAACGGCTCAGTTTCCAAATAGTTTCAGACCTCGTTTCTTTGGAGTGGCTCCACTTTGGCAACTCGCGTCTCCAAGGGCGCGCCCTACCCTGGTTTCAAATATTTCAAACGATATAAGCCAGGTCGTTCAACGCACATCTCATCATTCTTCTTCCCAATGTTCTTCTCCTTGATCTCTTTCGTCGCCCTGATCCCTCTTTTGGTTACTTCTTCTCCCACTTCATCGTACTTGGCAGCCCGTACCCTCGATTCCGTTCCCAGAGATGCTTCCAAGCTTGCGTACGATCCCCAGACTGGCGTGATTTCAGTCTTTGACAAACGTGGCGAATTAATGGGTTTGTGTGCTTTCACCCTTCTTATTCTCAGCTGCTGACCTTTCCAAGGAACCACAACCGCTATGAAGCGTGAACAGAAGAGAGACGCAGGGACTTGTGCTACTCTCAGCGCATCCGATGTCAAAGCTCGTGAGTTGCCCAGCTGTTGACCAGATCTTTTGACTTATGCCCGCCCAGTTCCCGGATGGGGTGCTCTTCAAGCCACTGCCAAGTCCAACTGGGGCAATGGGAGCTACAAGCTTGCGACGAATATCGATGCAGTGTGTTGATTTTTAGTTTCTGCGGCCATGGACTGAGCAGTGATGTAGCAAAGTGGATACCCCGCGCAGGCATGCGTCGCCGACTCTGCTCCCGTCACCATCTCGGGCGACCCCGATTGCACCACCTCAACCCAATCGACCGGAGGAACCCTCGTTGGCACTTCGGGTAGGTCAACTCCACCTCGCAGCGCGACACGCTCGCTTACAGTATCCCAGGAACTGTTACTTTGAGCGCTCAGACAGGCACTTCTCAGCAAACCACGACCACCACGACCAGTGCGTAATTCCAGACGTTCCAATTGGGCTCACTGACTGGGAATCGTTCAGAAACGGCTGCTATTTCTCTTGGCGTTTCTGTTGAAGCCAAGATCGGCATCCCCGATATTGTCGATATGTAGGCAACTTTATCCTTCTGATCTAACACCTGACCGAGCTCCCCAGGTCCTCGACCTTCACCACATCTTTGACGGTCACGAACAGTCTAAGCACAGCGGTGGCTACTACGAGCAGCAACCAACAGACGTCCACAATTGCCATGACTGCCAAAGAAGGCGAAACTTGCACCCTTACTTTCACCCACAAGTCGTGCACCGCCCACGGCACTGGCTCTATCGATTTTGTTGCAACTGGCTGGGTGTGGTTCCGTGAGTCACATTCCAACCTCAATTACTTGATACTCATGCAGATGGCTTTCCCAGAATACAACGACAAGACCCACGGCCACTACTACTGGGCGCTCAACTTGGAGCAAAGCCTTTCTGGCTCTGACCGGACGAGCGGCATGGGTTTCACGCAGGAGGTCTCTGCCACGGATCAGTCCAACTACCAGGGCTCCTGCGCCTAAGCAAGCAGAGTGTAATACCATTATATATAGTCACTCTTTAACTAGTCTCTCCTTTATCAACTATTTCATTCATTTTGCATGAGAGCGACGCGTCGGTGTAACTGCGCGTGATCGCGTAGTTTTTGATCCGTTGCCACCATGTCCATCGACCCGTACCACGCTGTCCAGCGCGAAATCTCCAGCTCGCTCCAAGCAGCGACGCAACTCCGTGCCTCCTATGTCCGTATACGAAACATGGCCGTCCGGGAGGACAATGAGGAGCTCGTCTGGGCAAGAAACGAGGTTCGTCTTTCTTGAATGTCGTCACACTGCCTGACACGGTTTTCCAGCTCAAAGCCACACTAGTCGCATTGGAGGCCGACCTTGAAGACCTCGAGGAGAGCGTCAAGTATGTCCCCGCTCTCCAACGCGCCGCTTCTCGTTTCTAACACGGAAAAAGAATCGTCGAATCCACTGATGCCCGAATGTTCGGCCTCGACGACTTGGAGGTTCAAGAACGGAGACGATACGTGATTCACGTTCGCAAAGAAATTGATGTGCGTCTCGCCACATGGTTTATTGGCGCACCGTGGTTATTTCATGCAAGTTCTAGAATATGAGAGCAGAATTGAATCCGTCTGCGTCTACGCCGGTCATATCCTCAAGACCGCACTCTCCTTATCCCGACCGTGTACCCGCTGCAGAGGACCACCAGGGAGCATGGGCCAGAGAAGAGCAGCAGCTGATGATACGAGAGCAAGACCGTACCATCGACTCTATCGCTGGAACTTTGAGCACCCTTGCACAACAAGCTGGTCTTATGGGGCAGGAAATCGTCGAGCACAACGAGTAAGTCTTTTTCGCCCAAACATTCCAGGATTGTATCCGACTTGAGCGTAGGCTGCTCGACGATCTGGAACGTGGTGTCGACAAAACGGATTCCAAACTCAGCGACTCCATGACCCGGTTGCGCAAGTTCATGAGACAGTCGGAAGAAAAGGGAAGCGGGTGGTGTATCATTATCCTCATCATCGTCCTGGCGATACTACTACTCCTCATCATACTTCTATAGCCTACATATACCCAGAGCATTATTTTCGTCGGACGTTTACATTATTCTATGCAAGAAATTACAAGATGCGTTGGATTACTTCTACATTCACGAGGAGATGCGATACATGTCCTCATCATTGGGCAGCTCGATGGAATGCTTCTCCTTCAAGTGCGAGCGCAGACCGTTGAGCTTGAACCGTTTCGGTTGTTTGGTCTGCGTCTGGACCCCAGGCTTCTTCGCGGCGTCTCCCTTGCCCTCAATCGCATCGGTTTGCTCTGCAGCACCGGGATTGGCATCGGCGTCGGCATCAACACTCGCAGGTGCGTCCGCCTGAATCGGAGCTGGCTCAGCCCGCGGTTCGGGGTCGGGCGGAGGTGGCCGCACGTGACAGTGGCGACATCCGTACACCCATGTCTCCTGCTCCCGCTTGGCTTTCAAGTCCTCGGGATACCCGAGCACTTTGCTTGCCAAGCCCTCTTCGATGGGCGCGACGACGAGCGCGTCAGCGTCGGATTGAGGGAGCAAGGAGATCTTCATATCTTCGTGGCGATGACAATGTCCAACCTGTAGTACATAGAATTCGGTGAACGAAGCTGTGGATGGGGGGACGGGCTTACCACGTTCGAGGGTCGCATGAAGATAGCGCCAGGACAAGATTGGCATAAGATTCGAGGGCCAATGGCCTCTAAAGCACGGAAGGACCCTGGATCTTCGGAATTGACACTACAGAGCTCAACGAGCTTGTTCATGGCATTGATTGCCTGAAAGGCAGTGAGCTACGAACTTGCCCCAAGTTGGACGACAACGCACCTTCTCATCCTTGATAAATTGCTCCACCTTCCAGTTACTTTCTCCCTTCTTCCTTTTCCCCTTGACGCCCCCGCACTCATGCTTGCAAACACCCTCAAAATCCAAACATTCATCCCACCTATACGCCCTGGCCACCTTGTCACACGTCCCGCATTTCCACCTCCCAGTCACCCGCGCCACGGGATGCAGCCGATTGGTCCTCGCCGTCTTCCACTGCGGGAAACCCAAGCCCGCCCCCAGGGCCTCTTCAGCAACTTTGCGCCAGCGAGCGAGATCTGCAGTCAACATCTGCTTGATACGCGTGTTGCTTTCTGTGAGCTCCTGTTCAACGCCTCGAACATTGGTCTTCTTGCTGGTGCCAGGCGGAGCCGAGGACATTTGTAGGAGGTCGACGATGGGAAGGGTGCAGAACACACTGAAAGAGGGCAGCGGCGCGGATTTGGAGTGCGGGGTTTCCGTGATGAGACGGTCATAGTGTCGCTGCACTTCATTGCGATTGGTGGCTGTCGAGGACTCGTCTGTGCGGCGTTCTCCACGACCTTGAACATAGATCAACTCTTCGTCAATTTGGGCGGCAGCCAAATCATAATCTGCGAAGAGATGAGACTAGAGAGTTGAACTGGAGTATGCGGGTACCTTGACGAGTGAGAAGTTCTAGGTTCTTGTTCCTGTGCGCGAAAAGTGCGTTGTATGTCGGAGAGGCACCCAAAAGCGATGAATGTTCATAGCCTGTTGTGCGTGAGTAGAAGAGTAAAGACAATGGATGCCTACGCACCCTCCTTCACGGCGAGATCTTTGCCACTGAAGTAGGTCGATGAGTCGTCAGACGCCCTTAGGAATAGACCAAATAACTGACAAGTCCTCATTCTGCTTCCTGACCTCCCGCTCGAGCGTCAGTCGCTCGAGTTTCCAGCGATGCAGCTCAACATAGAAAGACATCTTGTTCACAGCCCGATCTCTTTCCGCTTTGTGACGTTGGTCGACGACGGTGGCATTATCTCGCGAGTATTCGTCCAACGCCGCTTTCATGTCTGAGATGAAATACACTTTATTCGCATCTGGCCACATCAGGCGAGGATCCTCGTTGGGCCAAAAACAAGCCGGGGATTCTGCGAGCGGAATCCATTCGAGCGTCTTGCGAGTATTCCGCTGTAGGGCGTCAAAATCCGTTACACGTCGAACGTGGCTCTGCGGCCAAGTAGCTTTACAAGCCGAGCTGCAGAGTCTGACCCGGAGGGACCAGGAGGCATACATGACCGTCGTTATCTTGTGGCACGCCTAAAGAGGTTCAATTTATGTATTTGAAAGGTGGAGAAACTCACAATGCATTCCCCCGGGTCAAATACCAGCGCAGCAAACGCAGATTCACTTAGGCGAATGGGCTGGGGATCTGGTAGGGGGCTCGGGAGGCAACTCTGGCGAGTGGCGCGCCATATAAATGCCGAGTCTGCCCGAAGAAGAGTCGTGCATAGGTACTTGTTGCATCGAGCCACGGCAAGGACGTCTCTAGGGCACGCAGTGTATATGAGGATTTCCGCGATGAGCTCGAAAGGAAGGCCCAAGAAAGTTGGCGTCCCATTAGCGATGGCATCGGACGCTTTATGCTTGGATGTTCGATTGCGCTTTTTCGGGCGACGGGGAGTGGAATTGGCCATTGTGGAGGTCAAAGACTGGGAAGGCACAGCCTCCGATGGCGCATCATGGGTGCGCTCTTCCCAACTCTTGTCAACAACCTCTGCACCGAGCGAGCATCAACCTACTTAATGAAGCCATTGCATCGAAAGTAGCCCTATGAGCAACTTACGTCAAGGTCAAGACACCCAAAGTTGTCCTGAACATCTTGACCACTGCTCGTCGATGCACCGGACTTCAAGCCGCTGCTCCACGCCGCCAGCCTAGAAGAAAGCCGAAAACGCCGATGATCTGAGACGAACTCCTTGAAAGTCCTTCGAGACCAGCCAGGACGGTTGAAGTTGTGAGGACTGCGACCAGAATGGCAGATTTTCCGTGACCTTCGAGCGGTTTCTTGAACTGACGGCAGGCTCTCATCGAGGTCACCGCCTTCGCTTCTGGAGGTTTGCCATTCTACGCTTTCTTTTTGTTCTTACTGAAGCCCGGAATCTCGCAGAACAATTATCCTGCTGATTGAGAATGCACGAAACAGCTTTCCCCTTGTTCTGTTCTCAGTTTGGATCGTGCACAAAATACCTGCCAACCAGGAGTCTCCGACTGTTGACAAGGGTTATTGTTCTCTTTAGACAAGAACTTCTTACTGCGGTTTTTGTGGGTCCATACATCACGACACTATATATCCCTCAAGCAGAGGCGTTATGAGGCGACCCTCCTGTTCACTCACAACACCATGGGCACCCCTCAACTCCGTACAGCGATTGAACTAAAGCAAGCCATTGATCGCCTCGCTTGGCATGTATCCCCTATCGGTACATGTCCTACCAAAATCGCGGCGCGGTACAAAGAACACTGCGAAGGGGACGAAGATGAAGATGAAGGCAAAAAAACAGGTACGTTGGCTACTGCATTGACATGTCCGACGCTCAGTCGGGCCCAGGACATAGGGATCCATGTTATGAACAGAATATGGGAGTAGCTCCACTTTGACGGTGGACTGGGGGGAAATGGAAGACCTCTCCTACACCATCAAGATCTCTCGTGTAGGTTACGAGTATGAGGGCGATATCGTGCCTGACGACGAGGAACACGTACCCGAGAGGCTGAAAGAATGGTACCAGTCCGGCACTATCTCGGGATACGGAGACGTCAAGGCACAAGAAACCAAGATCGATCCAGAGGTTCGCAATGCGCGCGAAATCCCTGCCAGCGAAGTCAGCGTCTCCTCCGACCTTCTTTCGAAAGTGGAGGAGCTGTGGGGTGCTTCCTTCTTCCCGACCAAAGTTCGCGCAGAATTGTACAAGATCCATGTGTACGGACCCGGAGGCATGTTCAAAGCCCATCGCGACACTCCCGAGACCAACCTTGTCGGCACCTTTCTGATCGGCTTGGGCGATACGTGCAAGGTCGTGGGACAGCCCTACTGGGAGGAGGGTGCTTTAAAGGTTAAAAGCAGTCCAACCGAGTGGACCCTATTCACTGCCGATCCTGGATCATGGGTGGCATTCTACCCCGACGTCGAGCATTCCGTTCTTGAGATCAAGAGCGGATATCGCGCAGTGATCGCATTCAAGATATTCCGTCAGCTCCTGGACGTTCCCGAAGTCCCCGCAGACGTTGCGATGCACTGCCAGCTGAAGAAGGAGCTTGTCAAGATCCAAGCACCCTACGGGATCTTGCTGGATCATCGCTATCCCAACGGGACCGCCGAGCTGAACGGGTTTGACGCGGCACTCTATGCTGCAGCAGGCGAGATCAGCGACACAAAATTGTTGCCCGTACTGGTCACGTGCGGTGCTGCCCACTACCTAGAAGACAGAGACGCCGGCTACTGCGAGGCGAAGGTCTATCCCATAACCGAAATGCACATCAACGCCCTTACCGAGTATCTGAAAAAGGATAAAGCTGAAGGGGAGAAGGACACATCACCGTTGTTTGTGGATCTTAAGGGCACCGACGCCGAATGGATCCACAATTATGGCAAAAAGACCATACCATTCTACAGCCACAGTTTCGACGGAACGACAGTCGTGTGGAAGAAAGAGCTGGAAGAAGGGTCTGAATACACCGGTAACGAGTCCAGGCCGTACAGTGAAGACAGCATTTATCTCAGCCATGCCTTGGTTCTTTTGCCCAAGAGAGGCACTAAGCGGCCAGGGGAGGGACAAGGCGGAAAGGAGGATGGTTTGAAGAAGAAGAGGCCGGGTGGAAAAGGAGAGGAGCAGGAAGAAGAGGATTCAAAAGGCTCAGAGGAGGAGGAGGAGGAGGTCTCAGAGGAGGAAAAGGAACGAGAAGACGGCGAATGAAAAGACGGCGGGCAAGGCTAGAGAAATTCGGATTATCGGAGCTTTTAGGGCGATCTGTAACGTGGTCCAAGATAATGTGTTCGAGACTCGATAACTTGTTGAAGTTATACTTCAGACTCGAGAGGCTGGTTCCAACGAGCCTCAAGCTCGAGGGCGTGATCAACTTGCCTGATGTCGGGGCTTGTACCCACCGGCCCGGAGATATTGGTTTGTTGCATCCAACTTGCATCCAACTGACCCACTTTTCTTCAAGCTTGCAATTTACACGCTTTCTCAACGGGTCCAAGCCTGACTGAATGATTCTGAGTTCCCGAGAGACGATCGCGATCGAGGGGCTTTTGCTTGGATGTGAAACTGTCAGCCACTCTTTCATTTCTTTGCCATTAACCACCATGTCTGTTACCCGCATCCTCTTCCGCTCTTTCAAGCCTGTTCGCTACCTTGCCGCCATCCTCAGCGTGTCCTACGGCATCACCCAGCTGTTCTCCGAGCCCGCCCAGGTCCAGTTCGACACACCACCCGTGGTCGACCTCCCGGCGATCTTCCAGCTACCACCACCACCACCTCCTCCTCCTCCCACTCGCCCGACAGCCTCAGGCCCGCCTTCCAGAACCATCCTGGTTCAAGCTCCGACTCCCCAAAGCTCGTTGTTTATCAAAGATGCCAGTCTCCCAAGCTCGCTGCTTGCTACCATCCTAGTTTGTGCATTGGTTATCCTGTCACTGGTGGTGTGCATCATTATCTGGACTCGGTCGCCCAAGCCTCCTCAAGTCGACGAATCTGCTCAATACGACGACGCCGAAGAAAAGCACGAGATTCAGAAACCCCACACGGACGGTCTCGAAGTCGCTCCTCCTCAAGCCCTCAACGACGCCCCCATTATCAAACAGCCTATCGTAAGTCTCCCAATTCCAGTCACAACCAAAGTCGCTCATGCCCTGGTGGGAACCCGACCCTGCAATAGAACCGCCTGGCGTCAAGCCTCCTCCTAAGCCGGTACCTCGCCCAATCATTGTCGAAATCATTCGTGGTACCGTCTGCTTCATCGTCTCACTTCCCGTGATCATGGCCGGCGCTGCCCTGTTCTGCCTCCTTTACTTCATCGCGTCCGAGTCATCAATGCACCGCCGCCAAAACCCAACGTTCCGGACCCCCCACCAGCGACACGCAAACGAAAGCATGTTCTTCTCGGAGTCATGAGCGTCGTCAAAGGTGTATACTGTTTGTCTGCTCTGCACCCATCGCCGAGCCTCGGTTGGCGCTTTATGCCAATGCCGTAGTGCATCCACCTGCCCTTCCACTTCAACGAGACGGAAACCAACCGACATCCGAACTCCCCGGTGTTGCCATTGTCCTCAAAACTTTACTCCCATGCTCGGCACCCTTCGTCGAGTCGCTCTTGCCCCCGCCCGCTCCTCCGCCACCTCCACCACCAGCGCCGGTCGCTTCGTACCTTAGGCCAGCACCTCCGAGTCCCCCTGCGCCAGGTATTCTATCATCACCGACACCGACAGCACCAGACGCTCCCTAGCCCGTGACAGCACCTCCCCCTGCACCGGCCTTCCCTACGCGGCATGAAACGAGCATGAAACTTTTGGGCATTCTAAGCAAGGCGACTACGAATCGACTAGAACGACCCGAGGACCTCGCTGGGCACGAGGAGTGCCTGCAACACATCCAACAGCGTGTCTCGCAGACTGTCGCTACGCGCGCTTCGAGACCAATCGTGGAACAGGACGCAGAGGAGAAGGACGTTGGACACGCAGATCGACTACGGCTACTCCAACACCGTATCTGCCAGACGGTCGCTACGCGGGTGGCGAGAACGGACGAGAGAATTCGAAGAGAAAAGATAGAAGAGGTACAGCGTCGAATCCGGTGGTTTGGTGAGCTGAGGGAGAGATGAATATCGGGACTTTTGCTGTTGGGACGACGACGAGAGGCAGGGAGTTTGAAAGAGGAAGTGGTTCCACCTCTTTTTCACCTCCCAGTGTTATACTCGCGTGTACACCATGTGCGCCGACACTTTTAATCTTATTTCATTCATGTACTAGTAGATACAATGCGCACTTGGCTCTTTCTCTACAATCCAAGATACGAGACTTTGAGATCAAGTGGTCGGCCCGATATCGGAACGGGACCTTACCTGCCTCAGAACGATGCATCCAATGGCTTCAAGTTTGCTACTTATCCGCTTTCTCAACGGGTCCAAGCCTGACTCAATGAGCGCCAACTATCCTCGCTCCATGCAAGCCGCTATTTACGTCAAGAAACTCGCTTTACCACCGCCTTGTCGTTTGAAGACGCAAAAAATATGGCAAAGCTGTTGGCTTTCGCTGTAGTCTCAGCTCTCATCGCAGGTGCCTTTCGATTGAGCTCTCGCGACTCAGACCGGTCTTTGATGACGTGATTCTAGCTCTCTTCTATGCTGTTGACTGGAGCGACAAGACCGGGGCTCCAGGCACTTTCTCTCCCGCAGATGCTGTCGTCAAACGAGAAAAGTTTGAAGAAGTATTCGCCGTTGTACGGCAGGAACTAGTCGACGCGTTTGCATCGCAAGGCGTTCCAGAAGACGCGCGGATTTGGTACCAACGGGTTCGTCCTTCTCTTACTCGCCTGAATTGCCATCCATGTTTGCTAGATTCTCGACTACAACGTCCCAGGTGGCAAGCTGAACCGCGGGATCTCGGTGGTCGACTCCGTGGAAATAATGCAAGGTCGTGCTCTCACGAAAGAAGAGTTTTTAAAAGCTGCTGTTCTTGGCTGGAGCGTCGAACTCGTACGTCTTCCCCGCTACATTTCTCTTCAAAACTCAAAGCAGGTTTTTTAGTTACAAGCTTACTTCCTGGTCCTGGACGACGTGATGGATAAATCGACAAAGCGACGCGGTCAGACATGCTACTATCTCCTCCCCGGGGTCGGTACAATTTCGATCAACGACGCCGGTCTGCTTGAATCGGCTGTATATCAACTCTTGAAGTTGCATTTTCGCCAGGAAAAGTACTACGTCGATCTTTTGGAGTTGTTTCACGAGGTGCGCCTCTCTGGACACGATCTTGAGCTCATTGAGTTGACGGACCTGCAGACGACATACCAAACAAGCACAGGGCAACTTCTGGATCTCATCAACGCTCCCGAGAATGTCGTGAACCTCTCCAGTATCTCACTTGAAAAGTATGTTGATGCCATGCCGGATCGCACAAATAATGACCGTCTCTGAAGGTTCCATCTTATCGCCAAATACAAAACGGCGCACTATTCATTTTACCTCCCCGTCGCGCTCGCCATGCTCATGAGCCAAGTACCCCACGAATACACTTCCGCGGATGGCAAGTCGCTGAATTCCTTCCAACTCGCTCGGTCGATCCTCCTGCCCATTGGCGAATATTTTCAAGTCCAAGATGACTTTCTTGACTTTGCTGGTTCCCCAGAACAAATTGGCAAGATAGGCACGGACATTGTCGACAACAAGTGCTCGTGGTGTATCAACACAGCGCTTGCCGCTGCTTCCCCAGAGCAACGGGCAATCCTGGACAACAATTACGGGCGACGCGATCCGGGGATGGAGGAGAACGTCAAAGCGGTCTTCGAGGCCGTGGGACTGCGGGACAAGTATCGTGTATACGAAGAGCGGGCTTACAGTCGAATCACGGCGATGATCGAGGACATTCCCGAGAACCCGGCTTTCCCATCCTTGAAGAGAGAAGTGTTTACTCGATTCATAGATAAGATTTACAAGAGGCAGAAATGAATACCGTTCATCCCTAACGCCTCACCAGTCTGATCGACATGTCCTTGAGCCCGAGCGTTATGCCTATCTTGGCATCCATACTAGCGCCCCAATCCTCTTTGGTCTCTCCTTTGCGGAGTATGGGTTCCACCCTCCAGTCGCGGAGCAGATGCGTTAGAAAGCAGGTTGCTTCCACCGTCGCGAAGCGCCGTCCTATGCAATTCCGGGCGCCAACACTGAACGCTGTGAACTTTTCTGAGTCCGGGGAAGACCGTACCACCGGGACGGCTTGTACATCTGAGGGTCTTCGAAATAGCGCGGATTGTATTCTGGGCATGATAAGCATTCATAAATGGCAAAGACAAAAAGAGACGCACGGACGCCTATCATGTCTAGCATCACCTACAAGGACACGTGAGGGTTGGATAATTCAGAGCAGGCACCACTGACCTCTGTTCCCTTCGGGATTGGTATAGTCTTGCTGCCTTCCTCGCCGACGGGGTTAGGTATGGTCAAGACGGTATCCTCCACCGCCTCACGAGCAAGACCGTAGCCCGCGGCTGCAATGAAGGTGAATATTCTTGGAGCCAAAACATATTGAATACTCACGAAACATGCGTCCGGCTTCGTAAAAGACAGCGAGCACCTTGTCTAGCTTGGAATAGTCGTCGTACTCCTGAGCAGGTATTCAGGTGGAGACAGATGTGAGATTATCTTCACATACGGGATCGCGCTTCAGGCCGACGACCGACATTATTTGCTCTACAACTTCGTTTTGAATCTCTTCGTGAATTGCTAGAAAACTGAGGGTTCCCGCGATAGTGTGAGATGTTGTTTCTGCGAGCAGAATTGATACCGAGACAGATTTGGGAGAGATTGAAGGCACGTACCATGACCAGCGAACATGAACAAGAAGACATTCCCCACCAATTCTTGATCATCCAGTTGATACTTGCCAGACTCGGCCTGGTTCGCCTTGACGAGTATAGTGAAAGCGTCTGCGCGCATCTCACTACCAGATGCAACTTCAGCTTTGCGTTCCATCACCTGCTGCTGCATAAACTCGGCGATCCGCTCTTTGGCGTGGTGATAGACGCGGACTCTGAGGAACGCAAATCAGACGGTGACCCTGAAATCCCGAGTCCTTACTTTGAAATCGGGAGGAAAGGCATAAGCCACGAGGGGATCAAATGAGGCAACATGTGGGAATCGGTCACGAGCTTGAGTGTTTCCTGCATCGTCATGCTTCCGTCTGCAGATTTCGGAGGATCCGCCCTGATTACACTGGCGTAAGTAAAAGTAACAGTGACAATAGGAAGGTGGACAGACCAAAAACACGGAATTCCGAATCCACATGAGCTGATTATGAGGAAGGCGAGCTATAAGAAAATTAGGTAGGTTGGATCAGACGACAGGAGGAGAACCTTGAGAGTAAGTCGTTGGATGACTGGGATATCCACGACTTTGCTGTCTTGCCATCCTTCGACTTCCAGCATTTCCCTGTACAACCGGGCTGTCTGTGTCCAGACCAACTTGTATCTGGACAAGCGGGGCGTCACGAATAAATTCACAGCGCCGAATTTCCACATACAGATCGACGCCAAAGGCAGGTCCAATGATGCGCCTATGCTTTTGCCACGTCGGACCATTGGAAGCAGCCAGATTCATACCCCATGCCCTGCATAGATGAAGCCAAGGGTCAGGTCAGCCGTTGGAGTGCTCACGAGAAAGGGCGACCAGAGGCTTCCGTCTTTTTGAAATTGGAGCGCTGACCGCCAGCCAAAATCTGACGTCCGATATCCATGTTGGAGGTCCATAATCCAGGGATACCTGATAGGACGGGAACGAGATTGACAGTTTCCACACCGTCAGTGTACACTTTGGACGAATCGTCATTGTGCAAAAAGAAAGAATATTTACTCCACGCACACTGACGACGACGAATCCATTGCCAGTCGAAACTTGTGGTCCATCTGGTGGTTGGAAAGAAGACGCCAGGCATGGCCCATGGCTGGAAAGCCGTGTATAATGTAGGGAAGAGATTGCCATTGTTGCCATTGAAGTCCTTGATCGTTTCTCAACAAGAAAGTTATACAGCCGTCCGCTAGGCTCACCTGGGACGCCTTCCGCAGGACAAGAATCCGACGAAACAGAAACCCTAAGAAAATCAGCGCCGCAAGTTGCATGCCGAGGGGAATGTTCAGCAGAGACATGGTGAGTGGGCCTGAGAGTCGCCACCGTGTATTTGAGTGCGGGAAGGAGGGCCATCTTGAGATAAATCACACGTAGGTCCAAAGAAAGCTCGAAACATCTGTTCTGTATTTCTGGGACAGTATGACAGCTAAATGCAAAATCGTAGGCCATCAGGAATCCGACAGCTGTGGAACTCGGGTGGTGCCGCCATGAGCTCCAACACTACTCAGAGCTGCACGGCACACCTGGCAAGCGGAAGCGGCTGGTGTGTGGGACTAGCGCTGGTTGTTGCCTAGCGCCGCCTTCTCGTTACCGCGGGCTGTTGCTTGGCGGCTCCTTTTGGCTGTCGTTGTGGCCCCGGACGGGATTGATAGTTTCGACACCGTCAGCTACAGCGGCGGGCTAGGCTCACCTGGAACGTCTTCCGTAGCGAAAAGAATCCGACGAACCTGAAACCCTGCATACCGAGAAGAGTCAATCCACTAGAGACATGGTGAGTCTGGTCGATTCGAGTCGGGAAGGATGGCCCATCTTGAAAGAAATCACCCGTAGGTCTAAAGAAAGCTCTGGGATCTCATATTTCTGGAACAGCATGAGGGTCGGGAACAAAGGGAGAAACGCCACACAGCCACTGATACCGATTATGCCACTTTGCTTGAACCAACGATCCGGCCCGGCGTGATCGTCGCTGGTTGCACGCAGGGCCGCGGTTTGTCGTTAACGTTGGCCTGCTGAGCGGTTTTCCAGGTTCTTTTGGTTATCGACACCCACTCGTTCCCAGCCATCCCCTTATCGCGATCATCTGGCTGAACGTTTCAAACCGAGTGTCTTCCCTCCTCCTCTTCCATCGACAGCCATGGCAGACTCCTCATACTCTCGGGAAAAGCTCAAAGAACGCGCGATCCCCTCAATGATTCTCTCCCATGCAGACAACCCACTCACCAAGCCCCTGCCTCGCCCCGACCTTCCACCGTCCGAGATTGCTCGACTCCGTTTCACCGTCAAGGGAAATGCCATCGGTAAGTACATTGCCAGATTATTCGAAATCGGAGCCATCTGAGGCTCACCTTGTAATAATAATAGTTACTGGCGGTGCGGGAATGCTTGGTCTCGAAGCTGCCCGTGCTTTGTTGGAGCACGGAGCGTCCGGGATAGCTCTCTTCGACCTCGCCGCGTCTATCGATTCCGCGCACGCAGCGGAGACACTCGCTTTACTCCGCTCGACGTTCCCGAATGCCAACATCGTTACAAAAGTCGTCGACATCACGTCTGAAGAGGCTGTCGGGCGCGGGGTATCGGAGACTGTGGAGGAGCTCGGCAGCGTCGATATTCTGCTTTGTTTCGCTGGTGTTGTGGGCACTGTGCATGCTGAAGAGCTCCCAGTGCAGCAGTGGCGACGGATGCTGGACATTAACACGACAGGTAGCTGGATTTGTGCTCAAGCCGTTGGAAAGTGCGTCGAATTGCATATCTCCTGTCTTTCCTGAAAACTCTCTAGGCAAATGATCAAACAGAATACTGGCGGCAGTATCGTATTCACTGCCTCCATCTCTGCCCACTCAGTAAATTTTCCTCAGCCCCAGGTGGCTTATAACGCGTCCAAAGGTGCCCTCCTGCAGGTCAAGAGCTCTCTTGCGGCAGAATGGGCGCGTTACGGAATCAGAGTTAATAGCATAAGTCCGGGATACATGGACACCGTGCTTAACGAGGGTGATGGGTTGGCGTTCGCGCGGGGTATGTGGAACGCCAGGACGCCTATCGGGCGTATGGGTGATCCCACCGAGTTAGCTGGCACTCTGATACTCTTGTGCAGCCCAGCCGGGAGGTACATCACTGGAGCGGATATTCTCGTCGATGGTAGGCTTACTTTCAACTCGTTGCTTTGTTCTGACATTTGCCTAGGCGGAATAACAGTCTTTTAATGGGGTATTAATGTTCATACTACAAATGTGCAGATAATGTACAATGAGACGGTGATACAGTAACTTGAGAGAGAGTCCGTGTCGAGGCTATTCTGTTAATCGTTTTATCACGGTCATGAGACCTGGTACGCCTTTGACCTTGTCCAGCGCGACAGGGCGGTGAGGATCCGGACAGTCTGAGCGCATCGCCGACGCGGTATACGTTATCTGTCGACAGAATTATGGCAAGTAGTGCAAGTCAACAATAGACTTACCTCGACTTTGAACGTGCCATTTGGCCTGTTTTTCGGGCCGCAGATACTACTTTTCCATCTAGCGAGCATGGGGATGTCAGTCGACGCGAAAAGAAGTAGAAACGTACCGTTCATCAACGAGCACCGTTGCGCCCATCGCTTCCGCCTCATCCATCAACGCATTCCGCGTCGCTCGCAAAAGCTGGGCGACATTGACCCCGCCTTCGCATATATACGTGTCTGTCTGCCGTAGAGGCTCACGCGTGGGGCTCGTAGCAGCTTCCACGATCCCTGCATGTGTCTGTGGCTCTTCGCCCGAGCAAGAGTCGATATGCCATGGCTTGGCAGCCTGCTCTGAGCTTGCGCGTCGCATCTTGATGAAGATATTGGCTACGTTGGCGATTCCTAGTGGAGTCTGCCGCCTCGTTGGAGACGCGGGAGGAGTGGTAGCGACAGTGGCCATAGTTGGTGGTGACTCCTCTGCTGCGGTGGAATCTGCAGTATTATTTCGTTCACCCGCGCTTGGCGTCCGAAACAGGACCCTTTTCCTCGGTGGGGACGCTGGAGGAGTCTTGGGAGAGTCGGGATTGCGAGGGCGGAATGGGTACATGGTAGTAAAAGAAAAAGACTAAATACATACCCCACGAAACGTGTTCCCTTGGCAGGTCGGCGTTAAAGGCTAAGAACGTATTTGGCTCCGCGGAAGCAAAATCGGCCCCGTACCAATTCTCAAGCTTGCGGACATACCAGACTTGTGGTGAATTACATAGTGCCCTGTAAAATAGTTTGTATGAAGATTCCGTCTAGATCTACGCCCGACACTGGACATCCACGCCGCCGACGAGCTTGATACCAGCACCCAGACACCACCCCAACTCTGTACCACCAATCTTCTTCCCAAACATCACCTCTCGTGTGCCGTCAAATTCATACCTTCCGGATAATTCAGCCAGCCGAAGGGGAACAAGAAAACCAATACTCACCCTGTCCTGAGAAGCCCGTACATGAACGTGAGATCCAGACACCACTCTGGCCGTCCTTCCAGCTCCTGCATTAACACCGGTTGCTTGCCCCATCGCTTCTGCCAAGCGTCCCGGCCATTACAAACGACCTTTGCCAAGTCTGCGATCGTGTCCACCGTCGCAGTGAGCTGGGTAGCTCCCTCCAGCATTGGCATCAACGGTGCGACGCGGTCGTAGAAATAACTCAGCAAGAGCACACGCCCTGCTGTGGCAGGGAACGCCTCACTCAACGCGGGCTGGTACACTCCACCAAATGCACACGGTGGAACAGCACAGACCGCGTCCTTGGCAAGTACGAGCGATACGATCCGCGAGCACGCGTCAAACCCACCCACATTCCCACCGTCCATCACAACGAGCTTCTCCTGACCGTTTTTTTCCGGTAGAGAAACCTGGCGGGTCGTTCCCCGGGCGAGACACGCGTTGCTTAACCGTACTTCCGTGCCAGAAGTAGAGGGCAACGGGCCATACAGCCCAGACATGAATTCCACAACTCGGTGTACACTGTGCCGTGCACGCATAAGCCCGTAGCCCAGGTACGAGTGTTGATACAACGTCCGCTTCTTGCCCCCAAACTCGAGCTCATACTTGTGCTCTCCCTCCTGAAGTGGCGCTGCTTCCCCAGGCGCAAACACAATCTGCGTGCTAGCCCCACCAAGGTCGAGCACCGCAAATGTAGGGGTTTGGGGAGGAGTGTCGGCGAGCACAGTTCCCAGGAGATAGTTGGCAGTCACCCACGCGAAAACGCCTTCATCCGCGCCGTCCATGACCGCTACTGCGTCCGTATCGTTCGCAGGGAGTGCAAATGGATACGAAGTGTGGAGGTGTTTGAATACTGCTGCCAGAATGTCCGTAGCTTGTGAGCCTGGAAGAAGGCGTAGGCCAGCCGTAGCCTTGACGATGACAGGCGTGCACTTGCGCAATGCTTGAGGAACAACGCGCATGGCCTCTTCCATAAGAACATCAAGGGAAGCAGCGGCGTCGGCCGGACGCCCAGCATAAGAAGAGAGGCCGGGTTGCGTCATCTTGAAGACCTCATACTCGTACGCGGGTGATGAGCCGCAGTTGTTGAACTTGTAGATGTGGATGCGCGAGCCAGTCGATCCGGCGTCAATTACCAGACCATACTGAACGAGGTGCTCCGCAGAAGAGTGGGGGGTGGCGCAGTGCGTTGTTTTGGACGGGTCGGAATCTGCCTCGAAAGAATCTGGGTGCAAGATGTCTGGCTGGGAATGAGCATATCGACGCGTTGCGTTGAAGCAAGAATCCAACCCACCTTCCATTGGCTTCCATTCGGATTTCCCTGTACTACGTTAGCTTTCCCTTCATTCGCCCAACGACCACTCACCCTTCTCCCCTCCACCTCCCCAGCTCAGCGTGCGCTTCTCTTTGGGCACAAACAGCCACACGAGGACGAGCAGCGCGCCTGCAACGAGCGCAAACTTTTTCCACCCAAAGGTTTTCGTCTTGCTTGAAGGCGGACCTCCGGATTCGAGACGGTCGTAGGTAGGGGACGTAGGAGCCATCATCCGTGATTTGGCGGCTCGCGACGTGAGGGTGTCGTCAGGGAGGGCAGACGAATGGCCTTGAGCTCGTGGTGGTACAGAGGAAGGATGTGATGATTGTTCTGGCTGCGGCTCAGAACTTGCCACCATGCATATAAGTTACCAGTTGGGAATCTATGTCTAGAAGGATAGATGGTGCATGCAATCTGAAAGAAAGACCGAGAATGGCTTGAAACAAATGATGCCTTTGGTCACTTGCGACCGCTGTGAACTCAAATTGCGCAACGTTGCTGCCATTGAACTGAGGGAGGCCTGAGGACTCGACCCACGGGAAAGACCGTAGCCGGGAAAATCTCATTGTCGTACACGACAGACTATTTATGGTGGTCTACTCAAGTCTAATGCATCTAGGTTCGAGCATCCATCTCTAGATGGCTGCCTTTCCGCCAAAGAATGCGCGGGCAGCGGCACTGTTCTCATCTATAGGTTCCTCGGCCACCTAAAAAATGGTCAATATAGCTTCTGGAGACCTTTGCGATACGAACATGAAGAGTAAGCAAGTGGTCGTCGTTGTTCACATGAGTAATTTGAACGGTGAGCGGCGGAGGATTATGGGCATCTAGAGGTGCTTTCCCGTCCTGGCAACGACTGAGCTGATTATCTTGTAGATACTTTAACCTTACCTTCAGTGTTACGACTGCCCTCGTCCAAGCAGTGTTGAACAAGCCAGCGTATGAAATGTCCCGCCGAGAATCGGGGTCCAAACGAAGCAGCGATGCGACAAGCTCGCTGATACAGAGACCATGGCTTGCCAAAGCGATATGCACATCGCCCTCGGCTGCGAGGTGGGGAAGGACACACTCGGCGATGGCTTGATCAGTTCGACGCGCCAAGTCATTCAGAGATTCTCCTTGAGGAAACTTCTCATCCCGGCCTTTCAAAACGGGAAAGATTCCTTGCAAGAACATTTCATCATAAGATTGGTCTGGAGGCGCGTCTATGACCCAGGGCTGTCCCTCGGCAATGCCAAAGTGCTGCTCTCGTAGTTTGGGGTTGACCGTGAACGGCGGCTTGGGAGACGAATGGGCGTCAAAGACGGCTTTGCCGGTGTCGTGGGCTCGGAGTAGGTCAGAGACGTAGAAAGCATCGATCTTGGTGCCCGAGAATGCTTTGCCCAATGCAGCAGCTTGCTACAGGACAATGAGGTCAACCTGTAGTGACTCGAAGTTACTCACTTTGACGCCTAGAAATCGGAATAAGGCTGGATCAAGGGATACTACTGGAATTATTCACCCAGTTCGGAGAGAGGTGCATCCTTCCAGCCGGCCCAGATACTTTTCTACCATAGATGAGGATGGACTCGGCGAGGAATAGGCGACCAGCGTACCACATTGTCTTGAGACTGGCCATGTCTAATCTGGACAATATTTAGTCGATGCTAGGAAGAACGAGTCATTCATACGAATGTAACGGTGAGCATGATGGTGGTTTCGGACAAGTGGTCCGGGGACAATCATGCCGTGATCGGGCTGACAAGGTCGCATCTAGCAAGTTCTATGCTGCTTACTACGCGACTCTCTTCCGACCGCCATCCATGTCCTCTTCCTCCGGCCTTCCTCTACTCTCGGGCCCACCACCAGTTTTTGAATCGACGGCCCCGGGATGCAGAAAATGTGGCAAAGTAAATCTCTCTCAATCTCACGCTACAGTCTCGTTCACAGTTGGTCGAGGAATTCAATTTTCTGTTGACTCGACAGCGCAAGTGTAATCACTGTGGCACGTCTCTTTGCTTGGGGTACCATATGATATCATGCTAAGCGCTCGGCGCGTCTAGGTCATTCCTATTGCCACAGCTGCACCGACTACCAGGGCTTGATGCCTCGCGGCGGTAATGAGACTGGATACGACGTTATGAACGTCTGTGCATTTTGTATCGAATTTCTGACCGGTATGTGTCCATCCGTATCATCCCTCTCCCCCTCTCATATCTAATCAGTCACCGCATCCGGGCGGGGTCAACTGAAGCAGCTCCCACTCGCAAAGATAAAAAAGTACATAAGCGCCTACAACATCAAGGCCGACCGTGCTGTAGAGAAGGACGACCTTATAGACGCCATTATCCATGCAAAGGTACGCGCCACCCTTGTCTCCGTACCGATTAACGCCAACGTACTTGTAGGGGCCAAATGGATGCTTGCCCTCGGCTAATGAGGTCTGCAGAATGTCTTCCTTGCCTCCTTCGTCGTCTCATTTTCTTCCTAGAATTACTACCGCAAATATTCGGTCCCAGACCGATATCCTAACCAGCGCTCTCGCGGACTTTTCTCCAGGAATCCCGGCGTCCCGACTGAAACGCCTCTTCCACCACGCCCCCCTCAACCCGCGACGTACGAGTTTGCCAGACCAGACCTTCAACCCGACGACCCACCACAGCGGTTTGCTCCTCCCCCAGGCCCTCCTCCTCATACACCAAATGCCACCCGTCCATCGCCGAATGCTACTCGTCCATCGCCTCAGAATCGCCCCCATTCATCTCCGCGGCCATCTCCACATCCCTCGTCGCAGTACCATAGTCCCGATTACCACTCCCAGGCACACTACAACGGCCACCGAGGACATCCTTCACCACATAGCCCTCCTCCGGCAGCGCCACGGGCCACCCGGCCGCAGCAGCAGCAGCAGCCGCATTCAGGACCATACCAGAATCCTCGTTCCTCTCGGTCATCACATAATCTCAACCCCAATGCCGACCGAACGCCGCCGCGACCGCGAGCAGCCTCGACGGCTCCTCCGCCTACAGCTCCCCCGACGCTTGAGCAGCTCCTGACTATGAGCCCCGACTCTGTCTCTACATTGTCCGTGCACGTGCTGAAGGACATCTTGTTCACAAACCACGTTAATCCGGGGCAAGTGCTCGAGAAAAGCGACCTCGTTAAGAAAGTTAGGGATCTCATCGACGAGGAGCGGAGACAACGTGAGCGGCAGCGGCTGGCGGAGGAGCAGGAGGAGCAGGAACGGATTGCCAGGCAGCATGAGATGATGGAGGATTTTAATCGCCAGCAGAGGGAGAGAGAGGAGCGGGCGAGGGCTGCCGCCCCGGAGTCAGTTCCTCCTGCTGCCGAGGGTCCTGCCGAGGGATCGAATTCGGAGACGGCGCCTCCGCCGCCATTGCCTCCCAAGGCTCAGGCCATGGCTTCACATCTGGAGCGCACAGGGCTCTGTGTGATATGTCAAGACGAAGAAGCCAATATAGCGATTGTGGATTGCGGGTAGGTTGTTCTTTTATGCTTCTACTGTGACTTGACTTACCTCCTTAGGCATCTGGCAATGTGCAGAGGGTGCTCCGACCTGATCATGAACAGCTCTCGCGAGTGCCCGCTGTGCAGGACTAGGATCGTAACCGAGGCACGGCTGTTGAGGATTTTCAAGAGTTGAAGAGGGCATGTTGTAATTCATCTTCATTGTGGTGTTACTCTCAACAATTTCAAGAAGTCTTACATGCATGTTGTACACAATCATCCAGATATTTATTTGACTTTTCTCTCCCAATGGCAATAAGGTTACCCCACGGGTCTACTCTATATTGCACCCGGACATGTCTGGAAGCTTCTTCATTTAGCGGCGCTTCTTGGAAATTCTCCGTGCTTCTTTATTATGAATTTGGTACTCTCTACAGATCGTTTGGCGCTGTCACCGAACCTGGTTGTTGCCGAGCTCCAGATGCTTTCCGATGTGGATATCGTTTATCATGGCTCTGCGGCCTTGCGATGAACTAGACGATTCACCTGCAATCCCACATCTGTCGCAAAAGTCCGATCTGGGTTATAACTGATTTTAACCAATTTCCGTGGTTACATCTTGATTGAAACCAGATTATAACCCAATTGTAGCCTAATTTCAGCCATTTTGCAACTGGTTCTAAGGACAGGGAAAGTTTTTAACCCATTGCATCCACATCCCAGCCTAAGACTTCCCCGACACAAGATATATCAATTACCGGCTCTCAGAAACCAATCTTGGTCTACACAATCATCCAAGTAGTAAGTAATAGTCTCTTTCGGACTCCCAAAGGCGGTGATCATGTGTGCGCCGCGGACAAAGAAGCGGGGAAGCATGAACACAGTCTCCCCGTCGTCCGAAAATATCCGGCAATTTCTCCAGAACGTCTTGGGCTTCCAGTTCGATTTCTTCAGCAACCGTACAAAGGAGATGTCCTCCTCACGGCCAGAGGGAAGGCGGCAGCGGAAAAGGTACAGGATGCGGGCGAACGAGAGGGTGTCGTCCCCCACTGTATTGACATTGACGAAGTCGAACCGTTGATCGGAGTTGGATTGGAACTCGGGGTTGCAGCGAAGTATGTCACGCCCAGACGTGTAATCCTCCATGGATGTGTAGTCGAGATAGAGGCACCTGTGGGGTCGAAGCTGCCATCATTAAGCGGACAGATGTATTTATTCGATCTTGAGCGGCGTACATACCTTCAACGGCTGATTGAATCCGATGTTTTCCTCCGGGAATGTTGCCAGTAGAAATTTATGCAAGCCGTCATGGAAGGTGTCTCGAACGCGAGGCTCAATCCAATTTGCGGTACGGAGTGCAGCCCTCGAGTCAACCAAGTTCTGCGGAGCTCCGAGCCTCCAATGGACGTCCGAGTCCGAATCACTGTCGTCGGTGGTTTCGACGGATTCAGGCGCCACCGCCGCAAAGCTTGCGAAACTTTGGGCGACCTGCGCTTGTTCCCTGTCGTACTCGTCAACTGTCATTCGGATTCGGGCCATGCCCTCCTTGATGGAGTCGAGCGTAAGAACCTGTCCCAGATGTCAGAAATCTCTGCAGCACACCGCTATCCACTCACATGTCTGTCGTTATTACGATGGTTTCCGAGAGCGACCGCCTCTCGATTCTCCTGATGGTGCCCCTCGTTAACGCGTGTGCAGTAAGTGCTTGGGGCACCCTTCCGCAGTATGTCGTTGGTAGAATGGTAGACGCTGTGTTGTTTGGGATAATTGCAGTTGTAGCCGTCCTGCTCATGCATTTTCTAGAAATGATGAGCTCAAATTTCACTGCCGAAGACGCAAAAGATACCATGCACTGCCTCCCATACTCCCGCTGATATTCCTCCTTTCGCTGGATCTGTTCGTCTGTAATACAATGCAGCGCCAGGATCATGCGATAGCTGAGGTGCGTGCGGATTGCGTGAACCCAGGGCGAGTTTCTTGGCAACAGGTGGGCGATGCATGGAAGGATTGACTGGCGAACAATATCAGATTTTGCTGTTCACAATGAGGGACTGACCGGACCTTCTCAATATCAAGCCAACTCTGCCCGTCGTTAATTTTCTTTGATGTGACATTATCGAAATGTTTCAATTTGGGCCAGCGAGAAACTCGACGCATGCTGCTCAGAGAATAAACATACATCCAGATATGGGTTTGAACACCTACTTGAACACCATCTTGTCTTTCATGCCCAGCTGGAGAAGTTTGGCTTGGAGACTCGGCCACATGTGCTTGCCGTAGTTGCCCCCGTCATTGTGGTGAAGTATATCCTCGGACGGCATATCAAAGGTCATGATTCGGGGCATGTCCCACATGGCATTCTGCGATAGTCAAAGACGGGTTTTCGAAATGATAGAGGCAATTGACCACTTACATAGACATCATGGAGCCCCACGTTTTGGAGGTGGTTTTCTCGGTGTGTCTTGAACTGCATCTGCTTGGCCTCCTTGTAAACCTGTCTCATATGATCTTCTGTGCGCGGTTCAAAAACAGCACCAGAATGTATGTCGTGCAGTTGATCGCTCCGCACGAGACAGCGGGAACAGGGATATGTGGCCATGGCGCCGAATGTGGCAGTGAAGGCATCCGCTTCCTTCCCGTCGAGCGAGGCAATGGGAATGAGTGGGAATAAAACCCGCCGGATATCATCTCCGCACGTCAAGCACTCGCCATTGCGCCCCTTCTCTGCCAGGGTCTTGACAAAGATTTCCCGGAGCACGCGATGATAGATCTCTCGTTTGAAACGAGCGAACCCAACCCGCTCCGCCTTCCCCTTGCGTGAGTCCGGGTCCCGAAGATCTTTAACCTGCGTAAATGAGTCAATGCGACATTCTAGCTTGGGCTGTCATCGTCACCTGGACCATGAATCCGACAAGAAGGCTGCCACCATTCCCGGAGCCATTCCGGATCTGAGCCGGGAGAAAAAGAGGGCGAAGAAGTATGGGATACATGTCCGTGTGCGATGTCACACGGCCCTCGTCAAGCCAGACCAGGAGAAGAGCGAGGCAGTGGTGCATCCCGTCAATGTGCGGGAGTTCGTTCTAGGAACACGTTTGAGAATGAGAGTTTCAAACGAGAAAGGAAAACTCACTTGTAGCTCCCACCAAAGGTCTGCCGTCCATGGCTCGTCTCGCATGCGTTGCCGGTTGCCGTCGACGACCAGATACTTGCGGCAAGGATACCAGACAATGTCGTTTGCGAGCGATGGGTCCGTCACAAGTTCGACAATCCACTCCCACGGATCCCGATAATAAAATTCAAAGTGACGGACCTCGCCTTCAAACTCTTCATTGAATTCAATTTTTTTGAACTAGGAAGCGCGGGCAAAGTTTTAGCCCAGACAATTGGATTCGAGCAGAAGCGGAGTAGACGTACCTCAAGGACATACCGCTGGACCCTTGTGAGACATTCGCGCAACTCTTCGTACGTGCGGATGGTGATATTGGTCTCGCCGCGTGTCCAATTGCCGTGCATGCCCGCGAGTCGTTTCTTGACATTTTCTGCAGGGCTCATGTACTCCGTTTCGGCCCATTCAAAGTCAGCACGTGTTGAAAAAGGCGCCCACAGACGACGCCCCATCGGCACAATAGAACGGCGAGGCTTTGGTGTTGCCTTCCCGTCAGTGGGGAGGGTGCTCGCATCCAAGGGAATGATTTCGGGAGACCGCCCGCTGTGCGGATGATATTCGATTTCAATGTACAGGCGTCCGTGCACCACAGCGGGTATCGGGGTAGGGGCTCGGGATGTGTTTGGTGTTTCCACATGAGTCGGAGCGGCCTGAGTATCAATTTCGACATCCATGGCGGAGCTTGAAGCGCCGGTATTGACTGGAATGCTGGGAATGACGGAATCTACACAAGGTGGGTTGGATTCTGGCGAGCCCGTTTGCACAGACGTGAGACACACCAGTTCCCCTCGTGTGATCTGGTCGCCGTCGTGCGCCATCCCGTCGTCGAGCTTCCCGAAGCAGTCGGTCACTGTGCTTTCGGATGCACGCAGGCTCGTGGAGATGGAGACCCCTTGGAAAGTTGACTTTGCAGGCAGAACATTTCTTGGACTTGGCCTTGGCCTTCACCATGGCGTCGCGTAGAAGAGAGAAAGCGTGAAGGGTGCGTGACCGTCAAGTCTGTTTGTGGAGCATGAGCATGATGTCATCGTCAACAACTTTCACTGCACTCCCACACCCACGACCATGCCGACTGGTGGCAAAAGAACGCGCTCACGAGGAAGAAAGAGACAGGCGGGCGACCCACGCCAGCGGAAGCGTCAGCGGGTCGCGCAGACTGAGCAAGATCAGGAAAATCAGCCTCCGGAGCAAAACGGCCAGCCTCAGCCAACGGAGGAAATGCCGGAGGTGAGCGAGGGGATGTCTCGCGATCAGCTGTACCAGGTGCGTGAGCAGCGTCGACGCGTGCAATATGGGTTCTCACCATCTTCTTTCCCAGGCCGCCCGTGCTCTCCAGGCCAAGGTTCACGACAGCCAGCAGGCTGAGCAAGAGCAGGCTCGGAACGCGCTGGCGGATGTCTCCAATCAGCAGGATGGCGACGACGAGGACAGAGATGATCAAGACACGGCTGAAGTCGCTCACATCAAGAGAATGGGCAAGAAACTTACCTGGACCAAGCTCCTCTGGGCTCCGGACGACGACTTGGAAAGTGTTTTCACCACCGATGAGGATTCTCAGTATAATCCCAAGCACCGCTTCGGCGAAAACAACCAACCCTTCAACCGCATCCAGGGTGCTCTGAGGGATGTCCACGCGGTCATCGGAGAGAGTTATCGGAATGACGAGGAGTTCACGGGCTGGGTGCTTGATACGGTATGTCACTCAATCTCGACTGCTGCAAAATTTAGACACCTACAGGTCTGGGAGGGTATGCGCCTTCAGCGTGCGCAAATCGGTCACCGTCTGCGTCACAACGCCGCTATGTTTGATCAGACAACTCACGCCTTCAACCGAGCGCGAGCTGACGGCCAGTTTCGTGAGCTGATTGGCGAGAGAAAGGACGAGAATGGGAACCCGTACTTCGATAGCTATCGGGTTTCACTCATCCACGACGACTACGACATGGACGAAGATGAGTTGAATCCATCCACAATCTTTTTGAATCCCTACCTTTTCACGGTGAGTCGATCCCTTCACATCCGAATCACTCTCGGACTCACAAGACTTGCAGGTACACGCCCTGGTCACGCGTGGAGTCGCCTCTACGGAGTCGATGAAGGAAGGGACCGCTCGTGCCAAGGCGAGGTCAAACGAGCGCAACTGGAATTTGTGCAAGACGACCCCCGGGATGATTGCAGCATCGGCCGTTTGTGTAGGTTCTTCCGTTCTCCCGCTCAACTCCGCTGAGGCTTTGAAGCTCCGTTGGCTGTTCTCGCCCGATCCAGAGTTGACTCCCACCGGTGCCGTGACGAATATCGATTGGAACGAGGAATTCGAGCGGTATCTTGAGTACCTTGGGAAGCGCACCCGAAGCGTGAAGAACATCTTCAAGACTTGGGATGCCAAATTCTACCCCCGCGCCGAAAGGTCTGGAACGCCTCCAAGCGGCAGCACCGTGGCGCTCGCACAAGCCAGTCATGCGGCGGCCTTGCGAGCCTTGGAAGAGGAGGAGGAGGAGGAGGAGGAGGAGGAGGCAGCCACCCGAGCCCCAAGGGAGGGAACAAATGGCGGCGGCGGCGGGGGAGATGAGCAAGACGGCGCTGGAAACGACGGAGGGGGTGGAGATTGAAGTGTACACTACAGTTCTCAATGAATCAAAGCACGAGCCGTTGTCGAGCACAAGTGGTGGGCAAAGGCATTATATTTGTAGGAATCTCTACTTGGATCTGTAACCGACTCGGTAGGTGAGATGTCCTCGTGTGACGGGGGGTTCCAGAGGGTATACTGCCGGGTCCCGTTCTTGCAAGCACATATCATTGAGTGCAGACGAAACAAGGTCGACGGGCGGCCAGGCAGTGGTTGCGCTGGTGCGAGGCCTCTTCGGGGAGCATGGGGCGGGCGAGGGGGTTGGCGAGGGGCGGCTCCGTTCTGCAGTACAGGTTGGACGATGTACTGCAAGAGAAGACTGTGACGCACTCTTATTCTTGGCCCTTCCTCCCTTGATTCCCTCCAATTCCCCCTCGACAGCCTCGAGACGATTTTCCAGCTCGACAAGGCGCTCATTGAGGCGAGTGTCCTGTGGAGGTAGCGGTGCAAGGGGCTTGCGGTGCTGAGTTGTCGGCGGGTGTGATGATGGGCGCGGGCTCCAGGGCCGTAGTCGCATTCAGGCTCCGATGAGGAGACATGGGTCATGGACGAGGACGAGCGGCGTAGAAGAGGAGGTGTCGAGTGTGGTGGGTAGGCATCAATTTGGTCGCCGTAAAAGGAAGGCTCCACAGGCTCCACCTGCTGACGTATATTAGGCCGGCAGCACTGAGCTCGTGACTCGACCTCTCTTGACCTTCGACCACTACCATCTCCTCACCCAGTAAGTCTCCGCCCTCTCCCCTTGGTCTCGCCCTCATCATCTCTGTTCGGCAGCTTGCTTACGTTACCTACTTCCGTATGTCTCCTCTTGCACCACATTGACCCTTCTGATATCGCGTCGCAGGCGTCATCTTGAGCCCGTTTCAGTCGCTCATCTCGGGTGCGCACTTTTCTCACCGACCAAGACTCATCCCGCAGGCCCGGTGCATCTTGATAGTCAGTTGTAGTAGGAATGAATATACTGTTTATCTTCCATGTCGCGTACGTGGGTGTTCACTGGGGTCCCGGGAGCGTAGTGTTTTTTTTTTGAGCTTCCAGGGATGCTCGGTTTTAACTAGTTACAATCTTGAAATCGGTTAAAATTGGTTGCAATCTCGAAATCAGTTAAAATTGGTCGCAATCTCGAAATCAGTTAAAATCGGTTGAAACCACCATTGTAAGTGTTATAACCGGGTGAAAAAATTTCAGCATTGTAACCAATCACAACCAGTTTCGACCCGTTATTTCCCACTTTGGATTTTTGCGACATCCCCTCTAAACCCACATCTTTGATCTCTATCTCAGTCTGGACGCCTCGCTGCGATTGCACTAACTATCTATTCTCAGGTATCGATAATCCGGTGTCCCGCATTCCGTATCATCTGCCCTGTCAGATTGACGCTGGCACTCAAGGTCGCCGCGCCACGCCTTGTCATTCTCCCGCGGCGCAACTGGAGCTGTTATTTGCTCGATCGGATAGACGCTGGGAAGCATCGTGACGCGGCGTCTAGAGGTCCACTCCATCTGGGCTTTAATCGAGGTGTAATGAAAAAGGACTCGTTGGTCTTCAATGACTGCGGAAAGCTCCCAAATCTAGTTCCACCTCGCCCAATACCTGGACTTTGTCTCCAAATCAACGAAAACCCAAGTTGAGTGAGGCTTTATTTGTACTAGTTTCTATACATTCACGGCCGAATAAACGAAGGTGCGGCAATTGTCGACGGAACTTCCGAGGGACGGTATCTGTCCCAGTTCTTGGTCTCACTCACAGTTGCTTTGGAAACTCAGTTCCGTCTGTCTATGTATACAGAAAGCTGGAATTGAAGTTTTCGGACAACATCGGCGATGTTGCAGCCTCGTCTGTATGAGTCCCGAGTTGCACACAAGGTTCTCCGTTCCCGTACCGAGTGCTTCCAGGCTCGGAAAAAAATTCATCAAGAACTTTCTCCAGGGATAAGCGGTCTTGCTGTCCGTTTTGAAGCCACAAACATTCCCGGATCTTCCGTGATGCTGCTTTTTTTGATTCTGGTTGCTGAGGAAACAGGCTGCAGGGAAGCGCCGACGTTTATTTTCAGGTCAAGCACTTGCCATTCACCGATCTTGCATCAAGTCCAACAAAGGTGGTGTCGTTGACTGCAGGTGGCGCGAGGTATGTAATGATAATGTTCTATTCTACAGCATTGTTGCGACATGGACACTGCTTTTCAATTTATGTCGATGTCGAAGTTGGATAGCTGTTCCTATGTTGTTAGAGAAAATCAACATCGTTCGCTTCGTTGCTTTCGAGTCCCGTATATTCACGGTACTGTTGGCCTGCAAGTTGATATGAATCCTAAGATGATACAAGCACAGGGTAGGGCGGTATACATGGCCATGTGAAAGTTCGCAAGCCGACACAAGGTCAGTCGAGGTGGTTCCGCTGAGATCAACACACGTCTGAATGCACTTCAAACCTGCGCATCTGGACAGCCAGCAGGCGTGTACGCTTGTTTCATCGACAGTGGATCGAGTCAATTTATATGATGACTGCTATCAACGATAATCAACCTGGAGCCAGTCAGCGGGCAGTCATCATCCTCCCCTTGACCGCGCGCTGTCCGATGACTCAATTCACTTCAATTCACGGCCGATAACTGGACAACTGGATGGTTAATCCATACGCCTTGCCAGCATCCCTCATCGCACCCGCAGGAACGACGTTCCTGAAAAAGCCAACAAAAACGTAGCACAGCCACATGCATTCGTCATGCGTAACGGTCGGAAAGGCATACAAAGTGCTGCATGTTTGCGGAAGCGAAACTACACCCATACCCGATATACATACAGCTACCTTCTCGCCTAGGTTAAAGTGGTTGTTCATTTTTATCCGCGGTGCGCAGCGTCGATATCTTATTTCCGCATGTGTTGATTGTTCCGCCAGTCTGCGGCGCCGGGTGAATGGGCGGTATACGAGGACGAGACGGGAGGAATAACAAGGATAGGATGACGACGGTTTTCGGGTCCCTGATAAGGAGGTGACCCCTATAGTTTGATATTGCATTCCGTGCCGATCCAAATAATTCCGTTTTTGATCCCGGAAGAATAGTGGTTGCGAATATGCTTCCGCGGGTTAGATCCCATTGTTGCAGGCACGATTATGTGCGTTGTGCAGACTGGAGAAAAATCCAGGACGTTGGTAATTGAGGTTTTTCGGAATTTGCATGGTTCGACATTGCAGCCAGTGGGAAGGAGAGGAGAGCCAAAGAACAAAGGCGGGAAGCAAAGAGACGAGTTTGTCGACCCAACGGAGGCCACAGGAACTCTTGAACCGAGGTAGTTTACCAGCAGGGACAGTTATCAGGGTGGGTATTAAAATAGCGTGGTCGTTTCTTCCTTGTCAACGAAAGCTGTGGAACCAGGGTATAAGAGAACTGGTCCCCGAGTCAAACGACGTTGTTGGAACAAGAAAAGACACATACAACGGTAACGGTCCTGGAATTTTGGATCAGAGTGACGGACCCACCGGAGAGTATGATCCCGCTGATTGATCGGTTTTTGAAGAGCAGGAGAATACGTCGGGCAGTGACACTATGTCCGCAACGCATCGGCGGCCGAGGTGAGGTATTTCGCGTTTGCTTTCACCTTGGTGCCCGAGATGCCGGCATGCCGACTTTGGGTTCTGTTTCATTTGCGGGAAGTTCATTCATACATACGCGGCGTCAGTTTGTATTCGGGAAAGTCCAGGAGGTGGAGTCACGGGCGGGCTGAAACGACGGCGGGGGGCGGGGTGATATCCCCAAATATACCATGTTTGGCCAAGAGCGGCGCAGCCTGGCTGAATTTTGCGAAAGATGTCGGGGCCGAATTGTCGGGAGAACTTGACAGAGTTTATGGGGTGGCACAGCCTAACCGGATATCAGTGTTGGCGGCAAGAGTCAAAGGGACAGGAAGAAGCCTATTAACATGTGGGCAGCGGCGCAGCAGCCAATACTGAGCGAGGGTGGAGTATGAAGACGGTGACCTCGGAAATTGAGAACTCTGTAGTTTAACCACACCTTTGTGTCGAGGCTTGTTGGGTGTTTAATTTCAAGCACACGTGCAGCGGGGCAGGTTTGAAGAATGGACGGAACAAGGATGACTTGGGTAGCTCTCACGCAGGGCGGGTGTGAATGTGTGGAAAAAGAACAAAGGACGCCCAGTGCCATTGTTTGCTTTGTATTCTTCATGTTGCTCCCACAGAGCTGGCGCTTGACAAAAGATCGAGTCACACCGTGTTCTGGGTGATTGTTATCGAAGGGCAGAGTCATTTATAGCCCGATTCCTGGGGAAATTCTGGAGAAAGGCCCTGTTTGATTACAATTTCCAAGATCGGGTACCCGGGCAAGGGTTGTTTATAGCGGGATGAACAAGTATGATTGGTGCATCAAAACGGAAGGGTGGGAACCTTGTTGCAAAAGTGGCGTAACGGCGGTCAATGGCCAAGGCCGAAACGGGCTAGGACGGACGAATTGACTCTGGCTCTGGCTAGGGGCTGGGGAGACGTAGAGCTGAGCTGAGATCGCGGGAGATCGAGAAGGGGTGTTGGAAGAGTGGTGGGGGTCCGTCGGGAGGGAAGGAATACAATAGCGAAGACCAGGTGTTGTGGAACGGAGACGGTTGGGGATAACAGGCGATTGAGCGGCAGGCTGGGATAGAAGCCACGCATATGTACAGCTGTTTGCCCTGTTGATAGCTCTTTTTGGGAGCGCCCGTGTACTCCACTGCTCTCTCCTCCCCACCACCATGACCGTCGCCCTCCCATACCTCCACGGCCCCAGGCCAGCAAAGCGCGCCAGACGTACCGCGACCACTGTCCTCGCAGGCGACTTTGACGTCAGTCCTCCGCGCGACGTGTTGACCAGCCTGCTGAACGGCGTGGGCCCATACACGCCGATGCTGCGCACGGATGACGACGAGATAAGGAGACAGAGGAAACGCGAAAAGAAGGAGCGTGAACGGGAGAGGAAACGGGCTCTCCTGGCCGCCAGGGCCATCGAAAAGCCTTCCGCAGAGGCAGCCGAGGCAACTTCAAGCGCGAGTGCTCCTCTGACGATAACTCTGCCGCAGCCTTCGACTAGCACCTTCTGGCGAGCACGGCCTTCTATCCACATTGCCACCCTGCAGCGTTCCGTGTCCGTGACACCGCCGCCTTTCACATCTCCTCCACCGCTACTATCCACCCCGGCTTCGACGCCCGGCCCATCGAATTCATCCAGTACCTCGAGGACGTCATCCAAGCGACCACGCACGCCTGATGACGACGAGGACATTGTTCGCGACCATCACGCGCCGCCACACTCTGCTCCGGTACGGAAGCCGCGCGTCCCAGCGAAGAAGGGCTGGAAGGGCTGGGTGGATATCGAGGATTCTCCGCCGCCACCATCGGAGAAGTTGATCAATCTAGATGCAGTCCCCGTTCTGCAGGAACGGCGAACACGCAGTGGCAAAAACTTTGACGCCATCGGGGTCGGTAAGGAAGGATGGGTCTAAAGTAAGTGGCTACGCAGGTTTCCTTTCGACCATCGCTGACCGGACTTTGCTAGACGCAGTGCTACTTGCTCCCGGAAGCACCTTGAGGCCGCCCCAGTGCACCGGCGCGTGCCTCCTTTGCCAGGGTTCCCTGACAGACTCTTTGGTGTGGCCCGTCTTACAACTCGTTTTTGTTATCGCTGCTGTCCGGCTTGTTTCTTGTATTTTTCTCGTCATAATCGTCCTGCTCGCGGGGATCTACTACCGCGGGCCACTCGGCGGTCTTTCTTCGGTCGTTAACTGAGAGTCTTGTATGTCTGGAAGATGGAGTTACAATAAAATATATTTTTACTGCGATACATGGACGCAAACCGGAGTGAATACCTGCTTAGCGAGGTCTTCGGAGTAAATAGCCGTCAATATCTTCTCCTCCCGACCACCACTCTCACGTCTTTGACCGTATCCTGCACCGCCAACTCGGCCATGGCGCTCACGCATATACCCTTCCCGCCGTTGCCAATCCCGCCGTCATGGTTTCCCGGCCACATGATGAGATTCCACCGGATGCTTCCGTCCTTGCTCACACAAACCGACGTCGTTCTCGAACTCAGAGACTCGCGGCTCCCTCTGACCAGCATAAATGGCACTCTGGAAGGTGAGGATTGATGCTTTCGCTCTGTCATGTGGCCATTCCATGTGCGGACGCTGAGCCCAATAGGAGAATTATACGAGCTTCCGTTTTGATACAGGTGCTCTACAGAAATGGAGGCTGGAACGTGGATGGGATCCCAACGACGCCACACGACGCGTGGTGAACAGCAGTGCTTGTGAACGCATCGTCGTTTTCAATAAACGCGATCTTGTGCCCGAGTGGGGTCTTGAGGTAATTTCAATGCAGCAGTAAAAGAATTAATTTTCAGACTCCTCCTCGCAGCCTTTTCGAAAAGCAATGTCCAGTCGATTTCCGGACCAACAATTCATGTTTGCATCTTGGCAACGGCCGCGAGATATACGGACCCTGAGTGAACTGCTGGTAAGTATGTTGTATCCTCCTACGATATTGACCGCCTAAACTAATCTGCATGAAGACATAGCCAAGAAATATCCATACGCAATGGAGCTGAATGTGCTGGTTCTCGGCATGCCTAACGTCGGCAAGTCGACCCTGTTGAACGCACTTAGGAACATGGGGATCAAGGGCCGTAAGTATTGGTTTCGTTCTACGTAATTGCCACTAAAACTAATGTATGATAGCGACTCCAAAGGCCTTCCGGACCTCGGCGAACCCTGGTCTAACGCAGGCCTTGTCGACGCGTCTGAAACTCTCGCTGTCGCCCCTAGTCTACGCGTTCGATTCACCGGGCGTCATGCTCCCTTTCCTGGGTCTCGGAGAAGAGGGAGCCGAACGAGGAGTGAAGCTCGCTCTCATCGGTACGTAAGATCCCTACCGGACTGTGGCCACCCACCGTAAATTTCGATTCATACAGCGGGAATTAAAGAAGGCATGTACGATGTCGAGGCTCTCGCGTCGTATCTCCTGTACAGGCTCAACATTTTAAACCCCGTCTGTAGGTGTACCATTCCATTCTTCATTCTATGTTTATCGGACTCATGGGAACACACGCAGCGCCGGCGTACTTGCAGCTTCTACCATCTGGATCGGTACCAACGATTGACATCGAAGAATTCCTCGAGGGCGTCGCACGGCGGATGGGTATGGTGAGAAAAGGAGGTGTTCCAGACCTTCGAAGGGCTGCGGTCTACTTTGTGCGATGGTGGCGCGAAGAAGGAGGGCTCATGTCCGCGTCTTCTGCTCTTCGAATTGCGGATGCTGCCTCGGGCTCTGGCGCCGTGACGCACGGCTGGGGCTTTGATCTTGAATGGCAGATCCGTGCGGAGGAACTCGCAGGTGGACGGGAACCGCAGGTGCTCGTACAGGAGAAGATGGAGGAATGCATCGACCGGCATTTGGCGAAATTGACACAGGAGGAATTGGCGGAGAATAATGTCAGTGCGACGCAGCGGAAGAAGCAGGCGGCGTTGGAGGAACAGGTTCGGAGAAAAGCCAAATATGCCAAGATGAAGCAACAACAGCGGTAGCTGCGCCGGACACTCTGGTGGGGTCTTGGTTTTACTTACGAACAACGAAAGAACATACTGCTCTCCGCTCCAATAACTTGGGTTTTCGGGATGATGCCTATCATTCCAATTGGGATTCATTGTACGATGCACGTACGTCCATCTGGGTCCGGCCGAGTGAGTCCGTCCGTCCGTCTCCGTTCTTGCCTCTATTCCCGGCCGAACTCGAACGCCACACCGCAGCAAGATCTGCAGATTTCATCAAGACTCGGGTACTGAGCTGACCGAAAAAAGTAGGTTCAGCAATGCCGCGTTGAGGTGAGTTGCAGCCGCGCTCTAATTATGGTCTCTGTGCGCAAGGTTGTCCTTTTTTCTTTGCGCTCGAATTCGAACACAAATCCTGCTTCAAATGCTGACTCCTGCTAGTGGGGTCCACTTGATCGGGACGCGCCGCTGGATTCTCCGGCTCTCATCTTGTTCACAAGTTGTTTCATCTCCATTTTGGGCTTCATTTCCATTGCTTGGCTGCAAATCCCAAGGCCGAATCCGAGCACAAGCTACTTGGACGATTGTATGGGTTGAGATAAGTATAGTTGCGAACTCGGGAGCCCCGTGGCCGCCCGAGCTCACACGGACAAATTTTCGGACTGGAGCTGATTTTTAGGTTTTTGGCGGCGCAAACAAAGCAGGAATCCTCCGTCAACTGGAAATTCGCTGAAAAAAATCCACGCCCGTCAACGAAGAAGATTATTCTCTCGACTTCCATTGTTTTTTAACCACTCTTCGTACTTCCAACTTACCAAAGCGGAGAATTCCAGAAAGTCTGATGATCCGCTTCGTACTCCGCCAAAGGACCCGGGTTCGTTCAATTCAATTTTGTCCGTATGCTTCCGCGTGTGACTGACAGGGCTCCCGTTCCTGCAAATAATTTTACAACACCTCCTCCAAGTCTTTAGCCAGGCCGCTGCCGCGAGCTCGCCCTGCCTGTTTGCCACCGTATACTACATTTACACCGGCCTTGGTGGATCTGCAGCGCCCTCCGCTACATTATTTCACTGTCGGCTACATGGAAGCTCTCGGGATGTTGTCGGGATGCAAATTTTTCGTACTTGGATCGAGAATTTCCTATTACCTTTTCATTGCTACTGAATCACAATTTGGCTACTACTACGCCTCCCCACCACCCAATTCCGCAGCCGAAGTCCACTCCCAACGCGCGAAGCTAACCGCCGTAACCGAGTGCGAGCCAAGCGCGGCGCGAAGATGTAGATTGTCAACGACAGCATCTAGGCCGGCTTGCCGGGTGATCGGATCAGACGCGGAACGGCGTAGGTGACACGGCCGGGTACGACGAGAAGGTCGACGAGCTCGAGAACGTCGAGAGGAGGCGAGTTGAGTCTCGGCGAATAGGCGAGTCGGGTTGTATCCGTGAGGGAAGAGAACGTAACCCGTAAGCCAAAGTAGCGCTGGAGATTAGACGAGGTAGAATCTACTGTACAGGAGATTGTACCCAACATTATATAGTAACCTCGTCAGGAGTTCGCTCCTGTGTGATCGGACCCTGTCCCTTAATATCCTCCTGACTCAATAGAGTCCCGGTGGAGCCACCCCTGTGGCCCTGTGTGTAACCACAATCATCCTCTCCTAATATGCATCATGATCCATTGCCGAGGGATCACTGGTTGACATGTGTTTCCCCCCTTGTCGGGTTCTAACACTGCACGATAGGTTCTATACCAAGAACCCATGTTACGCCGGGCATGTACTTCTGTCCCTTCACTGGTTGACCGTTGACATGTGTCTGGGACTCCTCGTCGGGTTCTGACACTGCGCGTCGGGTTCTGTCCTAGCAACCCTTCCCGCGCTGGGCATGTACTGCTGCCCTCGTATCCGAGTGGTACTTCCCCTGGGACTATCCACTCCTTGTTCAGGCGGGCGACATCCATCTCTCGAGGAAGGACTTGTCATGCATGGACCGAACATACATTTGTTGATGATAACGAATCTCGTGATCCGTAACTGATGACGGTGATGGCATCACCGGATCAGTCGGCAAGCGCTGGTTTCGTGACATAGATACGGGTGCGGCAGTGCGTTGAATAGACCAAATGGATGAATCTGAGTATGTGTTAGTCCACTTGTGCCGCAGAAAAGATTTAAGACAGGAAGATGCATACCGCCACTCCAGTCACTCCGGTGGCGCAAGACTGCCCAAGAGAAAAAACATGCAACGAGGGTCAATCTGCGGACGCGTTAGCAAGCAAGAAGGAAGACAAGGAGGGCCATTGTTGTCCTGTTGTCGCTAGACACAATGCAATATATTGCCTACGTAGATGGCACCTGGAGGTATTAGATGAATTCGGACCCACACCTCCCATAGTGAGCATCTACGGCAAGAGGTATCAGAAAGGGCAACACAAACGAAAAGTCGGGTAGACAACTCTGTTTGACCCACCTCCCCGCGCACCCTACGCGGACCCTGCATCTGTTAATGCCTCGCGCTACTCCACGCCACGGTACACGTTCGGACCTGCTCTACACGCGGTCGACCGACTCGGAAGCTCCGGTGGAGCCTAGAAACAACGCCAGTAAGAGCGTGTAAGGGGACAGAAAATCACTCCAGGTAGTTGTCAAGTAGTCTCACGTAGCCAGACCTTTGACTGGTTGACGTTACAAGTAAGTAAAGGACCCCTGATAATAGGTGGGAAGGCCTGTTGCGGCCGGGAGGCTTACTGTCGGGACAATGTCGGAAAAACATGATCCGAATTATAATTGGACGTGGCTATTATGGGATGATAAGCGATTGTAATAGATTGTGATCAATTTCTCTCAAATGTGTGCATTGTGATGTGCCGCCTCTTAATGTATGTGACGGCCGTAAGGCTCCAACCGTTTCGTTTCCGTTTGCCATTCTGGACAAACAGAACGGAAACGGAAAGGAAACCGTTTGCAACCGTTTTCAAACGGTTTCCGAACGGTTAAATTGGGGATCACCCTTTTACAGTGGTCAGGGTAGTCCTGCGGTCTCCAGGATGGTGTCGTACATGTAGGAAACCGTTTGAGAGGCATTAAAGTCAGTCTCAAGCCATTCTGAAGCTCATCAGAGATTTGCCCGTGTTCATCAGTCCGGCGAAGCGGTTGCCGACCACTCTGTGCTCAATTTCACAGCAGTGATTTGGTTGAAATTGCCTGTGGTGGAAGAGACTGCTGGACAGAAATGTGAGGGCTTGTGGGGGTGCAAGGCGGGTGCCACAAGTGGAAGGGACTCGACTGATTTCGAGCACCCACAGCTTGGCCAACGGAAACCGTTTTCAAACCGTTTCCCAAGACTGACAAACAAAACGGAAATAAAAACCGTTTTTTTAGAAGAAACGGTTTGAAAACGGAAAAGGTTGGAGCCTTAGACGGCCGTATCTTGTGTATCCCGTGAGGTTTCTGCCCATCCCTACTCATCATTTTTCCTGGGCCCGCTTTCCCCATCTAATAAACTTCCAGCGTTGTGTAAGGCCAGAGTGACCAGTGGTGCTCATCTCTCTATGTATGTTATGTACATCCTCATCTTGTATATTCTCGTGCCACCAAGGGTGTGCATGGAAAGGGGTGGCTACTAGTGGGCAAATTTAAATTTGGTACAGATAGTGCGGGTGTGGATGGCACCCAGCCACCAAGCAGCTGAGCTAGTGAACAAAAGTGAAGGACTGTTGTTCTCTCGACAGACAATAACCAGCAAACCAAATGTGCAGCAGCACACACATTGACAGGACCGTGGTGTATTCCTATGGCTGGCAAGATGGCCCAGGCTACAAGCAACTGAGGGAATACAGGTGTGTGTGTGTGTATCTAAAGTAAAGTAGCTGCTGTATATAGACAGGCTGTGTATGGAAGGCTGTACTGCGGGAGATAGACAGATCCATGATGTAGGGATGGACAGGTGACAGGTGACAGATCCATGATGAGAAGTGATTATAAATGAATTAATTATACACAGAGAAGATCCCTGTAATTCTCAGCACATTTGGCAAGGGAGCATGGTATGCAGCGGGACACCAATGAGTGGTCCAGAACTAATATAGCAATCCTCATTGCTGTTTAGGGCTGCTGACCCGAACCGTAACGGTGACGGCCGTCAATTTGACGGCATGAGACGGCTGTCAGCCGTCCCCGTACCCGTCCCGTCAAACTGGATCCAGACCTGCTGACGGGTCGGTTCGGCATCAAAAACGGCCGTCACGGTAGACGGTTCGGCTGCCCTGATCACATGTCATCATCCTGTAGTGGATTCAAGCCTTGTGGAATTTTGGACCAAGTGGGAGCATTTTAAACACGATGGGATTCATGGGAGCGCTCGGTAGCGCAGAAAAGCCACCAAATTGTTGCCATTGACATCAATGTGCCCGGCTAACTTGCGGCAATCAATGATTTTAAATAGGGGAACACTTCGAGACTCTGGCAAGTCACGCAAATGAACCCTCAAACATGGGAATGGTGAGTTCCCTGATGCTGAAGGAACTTCCCAAATGATCCACTCACATAGTTGGAGCAGAATCGGGAAGAAATATGAAGAAGCAGCGGAGATCAGAGCACACTGTGAGATGGCAACGAATTCAAGTGATCTCCGAGGAGTGAATACCACGGCAACCGTCATCATTACCCCTTGAGATACCTTGATTTTTATCACACCCGTTCGACGGCCGTGAAGGCCGATTTTTGGCAGGTCTTGACGGCATACGGGCCGTTTCTGACGGTACCGTCAAAATTCTTTGTTGGACCCCGCCGGGTCGGCACGGGTACCCGTCGACGGGCGGCCGTCAAGCCGTCATGGACGGTTCGGGTCCGCAGCCCTATTGCTGTTGTTTGACCACTTGCAATTTCCGTGTTTAACTTTCCACACACGGAGGATTCAGCTCTTCCATTCCCATGAACGGAGGTTATGTGAACTTAAATTCACACCAACTTGTTTGCCATGCCATTTTTTCGCACATGATAGGGTTCTTGAATTGATGCCGAGAGGGATATATAAGTTTTGTGAAAAGTTGATATCCATCCACTCTCAGTGTGTTGCACCTCTGCTTCAACCTCTTGGAAGTGGGCAGTGATAGTATGTTCAACTCTCTTTATTCAGCTACTGTTCATTGTCCAACTCCACTTACAGACATGGCATTTGCATTGACTAGCAACAACATCCGCTTGGAAGGCTCAACTCTTCATGCCCAATGCAGAGACAGAGCCGGGGGTTGGCACGATTCATCCTTGGACTTGAATGAATTCATCAGTAACAACAATGGTGTGCTTGATGACAATGGCTCAGACTTTTTTGGAACCTGCTCCGGGTGCAAGATGGATGGCAGTAAACTTGTTGCCATACTCAAACAAACAGATGGGAGTGAAAAGGAGTCCACCATTGATCTCAACCAATTTGTGGGCAATGAGGATGGGAAGCTTGTCTGGGTAAGTTGCTGCTTTGACGCTTGGTGTATGCACTCAGGATGGCTCCAGCTTTGATACTTCTAGTTTGAACCAGTCAAGAGTCAAGACAGCCTCATAGCTGTCCAAGCATGGTTCTGTTGGAGTATGTAGAGCTACTGTAGGACGTGTTTGCGATACAAGCTATAGCCCACAAATATAAGTGATTGAGGAGACTCCGAGGGAAGCACTGGCAAGCAAAGGTAGCCGAGACGCCGTCCAAATGGTGTGAACTACACCAGCAACGAGTGAAATCTCACGGAACGTCCTGAGTCACTCCTTGCTGTACTCCGAGCAGAACACATGATCACAATGAGGTTAGCTTTGATTAACTTGGGATTATTAGAGTTCGGACCCAAGGTATGTAAGAAAATGCTCAGAGAGACTGTGAAAATATTTGAGGAGAGGTTTGTGATTGCTAAGGGCAGTGGCGCGGCCTCTGACACGCCTACACATCTTTCAATGACACAGCTTTATTTTTGGGCCAGTGCATGGATGGCAATTATCAGAGAACAGTCACTTTCTGTGATGACATGTACTTATTCACAGACAAACAAGGGGATAAGACTGTATTTTTTTTGCCATAGAGTGTGTCTTTACAAACCTCACCTGACCGATTGCTAACCTCATTGTGGGGAACTCAGGAGTCTTGGCAATCAGTTGATCATTACAGCTCTTTGCGGAACATAGGGCGTGAGCCGATTTTTTCCATTTTGGGTTGTATTTTGATCCCTTTGAGTTTTCTGCCCGCTGTGGGCTCAATTCTTAGTAGATCACCTTTGGACCTTGACCAAACAATTCCTATGGTCAATCTGCATGTTGTCGGGTATCCAATCAGATTCATCAGCCCATCCGAGGACCTGCCAGTGCGTGATACATATTTTACAGTATTCCTGTTTGCACGATGGGAGGAGACACCTAGGACTGGGATATTTTGCTAGCACACTCAAATATATGTTTTATTTGGCGTAGAACACTTCCCCTTCGAATATAAGACCTGCAGCACCCCCTGTGTATCAGAACAGCCCACCAGAGTAATTCTTGTGCATTTCAGCGTCTGGTATGCTTCCTTTTTCGTGACTTGCCTTGGGCCCCAGGCAGGGATATCCAATTAATATGTGATCTCCTACAAGCATGTGCATCAAATCATGATTTTAACCTCATTGTGATTAGGCGACGTGACCCACAAACTGCTCCGAGATAATGGCATACTTACATCTGTCGAAAATTGTTGATGTAACCGCCGGCAGCGGATCGGCAGGTATGTACATCAATGCATTCAATTCACTTTGATGTGTACCACTGACCCGACGTAGATCTGGAACCGGAGTAGGGGAACAGTGCTTGCACCGCTATGGATCTTGATAAAAATCCGTGTGCGCCCTATGTTCCACAAAGAGCTGTAAAAGGTGCAGCACATTCAATGATGGCAAGATCACGGTATGCCATATATGACAACAATTTTGTCATGAATTGTCATCCATACAATGTGCTGTGTCTGCTGCATCTGTTCAATCCCGTACCTAGACAGGCTTGTTGCCTTCCTCAAATCTTCATTGAGAAGCCACAGATGTGTTGGAGAAACTTGGAGGTACAAGCAAAAACTGATCATGGGAATTGCCCACCTTCAACGTGTTACAACACAGTATACCAGAGTGCGGTCAGCTGCCAGTGACCGTCAGTTGGCGGCGATATGTGTGCTGTATGACACTGATGGATGGAGGTGAGCTGGAGACAACATGGTTTCCGGCTCTCATCTTTGATGGGTCCAGGGTGGGTCCAGCTTTGGCTGGTACTGGCTGGCCAGAGAAGCTGGCTGCAAACTGCCCTTTCTTGCTGATGTCCCTGTGCTGTTCAATCTGAATCATAATTCATCACACTGCACACATATAAAAATTCACAAAATCACATTTGACTCTACATACATACATGGAATTACATAACTATTGTCTATGCACTGGTGCATAATCAGTTCATTTCAGAGATTGATGGAAAGGTTATAATAACAGGAATAACAACTGGAGTATTCAGATAATCTTGGATGCATGTAAGCTACAGTCTATTGTAAATACAGTGAAACTTGCTTCAGTGGCACATAACAGTTGATCCATTCAGTCCCATGAGCAAAGTGTTGATAAGAAAGTTTAGTTTGCTGAACACCAATGATGAATTTTGTATGTGGCATCCAAAATCCCTGTCGGTAGTTATGGGGCAGCCACAAGAGCAATTCATCCGTGCCAGACAAGACCCACCCATCTCGTTGTATACTCCAAGAAGGAAAAACAACAGGGTCCATTGGCTAAGAGGGAGATATTTAATACAAATTATTCACACAGCAAAAAAGCACACACCTTGATAAAATTATTTTTATAAGGAAATGCAAATACTGGAAAGGATTCTGAGTTGCAGTGTTTTTCAGATGGCTCCTCTATCACTGTCTTGCTTCGTGGCTCCCATAGTCTCACAGTTTTATCCTCAGAGCCTGTGGCAAGTATCTGTCCATCTGGGGAAAGGTGTACACAGGTAACTGGTCTAGTATGGCCATGCAGTGGCTCTGCTGCCAGTATACCACTTTCAACAAACCATACTTGCGCAGTATGATCATTAGCAGCCAGATGCAAGAAGCTCTCCATCTGGAGAAAAAACCACAGATGTGACCCCGTCTCTGTGGCCTCCAAGTAGCCTGGTTGGCAGTCTACTTTGCACATCCCAAACACGCACAGTTTCATCATCGGATCCAGAAGCAATGAGCTTCCCATCTGGTGAGAAAGACACAGATTTTACCCATCCAGTGTGGCCTCGAAGTGGTTCTCCCGCTTGTAGTCCAGTTTGTACATCCCACAAGCGCAGAGTGTAGTCTCGGGAGCTAGATGCAACAAGCTTCAAATCTGGAGAAAAGGTGACAGATGTGACCCAATCTGTATGACCTTCTAATTTATGTATTAGACTTCCACTCTCTCTATTCCACAGACGCACAATATTGTCATCAGACCCAGTCACCAGAAGTTTATCATCAGGGGAAAAGGCAACACTGCATCCAACACAGGTGTAGGCTGTTTGTGTTTGTGTATCTCCTGATATTATACTTTGCACTTTCCACAAACACACAGAGTTGTCAATGGACGCGGAAGCAACAAAAAATCCATCAGAGGACCAGGCAACTGATGTCACTGCATCAGTGTGACCCTCATGGGACATTCCGACTACTGCTCCAGTCTGTGCATGCCATAAACATACAGTCTTGTCAGTTCGAGCCAGATACAATGAGCTTGCCATCAGGTGACCAAGCTATAGCTTTGATGTATTGTGTATGGCCAACAAGTGATTGCTCTCCAGGTGCCAAAATATTTGGGTCAATATTTGAAGTATCCCACAAGCGCACAGTGTGGTCACATGAGGCAGATGCAAACTTGCCACCCAATGGTGAGAATGCAACAACATTAACTATTGCAGTGTGGTCTTGAAGTGCCTTTCCTAATGGTAATCTGCTCTGGGTATACCATAAACGAACAGTAAAGTCATAGGAGCCAGACACAATCAACTTCCCATCTGGCGAGAAATCCACAGATTGAACACTGGCAGTATGCCCACAGAGTGGTTTTCCTATCATTTCTCTACTAGTCACATCCCAGAGTTGTACAGTTTTGTCCCGGGAGCCAGCAACAATCAGCTTGCTATCAGGCGAAAAAGCAACAGAGAAGAAATAATTTTGCCCTTGAAGTGCCTTGCCTATCACTGTTCCACTGTGAACACTCCAGATACGAATAGTTCTGTCAGCAGAGCCAGATGCAATAAGCTTCGAATCTGGGGAGATCGCTACTGTCAAGACATAATGAGTGTGACCTTGAAGTGGCTCTCCAAACTGAATTCTACTCTGTGCATCCCATCTGCGGATCATTTTGTCCCGAGAGCTGGAAATGAAGAACTTTCCATCTGGAGAGAAGGCCACAGAGAGAACGGGTTTTGTATGTCCCTGAAGTGGGTGGCCCATAAGTGCTCCAGTCTGTGCATCCCATAACCGCAAAGTGCTGTCTAATGAACCAGACACAACAACCTTGCCATCTGGAGAAAATGCTACAGAAGAGACCCCATTTGTATGCCCACAAAGTGGATCTGTAATTGCTGCACCACTTTGTGCATCCCACAATCGAACAGTATCATTGTCAGACCCAGTTACCAGAGTTTTCCCATCTGGAGAAAAGGCCATACATGAGACCTTGGCTTCATAACTTTCAATTATTCCTACTGTGGCTGGCCATCGCTCCATCTGTCCCTTCTGGATTGACAACAACTTTGAAAACATTGGGCGAAATGTGATGGCAATTTCAGATTGCATTGGTGCAAGAGCTAAAGCTGTCACATAGAGATGTGGTGTACTCTGACTGATTGCTGGCCGAAAGAATGTGATGAAATGCTTTGCATCTGCAGCAAACTTCATCATTTTTGTGTCCTGCAAGAAAGAGAAGGTGAATAGTTTTAAACTAAGTGAATAAGTTTCATACCTTGTTCCACATCATAAACTTGGATAAAATTGATAACGCAGTGGGAATCCTTTCTGTGAGACTGAGAACCTCAAGCCAAAAAAGCAGTTTATTTTCAAGAAATTTTGTTCCGGCTTCAGCATTTTCACTATTGTGTGAAACTGTGCCTAAATGTTCTGCCCAGAAGTAACAGCAGTATCTCAAATATCCAGGAATACAGGTGTCCACCTTTTCCTCAAACTCTGGCATGTCTGTATTTTTCAAATGTGATGTAGGCAAGTTGCAAATGTTGAATTTGAGTTCAACCAACATTGTTTGGAAAACCTTTGATGTGAGTTCTTGCTTCTGTTTCTCTGTACAGCACAGGAGATCAGAACGAGTACAGCAGAGCTTGGATCCATCATGCTGAGATGTCATAAACTCCCTGAAAGACAGATGTATAATGCGGATTTTTCCACTCTCTGGCAGTAGAATTACAGCACTCAAAGGAATGAGTACATTCCGGACTTGAGTTTCTTCAAATCCAAGAAATGCAGCAAGTTGTGTCAGATCCATGGGTTCCAGTAGTCCCAAGATTGCCTGGACAATGCACAGCGAAGTGTCATATACATATTTTCCGAGGTTATCCATTTTTGCAGGCACTACAATACCCTCATTCATAATTCGGAAATACAAGTCATGTATATCACCCGGGATAGCACCCTCAATGAGGAATTTTAATGACTTTAGTGGTCCAGCTACGACAGAGCCAGTACGGACATAGCGAACCGCTGTGGCAGCAAATATGAAGAGCCCAGCGGATAGTTCCGTGACCTGGTCTACTTCATGAGCCTGAGGTTTCCAGGGGTTTCTTGGTGTCCAATTACTCCCATCCAGTGAATATGCAATATATCTCCTGATGTCCTTTTCTACAACAGCCGGTTCAACATCATCTAGGCAAATATGGTGCATAATCAGGCACAAATCATCATGACCAAGATAAGATGGAACATCTGGTCGGCCAGTGAGGAAAAAATGAACATAGGTGGGTATTTTTGCAATATTGTCAGAGAGCCATCGGAGAAAGACCTGGCCTCGATCTTGTCCGCATTCATCTAGAGCATCCAGGCAGATAATCCAGGGATTGCTGCTAGCTGGAATCTGAGCCAGCAGATCTACCACTAGCTTCCGGAACTGGAGTTTTGGATCTGCATCAAGAATTTCATGCTGATCTTGGTTCAAAAAATGCAGAAGGACATCCTTGAATTCTGTGCTGTGGTGTGCCAGCTGATATGCTAGAGTAAGGGGAAGACCATCAATTTCTCTACGCTCTGCATAATTCTTGGAGAAGAAGAATGAAGCTGCAAGCATGTGTTTTTCCTCTGCAAGAATAGAGGCAACACTCTTTGCTATGGTTGACTTTCCGGTGCCTGCTGAACCACTGAGCAGTACTATCCGTTCAGAAGGCTTGGATGGAACTGTCAATCCAGTGATGATGTCTTTGAGAATTTGGGTCCGGGTCCCATCCATACACATGTCTGGAGTGTTTGGGGCATTGTATCGTGCTGAAACATATCTGATCTTGGCCAGAGTTTGTGCCACATATTGGGTTCTGACTGAACAGATCTGAGAAATGGAGCCATGAAGAGGCAGGTAGCTTACTGGTGTTGTGGATATCCTGGACTATGAATCCTGGTTAGCTCAGGATTTCTTTTTGCTCAGGATGAGCTTTACCTTCTGGTACCATTTGCTGAACTGAATTATTGGTCTGCTTGACTAGGAGAGAGTCAAATTGGCACAATCTTCTGAGGGAGTGATTCCAACCTTCTGGTGCTAGTTTTTGAACTGATTCCTCAATATGATCAACTGGGAGCAAATCAGTGATAAAGCAAGGCAGGTGCTTGGAGTTATACCCTTGATGGACATTTTCTCCAGTAATTTCAAGACAGAGATCTCATTGGAAAACTAGCAGAGTGTAGGTCAGCAAGACAAAATGGAGCCCTGGAATGAACTGACGATAAACTCTTGCATGTAAGACATAATGGATGCCTTGATATCCGCAATTTCCTTTTCATACTTCTTACTGTTCCAAAATTGCTTGAGTTTTGATTTTGCTGCAAGAGCAGTAATTCGAGGGGTAAGTGCTCCTAGATTGCTTTCAAAAGAATCAGTAAATGTTTGGAATCAGACAAAATCTCAGGGTATGTGTACTTTCTGAATTTGTCCAATCGCTCTTTGAGCTCAGTGCTGCAATTCTGCAAGTCAACTTTGATGAGATCTCGGATTTTTTGTGCCAATCCTGGTAGATCTTCCAAGTTTCCTTTCATGGTCTACATGAATCAAACTTTGGATCAGGAGACTAATAAAGGCCAGTGGGATATGTGCACACCTGGACCATTTCAGCTACCTCAAGAACAGCATTGATTGCACTCTCCAGGCCAGGAACAGGCGTGCCGGTAACAGCGGCTTTGGCCACTCTCAATGCAGGCATGATATTGTCCATGGTGAGCATTCTGCGCAGTTGGGGTGGTGGGAGGAGTCAAGAGGCAACGCTCTTCCGCCGCAGGATAAGTCAGGATAAATTAGACCCGCATGGTCCCTTTCGGAACGCGCCGGCTTTGTTCATTGATACTCTTCCGCCGCAGGGCTGTTCATTGATATCAATCCTGTGCTGACAAGTCTTGAGAAGTTTAACAGCTTTTCAATTCATTCAACAGCACTTCGAAGTTGAAGCTGTCTGCCTTGCTGTTCGTCTATAATGGTGCACATTGACAACGAGAGCATATCTGCGTACTCAGCGGAAAGCTATACATGGTACGCGAGCGCTGAGCACTGAGGCACACACGAGACCCTCTACCCTCCTAGCTGCTCCGCCCTCTGCACACACCGCCTCCTCTGCACCTGGACATGCAACACGCTCCTCCACAAATGCCCGACCGACCAACTCGCGTGCACATCCCTTTTTGCTGTCCGTGCACTGACAATGGTGTGAGCGGGACATTGGGTGCAAACGGAGCTGGCATATCCACGATGATACGTGGAGGGGTGCGGCGAGCCGAGAAGTCGGTGTACGGGTGGTAACAGGCATTGTCGAGCGTGCGGGCGGGAAGTAGTACGTGCCGTGGGACGTCGCTCGGCGGGTAAGACGCAACCCCTTCAACGAGACGCAAAGGCAAAGGAGACACTAAGAGCTCTCCCTTGTCTCGCTCCCAACACTTTATCTAAGCCAAAAGGTCGCTCCCAAGAGACCCGCAGCCACATTGAGAGTGAAGGTACCGAGACGATTTACTTGAATCAGCATTCGGCCTGAGGTCTGTCAGCGCAGCGCTACATCCACGAGGAAAGGACTTCATGCGTACCACTGGCAGACGCCTCAGTGCCCGCGGTTGGGATGTGCTGGAGGCGGGGATGAGCGGGGGACAGAGTAGTCAGGGAGGAAGTACAGCGAGAGGAGGTCCTTAGTGTGTGGGTCGGCGTTGATGATGGGCGCCACATTCACGATGAGGCAGATCGTCTGGGGATGTTAGTAAAGTTGCGAAAAACAATGAGGATCGACGCACGAGCTTGGCGATACAGTATGCCGGCGCAGCCTTGCGTGCAAAAAAAGACGACCTTGGGGTTAACCTTCTTCTTTCCCGCGGCGCTCGTATTCTTCTGATCGGGGCTGCCGTAGAAGCGGACCTCGTACGCAACGTCGAGACGGGGGAGCTCCCAAGGGTTGGTTGTGGAGCCCTGGGTCCGTAGCCTAGTCACAATGTCAAATATGCTTCAAAGAGAAGGAAAGACACGCGCCTTGAGCCGGAGCGAGATGAGCTGTTGGAACATCCCGCACTTGTAGCACCGACCGGGAGCTCCTGGCTCACGGTCGAGTCGAGGTAGCACGCGGCGAGACTACCGAGAGCACCATTGCCAAGGGTACCACGGGCTCCTGGCCGAGAATATCCTCCATGCTGAAACCGAACTTTTGGACGGACTGAATACTGCTCTTTGAGACCGAGATTGAAGAGGGCGTTGTTGAGGGTGCGTCCCATAAGGAACTCGGGGCAGAGGTAGTATGCCCTCTTGGTAGCTTTGCGGGTGTACTGGGGGGCGGTTTCATTCCAATTGACGAGGAGATCGTCAAGGACAGAGTGTACTTGCACCGTCAACAGACTAAGTCCCAGGCTACCTACGCGCAGTGAAGATTGGGACAGGGACACAAGGACACGAAACGTACGTCGACAAAGGCTCAGCGTGGCTGACGAGAGCCACCGTAGCCCTGGATATCTTCAGAGAGTGATAAATGTAGCGGACGGCGATCACGTACCTGGCATGTCCGACCTTTGGCTTTGCTCAGATAACGGTGTTCCCAGAGAAAACGTTGATAACGACAGCGATGGAGCGAACGGAGAGCAAGCGCGTACGCATACACTGATCTTGAGTTGTTACTGAGCTCGGGGTTAGGCTAGCGTTGGGGTAAGCAGGTGCCGGGCTGAACTTGGAAGGAATTGGCGACCGCGTGGACGATGTCGGTGGACGGCGGTGTCATACATTGGAGATGGTGGTGGTACAAGAACAAGAAGCATTTCAAATTCCGTCCTTTCTCGGCTTGATTATCTCTTTGCGAAGCTCGCGGACATATTCACCACACCAGCGCACACGACATTCTCACTCAGATTGGAATTTGCATAGGCATGGAGAGCATTTTGATTCATGTACGTAGAGAAGGAAAAAACAGCCTATGCAATCAGGACGACAGCACCACCAGCCTCCTTGATCTTGCGCCTAGAAGTAGGTGAGTAGAGAGTCGAGGAAATAGGAATGGATGACGCACTCGGCAAGGGCAGAAACAAAACGGGCCTTCACGATGAAGGGCAGCTTGGGCAGGACACCGTTGCCGAGGACCTTGCCGTAGCCGTGGTGGAGCGTGTCGATGACGGGCACGACCTCAGAGTCGGCGGTCAAGCCCTTTTTCTCGTTCGCGGGGACGAGACTCCACAGCTTGTCGACGTTGACGATGGGGCGCCAGGAGGGGTTGCGGAGGAGATGGAAGTGTCGCATACCGACTTTACCGAAGTAACCGGGATGGTATTTGTCGAAGTTGGTACTGCAAAAGAGTTAGGGAGGTCGGGGGTAAGAGAAGTAATGAGACGCACCGGTGATGGTGCTGTCCACCAGCGAGACCACGACCTCCAGGATGTTTCCTGTGCTTCCCTACACGTCCGTGACCGGCGGATACGTGGCCGCGGTGCTTGCGGGTTTTTGAAAGGCGGGTCGGCATAGTCTGCAAAAATTCGGTCGGCGAGCAAGGGCTGGAGAAAAAATGGCCGACCTTGAGGGAGGACGGAAGGAGTCGATTGTGGACCAGTCTTTGGCTCGTGTTGACCAGTCTTTGTCGCTTATCCGAAAGTGCACCACGTGAGTCTCGCTTGGTCAGCTCTTTCGTCTCTCTCTTGTCCTCAACAAGGTGCGCGCCATTCCTCATTCTACGCAGGATTATACTACCTTCTTAATCTGTCAATCCCCTGAGCGTACGCGCAATGGCGAGACACGATCGTTTGCATGGCTTATATGACTCTTCTGCTCGTCCTGGTCTCGTTCCTCTCTGACACGTATCCAGATGAACGCCCCACCACGTTTCGAGCTGTTTGTGCTCGAGGACGACCAGAGCATGTGCGTCTCCGTCCCCGGCGCCCGAGTAAAGTGACGACGGGCCCAGCCTCGAGGTCACCGAAGACACCAAGATCCCAAACGCCGCCACTTTCAAGATACACAAGCAGGATCATACCCTAGGGAACATGCTACGAGCGTAAGTCTTCCGTCTGCTTCCCAGTCCAAGCTGACGTCTCCCAGACAACTCCTCGCAACCCCGCAAATCCTCTTCGCAGGCTACAAAACACCGCACCCCCTCCACCCTCACTTCCTCCTCAAGATACAAACAGACGGCTCCCTCACACCAGCAGCTGCCCTCGAAGCAGCTGCCACGCGTCTCATCGGTGCCATCTCCTCCCTCGAAGCAAAGTTCCGCAGAGAGTTCAGCTTCAAGGACACGGATGCCGGCGCCGCGGGTATAAATTTGGGCAGCATGGGCATGGGGCCAGGGGAGGATCCGTATGGTGGCGCGGGCGGTGCGACTTGGGGTGCCCAGAGAGATTATTTGGACTTCTAGTATCTGTATCGTTAGTGTATCGAGCCGTCAATGGCGTATTTCTTATTGTATTGTCTGATTTTACTCTCTTGTTCTCGTCTGAGTGTCTGGTGGTGCACAGTGAAGCCCCAGAAACGCCCTTGGATTCTGGTTACCGCCGCCTAACAGACATCCTCTTCATAGCGGGACTAGTTGTGCCTGTCCAGTAGTTTGATGGATCCCAGAGGAATCTTCTTTCGTGTTGAATGGTTCAGGCGCCTTGCGTGCATGGAGTAGAGTAGAAGGGAGTAGGAAAAGGGAGCTAAGTAAAAGGGAGCAAGACCGTTTTTGGAAATTAGCAAACAGGTGCAATTTTGATCCGCCACTAGGGTACTGATAATCATCTAACTTCAACAACTTGACTTCGACCAAGTGGCACAGAACCCAGTTCAGGACTTTCCCAGCATTGAAATCCACATGGGGCGTATAAATAACCTTTTCTCTTCTCTCACTCGAGGACAATGTCCGTCCAAGGCGTCTTGAATTCCACAACCTTCCACCCTCCACCCTTCGACTCCACCCTGTCCATCCCAGAGCTGTACGAATACCATGCGCGGAATAGCAGCGATCACGCCGTGTTCGTGTACTCTGACACCGACGAGGGCACGACACACTGGATTACCTACCTCGAAGCATGGGAGAGAATTCGGCAGGCTGCCGGTTTTGTGCAGAGACATTTGACTTCGCAGAAAGACGGTGTAGTTGCTGTGATGACGTTTTCAGGTCCGTCTCCTCATACCGCCTCTATTATAATCACTGAAATCGTACTTAGACACCCTCAGTTACATCTACCTCGTCCTCGGTATCATGTCCCTCGGGCTCACGCCCTTTCCAATGTCCCCGCGCATCACACCAGAAGCCACCGTTCATCTTCTTTCGCAAACTGGCGCTAGGGCAATTTTTACCAACACGGAGGGTGCGATTCGAGATCTGGTTGACGAGGTCGCGGGGCTACTCCAACATGAGGGCATGGGTTTGCGCGTATTGCCCATGTTGAATTACGAGCAGTTGGTGAAGATGGAGGTTATTGCTGCGTTGGAGATTCCCAAGAAGATGGGAGAGGCGGATGTCGTTCTCATTCATCATTCTTCAGGGACGACTGCGTTCCCGAAGCCCATCCGTATGACAAACAAGGGACTCATCAACTTGACCAAGGTTCCTCGTTAGTTCGGTATCCATTTCTGATTGGAAAAGATGTTGAAATTCCTCAAAGGCTACGGCGAAATGGATTTGACCAACAAAAGGATCGCAGGACATACGAATTCCTTATTTCGTGAGTCGTTTCTGTGCCATTTTAAACCACTGAACCCGCGTAGATGTGATGGGTTTAGCAACATACATCGTGAGTGCTCTGGATTGCCTGGAAATCGACTGACCAACCGTTCTTAGTGGCCTGTACGCCGCTTTCTATTCGTTCGTACACTGGGGTTAAATCACTGAAGCTCTGGAGTGGTGCGATATTCGCCATCTACAAACCCAAGCCAATCATCCCGACGCCAGCCAACTTTTTGGATAGTTGGACTGCGGACAAATGTGATATCGTTTATTGTGTTCCCGCTTTTGTCGAGGTGAGCTACACTCGCTCAAAGGTTTGACTTGATTGAGACCCAATGCGATGTAGGCTTGGGCTCAGGATACAGACAATGTCCCCAAGCTCGCTGCGTTGGACTCGATCGTGCGTTTTGGGGTACGAATGCACTGTTTCTGAAATGACTGTAGGTATTCGCCGGTGCCTCGCTGAACAAGAACATTGGGGATATGCTCGAAGAGGCCGGTGCCGTCTTGCATCCTTTCTGGGGGAGGTGTGTTGCCTTTTGTGTTCTCATTCATCGGGACCAATCCAATGCAGCACGGAAATCGGAGGCGGGACCATGTTCATCGCGCGACCCCCGCCAAAAGGGCAATGGGAATATTTCAAGTTTTCAAACCACGCGACGTTCGCGATGAAACCGCACCCTCATCTTGAAAATGTATTTGAGGCCATTATGATCGTGCGTTTGCTGTCGACAGCAGACGACCGACTAAAAAGGACCTGGATAGCCAACAGAAATCTACTTCCCGCATGTATTCAATACGACACATGAGGGCAAGCCGGCGTATAATCTCGGTGACTTGCTCGAGAGGCATCTGACGGATCCTACCAGGTGGAAGGTGTATGGGAGGACGGACGATCAAATTATGCTTTCTACGGCGGAGAATGTTTGTGGCCTTTTGTCTATCGGGTTGTTCATCTATCTTGACGGGCTACAGGTGAATCCGCTGCCTTTGGGTAAGCAGAATCTCAAGCCTTCCGCAGTTGCTGAATTTCCGAAGAGGCGGTTATCTCGCAAAACAAGAACATCACCGCCGCAATTGTTTTTGGGATACATCGTCTGCATCCAGGACTTCTCGTCCAGCCGGCGATTGACGTGGAAAGTTTGGAGGAGTTCAAAGACTTGATTATGTGAGTCAGAGACGTTCATCCGCGTTCGACTACCTGAGTTCTCTACAGGCCTACGGTCGAGAAAGCCAACTCTGTGGCTCCGGCGTATTCGAGAATCACCAGGAATGTAAGTTGAATTTGGTTCCTCAAGTGTCTTCATGAAACCAATTGTGATCTTTAGATGATCATAACGACCTCCCCGTCCAAACCACTCGAATTCACACCAAAGGGGACACCAAGGCGTCAGGTCGCGATTCGGCTTTACGCTGCTGAGATTGATGCCTTGTATGAAGGAGAGGAGATGGACAGGGAGTTTCCGGATCGGGCTTGAAGCTCGAATGACAGAAGGGATTTCAAGTTTTTCGTGGATGTGTGTATTTATCTCTCAACAGCGTCAAACCTTCCGAATTGAACATAGTGATGCGATCACTGGCACATGTTGACAATCACAAAGCTTCTCCGAGTTCTCGGCGAGGTCGGACTCGTCGACGCGTAATGTTCTCGCTTAGCCAAGATCCATGCCCGGCGGGTTTCAGAAAACATTCCGAGGTATAAGAAACTGTTCGAAAACGACTCAAGACGCCGCAATGTCCCTTCGTACCACCCCGCAAGGAGTCGACTCCTCGACGTTCAATCCTGCACCGTTCGATCATGACCTCTCTATACCGGAACTTTACCAGTACCATGCAGAGCACAGTCCCGACCACCCAGTGTTCATGTATTCTGATACAGAGGCGGGGATTACCCACCTCATTACCTATCGCGAGGCATGGCAGCGAATCCTGAAGGCTGTGACTCTTATCTCTCGGCAACTTGAACTCAAACCCGGCTCGTCGAAAGTGGTAGCTGTGCTGGCCCTCTCAGGTCAGTTATATCTCAATATGGATCGCTTGAATCGCATTGAATGGTCAAGCAGACACCCTTAGCTACATGTATCTTCTGATCGGCATTATGAGCCTGGGACTCACGCCCTTCCCCATGTCGCCGCGAAATAACGCCGAAGCGACCGCCCATCTTCTCAAGCAAACCGGCGCTCCGACGATTTTCACAAACACAGAAGGCCCCAGCCGAGCGCTTGTCACAGAAGCAGCCGGCTTGCTCGAGCGAGACGGGGTTTCTCTTCGCATTCTTCCAATGTTCAAATACGAAGAGTTGAACTTCAGTCCTAGTCTGTTGCGGCCGATGCCAAAAATGGTGCCAATAGCAGTCCCCGAAACCGTTCTTATCCTCCATTCTTCAGGTCCATACTATTTGTGTGCGTTCCTCCGTCCTGTGCTTATACGACATCGCAGGAACAACGGCGTTTCCCAAGCCCATCAATATCACGAAGAAAGGAATGATTAATCTGTCGAATATTCCCTGTTAGTCGGACGGCTTCCCGAGAGTCTGGACTGATTCTTCCAAAGGCTATGGAGAACTAGACCTGGAGGGCAAACGCATCGCTGCCCACACCAACCCCACCTTCCGTGAATAATTATTCGTCGTTGTGTGGGTGTATTGATTCGATTTCAGATGCCATGGGTCTGGGAACGTTTATTGTGAGTGAATGGATGCTTTTCTTGCCGTGAAATTGACGCTTGTTCAGTGGCCTGTATGCATTTGTGACGTACTCGTGGTTCAACCCTGAGAAACCATCATACAGCCATCTAGCGGCGCCATCTTCGCAGTATATAATCCCAAACCGATTATCCCGACGCCAGCCAACTTTCTGGCCGGCTGGGTCGCCGATAAATGCGATATCGTCTTCTGTGTTCCTGTTTTCATTGAGGCGAGTGCTGCGCGAAAATTATTTCTCAAAGTTCAACTGGTGCGAACCTTCACAGGCATGGGCTCAAGACCCTGACAATATTCCGAGACTGGCAGCACTGGACTTGATCGTTCGTTTTCATCCTTTGGGATTGTAACACCGTTGCGATCGTTATAGGTATTCTCTGGTGCCTCGGTCAACAAAAGCATTGGCGACATGCTCGAAGTGTCGGGTGTTACCATGCATCCGTTCTGGGGAAGGTATGTCTTCAACCCCACGAGTGTTACCATTCTATAACTCTACTAGCACCGAAATCGGTCCCGCTACCATGTTCATTCCACGCGACCCAGCCCCTAAAGGCGAGTGGGAGTACTTGTACTTCAAGTTCTCGAACCACATCACGTTCGCCATGAAACCGCGGGAGCCTTGAGAATGTCTTTGAACCGATCATGATTGTGAGCATGAACATCCAGTGTTTCTCCTCCATTCAATGATGCCCTGCAGCCCACGGATATTTGTTTCCCCCACATAATCAACACAACATACGAGGACAAACCAGAATTCAATGTCGGTGATCTCCTCGAACGGCATCCGACAGATGCAAACAGGTGGAAAGTCTACGGACGCACGGACGATCAGATCATTTTGTCTACCGGAGAGAATGTGCGCGCGATCAAAAATTTTGGTTCAACTTCGATTTATTCACCTTATCCAGTTCAACCCACTCCCGATAGGTGCGCAAGGTCATTGGTAGACGTTGGTTTAATTTTGTGCAGAGGGAATCATATCACAGGACGATAATATCAGGGCTGCCATTATGTTCGGGAGACACCATCTTCATACAGGAATACTCGTCCAGCCTGTCATCGACGTGGACACGGCCCAACAATTGCACAATTTCAAAGACCAGATATGGTGCGCAAACATCCACCCATTTCCCAGAAATTCTGAAAATCCTTCTGCAGGTCCACGATCGAAAAGGCCAACTTGAGCGCTCCTGCGTATGCGCGGATTCAGAAAAATGTAAGCCGCCTCAAATGCGGAGCTGAGATTGACTTGACCTTAGATGATCATTGCAACCTCCCCTCGTAAACCACTGGAATTCACGCCGAAAGGCACCCCGCGCCGCCAGGTGGCCCTGCGCCTTTACGCCGCTGAGATTGAGGCTTTGTATGGACCACAAGGCCCTCTGGCCGATCGTCAATTTCCCGATCGAGCTTGAGACCAATAAATAGCATGGATTCAAGGTCTTCAACTAATTATGTACAATCATCGTAACAATGGTCCGGGTCTCAAGTACTCATCGTTGTGCTGCTTTCGCCTTCCTCCTCAGGTCCACGTGCCGAGCTGCGATAAAGAACCAGAGTCCGATGAAAACACAGACCGCCGAGAATATGATCGGTCGGATCCAGTGGAATTCCGGAGTCAACAACGCTCCTGCAATAGGAGTTCCAACCAGTGCGGCGAAGCTGATGACGGTGAAGGAGACACCAATCCTCAGCCTACGTGACTCTAAGTTGACTTGCATTTTACGATAGTTGGGTGGCTTACCCCATCTCAGCGGGACTCCGCGCCAACGAGGCGACGACAGCGATGGTGAGAGCGAGATCTAGTTTCATCAGAAAAGATTTCTTCGGATGCAGAAATGTGACCCACACGCTCCAGAAGCAATGCCATAAATTATTGCAACAGGAACCATCGAACCAGTGCTCCTTGAGGTACATCACGAAAAAGTTGTCAAATAAAAAGAGAAAGACGAACGTTATTCCCAGTAGTGAGAACATCAGCCCTGAGCAGATCAAGACGCAGGGTATAATCATGTTGAATGGTCCAAATTTGTCGGCAAAGAAATTCGGTAGGATCCGGCCAACCACGCTCCCGGCGTTTAGTATCGCAACCTGAGCGGTTTGTTCAACAACTCGTCAACGGAGTGAATAACTCACAGAGTAGAATGCGTCGTGGAGGTTGACGCCATTTTTGACGGCATACAGCTGGATATAGAAAGCTGGGAAGTAGACGGTGAGCAAGCAGAAGAAACCACTGTATGCGGCGTTTGAATTTGGTTCATGTAACAAAAACGATTCGCCGTACCCCGTGACCGCCAAAACGTATGCGGGATCTGTCAGGATAACTTTCATGAGTTTCCCCAACGATCCAGGAGGAGCACGTTGAGTGTTGGGAGGCATCCGTGTGCGCATCAGGAGGTTCGCAATGATCAAACACCCAAGAAGCATATAAGCGCTTGCCCGCGTCGCTCCTGCAAAACCAACGCCGGGCTTTTGGATCAGATTGCTGGCTATGCATCAGATTCCAACCCCAGAATATCATGTACAAACTCACTTCAATAGAATGGGATGAACGATTGCGCCGACAGACGACCCGCTCAGCGCTATTCCTGAGGCGAGGGCACGACGCCGGCGGAAGTAGTGAGCGGGTATACTAACCGCCGGGGTGAACACCATGCCGAGTCCCAAGCCCATTCCGAGTCCTTGGCTCAGGAATATCTGAATAGTATAAGCGGCCACCCTCGGCATGCAAGCCTACTTACCTGGTAGTACTGATGTGGCTTGGCCAGGGAGAGCATGAATAGTCTATAGATCGTATCGTCCCTGGATCTGTATCGACAGACATGTTGCACTCACGAAAACACGAAGATAGTGGATCCGGCAATCATCAAATGGTGAAAGTACCCCTGGTCGAATAACTTGCCCACCACCAACCCGATGAAGAGTGGCATGAAGAATTGGAAGCTACCAATCCAGCTAGTCTAATGTCAGTGCAGGACCATCGAGAAATTTCAGTTCTTACCTGACGGCACTTGGTGTCGTATTGCTCAAGTAAAATCGTGTGTAGTAATCTTGTCGGCGGTCAACGATTCATCGCCAGGTCCAGCTAGCCAAAACTTGCCTTGATACACTCCAAAGGCATTGATATATCTGCACAACCGTCAGCTTGACCTCTACCAGGAATCTATTGGATATATACCCAAAAGTCGAAAACAGGGCCAGCCATCTGCAGCCATTAACACTGGAGTTTCATCTGGACTGCACGGCGACTTACGCCCCAAGAATTGTTACCCAGGCCAAAAACCCGCCCTTTTTTTGGTTTCGGGGGAAGGTGAGCATCAACCCCACGCGCAAGAGAATCAGACTAACCTCGGGGAAGTCTGCTGTCGGCGGTGAGTTCGCCACACTCTGTGGCGTTGTGGATTGCTTGTCAGACATCAGCTCAAACTCCGAGCCCGTTTGAGCGTTTGCATCGGAAGCCTCAGAGGTCATGGTGGTGGATTCGTGGTCGTCGTTGAGTGGGGTATAATAAGGTGATACTCTCGCAGGGAGCTCCGCTTCTCATCTCCCGCATCTTCATTTACAGTCAAACATAGATGCATCAAGGAAGCAGAGCAGGTGTCCGGAGTCCAACTCCCAAAACAAGCAATGATGATGATGCTGCCGCTCTGTCGGCTACACTTCCGAGAATGCTTTTCTTTTTCCCGTCTCTGGCCGCGATCCCGCTCCCCACACTCATGGGAATGGCTACTTCCTTGATGTGATCGAAGGCCCACTTTCTCTCCCTTCACAATGGCACCACTCATGCAAGCAATTCGCACGAGGAACATCTCCTCAAATTCAGCGGAAAAGTCTGCACTTTATGAGGGGGTCGTCGACACAGAATGGACCTACGAAGGGTGCGCTGAATCTCACTAACCAGTTTGAGTAAGATTGAACCTTTTTATAGCTTTCCTCATGGCGGCTTTGTTCTGGCGCTCATGGTCGATGCCGCCCTTCAGTATCAGTTTGACACTGCGCGAAAAGATCTGCTTCATCTCTCCGCCCACTTTCTGTCCACCGTCAAGACGGGCCCTTGCCAAATTCGCCTTTCTCAATTACGATCCGGCCAAAGTTTCCATAATACAAGAGCCGAGTTTCTGCAAGATGTACGTACAGCCTATACCCTCGACTCTTGCTGATATCCTTCTCAGGGGAAAGTGAAAATCACCACTCTCTTACTCTTCGGTTCTTTCAGCTCGAAAGAAAGCGCCACTGACCACCTTACCCTCACACCGGCTTCGCCCCTCGCTCGTTCCATCCCCATCTACCTCCACCCGTCACAAGCTCGAGCTGCAAAGAAAATACCTCAAGCCCGCTTTGCTCCGCGGATGGAGTGGTCGTTCGACCCGGGCCCGTACCAACGCAATCGCCGCGCCTACCTGTCTCCTCCAGAGTCCACGAATGATACGGATAAGCCCAAGGCCGCAAACGGACGTATCGGCGGCGGCGGTCTGGAGTGGAGCGCTTGGTGGGACTGGAAAGACGACGATGTCGTGCTCAACGCCGCTACATTGTCTTTCTTCTCCGATACTTTCCAGCGCATCCCGGATCTTGTGGCATGGGCGAAAGAATCTGGGTAGATGGTGCCACATACTCCAACCTGCCTCCTCATCTGTTTCCAGGGACAATGTCGCGTGGTCATACACCACACTTGTGCTTAATATCGAATTTAAAGCGCCAGTTCCTACCGGCCCGCATGTCTCCGGCCATTCAGTTGGACTTTATGCCGATGGAATCTTCATGCGAGATGGCTTACACGATGGGCGAGTTGAAATCTGGACGTCGCCCGGTCGCATCGGCGAAGCATCTCGAACTCCTGGATGGCGAGAGCACCAGGTTTGCCTCGCCGTCGCCTCTCAAGTGACTCTGGCCACTCCTCTCGGAGGCAAGGATAGGACGTTGAAGAAACCCAAGACTAAATTGTAAATACACAATTCATTTTGTCTGTCAATGGGTGCAATTTTGAACCCGATTCGGAGAGAAGTTGGATACCAGTGTCAGGAACCATTGGGCGCGAATAGAATGTATATCATCTTCCACACGCAGTGTTTGATGGATCGCCCGCCAGTGGTAAGCATAGTCCATGAGACAAGTTCTGATGAGCTCCACTGGTACCGATTCCTCGTGGTAACCAGTGTTTGCTTCAAGGGCGGGATTTTTCTCGTCTCTGCCTAGTCAAGTTAGGGGGCGAACTGGCTCCGGAGCAAGTAGGCTGTCCGGGACTGCCAACGCTAAAATGCGTTAGTTTTTACGTTGCCACGTTAGTTTCATCAACATCAGCAGCCTGTCATCATCATCATCTTTCTCTCAATCTTGGATCTCGCAAACGCCGGGAGCAGCACATGCGATGAACACAGTCCTTAAAGCGCGGACCGAAGACATAAATATTCCCAAGACCTCCAAACTACGTGGCTACTGCACCTCTGAAAGAGCCTACCTAGGATGACTCGGACCGACTTGACCCCGCGTCGAAAAGCTCTGATCTCTTTTGGTGCGGTAGCCAATACCAGCGCTCCTTCTCCCTCTCATCATTGCAATCGTAGCCCGTCATCATATTCTGGCTGTGTTGGAACGAGGCGTCAAGCACGGACAACTGCAGATCGTCGAAGACGACGTAATTCTGACCTTTGGAGAACCCGAGTCCAAGATCCCGTTGACCAAGGCGACGCTGCATGTGCGAGATGCGTCTCTGTGGCTCAGGATATTTATGTGAGTCTCAGCGCTGATTCGTGCTATTTGCGCCTCACGGGAGTCGCCAGGACAAGTGATCTAGGCTGTATGTGATATCTACGGCGGGAGAAGTCGGGATTAATTCTCCTCGTGTAGTTGCCGAGTCATTCATGTTGGAAGAGGTCGAAGTTGACGACCTCAAAGCCGTTTGTGAGGTAAGTTCTCACAAGAACCTTGATCCATTCTGCTTCATTGGAGCGATTCAAGATCTGGCTTCTCAATGCTCCCCACCTTCACGGGCTGTCCACCTCGCTGCATCGCATCTTTTCCACCGTCTTCAAGTTCACGAGCAGTTTATTTGGACAGAACATCTCCCGCGCTCGTCTCAACGCGATCGCTGGGTATGATGGCTCGAATACTTTATTCCAGGCGCGTCTCTTGATCCCCGTTTCCCGACTTCTCAACTCAAAAAACATCTCCAGGCATTCCTAAGTCAAGAAATGATGTGAGTTTCCTCTGATTGAACTGCTCTGGGGAAATAATTCAACCAACAGGTATTCATGTGCCTTGTGGACCGACGAATTAGGTGGTGTGAGTGGCGACCTTGACGCAAAGCCCTCAGAGGAATGCAGTCTCGAGGCGGCGCAAAAGGCCAAGATCAACCTTGTCCTTGCAAAGACGGGCGTCCGAGCTGGCGATCGAATTCTGGAGATTGGCTCTGGATGGTGCGGCTTTGCTATCGAGGCGGGTTGATTATTTGTTCCATTCATAAATTTTCTCATCGGCCGGACACAGGCTGCACGGCGAGGCTGTTCCGTCGACACGATCACACTTTCCACGGCGCAAAAATCACTCGGAGAAGCGCGCGTTAGAGCAGCTGGTCTGCAGCATCTCGTCACGGTCCACCTCTTAGACTACCGCTGTCTCCCACCGACCTTCAAAAACGCCTTCGATGCCGTTGTTAGTATCGAAATGGTTGAGGTGGGTTCAACCGTTCATATTCAACGCAATTGATTGACGCCACTGAACAGCATGTGGGCACCCGCCACTACAAGAAATATTTCCAAGTGATTGACTGGGCGATGAAAACCACCACGAGATCTGTCGCAGTCATTTCGTCTTCCACGATGCCCGAGTCTCGATATACGACTTATCAGTCAGTTTTCCTTGTTTAAACTCGAGCGCCCATTTATTGTTGCAGAGCCCCCGATTTCTCTAGGTACTATACTAGTATACTCAAAGACGGGATCGAATGATACGATGACTCTAGGTACTATATGTGGCCAAATGGCGCCCTCCCCAGCGCGACCGCATTGATAAAAGCTGCCAACAAAGGATCCCGAGGGCGCCTCACTCTCCAATCAGTGGAAAATCACGGAGAACGTGAGTATGAGTTTCGTTCTTGGTTTTGGAACGTCCTCATTGTTTATCAGACTATCCTCGAACGCTGCGCGAATGGAAACGACGGTTTCATGCCAACGTATGGGATCTCGTTCAGGAACAAATTATCCAGGAGAAGCCCGAATTTGCCGATCCACGGGTTTTTGGGCCCTTCACGCGCAAGTGGCTTTACTTGTTTCCTTCGGCTGAAGCTGGGTTTGAAAGTGGATATTTGGGGTGTCATATGCTCACTTTCGGGCGGGACGTTGTTTGATTCAACTAAATGGTTCGGTCGCAAGCGGGGGTGGAAGTAATACTTATTGATTCAGATTATCAGTGCTTGATTGTATAGTAGAACTTTGACTTTGCAACGCAGCAAGCCAAGACACCGTCGACTCAGAAGCACCGGTTGAAAAAACGATCATACTTCGTATCAGATAGCGAAGCACTATCCGTGTGTTTTTCATCACCTTCCCATCGTCTCCACCAGCATGGTACCAACATCCACGGGATTCAGATCATAGAAGTTAGAGAATAAATTATATCCACACGGCGGTGTTGGTACAGTATAAGTTAACGGTATAAATCCCATCCGGCCGCCTTCACAGTTTGTTTTTGATGAAACCTTTCCGTGCAGCACATCAGTGTTGAAACCGAACCCGTGCATCCATTCAACTCACTTGGAATTGGAAACTTGTAGAGCGAGACGTTGTCTCCCACTGCTTCTGCGAATTGACCTGGATACAATTAAACAAGAATATAGAGAACGTTCTGGTTTTGCTCACCAGAGTATTTGCATTCCGGGGTGAGGAACAGATCAAAGGCTTTCATGACTTGCGCACGTAAGAACAGAAAATCGGATGAACGAGCCAGCTTACTTGTTTCTTTAGAAACCTTCAAACCACTGGCATTCATGAGAGCTTCGATATCTGGAGGCATCAACGCAGTAGTGGTACTGCCCTTAATTTTGTACATCAGCGTCTCGGCAGCAAGCGTATTTACTATCTGACGCACCGGTCCCACTGCGCTATAATATAGTCTGAGAGCAAGAACACCTAAAGAAGGATGGACTCACTTGATGAGAATTTTCTCGCGCACAGTCCGTGGCGCAGTGGCCCGGACGAGGCCCAACACTCCAAATTTAGAGGCCGTACTGAATTGCCGGATGTAAAGCAGCAGTTTGTATCAAAAGGCGGAACTCACTAGACTGGTTCTCCACTAAACGGGTGCAGAGATGATTGGGATGCAGTTACGACAATTCGTCCCGGGGTCTTGAATTCACGAAAATGGTTGACGGCGACTGAACCAAGTTAGTTCTGGCTTTTGCGGCCTTCAAATATTCACCTTGTATCGTATACATAACACCAACTAGGTTGACCATGATAGGTGTAAAATTCGGCGGACCAGCTTGGTCAGGAAAGCCAAGAGCGGCCGTCCCAGCGTTTCTGGACAGGAATCAATAGCGACGGCGGAAAAGGTGGGATTACATACGCGAAAACAAAATCTAGATTTCCTTCAAAAATGGATACGGCTCGCCGGAACAGTTCGACCATTTCGAGCCAGTTGGTAACATCTGCCTTGACGAAATAGGCCACCTCAGCGGGACGCCTGTAAAGATTTGATCAGCTTCATGACGTCTGTTACCCGCCAATCCGACTTGCCCTCGATTCAGCTCAGCTACAGCAGCATTGCCAGCCGTTTCGTTGATGTCTGAACACAGGACGCGCGCCCTGCGTGCTATCCTTGAGTTTCCGAACCCTCGACACGTTTGGATCCTCACCCTTGCTCGACCAAGTGATATGCGAGATGTTTTCCGATTCCCGAGGCCGCACCTATCATTGTTAGTAACTTCCTTGATACACGGAAGGTTTGAAGCGCCCACCGGTAACAAGGGCCTTTCGACCGTCGTATAAAGGCATCAGAGTCAAGGTGAACGAGAAGGAGAGGGACGAGGGTGCATTTGGCTTGCGGACGCTACATGTGCTGTCCGTCGGGAAATCATAGATGCACAGAGAATCTTCCGAGCCGGATAGGAACCAGAGTTGACCCGAAGCCACTGATATCACGGAGTTAAATAACGCATGCATGATATCGCTCAAGATAGACTTGGCTGAGACCCCGAAAACGGATCTGCCACTTTAAACGTGGTAAAGGGTTTCGGCGGAGATCGAGGGTAGTAGGGTCCGTTAACTGCTGCGTCCTCAGCGGCCTTGACAAGCTAAATTTTCGTTTCGCTCAGGTCTGCCGCCAGAAGAGTCGAGGATAATTCTATGGGTGAAAAAGTAGAGACTCTGAAGAGTCTCCGCATCCAATGGTTGGAGCCATGGAAGCAAGGAAGACGGAAGCAAAAACAGCCAAAAACGCGAGTATGCCGTCACCGTCCTCGTGATGGCCGAGCTGCTGTCAAGGACAAAGTTGCATCAGCCGCCACTCTGCACCGCACCCATCTCATCTCACTCCTTCCCCGCGATGTGAATCTTCGGCCGTACCTATTGAATTCATTCTCCCATCCGTTTCTTCTAATATTAAAGAAAACCTCAAACAGAGATGGAAGCGCCGGCTTCGTTCCCATTCCACCACCCTCGCCCGCGGCCATGGCGTCCCTAGTAGACTCGTTCCAGGAGTTCTTCACTCTGCGGATGATATCTGGTACGCTCCTTGTAAGCTCCAAGAGATCTTGACCGAAAACTGGAGCACACAGCGGTATCGCTTTCACTAGCACTATACGACCACGGCATCACTTTCGACGAGGAGGTGGCCACGATCTGGGGCAACGAAAACACGCGATGGCACTCTCGAGTCGTGTTCATTGTTAATCGATATGTCACGTTGGGAGTGCTTTCTTATGTTGCGTATCGTGAGTCGACTTTAGTCTGCTAACACCGACGGGCTGACTCGCTCAGTGTTCAGTGGATCGGCGACAACGTTAAGCAATTCAGTGAGTTTTTGTGCAGCCATCTTGTGCTCTACTGACCTACTTTTAGGTGTGAGCAGCTTTTACGCGTCAAATTCCATCCGAGTTTTACAAAAATAGTTGCGAACAGTTCTTCTGGGTGTATGGCATCACCTGCGTTTTCTTTGGTGCAACCTCCCACTGTGAGTGGATCTACTGCGAGTATCTCATAGACCTAAATCGCCATAGTCGTCATGGTCGTCCGGATACATCGTCTTTGGGACGGTAGAAACGCCATTACACGAAATCTAACGACCACTTTCGTCGTTTTCATTATTGCAACCATCGTTCTGGGAGTCTTTGTCGTAAAGGAGCTGAACCGTAAGTATTCCACTCTGCCTCGCTCTGGCGCTCAAATCTTGGCCAGCCGAATTTAACGGCTTGCTTCACACCTGCGTGTTGCCCACGAAGCCAAGCATCTTTGTAGGTTTATTGGGTGTTACTGTAAGATTCCACTAGAAGGTCTTTGAGGGTGTCTGACAAGCTCCAAGTGCTCCATGGATTTCGTTCTCCTTCTATTCATTGTCTTCAACGCCATGGATAGACCACGCCTTATGCATGTTCCGATAGTATCCGAACTGCAGAAAGATGGGGTGGCCATTTTCTTCGTGCGTTCACCTTACCCTTTCATGAGAGATATATATACTGACTTGTTCTAGATTTCCTTCGGTTTGTTCCTTCTTCCCATCTAGACTCCCTTGCTAACGAAGATCCCAGCCATCCGGCTCTCCAATTTGATTATTACGATCTTCGTTGATGCTCCGCAAGCGTTTATGGCGACGACGACCGCGTGGGCGTTGTACACGATCTTGAATGGGAGGTTGCAGATGCGACTCGAGGGGTTGTCTCTTCGGAGGAGTGTGCCTCGACAGTCGGCGGCTATAATGTTGAGTGATATCAACAAGGTTTGAGGCTCCTGTAGGAACATGTAGCTACATATGTATTCGTTGTACTCCTGTAATATGGACTCTGCTAGAGGTTCAGACTTCGGTGAGGTTGGTCCGGTCACGCGTATCCGACGAGAACCATGGTCAGCTTCAAAAAATCATGACCCCATTTGAAAAGTATCAAATGAGGCTAACTGAAGCGGGAAATACGAGGGACTTGAAGATGATGGTCAGCTGACGGATATGCATGCGGTAGCGAGTTGTAAGTATCACAACTGGGCTTGGGGCAATTAAGATGTGTAGTCAGGTCAAGGAAAGGGAGAATGAGAATGAGAAATAAGAAAGTACGCGAGACTCAATCGGAGTCAACTGCCCAGATTTTAAGTTGATAATGAATATGATGAGCGGTTTCAGGAATTTTGGGATGAGACAGAAGGGAGCGAGCGGGAATCGACAGCGCCAGGATACCAGCAGCATAGGACGTAGCAGCTAGCTTGTAGAGGCGGGCGTAGGTGTTTAAGTTAAAATCGGGGCAGTGAAGAAGGAAGTGGTTCCGGGTCTCTGGCGCAATTCCGCGGAGAGTCCCAAACCAGACAGACTCGGGAGAGCCTCCCCGGTAATAAAATGTTCTCGACTCAAACCGTGAGAACCCTCTGATCTTAAACCGAACCGTGTGAACCGGCTCATCTCGGCAATGATCGATCGCATCACAATCACGTACGTATGAAGGTTGCCATCGTCGGCGGTGGACCTGCCGCATTCTACGTCGCGTCCCGCCTCCTCTCTCGCGCCCCTGCCGCACGAGTCCACGTATTCGACCGCCTCTGGGCACCCCATGGACTAGTCCGCTATGGCGTCGCACCAGACCATCCCGAAGTGAAGAATTGTACACATAAATTCGAGGCTGTCGCTGCCGACCCGCGATTTCGGTTTTTTGGGAATGTGAACGTAGGATTGACGCCGCTGCCTCGAGGGATGGAGCAGGTGCTTCAGCTCCCGCTGGCTGATATCCAGGAACACTACTCCCATCTCGTGTTTGCTACAGGCTGCCCGCTCCCGGCTCTCCACCCCGCCCTCGACCCTTCGCCGATGTGCATTCCCTCGCTTTCCTTCGTGCATTGGTACACCCAACATCCCTCTGCTCCCCCTGCTCCAGCACTCGAGCGTACGCGGCACGTCACCTTGATCGGCAATGGCAACGTCGCGCTCGACATTGCCCGCCTGCTATTAACGCCTGTTACTCACCTCGAAAAGTACGACGTGCCGCAGTCGGTGCTCGGGGTGCTAGCCAGCTCCGCGGTCCAGCACGTGTCCATCGTAGCCAGGAGGGGTCCCTTACAGGCGGCGTTTACAGCCAAAGAGCTACGCGAGATGCTCACCTTGCCCGACGCCTCGATGACGCCTATCCCACCCGCCCTCCTCACCCCACCGCCCGAGGTGACGCCGACGAGACAGCAAAGCCGCATCCTCTCCCTCCTCGCCAAGGGGTCCACACTGCCCTTTGTCACGACGCCCAAATCGTGGTCGCTCGAATTCTTCAAGAATCCTACCGGTCTCGGTCCGAGACGTGATGGGCTAGACCTTGCCCTCGAACACACCACGCTCGATTCCACAGGCAGTGCAGTCCCCACAGGCCCTGCACCCTCAATACATACGGACCTCGTCATCCCTGCGCTGGGATTCCGTCGAGCGGCGGGGTTCCCACCTCGAGACCTAGGTGCTGGGAGTCGGGTCTTTGCGGCAGGTTGGGCGTTGACGGGGCCCAAGGGTGTTATCGCTGATACCATGCGGCACGCTTACGCTGTAGCCGACGCACTCCTCGAGTCCGCTTCTTCTTCTTCCACTGAGGACCAGGGAGAGTTCCGGATGAACCCCTCCCCACCGGACACCGACGACCCGCCCCCGGCCATCCTCTCTGCCCTCAGTGCTAGTGCCGGCGGCGTGGTGACATCGTACGCAGATTGGCTGCGCATCGACGCTGAGGAGATTAGGCGCGGGAAGCTGCATGGGGAGGGCAAGGAGCGAGAGCGGATGGTTTGTTGGGAAGAGGCGAGGGCGTTTCTTCGCGGTCCTGGTGCCTCGGATTAGATGCCTCTCGACGACATCCATTCCCGTCCTGAGCTTTGTAGACCTTAACTAATAGTAAGTATCTGAGTAGTACTTGGTATCAGAATTAGATTGTCTTTGAATGTCATAACTATGTCGTGAAAAGTAACGAAAGAGATAAAACTCTACGCTCCTCATATATCCATCCATCCAGATAAATAACTTTAAATCCCGGCCAAAAAGGCCCCACCCCCGGCGGAACTGCCCCTCCTCCGCCCTGGACCCGAAAGACCAGGCGAAGGGAGCGGCTCGCGCGTAAACTCGAATGGACCCAGCCCACCTGGGGACCCATCGAATTCCTCCGCCTCCCCAGCGACGAATTCGCCGTAATCAAGCCCGCCGGGTGTACCATCAAACGATTCGTCCGCCATCCCAACGTCAACATGCTTGCCCAGCTGTTGATATGGAATCTGGGTATGTTGCGGGAAGGTAGCCGTAGACGGGGAAGCGAGCGTAGAAGAGGTGGCGCTCGATCCCGATTTGGTGCTCCGTTTGCTCTTGCTCTTGCTCTTTTTGGATGATGATTTGCGAGGGAGGTCCTCGGGCCCACCGGAAGTGAATGGTAGACCGGTCGAATTAGATCCAGAGTTGCTGGACCGCCCGCTGCTCCTGCTGCCCCCTGCCCCGCGGGGACGTGGAACGAGACGAGCGTAAGAGACACCGTCGAGGTCTGCTGCGTCCTCGTCGTCTTGTGCCTGCATATGTTGTAGCGCACTCGTCGGAGGCGGGGGAGAGGAGGCCATAAGGAATTGGGCGGGAATAGGTGGCGATGAGGGTTGTTCTTGCTGCGGATTAAAGTACGCGGTAGGATCTTGGGTATCGGCGTACTGCTGTGCAGCGGCTGCTTTGGCTAGACGACGCATTTCCTTACGCGCCCGTCGACGGGCACGTCGTTCGATTTCTGCATCAGCGAGCTCGCGAGGGGAGGGGCCGGCTGCGGCATCTGCGAGCAGACGGTCTGTGCTCTCTTCGCTACGCCGCCTTCGATGCAGCACGTCGTCATCGCCAGTTGGAAGCGCAACCCCACCAGTGCGTCCAGAACCAAAGAGGCTGAAACCCCAGAATGAAATATGTTTGGGGGTACGCGGTGGAGCACGACGACGACCCCGAGGACCGAGGTGCGAGTGGAGCGAAATGGCGTCGGCATCTGCTGCGGCGTCGTCACGATCTGCGTCGGCGAGAAGGCCTTCGAGTTCGTCAGCACGAGCGCGGCGAATGGCATATCGCGCTCCGTCGGTCAGATTGTTGGGGTTGTCATTCTCGTCGTCGGATTGCGAGGCATCGTGGGGGCGGGTTGTGCAGGGGAAGCAGGAGGAGAGGGTCGCGTAGACAGAGTCCTTCCAGGTTGGGTTCATTGGGGAACTAGGAAGGCATGCGGCGGGGACAACGGGCGTAGTGCCATGACTCGTGTTTCTCGAATCAGCCGGGTTGCCGCATTTGGTGATCTACCATGCTCAGCTGCTCTCTTTTCATGACGACGACGACGACGAGTTTCAGGAAGTCGATGTACTAATACAAGCAGCATGTAGTCGAAAGAAGAAAAACTGGCCCTTTGTTCCAATTCACAGCCAGTCGAAGAAGGAAGGAAGAATGAAACTGCGAAGACCTTCACCTTGTAAACATGGAGAGGCACCGCGAACCTGTTGGAAACCTGGTGAAAGAATGATCGAGACTCGAATCCTTTCCTCGTCGAGATGCCATCTGCCGTTGAGTTGATGAGACCCACAGTTTCAGAGATCGTCATGTTCGACAGTGAGAACAAGGGAGCACGCAATGAGATGAATATTCTTTTCGAGAGTGAAACTCCGAGGGATGAGAATGAGCGCCTCTGGCATTATTCACACTCCGCCGGCTGCTGTCGAGCGGGAGTAGCGGTGTGTCCCACCTGCGGGATGCAAACTTGATAAGTACTTACCGGGAATCAACGAGCGGGTTCCGGATCCCAAGGGAGCGCCTGCCTGAGTGGGGGAGATAGTAGATAAAATGCCATGAAAAGTGTCGAGAGAGCAGTTTGACAAGCTCCAGAATACATTTGGCACAAATGACTGAATGATAGAGATGGGTGGCAGCTTGAACGGTGGATTGAGGGAGGGCATAGACCTTGGTTTCGTGGATGTTATTTGGATAGTGTCTCCGCAGTCGAGAGAATCCCACACCGAGGGATTTGTTCGCACAATGAAGGGAAACGTCAACCACATTCGGGAGAAGAGCCAATTGGGGAGACATACCACACGGTGGTTATTTAGGATGCCAGCCGTAGTGTTGCATCTTTATCATCTCGTACTTATACGCCTACCAGTGGATGGAATGAATTAGTGGACAGCAAATGTAGTCGGGAGCTGGCCCGATTTCTGCAGGGTGGGCGGGGATAGGAGTCGTGTACATACTAATAGCGGAGCGGAACAGAAAAAGAGCTGTGTCGGCCGAAATTGGAGTCGGCAACTGATAAAAGGCCCTCGCGTGAAAGCGAGACAAAATTAGCGTGTACGTATTGTCAGCATCTTCTCTTCGACGACCATGGCCTGGTGTAAGTTCCTCCCGCTGTCCTCCTCGTCCTCGCCGTCTCATCCCAGCGTCCAGACCATGCCCAGTTCACAACTCGTCGCTTCAATCCCAATCCAGTCGCACTCGCAACTCTTCCCGTGACGACCAATAACAAGGCGCCTACCCCAGATGCCCTCTTTGGCCCTCCCATCGGACCAGTGCCGCCCGCTCCAGCCTGGACATCCCTCGCAGCAAACACACCAAAGCGTCTGGTCGAGGCTGATGAGCTGACGCCCGACACCGTCCGGACTTGGATCGAAAAGTCTAAATTGCCCTCCACGGCGACGACAACGCTCCAGGCTCAGGTCAATCTCCGCCGTCCGTCTCTACGACTTGCCCCCCTCACCGACGTAAGCGCCCTCGACGGTGTCAGCCTCAAGGACGCGCCTCACATGCTCGCTTTCACGTTTGACTGCTCGGCACCCCAGTGTGGCGTGCACGTTCAAGTGCTACTTCCCAGCACTCATCCAGACGCCCCGCCTCATGGTGGTCCTCTCAAAGTCTTTGACGCTGTCGTCCCTGGCGGTTTCGGTCGCACTCTCGGGGCTACAGACGGTGCCGTTCTCGAACTCGCACGTTTTGAGCGCATGCCTGCTCCTGCCCCTTCTGCAACCCCCGCTCCTGCTGTAACTACTCCGGAAACCGCCGCTGCTGCGGCGAAACCCGAACGCAAGCGTTTCACGCCCTTCCACTTTCGGCGTCGCGCCAATGCCAATGCCTCGACGGCCTCGACCGCAGCTGTCCCTGCAGATGCCCCCGCAACGGGTGCTCCCCTCGCTGTCGTAGACGGCAACGCTGCTGAGACCAGCACCGCCAAGGCGGATGAGGCTGATGATACCGCGGTGCGGGTTACAATCAGGCTCGTCGCACTTGATGGCCAAGGAAGGGAACTGGACGCTCCAAACGAGCATACCGTCTACCTCGCCGTCGGTCGACTTGGTGCTGCGCTACCTGCACCTGCAGCTGAGGATGCCGAGAAGGACAAGGACACTCAGGATGCTGCCAATGAGGAAGACAAGGACCCCGACGCCCGTCCCTGGCTTGTGAGAGTAGTTCGCCGCGAGGCAACCATCGGCCCTCATACTTTTGCACTGCATGAAATCTACGGTTTGGGCGCTGGTGCCGCTGCTTCAGGTTCGTTTTCGCTTTAGCCCGACCGAATTTGGGTTCTAACTCATTCCAGCAACCCCGCCTGTGCCCGAACCGACGACAACACCGATGACCTATCCGCCGCAGCCCGTATCTGGTAAGCAACCCGCCCTGCGCTATCCGATCTCACATTGACTTGCTTTTTTGGCAGCTCCTGAAGACGATCCTGTCGAGCGCGAATGTCTATTATGTCTCAGTTCGCCGCGTGAAGTCGTGCTTCTACCTTGCCGGCATCTCGTCGCGTGCCGTCCATGCGCCGTCAACATGGTGGAATTTGGCGCCGGTGGTGCGATAACAGCGTCCGACTCTGATCCGGCAACGGCTGCCCCAGCGGCCGCCGCACCAGATGTCGAGGCGTCTCCGTCACCTGCGGATGCAGATGCTGTTGCATCACCCCCTGACGCGGACGAACAGAATGCGGTCTCACCGCCTGATGCTGATGCGGCTTCACCGTCGCCTGCCGATGCGTCGCCAGCTCCTGCTGCTACGACCACACCGACTACGACACCGGTGGTGGTGACGACGACCACGAGAAGGAAACGCAAAGCAAAGGGCTGGTTCTGTCCCGTTTGTCGACAACGTGAGTTTTTCTCTCTCTCTCCTACTCGCCGAATTCAATGCTGACGTCGTCCAGCGTATACTTCCCTCCTGAGGATAACAACTGCGCCTCCACCAGCTTCTGGAGCTGGTACTGCCCCAAACTCGCCGATGGTGCCTACGCCGGGATCGCCTTTGGTTGCGGGTGCGCCCGAGGACGATGCGGGTGCCAACAATAATTCGAATGGTGGGGGGATCCTTGGTGGGTTGAGGAGGCCTGGGTTCTTGAGGGGTCTTTCGACGCGGGCGAGGGTGAGCGATGTGGAGGCGCAGGTGTAATAGTGTAATGGTGCGGCGAATGTGTTGTATTGGATTGGATTTCGGTGTCAGTGTACGATAATGTGGATGGGGACAGACAGTGATACGATATTGTACTCTTTTTGATTCTAGTAGGTTTAAACATGCTTTATTTTGTTGTTAGTGGCCGCGAGACATGACTGGAACGCTCATGTTGCCAGGGGCGACTCTGCTTCCACGGCTGGCAAGAACTACTATTACTCGACTGGGCGACCCAGTAAACTTAAACGCCGTCTTCGAGGCTACTTATTGGGAACGAAGCGCGCTGGATGGGCCCATTTATCTCTCCCCCCTTTTTTTATCTGGACTCTCGAGCTCGTTCTTCCCGTCTGCTGTTGGATATGAAGACCTTGGCGCTAGAGGGAGGCATTTCGATCCTCGGGCTACACACGCGCATCTAGCACTGCTAGTCGAGTCTCAAGGGGTGCACTTGCTTGCGCAGTTAGAAGGCATTCGGCTACTCGTAATCGCACCTCTCAGGGATTCGAGGCTGGGATGTAAAAGAGCGAAGAAGTACTAACGGATTGAGCCTGCTTTGCCCATGCCTACTTGCAGCTCAGGCACACCAGGCGACTCTGCACTGAACGATTCAGACTCGGTTCTTGGACTGCGTATCGCTGCTCTGTTTGTGATACTCGCTGCATCCACCATCGGAGCGCTGCTCCCCGTGCTTACAGCGAATCCAAAGTATGCTGCTGCGTTGGGTCATGGTGGGTGGTTCCGGATGCCTGTTGCTGTAACAGAGTGAGTGTAGCCTGGTTTCATTCCGCCTGCTCGGACGTTCAACTTTCTGCTTTGAGATTCCTCACGTATTTTGGATCGGGGGTTATCGTGAGGCATTCATTCGTCTCTTGCCGACCCTGCTGACATCTCGTATAGATTGGGACAGCGTTCATACATCTTCTCTCCCCGGCCATTGATGCTCTGAGTTCGCCGTGCTTGTCTGAGGGTTGGCAGGACTACGTGAGTTGATGCTATATGTCTGAGTTCGAGTGATGCCTGACCATGTAGCCGTATGCATTGGGCCTCTGTCTGATCAGCATCCTGTCCATCTTCATCGTCGAGATTATTGCAATGCGATGTGCGTATCGGACTCGAGGGGTTCCAAGTACGTGTCTCGATCGCGGCGACGTCAAGCTGATCTTATTGCAGACCAAGAAACCGCCACCGAGAAACCCGAGTCTCCTACAAGCGCACACATCGTGGGGATCGTCATCCTCGAATTCGGCGCAATTCTGCACAGCGTGCTAATTGGACTCACCCTCGCTGCATCGCCGAACTTCAAGTTGCTTTTTGCCGTGCTCGTCATTCACCGTACGCTCATTTCTTTTGCAAAAATGTCCACTTGGATAACTGAATGATGGGCAGAGGTATTCGAAGGCCTCGGTATCGGGTCGCGTCTTGCCAGTGTCGAGTTCCCGCCGCGGTACAGTTACGTCCCTGTAATCGGTGCGATAATCTTCGGGCTCAGCACGCCTATGGGTGCGTCGACTAGACCAGCGATCTTCTGTGGCGTGCTTACCGTCGCCGTCAGGTCTCGCTATCGGCCTCGCCGTGCGCACCGCATATAGCCCCGACGACCCAGAGGCGCTCATCGTGAGCGGCATCCTCGACTCGCTCAGTGCAGGCATCCTGTTGTATACGGGTCTCGTCGAGGTTTGACTTTCACTTCTAAATTGCAACCTTCTGACATTCGGTAGTTGTTGGCGCACGAGATTTTGTTCAGAGAAGAAATCATCTGTGGCCCGGCCAGGAAGTTGGTGTTGGTAGTGACTTGGGTCGTCTTGGGGTGCTCCATGATGGCTCTTTTAGGTCGATGGCTTTGATAAAATAGAATTTGTTGCTTGTACATTCTACGCTGCGGCGCTGACCGCATACGTCGACGCTTGATAATCGGTGTAACCAGTAGGGTCATCAGTCCCATACGTGTAGTATCTCGACGAGTCGCCCTCAAGTAGCGTCTTCCCATGGAAAAGTCTGCACGGCAGATCAGGCTATGAACTGGTTAGACACTGTGACCCAGAAGATGAAGGAGAACGCACATTGGCTATGAACGCCTTTGAAAAGGCGACGATATCACCCTTCTCCTCTGCAACGCGGAAACCAAGCTCGGGGTGTTGACTGTACCCGCCAGCGCTGATGAGCGGCCTCTCACCCCAAATCTCCCGGATAAAGTCGTTCGACCCGCCCTGTGTCTTGTAATAATCCTCGATAACGTGGATGTACCCAAGGTCTGGATGTCTGTCGCGAAGCCCTTGAACGACACACGTATATGTCGCCTTTGGGTCTTCAAACACGCATCCTGAGGTCGTTTGAATCATTGCTCTCAAACTAATGGATTCGCGTACTTACCCTGCAATTTAGACCACGGACTCAGTCGAATTGCGGTTCTCGGAGCACCAATGGCGGCGGCGATGCCGTCGATGACCTCGAATACAAAACGAGCGCGGTTCTCAACGCTTCCGCCATATGCATCCGTGCGCTGGTTGATATTATCCGCCAGAAATTGTTCGGGGAGATAGCCATTCGCGCCATGTACCTCGACGCCATCAAAACCCGCTTTGTGCACTGCATTGGACGCCGCCTGCGCGTACAACTGCACGTATTCAGCGATCTCCTCGACCGAAAGTTCCCGCGCCGTTTCTGAAGTTGAACGCAAAGCAGAGCCGCCGTGGAATGGTAGATGGGCAGTCGCGGCAGATGCAGAAACATACTCGCCGGGTCCCAGATACTCGGGATAAGCCGTACGCCCAAGGGCCCAAAGCTGGAGGAAGACATAGGAGCCTCGCGCGTGCACCGCGTCCGTCACCTGAAAATTGTGCGGTCACCGAGAAAGGAAGTCGAGTGCGTTTATTTACCTGTTTCCAGCCCGCAATCTGCTCGTCTGACCAAATCCCGGGCACATGGATAAAACCACCTGCTTTGGGAGCGATAAAGGCCGGTTCCGCGATCAGCAAGGTTCCCTTGGCGCGGGCGCGCTGGCCGTAGTATTCTGCCATGATGGGGCTCGGGACTCCATCGACACTCGGCGAAAACGGGTCGAGGGCGCGAGAACAACGCGGTGGCGGAGGGTGATGGGTCCAACTTGGACGGGTTGGAAGAGCTTGCTACCGTTCGACATGCGTTTGGCTTTGGGACGAATTATGGCGACATTTTGTACGGCTCGAGTGCATTAGTAAGGACGTTGCTGACTGAGGCTGCAGATCTTGGCGAGGAATCGGTCTGGCCCGCGCGGTGGGCGAAACCCTTGAGCAGCTAAACATCGTTCGGGAGAAAGGTCGGAATCGTAGCGTGAAACTTTTTATAAGGAGGTGGTGGTTTGGAACTGACTCAACTGGATCAAACAAGGGACAATAACACGAACGCGCACCTCGACGCGAACTCTCGACACTCTCAATGCAATGGCTGCTCATGCTGAATTTACAAGACTAATGGTACCACTGAAACTACGCGTAGGTTGGAGGGCCAGCGTTGGGCGAGCACATACGCGGGCGGAGAGAGTAAGTAAACTACGTTCGAGAGCGAAGGAGGGCAAGAGCAGAAATAAGTGAGTGATGGCAAGCGGAGTGGACAAAAGATGAGAGGGCTGAGGGTAGGTAGGGACTCAGGAGATGGGGAGGAAGCGTGACCAAGAGTAAGAGACAGAAGGAGGCGGAGCGGAAGGAGTCACATTGCCGATGGAAATGAGTGGAAGAGAGGAGCGGTAAAGGTAAATAAATAAGTGAGTGAGTCACTGAGTGTGAGTGAGTGAGTGCGTGAGGAGGGGAGGAGGCGGAAGTGAGCGAGAGCGAAGGATGAGATAGGGAGAAGGAGTCGTAGAGGGGGAGAAGGGAGAGTGAAGAAACCAATCAATCCATTTGCTACCTCTGAAAGCCACTCGAAAATCGAGCACCCAAAGAAAGCAGCAAAGAGAAGGAAGGGAATCCCATGACGACACAAGCCAGTAGTGCAGCGGCAAGGTCATCGCGTCCAAGTGGTGCAAGCAGAGCACGAGGACAAGGGCGGCAAAAATTAGATAACAAGTTATATGGAGTCGGTGACTCCATAATAGTTGTTAAACTATTAAGAACAGATACTACACTTGATCTAAGCCAAAAGGCCAGAGTGGTAAAGAATCTCGATGGAGAGCGCTTGCTTTTATACCTGGGAGCATGGTCCGTGCGCGAGGTGATCTCGTGACGTGGTCCGTGCGCAGCAGCACGTGGAATGCAGGCAGAGAGAAAATGAGATTCGAGACCAGCAGAGATTTGGAGAAACCAGCAGAGATGATATAGATTCAGAGATAGAGATAAAGAAAAATAAATCTAGGTGCCCAAAGAGAAGCGGGGACCACTCGCCTCTCTACTCTCTGCCTTGCATCGTCCGAACAACAAAGTCCCCACATCACGTTTCACCCTCCTTCAGCTCAGCACGCAGCCACCAGAGTCGACGCTGCACTTCTTCGATCCTCTCCACTCGAATCTTCTCCTCCTCCTTCGATAGTCTCGCGGCGCGTGAAGCGGCCGATTTGGATACGAGTTTCTGAATCATCTGCAACTGCTTCTCTGCCCCATTGTCTCTCTCAACGTTCTCTGGTGCTCGTAGCATCGCCGCGCGTGTAACGACCCTCTGTAGGACACGCCGTTGGATCTTGACAAGTAATTCTGCGTGCAAGGCCGCATTCTCAGGCCCTTCTTCCCTTTGTAATCGATTTGTTGTCGCCGGGGTAATGATACCCAAGAGCTTGAGGCCTGCGTCACGCCGTGTCTGAGGTGGAGGAGCCAGTGCAGGGGGAGGAGCTGTCACGGGCTGAGGAGCGTCCAGCGCTGGTGGTATTAGTGGCGGAGGATAAGCTAGCGCAGGGGGAGGTACTGGCTCGTGCTGTGGTGCGACTGGCGCTGGTGGCGGCGGAGGGGCAGGTGGCGGGAGCTCGGGGACATTGAGCGGCGGCGGTGGAGGTTGGTCGTCAAAGACGATGGCTGGGTAAGGAAATACAACAAAACACAGAATCGTAGACACAACCCCAGCCGCAGGTAGCACGACTGCCCACTTGAAAAAGTTCCAGAGGAAAGGGCGAAGACTTTGGGGTGCAGTACCACTGGGCCGAGGCTGACCCGTTGAAGTGGCAGGCTTGGGTGTAGTTGCGGACTGCTGAGCTACGGGCGGGTCGTAGGCGGCGGTGGGCACTGACTTGATGGTGCTGGACACCTCTCGGGGAGTGGGAGGCAACTGTGCAGCGCAGATATTAGCGATGAAAGAGTTGACAACAAGAATACGTACATTAGGACAAACACCAACGTCGGCAGTCCGTTCGACCAAAGGGGGTTCTGGGACGGGGCGAGGTTCGTTGGCAACAACTGTGGCAACGTCGACATTATGGGCTTGAAGTTCATCGACACGAGGGTCCGCAGTCGTGGAGATCGAGTCCCCTTTGCGCGTCTTGAGGCTGAGAATTCCAAAAATGAGGAACAGGAGCCAGGAAGGCCAATCGTCTGAACCGTGTTTGTCGTCATCGCCGTGCTCGACATCGGTGGGAGGGGGCGGAGGGTCTTCAGGGTCAGGCGCTTGTGCGACTTGGTGGCCGTCGGCGTCGGTTTCCTGGTCATGGTGGTCACCGGCGCCATCTGGAACATCGTCGTCGCCGTCGCCTCCTTCATCTTCATCTTCATCTGTATTCTCTTCTTCAACGGGGGAGTCAGGTGGAGGAGGAGGAGGGCCGTCACTTGCGTCGTAAACGTCCCGATTTGTTCTCTGCAGGACGCTGCGGAGACCGTACCCAAATACCGACCGCGACTGAAATCGACAAGGCAACACACGCCAACACGCAGCAAGTAACCATCAGGGAGCTTGGGGAGTCCTGAACCAACGTAGTCCTAGTGGGCGAGCCAGAGGTGCGCGTAGGTGGCGGCACACCAACAGGTTTGGGACTCTCGACCAGATGAAAGAGGTCGTCGATGACGGGGACGAGGAACCCGCTGATGGCTACGAGCGTGAATTGGAGAACACTAAGCGGGGTGACCGCGAGGGCGAGAGGAGAGGACGAGTGCATGGTGGTAAGAGGCAAGATGTAAACTGAAGTGGCTGACATCAAATGCTGCATCATATCCGGCAGTCGAGAATTCCCACAGTATGAGACAACACGGCCACCTGATCGCGACCAAACTACTTAACCTCCGCCAACACACATACGACCAAACCATGTAGTGCAGATGACGCCCTGGTGTTGTACTACTTATCTCCCTCTCACCCACGAAACGCATCCGCATTCTGGATCAACGCGTAGATCCACCGGATGGTATTCAAATGCCCGTCCTAGCAAGTTATCAGCCAAAGTACGAGACTTGGGCGAGACTGACAATATGAATCCTCTCATCAACCGTATGAATGTCGTACTTGTCCGTTACACGCAATGGCTCGAAACGATAGATGGCACGACTGAGGTTCTGAAACGCGCGCGTGTCCGTGCCTCCGTTCATGAGCACTGGCGAGACGATTGCGTTCGAGCCGAAAAGGTGTCTTGGACGGATGAGTGAGTGAAATGGTGCTGAGCTAAAGCCCACCTTGCCGTCCCAGAAAAGATTCTAAATCGTCAGTTAGAACGACAAGAGAGCGGCGAAGACAGTCAACTCACTTCCATGCGTCACCAGAGTACGGTGACACGGGGGACGCCTCCGATCCGAGTCCACCCGTTACGCTCAACTTGACATATCGAGTTGCGGATTCGGGGACTACATCGTCGAAGCCTAAGTCACATCTTGAGCGACATCTTATGGAGCTCGGCATATGGCGCACCAATGATCGAGAGATTGAAGCGCTGAGCCACGGGCGTCAGTATGTCGACGTAGCGTTCTTGAATCTCTTTGATGGAAGAATCCACCGAGATACGGTGGTTGACGATGGCCGTGGCTTCCTCTGGGAGAGCATTGACTTTCACACCCCTGGTAATCTGGGATGAGCCTTTTCTTTGAAGGAAAGGAATACGTACCCATGGATGATATCCACTGCTTGCGTCGTCATCAAACGACTGGGAGCGAATCAACAATAGGAAGAGAAGATATAACAAGTACGCACGCTCCATCCGCAGGGTCGTTCGCCGCCAAGATCGCAGCGGCCTCATCCCATGTACGTTCTCGAGAGAGCGCCTTCTTGAGTTTCTCGTCAATGTCGCCATATTCCGCGAGGCATTGAGCGTGGGCCGAAAACGGATTCTTGAAGGATAGTTTGGGATAAAAGGGGTGGCTTTCGATGGTCGTGACCAGCTCTGAGAGAATGCCGATGCCGGTGTGCGCCGGTCTGGGGATGGTGTCGGTAGCTGGTCCGTTTGGAGAGGCAAAACATACGGAATGGAGGAATGGCCACCCGGAACGGCCACTGTCACTTCGACGTTTGTACTGCCTTTCTCGCCCTGGAGGAAAGATGAGCTCGGAGCTCGTGCGATATGGTAGCTTCGTACTGACCAGAGCTGGAGTTATGAAAGTCGTTCCGGAATTATCTTCTCGGATACCCTCCCCTTCGTCAATACTATTCAACCTCAGCATAGGCGGGATTACGAGCAAATCACCTACATGAACAACATACTATCTTTGCCGTATATGCTCTCAACATGAGCAGATAGCTGCCGGGCACTCCGCTGGGACATTGGGTGTTAAGAACAGTATTGAAACCCGGTAGAGAACTTACAACACCACCTCCTTCCTCGTCGAATCCGAAAGAGATCAAGACAGTCCGTTGGGGCTTGAATCCTACTTTGAGCAATTCAAGAACGGCGCTCAACTCGCCTATGAATCATAGGTGAGCATCCGACGCAAGAGGTGGTTGGAGGGAGAACCGATCAAGAGGTTTTTGCAGTCGCCGCCACCTGGAGTGACAATGAGTAACGGGTGACGGATACATAGGACGAGACGAACGCACCGCGACCCCAAATCCAACCTTCCTCATCAACATGCCCTTCGAATGGCGGATGTGTCCAGCGGTCAACAGTGTTGTCTGGGACAGGAACAGTATCTTGGTGTGCCATAAGAACTACATGGGCATGAGCGACGGTAAAAATCCAGAGATATGGCTCACTGATTGGAGCCAGCGATGAATCGGAACCCTTCCACGTAAGGAGAAGCCCATGAGACGCGACGTGGTCGAGTTGGAGGCTTTCAAAGCTGAACAAGTTGCGTCAGAATCCGGAATGTGCGGTTCAAAGGAACCATGGCACATGAGAGGGAAGGTCTCCTTGAGGTACTCTTCAAAGTCCGTGAACTTGTCGTAGGACGGGTCTAAACATGATCGTAGGTAGACACTGACACAAAAACTCTAGCCATACCGGCCCCGTTGGAAGAAGACTTGTCGAAGGTCTCAGTGCGCAGACGGATGGCACCGCTCAGACGGGCTGCAGCGGTGAGAGGGTAATCTGGCCCTTCCCCTGGCCCAAACGCATGCAAGGGTACAATCACAGGCGATTGAGCGGGGCATGTTACAGGGAGTTTGAAGAATTCGCGCGCATAAGTTCGCTCGTGAGGGCGGGATGTTGTTAACGCGAAACCGGCAGCAAGAAGCAGGACTGCGGGGAAGAGTAGGAGAGAGGATAGTCGCGCCGCCCGACTCGGTGGACTCTTGTCGGTAGTGGGCAAGCCGCGCATGACGATGAGCCAAGGGAAGGTTTATTTATTGTGCCAATGAGGATGCAATGGCGAGTGGCATGGGAGTGATAACGGAGAGCATGATGGCGGCCCGCCGGGCCCGGTGCAAACAAACACTCTTCTCCATCTGCCTCAAAGCATCTTTCTTGGACAGTTGGACTGCAAGGATCTTTCGCCCGGCTATCGCCTCGTGTCTCTTCCCAGTCGTTTGTGATTGGCCATGCAAAAGATTTCTCTCTCAAAGGCTCCTTATGGCACAAAGCGCTCCCCCAAGCCATAAAACTCTCAGAAATTTGGGCGATTCGATACTTCTATCCCTTGAAGGGCCACCCTCGTTCTTTACCTCTCCACCGTCCTTCGCTATCATGCCGTACCCACTCAACTATCTGGTCCAGGAGCCTGCCGATGCCCGAGCCGCTCTCATGGAAAAAATTGCACCCTATCTCCAAGGTGCTGCACGGCGCCCACGCTATCTGCAGGCAGAGCGACCGCAACCATACCGCGTCAGATCGCCCCCGAAACGTCCCAGACTCTCGGTCGAAAGCCGCCAGGCTGAACGTATAATGTTGGGGTGGGGCGCCTTTCTGAAGGACGAAACTTTACGAAGCCCTGAAGGCGAAGTGGTGCGGACGACTGAAGGACCATGTGGGACACAGTTCCTGCCCTGCCCGTCTCCCTACTCTCCTCCGCCCAGGCGAGATTGCGACTCGGATGAAGACTCGGATTGCAGCATGCCGCTGTATGATCCACGACGAGCAAGCTATGCTTCTCCAGAACCCGACTGTGCAATGCCGGGCCTCGAGTACTTTGCTCAGATTGAGCCCCCACCGCTGCAACAAACCGTTTACGACGCCGAATGGATGTCAGATCAGTCCTGCGTCGAGGCGGCGGACGAATTGTTTGTTATGTTCATCGACGAGAACTGCATGGAACCCTAATGACCTGTATATTATCTTCCCCGACTTAATTCATGTAGCCCTAGCCAATACTTAGACCATGTAATCACCCGACGCGTCAATTGATGCAAAAGCCGAGTCTTAGTCAGACTTTTCTTCTTCTTGTCTCCCAGTCTGTTGGTCGACCCCTGCGTGTTGTTGACATTCTTCCTTTCATTGAACCACTTCTTTATTTCCCAATGGCTTTTGTCTACAAACGAAGTCAGTTTTGCCATGTAACAGCATGTCGTGTGAGATCTCACTAAATTCCTCTGCAGATGGGTGCGCGGCTGCGTTGACGCGTCGAAACGCGTATTTTGACTTCTCATCCTTCTAGGACGAAGGAAAAGATTCTCTTCGACAAAGTAAGCCATGGTGTCGACACGCGTCGCGTTTTTGCCAACTGTTCCCGAGATCACTGCAAGGCTGGACAGTCTCATCTACGGTCTGGATGAGAACTATGTCATCCCCCAGGAGTACGCTCCTTTTTATGCCCTCGAACCAAACTGAACGCCTTCAAGCGTCACCAAAAAGGTCGCCGCCGGGGTGTATAATGGAATCACGACGATGGAGTTGGATGTACGTTGCACACTTTGCGCTTAATTGACCAATATTCATCTTGGAGTAGAATCTCGCTGCAGAGACCGCCGCGTATCTGACCACGAAACATCCCGACTATGCCATCCTGGCTGCTCGCATTGCCGTCTCAAACCTGCATAAGGAGACGAAGGGCAGTTTCTCGCAGGTCATCTCTGACCTGTATCACTTTGGTGTGTCGCCATCGTCTTCATATCTGAACTACCCATAATTCTGCTGTAGTTGATCCCAAGACCAAAAAACGTGCCGCCCTGATCTCGCAAGAGACATACGACGCGGTTACCAAAAATGCCGATACTCTCGACGCTGCCATCGACTACACCCGGGACTTCCAATACAACTAGTGGGTTTCTGTTTGCGACGAGACCTACCCGCTCATCAACGTTTAGTTTCGGGTTCAAAACACTAGAACGATCTTACCTCCTTCGTCTCGATGGTCGCGTTGTTGAGCGACCGCAGCACATGATCATGCGCGTCGCAGTGGGAATTCACGGCACCGACATTGACCGGGTCTTACAGACCTACAACCTCATGTCGGAGCGCTACTTTACACATGCCACCCCCACCCTTTTCAATGCTGGCACGCCCCATCCACAGCTCAGCTCGTGTTTCCTCGTCTGCATGAAGGAGGACTCGATCGAAGGCATTTACGACACGCTCAAGAACTGCGCCATGATTAGCAAGAGTGCTGGCGGTATCGGTATCAACATCCACAATATCCGTTCCACCGGGTATGTGTATTTTTACTACTGTTTGCTATTCTTCGACTCTTCACAGATCCTACATCGCCGGGACCAACGGCTATTCGAATGGTATCGTCCCCATGCTCCGTGCCTACGACGCTACGGCGCGGTACGTTGACCAAGGCGGGAACAAACGCCCCGGCGCGTTTGCCATCTACCTCGAGCCATGGCACGCGGACATCTACGAGTTCATCGACCTCCGCAAGAATCATGGCAAAGAGCAAATGCGGGCGCGGGATCTTTTTCTCGCCCTCTGGATACCTGATCTTTTGTAAGTGTGCTGCACCGTTTCTCGAAGTCATTACTGACTTGCCTGCAGTATGAAACGCGTGGAGGCCGACGGGCAATGGTCTTTGTTCTGTCCCAACGAAGCTCCCGGTTTACATGAGGTCCACAGTGAAGAGTTTGAGGCTCTGTATGAGCGGTACGAGAAGGAGGGTCGCGCAAGAAAGACCATACCTGCGCAAAAGTTGTGGTATGCAATCCTGGAGGCACAGGTCGAGACGGGCGGGCCCTTCATGCTTTACAAAGATGCAGCGAACTGTAAATGCTTCATCCATCCATTTCTCCCAATGCTAACCATCCTTCAGCCAAGTCTAACCAAAAGAACCTGGGCACGATCAAGTCTTCAAATCTTTGCACGGAAATCATCGAGTACTCGTCCCCGGAAGAGACCGCGGTCTGCAATCTCGCCTCGATCTCCCTCCCCAGTTGCATAATCGACGGCAAATACGACTTTCAAAAACTACACGATATCACGAAAGTAGTCGCATTCAACCTCAATCGCATCATCGATGTGAATTACTATCCCATCCCCGAGGCCCGGCGATCCAATATGCGGCACCGGCCCATTGGTGTCGGTGTACAGGGTCTCGCGGACACGTTCCAGCGTTTACGAATGCCGTTTGAAAGTTCCGAGGCCAAGGACCTGAATCTCAAGATCTTCGAGACCATTTACCACGGAGCCTTGGAGGCTAGCACGGAGATGGCAGTGACGGACGGGCCATACGAGACGTTTCAGGGCAGTCCCGCGTCTCAGGGCCAACTGCAATTCGACCTGTGGGGCGTAACGCCGAGTTCGTTGTGGGATTGGGCTTCGTTGAAGGAGAAAATCGTAAATGGACCCGGGCTTCGTAACAGTCTCCTCACGGCGCCCATGCCGACGGCATCAACCAGCCAAATTCTCGGCAACAACGAATGCTTCGAACCTTACACGAGCAACATCTACACTCGGCGGGTTCTCTCCGGCGAGTTCCAGGTGGTGTGCCCGTGGCTGCTGCGGGAATTAGTCCAGCTCGGGCTCTGGGACGACAACATGAAGAACCTCATCATCGCGCACAACGGCTCTGTGCAAAATATCCCGACCATTCCGGACGACGTCAAGGCGATCTACAAGACGGTGTGGGAGATTAGCCAGAAGAAGATCCTGGAGCTGTCTGCCGACCGTGGGGCGTTCATTTGCCAAAGCCAGAGTCTGAATGTGCATCTGTCGGCGCCGACGATGGGCCAGCTGACAAGTATGCACTTTTACGGGTGGAAGCGCGGCTTGAAGACGGGGATGTACTACCTTCGCACCAAGCCTGCCGCACAAGCTATCCAGTTTACGGTTGACCAGAGCGTCCTGAATGATGCGAAACTGCAGACTGCGAACGCTAAAGCGGCCAAGGTCACGGTTGACAGCGCCGCTGCCTCGCGAGCGACTACCCCCGCTCTATCGACTTCGACCTCGTCCCCGTCCCCGACTTCTTCCCCTGCCACACAGCCTAACGGATCGACGTCGGCCGCGGTTTCCGAAGATTCCGAATCCGATGTCATGTTGGCAAAAATGGCAGCGGAAGATCCGGATTTCGCTGCTGCGCTACAAAAGCTGAAAGACCGTGAATTGGAGGAGGCGAAGATGTATTGCGCGCTGGAAAACAAGGAGGATTGTCTGATGTGCTCTGGTTAAGACTCTCTAATCTAACCTAGTGTAATTATATTCGCTGTACCTATATACTGGATAATTTGAGGAGTAAAGACTCGGGCGGGGTCTGCATGATCGACTGCAGTCCTTCCGTCTTGCCAGCATGAGTGAATCAAAAGGTAATGCTCCTGTCGCGAATCCGGATCTCACTTATCTGACCTTGTCTAGTTCTCGTCGGGGTCATTGGAGGCAGTGGATTGTATCATCTCGACAATCTAACTTTCGTGTCGGTCGAATCCATTCATCATTTCGCTGCGTAGCTGACCGAGCGTTCAGCGAAACAGTCAACCCGGAAACGGTTTGTACTTTGTTGAGCCATTATTTCTGCTCTCAGATTGCCAGAATAGCCGTGGGGTTTTCCCTCCTCGCCCATAACAATCTCGCGTCTCTCTTCGGGCACCCTGATCGCCTTTCTTGCGCGCCATGGCAAAGGACACACCATCACCCCCTCGGCGGTCCCTTCTCGGGCCAACATCGCCGCTCTCAAGTCTCTAGGGGCTCGCGCGATCCTAGCCTTCTCCGCTGTCGGCTCCCTTCGGGAGGAAATCGCCCCTGGCGACTTTTGTCTCCCCTCGCAGATTATCGACCGCACCAAGGGGATTCGCGTTTCCAGCTTTTTCACGGGTGGAATTGTCGCTCATGCGTCGTTTGCCGATCCGTTCTCCAAACAGCTGAGCGCCTGGCTGGCGGACAAGGTCGCTGAAGCACTCAAGATTGAAGGCCGCGACATCAAGTTGCACACAGATAAGACTATTGTTTGCATGGAAGGTCCGCAGGTAAGATTCCTCGCTTCTTGTATGCGTCCGAAATCTCTAACGCGGTTCGCAGTTCTCTACTCGAGCCGAGTCCATAATGTACCGCCAATGGGGTGGGGATCTAATCAATATGAGCGTGTTGCCCGAGGCCAAACTAGCCCGGGAAGCGGAACTTGGGTACCTGATTCATTCCCTGTTCTTCTTAGTACACTCAACTCGGTTCTAGCTACGCTCTAATTGCAACAGCGACAGACTATGATTCCTGGCGTCCGTCAGAGGCCGGCGTCACGGCAGCGGACGTCTTCAAAACACTGCGGGCTAATGCGAGCAGTAGTCGACTCGTAGCTGCACATGTGTTGGAAGAGCTTGCCAAGGGTGTTGCTGGTAAGCTCGTGTTCTCTGCGTGAACTCATTCATTCCTGACATCGATCTTAGATGGAAAATTAGATTCCATTCTCGATGAAGAAAAAGGCGCAATGACATTCTCGCTCATGAGGCTCTCTAGTGCATGGCAAGACGACAAAGAAGGTGCGCAGATGTTGTCCTACATCTTGCCGCAGTATTTTGGACAAGGAGCGTGAAAAATGCTATAAATTTAGACTTGTCTTGTAACTCGACCTGAAACTGTCGACTTGTCCCCTCTCGTCCCATCCTGGTGCCCTGATCTACAGGCCGATTGTTCCTTGGGATCTGCAAGTCTCTCTTGACGGGCATTCATCTCCGCGTGCATTTCGACAAGCTACGCCGCTACGCCGCTACGACGCCGTTCCAGCGCTTTCAATGATTCGTCCGGTCCGACATCGACCCAATGGCACTAGCGGCGATACCTATATATCAACATGATCTGACTTTTTTGCCCACTTACGTTTTTCCCCGACTAAAAGGCTGATCATGCTCAGCTGGCTGCTCTTCCCGCTCCTCTCCAGTCTGGTCCTAGACGTGAGGGGCGCTAATGTCACGACAATCAAGCCCAGATTGTTCATTGTCACGATGGTCCGTTGGCCTGAAAGCTGCCCTCGATCGAAAAAAGCTGAATCGACACAGTTTGATTTGGAGTCGGACGCTTGGTACAACATTCCCGACTTCAATATCCTTGCCCAAAACATCACCGTGCCAGGTGCGTCCTTCCTTGCTCTCAAGACAGAGCGCATGGTATCCATTATCAGGTTTTTCGCCGCTGTACCCGAACGCTTCCTGCACAAGCGACGCATCTGTCTGTTTGTTGACCACAGGTGAAGTTGTACAATCCACGTGTTTCTGCCGACTGAGAGTGAGTCTAGGGGAGGGTGAAATCAATGCAGCTTCGACCATTACCTCGTTGCTATTCTCGCCGTCCTTTGACCTCACATCTACATATTTCATGATTTCCGGGACCGCTGGGATTAATCCCAAAATGGCCTCCATTGGCGATGTGACTTTTGCACGCTACTCAGTCTCGGTTAGACCCCTCGGAGTCAAATCGTAAAAGGATACTCACCTCCATCAGGTCGCACTGCAATATGAATTCGACACGCGAGAAATGCCGTCAAACTTTAACACTGGTTACTTCCCAATTGGATCGACTGCGCCAGGCGGGCCAGTTGTTCAGACGTATGGCACCGAAGTATTCGAGGTCAACGATGCCCTGCGTCAGCTGGCTTTCAGCTATGCCAAGACGGCGACGCTGAACGATACGGCGGAAACGCAGCTGGCGCGGAACATGTACGTGAATTCCTCAATGTACACAGCCGCGGCCAGGCAGGGCCCGAGCGTTGTCCTCTGCGACACCGCAACTTCCGACGTGTGGTGGAGCGGTCAAAGGCTCGGGGAGGCCTTTGAAAACATCACGCGCGTGTGGACCAATGGGACGGGCGAGTATTGCACCTCGCAGCAGGAAGATAATGCGACTCTCAATGCGTTGATGCGTGGTGCACTGTTCCGCCTCGTCGACTTTTCCCGCATCATTGTCATGCGTTCTGGCTCGGATTTCGATCGGCAGTACGAAGGGCAGGCCGCCGTGGCCAACCTGCTCGGGCCCACCCCTGGTTTCTCGCCGTCGGTATTGAATCTCCGCCTGGCGGGTGTCAAGATTATTGAGGCAATCTTGGACCAATGGGATTCGACATTTGCCAAGGGCATAGAGCCGACGAATTACGTTGGTGACATTCTTGGGTCTTTGGGCGGCGAGCCAGATTTTGGCCCAGGAAGTGTGTTCAAGGGAAAGGGCGCAGTTATGGGCCCAGCCTCCAAACGAGTACCGGGAAAGTATTAGATATATATTGAATCACATCAATAACGATGATAGACGAGGAGTGCGAGTGTTGGAGGGTGTCGGGCCAATTATTGGCCCTCATTTTGAGTTTCTGACAAGACCACGATTTCCGGTCGTGCCCTTCGAGGCAGAGGCTTGACTGCCCGCGACAGAATGGCCCGCTGCGGCAGAGGAGCGTATTCTCGTTCGGAAGATTCAGAGGATGAGTCTTCGGATGAGGAGGATTCATCTGTAGCACAGGTCGTCAACATCGACGGGTTGAAGGAGAAAGGGAACGCACCAGAATCTTCATCCGAATCGTCCTCGCTGTCTTCATCCGTGCTAGAATCGTCTTCCGACTCCCTGCCTGTTTTTTCCTCAAACACTCCAAGCCCCAATTTCTGCTACACTCAGTAATGAGAGCGACTGGAGAAACGGCCACGAACCATCTGAATGACCTCTTCATCTCCCTCCACGTTTTCAATGTCAATGCTACGCGGGTCCACAGCGGCACGGGTCGCAAGTTCTGCGTTGGAAGCCTCCATCTCGGGCAAGAACGCGCGAACGCGCGCTAGAACTGCAATTCGGGTCAAAAAAAAAGTCAAGCAGCCCCTAAATTATGCTTACGCTCGTCGATAGATTGACCACTCCCCTCGCCTGTCGATATGGCTGACCCATTGAATATGCTTGCCGGGTCGATAGAGGCGCCAGAGGAAGAAGATGCGGTGTTGAGCTTTTCCAATAAGCGTTCTGTGAACGCATCAGCTCAAGCTGGGATGTTGTGTTCATTTCGAGTTGACCTATGCGGTGGACACGCGCATCTTCCTCTTCAAGTTCAATAGTCTCCCTTCGAGGCTCCTTTCCTTTGGTCGAGTTGGATGACATGGGAGCAGAGAGAAGAATTTGATCACGAGTGCATTACGGGCAGAGTATGGATAATGACCCCGGGTTTCTGAATAGAATTATCCCAGAGTAGGGCAGAGTGGGACCGCGCAGGTTAAATAATCCATTCAAGCTCAAAAATACAGGTTTGGCCCAGAATTGGTACAGAATGGTTCCAGCAGAATTAATTACAGACGAACACCCTGATCAGGGACTGGCGGATTGGCGCCCGAGCCCACCATAACGTGCGCACCGACGCTGGTAGTATCGCCCAAAGTCACAAAGACGTACGCTACAATATAATTAGGCACAATCCAGTCAAAAGACTCCAGACATACCAGGTCCAGGAGGATAAACGCGGTTGTTGGGCGGGGCGGTGATGGTGAGGGACTTCTTGTTCGCAGACAACTTAGCGTCCATGAACACTACACGAGCGCTCGGGTGGAATGCATGCGTGGAGAATCCCAAGTCCATGAGAGCAACTAGTCAAGCCGTTCAGTCGAGTTTCGTGTGGTAGATAGGCCTCTCCTACCTTGGATGGACGATGTCGACACGCCAGCCGGGATGTCGATTCCGATGGTAAACTTCTGGTTAAATGAAATCTTGCTCGGGACGTTGGATAAAACTGGTCGAGGGAGTTCCATGAACGGAGGATCGAGGGTCTCGACGCGGAGCTCACTACAACCCATGAGAAGGCGACATAAGGGGGAAGCGGTACACATACGAAGAGAAACCTGGCTGCCCCGCAGGCACCACAGTGAGATTTCCGTTGGGGTTCGAGCTGAAATTGGACGAAATGTCAAGGCAGCCATCTACGAGAAGTATAAACCCTACCCTGCAAGTAGGATATTGCTGTATAAACATGAGTCAACAGTTTTTTCTCGACATTGATGGACTGACCCTTGAGGCGTCAAAGTAACAGTCGAGTGATACAGACGGGCAATGTTGGTCGTTGGCATTCCTAATTTGCTCATGCGCTTGCCCAAGGGTGCCGAGGGCGTATAGAGCACGGGAGTGAAACTTTATCAAGTCAGTTTCATTGGACATCGAGCAGCCTGAAAACTCACACAGGATGATCAGCATTCGAGTTGCCCGTGGTCACGCCGATGGATGCAACAGCAGCATATCCCGTGCCGGCTCCGTTGATGATCATGATCTGGCCGTTGGGCAAAGGAATCATCTCTGGCATCATCCGGCCCTCAGGCATATGATCGACTTCCCATCCCTTCGCGATTCCCTCAGGGCTCAGAGCGATTCGAGAGCACTGAGTCGTGGCTGGATCCTGCGAGGAAAGCTCTTCCACCGGGGTTTGGTCACTCATGGTCGAGCCACCGCACGCAAGAATCTCTGGGATAAAGTCTGGAGGAGACAGCGGGAGCAGTTGCGCCGTTCCTTGAAGGAAATTAAGGCTGAGAGGAAAAGAATACAATGCAAACACTAACCGTCAAACGGATTGCTGACCCGTTGACCGTTAGGGCTACATAGCTCAATTAAAAGATGACCGCGGAACGAAAAAGGCACGCACAGATCGGGGAGCGGCTGCTCGGTATCAGTTTCGACATCGTAGATCATGCTCAGATTGTTTGCCAACATAAATACTTTTCCGTCCGGAAGGGCAAAGACACTGCGAATAGGTTACAAATGCACGGATGTGGAGGAGGAGCCCTACCGTGGGAAAAGGTTGACTGGCAACGAGCGCTCCAGGAAAGCGGACGGCCTCGGTACACCACCATCCTTCTTGGGGAAAAATTCGAAGCTGTTCACGGGATCGGTGTTGTAGAAAGGCGTGCTCTCGTGTATGCCACCGACGATCATCTTTGGTACCTTGAATTCAAAGCGCTATTTCACTGTTGATATGACCCACCAACGAGCCGTCAAAGATCCTCAGCGCAGAGGTGTACCAGCGGGTTTCAGCCAAGGTCAAGTGGTCCAAATCTTCGAAGATGGTGCAATTTGCTCCGGCAGGATCTGCGCAGGGCCCGAAGAGACGCAAAGCCATGCGTCCGTCGTAAGCACCGGTCTGATTGACGTCCGCGGCCGCTGGGATGTTGCCTCCGACACTGACCTGAAATACATTAGACAAGGATGCAGAGCCCACGAGCTTGCTTACCATCGTGCCATTGCTGAGCATACTGCCACTGGCGCAGAAACTATGATCGAGGTTAGTTTCAAGTCGGTAACGGAGCTGGATTCGAACCTGTCGCTCAGGAGTTTCACAGCGGTAGGCTCGTTGGTCTCCAGATTCCAGAGGGAGCCCCAGGCAACCTTGCCATCGGCGGTGTGCAAAGGATCGTTGGTAGCGCGGTCAAACATGAGGACAAGCGTCGGAGAAACGACGATTGCCTCTAAACCGACAATTCCAGCGTTGCCCTTGTCGACGAATTTCCATTGCGCCGCGTGCGCAGTAGCGCCGGTGAGGAGCAGGCAAGCTAGGGGTCCGAGGGGTAGCATATCGCTGGTGAAAAATACAGCGAAGCCCACCTTTAAAAGGACTCTCGAACCGAGTGAGAAAATGGTCGTAAGGCGGGTCCGGACTCCACGACGGTGAGAAAATTCTCTGAATCTACTCCGAAAGTTTGTTTCCAGGTCATTCCTGTTGGACGAATAATAAAAATACGTCCATGAACGATAGGGAGACAGGTTGACCTTGGTTGCATTGTGTCACTGTTCGAAGAAACTAACTCCGTAAATCCGCGCCGCTTCGACGGCACTTGAATGCTTCTCACAAGGCTGGGCACCTCGGTTTCGAGTGTGGAGGTAGCCGCACCAATGAAAGAGGCCAAGAGTTATACACCAGATGTTATACGTCGCTCGTGAGTGTCAGACAACGAAAGATTCCCACTTGAACGATGAGTTCGAACATTGAGAAGGACCAGGCATGCGGGAAAGTAGTGAACCGAGGACGAGAAGAAGTGGGAAAGGGTTCAGAGTTGCTCATGCCAAGCTCATGTACTCGCGAGTCAAATGTGCCGTGTTCTTCGTGGTGGTGGATCCCCAGCCGAAGCTCACACAGACAGACAGGAGTAGGGCGGAACCAATTGAGTCTCGGGTCCCCGAAAGTAGCTGCAGTGAAGATGTTGGTTGGGTTGAGGATTGGTTGAAGACAAGCTCAGTATCGGAGTGATAGTGATCTGTGATGAGATCAACGGCAGTACGGCGCTCGGCAAATACTCAGCTTCTCCAAGAGATAGACCATCGCCAGTGAAATTCATAGATACAAGGTAAATACAAATCGAAATACGGTCAGCAAAATCACAACGCAATACCCTGGTCAGGAACAGGCGGGCTAGCGCCCGAGCCAACCATCACGTGCGCCCCGACACTAGTGGTGTCACCCATGGTCACGAATACGTAAGCTACATGACATCAGTCGCTGAACCCGAGAAGAAAGGCAGGCCGTACCAGGTCCGGGAGGATACACGCGGTTGTTCGGTGGGCTGGTGATAGTGAGGGACTTCTTGTTCGCAGACAGCTCAGCATCCATGAAGACGACGCGAGCGCTCGAGTGGAATGCATGCGATGAGAATCCGAGGTCCACCAGGGCAACTTGAATCGAAGAGGTCGAGACACCAGCCGGGATGTCGATTCCGATGGTGAACTTTTGGTTAAATGCGATCTTACTCGGCACATTCGAGAGTGTCGGTCGGGGAAGTTCCATGAAGGGAGGGTCGAGGGTCTCGACGCGGAATTCACTGGGGAACATAAGCGGATTGCAGCAAAGGGAGTAGTGAGCTTACGAAGAGAAACCTGGCTCGCCCGGAGGCACCACAGTTACGTTTGAGTTGGGGTTCGACCCTGGAATTCGTTAGAACTGCGAGGAGGATGTTGTTGGGTTAGAACCTGCGAGGAAGATGTTGCTGTATGAACGTTGAGTCAATAGTTTTTTTCTCGACATTGATGGACTGACCCCTGCGGCGTCAAGCTGACAGACGAGTGATACAGACGCGCAATGTTCGTGGTCGGAAGTCCGACTTGGCTCATACGCTTCCCCAACGGTGCCGAGGGAGTGAAAAGGATAGGCGTAGTGCTACACAAAAGTCAAATCTCAATCAATTACAAGCTCGAGGGCTCACATTGGATGGTCCGCATTAGAGTTGCCCGTGGTCGTTCCGATTGACGCAACAGCTGCATAACCAGTCCTGGCTCCGTTGATAATCAAGATCTGGCCATTCGGCAGAGGAATCATCTCCAGCATCATCCTGCCTTCCGGCAAGGGGTCGTCGAGTACCCATCCCTTCTTGATTCCCGCAGCATCGAGCGTGATCCGAGCGCACTGGTCTGTAGCTGGGTCTTGCGAGGAAAGCTCTTCGACTGGAGTTTGATCGCTCTTGGTCGAGCCACCGCAGGCAAGAACCTCTGGAACAAAGTCCGGAGGAGACAGCGGGAGCAGTTGTGCCGTGCCTTGAAAAAAGAGTCAGGTTTAAAGAAACCAAAGGCGTATATACTGACCGTCAAAGGGATTGCTGACTCTTTGCCCGTTAGGACTACGATCACGTCAGAGACTTGGAATGGCACTGAGAGGGATACGCGTACAGATCAGGAAGCCTCGTCTCCGTGTTTGTTTCAATGTCGTAGATCATGCTTTGGTTGTTTGCCAGCATGAACACTTTCCCGTCCGGAAGGGCGAATACACTGTAAAAAATGTAGAATTGCACAATGCACGAAGGAGAAACCTTACCGTGGGAACAGGTTAACCGGAAGAGTGCGGTTCAAAAAGTCGGAAGGTCTCGGGGTTCCACCGTCTTTCTTGGGGAAGAATTCGAAACTGTTCACGGGGTCTGAGAAGGAAATCAGCCGAGACCAGAGAACAGTCAGGGAAACTTACCCGTGTTGTAGAACGGCGTGTCCTCATGGATGCCACCGACGATCATCTTTGATAACCGTGAGTCCAAAGCGCTATTTTGCTGTTATTGTAACCCACCAACGAGCCGTCAAAGATCCGCAGCGTAGAGGTGTACCTACCCATAACATTAGCACGGTTTTGGACAACAAGGATACACACAAACCAACGAGTCTGATTCAGATGAACGGTTGCCAAATCTTCAAAGATGGTGCAATTGGCGCCAGTGGGGCTGGCGCAGGGGTTGAATAGACGCAAACCCATCCGCCCGTCGACAGCGCCCGTCGCGGGCACATCTGCCGGCGCTGGGATGTTGCCTCCGACGCTGACCTGGAAATCCATGAGACAAGAATGCCGAGTCCCACGAGCTTGCCTACCATGGTACCATTGCTGAGAATACTGCCACTCGCGCAGAAACTGACAACGAAAATCAGTTTCGAGACAACCCAGTGTCGTCTACAACAAACCTGTCAGAGACAAGCTTCACAGCCGTCGGCGTGTTGGTCTCCAAATTCCACAGAGCACCCCATGCAACCTTGCCATCGGCAGTGTGCAAAGGATCGTTCGTCGCCCGGTCAAAGGTCAGGACGAGTGTCGGGGACACCACGATCGCCTCGAGCATAACAATACCCGAGGTACCCTTCTCCACAAACTTCCATTCCGCTGCGTGCACAGCGGCGCTGGAGAGTAGGAGGAATGCGAGGGCCGTTAACCGAATCATGGTGCTTGCGGTTGAGTGAGTGGAAACAGGCTGGCATTAAAAAGGATTGAGAGCCAAGTGAGAACGAGGGTAGTGTGAGTCGACCAGGAGCCACGACGGTGAGAGGACTCTCTGGGTCTTGCGAACGTGCTTGCGAATTATCGAGGCGAAAAACAGTGGCACCAATGGGCAGCCTCATAATATGGCGACGAGTTGTTGACGGCGAGAAAACATGGAAGAAAATAAAGGTGGAACGGCATCCTTGGCGCCTCGGGAGCTCCGAACTGACGGTAGCAGTATCCGGTTGCATGGACCTCCCGATGAGAAGTCGAAACAAGTTTCTGCTGTAAAGTCCTTTAAAGTCGCTACGAGTGGTAAAACAGTTGTCGCATTTGCTCCTATTGTCTGTGCGATGAGCAAGGGGAGGTTTTTCCAAAGGTAAGCCGGCTCACGAACAGAGAGTAACGAGCTGCCTGAGGGAACGCGGGTATAACGGTGGGGATTCCCGGCCTCGAAGCTGCACAAAAATATTCCAGCAACCATGCCATGAGAGGAGGAATCACCGTTACCTACCCAAACCCTACGGCTACTGAGCGTGCAGGTCAGCCCGAGCTCCATTCCTTCGCACGGAGGCATATTTATGGGTCCTGCTACAAGGTCCTATTGTTAGTATGACGCCACTGAGCCTTTTTTATCCCTCCTCCTCATCCAGTCTTGGAGTCTAGTTTTCGGCCCACCTTGAACCTGACGCAGAGGCAACCTCTCAAAATGTATCAGCCAGTCAACAGAAAAATGCTGGGATAACAAAAGACAACGACAGATGTACACGGGGACGATCAGTGCACGGTGGATTGCGCGCGGTAATCTTCCATGTCCCGATCCAGCTGCTCCTTCGACCGCGACTCCAACTGCTTCTTGAGACGTTTGGGACCTTTCTTGGTGCGGTACCTCCGTGGAGGTATAGGTGCGGGGAACGTCGTCGTGTTAGTAGCTGGGCGCGGAGGCTGATTGGGATTGTGCTGCCGTCGGGGGTTCCTAGCGAAAGGTTCAAGTTATTAGAGTGGACCAAAGGAGCGCGACGCACGTCGGTGTTTCAAAACGGAGGGACATGGGCGCGCCGTTCTTGGCCGGGCCGAGACGATCAAAAAGGGACGGCGGGGCAGCTGGGGCGGATGGTGTGGCTGAAGCAGCATCGACAATAACCTCTATCTTAATAGGCCGTCCTGGAGGGGGTCAAGGAGGTGTTGAGACAAAGGATTGCAACTCACGGCCATCCACAATCTTGCCGTCGTACTTGGTGCGCGCAACAACCGCGTCGCCTGGCCGCTGGAAAGCCACCACCGCCATACCCTTGGACTTTCCCTGAGAGTTGTATATCAAGAACGATTCCTTTAAAGGCCCGATTGTCTTTTTGAACAGTTCCTGAGCGCGCGTAGCGTGAGCGAACCGACTCTTTGAACCAAAAATTCTAACCTCGACTTCGGTCTCTCCCACATCCATTGGTAACCTACTCAGGAAGATCTTACTGCCGTCGGTGGCTGGCTGCTTTCCTTTCGCAGCGCCAGGAAGGGCGCTTGTCGAGGCTGTCCTCCAGGCTGGCGGCGCGTGGCCTGCCTGGTTGCCCAACAGCTGACTCTTGGGTCGATGAAAGTTGTTTAGTCGATACGGCTGAGCTCTGTACTGTGCTTGCATGATAATTGAGGAACAAGGTACGCGGAGGAGAACATGGATGGTATCACTCGGATCATTGACGGCAAGCAGTCTCAGTCCTAACAAGTACTCTCCAACTTGAACGCAGTGCTAGCAGTAGTAAATAAATTCCACGAAGCGCGGCGTTCTCTCCAATCGGAGTATCGAGACCAGAACATCGCTTGCTTCGATGGCAGGGACCCGAAGGTGTGCGTGGTTTGGTTTCTCTCCGAATCGGACCGACTTCCTTCCATCACTGCATTTCAAAGTGCCTCCTGGCTCTACTGATTTTCCGTCTTTTTCCTGGTCCCCATCATGGACAACCAGCAAGCACAGGACCAGCAGACCAAGGACTTTATGTCCTCCTTCTTCCCCCAGGACATGCCCATCAATCAGCTCCCTCCTCCCGCTGACCAGTTCCAATTCCATCCGACATCTCAGCACGCCCCCGTTAACATGGAACTCGTCGGCTCCTTGGGCAATATGTTGAACGACCAGAACCCCTCCTACAACCCCAGTCTGCTGCTGGAGCAGCAGTACAAGCTCACCCAGCTACAGCAGCTTCAGCAGCTTCAGAATCAGATTTTCCAGCAGCAGGTGAGCTTAACTCTGTCTCAGCACATCTATCCTCAACTGTCGCAGATTGCCCTCATCTCGGGCAGCCAGACGAGTCCTCTACCCGCAGAGCCTGAGGCTCGGGAACGCGTGGCGCCATTCCATGGCCTGCCCACCCCCGGTCCGTTCACCACATCAAGTAATTATACGCTCCCCGCTAACGTAAACTCAAGGCTCTTCGACTGAACTCCGTGCCCAAACATCCGTCGAATATGTATCCCCCATGATTCTCAACTACAACGACCAGTACACTCCTCAGCAACAATATCCTACCGCACCTCGTGGCTCCACTTCTGCACCTGCCCACATTGCGTTCCGTACACAGCAGCCCGACCTCGATTTTGACATCTCTCCCCTCACCAGCCCGTGGCTGGGTGCCCACCAGCAACCTGTTCGCCCGCAGCAGGCGTCAGGGTCTGCTCGGTCAGGCAACAAACGCGGCGCATCCTCGAGCGGCGACGAGAGCGCAGAGCGACCTTCTCGCAAGAAGCAGTCGCCTGCCATCCGCGCAACGGTCCCGATTCCAAAGAAGAGCAATCGATCCAAGTCGGCCAATTCTACACCCTTGCTTCGCTCCACTCGGTCACGAAAAGACAGCATCAGCGCACCGGGTGATACCCCGTCTCCCGTGGACCTCTCCATGCCACCCCCAGCCCCACCGGGAGATAACTCCTCTGTCCAAACCTCTCCCCAGGTCAATCCGCAGTTGACCCCAGTCACCCCAGCGAGTATCATGAACCTTGAACGACTCGGGATCACCAGCAATCTTGGGGGCGGCAAGATGCCCAAAAAGTCACCCGTGTCTGCGTCCCCAGGGCTCAAGGCGATCCTCCCTGGCGCAACGGCTTCGTCGTCGCGACAACAACCCCCCGTGCAAATCCGCAAGACGTCGCATAAGGCGGCAGAACAAAAGCGGCGCGACTCGCTCAAGACGACATTTGACGATTTGCGTGGGCTTTTGCCACCCATTCCATTACCCTCAGACGGCAACGACGATTCGCCTGTACTGCCTGGAGCCCTCCCCCCGCGTGGGCCGCCTAAAGCAGGCGGAGAGGGTCCAAATAAAGCCGTGAGCAAGCTGCAGCTGCTCATGTGTGGGAACGACTTCATTCGGCAGCTTATTGGGCGTGTGGAACGGAGGGACGATGAAATAGCACTGCTACGACGGGAGGTGGCACATTTACGAGGCGTGTCACGAGGAGAGTTCCTACCTGGGACACAGGTCGATGAGGAGGCTGATTTGGAGCGGGATTTGGACGCGGTGGAGGCATATGGACATCCTCTTGGGCGTGGTGGGCCAGCACTGGCCGCACTGGACGAGGACGGCGACGAAGAAGGCGAGGAGTGACATTGATGTATCCCAGTGCCGAGAGCAATTGTATGTTTTTAGTGAAGATGAGGGCCATGCGCGGTCCGCTACGGGCCCGCATCGTCACGGTGTTGCTTGGCATCAACATCAACGTTACCTCCCGAACGTCGACCCGCATGCTCTGTGCAGCTCTGTGCGCAGTTGTCAACATCTTGCAACCGGATTGGAATGGGTGTCCCACATCTTTCACCGACCACTGGCAGTCACCACATATATAGCTATCTGCCAGTGAACTTCTCCACTCCAATTGAAGTTCGAGAACTTGTACGCGAGACCAACTGGTCTGACCCTTGGAAAGACCCCCGCGACTAGTCACTCCGACGCGTTGCCCGTTACAATCGATCCTGGAGACACTATGACCATGGGCCTCAACGGGCATGTTCGGCCGTAATCGTGTTCCAGACAGGGTCGATTGTATACCATCACAACCGTAGCGTTGGACGACGACAGTGTACAATGTCCTCGCCAGCTTAACACTCCCCAAGCTTGTGCACATGCCCCTCCATGTCCTCCCGGCATACTTCTGGTTCTTGAAAACAAGTGTAACGCACGAGAACGCACGGCGACAAGGACTGCATTAAATCTTCGAAAATCATGCGCAATCTCCCCTGGGTCAGCTGGTGTGCAGTACACAAGGGCACACATATGGGCGCAGGTCCCGAGGTCTACTCCCCGAAGGATTCTGCCCGCCAATCAGATGGTCATCAACGGTCCATAGCGCCAATGCTTCTCTCAACGCGCCTACAAAAGCCGGGGTACCCCGCAATTTTTCAGACAACCGTATGGGCCCAACCACGATGCGATCCACACTCCTCTGCACGGCCATTTACGCGCTGCATGCCTTGGCGGCTCCCAGCTGGACGTCCACACCATTCAGCCCGCCGTCCATCCCACTTGCTGTTCGCTCGCCCTACGTAAATACGTGGCTTAAGCAGGGTGCGGGGACCGCACTGAATGACGCCTGGCCAGTTTTCTGGGCGGGCCAGGTGCGTAGTCGCCGATCAATTTCTCCTCACTGCTGAACAAGGTCCCAGACTGCTGCGTGGGTCGGTTTCGTCAGCGTGGACGGCAAACCATACTCCTACATGGGCACTCCTTCCGTTGATGGCTCGTCCTACACGAAGGCTACGCAGAAGAGCATGAACGTATGCGTTTGTTCCGTATCTTGGCTCCAATTAAAGAGTTGTAGTTCACCGCGACGCAAAGCACTTTCGTCCTGAGCGCCGGCCCCGTCGATCTCACCGTAACGTTCCTCAGTCCCGTCGAGGCAGGTTCGAATTTTTCTCGTCCGTTAATTTACTCAACTCTCCGCCAGACTGACTATGTCAAACTCTCCATCCCGTTGTCCTACATGACTGTCGCGGTCACTTCGACCGACGGCAATGCGCACTCGGTCCAAGTTTACTCGGACGTCACCGGCGAATGGCTTTCTGGCTCGGATGGCTGGGACATTGAATGGTCGACTACGACCACCGATATCACCAGCCACAAAGTCAGTCTGAAGTACCCAGCCCTGTATGAGGAGATTGACGACCATATCCAATGTGCGTCGTCTGCTTCGGAATTTTCCCGCTCTGATTATGCTCTCAACAGACGGCTCGCTGTACTACTCGACGCTCAGCGGTAAGGGTGTGACCTTCCAGACTGGGCAGGACATTCTCGCTCGCGGTCACTTCCTCAACAACAGTGTGCTTCCCAACACTCGCGACACCAACTTCCGTGCGATCGGGTGCGTCCATCTCCTTTCGAATACTTTTTCACTGCTCATAAAGACACCAACAGTGATGTCTGGCCGGTCTTCGCTCTGGCAAAGGACTTGGGCTCCGTCAAGTCTGGGTCCGTCACCTTCTCCGTCGGACATATCCGCGATCCCTCTGCTGTGTACATCCTCCCTGGAAACGTGCGGCAGGAGCGGAGCTTGTACTTCTGGAGCAAGTTCTCGACTGCCGAGTATGTCGTAAGTATTTGTTCATGTTTATACCTCTGAGCGATGCTCAAGACACACAGGTCTCGTTCTTCCTCAACGACTACGCCGATGCACTCAAAACCGCCAACGCCCTTGACGCACGCATTGCTGCCGATGCCGCCAAGATCTCGCCCGACTACTTTGGCATCGTCGCGCTGTCGATCCGCCAATCTCTCGCTGCCAACGAGCTCACCATCTCCAAGAACAAGTTGGGACTCGGATGGAACACGAGTGATATCATGCTTTTCATGAAAGGTACTTTCGCCTTCCTCGGCCGTGTCCATTTAACCTCAAACGTCGAATAGAAATTTCCAGTGACGGAAACATGAACACCGTCGGTGCGTTTTCGTCTTTTTTTTTCGTTGATATTGAACCTCACGCGCCAACACAGATGTCATCTTCCCTGCCTCTCCTATCTTCCACTACCTCTACCCCGAGCTCGGCATGGCTCTCCTTGAGCCGTTGTACCGTTACCAGGCGTCTGGGTTGTACCCCAACAAGTGCGTTCTCTTGTTGACGTTGAAGCGTATATGCGTTGACATGGCACAGGTGGAGCATTCACGATATGGGTGCGCACTTCCCCAAGGCCATCGGCCACGCTGAGGGTCTCGATGAGGTCCGTCGTGTTCTGCTTTTGCTGTCTCAGGCTGACATCCTTTCTTCAGGCTATGCCGGTTGTAAGTACATCCCTTGTGTTGGATTGAATTCGCACTCACAGTCACTACTAATTCCTAGGAAGGTTCGTACCAGACTTTTCCTTCTCACTTTTGCTAACCCGAAGCTTGCAGAGTCCGGAAACATGCTGATCATGGCGTATTCCTTCGCTAAGCAAACAGGCGACTTCTCTCAAATCAAACGCTACGTTCGTCTTGCCCATTTCATCCGCTCATCTCTTACCTACTCACGTGACTTTAGCGCACGCTCCTCGACCAATGGACGCAATTCCTTATCGAGGACTCGCTGATTCCGACCAACCAGCTTTCCACTGACGATTTCGCTGGAACGCTCACGAACCAGACGAACCTTGCCATCAAGGGCATCGTCGGTATCCGCTGCATGGCTGAGATCGCCAAGTTGCTCGGAGATACCAAGACGTATAACAACTACAGCTCTATCGCTGCCGACTATGTCACCAAGTGGCAAGTCCTTGCGAATTCGACGACGGGCCCGCACACTACCCTCAACTGTTAGTGCACTCTTCGCATAGTTTCTCTTTCGCTCATTGACCTGCTTTGCAGTACGGCAACGCGGACTCTTGGGGGCCAGACCTACAACCTCTTCTTTGACGTTCAGCTTGGTCTCAATCTGTTCCCTGAGTCTCTGTACGAGCAGCAGACTGCCTGGTACAAGACCCACCTGAGTGAGTTTCGCCGCAAATATCGTGTGTGGGTCTCTGATCCATCTTCTCAGATGAATATGGTCTTCCCCTCGACACCCGGCACACGTACACCAAATCGGATTGGACAATCTGGACCGCAGGAATCGTCCGTGACCAGGATTTGCGTGACCAGCTCGTTAGCGCTGTAGCCAAATACGCCGGGGACGGCCTCAACAGTGACCCATTCTCGGACTGGTACGACACCGTCTCTGGCCAGGTGTCTGGATTCCGGGCACGTCCAGTCGTTGGTGGACATCTTGCTCTGGTGAGTAGCTCGTCTTGCTAGATTTTTTCAAAGTTGACGCGTCTCTGCAGTTGTTGTTGTAAACTTTCCGCGCAGGGTTTGTACATCCAAAAAAACTGTATATAATGGATTATAAAATGAATGTTTCTCCAACCTGTGTTTTTCGTGTACTCGCTCGTGTGCATTCACAATGTGGTGGTCGAAAGTTGAAACTCGCGTGCTATGTTTGAAATTTCAGGCACGAGCACACGTCGTTAGATAAGGCCCAGCGTTTCTCTTCCTGCTCTATTTCGGTGAAAATGTCGGCCCCCAACGCTCGTAGCCCGCTGTACGCAACGTTTCTTCACCTGCCATTGTCTGCTTGATAAAAATCCAGCTCTGTTGTGTTCCTCCTGCATGTTGCTCTCGAAATTCCGTTTGCGATCCAGGGCGTCTGGTCGCCGACCGTCTTTCCCTTCTTGGGACTCAACAATACGACCCTCGTCATTATAAAAGTCCGTCCGCCTGTTCTCTGGCCTTTCCCACTGTTTCTGAGCAAAGGTCACAGTTGTATGCGGCGCTCACATTAGCGGTTTGCGGGGTTGCCTTCCTCTGCTTCAGCCTCCCCGGTGCGTTAGGGCCTGCGTCTCCTCAAGATGTTCCTCTCACCCCCTCTTCCTCTCAGAATTCCTCCCGGGAAAACGGGCTCTCGCAATTGGTCTATGCATTTACCACACCACGGCTTCCACGATCCTCTACCAAGCTCCGCGGTTCATACCCATGTCCTTTGGCGCTGCCATGGAGGGGTGCGTCCAACCCGTTGCATTCCTGTTACTGTCTTCTTACCTTTTCCTAGGTTAAAAGTAACCCCGGAGAACGTATGGGGGACGTTGCATGGCATTGTCGGTTTGAGCATGGTCGTCTGGTGGCAGGGCACTGTACACTACTCGCAAATGCTGCGTGCTGGGCCGCCCCAGTAGGCTCGCAAGGTCGTGTACAAATGCTATTTATCGACCTTATACAACACAATCTACGGATTTACAGTATACACTTGACTTCTGCTTGGCATTTCTCTCTCTAGGGCTCCGGCACCTCCAGCGCAACTTTCCTCTTGCCCTTGGTATCCTCCGCATAATTCTCATAGAAATTACTCTCGTCCTGCCAGGCCCGTCCCCACGTCTGCCTGGGCCGTCCCAAAAGTGAAACGCTGGCTATGCACACCATATGACGCAGGGACGACCTCGAGCAGATCACCGCGCGCAATTTCGATGGCGGGAATCTCTGATGCGGGGAGACCGATGAGGTACGCCAGCAAGCATCTGATGACAGAGGCGTGACCGATGATCAGCAGGTCCTCTTTCTCGCGCTCAAGCTCGATGAGGACGGGTTCGAGACGGACTGCATGAGATTGAGCAAGGGATGAGAACCAAGGGAGGCAGCTTACCACTCAAATCGTGATAACTCTCGGCCCGTGGCGCCCGGAACGCGTATGGGTCCTTCGAGAAGCGTTCCCAGTCTGCAGGGTAGTACTTGCGTGCCTGGTCTGGGGAGAGTCCGTCCCATATGCCCGGGTTGATTTCGGACATCTGCGGTTTCTCGATGACCTTGACGTTCAGCGAGGGTGTAGAGGTGCGCGGGGCGGCGGCGGTCGTGGCATCGGGTGTCAAGGGCTCTGAGGAACCCTGAAAGCCGAAAGTCGACACGGAGGGTGAGGCCGATGCTTGGGCGGCGGCTTGGAACGGCCAGGCGGTATGATGAGCACGTCGCCGTGTCGAGGTCCAGATCTGGTCTTGTGAGTATCAGGAGGCCTCTTAACAATTGTACTTACCACCAATCTTCGATCGCTCAAGCCCTGTTTCGCGCGACGTTCTACCACAAATTCTTTGAGTCGCTCCGCATAGTCCCAGCCGGGAGGAGATAGATCCGAGTCCGCTTTATACGAGTGCTCAATCAGGGATTGGCCGGACTAGGTAATTGTCAACGAGATTCCGAGGCGTATGAAGGATACGAACGCGGGCAAAGTATATGGTGCGATAACGGTTGTGGATGTTCATCAGGAAAAATACGATCCTCGACTGCAGATAGCCTTGGATGTCCTGCAGAGGCGTCAGTCGCGGAACGGGCGCATATCCCAACTGCACTCACGTTGACCATGATTTTCTCGCCGACGTTGATTATACGGATAAAGGGCCAAGTAGTCTCTTCCACGGGCTCGTAGTACTTCTCATGATCTCTAATCCGACCATAATAATCCTCTACCGCTTTATCTGGATCCCATCCACGGTACTAGTGGCCGTTAGGTCCACGGCGGGCTGGTAGAAGAACAGACGTACATCCGGCGAGGAGATCTTGACACTTCTAATATTCCGCTCGATGATTTCCTGATTGTCGCAAAGAGATTCTGGGAGAAAGGTGGATAGATGTCCACATTGAGGCAAGGACAATCCTACCGAGCATTACAACATGTATGCCAGCCTTGTCAAACTTCTCTGCGAGGGTCTGGCGTGCCTCGCGCGTTCCATTATTGGCGTCGTATATCACAACCTGGCCGCCAGTCTCGAAATAATCCCAGATCGTCTGCTCACAGCCCTGAGAGACCCCGTTACGGAGCGCCATGGTCTCTGGGGTCTTCTCTCCGAGGGTGAAATAGTCGGGAGGGAGTTTCTGTGCGCCTCCGAGGGTCTTGCGACGGTAATCGCCCAGGGAGACGACCTGGGTCTTGACACCCATCCATCGCAGATATCGTTCGAGAGCACGCGAAATATGGGTCTTGCCACGAGCAGGGAGGCCAATGGTTATTATGAGGATCTTGCCAGCATGGAAGAGTAGCCCAGAATCTGTTGTATACAAAGGCGCGACCATGGAGGCAAGGAGAGGACTAGCATCAATCGGATCAATTGACTTTGCTCTCCATGTCTCCCCTGCTGTCGTCGCTGCGCCAGACGCTCCGTCCGGCACTGAAGCAGTCCGTTCGTTTCAACTCGTCCGCCCCGAAACCCGGCGCAGAGAAAAAGGCCCAAGAGGTCCTTGCCAGCGCACAGAAAACTGCTGGAGAACTCGGAAAAAACGCAAGCCAGCTATGGACTTCTGCGAAGACCAGCGTCGGTCCTGCTGCTGAAAAGGCCGAAGCCCTCCTCGGATGTACGCGCAATATCGTCTTGGAATGGTGTTTCCGATTCTCAAAATGCATTTGCAGCCACTCTCCAGCGCCTCGGTCCCACTGGCAAGAAGGCTGCAGAGGTGATCGGACGTGCGTGCTTGACCCGTCTCTCTTTCTCTCGTGTGCTTATTCTTTTCTCAGCTGCAAGGCAATCGTTTCTGTACAACTTTGCCGTGGCTCGTGAAATCGTCAAGCAGGTCTATCGCGCAGAGCTGCAGCCTCCCAAAGACATTGCCACGATCCGCACGGCGTACGAGACGCTCTTCCGCCGTGCCGTTGACATTGGATACTGGCGCAGCATTGTGCAGAGTGGGGAGATTGCCAAGGTCGGAATATATGCAGTCGAGGCGTATGGTATCTTCAAGGTCAGCATTCATTCGCTACATTCCTTGCTCTGTGCTGAACTTTACGCAGATTGGCGAGATTCTTGGACGGAGACAGCTCGTCGGATATCCTTTACATTAGATCTTTGCTTTGCAGAACGCAATATAGAGTGAAGTACACACCAATCACTTTGAATGACCGTCATGGTTTTCTGCTTCAAGGTCTGTTACGGCCACACCATAGATTGTCTCTTGGATTACGATGACCGACTGAGCGTGGTGTAATCGGCTCTCGGGGCACCAAGGTCGAAATATTTCTCGTATAAATTTAGCCAGTCTGACTACTGTGTGCGGCCACAGGACTGGAGTGGAGTGGAAAGGACCGGGCAATATATCGGGACCAGCGGAACAGGATCTGATGGCGCGCGTCCAGAATTGTAAATGGCGCATCAGGGCGCATCATGATTCACGAACTTCACTTCTTGCCACGTGAATCGTCAAGCGACGTTCGGTCCCGGCCTTTTATGTTACGCTATTCGATTTTCCAATCCGCGATGCCGTGGCCCGCCCCTAGTTTTTGCTTCCAACCGCCATGCAGCTCAACCTCTCGACCTTTATCCTCGCTTCATTCGGCCTTTTCGTTCTTCAGAGAATCCTTGCGGTCCTAAGAGCCTCTCGTGCAAAGGGTCCAAGTCTCTTTCCGAAAGTCTACACGCCCTTCTATCCCGTATCCTTACTGGGTGTTATATTGCCGACCACCGCGTTCACCACAGGACTCGACTGGCATTGGGTACGCAGGTCAAAAAGTAAGAATACATATCCTCTTCATTGACGATACTGAATGCAGCTTCTAAAAAATAGTTTACACTCGAAATGAAACGGTCAACGTATTCCCGATCTTGGGCGGGGCCCCTGGGTTATGGACCTCGAACATGGATGTTGGGCGTCAAATTGCGGCGGGAGGACAACGTTCGGATTTCGCCAAACCTGACAGCGCCACTACTTTTTTGCTGTAAGTACAGCTGTTATCCGGATTTCTGCAGTTGATCCCTCACTGTCAGAGCGTGGGGCATGAATTTACTCGCGGCAAATGGGCAGATGTGGCGCAAGTACAGACGTATAGTCGGCCCTGCCTTCAACGTGGATCTGTCAGTATGTTCCTGTTCATACATTAGAATTCGTTAACACTTCTTAGCTATAAACTGGTCTGGGCACAGACATCAAGGCTGTACCACGAAATGGTGGAAGAAGAAGGATGGAAAAACAAGGATGTCGTTGATATACCGGTCATACAGAGCATCACCAGCAAGGTAAAATGGCCTTGTCTTGAATGCCGTCCGAATTGACACACTACGACAGTTTGCCTTCCTCGTCATAAGTGCCTGCGGATTTGGATTCCCCACGTCTTGGTTAGTTGAGACGCCCGTTTTTTGCTTGCACTCATCGAATTGTCAGGGCCGCTGGTTCAGAAGATGCGGATGGAGGCATGTCAGTGCTCCAAGCCCTCGAAGTAGTGACTGAAAGCAACCTCACCGTTCCCTTGGTGCAAATTCCTGTGGTTTCTGCCGATTCGCAAGTACGAATTTGACAGCGAGTCCCTCGTACTCGACTTATTGGCGTCCAAAGGATCCAACGGACGAAACTGGCTTTTGATCGACTCTTTCAATTCATGCATGAACAAGTGGCTGAACGGAAAGCCGAGGTCGCTTCTGGTGCTGGAGACGTCCGGAAAGACGCCTTTACAACTATGGTCAGATCAAATGTGAACGAGGACGCCAAATATCGACTGGACGATCAAGAATTGGTCGGTATCAATCCATCTCACTTGGCATTCAGGTTTTCTGAGTATGAGAACAGATCGGAAATATTTTCATACTGATGCTCGCTGGCCACGGTATGCATTTCCCGCTCTAATGTTTCATTGCGTAACACGCAATAGACAGTACGACTCACGCCTTAGCCGCCGCGCTCTGTTTCATGGCCGCTCATCCAAACATTCAAGACGAAGTCGTGGAGCAGATCAACTCGGTGGCTGGCCTTGACCGCGAATTGGCAAGTTTCGTCTCTTTTGCAAATGTCGATTCTGGCTAATTGCGGCTTATTCAGGAATTCGACGACTACTCCAAGCTGGACAAGGTCCTCGCCATCTTTTACGAGGCAGCGCGGATGTTCCGTAGGTCTTCTTTCAGCCAATCTTCATACCAATGCCTGAGGGTAATTTTGGCCAGCTGCTGCGCATGTGATGATACGTGAGGCAACTGAGGACACGGTTCTTACCATCCCCAACCCCGTCGGCCAGGAGGGCAGCCAGACGATCCCGATTGCCAAGGGTACAGCTGTCAGTCCAGTCCACACTTGCAAGAAGCACCGATCTAACTAGTTTCTATGTAGGTCACGGTAGACATGGTTGGCGTCCGTGAGCATCGACACCTTTCTCTTTGGATCCAAGCCTCATTTTTCCTGCAGAATATAATCCTCGTTATCTCGAAGACCCGCACTTGTACAAGCCTTCCCGGTGGTACGGCCTCCCGACGGACTCGGAGTCTTTCATGGCGTTTAGCGTCGGATCCAGAGCATGCATAGGCAGACGCTTTGCCACGGTCGAAGCAACTTGCTTGCTCGCCAACATGCTGCGTGATTGGAGAGTCCAACCGCTGCTTCGGGAGGGAGATACTGCGGCGAACTGGGAAGCGCGTATCGGTGGCAAAATGGCTGTCACGCTCGGAATCACTGATATGCCGATACAACTTGTGCGCAGAAAGTGATGGCGCATCAGTGGGCGCATCAAAATAGGCGGGATATCATTCGCTTTACTACGGAGGGAGATACAGTAATTTAATCATTATTTTAACTTCTGTGAGCTTGGAAATGGAGTTCAGGTCATGAGGGAGATATGCACGAGGAACACCCACCTGCAACATTCGTATTGCTTGGATATGAGAAGGGTGTTGAATGTGTAACTGAGAACGCTGAAGCGGAAATGAGGAAAAGGCTGCCAGTAAATGCACAAACGTACCGACAAAAAATGGCCAAATCGTTACTTGACAGCGAAACATCTACGACTCGGTTGCATTGTAGCGACCTAGTGCTACTCGAGTCTTCTTCAAAAGCGGCCGAGGAACATCTGGTAGCGGCCACGGGCGGGGCTTGTTGGGTGGATATGAGATCGGGGCGGGAGGAGGGAGCGGTTTCGTGCTCATAGTGTTGCGGCGTGGGATACCGCTCGGTTTGACAAGGGGTCTAAGGGCTGTCGTGGCTGCGCGTGCACGACTGTGTGGTGGAACGATGGGTGGGATGTTTTCGGAGTCATGGATGTCAGTGGCATCGCCGCTGTGGATCACGGCGAAGGATTTCGCAGGTAATACGGTGGGAGAAGGAATAGACGCGGTGCGCGAGAAGGGTATCCAGACGATCTGCAGGGTCCGGGATGGCGGTGGATGCAACGAGTGAGCGAGGGCAGCTAATTCCTTTGCCAACGCCTCAAGCGCATCGGGGAGGAACTTTTCATCTCTGGAAAGGGTGCGCCAGCTCCGAAAACGACACAGGACTTGAGGTAGAATCTGCTCGACTGAAAACTGGGAGTAGGCCGCCAAAACGTAGGATAGCGCGAAGAGAAAATGAGCCGAATGAGCCGATGATTGCTCATGTAGATGCTGGCGAATGGTATCCAAAAGGGACTGCTCCAGTGCACGATGAGTCGAGTCCATGAGAGGGCGCATCAGTGGCTGTGACGACGCGTCTCTTCAAACCATCATGTGTCCCATTTTCCGAAATAGGACTGGCGTTTATTTCCGTGCTTTCCCAGCACCTGATCAGCCCTTGAAACAGTACTAGTTAGAGGCGGATGATGGAGGGTGCTCCCCCTCTAACTAGTGGGATTTTCAGTAGTCCTCTATGCCGCCGTTAATTACCCTCAACTCACCTGTATATAGTAGCCAGAGAATGTACCTTTTGGGAGAGGCTCGGCCGTGGCTGCCATCAAGGTCCCATCACGGGTGATCTTCGGTGCTGACGTCGTCGCGTGGCTGCATCGCCGCTCAACGCCATCACTCCCGCCATGTGTCAGATCATTCGGATATCATTCCCGCCCGCCCTCGCCGCTGTCGACGGCGCGCTCGCCCTTCCCGCCCGCCTAAAATCCCAAATAAATTAGGGTGCATGTATAATGCATAAATAAATGTTTTCGCTTAATAAAAGCGCGTGCGCCGCCTTTCGTCGCCTGTCATCGCCAATATCTCACATTGGTAGTCTTTCAAGAGAACGTTCAAAGGCATACGACGGCATATATTAAAAGACCTGAAAACGTGTACATGTAGCGCAAAGCATATGTAATTAAAAAAATGGACAACGGCTAGGCAGCTTGAAGGCACCGCTCATGACTACGCAGCGGTGCGAGTGGCACCACGGGTAGAACGACGCGTGGGCTGTGCCCCATCTGCCGACTTGTTCTTCCCGTTCGCCTTGCCACCTGTCTTGCCACCCGCCGAAGCCCCGCCCGTCTTCTTCTTCTTCGCAACCTGCTTCTCGCCATCCTGCCCAGGCGCGTTTGAGTCGTTCTCCAGCTCGTCTCGCTTCCGCTTCTCCTTCCGAGGCACACGGGGTTTCGCCACTACAGTCTGCCCCACTTCCCCACCCGCGTTCACGGCGAATCTAGCAAAGCCACCTACTCCGAGGGGCGCGGGAGCGACGTGGACAGCCGAAGAGACCACGGTCTCCGTGTTGGCTGCTACCACCACAGTAGCAGGAGTGGCGGGGACGAGGGTGGTGGGTACCGTGACCAGGGTAGCAGACTCGGTGGCGGGGATACTCCCTGTTGCAGTGGACGCAGGGGGAGCGGGATCGTCATTGACCACCACACGATCAGCGGGGAGGGCGGGGCGGGAACCTGGGCGATGGAGGTGCGTGCGTTGCGCTGGTGGCTGCGTTTTCGACGTCTTCTTGGCGGGCTGTTGGTCCTCGTCACCCTCGTCATCATCGTCGCTGTCCGAGGGCTCGTCGTTGCCGTCCTTACGACGTGAATCATCGCCACCATCCTTGCGGCGCCGTGGGCCACGCGGCTTGCCCGCATCGTCTCGCTGCTTGCGTTTCTTCAGTGGCCCCTCCTTGCGCCGCTCGTCCAGCTCCGCGTTGAGCTCTTTGACGGCCTCCTGAGTCATGCACCGCCAGTAGATCTCACCAGCACGGAGCGCGTCATGGAGACGGCGTAGATCGGCCATCTGGCTGATCTCGGAGAAGTTGGTGCAGGGGATACCGGGGAGCCACCCGCGGAGCTCGACCTTCCTTGCGGCGCGGATATCGACATCATAGTTGGTGAAAGACATGCGGGCCGTCGGGTCTTTGGTGATTCGGCCTGCCAAAAGATCAGCGGAGGCAGTCGTGTACGACGAGTAAGTTACTTACGAAGGGAGCTTTCCATCATTTGGACGCAACCCTTGCGCAGCTGAGTACCAGTCTTCCGCTCAGTCCCGGCTGCTTTGCCAGTCAGTATCGACCTTTCAGCAATTATGAGAGGCACTCACCGCCGGCACAATTTGATAACCATGCCACATACTTGCGCAAAACCTCGACGGGTGTGATTCCCAAGACCTCGGGAAAGAAGTCAAGCGAGTCGCCGGAGTCGAAACAGTGCGGGGGTGTCATGTCGTCCGCGTTGGTGCCAGCAAAGACCCCAAACCCAGCAACTGCGGTCCGTTCGAAGAGGTTCTTTGCCTATTGTACATGTTAGCTAATGCAAAGAACACGGAACGAATACAGACCTCGTCGCCCATGCCCTGAATAGTCTTGGTGCTGTCGGTGCCGACAGACTTGAGTGTAGCGCGAACACCGGTTACCTTGACATGACGGTCTTCGCGCAGCTGTTCGAGGATCCGTTCTTTTTCCGCGGTCGTGAGAAGGCTCTCCACGGTGTTGACACCTTTCTCTTCCATGCGTGTCGAGATTTCTTCTTGGATTTGTTTGAGGTGACGGCTCCGCCTGCCTGCTGGAAGCAAACAGATTAGACCACGTCCAAGGCGGTACGTATGAAAATCAGCTACCTTCCTCGTCCTTGATCCTGATGTCGTGGACCAGCGCGTTGTACAGGTTGGGAGCGCGACTGGCCACGGCAGTGGACTTGTTCGTCAGCATGGCAAGAGCTACGTCGCGTTTGAGTCCACATTCGCGGACAAGATCTTCAACGATCTCCTCGCGACGGTCCTTGAAGATGCCCATGAGACGGGCAATGGCAGCCTGCTTGTCCAGCTTCTGAGCATAGCTGATGCTGCCGGAGCCTTTTTGCGCGTCGGACGTGGTGCCTCTCTTGCGAACGGGTTGGGTAGGTCGGTGAGGGTTGTTGAGTGAATGGGCAGATGGCAAGCTGACAGCAGGCATGGGAATCGAAGACGGATTTACGGCGGAGACGGGACGTGGCAGAGAACTAAAAAAAAAACGTCAATCGGGAGCTATCCAGCTCTTTTAATCTCACCACCTCAACCATCGCTCACAATACAAGGATTGCAGCAAGTCCCGTTGTCGCAATGGCGTAGCGGCTTCGTCCAGGTATTTGTTCATCTGATGTCCATTGCCGAGGTCTTGCTTTCGATTTTGCTGGCAACTACTTGCCTTTTTGCTCATTCAAAAAATATCTAGCTCACTGCGTTCTCAAGATCTCAGAAAGAAGCTCAAGATACAACAATCCTCTTTTCTCTGACTACACAAGACGCATCATACAGCCAGGGACTTGAAAAACTTCGCGAGCTCGTCGACATCGTGCGTGAAGAACAATCTTGCATTCGGATCGGCCGCGAAAAGTCTGGTTGCCTCGTCGCTGGTGCCATGGTAAGCATGGTGCTCATCCTATGAAATCTGGCACTTACGGGTCGTGCAGAACTTGGTTACCCACCACGTACATCATCCGACTCGACTTCACGGGACTTTGGGCACGCGGAGACTTGGACGGACTCAGGGCGCGAGAGGACGAAATGGGGCGCTTCTCTGGGCTAGCAGTGCGTGATGCAGGACGCTTTCCCGGGCTAACAGCGCGTGAGGCAGGGCGTACGGCTCCGGTGTGCTTCCCCTGCTTCCCCGATCCTTGCTGGAAGATGTTGGGTGCAGATTCCCTGACACGGACGGATACCAGCGGCGAAGGTGTGTCATCCTCAGAGCTTGCGGAGCCCCCATTAATCATATCCTCACGCTGCGCCGCATTCTTGAAGAGCTTCCTCTTCGTCATGGTCTCCCAATCGCTAACCGGCGTTGCGGACTCCAGTAAGGCCTGGAATTTCTCCAAATCATCGACGGGTGGCATGCGGTGTAAGGGAGCCGATGGTAGGCGGGTCGGTGACGACGGGGGTGAGGAGAGACTCATAGTAAAATATGATGAGATTATCTACACAATGATAACCTCTTCCTCCGTGCCTCTTTTAATTCTCGTTTTCTCTCCATAACCTCATGAAAATGCAAATGTGAGTCGTGCATACTTTCTTCCCAATCGCAGCACCTATCATCTTCCTCAGAAGATGACATGCCTTCGTCTGGGTCACAATCTGCACGCCGATTCCGTTTGACAACAAGGGACGACGAGGCCTGGGATGGAGGGCGAGGTGTGTGAGGGAAGGATGTAGGTGGCGGTGGGCGAGGCGTGTGCGGGGCAGACTCGGGTACAGTGCGTCGACGGTGGCCAGTCTCGTCTGCAAGAACCAGCGTAAACGAAACGCAGCAAAAGTGGGAGAATGAGAACTTTTACCCCCGCCCGTGAGCTCCTGTCTTTTCTTGCGGTAAGTGGCCGAATGTTTCTGAACGCGGTCTTGGTACATCTCGGTTGCTGCGGCATCCGTCTTGATAGCAGCACGATAGCTACGAAGGATGTAAAATGAATAGGAATCAATTAAGATAGTATAGCGGACACACCGTTGCATGCGCAAGGCCGCCTTCTCCCTCAATGTTTGTGCATTTCTGTCAGGAGAGAGATTCAGAAATATGAGTAGCGGCGTCTTGGAACTGCGTACCCTTTCGCATAACGCTCTAGGGATGCTTTGCGACGACGGGCCTTCTCTTCTGGATCGAGTGCAGAGCGACCCATATGAGAGTGTGAGTGAGGGCGGTGAAAGTCAGGACCAAAGCTTGTAGTGTATATTTGATTGACCCTTCCTCTGCGCATTCTGTCAGTTCGCGACACCAAAAATAAATGAAGTGAAAAATCCTACGAACCGCACACTCACTTTGGCTGCCCGACAATTTTTTATACGACTGGCAAGCCTATTGCCAACTCTGAGAAAAAATACTGAGCAGCCTGGTGGAGCCCAGCGTCTGCAGGAATTATTTTTTCACTCAATTTCTTTTTATTCTTCAAAACACTATGAAATGGTGTCTACTAGCCCCACCCAAAAATTGAGCTCAAGTGCTGAAGTGCAAGTGTACGCACTTGCTAGATGTTCGCGATGAAAACAGTTCGCGATCGAAATCACCCAGCAGTCGAGGCATGCCCGTGTACTCTTAGAAACAATAGCCATCTCGAGGAGGAGGGGGTGGGTTTGTCAGTTAGGTTGGGACTTCACGGCGCGCGCATTGGCTCGAGATGAGAATGAGAATTTGCATTGCGGGTGTCGATATACATTTAGAGTGCTATGGTGAGACGTAGCGAGCGAAACAAGTGGGCCCCGGCGCAGGAGGGAGAATACAGCAGCTGGCGTGCCGGAACTGCAACCAGCAGCAGTCATCCTGGAGTGTGCTTCGTCAGACACATTGCTAGCGGGGGTGGCGATCTCACCCTTCGTGTACTAAGTCCCAGGGGCGAGTCCGTACACGAGGTAGATGATTTCCGCGCACACGGAAAGACGACTTACAGAGATTGAGGCGACGGAGGCAAGGATACCACAGCTACCGACGGCGCTGGATTTTGAAGCTTGGATGATTGCACAAGTCTCAAGGGTGGGTCTATACGAGGGCGAGTGTGTGCGTTGGAGGGTTTTGAAGTTTTGGTCAAGGAGGCCGAGAGGAAGGAAACCTGTAGTTTGAGAGGGTGGTGGTCGAATGCACGAGCACCGAATTGTTGACGGTTTGACATCAGACTTCCTGCAATTTACTTTTGACACTTTTCCACGCCAAAAAATAGCCAGAAAAGTGCCGAAAAGTGCCGAAAAGTGCTAAAGTCGACAAGTGAAAAGCCAGGTGTGATTTCCGAAAAAGTCCCCGGCAACGCGGAATTGATGCCGCTGTTGCGGCTCTCTCCTTGCCGGAACCTCCCGCACATTTTGATATTCTGTGACCTTTCAACTCATATTTCATTCAGATAGCTACATGGTCTGTCCAAGCCTATGTTTGAGGGAGCTGAAATGTGGACTTTGCCACTTTTCACTTTTGCCGAGCTCGTGGCAAGCGGAAAAGTGCCATAAAGTGCCAAGTAAACTGTCAAAAGGCTGATGGATGAAGGCTGTCCGGTGCACCAACAAGCTCCTCACTGCCCGCCTTTCATCCAGTCACTTTCACGTCACACGAACGAGCCAGCCACAACATGGCTCTGGCGGCACATCTACCACCACCAGCCTGAACCCAACGCAAACAACTTTATTGCATCGCGCTGCCGTGCAGACGGAGGAAAATCGCCGGCGAGGTGAGTTCTTTGGCACTTCCTGCTCGACCTATGTACTTATACTGACACAGCTTACCGACAGGACTGACACACGCACAGCAGCTCAAAGAGGCTGCCATCCGCGACATCCCAGAAGACGATGGAGACAATAGTTGGGTTGACGACATTCTTCACGGTGACGCCCGTATGGACATCAGCAACGCAGGCGAGGAGCTTCCGGGGTCTGAACGCGCCGACTTCTCTCTAGTGGATGAACTCCGTGAAAACTACCAGTGAGTTTTCCATCCACCGTGCAAGTCTCGACTTAACTTTACTTTGCAGCCGCACATCTCGTCGGCGTCGGGACTACAGAACTCGCTCGGACCGCACACAAAAGATGGTGGACGCGTTTGCATTGCAGCTGGACGCCATGACCGATGCCTACATGGAGTGGGACCTCACTTCCATCGACACCGGCCCAACGTACGAGCCCACGGAGGGCGCTGTCATCCAAAACACACAGAAGGTGTTTGTTGTCGATGTCTTCGGTACGCTGCTCGGCTCCCTCATCCATTTTCATGGCAACTGACTTGCAACAGATGCTAACGATCGGTTTGTCTCGTTTATTGAAGGGGATGCATTCATTGCGTCCTCTTTCCTACGCCATGGGATCATGCCCGTCTCTGCCCTGAATCCGGAGGTTGCCATCACCATCCGCGCGCTCGAGTTATTCCGCACCGCACGTCTCCGCTGTCCACGTCTCGGAGCACAAGCCTTTGCCCGCACACTATGTGACCTTCATGGTGTTGCTCCCCGTCCCCATCTACAAACCCAGCTGGCGGTGGCGTTCGATGTGTACACCGCAATCCACGAGAAGGTTTGCGTGCGGGTCCAGCAAGCTTTGGGACGGGATACCCCTGACTGGCGGCTCAAAAACGCCTGCCCGTCGTGCATGTACAGGCTAGAAGGGGAGCCGTCACTTGAGCTTCCCCTTCTCTTCACCATGGACGGGAACAACTCCCTCAAGCGGTTCCATCGGCGCGAGCGAGAGGTGATCAACGAAGATGGAAGCACGGTACCCGGGGATTCAAAGGAGCGGATGGACAATCGGGACGTCACCAGCGACTATTATTTGTCGCCAGAGGCGGTAGACAAGTGGGCAAAAGATGGGATGGAGGAGGCGATGAAGGGTTTCGTGCCCGACTCAGATTGGGATGAAGAGTCGGACGGGTGTGCGGAGCGGTGGCAGAACATGAAGGAGGAGGTAACGGCACGGGCATGGGGCTTGTACGAAGAGACGGGGATCTTCATCTCCCTCTGTCGTCACGGCTTTGTCTTGCTCGTATGCGATATGATCAAGAGTGGGGAATTGTAAGTCTTGAATCATCTCGTTCTTAAAACACGGTCTCACTCTCTGTCCAGAGCAAAGTACGGCTTTGCGGTCGTCTTCCACCTCCTCAAGGCTCTTGGCGAGATTGCTTCGGGGTACGACATCGGCTGCAAGTTTGGTAAAATGGTGCGGTCCCACCCCAAGCTAGGCCCTCTCGCGCGCGAAAGCAAATACAAGTCGCTCATCGGCGCGTTTCACGGCCTTGGGCACAACCGCCTGTGCCAGGCTTCCAATCTCACCAAGTACATTCGGGGCGTGGGGCTCGAGGTGCTTGAGCTGTGCGAGGCGTGGTTCTCAAAGTCAAACGCCCTCGCATCCTCCACCCGCTATGCATCTCGCTTTCACCGGAAGCAGGCCGTCGTCAATTACATCAAGCATGCCGATACATTCGATGCGTACGCTGGCTTGTGTAAGTGTCGCTTTATTACATCCTTCCATACAACTCACCCATGATATCAGCGTCCCTTCTGTGCAGCAAGTATCATCGAGCTCTCGATGTACAGAAAACGTGGCCCGTGCTTCAAGAGTCAATGGCAAGCCTCGACGTTGCTGATCGGTCCGAATTCGAGGCGTGGCTTGTGGAGGAGCGGGAATGTTTGAAGAACCTGTCGAGGGAGCCGCCCGAAGAGACCCTCAAGATGGAGTACTATCAAAAACTCGTCAATCTTCGAGAACACGAGTAAGATCCTTCTTCATCCTCATTGACCTCCGCTAACAGTTGTTTTTTCAGAGCCAATCTAATTCTCATCATGGGCATGGACATGCCCATGGTCATGGTTGACGGCAGCGACGGCTACGAAGCCTCCGTTCAGCAAACGAGGCGTGTCGAAACGCTACGCAGGCATGCACAGGAGCTGCGCGACAAATCACTCGCCACCGTTCATGACCTGGAGCTCCGCTTAGGCGTGACCCAGACGTGGGTCCCAGGAGACGCCGAATGGGTAGCAGCTGCGGAGTTGGTCAGTGAGCGACGATATCGTCGTGCACTCGATCAGGTCCAAAAGCTGGTCATTTCCCGGATGTTTGAGCTGACCCGGGTCAATATGGCGGGTACTGGTATGTGTTCTATGTTCCGGGCGGCTTTTGAATAACACTGACTTTGTTCACAGCATATAAGCTCCGAAAGCACATTGCAAAATCCCTACAAGTACGGTCGAAGGCGCTCAAAAACGCCCTTGCACGCTACAACACCGCCGCCGAGTCCATGGTGCCAGCACGTCCGACGTTGACATGGGATCAGGTAGCAGACTACGCCTTTCTGGCGGACTTTGATCTTCTGCGTCTCGGGCGGGAAGATATCCGGGAGAAGAAGTGGGCCGCACCCGCCGCACGTGTGGCGATGGATGAGCACTTCAAGCTGCTACGGGCTGAGGAGGAGATTACCCGCCTCAACGTGGAGATACGCCGCTTCGTGACGTACATGCGCGACGAGGAGGGTTTCTTGATACACCGCAAGGCGGTACTGGAGGAGTCGGGAGAGCGTGCGCTTGCTCATCAAGTCAGCCGCCTTCGGATGCTACAAGGGCGCTTCAACGCTGGCCACAAGAAGCGTCTCGCAAAGCTTTCAAGAGACCCCGGCTTCAGCGGGTCTGTAGTCCCCGGTATCAGCGTATCCAAGGAACGTCACGTCGCCACGTCCCCACCATCTGCCGATTCCCTCAACACAGCACGGGAGGGTGCTGAGCAGCATGATCCTCCCGAGCAGCTACGACACGCGGGAGCTGGAGAGGAGGATGATGACGAGACTGATGATGAGGGCATCAGCGGACTCGCAGACGCCTTTGACCAGATTCTCGACATCACCCGGGATGATGGACAGCGTACGGTGGACGTACTAGATACACCGCACACGCTGTAACATTCTCTTACTGTATATTCAAGCTAGTTGTTATGTATTTCTGTAGACCTAGATTTAGAGGCGGGATAAATCGCAGCGCGCCCAGTTTTATTAAGCGAAAACATTTATTTATGCATTATACATGCACCCTAATTTATTTGGGATTTTAGGCGGGCGGGAAGGGCGAGCGCGCCGTCGACAGCGGCGAGGGCGGGCGGGAATAATATCCAAATGATCTGACACATGGCGGGAGTGATGGCGTTGAGCGGCGATGCAGCCACGCGACGACGTCAGCACCGAAGATCACCCGTGATGGGACCTTGATGGCAGCCACGGCCGAGCCTCTCCCAAAAGGTACATTCTCTGGCTACTATATACAGGTGAGTTGAGGGTAATTAACGGCGGCATAGAGGACTACTGAAAATCCCACTAGTTAGAGGGGGAGCACCCTCCATCATCCGCCTCTAACTAGTACTGTTTCAAGGGCTGATCAGGTGTTTCCCAGTCCCATAATACCGATGGCAACTTCCATGTTGCCAACTGTTCTGAACCCACACTTCCTTTCCGCCATTATGGAGGTCAAGCCCGCGACTGCTATCCTGCTTACTCTTGGTCTTTTCGCTCTCCGACGGATCTTTACTCTCTGGAAGGCTTTCCGTGTGAGACGGCCTCCACAACAGCAGCCTTTCTCATGCTGAGGCTTGTCACAGAGCCCAACTTTCTTCCCCAGAGTCTACACGCCTTTCTATCCCTTTAAATTGCCCGGCGCAGTACTTCCGACAACTGCATGGACAACAGGAGCCGACTGGCACTGGGTCCGTCGTTTCCAAAGTGAGTAGTATACAAACTCTGCTGCTGAGGGTGTATTCTGATACTCCGACTGCAGCGTACGCTCGCGGCGAAACAGTCAGCGTTTTCCCAATCATTGCGGGGACCCCCAGACTGTGGACCTCCAACATAAATATTGGACGTCAAGTCGCTGCTGGTGGACACCGGTCTAATTTTATCAAACCTGAAGATGCCAGCAGATTCTTGCGGTAGGTGCCTGGAAATTCAATTTCACCTCTTCTGAAACAATTTCCAGGATATGGGGCATGAATTTAGTGGCAGCCGATGGCCTAATGTGGCGAAAGCACAGACGTATCGTTGGTTCCGCATTTGGTATCGATTTGTGGGTGCTGAACGCCCATATTGGTCAAAGATTGACCGTTCTCATTGACCGTTCTCTCTAGATACAAACTGGTCTGGAAACAGACATCCCAGCTTTACAAGGAAATGGTGGAGGTGGAGGGATGGAAAGACAAGAACGTCGTTGACATTCCGATCATTCAACGCGTGACCGCAAAGGTCGTCTCGTCCTCCCTGTTCAAGTATCGCCCGCTCATTCCCTATTGTAGCTCGCTTTCCTCGTTATCAGCACATGCGGTTTCGGGTTCGCGTCTTCGTGGTGCGTTCCCTTTCAGCGCAATCACTTGAAGCTGAGGTCAAACCAGGGCTACTCCCCCGAAGGCTGCGGACGGAGGAACATCAATGCAAGAATCACTTACAATACTCTCCGAGAACTTCTGGACCCTTGTAATGGCCCCTAAATGGCTCATGTACCTCCCGATCCCCAATTCAATGTGCGAGACTTGTGGACATATTCATTCGGTATCTAACCTGCATCTCAGGATACGCAAGACTTTTGTTGCCAAAGAACGAGTCGCCAACTTCATGCAAGACCAAATTGTTGAACGAAAAGCTCAAGTTGCTTCCGGAAGCGAAACAAGTTCCGATGCCTTTACTACCTTGGTCAAGGCCAATATGAATGAATCTGGGAAATACCAGCTTGACGACCAGGAATTGGTCGGAAATGTCTTCGTTCTGATGTTTGCTGGTCATGGTAAGACTCCATTTGTTCCCTGCCACTGAATTCGTTAACCCTTCATGGTACAGAAACCACTGCTCACACTTTGGCGGCTACACTGTGTTTCATGGCAATTCATCAGGAGATTCAAGACGAAGTAGTAGAGCAAATCAACTCGGTAGTTGGCTTCGAGCGCGATCCGGTATGCATGCTACCGCATCTGTCTTCCGCAATTGAAGGTTCTTGCCAGGATTTTAACGACTATACGAAGCTGGATAAAGTCCTGGCCATTTTCTACGAGGCATCGCGCATGTTCCGTGAGTCTCCCAATCAAATAACAGTGTTCCTGCATCTCAACGTATCTCGAGCCTCTGGCCATGTTGTCATGCGTGAAGCGGCTGAAGATACAGTGCTGACCATTCCAAACCCCGTGGGCGAGGAGGGCAGCAAGACGATACCGATTCCAAAGGGTTCCGAGGTCAGTTACTATCGGAATGTAGTAGCGATCAATCTAACCCTCGTCTAGGTCATCGTAGACATGGTCGGCGTCCGTACGTCGTTTCCCCAAGTTCCCACTTGTTAACCTCAATTGTCTGTCTTCAAGAACACAACCCCCGCTACTTCGAAGACCCCCATATATACAAGCCCTCCCGGTGGTACGGCCTCCCAACCGATTCGGAGCTGTTTACTGCATTCAGCGTCGGTGGGTGCCAAGCTATTACAGTCCCACCATTTCTGAAACTGAGGGGCGGAAAGGTCCGAGAGCTTGCATAGGACGGCGTTTCGCAACGGTGGAAGCAACCTGCTTCTTGGCCCATTTACTCCGTGACTGGCGAGCTGAGCCGCTGCTCAGTGAAGGAGAAACCAAGCAGGATTGGGCCGCGCACATGGATGCCAAGATATCTGTGACACTCGGGCTCAAGGACATACCTCTGCGCCTTGCCCGCAGAAGGTGAAGGGCTTCGTTATTGTTGTACATACATGGTACAATTCATTTCATTGACCTCGTTCATTCATTCATCACACCCTCACTTCCTTCACATCCTCCTTCACATCTTCCCTCCCCTCACTCGCTCTTTCGCTCCAATCCTCTTCCGCTTCATCTTTCTCGCCAGCCGACACATCCACCTCTTCAAAGCGCTCCGCCATACCCCTCGCCGGAGCCACCCAATTCAGCCCATAATACACAATGGCAGACACACCAAAACCAGTGAAGAAGGACATGTCGTAGATCCGCGTCGCAGCGATCGGGACTGACCGCCCAGTTGCACCAGCAAAGCCTACAACGTTGATCAAAATCCCCGAGATGTAGGCCGCGTATGCGCTACAGGTCTTTGTGAATAAAACACAAACGAAGAGGGATGTTGGAACGAACCGGAAGTTGACACCATAAGTGTAGTAGTACCACCCATCCCGCCTGGCGGTGTACAGATCCGCCACGCGGTAGTGCCCTTTCCGTACAAAGTAGTATTCGGTCACCATCACACCAGCGATGCTGCTTAGGAAGACCGAGTACGCAGAGAGATAGGTTGTAAAGTTGTTGGACGATTTGAGGAGGTTCCAGGGCATCATGCAGAGGCCGACGATGGCAGCGACGTAACCGCCCCGGCGAATGTTGATGAAGCGCGGGAAGAGGGCTGTCAGGTCGCAACCCGCGCTGATGGAGTTTGCGGAGATGTTGGTCCCCAGCTGGATGATGATTAGACAGTGCAGGAATGATACAAGCTACACTTACCTGCGCAATGATAAAGGAAGCCGAGATGAACCAGACCCCAAACCTGGTCGCACTCGACGGGTTATGATCCAGGAACATTCCAAGCAAATCAATAGACGACCAAACAGCCTCGCCGAATATCGCGACAGACGAAGAAGATACGATAATCCCAATAAAACTGACAAGCGAAAACGTGATTGGGACAGATATCAGCTGCGGGAGGAGCGCCGCGCTGGGTGTCTTGGCACGCGACGCGAAGTCCGGGGCGTTCCTTGAGATTGAATCTATTCAATCGCACTCCATGCAGAAGGAGAGGGAAACTTACGTAACGAGCGTCGCCATATTGCTGATGCAAGACATGAGACTGACCACCATGGCCCATGCAAGGTCGCTGCCATGGAGGGTCCCCTTTTGGTGAATAATGGGCCCAACACCTTTGGCTTTTATGATACACCAGATGAAAAAGATTATTCCCGCAGTAGGCGCGACGATACTCTTGAGTGTGAAGAGGTGGCGACTGCAATGCAAGGATTTAAGCGAACCCACTGTTCCCGAGGTGAAGCGACTGACATTTTATGGATGGGGAACCATATTGCCGGCAGGGAGATGAGCCAGAAGAGGAAGAAGCACATGAAGTCCCTCGTGGTCGTGCCCGACGAGGCGGGGAGGTGGTTCGCTACATGCGGAATCAAGAATCAATTGCTGATAATATAAAACCAACTCACGAATGTTGTTGACGCTCGGCCACATTGCGCGCAGCATCACTAACATGCACGATCCTCCTATGCTGGATTGTACGCCGTACCAAATACTAGACAATCGAGTTCAGCTAGGCAAGTAGGGCAGAGAGGTGCAATTACCAGGCCATAGCAGCGCGATTGAACGTGGGCCACAAGCTTCCCCAAAGGCCAAAAGAAGTGCGAGCGACAACGGGAAACACTGTGTGAAAAACAGCCCCGGGTCGCGCATTCAAAACAATGAACGGCGCGACTATTCCGTAGCCCACCCAGACGCAAATCCAAGACTGCCACCACGAGAGGCCTAGTTGCACCATCGAACTAGCAATCATCCATCTAGAGGCAAATGAGTAACTGACATGGAAAAGGACCGCAGGACGCACGTATTGACATTGAAACTGTCTGCGACCCAGCTAGAATATATGCAGTTGGAGACTGCCAGTAAGATAATGCCCAGAAACGCACAAGGCGAAAAAGTTGAACGAGGCCCAGGTCCATTTTTCTTCCGGGACGGGTAGCAGATCCTCGTTCTGTGAACGTGAGAAAGAATAAAGAGGTTCTCGGCACGGAACGCACAGCTAAAAACATCTCGGAAGTCGACAAGCCTTCGGCATGGGACACCTCGAGAGCCTGAAGAAAATGCATGACGGTGGGTGGTAAGGTGAGCCAGCCAGGAGCCCGGCTGCATTCTTGCTTATATATTTCCACAATTCTGATAAGACCAGCATGGCGATAAGGAAGCTGTTGACAGAACAGCGAGACCGCACTAATTTGGTAAGGGAACAAGACCGGTGGTAGAGTGGATGAGGGGGTTGTAGGCGCAATGTACAATTTCCAGAAGCCTCTGGAGAGCGGAGTCAGAGGACGCGTCGGTTGGACATGGGATACTTCTTCAAGTTCTGATTCGATGCAATCAGCTGACGTAATGGCAAACGACCCCGTGGTTTCCGTCCACACGTCGCGTCCAGGTTTGTTGGCGAGAGAAATAAATTACACGTCTCTATATCGGGACATTGTTTTGAACATAACCATAATGGAGGAAATAAATAAGGGAAACCAAGATGTGTGCATGTCCAGATAGCATGTGCGATGTATGTGTAGATGGAAATGTGTGTGCATGGTACATTACAAGTGATGAAGAATAGCGCGGTGAACACAAGACAACGTAATGAGATGGTGCCACGGTGACTGGAGCAGAGGCTCGACAGATCACGCACTGGCCGTGCTGGTGGTCGCCGAAGGCGAGAGGTTGAGAGGCGGGATGGTGGGCGACGGGGAGCGGCTGTTGGCTTTTCTGAAGCGCTCGCTCGAGGGCGAGGGGGTGGTGAAAGTGAATGCGGAGTAAATTTGACGACGCTCGGGGGTGTTGAACACCTTGGGGGCGTTCGCACTAGCGGCGGAGGCAGGAGGGGTAACGCGACCCGAGCAGTGTTTCGGGGAGAAGTAGTCACGAAGCTCAGGCTCGGTTGAGGTAGCCTGGCAAGTACGCGTCAGTCGAGTTACAGTAGGGTACGGGAAACACAAACCTTGCGAAACTTGGCAGTCTCCTCGGAGGTAAAGGATGTGAGGAGTGAGTTGATCTCGATACCGGCATCATATGCGTCCGTGACATCCGCCAAAGGTGAGACGGTGAGCTCGTAGCATCGCGAATCAATGTCTGCCTGCACGAGGCGGTCTCTCTCCGCGACATCCTCGTCGACTTTGGGCAGGGGAGACACGCGACGCAAAGGCCTCTTGGCAGCCTTCTTGCTGGCCTTGCCGTCCTTTCTCCCCTTGGAGGACGCAGACCGAGGCTTCTTCCCCTCGGCCTTGTCCTCCTTCTGCTTTTTGGCTACGATGGTCTTGGTGGCAAGAACATTGGTCTTGCGCTTCTTGCTCGCGCTGGCGTCGCCGAGGGCACCACCGCAGCGCTCGCCGGTAATGGGATGAAGGTTCTCCTTCTCTGCGGAGGAGGCTAGGGAGGTGGACGAGGATGTATCGAGATTGGAATCGATCAAGGATGAAGAGAGGACGTTGGCAGTGGGTTTGACAACGGTGGGTGTGTCAGCGTCGGGGTCGCAGTAGACGGTGAATGCCATGACGATGAGGGAGGGCGGCGCGTCGGGAAGGGCGGCGGCGAGAGTGGTTTGCGGAAGAGAGCTCCGAGTCGAAAGTCGAACCGACTTAAAATACCGTGACTTGCAAATAAACAACGACTCGGCCATCACGCCGGCATCCATCAACCTTTTCAGGTTGTCCGACCAACATCCGACCAACTCCGACCGCTCGTCTGGATTTGGATACTTGCAGGTCTCAGGATCTCTCCATTCCCTTTCCCGCGGCCCACCTACTCAATCAAATCCATGACCTATGCCGTGCGGCACCCTTTATTACTACTCCTGAATGTACAGCCTTTCCAGTCCAACCCCCGACTCACAGGCCGTGCTTACTTGCTCTGGGCCGCCTCTGATATGCAGGCGTATGAAGCAAGATAAATCGTTCATCAAAGACTGTTATTCTCTTCTCTGCTTTATTTCTTGCTCTGGCGACATCCAATCTGGTCTTCTCCTGCAGCTTTCTCTTCCGTGGACTCAATTCCAGCCCAGTTTTTCCGCCCCGCGGATGCAAAGTGCGGCCGTGGAAGCAGTTGCATATTCAGGCCCTAGGGGTTGTCTCAAACGGCCCACGCTGTATATCCGCAGGATCTCAATACTCCGGTCTTGCTCCCTGTCTCAGACCAGGCGACTTGAGCGGACGTCTACCAACCGTGTTTTCTGTTCCGCTCCCTATCCATGTTTCACACAAAGAGATTATAAACCACAACCCTCCACCTGATAGCCGTTGGACGCCCCTTCTCCCCGTCTCACTCCTTGCGTTTCTCGCACCCACCGAGGGTTAACGATCGACAAGCGGTGGTGCACCCTCCACGCACGATTCACGATTCGCCAACACTTCGGAGCTTAGCGTGGTTTGTTTCACTACCTCATGTTTTGCACGCACACTGGCCTCATTCGATAAAAGTTGCAGCTCACTTCTACGACTTTTACGACATCCGAGGCTCCCCGCTGCTACTTTCCTAGCTCCGTCTCTTGAGCAGGAAACTACCTACCATGCACCTCCATCACGACCGCAGCTCCTCCCCCGAGCCCCCCTCGCACCCCGCCCTCGGAACTCGCATCGACAACGGCGCTCTCGAGCTCGTCGAGATTCTAGGCGTCGGCGGGTACGGCGTCGTCTACCGAGCCATTGAAATGGGCACCCCCGCCCCATGCCATTACGCCGTGAAATGTCTTACGCACGCCACCGTTACGCCCCGCCAACGACAGCTCCACATCCGTGAAATTGCCCTGCATCAACTTGCCAGCGCCCATCCCAACGTTGTGACCCTTCACCGCGTCGTCGAGGAGCTTCACCACACTTTCATCGTCATGGACTTTGCGCCAGACGGGGATTTGTTCTCGCAGATCTTGTATGGCTGCCGGTACCTCGGAAACACCAGGTTGATAAAGCACATCTTTTATCAACTACTCGATGCCGTCGAGTATTGCCACTCTTTGGGTATTTATCACCGGGACCTGAAGCCTGAAAATGTTCTGTGTTTTGATGGTGCGTCTCACTAGTTTTCCGTGGACTTTACTGACACTCGTTTAGGCGGCTTCAGAGTTGCGATCACCGACTTTGGCCTCGCTACGACGGAGAAATTGAGCGACGAATTCCGCACAGGGAGCGTTTACCACATGAGTCCAGGTCCGTTGTCCTGTGCTTACCCCTATCATCAATCTTACCTTCTTTTCAGAATGCCAAGGCGGAGAGTTTGCGCCCTCGGGCTCCTACTCTCCCATGTTCAACGACATCTGGTCTCTCGGTATCGTGCTCCTCAATCTCACCACCGGACGCAACCCTTGGAAAGCTGCTTTGCTGTCCGATTCCACTTTCTGCGCGTACCTCAATAACCCGGCCGAGTTCCTCACCACCGTCCTTCCCATTTCGATGGAGCTCAATGACGTGCTCGCCCGCATGCTCGACCTCGACTGGCGCCGTCGTATGACGATCCCCGAGCTGCGTATTGCACTCGAAGATGTCACACACTTTTACTCCGAGGGCGCGGTCTTTGACGGTAGCATGGCACGGTGTCCTTGGGAGGTGGGCGTCGACCTCGAAGCGAGCCCGTCTGCCCAGGCCAGTGCGTCGAACCATCACTACCGGTCCCGGTGGAGCAAAGAATCCAGCCTCGTGTTCACCCACCCGGACGGTGGGAGCGATTCGTCCTCCAGCACGCAATACTCGTCGTGCGGTGCCACCTGGGCATTCGATTCGCCTACATCATCCGATTCCGACCACATTCTGAGCGAGAAATTCATTTTCGAGCGGCCAAGGACGCCACCTCCGATCAATGTACCCGTTTCACCCATATCGCCGTCCTCGTCCGAGTCCCCGGCGCGTCCAGCGTTCCTCGTAACACCGAGTATCGTTCAGTTTCCTCCGAGGAGACATCCTGTCGGCGCCCGAAAGCCCTTGGTGATCAATACCAACTTTGCTGCGCCCCAATACTATGCCAAGAACAACAACATCAGTCTGGATTCGGCTTCCACCGGATCGTCGGCGATGCAGACGGCTGTGGACGAGGAGGACCCTTATGCATCCTCCTTCTTCCTCGCTAGCGGCCCAAAGGTCTTGGATGACTCTGGTATGGATCTTGGGGCGCACCGGCGGACAAGGAGATGACGACACCTCTGTCGGCGTGGTACTCTGGGGACGAAATTTCGCGCTACTGCTCAACGGAGAGCTCGATTCTCATGGAGTCAAAGTCGTTTGACCGGTCTGGCACCCCATCGCCCGACACGGACACGAACATGAAGCCGGCACCGTGGCGTGATCAATGTCAGTATCCACCGTCCGTTCGTGAGCACGTTACCGACCCGCTCCTCCATACAAGGTTCGATTACACCACCAAAAAGCCGTTACATGGCGAAGCCAACGCCGCCGATACACCCAAGGCTGGCTTCCTCCGCCCCTCGAAGATCCAGTTCTTCCCCTGCCCGGCGGACAGTGCGAGAGTGGCCCAGGAAGGGGGGAGGCCTCTGGAGCCATTTCAGTCGTTTGTATTTCACCAGACGCCTTCTTCTCCGTCTCTCGAAACTTGGTCTGCATTTACGCCGTCTCCGGCGCCGACAGCGTGCTCCGGCGGGACGGCGACGGGATCCTGGGGTGGCGGTGTGGCGGGGAACACCGCCCATTTACGGATAGGGCGCCCTTGGTTTCTGCGTGCTAAACTGTTTGGCATGCCCGAAGCAGTCCGAGGGCGCTGATCGACGACGCGGCGAATGGACAGTTGTATGTATTAGTACCAGGTGTACGGCCACTGTATTCACGCCTATGTTATGCTTTTTATGACTTGCAATGAAATATCCGTGTCTTCTGATGGGCATCACGGGATTACCGCATTTGCTGTTCGATTCGTCTTACCCCGACAAGTACGCGGCCCGTCTATCTGGACGTATATTTGGTTTTCAACATCCCCGTCGGGTTGTATTGCTTCTGCTTAAAAGCGATGTCCAAAATGCGCGCTGTAGCTCAACACCTCGCCCTCCATGGTCTCTTGGCTCGTGTCTCTTGTCAAGCGCGACTGGAAAGTCTCCAACAAAGTTTGCTATGACTGGGCCATACCGCTAGATATCATAGTCGAGGTCGCTGAACGCCTCGAATCCGCGGAAGACATCCTGAACCTTAGTCTGACCGTACGTTCTGCAAGTATGCTGCTTGAATGCGACGATTAACAACCTGCAGTCGAGCTGCATTCATGCCACGCTTTTGCCTGTCCTCTACGCGTCAGTAGACCTTCGGTCAAGCAGGATGTGCAAACACGCAATCTCGATGCTGCTCGACGGCCGATCGAATGTATCACGCTATATCCGTCGACTCGTCGTACGCCCCAACCACGTCGACCGACGCTCCTGGCAACAGCCTGCCAAGCATCTCGATGAGGAATGGGTGGTCCAGTCTATCATCAAGTTGGCCAAGGCTGGCCGCCTTAAGCGGCTCGCCTCGTTTTTCTGGGATGGCTCGGAGATGCCCCAAGATGATTCATTGTGGTCCACACTCCGGCTTTGGCAAGCTATCCTCACTTTATTGGCGTCGACAGCTATTAATGCATTAAACAGCTGTCCGGAACTACGCGCCGTTGGCAGTAACGTCGGGCCCAAAACCATCAATCCTGCGAGCGAGGTGACTTCGATCAGCATCCCCCTGCACCACCCATGTTGATACATCTTACCAGCTCTTCCGTTTCGACGACCTCGTTGGTTTCACTCTGACTGCCAAGACTCTACCGGATGAGTGGGGTCAGTCCATGTTTTTTACACTTTCCATTCGTTCTAACAGCGAGTCGACAGACACATTCCTCCCACCTGAACCTGAATTACCGGATCAGCTATGGGACATGCTTATAGACCGCAGTCCGCGACTGGAACAACTGAGGATAGATGTTTCGCAGCGATCGCGGCGTGTCTGGGATACACGCCGCGTAGTCCAGGGACGCTGGCCTTACTTGCGGGACTTGGAAATGGGGGACTGCTCGATGGCCGGCAATGGCTCAACCCGAAGCTCCATGGAAACACCCTTTATGCGCTTCCTCGCGATCCACTCAAACTTGGAGAGGCTACGACTTCCCTCGCTATCCTCGTTCCCAAAGGCAATCATCTTGCCCCCTTCGTCACTTCCGCGGTTGCGTGAGTTTTCTGGAAATGTCGCGCACATCAGAGGTCTTCCAAATCCTCATATCACGTCTCTTTCCCTGGTACACCAACCCCTGTCAGACAAGATGCTAGCCTCCATTTGTCCATACCTAAGACACATGAAGTGCCTGACGTCCTTGTCTATCTGGCTCCATCTCGACGCCCAGAGCGATCACTACGCTGGCTTCCGGAACCTGCTGGACTCATGCAGGGGTTTGACCCATCTGGATATCGCATGCTCCGAGGGACCTTGGGACATTGTGAGTGGACGCCATCATGCAGCTGACTCCCTGCCCTGATATCGACTTTTCCAGATTGAATTTATCTCCGCACTCCGTGGCTCGCGCACTGGACTGACATCGCTCAATCTTACACGTGTCGAGCGCGCTACCAACGAGCCCGATTTGCGTGAGATTGCGGCCCGACTGGCTACACACAATCCGTCGCTCCAAAAAATCTCACTTCAGTACTCCTTCACCACTTGGGTTTTCCTGGATAGTATACCGTACCAGCGAGTGGGGACTTTTATGGTGAAGAACAGAAGGAAAGACGGAGCTGCTGTGGTCGCAGAAAAACGCCCTAGATCTCATGGCAGGCTCTTCTACCGCCGTCCGCTGTCTGTACAGTTGCCTAGATGGTGACCCTTTTCTGTATATCCTGTAACATGTATATGACAGCATCCCCGGAAAAACTAGAGTAGCAAAATTGAGGCGTTCAATCTAATACAGCAGGTTCCATCCAAACACATCGTATACATGTATTACATCCATTCACTCAAACAGCTTCAAAATCATCTCCCTCGTCCTCCACATCCCAGTCTACCTCCTCAAGTGCCTTCTGCCCCTCTTCATACAACTTATCAAGCCCTGTAAGTTTAGGCAAGAACTTGTCGTCATTGAGAGCTTGCAGAATCATATCAAAGCCCTGTGTTTCGTACGCCTTGAGGACCTGTGGCGTCAAGTGAGATTGAATGCCTGAAGGAGAGAAACAAGGACGAACCGCCTCACTACACCCTGTGCAACGGTCATACGCCGCCCCGACAATATGTAGATTGCGGAACTGCGCCAAGAAGCCTCGAAGCTGATGGGGAACAAGCCCCAGGACACCTGCACCTGTGAGAGCAGTAGGGTCCGAATTCGGGGGCGGCGCAGCGGCATGGTTTCTGACAGGCTCGTGAGCGAGTGTAGTCTGCAGACCGAAATAACTTACCCGTCGGGATGTTGTAAAACCGAGGAAAGCAACTCTACTGCAGTGGAGGCCGCAATAGGAGCCAATCCCGGTCGGGTAACAGTACACATCTCATCCAGAGTTCGATCTGTCAGAGACTTGTGGGTCTATCAGTAAAGAAGGTACACAACCGGACGTAGTGAAACGTACGTCAGCTGGGGCAACAATGTCATTGCAATAATAGCAGCCCAGTTGCGTCTCCCCGGGCCGCACCAAAGAAGCACGAACACCGTGTCGCATTACTAAGAAGGTATCAAAGCCCAGAGCAGCGTTGAGCACGATCTTTGAATACACATGAGATTTTCCCAACACAAGAAACGGAGAATAGCACACTTTGCCCTTGGCTGCACAGATAACTGTCGGAAGCCATCGGCTCTCCCGAGAATCCATCAGCAAAAAGACTGCGTCGTGAGCGTCAATCAACTCCTCCAGCTTGCGTACATCTGCTTTGGTCTGTTCTACGGATGCCGGAAGAACTGGATGACCTGGCATCGGGATGGATAGGGTATGGCCAGTCGCGTTCTTTTTTTTTTGTCTCAGCAAGAGAAAACAATGGACGACCAGAGGACAAGCTCACAATGCCGGGGAATATCTTTTTCATCCGAGCCGCGGCACATTCTGCTTTGGGCTTGCCCCCGTCGATGCAATCCTCAAACTCGAATAACGGCTGGCGAACAGGATTTGAGAATGACACCTTCCCAGAGTCTACAAGGGTAATATCCCGCACGCCCCAGCCCTACTCGCTCTATTAGTTCGTTCCCATCAACTCGAGGGCAAAGATCGATTCACCATGAGCGTTCGGGCAACATAGCATCCCAGAGTCCCAGCACCCAACAAGAGACACCGGGTGGACGATATCTTCTCGAGGTCCAAGGAGGGCAAAATGCGCCACCGCATTAGCTTGAGGTTCAAATCGACCGCCTGGTCCGCAAGTCGAACGGGGTCCATCATTGGTGCCAAATCTGCCAGGCGAGGAGCGAGTTTACCCTGCGGATTCTTCTCCCATCCAATTGCACTCGGCCGAACATCTGCAGCGGCTGCGGAGGGATCGATATGCAGGTTGCCGATGCGGCTCTTCCAACCTGTGGGAGACGAGGGCACGTCTGTATCCCGCCAGCAGAGGATGCGCAACTTGGTAGTCGTTGCCGGATACAGAGCGTGAAGGTATGCGAGGAGGTTGCGAAGAGGCCAGCCGGGATTCGTGGGGTTGGCAGATGGGTCAACGAATCCGATGGTTTGGTCGGCAGTGTTGGGAGAATACGATTCAATGGGTGCAATGTCACCCGAAGCAAGCACGAGGAAAAATGGGAGATGCTTGGTGCGCAGCTGCGCATGGATCGACGACAGCTAGACGGGTTTAGCGTTCAACTCGATGGGCCACATGTACCCACATACCGACTCGTGCGTCAGCCCCTCACTGGCCGTCCTCCAACCCAAATCATCGATCTCCCACGCAGGTTTTGCAACAAAGGCCGGGAAAGCGAACCAGTAGTAGTACTTGTACTTTTTGAGGTCGGCATACGTGATCAGCAGAAAGTTGTTCAAGGCAGAGGTATCGCGCGTTGTTATGATGGCGTCCCACATCTACGACGCGTCGTCGAAATCCAAGCTCGGTGTTTGACAGCGTACCTTCTCAGCCTCTGCGTTGAATAGGGCTGTCTTATCGGCCGCTTTGAAATCCTCTATCGTATTGTAGTTCTTGAAGTGGCCCTTGACAAGAAACGCGCCTGAGCCTGGTCTTGAGACGCGTCAACCTCGGACGATTTATCAAGCAGGGATGTCGCTCACTGGGCATTCTTGTCAAAGGACTCGGGCCCAACGCTGAGATTACACGGGAGGGCGATCTCGGTCCCTGTTTCGCGGTCGGTTATGGACCTCCCAACAGAGTACGACCCAGAGATGGGCAAAGCATCGTCAGAAAGACGAAGTACATCGATCTTGAGCGTGGTGAGCTCGTGCCAGAATGCTGGCTGTACAAGACTGGCGAAAGGTGCGAATTGGACGATTGGCATGGATGGTTGAGGACAAGAAATGAGAGATGACTAAATCGGGCAATTGACATCGAGGTCGCGACGCGCTCGAAAACACGATAGCAACTGATTGAAAGCCACACAGTATTCGTACAACATTATCCTATCCAATAAAATGCATACGACGACTGCAATCAGCTCCTTGTCTTTGCACGTCGGGTTGCTGGAAGTTCTTCATAATCCTCCGCCTTGCGCTTTCTCCGCGCGCTGGTGGTCTTGGAGATAACTTCGTCCGACTCGTAATCCTCGTCGTCTTCATCCTCGCTGTCGCTATTCTTCGCCTTGCGCTTCTTCGCCTGTGCCTTGGTTTTAGCGGCGCGCGACGGGCGTGGTGTAACGGGACCATCCGCAGGCGCTTTCTTCGCCGCAGCCTTCTTCTTCTTTGGGTCCAAGTCGAGCTCGTCCCACCCTCCCTTTTCAGCGAGGAGTTCGATGGCGGCCCACGCCGCTGGCGTAACGCGCTGAACGCTAAGGCGTCCACGGGTCACAAGGTCCATACCTATGGGAAGGTCAGACATCGCAGGAAACGGGTAGAGAAAAGAATGCACTTTTGATGGCGGCAATCTCGTCATCTCCCAAGTAATCAAGCCCCGCCGGGGCCGACGATGCGTCTGTTATCAAACGCAGTAGCTTGAGGGGAACAAAATGCTTTGCCCGAGAACCAAAGGACAAGTCCACCATGAACCATTTTGGCTCGGCTTCCTTGGATTTCTGAGAACATAAGCAGTTGTGCGCACAATCGAAAGGATGAGACTCACTGGATCGTAGTATGGATGGGACCTGTCGCGAATCAGTATCTTCTGAGCAACAGGAAGTTAGAACAGCGTACGAGTCCCAGGCAGTGTCTAGAAGGATGTTAGTAGGTGGCGAGGAGAGAGAGCGGGAAACCGACTATCGGGGTAGGCTTCCTTCGCCACCTGCTACGTGTAAGAGAATATTCCGGCCTTCCAAAGCAACTCTACCTCGGCAAACGCAGCGATGCCTGGAGAAACCATAAGGGCCAGAGACGGCGAATGGCGAAAAACCAACCTGGATTCTTGGTGTTGGAATGATAGAAGAGGGCCTATGACGTTGCTCGTTCAAAACAAGGCACACAAGTGGGGTAGGCAGCTGCTGACCTTGTCACCCAGCTTCATCTCCTTCATGAGCTTGCACGCCTGTTGAATGCACATCAGGTTGAATGCAATCAGAGGAGTGGTTTGCGCACCTCGTGGTTTCTAACGCCCTCCCAAGGACTTGTTTTCTGCGACTCGAAATCGTCGACGCTGAACTGGGGAGAGCGTGTAGTCAACGATTTGAGCGAGCGCGAAATCTGACCTTGACATCCTTGCCCTTGACGATCCTCGAGTCCGGTTCGGCCTTGAGGAGCCAATGCTTGACTTCGCTAACGTCCTGCTTGACTTCACTACCGTCCATTGTGGGGAAGGTTGGGGGAAGGCCAGGTTCGTTTGATGCGTTGATTATCAGCACACAGCCACAGGTGCCTTTCCTCAAATCCAATGGCAGACAACTCTGCCGCGTCCAACCTCGTCGGGACTGGTATGCGAGTCCACGATCACAAACCTAAGAACTGACGAGAACTTGTAAGATCTCTCAAATTTGTACGCGTTTATCGACAAAGACAAGTGAGCTATACGCGTCCTATCAATGTCACCTATGCGAAACTTCCAGTGTCCACGGCCTCAACTTGGCCGTTCCAGAGGACGCCAAAGATATCATCAAGCCCTGGGACGAGCGTGAATCGACCGACAAATACGCAGATTCCGGCGTAGACGATCAGGTACGCGTCACGCCAAGAAATTCAAACTAAAGAACTTCAGATGATTCTTCATATCCCATTCACGCAACAAGTCCGGTTAAAATCGATACTGCTCAAGCTAGGTCGGGGTGAGGCCACACCACAACATCTCCGAGTATATGCCAACTTTCCAAACATCGTCGATTTCAACGACGCCGAAACGACGACACCCCACGTCAACATCACCCTTCTGGACGGAGAGACGGGCGTGATAGAGTACCCATTCCGCGTCGCCGCCTTCACCAGTGTAACCTCCCTGTCATTGTTCTTCGTAAGCCTCATTCTGCTCGTGAATATGGCTAAAATTGCACAGAGCGAATCAGTCGGCGGCGAGCTGTCGAGGATATTCTTCCTCGGGTTCAGGGGGGACACCAAGAGCACCAACAGGGAGGGGACATCCAAATTGGAAATTCCGGCTGCCAATGCCGCCGACGCTCCCCTCGTCGATAAAGTCTCCGAGAGGGCAGGAAATGCGCAGACGACGGCGCGGTAGCGACGTTAGGTCTTGCGGGGGCGTCAGAAGAAGATAATAAATAGAACATATTAAACACACCAAGTCGGGATCCAGAGCGTCCTCGGCAGCCCGCACCGCCTCCAGCGTAGCGTCCATCCTCCAGTTCACACCAGGAACATAATTGCACGTCCTTTTCATACGGAGCTCCAGTTCGAGGGCCTCCTGCACCAGGCCCGCCCGAAGGTATCCGTCCATCATCACCCCATACGTCGCCAAGCGAGGCCCCATCTTCTCCAACATGGCCAACACCTTGCTCGCAGCTCGTACATTGCCCGTGCGGGCATGTACCGCTGCCAGTTCATCCAGCAACACCACGTTTCGTGGGCTGTCCTTTCCAATGACAGAAATGTCACCTGCAGCAGAAACGGCCTTGTCCACCTCACCGAGTTCTCCGTAAGCCCAAATGACGCTGCGGAAGACGGCCGTATATGAGGTAGGAAAGGCATAAAATTGCCGGTCTGTAAGTTTGGATGCGTAGTGGACGACAGAGTGGCGAAGGGTTTCGAGCACGGGGAGGGCGTGCTCGTCGGGCAGGTATGGTGAGAGGCGCAGGAGAGCGTTCCATATGACCCATGCATCAGCTGCAGAAATCTCCATTTTCGTGGGTACGGAATGGCGGATCCGCAACGGGTCGGACAGGGGAACCATCTGGCTGGCGAGGAGCCAGGGCTTGAGCGGCAAAAAGGCAATATGAAAGTTGGCCCCAAAGAGCGCGATGATGTCGGAAAAGTTGCGCGATTCGTGGAGATAGAACATCTCCTTACACAACCAGGTGTAGCTGGTGGTGTCAGACACGGCGAGTGCCCTTTTCCGCAGCATGGGGAGACCTCCTTGATAGCTTTTATACGCATCGTAATGGGCTATAATCGAGTGAAGGCTGCTTCCGGGCGGACGATAAGATACGAGCGACCGGGTGAGAAGGAGGCGCCGGAGTTCTTTGAGCTGTGATGCGACCCAAGCCCTAGGTCGGAGGGACTGCGAACCGTCGATTACAGCCCGGGTGGAATATGAATAGTTGGATGGTCCGACGTTGCGGGGTTGGTTTCCGGAAGTGGTGAACAGATTCCCAATCCTCTGCACGGTAGACAGCTTTGGATGATCTGGTGTGGGGATTCCGTCGGGTTGTCTGGACATGCACGACTCGACCAGCGAAACTCTGGCCGCATGGTTCTGTGCGCGAAGCAACGCGAGGAGATGCACACAAGCCTGCCGTATCCGATAGGGCTTGCTATCCTGTACCAGCTGCACTGCTTCATCCAGCCATCCTGAATCGCAACACAGTATAATCAATGCATTACGCTGGTTGCTGATGGCCATCTCCCGTTCGCCAGGACGATATTTGCGATAGTACCGTCCGAGAGCCGCCTCGAAGGCCAGAAAGAACTGAACAGCCTTGTCAGAGTGTTCGAACTGCGGCATGAGCCCCACGAGGTCGTCCCATACAAGTTTTGCATACCCCTTCTCCGCGCAAACGACAGAAAACTCTTTTATGAGGAGTAGGTTACGCGCGGGCGTCCCCGTGCGGAAGAGGACGTTGCGCGTCCGTGTCAAAGGTCCGTTTTCCACATGCTGGGAAGGGGATGGATTGTCCGGGACGAGATTGAGCCAGGTGAGGAAACCCGTCAAGTCCTGACGACCGTGCCAGCGAATGCGGTCTAGTGCTGCGCGCTCGAACGCTGGGTGAGGGGTGATCGCAGCGTGGTCCGACTCGAGGTGAAGACGGATGCGTTCGGCGGCTGCAAAGTTCTCTTTCTCGACATAGTCAACGAGGGACTGGATGCGCGTCTTGGTTCGTTCTTTGGAGTCCAATTCCAAGCCCAACAGATAGGAAGGGGTTCGCGTGCTTAGTTGTCTACGATTTTTTCAATTAGCGAAACAAAGAGCAGCAGAGGATGGGCGCACCGTGAAAGTAGGGATAATCGAGTGCGAAGGTTCATATAGAGAGCATATTATGTATATTGGGTAGATGGACAGACCGAGGCAACGCGTTCTCGGCGTCGCGGTTTGTTTTGGAAAAGAGGCACGCGTCAATCATCACGGCTCCCTCTTTACTAACCACCACAATGGCCACCACAGACAGTATCGACATAACTGCGGCCCAGTATGCGTGTTTCTTTCATGCGTCTAGATTTTCTTGCCAACGTCATCCAGAGCCCAGCCCGACAGCAAGACTCGGCGTTACGATCGCCAACTGAGGTGAGCTTAGAAATACTCTCTTCTACACTTCATTCCGACCGTTCTCGCAGATTGTGGGCTGCCTCGGGGCAGAGCGCACTCGAAAACGCGCGTCTCCTAGTCATTTCCGGGTCCGCGACCTCGACGTCTGTGCTCAAGAACCTCGTTCTTCCCGGCGTCGGCCACTTCACGATTCTTGACCCCGCTAATGTGACCCACCGCGACGCTGGGAACAATTTCTTCTTGGAAGGCGACTCGAGCATCGGGAAATCGCGTGCAGAGGAGGCTGTTCGGCTGTTAGCCGAGCTCAATGAAGGTGTGGAGGGCAAGGCCGACACGAGCAGCCTGGAGCACATCCTCGACACGAATCCCGGGTATTTTGCGTCCTACACGCTTGTTATCGCCCATAATCTCGAACCGAAGCTTTTGGCGCGGCTTTCGACGTTGTTGTGGGCAGACGACACGCTACCCATTCTTGTGGTGGTCAATTCGGATGGTTTCCTTGGGGAATTTTTCATTCAGTTCCATGAGCATACAAGTAAGAAAACGTTCATCTCAACGATTTGGCGACCGACGCGTTTCTAGTCATCGAGAGTCACTCCGAGACTGCCCCATCACTACGCATCGACAAGGCGTTTCCCGCCCTGTACGACTACGCTACATCTCTCGACTTTGCCAGCATGGATCCCACTGACCACACCCACGTCCCCTACGTCGTGATTCTTGTTCGCGCGCTGGCTGATTGGGAAGCCGCCCACGACGGCAAGGCGCCGCAAACATCTGCGGACAAGAAAGCCTTCAAGGAGGCCGTGCAGGCGATGAAAATCAAGTTTGACGAGGAGAACTTTGACGAAGCGGAGGCGCAAGCGTACCGCTGCTGGACAGAGACAGGCGTCCCGTCCGACATTACCGCGTTGTTCCAGGACCCGCAACTGAGCAAGCTTGGTCCCACTTCGCCACCCTTCTACCACCTACTCGATGCGCTCCGCCAGTTTACGCTTCTGCCCCCACACACGTTACCACTGAGCAGCACACTTCCCGATATGAAGGCAAATACATCTAGCTACATTCATCTGCAGAAATTGTACAAGACGCGTGCAGAAGAAGAAAAGGCGACCCTCAAGGGCTTCTTGACTGTGCCGATAGATGACGCCATGGTCGATTCGTTTGTCAAGAACGCGCACGGCCTAAAGGTGCTCCGCGGCAAGAAATGGGGTGCTCTCGATGCGGAGCCCGCTTCTTTGGGTGAGTGATGTTCCCCATATGTCTGAAAGTCTTTCTGATTCGGCGAGTAGCCTCCGCCGTCGCGTCTTCTCCAAAAGCCGCGGCAACGCATCTTGCTCTATCGGCACTCTCTTCCGTGTCGTCACCCACTCCTTCTGTCGAGGCGCTGACAGCAGCTGCTCAAGCCCTTCTCCCACCCGGCATCGAGCTACCGGACGAGTTCTCCGATGCTGTCGGTGAGATGTATGTCTTAATCCCATCCCTGCGTGTGTACGAATGTTTAATTCCTGTTCGTAGTGCCCGTGCGCCCAACGCAGACCTTCCCAATACGGCAGCTTTTCTTGGTGGGCTGGTGGCCCAGGAGGTGATCAAGATGATCACCAAGCAGTATGTGCCCATCGACGGGTATTGCGTTGTAGATCTCATTGAGACTTGGACTGGGATGGTCTGAACAAGAAATGTACATTGTAGAATAAATCTTGCTGTCGACTCTCGTGCTGAGAGTTATGTAATCGTCTATGTTTCAATTTTGGGCATGAAATCGTCAAATTTGCTTACCATTGAACCCCCTTGGCCTCTCAAGATGTTCCCTACCTTATCTCACCGTGTACTCCGTCCAGACGTGGTCTGAACGTGTTCACAACAATTCTCCGAGAATTTTCCGCGTCGGACTTGACTCACCGAAGTGCTTATTTAAAATGCTCTCAGCCCCTGCACCAACATCGAAAGATGTCCTCAGGCATTGAACTTCACGAGCTTCACGCTGTACCTGCTCCCAATGGCACTGGTTCCGTCAAAGACGTGCCTGTCGTTCCAGGTGAATCCAATTCAGCCAAGGACGCTCCCCGGTCAAGGCAGCACGTTAATCGCGAGAGAATTCAACTCGCTGCGCTCTATTGGTGGTAAGCTCTCTTGAATGTACTCAAGGCACCGAATGACGCGTTCAAAACAGTCTATGTACTTGGAATTCCTGCTACTTGATCTTGGCTCAAACTTTCAACAGTTCTCGCGGGATGGAACGACGGAAGTGCAGGCCCTTTGATTCCTCGCATTCAGAAAGTCTACCATGTATGTATGTTGGTTTGACCCCCTCACCCCATTTGACCTTGTACTAGGTCGGTTTCGCCGTGGTTTCGCTCATATTCGTCTTTGCCTGCGTGGTACGTTTGAACTCGGCTCGTAATTTCATCTCTGTAATTTTGCTCTACTCAGGGATTCATTGGAGGTGCTATGATAAATGTTCCTCTGACCGACAGGTTTGGGTTCGGCAAGGTCTGACCATTCAGTCTAGATAAATATTCTGTGCTGACTGTCCTCATCCAGATGATCATGTTCGGTGCCCTCTGTCAAATAGTTGCCTACGCCATGCAGGCTCCTGCACCTCCTTTCCCCGTTTTCGTGCTCTCCTATGTTATCAATGGTGTCGGCATGGCTATTCAGGTACTTGCATTCCCTTCGTTGTTTCTTCAACAGCGCAGATGAAATTCTGAGTGAAGGATGCTCAAGCCAATGGATACACCGCCGGCCTCAGTCATAATGCCGAGACCAAGATGGGATTATTACATGGAGCATACGGTGCCGGGGCCCTCGCCTCACCTCTTGTGGCTACCCAGTTCTCCCAAATGCGACATTGGTCCTTTCACTAGCCTCATTTGGGATCAATATTGAAAACTGCGACAGGTCCTACCAATACCTCGTTTCTCTTGGTATCGCCCTGTCCAACGCTGTCCTTCTTTTCACCGTCTTCCGGCTCAAGACCCAAGACGGTAATTGAACTCCTTTTCTTCTTCCTCTGCCCGCTGACATTCACGGACAGAGTGTTTGGCTCAGGTCGGCGAAGCTGCTGGTGAAACGGGCACGAGCGAACACAGCACGTTTAGGCAGATCTTAACCACGAAAACGGTGCACCTCCTTGCATTCTTTATTCTCGTTTATGTCGGTGTCGAGGTTACAATTGGAGGTGCTCAATGTCCTTAACAAGTACTCGCTGGCGCTGATCTCATTTCAGGTTGGATTGTCACATACATTATCGATGTGCGCGGGGGAGGCCCGTCGGCTGGTTATGTTTCGGCTGGGTTCTTTGGTGGTCAGTTTCTTCATCCTGCAAAAATGTACACGACTGGAAAATCACAGGCCTCATGACCGGCCGCGTGGCGCTCTTGTGGCTCAATCAGAAGGCAAGAACTCCGACCGAATTCATTCCTTTTGCTCACCGATTTCGCAGATTGGTGAGCGTCGCGTACTTTTCTTGTACTCCATCCTTGCCATTGCGTCAGTGCTGCCGTAGTTCATTCTCGTTGCCATTTCTTATCATCATGCGTAGACTGGAGCTCGTTGTGTGGCTCGTGCCATCCCTAGTTGGGAGTGCCGTAGCTGTATCCATCGTCGGGGTCCTTCTGGGAGTGAGTCCGTTTCTTCCACGCTTCCCATCCAATTTTTATGCTATTTCCACAGCCAATCTACCCCATAACCATGAACTACGCTGGACGTGTTATCCCCCGCTGGCTCCTTACTGGGTCCATCGGCTGGATCGCCGGATTCGGCCAGGCAGGAAGTGCCCTGTTTCCGTTTATTACTGGTGCAATAAGCTCTCAAACCGGTATCAAATCTCTGCAACCTCTGTGTGTCCTCATTCTTGCAGCGGAGAGTGAGCTAATGGCTATCTAGGTTGATTTCCATGATGGGACTCATGGTGAGGCATACGATCGACATTGCTCACACTCTGAATAAAATCTATCTAGGTTATCCTTTGGGCTCTTGTTCCTGGAGCTCCGCGGAGAGTGGATTGAACCCCGCCTATCGTCTGCAGGAGGTCCTCGTTGTGGATGTGTCTTACTAAAAACATGTAGAGTAAAAAGGGTGTAGATTCTCTTATCCAGTTTCTTGAACGGCGGCGAACTCGGGATAACAGGAGATAACATACGCGGCAAAGCTCCGCCCAGGGCACGGGGAAGGAAAGATTTGTGTTCGGACTTTCGGCTCCGGACAAACAAATACTCCCTTTACCGTTACCCCAACCCTGTAATTTCATCATTTAAGCGCTCTCATACCCCGCATTAAAGATGTCCCGACCTCTTATCATCTCGGACCTTGACTTTCAAGCCTGAACATCATGGCAATGCCAGGAGAAAATTTTGAACTGCAGTCAACCGTCGTCCCTGGACCCTCTCTACCGCCAACCCCAGGGGACGAGGTCCGGGGATTCGTTGGTATCGATGAAATTCAAGAGGAACTACGCGCTCAACCTGGAGAATTCGACGCGCCGCCCTCGGGTCATGCATGGCGCGCCAGGATGTATCTTGCTGCGATTTATGGGTGGGTTCACTTTCCATGCGTTTGAGGCAACTTCCAATGCTGTTTCAAGCTCCATGGCGCTCTGTGGTGCGTTTTAGGTCGGCTCTGGTCTTGGGTAAGACTCAGCAGTGAGATCAGGATGGAACGACGGAAGTTCTGGTCCTCTCATCCCCAAGATTCAGGCCTCATACCACGTCGGATTCGTGCTAGTTTCTTTGATTTTCGTGCTCGCCACCGTGGTAAGACAGAATTGCGTTCAAAACGAGCATCCGACGATGTGGCATTGCAGGGATTTATCTCCGGCGCCTTCATCAACATGCACTTCGCGGAGAGGATGGGGCTTGGGAGGGTGGGTTACTTGACCGGTTCTTGTTCATTGGACTAATCTACTCCGCAGATGGTGGTAATCGGTGCGCGTCACTTTTATTTGTACTTGAGAGCAATCTCAATTCGATGCAGGCAGCTGCTTTCCCATCGCCGCCTACGCTATTCAGGCACCTGCTCCTCCGTTCCCGTTGTTCGTCATGTCCTTCATTCTGTCCGGAATGGGCTATTCCATCCTTGTACGTCGCGCGCCGGCGACGTTGCCGCGCTTCTGACTGGCATGCTAGGTCGCACAAGCCAATGTATATGTGGTCAGCCTAAGGAACTCAGAAGTTTATATGGGGATGCTCCATGCCAGGTAAGGACTCTATGTTACCGAGTGCGTACTAACCGCTAACAATCCGCGCTAGCTATGGTCTCGGTGCCCTCACCTCCCCTCTCGTGGCTACTCAGTTTGCCCAGATGCCGCGACATTGGTCCTTTCACTACCTCTGTTCTTTTGCATTGGCGATACTGAACGTCATTAATATGTATCTGGTGTTCCGATTCCGGACGCAAGATGGTCATTCACCTTCTATAACAATGCGTTGTGACGCTCACGTACCGCTCAGAACTGCTCACTCTCATCGGGGAAAATGTTGGCGAGAAGAATACTACCAGCGACCGCAGCAATTTCCGCCAAATCCTTTCTATCAGGGCTGTTCACCTCTTGTCGATCTTTGCAATGCTGTATGTCGGCGTGGAGGTGACAATGGGAGGTGATTTGTGCATCCTTCGTTGTCTTGCACGCTCACCGATTCCAAGGGTGGATCACGACGTACCTCATTGACGTGCGCGGAGGCGGCCCTTCTGCGGGCTACATCTCTTCAGGGTTCTTCGGCGGTAAGTCCTTTCTTGTTAATGTCGGCCACCGTTTTCAAGACCCTTCAAGGTATGATGGTAGGCCGCCTCTCTCTGATTTGGTTAAATAAAAAGGTTCGCAATTGGCCGTTTTCCTGCGCTGGGGGTGAATTTGTTGCTGCTAGATTGGGGAGAACCGTGCGATCTACCTCTATGCTGGACTCGCGATCGGGTGAATCGTCTCCACAGTGCCTTGGTAAATATGCTAATTCACCTCTAGTCTGGAATTCGTGGTCTGGTTTGTGCCCTCTTTCGTCGGAGGCGGCGTGGCCGTTTCTTGCATAGGCGCGTATACTCTGCGCAGGTTGACCGCAAAATTCACGTTTTTTTCGGAATAGGCGTGGTCTTGGGTCCGATCTATCCCATCATCATGAACCGCGTCGGGAGAATCATACCGCGTTGGCTACACTCTGGGTCGATTGGATGGGTTGCTGGCTTTGGCCAGGCCGGGAGCGCCGTCCTGCCATTTATTTCAGGTGCATTGGCGTCATAGCTCAGCTGGGAGAGCAACAGACTGAAGCTGGTATCTCAGGTGCAATCGCGTCAAAATCTGGGATTCGTGCCTTGCAGCCATTGTCAGTCGTCTCGACCTGCTTTAATATTCGCTGAGCACTCACCCTTCTTCACAGCATCATCAGTATGATGTCTGTTTTGCCCGTTGTATGGTTCTTCACTCCCATCTCTCGCAAAATCGATTAGCGGTTGGATGCTGTCGGGTTTTCTCGTCCAATGTTATTTTGTATAGAATCTATGTGTGTAGCCTCTCTAGTAAGTAGTTGTTGCGTGAATTTGAAGAGATCATGCGATTTTTGTGATGTTGTGATGTGTGATGATCGCATCAACGATCAATGGCATATTCACTATTCACTATTCACTAATTCACTATTCACTAATACTAGACCGCACGACTTGACAGGCACAGCCCCAAAAGTCACGGGAAAAGTCACGGGACTTCGGTACCGAGAGTTGACGGCGGGTGCATTAAATTAATGGTCCTCGAGGAAAGCTTGAGGCTGCCTTGAGGCTTGGACTGCATTGCTTGCCTTTCCCCACCATCTCCCTGCTTCTGCTTTCACTGTATGCTCTCTTTTTTTGTCCTTTCCAAAGTACTCATATGATCCAGCAATTTCAATTGACCCCTGTCTTCTTCCTGCACTTTCTATAGCACTTTCTGGACTGTAGCCATGTGTGTGATTTTTTTCTGCACTGATTTCTGTATTTCTCACTCAACAATTAAGGGATCTCACTCCTCCAAATACACCACAGCGCATACGGATAGCCGCACAACAGCAAGAGCGTGAGAATAGGACACTGGACAGTCCCCAGAGACATCGGACACCTGCTGTACCTTTGAGGCTACCTCCTCCTCCCAGGCCCTTCATTCAGCCAGGTCCAGTTGCTAATAACTCAGGCGACATCTTTGGAGGGCACCAAATTGTTCTCCCTGCTGGCCAGCCTCCTGTAGATTTAGATGCTGCACGTCGCCGTTTGGCTGAGCTACAGGGTCCACTGGAGTTTCAGCCTCAGCCTGCTGCTCGACACAGCTTTTTGAACCAGAATTCTGCTGCTGGGGCATCTCGACCACCTAGACCACAGCAACAAAATGCTATTGCTGGACCATCACGTCTACCTGCTAGGAGAACAACAATGGAAAATCTACAGGCTCTGGAGGAAAGAAATTCTCCTCCCAACTCCCGGAATCATCCACCTATTCTGCTGTCTCAGAATGCGCGGCGTGCTGCAGAGAATAGATTAGCACAGTTGAACAGAGATCTTGAGTTCCAGCCTGCTCCATACAATCCAAGGCAGACTTTCCAGGAGAATTTGGCCAGAAATGAGCAGATTGTGCAGCCTCCACCACCTCCTCCAGAGGAGCTTGAACAACAGGACCAACAGGACCCTGATTTGAATGACGATCAGGATATGCCTCCTCAAGAGGATGAGCCAGACTTTCCTGTCTTCATAAATAATGCAGATTTGCCAAAATATGCCCGGCCATTCAATGAGGATAATGTTCAACCTATAAGCCTTGGGCCTATGGATCTCTCTTGCTCAAAATGTGGAGCCCTCCATTGGAAGTACGAACGACTTTCAAAATCCTCAGTGGCTAATCCCAGCTTTGGTACATGCTGTCTCTCTGGGAAGGTGGAGCTGCCGAGGATCAAGCGACCTCCAAGAGATTTGCTGGAGCTATATGATGGTACCAGTAATGACTCCAGCCATTTTCTGGACAATATAAGAAGTTACAACTCTGCATTTGGCTTGGCATCTCTTGGAGTTACAGTGGACAAGACATTGAACAATGGCCATGGGCCTTATGTTTTCAAAATCCAAGGTGCTCTCTACCATCGTGTTGGATCTCTTATTCCAAAACCCAACACAAATCCAGTGTTTGCTCAGCTGTATTTCTACTCCCATGATGAGGCAACCAGTTTTCGAATGCAGAACAATGCCCGTCAAACTGTTCCACTTCGCCGCAATGTAATGGCAATTTTGGATCATGTTCTCCAGGAACATCATGCTTATGTGAAAGTGTTCAAGACTGCATATGAAAGATTGAAAGAACAACGAGAGCAGCATCCAAACGCTCCTGCAGAGTATTATGCAGTAATCAGATGTGAGAAGGGAACAGATTCCAGGCGTTACAATGCACCCACTTCAAACGAGGTCTCAGTAATTCTGCCTGGAGATGGATCTATTGCACCTGACTATCGAGACTTGGTTTTGCAGTACAGAGATGGTCCACTGAAGAGAATCTACGAGACCAATGCATCCTACCAGCCATCTGTCTATGTCTTATTGTTCCCATTTGGCGAGAATGGCTGGCACACAAATTTAGATCTGAACATTCCTGTCACTGCGGCAGAAGAGGAGGATCCTGATGCGGATAACACAGATACCGAATCCAGAGCTCATACCAAAATGACGATTCTCGAGTATCACGCATATCGTCTGCACCAACGCCCCACTGATTCTGATCACATCTTTCTTGCAAAGGCACTCCTTCAACAGTGGATTGTAGATGCTTGGGCTGCCACAGATCAAAGGAAGCTCAATTGGCTGAAGAACAACCAAAAGAAGCTAAGGGTTGACCTCTACAAGGGACTGGCAGATGCTTTCGCACAGGATGGAGCCATGCTCCTGGGCAACCAGGGGGAGCGCTACATTTTACCCAGTGTTCGCCCAGAGGGCTTTGAATCGGGGTCCCGGAGGCTCAAAGGCCTTGCAAAGGTCAAAGGGCTTTTCTCATAGGGCATCTCAAAGGCCTCTGAGAAAAATCACATTTTTTCAAACATTAGATTTACAGCCACAGAACCTTGACAGAAACACAGAGATGAGCAGTTTTCTGAATGCCGAGAACCACACAGCTAATTTCCTTTTCTGTTTGAGTAGAAATGATGACAACAAAGGGGGGCGGGTTGTCGTGACTCGTCGGTGTGACTTGATGCGCCTCCCACGGGTGATTGATCGATTGATTGATGCGAAAAGCACGTGATTTCATAGGGCTCTGAGAGCTTTGAAATGTCACGAAAATTTCCATAGCCCTCTGCAGAGGGGTCTCAAAGGGCTATGAGCTCATAGGGCTTTGCCCTTTGGGCGAACACTGATTTTACCTTCATCATATATTGGGGGATCTCGCTTTATGCATCAGATTTATCAGGACTCATTAGCTATTGCTCGGTACTGCGGCAAACCACTGTGACTGCTAATGCAAATTGGCCCGAGGTCAAGGAAGCTCTCCTTCCCGGTCAACAACCTTCAGATCGACCAGATTTGATTGCACGAGTCTTTCGGGAAAAGCTCCGTATTCTACTCAAGTTCATTAATCAGGGCCATTTTGGGAAGTGTGTTGGAATAGTCTACACCATTGAATTTCAGAAGCGCGGGCTTCCACATGTCCATATCCTCATTTTTCTGGAGCCACAGGCTCGGCCCAAAAATCCAGAAGATGTTGATTGCTTTGTATCAGCTGAACTGCCTGATCCTGACAGGGAACCAAAGCTCTTTGAATTGGTCTCAAAGGTTATGGTTCACAATCCCTGTGGTGCAGCCAATCCTAATGCCCCATGCATGGTGAATGGAAAATGTTCCAAGGGATTCCCGAAAGCACTCCAGGAACAGACCACAATGGACCACAATGGCTATGTCAGACTCCGGCGCAGAGCCAATGGGCACAGCTTTGTAAATGGAAAAGGACAGACAATTGATAACAAATGGGTAGTTCCTTATCCACGACGGTGAGATTGACTCAGCTCAATGTGGATTATGGCTAATGTTTTGACAGTGCACTGCTTGAATTTGTCTGCCACATGAACTTGGAATGCTGTGTCTCAATGGCTTCTACCAAGTACATTCACAAGTACATCCACAAGGGCTCAGATCGCTCGACCCTCACAATGCAGGATCAAAATGATGAAATTAAGCTACATCTTGACAGCCGATATATCTCTGCTCCTGAGGCTGTGCATCAGCAAAAAGTATTTGGTTGCGTAGCGCACACCAAGATCTCCGCATGCCCGGTAGTCCTGGTAGCCCTAGTAGCACTCCTGCAAAAGCTCTCAAGTTGCCGGTAGCCCCAGTAGCCATGGTCCAGTTGCCTGGTAGCCAAGGTAGTCCGAACAGTGCTGCTCCGTAGCTCAGGTATATTTGCCATGGACCGAGTAGCAATAGTAGCACTACTGGTCGTTGCCACAAATATACTGCGAGATGATGGGGAAATTCAACATTAGCGAGTAATTACAGTGTAACTAAAAGCGCCCCGCGCGGCCCAACTGTCGAATCCATGCCTGCCGTTGTTGCTCCGCCTTCTTTTCATTGTGTGTGTCAACAAGGTAGCGGAATAAAAAAAAGTCGTGGTGTCGAAGATAAGGATTGACATAAAAAGACTTGCACTGGTCCAGAACACGATCTGAAGTCCACGTCGGATTAGCAGCGCGGCCGAATACAGGAATGAGGTGGCAGGAGCGGAAGATGGCTGTTATTGGAATGATTGAAGATTTCTGTCGATGGTTCCGGCTGGAGAGTGAAACTTCATGCATCCCTATGTCAGGTACCGGGGCATTGAGTGGCTTGTACCAGTCCACATATGCGAGTGGATCAGGATAAATACCGTGCTTTGCTGGTAAGCAGAAAATAACGCGTACCCGGGCAACAGACAATCCTGCAAATAGCTTGAGGGAATTTTTCCAACGAGAAATGTAACACTTACCATCGGTGGGACGCTGATCCCCGTCGGGTTTCGCTGTCCGAACGAGGACAGTGTCAAATTGACCAGCCGTTGCCTGCCGCACGCCCTTCTCCGTCATCTTCATGACCTCTCCACGAACGGCGCGGACAACGTCCTTGCGGTCGTGAGAAGTAATCGCAGGAATCTTGGGAAGCATGATGGAGAAGCGCTTGTAAACGGGGAATGTGGAAGCCTCGATAGGTGGTGTCGTCGGGTCAATGGACTTGGATTGAAGAAAACGATCGAGGTGGTACAAGAAGTCCGGCGCACGGAAATCAGTCTCGATGGATGTCGCCGTAAGATCAGGAAAGGGAGGCTTCTTTGCGATACGGTGGCCAGTATCAGACGTTGCGCTGTCATCGGCGTCGTCAGAGAGGTCGGGTTCTTCGACATTCACCGGTGGTAGCGGCGCCGCGGCGTTGGTCTCGTTCTCATGTGCCTCCTCTTCTTCGACAGTGTTAGTCTGCGCAATGTATCCCGGCATCGCCCATTGCAGATACGTTCCGAAACGATGAACCGCCTCTTGGCGAGCAAGCCAGACAGCCATCTGCCGTGTATACGCCACCCTGTTGCTTGCGTTGTAGCCCGCCTTCGCAAGGTCGATGTGCAGCCGCTCTGTATTTTCCGTGTTGAAGCCGTCGGCAGTCCCACGAGAACGAATGGCATCGACGTAATGCTTGAGCTTGTGCAGTTTGTTGATGCGGAAATGCTTGCGTATCTTGGACGACACGAAAATCTGCTTGTTGGAATGAAAAGCCGCCCATGCGGCGTCGAGTCGGGCCAGGGAATCATCGGAATGGACTTCGAAGTGGGCGTAGTGAATAAAATCAAGAATACCGCGAACGGCGCGCTGCACCGCCGGGTCTGTCGCCTTGGCGAGAATGCCGAGATAAGTCTTCTCCATGTTCTTGTGCTCTTTCCCTGTCCACTGAGTCGTCAACGAGATGCCCTTCTTGAAGTGACGAAGCGTGGGATGCGGTGGAAGGGCCCGGAAGCGAGCATCGATCTCTTTAGAACCCCCCCGAGTGGCCTTGTTCGCCCACTTGATAATATGGTCGCCGAAAACACCGTTGTGGAGCTCATGGAGAGCGTCGGGCGTCATGCAGGAGAAGATGTCGCAGTGAGGGAAGGCTTCCCAAAAGGGATTGATTGGACGCAAGTTTTGCTCGACGTATTCGATCGGCCGTTCGTGTTTGGCTTGCTCTTTGAGGACACGCAGAGTCTCAGTGGGTTCCCGAGGTGGTGAGCGTACTGTATCTCCACGCCCAAGGGGTGTGACGAGGCACTTGGGGCATGAATTCTCCCGACAGCATGCAACAAGAGTTTGTTCCGGATAATCGGCGATGTAGGCCGACAAGATCGGGAAGATATGCCGTACGAAGCCATCAGCGCAATCCATCAGCACACCCTTCTCTCCTGCCTCCTTCAGCGGCTCCAGCATCGCCTTCACACAGTCGTGGAACAACTGGTGGCCCTCCCTAGAGCGGTTCTCCTTTGAGAAGATCTCGAGCTTGGTGACGGGAATGTAGCCGAGCAAAATTGTCGCACGCGACGAGGTGGTGCGTCGAGTCGCCTTCCTCAGATTGCCTACGCTGATGTAGACCGGCCAGGCTTGCTTATCGCCGCTGAAGTGAGTCAACTGGGTCTTGTCGGAGGAGATGATGATTGGTGAGAGTGTCGCGCCGATGGGAAGAAGCTCCTGCGCATGAACGTGAGTACGCTGTCCATACCATGTCCAATCGGGCCATGCTTACCTGAATCTCCCACCACCAGTCCGCCGTCCACATCTCCGAGTATTCGCGATTGGAGAAGCAATCCTTGCCGTCCCCCCGCCCCTCCTCGAATTCCTTGAAGATTCGGATCGGTGCGTAACCCTGGTCTTGGAACGACGGGTTCCCGAGAAGTTCTCTGACGACCTCGACAGGATCTCGATGCCACATCTCCACCATCTCCTTCCGTTGGTTCCCATCAGCATCCAGTTCATCGCCAACCACTTCGAATGGACGACAACGCCACTGTGGACCCTGCGGCAAGGAATCAACGTATTGCAGGAATCTCCGACCGTTTTTGAAGGATGGGTTGATCCCCGTCCGAACCTATACAGCTGTGCATGAGACGCTGGAGCTGGATCATAACACCTGGTACGTACCACATTCAGCTTCAAATATTCGTCCGTTTTCTTCTGGCTGAGACCCGACGTCATTAGCCATTGTGCAAGGTCCCATTCGCCCTCGCTTTGGAACGGATGCCAAGGCGGAGTATTCGCGTCCATCTGCTGTGCTCGCAGTCTCTCAAAGAAAGTGTCGCAAGTCCCGCGGCGCTTCCCAGCTTCCATCTCCGCCGGAAAATCCTGAACCCAGCGGGCATCTTCGTCTTCAATCTCTTCGACGGTCGGACGGGGCCGCTTCTGTGATGGAGGTGACGAGTCATCGGCTACGGGGGCCGGACTGGGAGGGCGAGGCGGGTCCACAGCCATGTCCTCGTCACTGTCTGTGTAGGATGGCACCTCACCATACCCGTCGAGCTCTCCTCCCACGTCGTCTGCGCCAGTCTCAGCCATCCCGTCGATGCTGCCTTCAGCTACCGAACTAGCATCACCATCCGACTCGTCGCTATCGCTATCAGACAGGGCGGAGTATTCAAGATACTGTTTAGCACGACAGGGCTTGCTTTGTGCGATGTGCGATCGCAGCCCCTGCAAAGTTGGGCGCCGGATAGCACAGTACGAGCAGGTGAAGGATTCCATAGTGGCAAAGACGGCCTAAGACGGAGTGTGCTCATTCGGTTACAGGGTCTATTGGGCGCCAGATAGCACAGCACGAGCAGGCAAAGGATTCCATAGTGGCAAAGACGGTCTAAGACGGAGTGCGCTTATTCGGTTACAGGGTGTACCAACTTCCTGGGTCCGCCGCAGCGCGACGCTTACTGATGCGTTATGTACCCAGCAACGAATATATTATGGTGCGATCTTTGTTTTTTCTCTCTCTCTGTCTCTCTGTTTCCCTCCACCACCATGTACGACTCCGAGGCTGATGAGCCGCCCGCCCAGACGGTCAAGCCGAAACCCCGTCGCCGCTCTCGAGATGATCTGTCGGGAAATGTCACCCTTACGGATCGCACGCGTGGTACTGCCCGCAAACCGTCGGAGAGACAGGCGGTTGCCGGTAAGCATGCTGTTGATTGCTTGCTTCTTGCTCATGCTAATGACTGGCTTCACAGACAAAGAGAATGCTGCAGCCGCAACACAAAAGCTCCAGGCTGCGCAGAAGAAAATTGCCAAGATGGAGAAAAAAATGAAAGAGATGGAGAAGTCTGGTAAGCGGCCTGTTCTGGCTTTTTCTGAGCACTGACACGCTACACTAGGCGGCGTCCCCACGGCTCAGGCGGAGGACGACGACGATTTCGAGAGCGAAGAGCGGGATGATGAGTCGGATGGTGTTTTTGCCTCCCGGGTGCGTGACGCTCCCTTCTGCCACATCTGGTTAACAAGCCATAGATTACACCCCTTCCTCTACTTCCTGTCCCCCTTCCTCACCCGACGCCTGTGATTCGCAAGGTCCAGAGCTCGCAATCGACTACCCACTTCTCCCCTCGCACATTCAAGTCCCTTCCAGAGCCCGCGACCGCTCAGCGCCCGGGAGGCAGTACCATCAATGTCTCGACCCTGGCTCCTGACCACAATGATGAGGGCACGAATGGCATGGATATTGAGGAGGATGATATAGATCCCGTACCGGTGCGTTCACAATCTTGGGTCCCGATTGCTTGCTGAATGTTATACAGGTGCGATACGCACCTGCCCCTGCCCGTGCCGCGCCCTTGCCGGCGGTGGCAGCGTGTCTCCAACCCACCACTGGCGACAAGCGTGTGCGGGCGGCGGCCGTCGATGATACCTCTGCCCCACCCGCCAAACGTTCGACCAAACCCAAGTTGCGGGAGTCCAAGTACCGTGAGGACTTTGTCGCTGGTCCAAAACCGAAGGCTGGTGACTACGAGCCCGTCGTGGAGGCTCTGATCCTTCGGGCTTGTGGCGAGTATTCAGCTCGCATACTCACCCTGAACCCCTTCCCCTCAACCGCCTTCCAACTTCAGTGGGCCCAACAGTGTTGGGACAACGCCAACATTGCGGCGGACGAAGCTCTGGCCGAAGGTGAGCGACCTGTGCGCTACCAGGTCACCGAGCGCATCAAAAAGATTGTATGCCCTTTCATCGTTCATGTTCATCGCTGACACTTCTACAGATCGGCAAACGCGGATCGCACATTCGCGGCAAGGTCGTCGAGAGCTTACGGCCGCTCTTCGCCGCTCACTTCAAACTCAAACGCAGCAGCCAACGGGGTGTCATCATCACCAACAAGATACGGATTACGCATCTCATCGACTACTCCGCCTTCCACTACAAGGTCTGCTTTTTTTTCCCCCCTGCCCACTGTTTGCTCAATGCTCTGTAGGATTTTGTCGTGTGCCAAGGATTCGGCGGCGCAGCTATCCTCAGCTCGGCCCGCGGCCATTACGTCTTTAGGGACAAAAACTCGTTGGCTATCATCTTTCGATCATACTTCTATCCCCTCCCACCACCGTTCATTGCGCTGGAGTTCACTGTGGTGTGTGCTCTCAATTCACTCTTATCTGATCATTGATACTCGTCAGCTGCAACATCTCGGGGATGAATGGTCCACCGGATCTCCGATTGTCAAGAAGTTCACCGAAAAGGACAACACCAAGATCTTCCTCACGCATCTGAACGACGTCAAGAAGTGGTGTGAAGCAAGTCCCGAGGTGACGACCAAAATTCGCACCAAATGGTACAACCGCGCTGCGTGAGTTACATCTATCTCTGTTCATTTGAAACACCGACCTCATCTTTCCCTAGCCAATCAATTGGCCCCCAGCCACTCGCGGCGGTGAACACCAACATCTCCTGGACACAGATGAAATTCCTTCACGCGGAACTGGAAGGCCGGACGGGAGAGACCGACAGCGAAGCAGAGGAATCCCTGGATGAGGACGAGGAGGGCGAGGATGACGCAGACGGTTTCAACGCGGGTGACGAGGACGGTTCCAACGCGGGTGACGAGAACAATTCGAACGCGGGTGACGAAAACCCCACGCCGTAATCTAGTACATTATGCTTGCTATTAATTCGAATGTGAATTTTGTTCGCTTTCATTTGGTGTGGATCACAAACTATTGAAGAACAATTGGACCATCTACCTATACATAGTGCCGTGCAACCAAGCTCTGAGTGCAGCAGTAGCCTCGGTAGCTGATTACTACCGAGCGCTCCGGATGGCTACCGAGCACATACGCGAGAGCTACCTGGAGCTACCGGGCATTGGCAGGAGAGCTACCAAGGACCTAATAGGAGGGGACTTGGCTACCGGGATACTGGAACTACGGAGAACTCAGAGAGCGACAGAGCCAAGCTCATTTTTTCCTGATGTGTGGCGTCTTCTCAGATACCGGATGCACGAGGAAAAACCTACAGTTGTACGACTACAGCTCCATCTCCCTGCTGAGCAAACAATTGTGTTTGCAGAAGACGACGACCCAGAGGAGGTCTTAGCCCGTGCAGGAAACAAGGACACAACATTGACGGCATACTTCAAAGCAAATGAGCTATTTCCACATGCACGGCAATATTTGTACCAAGAATTTCCTCAGCATTTTGTATTCCAGAAAAAAATCACCAAGTGGAAAGCCAGGGATCGTGGATTTGCCATTGGACGGATGTATTTTGCAGGCCCATCCTCTGGCGCTCGATTCTATTTGAGGCTGCTTCTCACCGTTGTCCGTGGGGCAACATCTTTTGAAAATCTCTGTGTTGTGAACGGTGTCTCCTACTATCCAAACTTCCGTGATGCTTGCTTGGCACGAGGCCTTCTGGAGGATGATAATGAATGGGAGCAATGTTTACAGGAAGCTGTTGATATGCAGACAGGAAGTCAACTCCGGCAGCTGTTTGCAACCATTTTGAAGGAGAACTGGCCACTCCAGGATCCTGTTGGACTCTGGGATCATTTCAAAGCCAATATTTGTGATGATGTCAGATATCAACTCATTCATAAAGGCCTGGCTGCAGATCCTACAGAGGAGCAGGTATTTGACTATGGATTATATCTCTTGGAGAAAAATCTTCTTGGGTCAGGAAAGTCCTTGGCTGACTTTCCTCCAATGCCACAGCCAGTTGCAAATTGGGCTCAGTTGGAGGGCAATCATTTGATAGCAGAACAACTTGCATATGATCGAGAGGAGCAGAGGCAGTTGGCTGAACCACGCATTGCCAATCTCAACAATGAGCAGCGGACGGCTTTTGAAGCCATCATAAATTCAGTTCGCAACAATCTTCCACAATTGTTTTTCCTCAATGGACCTGGGGGCACCGGAAAGACTCATGTGTATAACACCCTTTGCTATGCTCTCCGTGGCGATGGACATATTGTTCTCTGTGTTGCTTCCTCTGGCATTGCAGCATTGCTTTTGATTGGTGGCCGCACATCTCATTCCCGGTTCAAAATTCCAATTGAACTCTATGATGGGAGAACCTGCCCAATTAAGAAAGGCACAATGTTGGCTGAGCTTTTGACCAAGGTGATATTGATGTATGGAATCCAGGCTTAATTTGCCTAATGCTTTTCACAGGTTGCATTGATTATCTGGGATGAATTGCCTGCTCAGGATCGCCGTGCAGCTGAAGCAGTGGACAAGACGATGCAAGATCTGCGAAACGACTTCACACGTCCATATGGTGGAGTGACTGTCGTTTATGGAGGAGACTGGCAGCAGACTCTGCCTGTTATTGAGAAGGGAACCCGAGAAGAAATTGTTGGGTTCTGCATGCAGGGATCCTACCTGTGGGAAAATGTCAAGGTTCTACGACTCATCCAAAACATGCGGCTTGGTGGACCCAATGGGTCAGATGATGACAAGGAATTTGCCTGCTGGCTTCTTGATGTTGGCCATGGGAGGAATTCTGACGACCAGGGCAACATTAAACTTCCGCCCAATATGCATCAGGAAAAATCCACCTGACGATGGAGAGTGATGTAGACAACATAGATCGGGTAGAACTTTTGACTTCCCCCTAGTTTATAGGACTATGTAGTTCAACCTCGGAATTATATTTCACTACAATGATCTACATTTCTTGGCAGATGATCTATGTCAAGTCGGAGATCTGTACCGCTGTAGCCCAACATCGAGCAATGTAGAGCAGGGTAAACCATGCTCGAGTCACATATTCAATGCCCAAATTATATACTCAGGGAGCACACAAAAGAAAGAGGAAAAAAATAAATATTCAGGCAGCTGTCAAGGTATCTACTCGTCGTCCTCCTCGTCACCAGCAAGCATCTCAGCATCTTCATCCTCATCATCCTCGGCCCGCATCTCGTTGTCCTCATCATCACCTCCGCGGTCCTCATCATCACCCTCATGGTCCTCATCACCGCTCATCTGGGCGTCCTCAAACTCCTTCATGGCAGCGGCGATATCGGATGGGAGAAGGGCGCCTCGAGACATCGTCGCCCGGGGTTCGGCACCGGAATGAGCACTGCAGGAAGCTCAGCGGAGCCAAGGGGGAATAAGGATAGACGCACCGTCCATTGTCATGGAGATCTTGAAGGATCTTGTCGAGAATGCCGTATTTTTTGGTGGCCACGGCGAATTCCTCGAGGGTTGAGACGTGGCGTTGATAGACTTCACGGTATTCGCTAGCGGTGAAGGGGATGTCGGTGCGAATGCCGGTGGCCCACTCGTCAACGCAATTGTCAAACTTGAGAAGAATCAGCACGGAACGGGGATGAAAGGATGGACATACCACTGTCAAGACGAGTGCCAGAGTGACAAGCGGCAACGGGTCGAAGTAATCCGGTAAGGTGGCACCGGGTGCCCGACGATTGGGGAAAATGGCGGCATTGACGAGCTTTTGAATGGCACGGTTGCGGAATATGCCCGTGCGGGTCGAAGGATCCTGATGATGACATGAGACGGCGGCTGCAATGAGAAAACCAGTGACGCACCCGGAAGAACAATGCATTGTCCTCCTTCAGGCTCTCCGCGATCTGCCGATTCCGCTTGATGGCCTCCTTGCTCTCGCCGCTAGAGAAGTCAAAGAGGAGCTCGGCAATGGGTCGGGCCTTGGTCTTGAGCTCCCCCCGCACGTGCGAGTCGCGGGTGGTAATCTATAGACAAAACATCAAAGAGGGCGGACAAGGACACGAAACACTTACAAGCTTGCTCAAGGCCGGTGTGAGCTCCATGGTCACACCCAGGCGCTCGCATGCGATGCGCCAGCTCTCCCGAACCCACTCTAGCTCCTGCTTGGGGTCGGGGAAGGCGCACCGGACTAGGACAAAGACACGGAAGAAGAGGATGGCCAGGCCAAGGGCCTCCTGAGTCGTATCATCATAGTCCTTTGCCTTGGCACGCCCTCCGTTGTTCAGACGCTGGGCCTGCATCACACGGAGGTCAAGCCGCGGCAGTGGCGGATCACGCCTCTTCTCTCCGGTCTGTGGAGAGGCTGATCGAGCCGGACGCGGGGAGGGAGAGCGGCGGGGAGCCGGCAGGCTTGGCCGAGTGTCGGTAGGGGTGTGGCGTAGGTTGAGGGTGACGTGGTTTGGCACGCGCCTGCCGTTGGCCATATCCCGTAGCTATATCAATTGTCAGTACCATAAATACAGAGTATGCATTAAAAACTCACAATCGGCGAAGATGACCGAGCTGGCGGCGGAGAAGGATCCATTCCCCGGAACGTCGGACGCTGGGGCTCGGGTGCAGGGGCCGGGAGACGACGCCAGCTGGGGGGAGTCGATTCACGGCGACCACGAGACAGCGTGGAAGACGATCCGCGGCCGTCATGCCCAGGGTCAGCGTGGTGCTGAGACATCTGTCGATACTCTTCACCATAGTTGCGGCGGCCATCATCGATGTTGGTCTGGTGTTGCGGCGGACGAGGTACCTTGCTGCTCCGCTCGATGAGGACTTGCTTCTGCTTGACCGCAGCGGGGCGGGACGGAACTGGGCGGAAGGACAGCTTGAATATTCGTTAGGTACTGCACCCTCATCGAAAAAGGATGGAACGTACGTTGGTGTCTGCACGGGGCGCTGGGCGGTCGTCGTCATCCTCGCTATCGAGAACACCCGCAGCACGCTGAAGAGCCCGAGCGGTTTTAGCCACCTTGGCGGTCTTTGTGGCTTGGCGAGCCTCGTCCGCGAGAGCCTCGTCGACTGCATATCAGGTGTCAGCAAGAAGCAAAAATACCAAAGGTGCGGACTTACTCAAAGCTTGCTGTTTTTCGCTCGGGCGACGTGCACGTCGACCAATGGGGGCGTCGTCATCGTCTTCGTAGTCGCCTCCACGGTTACCGCCACGGTCAGATGCTGCAGAAATCATTACTGGTGAGTAACAAAGATAATAGAGGACGCACCCTTGGCATGCATCGAATTGAGTTGGTCCGACTGATTTTCTTGATTGGTGCCACGGGCAGCGGCGGGGATGGAGCGAGACAAGTCGCGAGCTGTGGCACACGACTGGGTAGCAGGGGTGGTTTTCTGGGTGTTGGCCATTGAGAGGAAGTGCGATGCAAATTAGCAGAGGCGGGCTCGAGAGAGTGGGGTACACACCTCCAGGTCGGGCTCATTTTATACGGATGGGCCTTGTTGAATGCGCGGCTTGTTTGTCTGGTCACCACCCCTCAGCGCGTACGCGCCTTGAATCAACAAAGCGCGTTTGTATAAAGGGTTGGTGGTGGTGGGGAGCAAGAGAGAGAGGCCAGGTTTGTCGGGGAAGTCACGAGTGTGTGCCCGTCGACGAGCGGCCGCTGATGACCTCACTGAGCTGGCTTACAAAGTAGCTAGGAAATATACTCACCCGGACAACACCCGGATACGCGGGCATTATTGAGCGCGTTTGCCGTCCTTCATTGCCGTCGAAATGGAATCGCGCTGCCCGTACTGTTTTCGTCCTGCAAAAAATGTCACGCGCCATATCAGCCACGCTCCGGCATGTGCCTCAAAGTGGAGGGAAGAGCTTGGGCACGACCTCTCTGTTACGGCATCCGTTCAGCCCACGGCTTTGATCGAGACTGAGGACGGCGTACCTGCTCAGACAGAATCACATCTTCTGGACGCCGAAGGCGACTTTCCGATGGATATCGGCGACGATTTTATGCCCACAGCACCAACACCACCCCCCGAGCTTCGAGAGACCCTCCCAGATCGTCGATCGACTGTGCAGGAGGTAGAGGACGAGGGAGACCTGTTCCAGCGCGCCTACGAATCGTTCGATGAGCCAGAGCTGCGCGCTGGACAGCCCTGCAGATCTTCTCGCGTTAACACGATCTTGGAGGAATGGCGTGAGAAGCAGCAGGCAGTCGGCGAGTCAGAGTACTCACCCTTTGTGGGGGAGGATGAATGGGAGCTCGCGCAGTGGCTGTCAAAGAACGTCAGCCAGACGGCGACGGACGAGTTTCTGAAGCTTTCAATGGTGAGTGTAGTGCTCCTGCTGCAATACGAATCACTCACCGGACGCTCACAGACCAAGAAGAACGAACTGTCGTTCCACAACAACCGTGCCTTCCTCCAAAAGATCGACGCACTCCCCACCGGCCCAGGCTGGAGCTGCGAGATCATGAGTGTTGTCGGAAACGTGAAGGATGAGGACGGCAATCTATTGACCAAGGACCTCGAGTTGTGGATGCGTGATCCCGTTGAGTGCATTCAGCAACTCATGGGAAACCCGCTCTTCAAAGAGCACATGGTATATGCACCCGAGCACGCATACACAAGCGCGAAGGGTACCACGCGTGTGCTGGACGAGATGTGGACGGGGAATTGGTGGTGGGAGATCCAGGTACGTGCTTCATTCATCTAATTGAGACCCAAACTTGACGCAGACGACAGAAACGCTTACCGCCGGGCGCCTGCGTGTCAGGCGTCATCCTCTCCTCCGACAAGACGAAGCTCTCCAATTTCCAGGGCGATAAGACGGCGTGGCCAGTATACCTCACCATCGGCAATATCTCGAAAGAGATTCGTCGTCAGCCTTCGAAACACGCAACGGTTCTGGTCGGGTACTTACCTGTCTCGAAGCTGACATGCTTCTCCGACAACACGCGATCGCTCGAGGGCTACCGCGTCTTTCACAAGGCGATGGCTAAGATCCTCGAGCCGTTGATCTCCGCCGGAAAGAACGGTGTCGAGGTGGTGTGCTCGGACGGCTGGAAGCGCCTCGTGTTTCCGATCCTGGCGGCCTACGTCGCAGATTACCCTGAGCAGTGCCTCATTGCGTGCTGCAAGCAGAACCGCTGCCCCGTATGTCGTGTTTCCCCCAACGAACGCGGGAATCTCGTCGCCTCACTCCTGCGTGACGAGACGGAGACTTTGAAGATGCTCGAGGAGCACCGTCTGCGCAAGGAATCAGCGCAATTCGAGGCCGACGGGATACATGAGGTGTACGAACCGTTTTGGAAGCAGCTCCCCCACACGAATATCTTCCAATGCTTCACTCCCGATCTCCTCCACCAAGTGTACAAGGGCGTCTTCAAGGATCATCTAGTCAGCTGGTGTGAGAAGCTGATAGGCGCGACCGAGCTTGACGCTCGTTTCAAGGCGATGGGTGTATTTCCGGGGTTGCGCCTTTTCCGCAAGGGAATCTCGACGGTGTCGCAGTGGACGGGGACGGAGTACAAGGAGATGATGCGCATCTTCATGGGCGTCATGGCGGGAGCAGTCAAGCCGCAAGTTCTCACCGTCGTCAAAGCCGTAATTGATTTCATTTACCACGCCGAGCTCCAGCTTCACACCTCCATCACCCTCGCCGCACTTCAGCGCGCGCTCGAGATCTTCCACGAGAACAAGGATATCCTCATCAAGCTCAAGGTCCGACAGCACTTCAATATCCCGAAACTCCACAATATCCAGCATTACGTCGACTTTATCTGGGCGCTCGGCAGTCCCGACGGCTACAACACTGAGTCCCCCGAACGCCTCCACATCGACTTTGCCAAGAAGGCCTATCGCGCCAGCAACAAACGCGATTACACCGAGCAGATGACCCTCTGGCTGCAGCGCCAGGAGGCCGTGGCCCTCCGGCGATCCTATATTGGGTGGCTCGAGACGGAACGCGCGAGTCCACCGCCTGACTCGGAATCCCCGGCCTCGGATAGCTCGGACTCAGAGGACGACGTCTCGGACTCAGAGTCCTCCATTCCTGCGATGCTGTCTCCGGCAGTATCGTATGCTGTAGCCAAGCGCCCGGCTCACGTCGCTCTCACGGTCGGGCATTTACAGGACAAGTACGGCGCCCTCGATATTGTCCCCGCTCTCACCGCCTTCATCAAATCCCGCTCCACCAAAGCCCCGTCCATCCTTCCTTCCATCCACGACCGCTTTGACGTGTACAACCAACTCACCCTTCGTCTTCTACCTAATCTTTATCTTTCCGACAAAATTCATACCGTCCGAATACGTGCCGTCCCGGAGATTGTGCGCACCGGCGTGCGGCGTGCTACTAGCCCTGCCGTGTTTGATACTGCGCTTATTGTTGACAAACCCGGGATGGATCTTCAACTCGGGGAAGACGGTGAGCTCATGCACCGTGTCTCTTAATGTATATCTTGCTAACATCAGTACAGGACCTCGGCCAGCGCAGATACGTGCAATCTTTAGGCTCCCTCGACAATTTGGCAACTTCCCCCACCCTCTCGCTTACGTTGAATGGTTCACGACGCCTCGGATGGATTCTTCTGTTGGGATGTACACAACACACCGCTCACGGCGACACGGTGAACGCAATGCAGCCGTTGTGTCCGTGGATGATATTGTGAGCGAGTGTCATCTCATGGGTAAGTGTGGGAGTTCTATTGACTCTGCATGGACTTGCCACAACGTGTTGGAGTCTGCGACTAATTTCTACATTAATCCGTACATTTCCTTAGACTTCTTCATACGACACACAATATATTGAGTCTGATTTCAGTGACGGGACCAGATTGAGACCTGAGACAGCGTCGACCGAGCTTGCGTCATTCAATCTTGTGATTCTCAAATTCTTCCTTCTCCATGTGCTACTATTGCCAATGTCAGTTACATTTTCCCAGCCCAATGCTTAGATAGCTGATGTAGATCATAGTAACAATGGCGCCGATCAATGTTGATCTACATCTTCCGGTGTATCAACTACCACGCCAACATTGGATACAAAGCCGATGCCCGGATCTATATGGACCTATGATGCCCTTGATAGCCTTGGCGCGCCGCAAAATCTTCGGCGATTTTTCCTGATGTGAGACTTCCAACAAACACAGTTGATTGCATGGTTCAAGAAATATATCCTGGACTTGCCATGATCCAGATTGATCAAGACAATGACCAATACTTCCTGGAGAGAACTGTTCTGTCTGCGCGGAATGATGATGTTGATGATCTGAACCACAAGCTACTCAGCACATTTCCTGGGGAGGACAAAATTTTCATGAGTGCTGATTCCACAGTCTCAGAGGAGGGTGTCGATGCAGACGCCGGTTTTGAATATCCTACAGAGTATCTCAATTCTATCAAAGCATCAGGATTTCCTCTCGCAAGACTGGCCTTGAAATTGGGAGCCTGAGGGCCTGTCATGGTTTTGCACAATTTAGCTCCAGCAGAGGGACTGTGCAATGGTTCAAGAGGAATTTTGACACGTGTTTCATCCCGTGTTCTGGAAATCCGTCTCATTGGTGGAGACCATCGTGGAAAAACTGCATTCATTCCCCGGATTACCCTCAGCCCATCAGAAAAACAGGTCGGAATCAGTATGAAACGGCGGCAGTTTCCCGTCCGTCTTGCTTTCTCAATGACAATCAATAAAGCTCAGGGACAGTCAGTAGACTATGTTGGTCTTGACCTACGTACTGATGTCTTTGCACATGGGCAGCTTTATGTGGCCCTTTCCCGTTGCACATCCAGCCATAGAGTAAAGGCATTACTTCATGATGACAAGTATAATACTTTGGTTACAAAGAATGTAGTATATAAAGAGGTCCTTATATAAAATTTCCCTCCAAGGAACAACAGTCCTGACACCAACCTGAGATTCAACAGTAATCCCACCCCTGAGATTCAGCAGCGCGCCCCCGGGGTTTGGGGCTCCGCCCCAACAAGCTGTTGATCCGCCGTAGGTAGGGGCTGAGCGCCAGCGAGCGCCCCTGCCGAAGGCAGGATCATTAAGCTTGTTCACTACCTCCAGCAGCTCCCACACGTCACCCCCCTCCCTGACACTTCCTTTTTCGGTAATGTCACGTGTTTCTAGGGCCAGCCCATCGTATTCGGTCTACCGCCAACGTACCTCAACTCTTGTTTAGTCTACTTGTTACGTGCTGCCTCTCCTCTCATTGATGCCCAAGTGCTCCGGTTCGAGTCCTGATGCATTCTCTTTATGCTTTTTTGTTTGCTTTTTCTCGGCGCAGTGGCCTATCTATATACCCCAGCCTTACTTGTAAGTTGTGGGCTGCACTCTGCCAGTCTGTGCCCGATAGTGAGCCTCTTAGGTGTTCTCCCGCCCTCACTGGAGACCTTTTTTTCGCTTTCCCATGGAATTTTGTTAGTCCTTGTCGCATAGGCAAACCCTGATGCCCAGATAGAGTAGAAATGACATTCCAGTTGACTTTTCGACGAGCACAGTACCTTGAATAACGAAAAAAAGCTGCTTTATCGGCACAGTTCGGCATCCTGATGATGGATGCATGATTTTCGTGATTTTCCGAAGAAAAAGACTCGGGCGGCGGCAAAAAAGGGTGGAATATCATTTTGTGTTACCCATACATCGAATTATGTACATATTTGCTCCCCAGAGGCCTTTGAAACAAGGCAGGACGCGAGAGTGAGTGAAATTGATCGGAGTTGCCTTTTTTGGAATGTCAGGGAGGGGGGTGACGTAGGGGAGCTACCTCCAGCACTTGCTCAGCCCCAAACTCGGCCTCAAACAGGTCTCCAAGGAACATAATTCTTTCGAAACAACGCGTCCTGGATGAGGATTCGTCAATGAGAGCCGTCTTGCTCCGAGTCCTCCAACGCACGCATCAATACACAGGCTCCAATTCTCCAAATCCATACCAGGGCTTTCGGCGGAGACCACCAGTCGCTCCTCAGACAAGTTCAGAGTCTTCTCCAACTGTCATTGGTTCAAGACATACTTTCTCCGGCCTCGCAGCTGCACATTGGCATGCCCACTAGCGTACCTTGCGCCTCGAGGTCGAGTTCCAGTGGGAAAGTGTTAGGACTCCTTGAAGTTCGCAACCCACCCGTGACCGCACGGCGTCGCGAAGACGAGGAACAGGTCTGACCCGCTTTCAGCCTCTTGTGTTGCCACCTCGTGTAGATAGTTCAAATGTACTTGTTGGAGAAAAAGGTCTTCGTGCACGAAATAGGGGTCATGTAAGTTGCTCGTTGCAAGGTAGCGGGCGGTCCAGCGACTCCAGCCCGAGCAGTGAACCTGTCACGGCAATGGTGGCCACGCGAAATATCATTTAGAACCATTGCATCACACGCGACGCGTCCTACCCGCGAACTCCATTTGACCACAGCGCCCAGTGCACCGTCTTTCCGATCAGTCCCTGACCCGCGCTTGCATTCCCTTTCTTTCATTAGCATAGGATATTCGACCCTGCATAATGCCGGTCAAGAAACACCCCAAGATACGACGCGCTCTCAGGCTGCCCTTCCATGGTCGCGCAGGAGCCAACGCTGTCAGGCGTAGCACCGCTGCGCCGAGGCCTGGAGAACAGCCAGTTGTGTTTCTACGTGTTCAGGTCATAGGCTGCACCGGCCTTGTCGCGAAAGATCGCAACGGCTTCAGCGATCCGTGCGCCCCATCTCCTGCAATTGGAGCGGACCGTTCGTTGATTCTTTTTGCAGATTCGTTGTCACATCCTTGCTTCGCACAAGACATCAGACGCCGGTCGCCAAAAAGACGTTGAATCCCGTGTTCCTGCCCAAGGATGCCACCTGGGACTTTCCTATTTACCTCAGCGTCGCGGACAAGCTTGGTGTGCTGGAGCTGGTCGTATGGGACAAAGATGTGCTCCGAAAAGAGTATATCGGTGAAATAGGCATTCCCGTCGAGGAGTGGTTTGGCGGCCGTGACAAGGCCTGGGGTGCTTCAGGGAACATCGTGCGTGTCCTGCTCCACTGTCGCCGTATTTCTCTCTTATGCGCCCAAACAGGCCTTCTCCATGCCGATAGTGTCTTCCAGACCAGGCAGCCCTGCACAGGGTACAGTCCAGCTGCGCTTGGGTTTCGTGGCGCCCCCACTTAAAACTTCGGCCCCGAATCAAGCCACGGTCGATTTTGACGCGGTGTACCTCAACCTCGTCAAGACTGGGCGCAAGTCCCTCGTTTCTGCACCACCGGTGCGTATTCTTTTCGTTTTGGCCAAGTGTGATTCTTGGCGTATCATGCTCAGATCGTCTTCTTTCATTATGCGTTAGCATTTGCTTCGCTTTCATCTTACTTGAGGCCATCGCCTCATCTCTCATCTCTTTATTCACGTCCACCTCTCACAGACTGAAGGAGTTGGTACTCTCCGCTCCCACCTCTCTCACCCAGACTTTTTGGACGACGGCGGTCTTTCCTCTGCTTCATCATCTGGCACAGAATCCGACGACGAGGATTTAGACGACATAGATTCCGAAGACGACGAGTCCTACGAACGTGCGTCGTCTTATTCTCTGTCTTTCGTCTTCCAACGCGTTTCCAGTGGTCGAGGACACCAACAGCTTAAGGAGATCTCCTGACCCATCGTATACCGCCGAAACGGTCCCTCCGTCGGTCTCGCGCCTCCAGGCGCTTTATGGCCCACCACCCGACATCGGCGTCACCCCAGGAACACCTGTATCCGAGCTGTTAGGTGTAAAGACGCCGACTGGGCCGAGTCCGCTCACAACTCCCACACCGTCTTCCTCTGGCACTGCAGTCCCCTCTGCGCCCTTTGCCTTACCAGCAAATGGACCCGAGAAATCGCCTGTAGACAAGAAGCCTAAACCGAGCTTTATCGCCCTCCCTCTCCCGACCAAATTCATGAAGTCTCGTTCGCGGCCGACGACGCCCAAGGAAGTCACACATAAAGAGAGCAACGATAAAGACGCTGGGAAGAAGAAGCGGTTCCGAAAAAGTTGGAACGGAGCGGCAACGATAACCCCCCTCGAAGAAGTGGGCGGAGCGTCTACACCGACTGGTGTTAAAGGGAAGGAGAAGGAAGTCGTCAAAGACCAAAAGAGCAAACCTCGCAGACGCCCGAAACCACAGCGTGCATTTTCTCTCGGTGCAGATGCTGGAGCTGCGTCTCACGAGGACGATATTGTCGGCATTGTGATGCTCGAGATTGAGGGAGCGGTGGATTTACCGCGACTCAGGAACAGTATGTTCAATGCTTTCCCTTTTGCCTAGTGTTTAGTTTCTCAGTGACCCGCACGTCCTTTGATATGGACCCCTTCGTCGTCATCTCGTTCGGAAAGAAGGTCTTCCGCACGCGCGTGATTCGGCACACTCTCAACCCGGTATGGGACGAGAAGCTATTATTCCATGTCCGGAGATATGAACTCGGTTATGAGGTAGGTTTCGTCGTTCTTCTTGAGTTGTTATTGACATGCCCCCAGGTTCGCTTGACTGTACTTGACTGGGATAAGCTTACGTCGAACGACTATATTGGTGAGGCGGCATTTACCGTCGGCGACCTCCTTGCAGACGCCCCACAACCTTTACCTCCTTCGCCTGAAGAGGAAGGAGAGGGAGCCGTACCAGTGCTTGGGTCCTCGCCAACGGACGCGGATATGGCGGTTCGTAAGCGTGGGACGCGCATCCCGTTGTACGCGGCAGATGAGAGCGGGGACCACCCTATGAAGGAGTTCAAACGCAAGCTTGAAATTCGGGCCGATGGTGGGAAGGAGCCCGTTTGGGAGAGCAAGCATTCTCCCGTCATCACATTCCGGTTCGCAATTTGTCTCTTAGCCCTTGATCACACTGAAATTGATTCGTCCAGTGCAAAGTACCAACCATATTCTCTACTGCGCCAACGCTTCTGGCGACAGTACCTGAAGCAGTATGATACAGACGACACAGCCACCTTGTCACATGTTGAGATCACGAGCATGCTCGATTCCTTGGGGTCGACTCTGACGGCTGGCACAGTCGATTCATTCTTTACCCGGTTTGGGAAAGATCCCCACAGAGACGATCTCACTGTGGAGGAGGTCATCCGCTGTCTGGAAACAGAGGTGTTGCGTCCTAACAACGAGCGCCGTCGCATAGACGAGGATGTTAGTGGTGGAACGGGGACAGGGACGAGTCTCAGTGCAAGCCCTTCACCGGCCGGTGCCTCTGGGGAGCTGCGTCTTGCGGAGCTCGACTTTGCGGGACCTTCGCTCGAAGTCGATTTCATTACTGGTGAACCGAAAGGATACGTCACAGAGCCCGCAGAGATGGTGCTTTTACCAGCTGGCGATTCCATTCAAGCAGGACACGCTCGTCTGCCGACGTCCGAGTCATCATCGGATGGCGACCTGGAAGAAGAGTCTTCTGGTTCCCCGTCAGCGACGCCTGCATCACCTCCTTCGAATTCTTTGTCGCCCCCGGTGCCCACCAAGAAGAACCGCTTCCGACGTCCCCGCTACCGCAAGACGCAAACCTCTTCTATTGCAACGCCCTCTCAGGTCGTGTCTAGCGGTGCTAGCAGCGGGGATGAATCGTTTGAGCGTGTCATCAATATCAAGAACTGTCCGCTGTGCCACCGTCCACGGCTGAATTCCAAGGCCGAGGTTGATATTATCACCCACATTGCTGTATGCGCGAGCCAGGACTGGAATATCCTGGATCGGATTGTCGTCAGCAACTTTGTGACGGCTCATCAGGCGCAGCGCAAGTTCTTGACGAACATCTTCAGTAAGATATCGAGTGGGGACTATAGACTTGGGGCAGTGAGTGTTGTCTTATGTTTGTGGATTGATGCTGATGGGGACCCAGAATTCTGCCAACATCATCGTGCAGAATCGGTTGACTGGGCAGCTGGAAGAGGAGAAGATGCAAGTTTATGTTCGGCTGGGGATTCGGCTGCTCTACAAGGGCATGAAGAGTCGTATGGAAGGTGGAAGAGGTGTGTAGTTCTCGATGCTCATGCAGCGTATGCTGACAAAAGTTAGCTCGCCGCTTGCTCAAGTCGTTATCCATCAAGCAGGGGCTCAAGTACGACTCACCCGAGTCGGCCCGCGACATACCTGCTTTCGTCGAGTTCCACAACCTCAAAGTTAGTGAGATTCGTGATCCTCTCTCATCTTTCAGTACGTCAAGAAGTCCTCGCACCCACTTTCTATTTCTCATTCAGAATCCGTAGAAACCTTCAATCAATTCTTCTACCGGAAACTGAAACCCGACGCTCGTCCTGTGGATCAGCCAGATGACCCATACCGCCTGGTCAGCGCTGCCGACTGTCGATTCATGGCCTTTGAATCCGTATCTGAGGCGACGCGACTGTGGATCAAGGGTCGTGAATTTACAGTGGCGCGTCTGCTTGGTGACGCTTACAAGCACGAGGCGGATCGGTTTACGGGTGGCGCTTTGGCAATCTTTCGACTTGCGCCCCAGGATTATCACCGTTTCCACTCGCCCGTGGATGGTACCATCGGGAACATGACATACATTGCGGGAGAGTATTATACTGTTAATGTGAGTGCAGGCCCACATTTCTGGCCGTTTTTCTTACGGTCTATTAGCCGCAAGCCATTCGGACGGCGTTGGATGTGTATGGGGAGAATGCCCGCAAGATTGTACCAATCGACAGCCCGCAGTTTGGGCGGGTGATGGCGGTCTGCGTCGGGGCGATGATGGTTGGCAGTATCTTGACGACGGTCAAGGAAGGCGATACCGTCAAGCGCGGGCAGGAGTTTGGGTACTTTGCATTTGGTGAGTGGTGGCTCTTTTCTCTGCCTCGACTGACGGAGGAATCTTGTAGGAGGCTCAACGATTGTCCTTTTGTTTGAAAAGGACGCACTGGAGTGGGACGAGGACCTTTTGGTCAACGGGCGTGCATCGTTGGAGACATTGGTGCGCGTTGGCATGGGTATTGGTACAGGCACAAGGCGGCCAAAACGGGTCGGGAACTGAACTTGGACTGGAGGACATTCGGACATTATTTAAACGCCCTGTGCGTAACTCGCAAGTTAGATTAGTGCATTGTAACTTATAGATGTTGACCGTGGTTGATCGTGGTGGTTCGGTGCAGAAAACCGCGATAGGATAGGATAAGATAGTAAACCTTGATAATTTTGTACTTGTTCCGAGTTCCAAATAACTTTAGAGGTTGCTCCTTCCTAAAACGGACGCGGGCGTTTTGTGTGTGTGTCTGTGTGTGTGTCACACTGTCAACCATCTTCCACAATGGACCCAGTCCAAAAATCGCCAGTTATTCTGTCGTACTTCGACCTCTCACCTAGTGGTTTCCCCTGGCGCGACTCGTGTCCCCAGCAAATCGAACGGCGGCGGGCAGACCTCGGCGACCTCCTGCTCTTCGATATTCTATTGACCTCTGGCGGCATTCGCCAGCCCGACACCCTCTACCCTCCCGTGGACGTTGACACCTTTCGCCGTCTGTTCGACGCGATTCAAACGTCGGACTACGACGCGTTGAAAAAGGACTGTCTCGTGTATTTCCTCTTGAAATGGTACCAAGACGGGCGCGAGGAGCGGTTCAGCGTGGAACGCTGCATTCCTCCTCAGTTTGCGCGGCTCGCCGACGCGTATTGGCATTTGGATGCAGGGATCAACGTCCCGGTGTGTCTTGAGAGCCTTTCTGCATCGAACTGGTACTGATACTTTGGCCAGCGCGCTGTTTCTATCCTTTCGGATAGCCGACTTACCGCGGACTACGCCTCCAAAATCCTCCAGGCAATTTCCCTTGCCCCAAATCCGTTGCCACTCGTCCTCAAATACGTTCGGACTGCAAAACCACTTTTGACCGAGCCGGACGACATTGACATTTATACCCTCGCCCTCGCCGATTCGAGCCTCTTGGAGGCATGGCAGTTCCAGCGTAGCTTCAATGAGAGGAACGAAACCCGAGCTCGACTGCTGAGAAAGATATTGGATCACTGCTTTACTCGTGCGTGTTTTATCTATTTCTTTGACGTGAAATTGAGTCCCCTTCAGCTGCTCCTCGCCGGAATGCACTTATTCAGCTCCTGGGAATAGCACTAACACCATACGAGCAGTCCCTCATGCAATCTTACGCGACACCTCCGTCGACCCTACCATCAGCAGGCATTCCCCTTCTCCAAAACTTGATTTGCGTCCGTTTAATTCAAACCGGCAAGTACGCAGACGCTATCAAAATGGACCGCCAGTTCTCCGCTTCCTCCGTCGGCATGAGTTCCCAAACGGAAGAACGGAGCAAAATGGTTCAGGACCTATATGCTGCTTTGCCATTAGCAGAGCGAATGACCCTCGATGCAGAGCTGGATAATCCGGGCATCGAGCCATCCGCGAGCAATGATACCGTGATGAGCAGCAGTCGGGACCTAGACATGAGCATGTCATGGGAGGACCTTCGCCCGCCCGCACCTGCTCCCGCGCCTGCAACTATCATCCCGCTTCCAGCCCTTCCAATTTCCCAGGCACCGGATGTCTCAGCATCCGCCAGCCAGGAGCTGCTCCGCTCGAAATTCGGCAAATTCGGAGGTTCGCAGGCAACCAATGCCTTCACACCCCTCTCGTTCAAGACCTCCCGCCCTCTTGCTCCCATAATACCCGTCACCGCCGTTCCAAAAGGCAATCTCGCTGCACAACCCGCGATTCCCTCTACTCGACCGCCGTTGATCCATGCGTTTTCTTCCCTTTCACAATCAACCAGCCGGTTCGCTGGCTCGCCAGGTAGCGGGAATAAATCCGTGTTCGACTCTGCTGGGAAGAAACAGAATGCATTCTACCAGCCGCCTGCCAAACCTCCCGCACCGCCCGTGTCGATGTTGGATGAAGTTGATGTCGATGACTCCGCTGTGGGCATTTCGCAGGGGGATACGGACATTGAAGTGGATCACGACGAAGAGATGGAGCAAGAGGAAGAGAGCCTGCGGTATTCCGTTTTCGGAGGCAAGCCCCCCGTTCGTGCTGGTACACGTGACCGACCACGCGAATCGGCACCTGAAGCCAAGCGGATGCCTCCTGGAGCGTTTGTCATGGATGATGAACCCGAAACCGAGGTGCAGGCCTCGGAACCTCCACCGCCTGCACCTAGTAGACAAACGCGGAGGTCAGCTACTGCCCCCACGAAAGCTGAACCGGCGAAACCGGCTAAAATCGCCAAGACAACTCGGACACGGACACGGGCAAAGGTCAAGGAACAAGACCTAGGACGGAGTTTACCTGGCTCGCTGATGGCGTCGGAGGATTCTGATGACGAAGCAGACGAAGAGGAAGATGAGGAGGAGAAGGAGGAAGTCGCGCCACTGCCGCCCCGTCGCAAAGCTGCGGTCTCTGCAACCGACGGTGTTCAGACACGGAGGAGGTCATCGCGGTTAAGTTCTGCGGAGGCAGACACCAGAGTGGAGAAGGAGAAGGCTCTGAGCAAGACCAAGGCGGCTGCCACAGGTCGAAAACGGCGGACGTAGTCTTGTATCCTGTGTTTATTCGGGCAGATACATAATATTGCATCGTCTTCCGGACACACATGAATCCTTCGCGCACGGACGCATCACAGCATCAAAGTTTGCAGTGATGCCAGTTTCCTTGAACCTCAGAGACACTGCAGGTCAGAATTCCAGTGTGGATCTTTTATGGATTACTTGAGACCCAGTTAATAATGTGATTTACATTTTCGAGATATGCATGCAATATAAGCGGGTAGAAAAAAAATGTCAAGTCCGCCGCGTTTTGTACATCCGAGCACCGAACGATTCCTCTAATAACTCGTGCCGTTGACCTGCAAAAACCAGGTTAGTTCATGTTCGCTGGAAAAACCGTGGAATCGACTAGCCTTTTCCTTCACCGAAGAGATGAATTGTTGGTAACTCGGGAGCACATCGGCGCGGTCCTGAATCAAAGCACTGAGGGCCCACAGCCGCAACGGCGCCTCTCCGTCCTCCTTGACAACATACAGATGCGGCCAATACGGTCCACGCCGCATCTCGCGTGTCTTCTGGACGATGGCATTGACGCGTTGCGAGAAGGGGTTCTCGAGCACGGGCAGGGTGAACTGAGATCAAATCAAGTAAGCCGCCGCCATTGAATATAGATACAGGAACAGCAGACCTTTCCACCACGCAGCACCTCGTAATTGGGAAGGTCGAAAACGTCCATGATGAGCTGTGGTACCGCGTCCCGTCCCACCCAAAGGAAGATGGACTGCCCATCCTCAATGAGGAACAGCCCATGGCGTTCCAGGCGTTCCGAAGTAAGCGGTAATGCAGGGGGCATGATCACACCGTGCTCGTCGACAGTTCCAGCCTAAAACAAGGGTAAGTACGAACAAGAAGACATTCGTGAGATAATTCGTACCTCCGGCGGCATCGTGTGCAGAGAATAGAATGTGGGATACAGGTAAGGAATAAGGAGCTGCGAAGGCAGCGAGGTCAACAAGGACTGCGAGTACGCTCGGATGTCCGGTGGAATCTGAGCGCTCTGCCGTACACCGACCTACAGGAGTTTATCATTAGCTCCAATACTTTCTCTTTAAACACATCAAGAAAACTCACGTTCTTCAGCAAAGCCAGAACAAGCACAGGTAACATCCGAAGGTTCTCCGCCATCGCAAGCTGAGCGCTAGCTCCGGCACCCGCGGCAGTCATACTGCTCTTGTAGGTGATGAAGATGTCGACCAGTTTCTTGAAGATGTAGTCGCGGGCATCCTCGAGCTTGTAGGACAACGATCGCTCCACGGCCTTGTTCGCGAGTAGCGTGGCAAGAGCTATTTGATCCGCCGAGGCAAACACTTCCGAGAGGTTGCTCGTCGTTGGGTAGGCCGTCGTGATGACCCGCAACCGTCTTTCACCTGAATGAACCCTAGGTCAACGTGGCAGAATACAGACTAGAATGCAAACAAACCAAAGCAAGTGGTGTGCAGCATCCCGGTTTGCAGGACGACGAAAGGTGCAGTGAGCGTGTCTTCGATCTCAATCTCGATGGCGTAGGACTGGTTCTGAGGGACCGTGGGCATCGCCAAGAGATCCGTCGACCGAACGAAAAAGTTGCCGTGGAACGACGCCATGCGTAACCCTGCGTCGAGTTAACGAAAAAATCAAGGGGCCGGCTGCCAGACGCACCTCTCGACGCGCGGACACGAGTGATACACTCTAGCATAATCGGCATTGCCAGCACCTCCCCAAACTCGTGCGCAAACTTGATCGCGTCCTCTGACCGCGCAGCATTGAAAGCTGGGTAATAGTATGTCGAGCCGGTGGTATAATGCGGGAGATTGGCTAGAAAGAATGTTAGTTCTGCTCGCTAAAACAAAACAAAAAAACAAGTACCAAGACTGGCCACATCTTGATAACCCGAGCTGAAGAGGAACATATCCACGGTAACCTGCGCCCGGGAGCAGTCTATGGCAAAAGTCTTGTAGAACGAAGATGCGGCTTGGAGCAGCGACGATTCCTTCGATGTACCGAGGACTTTGGGGTCTTCACGGTTTTTGAGCGCACCCTCGCCAACAGATGGTAGACTGGCCGAAAGAGCAATAATTTTGCCTCCGATCGGGGCCATGAGTTTCGACCCTGCCTGCAAAGCCGGCCCCAAGGCGCTCCCGATAATGCTGTTCTCCTGGAACATGTCCCCGAGCCGGCCAAGCAGAGCCTCCAACGCCGGACGCGCTTCAGAGAGGTTCACAAGGAGATCCGTGGGTTTGGGGAGGAAAACATCGTCAATGTCCGACACGACAAGCATAGTGGAATCCGTGCTCCCGGGCTGCAAAGACGATTAGACAAGGTACACGAGCATTGAATATAACATACCGCCATGGAGAAAAAGTACAACGAAACGTCGTAGCAGATGATGGCGACTTTGGTGATCTTGTCGTCGTCTGGAATCCTGTCCAGATTCTCCAGGAGGGTGCGCGTAGCAGTGGCGACCATGCCAGACTGAACGGCAGGATGGCTGACGTCGATAAGGTAGACAAAGACGGCGGGCTGGGGAGCGCGGACCATATACTCGGTCGGCGCCACAAACTCGACAACAGAGTGATTAAGCTCTGCCCTCGCCCACCTGTCGCCCGGCGCGTTCCTCGCCTGGTCCCAGTCAAACATCTGCGGCACCTCGTTGGACATGTTGCACATGCAGCACCGCCAGCGATTCCCGCCGTCGATGAACTGAACGTACGGGTTGATGTACATACGGCAGCGACGGCAGCGGGCAATGACGTCGGTCACGAGCGGGATGGGCGCGTCGCCCTCGTCCAGAGTGCGGTAGGGCGTGAGGACGAGCGCAAGGGGAATCTTGGCCTTGCCCAGAAGCGAGGAGGTCGTCGGGATGGCGTTGAGCGTCATTCGCTGGTATGACGGGTCGCAGACCGCAGTTGGGGCAGCGGATATGCAGGAGCCAGGCGGCATACGAATCTCTGGCGGGGGAACATGCAGGTCTCGTGGCTCGGGCGGGGACGTGAGCATGTTTATCGTATTGAGCTGGAACTGCTTCTGCGCGCCGCCCATGCCCATCGCGCCAAATTGGTTCGTCAAGCCATCGACGGCGTTATTGATATACGCGGGTTGCTGCTGTTGCTGTTGTGGTTGGCCATAGCCCATGCCAGGCTGCTGTCCCTCTGGCTGGAAGTACGCCGGCGCGCCCTGTTGCTGTTGCTGCTGCGCCGAGAACTGGTTCTCCATCGCCGCCAACCCAGGCGTGAAAAGTTGTTGACCACCGCCGGCCGCTGCAGGCTGATTCAGGTTGGGGTCGCCACCCGCCGGTGCCCCGCCATAGTATCCAGGGTCTGCAGCGAGGTTATCGCTGGTGTAATACGCCTGAGTCTGGCCCGTAGCATATTGTCGTCGTTTTCCATGTCCTGTGGGAGCGACGGGCGCAGATTCTACCATTGGGGCCTGAGCAGGGGTCGGGTTGCCTACGGGCTCTTCCCACTGTGTGTGGCTACTGGCGGTTTCTAAGCCACGTCTGAATAAATCAAGCGAGTAGGCATGAAGAGCGGCACAGACCGATAAAAAGGTAGCGCTGGTGCTCCTCGTTCCTAGATGACGGTGAGCGTGTAACAGGAGAGACAGGCAGAGAGTAACGCACCATTCTGCGATCCAGCCTGGGGGCAGTTGTTGAGCAGGAGAAGCCATGGGCGGGGGGAAATACGGGATGGGTGATGGGGACACGCTGGCGTGAAAAACAGTAACAAAGAACACGTCTCAACACGTCGGCTCCTCGTCGAAAGCAATTAATGGTGTTACACTAGTCTACTCTATTGCTGTAATGTATGTCGGACGGCCTTGATTATCGCGCCCACGTCAATCGGAACGGCCTCATAGTCACTCGGTGCATAAGTCGGAGGAAGATCCTCGCCCGCAAGTTGTCTGTCCTTCCACCACGCGATATACCGCATACCCAAAGACTCTGCGACGAGCTGCTGGTCGCGTGCAAAGCGTTGAGGCGGGAAAAACTCCATGACGGTGCTATGCGGCGACCGTTGCATGTATGCACAGTCGATCAAGTCACTGTCGTAGACCCCAAGTAGAACCTGCATGGTTCGAATCAGCAGGTACATCTCAGGAAGACGAGGCACCTACTGTGGATCGGACAATCGCGCCCAGTCTCTCGCTCCACGACGTCTCCTCGTCGATGTTTGACACAATGTGCACCTCATAACCATAATCTCTTTCCATCTTTTGAAGCGCAGCAACCAACGCTGTATGGTCCCCATCGCTGAGCCGAAGCCCGTGCGTTTGGGATTGTCGGTGGACATAGGTGACCACATTCTTGGGCGCCTGTGGCCCATACGCATCGAAATACATGGCAAGCGTCCGACGGACAGGCTCCCACCAATACTGAGACAGGCCATCCATCTTGAACGGCTGCGTGTAAACGGGTTCTTCGTGCTGCACTCCGAAACCAGCTGCTGTACGGTCCGCGACAACCAGTCGCTCAAACACAAACGGCACCTCCATCTTGTGGTAATCCTCCCAATCCGCGTAATACTGCACGGTGAGGAAGGGGAACGCAGCCTTGACGAGTTCCGGATGTATGCCGTTCACTACGCGTTGTCGACGCGTCGTAACATCGTCGTGCTCGGGATTCGTGTCCGTGAAGAAGCCATAGTATGGGTATATCAGGCGACGAGGGGGCGCCAGCGTCGTCGCGCCTTCAGAGTCCATATTGGGGTCGAGCGCACTATATGTTCGCCAGAGAGCCAGGAGGGTAGAATTATGCGGAGATGAATCTGCCGCCATCCAGCTTACCCCACCTATCCTGCAGGGGCGCGCTAAGTCACAATAGGAAAAGAAGGGTGAGTTCCGTACCTTCCACCAAAGGTACCAAGTAGTTCTCGGGCCTCTTGCGATGATATCACGCTCCATTGGTTGAGGTCGGCATTGTGTACGATGTGTTTCAACGGAGGCAATGACTGTGGCTCATCCGTGACAATATTCATGGTTCCAGCAAGTAGAATGACGTTGTCAATGACCGTGTAACCTGCCAGCAAGTCAGAAGTAAGTATGGAAAGACGGGGGCATCACACACCGGGCACATGCGCTACGACCTTGGCTTGGGGAATGTCGTCTTCCCACCGCCAAAACGCCTGGTCCACCGTCATCTCCCCGAACGACTTGCTCGTCACTGGCCCTGTCTCCCGCTTACCCACCCACATCGCGCCATGCCGCCCCACACCCTTTGCTTGGCTCCTTTCCAAGCCGTCCCCCGCAATCTCTCCTGCCTCCCAGGCCCAGTCCCCATATATAAAGTTCTCAAGCGCATCCCGCGTCTGAGTCTCCGTCCTCCCATCTGGTCCAATGGCCGCCTTGCCCGCGAAACCAAGTCGACTAAGCAACCCAGTATTTTGTCGTGTGAGGCCTACAAGGCGAATGGACGTGTCGATGTTGTATGCAAGGGCGAAAACAGTGAGGGAGAAGATGACGAGGGATACCTCACGTCGGGTGGGCGTTGAGGTCCATCGCATCATGAATGCTGGGAGTAAGTTGTCAGACGCCCAAGCTTGACCAAACACCTAACCGCCAGAATCCAAATTAGGCAATATTGGACATGGAGTATGGAGCACTAACACCGCGCACGGTGAAAAAGTCATGGCAGCTTTCTTGGTGTTTTTGGTTGATATCCAGAATTATCGTTGTCAAGACGATGCTGTATGGTGACTTTGGAGGAAAATGTGTCGCACAGTTTAGTCATTCAGCATGAGTAATTGATCGGCCAAATTTCTGCGACACCACCAACAGCGGGGAAATGGCAACGACGCTCGCCCAATAGCGCCTCCCATTCAATCTCGAAAGCACATAAAAAGCGCAATGAAAAGCACCTCCTGGCATCTCATCCAAACATGTCTTCCTCCAACCTGAACGTCGCCATCATCGGTTCTGGACTTGCCGGCCTCTGCCTCGCCCTCGCCCTCCACCAGCAGGGTATCTCATGCACAGTCTACGAATCTCGTGCCTCCCCGCTCAACATCGGCGGTGCAGTCATGCTCTCTCCCAACGCCTTGCGTGTCCTCGACGCGTTGGGTGTCTATTCAACCGTCAAGCAACAGGGCCACAATTTCGACACGCTTCACTTTCGCGACACTGCCGGTACGCTCCTCGAGGAGTACGAATTCGGTAGCAAAGACAAGTATGGCTATCAGGGACTTCGCATCTTCCGCACCGTCCTCATCGACTCGCTGATGAGCGCGCTCAACAAGACCGGAGTGCCCCTCCATTTCGGCCGAAAATTCAGCCATGTGGTGAACGAGAGCGCGGACGGTGTCACATTCCAATTCGCCGACGGTACGACAGAGACAGCGAGCATCCTCGTTGGCGCGGATGGCATCCATTCGACTGTCCGCAAGTACCTGCACCCAGACCTCGTTCCTGCGTTCACGGGTATGACGGGTATCACAGCCGCAGTGCCCACAGCGCAATTGCAGCTTCCTGAGGGATACCACATTCCTGTCACAATCGTCCACCCAACCCACAGCGCCTTCGTCATCGCCCCTCAGCAACCTGACGGCTCCCAAGTCCTCATCGGCCGGCAGCGCCGCCTCGAGGGCCCCGAACCGTCCAGAGAAGCCTGGGACGCCCTCATCGCCGACAAGGCTTCCTCCATCTCCTTCCTCCGTGCTGTTGCCTCGGACGCTTCTTTCCCTCAATTCGTACGCAACGCCGTATCAGAGATCAACCCCGAGACAATCAACGTCTGGCCCTTCTACATCGTTCCCCGTCTCGATAAATGGGCGAGCGAGAGGCATCATCGCGTGCTCATCCTCGGAGACGCGGCGCATGCGATCCCGCCAAGTGCCGGGCAGGGTATCAATCAGGCGTTTGAGGACAGTTATATGCTCGCCCTCCTCGTTGGGTGTGCTGGGAAGGTGAACGTCGGTGATGCGCTCCAGTTCTGGCAGACTTATCGGCAGGAGAGGGTGGATCGTGTTTTGGCTCTGAACAAGCAGATTGATCTGAGGAGGATTCCTGGGGCGGGAGCAGGCAGAGAACCATTCAACTTGGGGTGGCTGTATGAGCAGGATTTCAAGAAGGATGTGGAGGAGTGGGTGGCTAGTCGTGTAGATTAGTTTGTCATAGCAGATGAGTAATGCCGGACATGAACGCGTCTCAAAGGCCGGAGAATTTTCTAGACGAGACGAGTGTTATTCACGGGTGCGACTACACAAGTAAACCCAAGAAAATCTAGTAAGGCTTAGCCGCAGCTTGGCACTACCGAGGTAAAAATCAGTCTCATTCTGAAGCAATAGGCAGAAAAACATACGGCCTTGAGCTGCTCGAGGTAGTAAGAGCAGGATTGCATGTCAGCCTTTTCCAGACACATCGTAAAGTCTAGGACAGTTTTAGAAAAGAACGAACGTTCGACAAGTAACGCACCCTTGGCAGGAATTTCACAGCTCATCGTAGATGCCTGCTGTTGTTGCTGGGCAGGAGCCTGCTCAGCAGGAGCACTACTGCTACCGCCAAAGAGCATGTTGGACAGACCGTGGCCGATGGTGCTTCCGATCGCTACCGAGCCGGCAGTTGCAGCCATTTGAGCCATCATGCCAGGCTCCTTGGTGGGAGCAGCAGCAGCCGCGGCGGGAGGAGCAGGGGCATGGGCCGGGGCGTAGCCAGCCGGTGCAGCAGCAGTGTGAGCACCGCGAGCCTGAGCGGGGGCGGGAGCAGCGGCCGGTTTCGGGGCAGCGCGTGCCGAGGTGGACGAGGAACGACCGCGAGATTGACGCTGCGAAGTTAATGAATATAGAATACAACGGAATGCACGTCGAGGGAGCTCACAGGCATGACGGTAAGACGAAAAGTAGACGCGAATTCCGTGCCGAGGTTTCCAAACAAAAGTCAACATCCCGCCCGGAATGCTGCCGCATTCGCGGACGCGCCTGTCCCCGTCTCTGCTACGCAACTATGCCACCCGTGCAGCCCAAAAGAAGCCTGAAAAATCACCCAAAGCCCCTCCGTCGTCGTCTTCTTCGTCTTCAGGGCTCCGAGCGCGGCTTATAGCAGCCCAAGTGGCCGCAGTGACCAGACGCCATGCAAAACCCCCAGTCGAGACGGACAGCCCCGGAATGACTGACGAGGAAAGGCATGTTGCCGCGTACCATGAATACCAGCGCCAGAGAGAAATTGTCAAGAAGCAGGGCCGCACACCGCCGCCAGTATTGATTCCACTAATGGGTCGGTTGGTTTCGCTCTTTGACGACGTCCAAGTCGCTCATTATACTAGACCACATGATCCCGTACTCTGTCGGCTTCAAAACGTGGAGACAGTACCCTTCAATATCGGCCGCGTACCGCCAGGTTTGGAGTAATAGACTCAACGCCGGCAAAAACGCATTTTCGTTAGTATCCTCTCGTCCGAATGAACCTCATCTCACGCAAGCACACATAGAATGCGCCATATAGCCATGTCAGACGCGTTCCCTGGAACCAAAATCGACAACGATATGGGCGTCGTCAAGTCTATATACCACTACTTGAAAAACATCTTCAAGGCCCAGTCCCTGAAATCCTCCGCATGGGTGGCGCCTCTCCGTCAAGAGGCCCTCGAGCGGTACATCAAGCTGAACACTACACTGATGCAGTACGTGCCCATTCCTTCCGTTCCCATCCATTTCATATCTTACCATGCATGAACGACAGAAAATCACCTCGCATAACAGACCTAACGAGCGACGCGTACCAAACGGAACTCACAGAACTCGTACGCAAACGCGATCCAGAGCATCTCTACCGCTGGACATTCCACCGCGAGGTCACCCCGACGCGAATCGTCTCTCTACGAGCCGCCGACGGGCATTACGGTAAAGACCTCCCCGAGACGGGCTGTCGTGTCGCAGTGCAGGCGCTCGTGCGGTTTGATACCGAGCAGGTAGGGGCTACTCCTCCTTCCTTCCAAATCCAGAGTCCTTTACTAAAAATTTCCTGCAGAGTGTCGAGATTTACGACAAACACGGCCGCCCGCTCCACACACCCGCCGGCAGCGCCAGCCTACTCGCCAATGCCGATGGCGAGGGTGCACCGCGTGTAGGGAGCAAAGCGCTACAGATCGTGCCCGCGCAGCGTAAACGCGTGACCGAGTATCTGGTATTGGACAAACCAATGTACATCCCGGGCGCACAGTGGAAGTTCCGTGCGAGGTTTGTGCCGACGCCGGGGAAGACGCCGGCGGTGTGAAGGAAGGTGGAGTTGGCGTAGTTGAAGTAGATTGAATATAGAAAGCTTTAATCCTTTCATCGAAGAAGTTGCTGAAAAACCAGGGTGTATATTCGCAGACGCGATATGTAAGTATCGTACAACTATTTGCAGTGGGATTTAATGTTACAGGTTTCGATCGTAAGCAAGCAGTAGGTATGCAAGTATCGTACAAGTATTTACTAGGGTTACAGATCTAGACAAGGAGGCGCATAGTATACACAATGAGGGTTTGGATCGTAGCAAGCAAGGAAGGTGCGCATGTAAGTACGGGTAGCGTTCGTTCAAGAAAGCAGTCAGCAATCAAAACATCTCCTCTCCAAACTCCACGGCTCCTCTCGTGCTCATGCCTAGACGGCCTCATCGATCACGACGCGAGGCACGGCGACAGACGACGTCGACTCGGTGAACACCCCAACCGACGAGCTCGAATAACCGCCCATCGAGGTGAGCTCGCTGATAGACGTGAACTGCGACATCTCGAAGGCAGGCTTGTCCCGCGTATCGTCCGAAGCCATCTATGCATATGTGACCCTTGAACAAACGAAATCCATGAATGTGTGAACGTACGGTACTATCAGGCGGATGCACGAATTCGACTGTAGAGATGGGTCCGCTGGGCTGACCAGTGTGATTTTCCGACAATTCGCCGTTCTTGACCTTGCCCCGCATGGCCTCGCGCAGATTGAGGCTGATGATAGATAGAGGTGAGTGGACATGCTGAGGGAAACCACGGATACTACACACGTGAGGAGCATGCTGTTCATGTATACTGCACGGCGAATCAGTCATAGTCCACGAGGAGGAGGAGGAAAAGGTACGTACGTTTACTGCACGGTGCGATACCGAGGAAAAAGTAGAACGTCCCTGGAGTGGCGAGGAAAAGGATCATAGTCAACGCCGAGGATATCGAAGTGAGCACGCCGCGCCCGATAGCGTTTAGCATCAACATGCTGAGCATCTCGTGCGTCCTCGGCAGCCCATTCTTCTTGTGTTCGTTGAAGAAGTGGCATAGGTAGAGCGTTATGACGATGTCGCTTCCGAGGGCTGCAGCAGTTTGGAGGGTTGTTATTGCCTACAAAGCAGTGAATCAGTTGGACTGGATCGGAGGCGATAAGAATATATACCTTGGTATCGTCGAGTTTGGCAAATGAGCGGAGGCGGTAGCTGCGATACGATTTAGCTGCTGAAGACAATCACCATGGAAGCGGAACTTGCGATATAACGGTTTGCGCGATGCCGGCGGCTGCTGAGATGACCGAGAGCGTTGCCTGCAAAGGGAGTTCAGGAAAGGACGAGAACATACACCAGACTTACGACAACGATGACCCCTGGGATCGAGGCATTGTAAAGCCCATGGCGCTCCCTTGTCACTACAGGGAATCATCAGAGTGCGGTAGCCACCCAAAGGACGGACGGACAGTAGTAGATCCGACTCGTAAAGTACCTGGCAAACGTCAACATAGTGCACACCGAAATTGAAACATTCAACCCACATCTGAACGAGGAACGCCGAAATGTACTGCAGGTTGTATGAGTACCGAGAATTGCTGAGGAACCACCTTACACTGGCGAGCAGCTGAAGCGAGTCGGACCTGTTGTCGTCGATGAGATGACGAAGACACGCCCACAAAGGGCAAAAAAAAAACGAACCAAATGAGATCTTCTTGCACCGTACCGAATTTGGCGACGAACCGAACATACGACGACCTGCTGAAGAATACAACTTGGATGGTCTCGAATAACCTAGACCCTCTTCAGCGTCCCACAGAACGAGCAGCGAAAAACGATACACGCACATGACGAAAAAGACCTGCAAGAATGTTGAACACAGTCGGCCACTTTGCACTGAAAATTGAACCCACCCAAATCTTGATGTCAATCGAATCGCCCGGAGTGAAGTAGTAATAGGCCCACGCCTGAGCACACCCGAGTCCATACTGAACAAAGGAAATCAACAAAAGGAGTTGGAAACTGGTGCGGAAAACGCACAAGCCAGAGTTCAACAAGGAGGGAGATAAACCAAGGACCGTACGTGGTTGAGACGGTGGTATGAAGAGCCATGGCAGAAAGTAACTGGGGGCATCAGCAATAACCTCGAGTTATAAAATATCCCATTTGTCATGCAGGGATGTATCAGAGCGAAGAGCGGCGCAAAGATCGAAGGGAGCAGTGTTGCCTAATCAGTCTTCCTGGCTTTCGAGGGCTGTTGTTTCTATGGGTTTCTTTAAGAAGCCCAGGGTTTGACGGCCCGATATGAAGAAGATAAAAGGTCGGGGTTCGATCGTCAGCGACAGGTCCCGTGGACTGAAACGAGGCAGCAACAGAAACAAAACTCTGTATTTTCCCAATCCGTTAGATTACACGACAATCAAGCTTCCATACGACATGCATGTCGCCTACCGACCCTTTATGTGTCCCATCACGCAACTACTCCATACCCGGCCCGCCAAACGAAGCAAAAGATCGGATTTCCGGGGTACCCTCTGGCAGTGGAGGGCTCGGTACCGGAGTGAAACACAACGCGTCGTCCAAGATCGGGCTTGAAATACAGGGTGGGCTTTGAGGAAGAATGTCCCGAATGTCGTTGGAATTGTCCTCACTACGACCATACTGCCTCCTGCCCTTATCCGGACTCATCGCCCGACGAGCAGCCTTGCTGGGACTCGCCGGTCTCGACGCCTTCTCCGGACTCCTACTCCGGTTGCGTGTCGGCACACGCGTGTACTTGTCCTCCTCAACACTCGGCCAAGTAAACTCCTCCGCGCCACGCTCACTCCGAGGGGTTTCCGCCGGCGACTCTGACAAGATGCGGAAACCAGCACCAGTGCGCGCCGTGGCTGTTGTCGAGGCACGTGAGACCGCCGTTACTGCACGTGAGAGGTCTGCATGGGCGTCGGAAACGAGCAGGTCCGAATCGTGGCGGCCATGAGTTTGCCAGGGACGTCGACGCGAGTTCTGTTCCTGCTGACCGTCGTCTTGGAGGCGTTCTAAAATACCACGTTTGATGCTCTTGTGGCGCAGCGACTCCCAGGGAAGGTTGTCGGTCGGGGACCCCACGCGGTCGAAAAAGAGGGAGGTGCGGCCTGAAGGCGTAGGCGATGGTGCACGGGAGCTGCGGTGTGATTTGGCACGGACGGCAGTGGCAGTGGACTTGTCACGCATGAGAGTGCGGGTCTGCGCGGTGCCGGGGTGTAAGAAGCCTTCCGTTTCCTCGGCTTGTTCGTCTTCACCATCGCTCGCGTTATCGGGTGGCCCGTTGTCCTGCTCCTGGGCATACTTCTCGTCGCCTACCCATTGGCCCTGCTCGCCGTCGTAGTCGTCCTTCTCGTCATGAGGGGATGGCGGCGTGTACTCTGGCCCGACCTCAAGAGACCCGTAACTTGTTCGACCCCGCCGGCGGCCACCACGCCCCTTGCGTGTGAGGCAGCCGTAGACACACCACGTTGCGATGCCACCGACGAGGAGGCCACCGACCGCGCAAACGGGTATGATAAGAACTAGGTTGTTCGACGGAAGCACGGAGAGTTTGCGATGGGAGGTTGAGGGGAAGGACGTGTTGGCAGGCGGGAGTGCGCTGATGGAGATTATGGATTGGCTGGCGGAAGGGGAGGCGGAGGATTGTGACGCGAATGAGGCGCTATCGGAGTAACTGCTCATCGCAGAGTCGACTTCGGAAGAAAAAGCCAGCTCGGGAGTAGATGTGGGCGAAACTAAAAGAGTGTTGGTAGGCGTGTCCGTGGCCAGTGTAGTTGTCGTCGCGGTTGCGGTCGTCTCGCCGTAAGGAGGGTACGGCCACCAGTAGTCGTAGCTCGAGGAACTGGTCATCAGCTGGCGGGCATAGTAGATGTTGTGCTGGGAATGCCGGGCGATGGTGGTCGTGGGTTGTTCGGGGTCGCCGCTCACGATAGGAATGGTGCTTGCGAGGAAGATTGCGACCAGAACCCAGGAGGTAAACCCGCGATTGACCATCCGAGGCGCGAAAAGGAACGACGAGGGTAGGAATGAGGAGAAGAGTGGCTGACCGCGGCCCGGTTTGGCAAACATCGGCAATCCACTTGGATCCCGACTAGTCAATGTAACCGGACCCTGCTTTATCTTCTCTCTACCATGTCTGGCGCAGCTGCTTCCGCTGGGGCTTCCAAGCTCACTGCCTTCCTCAACCACCCTGCAGGTCTTTCAGTGCCCGCGTCAAGGAACTCATTGCTCAGTCCTTATCTCAGGCCCGAAGACTGTATTCTTCTGGGGACCCGTGATGAAATGGTGTCTTGTCGGCGCTGGACTCAAGGATCTCACGAGACCCGCCGACAAGCTCAGTGTTTCTCAGAACCTCGGTTAGTAGGCACATGTTTGGGGTCACGGATCAGAGGTGCTAACCTCTACCACAGCTCTCACTGCAACAGGGTTCATCTGGGTCCGGTGGTCCCTTGTCATTACGCCCGTCAACTACAGTCTCGCAGCGGTATGTACTTTTGTTCAATCGCCGACGGGGTCTAATGTGGCACCAGGTCAATTTCTTTGTCGGGCTTTCTGGAATCACCCAGCTGGGACGGATAGCCCAGTGAGAAGACTTGACTCTCCCATTCCGGCCGCTTCTGACACTCTCGTAGCTACCGATACAACAATCCCCAGGATGCGGCCGCAAAGGCTTCGTAGCGGGATGTATTTCGCAGATACGAATCTCTAATAGACATCCGAATAGCAGTCGTCGGGATGCGTACTTTCAACTTGACTCTGTACTTTTAATTTTACCAGTTGAACTTTTTGAATCACTCCCTGGGTAGTGAGGCCGGGGAGATGAAGGGAGATGTGCGTCATAGACGCGCGGATACACGAGAATGGTCTGGTGGCGCTGACCGGTTCGTTGTTGCTGCTCGAGGTCAACGACTGGGATGGTGCTCGGCCTTTGACAAGGTGCGTTTGTCTTGTGGTTCGACGTGTATATATATCTAAATCCTCGAGGCTTGACCCAACCCCAAACTCCTGGGCCGTCGCTACGTTTAGTGTTCATTGACATTACTTAGGATCATCTGCATCCATCTTCCGTCCTGGATCTACCTCTGCGTCCGTCATCTTGTATAATGCGTGGGAGAGCTTCTCGCAACGTTCTCCAAAATATACGCAGTATAAGACTAGAACTTGCTGCAGCTGTCGACGAATGCATTCAAGCGCGCGGCCGGCCAAGAATGGGAACCATATTGGCAGCGACGCCTTTTGAATGTAACTTTCTCGTCTATCCGTCCGTCCGTTCATTACAACTCATGTACTTTTGCAGGCCGCCAAGTTCCGTCGTGGTTTCCTGGACCTCCATAACCCGACGGACTTTGTCAACATGGGCCAGACTCTCAAAGTCTTGAACGCCGTCCGGTTCTATGAAATCGGGAGCCCCCTCACACATCTACAGTTCGTCTGCTCTGTGTGTCGCTTCTCCAGGTTCTAACGACTTTTGTAGATACATTTATGCGTCACCTTCACATCTAACCAAGCGATTGACTGCCCGCAATACGCATCTCCTTGCCCTCCGAATCTCGACCTTCCTATCCATGAAACCCGACGCTGTTCTGAAGCATTGGACTAGCGCCAAGATCTTGTACTCTAGACCCTCCGCGACAGGAACGGGCACAGAGGCTGATGTCGGCGGGGACGACGCTGTTTGCAAATTGATTGTGGATAAATTTGAGCAGCTTGGGGGAGGCCGGGAGAGGGAGGTTGGCCACCAAGGTCGGTCCGTCATTTCTGGGGTGTTTCTTCCTCTAAATTATTCCTGTAGCTTCTGGACCATTAGCCGAGGGCGGCGGACCAAGTCCCGTTGCTACTCAGCATGAAGGAAGACCGCCTGGCTTTGCTCAAGGTTTTAGACAGCGGCGATACAGACCTTGGTATGATTCATTTCATTCCTTCTTCCGTCTCGTTCTGATCTATCTTCCGCGGCAGTGTACCATGTCTTACTACATTTACACAAGCGTCTCCCGCTGGGCTCGCTCTTCCGACTGATTGAAGACGGTGGCTTGCAGTTCGCCCCGGCGAGCAAAATGCTGCAAATCTATGCTGGGGAACAGAATAGAGGAATGCTTCGAGACTCTTTCTATTCTGACGACAGGAGAGTGGAAAGTGCCGTGTTTTCCCTTGATGAAGCTGCAAGCTGTAAGTATTTCGGTATGCAGCGGTTTCGTCGCACTGTCTGGTCTACCGTGCTTACCCTTCAGTAATTTCTCATCGACCGAGGCATGAGAGCCGATATGGCAACGATTGTGAGTTAACCTACGCTGCCCGTTCGTTTCCAAGCGTCAGATTCTGATGTGCTGCAGCCACTGGATTGTGCCCTCTCAACCCTTAATATGAATCTATCTCATGGACCCTGTACTTATATTTTATCCTACGATACCGAACACTGTCCCTGGTGTCTCTTTCACTTGTTATCGGACACATTGTAAGATCTATTCAATTAACTGGACTACAAATTACGGCTCCTTCACCGCCTCCTTCACCACCCATCTGCCTCCGCCGCGAGCGAACAGGCCTTGGCATCCGCTTCGGAGATCACAGCGATGACCGCTGGGCAGTCTGAGCTAAGAATCAAAGAGACATGGGGTAAAACTCACCGCGTTCGGCGTTTGTCAATGACTTGTGCCAGACATCGTACTGTTGGCGGGATGCACGTATTTTGTTGCGGACAACATTGGATGCTCTGTCGCACTGTTCCCTGAACTGTTCCAAAGTGAGTTCCTGGCGATCCGAGTGAGGATATTAGAAGAGCGGGTAAGAATGTGTCGGTCATACCTCCTCCGAATCAGAATCGAAGTGGTTTGTTTCCTGCCAGGCGTCTACCTCGGCACGACACTGCTCCGGCGTGGGCAACTTTCTCTGCAGGGTCTGAAGTTAGAGATGAAGGAGCTTGAGTCTGTCGCACACAATTAAGTCTGCCTGTTCTTGTCGCAACTGTGCTACGCGCCGCTCGCTGACGGATGGCTCGAGCTCGCGTTCCGAGTCGTGAGAGGTGGCCGAGGTCAAGGCGTCACTCTTTGCAGAGTCTGAGGTGCCTGACACTGCGGTTGAGGTGGAGTCGTCTTCGCGGCGGGGTACAAGCGGGACAACGGCGAGGTCTGCGGTGAGCGGCGCGGTTCTCGTACGGGCAGGTCGATCAGAGTCTCTGCTCTGAATCATGAAAGTTTTGTGGAGCCACCGAGGAGATCTGTGACTATCCTATCCAAGGGATCTTTTTTGGAAATTATAGGGGTAAATTGGTCCGATATCATGTTGCTTGGCTCCAGGTCAAATGACCTGCAGGCCGGCATGATAGAGTTATATGCCCGGACCATCGACGCCGAAGGTCACCGTCGTACGCCGGCGTCCATCACCGCACTTCGATTAATCACAGTCAGGGGCCGGGAAGTTAGCCTGAATATTTCGCAACTCTCTGCGACTCGCACCTCGCCGACGTATTGACTCATTTTCAGAGGGGAGAGTTTAAATTGAGCTCTGCGTTGAGTCTGAGGAGGTGGAGAGAGACAAGGTAGTAAGAACAGGAGCGACCGAGAGTTCGAAGATAATTATGGTTTGCGTCATAAGCAATGCGTAATCACGCATGATGAGGAAGATAATCTTTCGTCATTAATCGATTACAAGGGCTTGGCATTCCCGAGAGTTCTCCTCTACTCGCACTGCATCTCACTGCATTCCTTGTCGAGCTCCGCAGTTGACCGCCCTCTTCCCATATAAAAGCAGTTAGTCAGTGTTGTGGGCGTCTTTCGCAATGCCACGCAGCACAAGTTTCCTCTTTCTTGTCGTCGTCCTCTTCGTATGCCTGTCTGGAAGCGGCGTCTACGCGTTCGGAGCGGGTAATATCCCATCGTACGTCCAGTTGTTCCATCCATCTTGTGTCTCAACGGACCATTTCTGCCTAGGTTCGCGTATCTGGAGGGCAAGGCCTTCAGACATGGAGACATCGTGCGCCCTCTGCGACCCCATCCTTCTTTCTTCTGACTCCTGATTCAGGAAGACGCGCTTGAAGAACTCGTGAAGCGAGGGAGCGCCGGTGCCATCGCTAGTATTCTCTCGAAAGGGTCCAAGTTCGGCGGCCTCGATATCAAGCGCGTTTATTTCGGGTATGCTCAGTCTCGATTTCATTCGCCACTGCTCACGGGCGTGCAATTCAGCAACTGGCTGCGTGATTATTCGCAAGCGGTCGACATTTCTACGCTCCAGAAGGTGCAGCTTCAGACCATCATCAATCTGTGCATGGTTCTCGGTTTCCTCGTGAGTCATTTACGCGACCATCTCAACCCCAAGAGTACCCATCGTCTGTGTAGGCCCACGGATATGCCACGAACGAATTCGAGGTCACCGTCGAACGGTTGGGGACATATCTTCCGGTGAGCCTTGTCCATCGCTCAAAATGTACATATTAACAAACTTTCAGACTGAGCACATTGACAACCCCAAGGGCTATGGGGCTGGAGAGGACCCGCGCAAGTACCACCCCAATCTCAGACCGCCCGTTGACGTACGCATTCTCTACTTTCTTTTGACTGGGTGCTTATCGAAATGGTAGCCGAGGGAGCTTGAGGTCGACCCTAGGACTGGGATGAAGAATTACATTGCCAATGGTAATCACTGCGTATCAAAAAAAAGCGACAGAAACTTACATTCAAACTAGAAAACGGGCACTGGGATACTTCCAAAGCTCTTGTTCACCGAACGCTTGAGAAATGTATCCACCTTGGTCGGCAGCATCGCTCTCAGGGCCGCAAAGAGGACGAGTACGAGGCTTACCGGCTTCTTGGGCAACTCGTGAGTGACTTTACTCCTTCCAATGATATGTCACCAAATGAATTATCAGCTCCACACTCTCGAGGACTTTTCGGCACATTCGAACTTTTGCGAGATCGCGCTTGTGTTCCATGGGCCACACAGAGGTGTTTACCCACGTGGGAGATCAGGCCCGCATCCAGGCGCCCAATGGCCAGTGGGTTTCCCCGCTTGTCACTGGTGCGTACATCTTTTTCTCCGATGCTGGGCGTTTCTGACCCTCGGTGTAGGTACCTTTGGTGGTAGCGATTTCACACACTCGATGTTGGGAGGTTTGTGCTACTTGACTCAGTATCAATCTTCTCGCCCTCATACTTGCATCTACAGAGGCTACCGATCATCTTGTGCGTCTTACATGCCTTCAAATTGTTATCCCTAAGTCCCTTCCCTGTAGAGCCAAGCCTCCGTCTCGGATCTGAACAAGGAACTCGAAAAAGCACGCTCTGCGAATCGCTCGGGCCCTGGTGGAGGGGGCCCGTCTTCCGTTCTGCGCGACCTGTTCTTCAAACTCCCCGGCGGCTCGGGAAGCGAGATGTCCCGCGAGATGGAAGGCATCGAGCGCATTCGCGCTGGACCGTCGCAAGGTGGAAAGCGTCCCGAGGACATGAGCCCGCAGGAGTTGCATGCTGTTCTGTGGCAGGTTTTGAGCTTCCGCGATTCCGGTATAGGTGCTTTTTTCGCTTGATGAGCGCTCCTGACGGTTGCTCTAGTTATGAAGAAGATTGAGAAGACCATCGGTGGGTTGTTGATCAGGTTTCTTCGCGACTGTAAGCTCAAGGCAGCACAGAAAAGATCCCCGGGCTTAGTTCTTTGATCGAGACTCTCACGAATAATATTTCTGGTGAGTAGTTTGGGATGTTCATGACGTTTGCTGACGAGTTGCAAGTATTTGTTTTCACGACTCTGGAGGTATGCGTGCCATCGACCTGCAAGTTGTTCGGGCTTAACAATGATATATAGCCGTTCCTGTCGCCTATCATCAAGACTGCTACCGGTGCCCTGTCCAGCGCGTCAGCAGAGGTCGTCAACAACGAGGATCAGTACGAAGTTTTCAATGACCCTCGTGCCACGGACCCGACCCATTCTTTCCTGAGCAAAGATCATTTTGTACGTTGCCTTTTCCACGCATGTTATCGTGTCCTGACTTTTTCATAGAATCTCATCTTGAACGAGCCTGCTGGGCATCTTGCGCGCATCATTGTTGTGAGTTTTTCTTCTCAGCTGATTCTTGTCTCGACGGTCTTACTCTCCATATTAGATCCACACTGTGACTCTAGTGATCAAGGCGTGGGACGATACCTCGGTAAATGTTCACCATCTTGCAGAGGACGTCTTGTCATGCTTGTGAGCCATCTGCTTGTCTGAATTCCTCCCGGAGACGTCATATTCCCATCTGTAGATTCCACCCCGATTTCCACAACAACTCGTCCAAGATTCAGCGGGAGATGATGCAGTATATGCAGACCTGGGTCAATGGTCTCGGTGGGCGGAAGCAGAATGTTTTGCAGCGGTTGACCAAGAATGCGGTGCGGAACCATCAGAATATCCGACTTTCAGGAGAGGGTGGGCCTGCTGCTGCTGAGGGCACGTTCGCGGCTGGTGAAGCGCATGCGTTCCAGCACCAGATTGCGGGATATGCGCAGGGGATCCCGGGTGTGCAGCAGGCGCAGCATGTATTTGGGGCCATCGGAGGCAATCAAGGTCATGGGCAGAGAAGAGAGATGCCCTCCGCGCAGGCACCGTCGTCACAGGCAGACTCGTATTATGGTGGTGGTCATAGCCATCACGGTCATCACTCGTCGCCCCCTCCGCCACCAGCGCAGCCCTCGTATCCCGTGTCCTTCCCTGGAGAATCACACTCGCACTCGCACCACTATGGGCCGCCTTCCGGCCCGCCGCCCTCGTTCCCTGGTGCTGACCCCTACGGCGGGTCGTCCTACGCCCCGCCTCCGGGCCCGCCGTCGTTCCCCAATGCGTCTGGATTCCCTGATGCCCCCGGACAGTATCCGCCGCCGCCTGGGCCTCCGTATGGATTCCCCGGAGCGGACCCTTACCAGTCGCCTCCGCCGCCCCAGTTCCCAGGCGCTCCAGGTCAAGGCCAATACCCTCCTCCAGGCCCGCCGTATGGATAGCAGGGATGGTGATAGATGAAAGCAGAAAGACGGAAAGAAAGGATTGTATGTATGTGTGTAGGCCAGAATCGGCGTGTAACTTCTTTGAGTTTTTGAAACGTTTACCGACCGTTGCTGGATCGCCAGTCGTTTCTATGAGGACTAGAGAAGAATTCTGGTCATCAAAGTCGGCAAAGGATCGACATTGACGTGGTAACGTGACCGTATTGCCTTGCTTGGCTCCCGCTTTGACTTGCCCTGCGTCTTTCGGTGTCGGACTGCGACTCTAGGAATTCCCGTCTCTCTTAAGCTTGTGTTTCACTCCCGTCCCTGGATATACATGTAACACTCCCGCATACTCCCGGACCCCAATTCGTGATTAATCCTGGACGATGATGGACACACCGGCAATTACTTTCCTGTTGGAATCTTCGGCCAGCGGAGGCTCGATGAAACTAGCCGAAGCGAAGGATGGCATTCCGATGAACACATCTATCTGCAATTTCAATATCGAATCCGGCAAGTAACGGTGTTTGACACCGACGAACCCCGACGGAACGACCCGACGTTAGTGCCTGGACGGCGACGGGCGGGGAGGGGACAGGAGGGGACAGGCTGCCGCCCGTGGCTAGCGCTGTTCTTACAAGTTACTCGGGGCTCGACATCTTCCCTCTTCAATCACGGACCCATGCGTCCGTCAGTCTTCCGGCGCTGCCAATAATTCATGTGGATCTGGCAGCACAGAGATGTACGGTTTTATGCTCATCATTCAAAAAGACGCCGCTGCGTGTTTCAATCTGTCGGGCGAAAGCGTTTTATCTATCTAATCGAGAACCCACGTCAATCTCACCCTTGGGTGAGCTCAGGCGAAGAGGCCGCGTACTCGACTATTCTTTGGAACTCTTACCTCAACTCGAGATCTATCATCTTGAAGCTGTCATGAATGAATCAAGCTATATCAAGAGTGGTCCATTTGCCGTGGGCGCTGCCCGACAAGTTTAACCACGGTGATTTCACTCAAGAAACCCGACGATAAATCAGCCAGCGCTCTTGGAGATGCAGGAACGTCGGCTGGTAGTTTGCCGAATATTCGGCACCGCCCCGCGTAACCCGCCTACCGCTTCGATTTTTGTCAAACAGGCGGTGAAGCGTCTCGGCGTTCTTCAGCTTCATCGTTCAGCGACTAACCAAGTTTCAACAGCAGTGGGTCCCACAGAGATCGGAGGGGCAAATTATCTCAAACGGTCCCCTCTTGTCGTTGCACTGGAACTTGAATTCATTTGGCTCGATCTCTGGGTTGCAATCATCGACGCTGCTGTTTCACTGGAGGCATATGCGAAGCAGTGTCTGCCCCGCAGATCGTATGCAAGTATCAGAATGATTTGATGGGAGGAGGACCCAGGAGAATGGGGATCGCCATGGCGAGCAAGCAAATATTCTGCACGCGTTTTGTTGTTCGGAATTCCATAATAGGCTCCGTTGTTCCTTACATATACCTCGTCCTTCCTTTTCTTCTTTTCAACCACCATGCCTGATACCGCTCCCGCCGCTGCTGCTGCTGCTGCCGCCCCAGCCAAGAAGCACGCTCCTTCTGCCTCGACGGCAGCCCCAGCGCCCAGGAAGGTTCGCTTCAATGTCGGGACTCAGTACCAGGTTCTTGACGTCGTCGGTGAGGGCGCGTATGGCATTGTCTGCTCTGCTGTCCACCGGCCGAGTGGGCGCAAGGTCGCGATCAAGAAGATCGCGCCCTTTGAGCACTCCATGTTCTGCCTCCGCACCCTCCGTGAGCTCAAGCTCCTCAAATTCCTGTCCGAGGCTGGTGTCAGTGAAAACGTGCGCCATCTTCTTGTTCTTCTTTGAGAACAATAGGCTGACTGTCTTCCCAGATTATCTCTATTATCGACATCATCAAGCCCCCGACCATTGAGGCTTTCAAGGAGGTTTACCGTGTGTGACCCGCTTCTTGCTCAGGAACGCCGTGTACTGACCGGCCGCAGTTATTCAGGAGCTGATGGAGACGGACATGCACCGGGTCATTCGCACCCAGGATCTTTCCGACGACCACGCCCAATATTTCATCTATCAAACCCTCCGTGCCCTCAAGGCCCTCCACTCTGCCGATGTGATCCACCGTGATCTCAAGCCGTCCAATCTGCTGCTCAATGCAAATTGTGACCTCAAGGTTGCCGACTTTGGGCTCGCACGGTCGGTCAAGACCGCCGAACCATCGGGGACGGAGACAGGCTTCATGACGGAATACGTCGCCACGCGGTGGTACCGTGCACCCGAAATCATGCTCACGTTCAAGCAGTACACAAAAGTAATTGTTCCCTCCTATTCTCTTTTGTTTACTCATGCGAATTTCTAGGCCATCGACGTATGGTCCGTGGGCTGCATTCTCGCCGAGATGCTGTCCGGTAAACCGCTCTTCCCGGGGCGGGACTACCACCACCAGCTCACTCTCATCCTCGACGTCCTCGGAACGCCGACTCTGGATGAGTTTTACGCCATCACGACGCGGCGGTCGCGCGATTATATTCGTGCACTGCCCTTCCGCAAACGGCGCAATTTCTCGACGCTCTTCCCCAACGCCAACCCCATGGCACTCGACTTCCTCGCCAAGACGCTTACCTTTGACCCAAAGAAGCGGATAACGTGCGAAGAAGCCCTCGCCCACCCCTACCTCGAGGCGTACCATGACCCCGACGACGAGCCGGTCGCGCCCCCGCTCGACCCCGAGTTCTTCGAGTTTGATTGTAAGTTTGTCCTTGCAGTGCGTTGTCTTGTGGTTACCTGACTCCCGTAATAGTGCATAAAGACGATATCAGCCGGGAGCAGCTCAAGGAGTTGCTGTACGAGGAGATCATGTCCTTCAACCCCGCTCCCATAACATGAATGGGCAACGCGGTGTGGCGTGCTGGGATGCATGGAGTTGACGCGTACGTGCGGCTGTTCTCCATTTGTCGACATGGCTGACCTGGGCATCAGTGCACATCGAGACGAGATGATTTAATGCACTCGGCGCGGCTGGCATCCCGTCCCAGTGTCCATGTCCATCTCCCCATTCGTTCGTCTTATTCTTGCCGGCAAAATTGCTTGCGTACGGACATGGTCATGAATTCGTTTCTTCTCCACAATACTTAATCTGTCGCTGTCGTTCTCCTCCAAGAATCCCTTACACCTCACTGATCTTTTTGTACGACACAACTGTCTTTTTTTTTATCTCTCACGAATGTACACGGGTATCTAGAAGGAATGCAATGAATACAAAGGGGAATGAGTCGGAATTCTGAATGCGAGTCGCGGAAGTATTTCATGGAGGTTAGGGGGATTGCCATGGGGAGTGTTGGATGAATTAATTGGAACAATTGGAGGCGGGCTCAGGGACAGCATCGTGTGGAGGAGGAACAGTCGCAGATCGGGTTGCGAGGGGATTTGAAAGTGGGGGAATCGAACGCGGGCGTCGAAGTCAGAAAACTTGAAGAGGTTCAGTCAGGTTCAGTCACGAGAGAGACTCGGACAAAGGATTGACGCTTATTCAATGTTGCCACGTGTGCCCGCCAGCTCATCTCGCGTCTCGCCCTCATCATGGAACAGCAAGCAAAGGCCCCGCCAGACTTGCGCAAGGTGGCCGGTTTTCTACGCAGTGGTTCTGCAGGCATAAAGGTCCGCGTCGGCGCGCTCAACGGAAAGAGATTCGACTACTTCAAGGGTCCGTCCTCTGGCATCCACTGATTTAACCTTGGATTTTCATATCCTATGTCCGCCAGGCAAATCTGCTATCAAAGCCCTCCTCTCGCCTGCCTATGCCAAGCAAAAAGGCGTGCCCAAGGTCACCACCGAGACGGAAGCCCTCGCCACTCTCGCGCAGGTTAACAGCTTTGCGTTTTTCTTGCGCGTACAACGTGGCGGGCCTTCGGGCAGTTCTGCCTCTTCACCCAAAGTCCTGCAAGTCATCCCAGAGCAGCGGTTCGTCGCGGACGAGTACTATGTGTGGTTCTACGAGGGCTCGCAGTGGACGACGTATGCCGGTGCAGTGCTCATGGTCGGCATCATGCTGGCGGGCGTCATGTTCCCGCTGTGGCCGCCGATTATGAGGCTGGGCGTGTACTATCTGAGTATGGGGATGCTAGGGCTCATTGGCTTGTTCTTTGGGATCGCCATTGTGCGTCTGATATTCTACGTCATCACGCTCGTGGTCGCCAGTCCTGGCATCTGGATATTCCCAAAGCTGTTCGCGGACGTTGGATTTGTGCGTGTTCCTCTTTTCCGTCCTTTCCTTGGACTAAGGAATGCAGGTCGAATCATTTATACCTCTCTGGGAGTGGGATCTACCAAAGAAAAAGACGAAGAAGAGAAAGGGCGACAAGGAAAAGAGCGCTGTCGCCAAGAACGGGGCCTTCATCGAGGAGGTGGACGATTCGGGCACGTCGCGTCCCCAGAGCAGGGCCGCGCGAGTGGAGGAGGTCGAGGACGAGGATGCGTAGACGACTGTAGTGTCCGTCTCTCTCTCATTCGTGACATATGGTACATTTATGATCCACTTTTGCTGGGCACAGTAGATATCTTATTATTCAAGCCGACCATTGCTATTTAAAGAGGGTGTTTCCAAAAACGTAAATTTCCTAATTCGACACTGGGCGTTTCGCTGTGTGCTTTGTTTGTCCCTCCTAGTTGATGACGAGACTGAAGGCCGAGCTGTAGATTCCAATAAGCAAGTAGAAAAGGGGGTAGACAGGGGACGTACGTGGTGAGTGTAGCCGACCCAGACGTAGCTTCCGTCCCGCCCTGAGCTGTTGTGAGGAATTGGGAGGTGCTCACGCCGCGGTTGGTAGTAAGATACTGTGCACGGTGCATGTCAGATCGGATTCGAATATAGAGGGGGGTACAAACCTTGAGGAACAAGTTGATGTCACCGTTAAAGCTGGTGACGGTGCCGCTCGTGGGGAGGAACGAGTAGACATTGTTGGCACCGTTGGAAGCCAAAGAAGAGGTTCCATGTGTGTCCTGCGAGGGAGAGGTTGCTGACTATAGGACTAAAACGCATCTCTTTAAATCATGCTCAATCGGAAAAAAAGTCCAGAACGTACACCGCTTGTCCCGAGGCAGAAAATGTAGCTGAGATGGGACCTGCATTAAAGTTGGCGAGCCAGATCATGATTTCGTTGACTGCAGCGCCGCCGGCAGAGTTGGCCGTGAAGAGGTCGTACGCTACGTCGGCGACGACGGAGGAGGTGCTCTGCGACCACGTCCAGACGCTGGGGATGGTGGAATTGCGGAGAGCTGTTTGTTGAGCCCCGAGTTGAGATTGATGTTGGTGAAGCTCTTGACGCCGTTGCCGCCTGAGAAGGAATTGAGCGAATCAAGATCTACGGCAATGGGGCGAAAACAAACCGGTCCATGTCCAGGTCGTCTTCCACGCGACTGTCGTTCCGCTGGCAGAAACTAGGTTGGCGCAGTCAGAGCCGGAAGTGGCACCGGAGGCGCCCCATTGGTTGAGGAGGAGAGAGTAGGGCGCCGAGGTGATGTTGTCGAATAGACCTGGGTATGTGATGGGCACGATGAGAGGTTAGGAAAAGCAAGAGTGCATACCGCAGTGGCTGCTTGTGTCGATAGCAGCTGCGCGCTCTGTCACGTCGATAAGAGCTGGCGAGGCAAAGACGAAGCTCGGGACGATAAGGAGGAGAGCTGCGAGAAACATGGGATCCGACGCGTGAAGGCCATACCAGCTTTTCGGGTTTTTATGCCTAGAGGGAAAACGGCTGTATTACGGTCCGCCAGTCGGCAGTCGGTTAGAGAGGAGCAGCAAACCACGTCAGGTGCAGCCGGATTTTTTTCTCGCAGTCGAGAGCCCCCAATCAGATGCGTTTTGTTGGCCTGAAAAAGGGAAATTAGTTCACACTTGGAGCTCATATGCCCAGTTTTTTGAAAGCCCGAAAGGTCGCGTTGGAGGGATCGTGGAAAGAGACAGTGTTCAAAGAGAGAAGATTGTCGTGCAAGATTTTTTGAGCCACTTTGAGCCACTTCTCGGTCCGGACGGCGGCGCAAGCCTGCAAGTAGGTGAGAACGCGCATACTCAGGGCGTTCTTGAAGGACAGGATGAGCAGTGTATCGGGGGAGGCGGTACCGACATGGACTCGGACTCGGTCAATAAAGGAAAGTTGTATTTGTCAGCTCTCGCGTTTTTCTCTGAGCCTTCGCCTGCTGTTCTGTCGCTGTACTACCTCTTCATAGACGCTCTATCCCTTCCTTATTTCATGTAAGCTGCCCTCTTACCCTGCCCTGTGTCGCCACTCACGCGTCGCGTAACAGCCATGACCACCCAACCCACTCACCGCACAGTCAATCCTTCTGAAGTTGGATGGCAATTCGTTCCGCAGTATTACACCTTCGTCAACAAGCAGCCCGACCGTTTACACCAATTTTATACTAAAAAATCGACCTTCATCCATGGCACCGAGGGCGACGACGGCAAACCGTGTCTCGGTCAGCAGGTGTGTATCCCGACGCGCGTCCTTTCTTTAGCTGACCTTCGGACCGTAGGAAATCCACCAGAGGATAACGGCAATCGGCTTCCAGGACTGCAAAGTCTTCATTCACTCGGTCGACGCCCAGTCTTCTGCCGACGGTGGGATTATCATCCAGGTCATTGGTGAAATGTCAAATAACTCGGACCCGTGGCGTAAATTCGTTCAAACCTTCTTCCTGGCCGAACAACCCAATGGCTACTTTGTTCTCAACGACATCTTCCGCTTCCTCAAGGAAGAGACGGTCGAGAGCGACGACGCGAGTGAAGCTGCCGAGCCCGAGCAGGTTTCTGTCGTCGAACATGCCGCTGCTGTCCCCGAGATCACTCGTGAGCCCACTCCTCCCCCTCCTCCTGCTCCGGAACGCGTCCCTACTCCTCCCCCCGTCGTCCAAGTTGAGGAGGAGGAGGAAGAGGCCGTTCCTGAGATGCCGGCAGAGCCACCCAAAGCGGTCACTCCCGAGCCTCCAGCTCCAGTTCAGGCTTCTCCTGCTGCACCCTCGACGCCGCAGCCGCAGCCCAACGGGGTTCACCGGGCGGCCACTCCCGCCACTGCCCCGACGCCGCCTCTCGAAAAGCCGGTCACGCCGTCACCTGCTCCGGCCGTTGCTGCTCCTACACCGCCACCAGCTGCTGCCGCTCCTCCTGCTCCTGCCGTCGCCACACCGTCTCCTGCTCCTGCCCCTGCTCCTGCCCAACCGCCCCCGCCCAAGACCTGGGCGAACCTTGCCGCGGCCAATCCGAAGAAATGGGGTTCTGCCGTGGCCCAGGACTCGCGTGGCACCAGCGAGATGGCACCTGCTGCGCCCAGCACGCCCGTGCAGCCTCCTGCAGCCTCGGCTGGTCCTGCGGCTCGCTCAGGCCCTGCTGGGCAACAGGGACAGCAGCACCCCAACCTCGTTGCGGCTCTCAACGTGAACACTCCACAATGTTTCGTCAAGGTTCGTGTCTTGCTCCTTTCTCTCTGTATGCTCCTGCTCACGCCAACTTGCAGGGCGTCATCGAGCCCATCAACTCCACCCTGCTGACGAATCACCTCACCACGCATTTCGGGCCGATGAAGGATCTTGAGATTGTGCGCTCCAAGGCGTGCGCCTTCTTCGAATTCCAGAGCTTGGAAGCGGCGCGGAGAGCCATTGCTACATCGTTGCCGCAACAACAGGGTGGTGAGGGTGGCGTGTGGGTTGATTGCGGGAATGGGGAGACTGTACGGTAAGTGTGCCGCGTTCTTGGGTTTTGGGCTTTCATTCATTCGTGATTTGCAGGATTTCGATCGAGACGCGGAAGGAGCGTGGTGAGCGGCCGGTGAGCAGGCCCCGTGGGGGAGGACCTACTGGCGGGGAGGGGCGTGGGCGTGGGGACGGGTTCAGGGGACGGGGCAGGGGCGCTGGTGCTGGGCGTGGCGCGCCTCCTGGCGGGAAATAATTGGGTAGGCATTTGGGCTTTGACGAACCAAAAAAATTGAAAAGGGTTGGGTGCTTTGGTCTGGTTTTGTCTGAAAGGCCACTGACCGGCATGGTGGACTGTGGAATGCATGCATGAAGAAGTATGGGTATGAACTACAAAAAACGAAAAACAACTCAAAAAACCTTACGACAACGACCTCCTCCCTTTCTGCCATGTATCGTTTATGCAGCTGCTCTTTCTCTTATGTTGTTTACATATCGCTCTCCTTCTGCACATCGCATCTTACATTTGCATTACTTGTTACCTACAATCCATTGCCTTCCCTATCGTCAGCCAGCGCAAATTCTTGAACCTCTTTCGTGAGCTGTAAGATCGGGCAAGGGCTGCCGGAATACCCCTGAAGAGCTTCAAGTTCCTTAGGAGATGAGTCATGACTTTATTCCCCTCCACCTCAGAGAGCGACGGCTCAACTTCAGCGACCTCTAAGAACATGACGACATACGTCAGCGAGGCGCGCGTCGCACAAATGCGACAAGTTCAGGGCGACTTTCTGGTGCGTCATATACTCCATCCCGACTTGAGACTGGAGACCTTGCATGCAGCGTGAAATGGGAACGCTGGCCGAATGCCTCTGGATGAAACAAAAGAAGTTCAATCCCAATCCGCAGGTAAGGCGGACACACTCGCTGCTTTCTGTACCAGGCTCACTCGGATGATTGCCAGAAAAACAGGCGGGAGGAGTTCAGAGCGTACTGTGCCGATGCAGCTGCCGCTGCCCGCCAAAGAACACTTTTCCCCGCTAGAAATACGCCGCTTGGCACCAGTCATTGACAGACGCCGAACGCGGTGAGTTTTTCCCTCCATCTGTCTGCGATTTTTTCAGCTCAAACGTTTAACTGCTCAAGCGGCTACCGCCGCTGAAATCTCTGAAGAGGATGCCGAGTCGTGTTGGGTTGCGCAGCGGAGGCAGATGGTTGGTAAAAATGTGGTTTTGATAGTACTATGTAGAACATAGGTGCATTCAGCAGGAATAGAGCAGGAAGGATTGCGTATAGTGAGTGTATGGATCTAGTTAGTCCTTGCTCCTAGTGTTCTTGTGCTTGAGAGAACAATGTTCGGTATCGGAGGACAAAAGTCAAGTACAAGATCCACGAGTCCTGGATTCATACTCTTCCGCCGTGCGCGCAAGACCCGGCCTCCAGAAGTAATATAGCGATCTTCGCGGTAGACTGACGGTGCAGAGGGTCGGGGAGAGGGTACAATCCAGTCGCTGAATCAATTAAATCGTTTCCCATGCTCCATGAGAATGCCTGAGCAAACGGGTAACACGGTGGACGAGGCAACGCAAAGGCAACGCGAAACTTACCAAGTCTTCAATCGCTGCAGACTCGTCTTCGTCATGGCTGGGTAGCTGGAACGTCGAAGAATCGCCAAGTGAGGTGCTGGGCATCCAGCTCGTAGTGATTCTTACTTGACTGAGTTGAAGAACGTTCAAGGACAATTAACTGATGATCACTTTCCCGAAAATGATCCGTTTTCCGCTATTTTCGCTTTCTCCAAGAACGTTGACGTCGTTTGACGGTTGCTCATGAAGTTCGCCCGGTCTGTCCTACTTTCTAACTATATCTCCCTCATATATTGAACCAACCACCGCCAGGTATCTGGAAGATACGCAGGTTTGTCGTGCGCGCGCCCCTGATACTTGTCTATGTTATAACTTGTCCAGACTCCGGAATGGAAACGTGCCTACATCGACTACCGATTACTCAAAAAGAAAATCGCCGCTATTCAACGGGCAAGCGGTGTCCCTCACCTCGACGAATCCCCTGTAATAGACCAAGACGAACAACTCACCCCACCTCCGCCATCCGGTCAACAAAATCTATACCAGACCGTGTCACACGATGGAGTGCTCAGCCCCGCTCATAGTCATCATTGGCAGACTTCCAGTGCACCCTTTCCGGAACAATCGAGTGTTACGAGTCGGGTCTCGTTGCAACGCGCCCAGACCCTCCCCGTATCGATTCCCGCCTCAGCCCATATCTCTCCGACTCAGCCTCCTATCAGAGGGCGCGCACCGTCCTTTGGTCGCTTATTTTCGTCCAAAAAGGACTCCAAGAATTTTATGCGCCTCCGTAAGTCAAATCTATGTTAATTATTCTTGTTTGAATCGGACCCCAGGCCCCCAACCTCCCCATCCGTACTCGGACCTCCCGCTTCGCCAACTTATCCCTCTCCTCTCTCCACTCGAGCGCGCCTTTTTTTCGACATTGGATGCGGAGGTTGAGAAGATCGAGACTTTCTACGTCACGCGCGAGGAAGAGATGAGGCAGCGCACAGATTTACTCGAGAAACAGCTTGAGGAGCTTAGTGAGCATAAAAAATCGTACTATGTGAGTTCTCGATCCCATCAAAAGGCTAATCAATAATTATTGAATGTAGGCTGCATACCCCACGGGCGCGTCGTGGAACTCAAATCTAGCTTCCGCTGGTGGGCTTATCAAGTCCATACTCCCAACCGACGGCGTCAAAGATAAAGGCAAAGCTGTATTGCGCAAAACAGTCGGTATCATCGGCCCGTCCTCCTCGAGCCCGAAGCTCGGGAACGGCATTTCGACCGTCCACCTCGATCCTGATGAATATTATCCTGCGAAACACAAGCTGAAGAAGGCAGTTTTGGAACATTATCGGCAAGTCCATTTTTAGAGACTTGGAGCGCTGCCAATTTACGAATCTAGGGGCTTGCAAACACTGCAGAATTATAGGGTAGGTCTCTCCTCCTTTGTTTCAAGTCCCTTGCGTTAATTTTGTAGATCATGAACATTACCGGCATTCGCAAAGTTGGTTGTCGGCTTCTTTTTTTGGTGTTGCCACTCATGGTGGATTTCTAGGCGTTGAAAAAGTTCCAAAAGGTCACAAAGGTGAGCCCCGTCAATTCTACTTGTTCCTTGTTGATCGCTCTTCCAGATCGCTGCTCAGAACACGTACATGACGGAAAAGGTCGATACTTCTGCCTTTGCTTCAGAGGACAGCATCAAGGAAATGATGGATAAGATGGAGGACCTGTACGCTACGCGGTTCGGTATGTATCGGCCCCGTCACACTGCTCAGGGTCTCATGATTTCTTTAGCTCACGGAGACAAGAAAAAGGCGACGGAGCGGCTTCGTTCAGGGACCCAGTGGCACAAAATTCATCACCTCAGTACCTTTTGGTCGGGGCTTTTCATTGGACTTGCCATACCGGCCCTCGTTTCGGGGATCATTCACAGTAATGAACAAATTGAGCACGTCGTTCAGGCCGCGTTAATTTTGTGCAGGTTATCAGCAAAGTACCCGCGACGCTATTCCCGGGTGGGATGCTCTCCTTCTTGTATACGGCGTATTTTTGGTCCCAGTGCTCTTCTCGGTCTTGGTTGGGTTGAACATCTCAGTCTGGGCCCACGCTCGGATCAACTATGTGTTTGTTTTCCAACTCGACCCACGTTCACGGCTGGATCATCGAGAGTACTTTGCGTTGCCGAGTCTGCTGCTGGGCGGGCTATGTTACGCGTTTTGGCTCTCCTTTGCTAGAATCGGCGTTTCTGCAGGCATCGGCCCTACCATTTGGCCGCTCGTTTGGCTGGGTTTTGCGGCACTCCTTTTGCTAGATCCATTTCCGTTCCTCTTTGTTTCCTCCAGATATTGGCTGCTCAAGAATGTTGGAAAACTGCTCACTTCTGGAACAAGGCCGGTCGAGGTGTGCAAACAACTACTTTCCGTGACATAACGTCAACTGACTTTATCCGAGTTTGCGGATTTCTGGATGGGGTAATTTTTCATTTTTCGTTTTTTCAACCCAGATCCCGTGACCACTCTTTTCGCAGTGACCAATTTTGCAGTCTCGTCTTCACATTGTCCAACATTTCTCTCGTCGTTTGCTTGTACATCGAAGGATTCAACAGCAACTGGCGGCATTGCGGCTCGACATCCGAGTTTTGGCCGCTTTCCTTTGTCATCGCCATGTTACCGTTCTTCGTGCGTCTGGTACAGAGTATCAAGCGTTACGCCGACTCTGGGCTCAACACTCATTTGATTAATGGCGGCAAGTATGCCTCGGGGATCGTTGCATATTTATTCTATTTCTTGTGGCGACACCGAGGTTTCTGTTTGTTTCGTGCCATGTTTACTCGAACTAACACGCTGTTAGGGAGCGGCCACGGCCCCGAGTTTGTCGTGTGGCTCATCTTACAAACGTTCTACTCGGCATACGCTTTGTGTTGGGTATGTTCAAATTTGTCTTCATTATGAAACTGACCGTCTCAACCACGCAGGACTTCCTTTTCGATTGGTCGATACTGGCCCCGCATGTTAAATACCCTCTGCTGCGAAAGAACCTCGTTTACACCAACCACATATACGTCAGTCGCTGATTCATTTGTTTCGAGTGCTCACATCTCGGCAGCTTTATTATTTTGCCATCGTGCGTACTTTGGTCGCAAATCCATTAGGTCCGAACTGAGAAATATCCAGGTCTCCAATACCCTCATCCGCTTATCTGGGTCCTCTATATACCAACCGACGGGCTGGATTCAACGCTCAGGACTTTCATCGCTGCACTTTTTGAGATGATGCGACGCTGGCAGTGGAATTTCTGTAAGTCACAACCTAAAATTCTCCGTTAAAATAAGCTGACCGAGATTCCAGATCGTGTGGAAAACGAACACCTCGGTTTGGTGTCTGTCCACACAGTGAACGTAAGCGCTGATGTTTTTCAGGTAACGTCGACCAGTATCGAATTACCCGGGAAGTCCCTCTCCCGTATTCTTTGGAATATGCACGCGAAGACGATGTGGACGACGAGGATGGCAGCCCGTCGCGCAATTGGTTCCCGCAACGTGCCATTCGCTTACGTCGGCAGAAACCCACCTAGAACACACGTTTTTTTGTAGTTGTTCTTCTGGGGAAAAACCGAACGAACGACGTGCTTGTTTTTTCTCCAGATCTCCTTGCTCGATCTATCCTCGGGTGAGATTTCCCACGGACACGCAAGTTGGCTGGCCTCAAGGTTGCCAATGATCCATGAAGGCTAAGTATAGTTTTTCCTCTTGCTTTCCCATTTGCTGCAGCGTTGGTGCTCAGTAATACCGCGAGGCCGCAGCAACGTGCAGGGAGCGAGGTGTGTTAAAAGACTGCCGACTGACTTGCATGTCGAAGCAGAAACGCCCATCTTCTCCAAAGCCCTGCAGTCTTCTTAGAAGATGAAGTTCACGAGGTAAAAAAGTCCTTTGCCAACCCTGAATTGATTGCTTATCGGACAATCGCCTGCAAGATATTTGGAAGATACCCAGGTCAGTAACGTGCTTGCTCAAAGTGGATCGTCTGTTTCATTCCTCTCCTCGACAAGACACCTGAATGGAAGCGTGCATACATGTCCGTCTGACCCTTTAACGTACAAATCCAGTTTTGGTACTGATGTGCGACGTTCCACAGCGACTACCGGATTTTCAAGGCACGGGTTGAGACACTTGATAATTTGGCCGCATCTTGACAACTTCATTCAGGAACGTATACGAGCGATAAGTCGTGCCCACACAGAAGGACAGCTTTACCCCTACGACTCGGACTCGAACTCGCAGCTTCACCATCAAGGGTCCATGTTGTCTGTGATCGTCCAATCAGAGTCTGGGGAGAATTCTACTCGGACGAGTTCGGTGCATCTGCCGTTGGAGAACCCCACTTTTTCTCGCACTCGAAGTCGGGGTCGTGGAGAGGCAGTGCCTCAGCATAATCGTCCGGATAATATTTCTGATAGACGGCCGTCGATTCATGTACCGAGGAATTCGACAACGACACCGCCGCCGAGCCCTGGTGGCGCTGCTGCCCACCCTAAAACGACCCTTCCGCGACTCGGTATGTAGGGTTTTCCAAGTCCCCTGTTCGCATCGACTCAAAATGAACAGTCGTCCAACAACCAACGAATCACTCGCATTTGACGGCCCCGAGTCCCGTGGCGGAAGTGGCGACTCTGAACAGTCGGAACAGCCGCCGGACTGGCGTCCGAACTCGGCCTCAAGGTACATTTGTCTTTTCTGCGCCTTGATGCGCTGTTCCATATCCAAACACAGCTTTACGACGGACGACGAGTAATTCCCTCCCGGTGCCACCGAGCCCTGCCGTTGCGCCTGTGACTCCAATCAGTCGTCGAATGGTCCAAGGCTTTACTAATTTCAGTGAGCGCAATCAACCTTTCCTGTTCGTATCCAGTTGAACTTTCTGATACAGTATACCCCTCTCGACGTCACCCATATTCCGAGCTCTCCTTGAACGCTCTCCTTCCGCAGTTATCGCAGCAGGAGCTCGCATTCTTCTCGGCACTGGACAGCGAATTGCAAAAGGTTGAAAAATTCTACGTAGATCGTGAGGCTGCGATGAAAAAACGGACGAGAGATCTCGTGGCGCAGTTGAAAGAGCTCAACCAGCACCGGAAACTGTTTGACGTACGTCCTTGTTTTTGGCGCCAAAATACAGTGGGACATAACGGCTTGCAGGCTGCTCACCCGGAAATTCTCTCCTGGACCACGCTTCCACGACGCATCTTTGATACACTCGGCTCGAAATTCTTTTCGCCACCGGCGTATACGGAGAACGACATTCCCAAAATTTCGATCGAAGATATGTCGTCTGCGGTCAAAAAGGACGCTTCGGAGCACGAAACCGGGGCACAGTGGAACCATCTGGATCCCAAGGCGTATCTTCATGCCAAACGGAAGCTCAAAAAGGCAGTTGTCGAACACTTTCAGTGAGTGTTGGGTTTTTGGGTCCCCCCTCTGCGCTCATTATTATTTAGCGGCTTGGAGATGTTGCACAACTACAGGATATTAAACATTGTTGGTTTCCGTCGAATCCTGCAAAAATTCGAGAAGGCTACCAAGATTTCTGCTCAACGAGCGTACATGTCGGAAAGAGTAGGGATATATCCGCATGATAAATCGAAGCTGACGTCTGCTAGATTGAGAAAAGTGCCTTCTTCACGGGCGAGACCCTCCGGGAGATGATGGTTACATTGCAAGACGTTTTCGCTGAGAGTTTCAGTATGTGGCAAATTTCTGGTTGCATCATTTTGGTTGAATCGTCTTACAGCTGCCGGAGACAAACAGCAAGCCATCACCCGGCTTCACGCAGAACCGCGATTGAAAACTCACCACAATTCGACTTTCTGGAGTGGACTTGCTCTTGGTCTTGCCGCGGCCGCCTTGGGATCTGGGATTGCTCATAGTGCGGCATCATTAATTGCATCGCTCAATCTCGTTGACGGGTTTCAAACAGGTTACCAATCGAGCACACGAGAGGCCATCCAGGGATGGGACGGGTTGCTGTTCATTTACGGAGTCCTCGCCGTCCCGGTCATTTTCTCGCTCATTGTTGGTCTCAATCTTTTGGGCTGGGCACGAGCGAGGATAAACTACGTCTTCATTTTCGGTGAGTTGCTTTCCGAATAGACAACAATCAACCTATATTCGGCAGAATTGGATCTCCGCACCGTCCTCGATCACCGCGAATTTTACTTGGTGAGTGCCGTGCATGCCGAAATGATCAACACTGATCGCCTGTTAGATCCCGAGTTTCCTTTTCTCGGCGCTGTGTGTGGCATTCTTCTTGTCCTTTGCCCGCGTCGGTGCTCCGCATGTCTCGCCAACCATCTGGCCTCTAGTCTGGCTAGGCTTGGCGGTTGTCGTGATGTTGTCGCCCTTCCCTGTCCTGTTCAAACCTTCGAGGTATTGGTTGCTCAGGAACGTCGGCAAACTTTTGAAATCTGGATTCCAACGAGTAGAAGTGCGTCGGTTCGCTCTAAATCACTCATCTTTGATTTTCATGATGTGCAGTTCACGGACTTCTGGATGGGGTACGCACGTGAACTCTTCGTTTGATCAAATGACTGATCGGATCATAGAGATCAATTTTGTAGCCTCGTCTTCACTCTGTCGAATCTGACGCTGATTGGATGTGTGTACGCTCGGGGATTGGATGAAAACTGGAGGAAATGCGGCAGCGTATCCAATCTCTGGCCACTTTCATTCATCCTCGGTGTCCTGCCTTTTATCGCACGTTTAATCCAGAGCTTCAAACGTTACGCTGATTCAAAGCTGACGACCCATCTCATCAATGTAAGTCACCTTCTTCTTCTTCTTTGTGTTTCACCCTCCTTATCCCTCAAGGCCGGAAAATATGGGACCGGGATCATCAGCTATCTATGCTACTTCATATGGAGACATCATGGAAGCCATTATGATCAACCCTTTGCGCTCTGGTGTCTCTGTAATGCCATCTACAGCACATACGCATTGACCTGGGTGAGCGTGCGAACAACTTGGTCGAGACATACCTCATTTCGTCGTCAGGACTTCCTCATGGACTGGTCCGTATTACGACTTCACAGTCGTCACATTTTGCTACGGCAAGAGCTTGTGTATACGAACCATATCTTTGTCAGTGAGAACCATTCATGATACTCCACCCAAACTGATTCTCTCTGATAGTTGTATTACTTTGCCATCGTTCGTATTTCCCGAACGGAACCCTTTTTCCGCACCAGCTCACCCGAGTCCCAGGCAACCAACATCTTGATCCGCTTCACGTGGGTTCTCTACATCCCCGCAAAAGGACCGGACACCATGCTTCGAACGTTCATTGTTGGTTTGCTGGAGATCGTGAGACGCTGGCAGTGGAATTTCTGTAAGTCCGACCTCCGTTGAAACCCGACCAACTGAATGATTCACCCGCATGGCATGACAGACCGGTTGGAGAATGAGCACTTGGGGTAAGTTTGTATACTGGTCACTGTCAGAAGCTGAACCTGTCCAACCAGTAATGTGGACCAATATCGCGTCACGAGAGAAGTCCCCCTACCCTATTCACTGGATGTGATGGAAGACGAGGCTGAAGAGGTCCAATTGCAAGGCGATAACGAGACTAAGCCGCTTACGTTTCAGCGAATACTTAGCCGCACATGAGCTTCATGATCAGGTAGTAGAGCTTATTAGCAACCACCAAGCAACCCCTTTGCCGAGATATTTCTGAGCAAAACAAAATTGTGATGGAGCAAAATGAAGCAAGAAAATTCAGTGATTGCAAATCATTTGTTGTCTGCCGAAACACGGCTTGCTTGTGTGTGGGATCAGCCAAGAACTCAACGGCGGGATGTTGAATCCGGCGACGAGCAGGCCTTCAAGAGTGAAATTTTCGCAATTCCTCTGGTCTAACAACACGACTGCAAGGGTGGTGAAGTCTCGGCAAGCTCGCGGCATGGCTCGCTTGCCCGGAATTATGATTCTTATCATGCTCCACACTCCACCCCAGCAAAAATATTAGAGACACAAGCAAAAGGAGGGTGGCTGCTAATAAGTTCTAGTCCTCGGGCAGCATTCTCTAGCGTAGCACACTGTAATATATTTAATCCACAAATAGTCCTACTTCATGGACCCTAGTATTTGATCAAACTCTCTAGCGATGAGCGAGTTGGGGCACTTTTGACGTATTGCCCTAGTTTAAAGGATCAGAATTCCAGATCGACGTGCAGGGACAAGGAAAGAAAAACCTACTCGAGTTTAGCTTTGTCACCGCGCTCCTTGCACTCCTTCCCCGCCATACGCCATTCTCCACACTCAACGTAAAGGTCTGCACGCTTAGGTGGATCACAGCGTACGACATACGCCAGGGCTTCTTTCGAATGTCCCGCTTCCACCAACTGACGGACAAATGGCTCATACCCGATCGGGCTTCTTTTCGATTTGGAGAAGGCGTCCAGACTTTCAAGGTCGCTGGTGCTTATCAGGGCCTCGAGTTTCACATACCAGAACCTGAACAAAACCGCCGATCAGCACACCGAATCTGCGACACGGCACTGGCTCACCGTTTGTCGGGGACCTTGAAATCCGATTTGACCTTGTCCGCCTTTTTCGACATGCTATTCACGAGACACGTCCGAATGGTCTCATTGACACTCAGACCGAAGAAGACGACTTTGCCATCTGCATCTTTTTCCAGCTGCTGTTGGGCAGCAAGCAAGCGCGCGCTCTCGTCCATGATCTATCACATTTGTGCTTTAGCCTTCGGGGAAACGGAAACCCACGTTACCTTGGATTCAAATGTACAATCCTTGTCCTCGGAAAAGAACTTTTGAGCTGCCCTCACGGCCGTAACTTTCGAAGTAGGGTCCTGGGAACAGGGGCATGAAATATTAAGGTTCAGCGAAGAAACCGCGGCGTACCGAAATGCTTGCAGCTTCGTCAAGGGAAAGCACGGCACTTTCCACTCTCCTGTCGTCAGAATAGAAAAAGTCTCGAAGCATTTCTCTATTCTGTTCCCTAGCATAGACTTGCAGCAGTTTGCTCGCCGGAGCGAGCTGCGAGCCGCCGTCTTCAATCAGTCGGAAGAAGGAGCCCAGCGGGAGACGTTTGTGTAAATGTAGTAAGACATGGTACACTGCCGCGGAAGATAGATCAGAACGAGACGGAAGAAGGAATGAAATGAATTATACCAAGGTCTGTATCGCCGCTGTCTACGGCCTTGAGCAAAGCTAAGCGGTCTTCCTTCATGCTGAGTAGCAACGGGACTTGGTCTGCCGCCCTCGGCTCATGGTCCAGAAGCTACAGGAATAATTCAGAGGAAGAAACACCTGAGAAATGACGGACCGACCTTGGTGGCCAACCTCCCTCTCCCAGCCTCCCACGCACGTTTCGCAATCTCGGCGTATGAAACATCAGCGCCCCCTAGCTGCTCAAATTTATCCACAATCAGTTTGCAAACTTCGTCGTCCCCGCCGACATCAGCCTCGATGCCCGTTCCTGTGGCTGAGGGTCTAGAGCGCAAGATCTTAGCGCTAGCCCAATGCTTTAGAACGGCGTCGGGTTTCATGGATAGGAAGGTCGAGATTCGGAGGGCAAGGAGATGCATATTGCGGGCAGTCAATCGCTTGATTAGATGTGAAGGTGACGCATAAATGTATCTGCAAAGTTGTTAGAACCTGGGGAAGCGACACACAGAGAAGACGAACTGTAGATGTGTGAGGGGGATTCCGATTTCATAGAACCGGACGGCGTTCAAGACTTTGAGAGTCTGGCCCATGTTGACAAAGTCCGTCGGATTATGGAGGTCCAGGAAGCCACGACCAAATTTGGCGGCCTGCAAAAGTACATGAGTTGTCACAAACGGACGGACGGATAGACGAGAAAGCTACATTCAAAAGGCGGCGCTGCCAATACGGCTCCCATTCTTGGCCAGCCGCTTGAATGCATTCGTCGACAGCTGCAGCAAGTTCTGGTCTTATGCTGCGTATATTCTCGTCGGCCTTTGGAGAGCGTTGCGAGAAGCTCTCCCACGCATCATACAAAATAGCAGACGCAGAGGTAGATCCAGGACGGAAGATGGATGCAGATGATGCTAAGTAATGTCAATGAACGCGACTATTGCACTAAATGTAGCAATTACCTGGAACCTTTTGGATGAGATCGCAGACATCAGGTCCCAGTATTCGAACGCCATCGGGCTCAGTGACGGCGAAGGTGGGACCAGAGTAATGGTACCTCGAAGGATGTGAGCAACTCCCTCCACATAAGACGAGAGCAGCTCACTCGAGGGTGTCTCCAAAAGGACCGACAACGACGACGAGGTTATCCCAAGTGACGATAATGGCGTCAATACCGCACCACTCGACTTGGTTCACGGACCCTTCCGCACCAACAACATCTCCAGTCTTGAATTCGGCAAGGGTTCGTTGGAAATCGGCTGACACCACCAGTAGGGTCCCGGCGAACGTTAACAGAGCTAGGGATTTCCCATTGGGGGACGGCGAAATGTGGGTGAAGGGGCCTTGCGACAAGCGTTGGTCGATGCTTTCCAAGTTGTCCACGCTGAGGATCGTCGACTCGACTGAGAGTAAGACCTCGACGTGTCGAGAGATGTTGACATCAGGAGCAATGACGGCCCAGGAGTTCGGGGGTTGGGTCAAGCCTGGAGGATTTAGATATATACACGTCGAACGAGAAGATAAACGCACCTGGATTAGCCAGTGTCAAAGGCCGAGCACCCTCCCACCCCTTGACCTCGAGCAGCAACAACGAACCGGTCAGCGCCACCAGACCATTCTCGTGTATCCGCGCGTCTATAACGCCCATCTCCCCGGCCTCGCTACCCAGGGAGTACTGCTGGTAGTCGCCTTGCAAGTCGTAAAGCCGGTACGTGCCCTCCTCATTCAAGATCGCCAGTCGCTCGTCAGCGGTCCACCCAAACCGTATTATCTTCCCTTGGTCCCACTGTATTCATGGTAAGCCCGAATATTCGAGACGGAGCAAGGAAACATCCACACTGAACAAAAGCAAGCCTTCGCCTGCGGGAGAGTATATCTGGATTTGGGCTTTGCTGGTGGCAGGGGCGGCCCTACTTAGTGCGACGAGCTTAGTATGGTCGCGCATGAGGGCTGCAGCAGGACCGTCAGAGATCGGTAGTCGCAAGAGAGGGGACGCTATAGACCGATGGGGCCACCGTAGCAGCATCCTGCGACGATGTAGTCATTTAAGTTGGGCAGCTTCCCCGGTATTGAGTAGAGCTGTTGGCGCGTGTAGAACGTCTTGCCGTCCTGCATTATCTGCCATCTTGAAGACGGTCGTTCGGTGGACATGAAAGCAGATGAGGAAGAGCAGCTGTCCCAAAGAGAAAGTGTCGCGATCACGCAAAGTCAGACAAAGTGCCTCTCAGTGGGGCGTATGTACGAATGTGCGGTAAACTATTATACAAGTGCTGGTTATCTTCAAAAACAATAATGATAATCTAGTAACGAAGGATGTGAGGGAGGTCCAGGGAACGCGTCGATGTGAGAGAGAATAAGAGTTCATGTTATCCGCAGGGGCACCCGCGCCCGCAGCTCATCCGACCCAAATAGAACAGAGATATCCATATAATACTGCAATGCTAGTCAGTCGGGGCAAGTGGACAAGACTCGAAGAGACAGACCTTTACTGATAGACCCGCCCAGTCGATGCTCGGAAGCATATTTCGGTCCAGGGGGATCTTCGCCTTGTGCAGTCCATCCGGAAGAGCGTTGTGGGCGTCCAAAGATGGATGGTCCTTGGCGCTCTTCTGCTGGTGTCGTGGCCGCTTCGGGAAGCCGATACATATTCCCGTATGCATCGTCTGGGTCTCTGACAATACGGTCTGCATGGGCAGCCGGGGCAGGGGCTTTTCACGCAGGTCAGACTCGTCGCTGGGAGTTCGCGGGGACCATGGTGATGTTCTTGACCGCACTCGCTTGAGGAGCTGGCCGGGCTGCCTGAATGGCAAAGAGTCTGACGAGGATTCGTCGCTGGGCGTCTGCGGCGGTGTTATAGGGAATGTGGCCGCCTCGGTAATGGTGACTTGGCTGAAGACGGAGATTGAGATGGTGGCGTCGGATGCGATTTCTCGTGCAAGTGCCGAGGACCGAGGCGTTGTTGTGAAGACGACAAAGTAAGGAATAGAGGATGAGCGAGAGAATGTGACGGATGCAGGTAATGTAACCTGAGAGAAAAAGTATGTTAGAGAGGCAATATACGCCATCCAAAGACTTACAGCACAACGAAAATCGGAAATTGGTCGCTCAGATTTCAGTGGCATTTCCAGCCATGAAGTGGAAGAATCAGAGAGACCATCTAATGAGTGGAAGTCGGCGTCGGGATGCAAAACGATGGGAACCTCGAGGCTACATACAGTTAAATCAACACGAAATGGAGCGGGCAAAGCACATACAAGGAAGGGTTTTCGGTAATATCGGATGATTCCCAAGTGGCGGAGACCTGGTAGACGACCTCGAAAAGCGCGCGTTTGGGGTCGGCAGAGCAGAAGGTAGGAGGGAGCTCCTCGCCAGAACGATGACTCCGAGGGAGCTCGAAGGCAAAGGGGTAGGCGCGTGGCTCCAGGACCATGGACTTGATATTCGAACCGCTGGGACGTCTTTTAATGACAAACACCTCCCGAAGTGCGGATCGTGGTGGGTTCGCGTCCGCCGCAGTGACGTGAATGACTTTAGAGGAGCTGAAAAAGACGTGTTTCCGCTTCTCCGGAGGGCGCGCATAAGGTCCCGTGGTGTCGACCGTTTTTTCGGTGTTATACACGAAGGCACCTTGGATCTGCATGCAAGTGAGAAACGCGCAGGGACAATGGGCATCTGCTACTTACTGCCAGCATGAGACGGCCAGTTTGGCAGCTGGGGTCTAGGATGATTTTCCCCCCAACCACGTCATGATCTCCGAAAACAGGGAGGGTATGGTTTGCACTCCAGGCGGTGGGAACCACCTTGACGGATGGGCTGTAGAGTAGCAATTCCATTTGCAGGGAGCTACCCCAGTCAGTACACACGAAACCTTGGCCCGTTCAAGCGTGCTTACCGGTAACTCGACACGTGGGAGTACAAGGGCGTCGAAACCGGCGGTTCGTAGAAACTGGAGGGCGGCATAGCGTCGCTTTTGGCTCTGGTGCGCGTGCTGCCCGCGCTGCGAACGCTCCGCAAGCTGCTTGGGGGGGCCATGGCTGGTGGTGGGGAAAACGGATATCCTTGAACAAACCTTGTCTACGCGGAGGCTTCTTCTTATGTTGTTTGCCATGTCGGAAGGGGAAATTAGACATCACGGAACTGGAGACGATTCACGTCAGTTCGTGTCGGTACCAACGAACCGGGTTTAAGCCCACATGGATTGGTTGGCTACTTGCCGCTTCGCGACCGGACTCAATATGATTGGAGGAAATCTTGCTCATCCCTAAATCCAACCATTGACAAACACGAGCCCCTAGCCTCCCCTACAGATCGTTCAGCACCTGTTTTATTGCAAAAGCCTCACACCGACCGATTCCGACGCGTCCGGTATGGTGGCGGCAGTGGGAGACTTATTCCACCAGGACGTTCAGAATGGTCTTCGGAGCCTTGAAACCTTATTTCTGGTGAGACCGTCTGAATGAAGGAAGAGAAGAAAGTGCGATAAATAGCTGATAACGGGTGAACGACTCTCTCCGTCTCTGTCTCCTTGACTAAGTCCTCACCCAGAATACGATTTGTGGCCATGGGGGCCTAAAAAATACGGTCAAGTGTCCCCACGGCGGCCCCTCGAAGCTCCAGGGTAGAACGCCTCCCAGCTCACGCGTCTCGTGTGATTCTCCTTCGCTGGGACGGGTAATCCGGTACATCCTACTCCGCGGCGGGAAGATGCAGCGACTAGGTCAAGTGCTCACACGGCGGATAAAGAGTTGTCACTTTTTCTTTGTGGTGCATCTGTCACTTTTTTCAGCCTCAAAAAAGGATAATTCTATTCAGAAACCCCGGTTGCAGCCAGAAACCCCCTCTTATATGGAAACCCCATGTCAATAAAATATTTCAGCGGGGGTTTCTTGATTTGGATCAGTTTTGATTAATCATTGATGCTGCCAGCGGCATGTCTCAGTAAAACTCCAAATATGACCTGCCGCCAACCCGCCGCTGCCGTGTGACCGTGTTGCAGCTTCCTTGACGGCTTGACTCGCGCGTCGGGAGGCGTCGGTCGTTGCGAATGAAATGAAGAAGAAAAAAGTGGTATTCAAGGTAAAATACAGGTGTTGTTAATAGTGATGAGCGGCGGCATTGACAACCTGGGGAGTTTCAATAAAGAGAAGGGCGGGTGTTGCGGGCAACGGTGAGGTCATGGCGCGCGAGCGTGAGGTGGATGGAGGGGATGGTCAAGTCGGGAAACCACACCGTTGGCAACGCTCGCGACGATGCGAACCACCCGGACTGGTGATGAGCGGGACAAAGGGCAGACCTGGCGGTGACGCGTCAGACGGGGGGTGAGGGTAGCGTGTCTGATATGGAGTCGGTGGACGACGGGCGAGAGTGAAGGCGCGAGGAAAAGAGTCAGTATAGTGAATGGTGGCAGACCCGATCAATCGGCATCTGTCGGCGGGCTTCTGTTGGCATCAAATCTGCCGCACTGTTGCCGAAACTCGCAACCTGGGTTTCCACGTAGATATCTATTTATAACTGGGGTTTCTGCCTGCAACCGGGGTTTCTCAATAGAGCTTATTAGCAACCACCAAGCAACCCCTTTGCCGAGATATTTCTGAGCAATACAAAATTGTGATGGAGCAAAATGAAGCAAGAAAATTCAGTGATTGCAAATCATTTGTTGTCTGCCGAAACACGGCTTGCTTGTGTGTGGGATCAGCCAAGAACTCAACGGCGGGATGTTGAATCCGGCGACGAGCAGGCCTTCAAGAGTGAAATTTTCGCAATTCCTCTGGTCTAACAACACGACTGCAAGGGTGGTGAAGTCTCGGCAAGCTACGCGGCATGGCTCGCTTGCCCGGAATTATGATTCTTATCATGCTCCACACTCCACCCCAGCAAAAATATTAGAGACACAAGCAAAAGGAGGGTGGCTGCTAATAAGTTCTAATAGAATTATCCTCAAAAAAAGGGACACATCCCCTTTGTCGTTGCTTTGTGCTATTTTTAGAATAAAGGAATGACAAAGGAGAGTGCAACATGACAAGTGCTGGAAAAAAAGTGACAGTTGCACCAAAATGAAAAGTGACAACTGATTATCCGCCGTGTCAAGCCTCGTCAGGCTAGAAGCCGCGTCAAGGATATCACCGCCGTCCTGACTACTTTGATCTCGTTTGCAGCCGGGGCTCAAGCGGCCGCTTATGCACTCCCAATCAGTACCGCCACCATCACCGAACATCTCTTCTTTCAGAACCCTCACAACCTTCAAACCGATTGGTTGGGAAGGGAGAGGCCCTCCGAACAGACAACAACGCACAATCAAAGTTCCACAGAATCTCAGTTCCAAAAAACCTCAACTTCACCGGCTTGTCTCTATTATCGCCATCACGTCTGTCTCGTCTGTTCCTGTGTCTTGCCATGCGACTTTGAAAAAGGAAAATCAACGAACCCCTATGGTACTGGTGAAATCTCTAGTCGAAACAACCTTGACTCTTGCGATCTGAAACCGCGTCTCTACGTGCACCAACCCTGTATCCACCAGTGTTTTCCAAAATTTGCATTTTCTCTCAGTGAATCAGGGGCTTGCACCCCAATTTCCATGCAACTTGACACCTCAATGTCCATGCAACTTGAACCCAAGTCTCGTTTAGCAACAACGGCGGAGGATTTGCATAGATTTGCATCCAAGATAGACGACGTCAGCACAGCGTTCTTTTGGCGCAATATCAAGTCTCCGGGCGCGGAGTAGCGGATTTGGGAGAGAATCGCGGAGGTACGCATCTGTCGTCACTGGACAACGCGAGTCCGCTCGTCCGTGCGAAGAAGGGCAACGGCAATATGCTTTTAGTATACCAATGATTCATCGGAGGGAATTTATTACCATGAACGGCGATTTGAAGGAAAGATGTAGTTCTGATTCTAAAACAAATGGGACTGGCACTGGCCGACATTCGAGAGTGTGAAGTTTGAACAGCACGGAGCGGCAACGGAGCAGCGGACTCTGGCGGAGTTCTAACCGGATTGGTTGGACATCTTCCCGATTTGGACAGCGCTTAGTTCATCCCGACGCGACCTCGACACCTGCAGGGATGGCCCAATTCAAAGTCATCATCACAGGCAACCCACAAACCAATGCTCTACATCGCCTCAATTTACGTGTGAAATAGGTGCCTCTGGAGTCCTGGGCTCCGCCGTCCGCGAAGCGTTCCGTACCAACAAACCCGATGCCGAATTGCTCAGTCTTTCGCACTCGCGATCTGGAGATGGGCTCCGCAAACTGGACTTGCTGGATAGCGAAGAGGTGGAGAAGGTCTTTCGAGATTTCCAGCCCAACTGTGTGTGCTTTTGAGGTGTTGCTTTCGTCGCTCATATTCTCCCAGGGGTTATCCACTGTGCCGCCGAGCGCAGGCCCGATGTCGCGGAAAAGGTAGGTAACAGGATCTGTCAATTCAGTGACTGATCCACGTCCAGGATCCAGAAGGTGCTCTAAAGGTGAGAACGCGTCGACTCGCGTCGCTTGTCTGAACCCTCTCCAAGCTCAACGCCGACGTCTCTGGTCATCTCGCGCGCCTTTCCAAAGACTTGAGCTATACCTTCGTCTACATCTCCACAGGCGTGTCCTCTCCGTACTGAACTAACTCTGAATCTCATTCTCACTCAGACTACGTCTTTGACGGAACATCTCCTCCCTACGCCCCTTCAGCCAAACCCAACCCTCTCCAGCTCTATGGCAGAACTAAACTTGATGGAGAAGTCAAGGTCCTCGGAGTCGACGGCGCCACCTCTGTTGTCCTCCGTGTCCCAGTCCTGTAAGCATCGCCTCGTCTTTCGACTGGGTGCGACTTTGACGCTTTCATGTGAGGTATGGTCCCGCGCCGAACAACTCTGATACGGCGGTGAACATCCTCATCGATGTGGTCGAGGACCAGTCGGGAAAAACGTACAAGATGGACCACTACGCAACGCGGTACCCGACCAACGTCGTCGACATTGGCAACTTTCTCGTCAAGCTCTCTGGTCCGTCTCATTCACCTTGAATCACGCAAGTTCTAAACAAGCGCAGCTTACAACAAACCCATCCCGCCCATTCTGCACTACTCTGCCGCCGAGCCGTTCACCAAGTACGAGATGTGTCTCATCTTTGCCAAGATTTTAGGCTTGCAACATAAGCATATCATTCCGGACGCGGAGCCACCGACAGGCGCTGGAGCGACCACCCGTCCTAGAGACTGCCAACTCTACACCGGAGAGACAGAGAACCTTGGGTTGGAAGACGGTCTTGGCCTCTCTCTGTTCGAAGAGTGGTGGACGGAGTATTTGAAGAAGTAAATTGCGGGCGTGTATGTACAATATCAATGCTATGGTGGTTTCGCATTCGCATCCACTCTGGCTATTGCCTCTTCTGCGACTTTGGCGGCTTCCTCTATGCCATACGACTTTGACTGTTTGGATGCAGATACAAAGAAGCTGCGCGCCTTCTGCGGGTCTCCAGCCAACTGCCCGTCCTCAGCACATACCTAATCGAGACGGGATGGAAACGCACCTCACGCAGCATACCCGCATTGAACAGCGCAACAGCGAGAGCCTGCTCGCACGTCGCAATGGGCTCTTTCGTCTTTTGCCGCGCATGCTGTAATGTCGACAGCGCCTTGTGCGCCCAGAACTCGGCGTTCTGTTGTTTTTCGTCGGTGGGGTCGCCCCGGATGATAAGCTCCGCGACGTTGTTCATCAGTTGCGCTCCTTGACTGGATAATGAGACGGAGGAGCGAATGTGTAGCAACACGCTACTTACCTTGGCACATGTTTGCTGGAACACCATCGTCCGAGACCAACAGGGAGATCCCTTGCAGATACAATGGCACCGCGTACTCCATTTTCCCTACTCGACTGTAAAAGTCCCCGAGTTCCTGGAGCGGTACGCAAATGTCCGTCCTGGTCAACCACTTTGGTAGATTCAGTCGAGTAAAGTCAAGTGGTGCCCCAGCGTGCGTGTCCACGAGCAGCTTGAGCATCTCCTCCACAGCCCACACCAGTATCTTCTCCTCCTCCTGGACGGGAATATCGCACGCCGGAGCCAGTTGCCCCAGTTTGACTGCGAGAGATACAGCTCGCAGTCGTTCGCGACCACTCAGCAGTTGCTCTGGTGGGCGACCCCGGACGAGATCAAGAGCGCTGCGGTACACTGCAAAAGCCTCCTTGAAGTCGCCTTCGTCCTCGAGCTCCCCAGCCAGGTCGACGGCTATCCCAGTAATCTTGAGGTAAGGCTCTGCATTGAATTCCTCGATCGGGCGCGTTATGGCAGTATTCCACGCTCTGCCAACGCGTAAGTCGAGCCCACAGCTGGCAGGGTGTGGAGACCTACTTGCGCTTATAATACGCGCTCGTCTCCAAGTCGCCTTTGTGCTTCGCGCCAATGCCGAGCTTCAAGTCGGCGCGTACTTCAGGAGGGAAGATGTTGCGCCATTTAGTGTAAGCGTCGTAGCTGCAGTTTTGAGCAATGGATGGGGCCGGGGAGTTCACGAGGCCCACCCTGCATACGCCAGAGTTGCGGTTCCTGCGACTCCCAAGGCAATCCAAGCAGCTCGTTTCGAGTTGACGCGAACTGGGGGTGCTTCAGTAGAGAAGCGTCTCACGGGACGGCTTATTTGGGAACATCGAGTGGAGAGCCTAGTTACTCTCCAAGACGACATGAAAGGAAGAGACAGACTCGGAGATCGGCATGCCCTCCGCGACGGATCAACTGCCAGCCTCACTCAGATGCGCAAACTTTAACTGAGGCACTCCTTCCAAAGCTCACGAACGCAATTCTCAAAACCCACAGTGAGAGCCAATAGCTCATGTGTTTTGGCAAGAATCAACCTCTGAGAAACAAGAGACGGTGTACAAACGCCCATCAGAATCCAAAAGTAACAAGGAATAGGTCAAGCAGTTCAGACGAATGGCGGCCGTGGTGGTGGTATTAGCACGGTGTAATTCGTGGTTTTTCAATCCACATACACGCATTTTTATTCCTCCGGCCACAAAAGACGCGCGGTATGGCGGGCCATCCTTCCCTTCTTTACCCACCCAGTTTTAGGCGCCAGCCAGCAAGTCGCCGGGGTATCTGTGTGCTGTGAACCAGCCAAAAGTGCGGTCTGTGTCCTCCTCCTCCAAGTCGCCACCAGATCCTAGTACTGAATACGCGGTATCGGCTCCGCGTGAATCGTGCTGAGGTCCACCGCCTGGTCGACCGCCTCGTCCAATTCACCTATGAGAACGCTGTGGAACGCGCAGGTGGGCATGAGTCGCGTTTGCTTTGGTCGCCAAATCATTGTCACCCACATCATGTCGCCTTTGACGAGATACAGGCCAAGTGGGACCTCTTCCACGCCGGCATCCATGCTGTAGATCCGCTCCTTCGAGTCTGAGAGTACGACGTTCGATTTCTGGTCAAATCCCGCCATCACGCCCTTGTAAAGTCGCGTTTTGGTGTGGCGAATAAAATGAAATAGCAGACCTGGCGCACCACAATCACGACTCCATCTTGCAAGACCAGGATAACGCGACCTAGGGAACCTGTTGCGTCAGTGCTCGGGCGACGGAGGTGGCAAAAAGCGTACGGTCAACGTAGCCTTGAAGGCTGGACATAACAGCGTAGAGTTATTTGGTCTTGATTTGCCACCAGCAAAGGCCGCGAGCGAAGAAAAAAATTCCATCCAATACAATAATTCTGTATTCACCAGAACTAATTCCTTTATAAATAACAAGGGCAGGGAACTAAGGCTGCCAGCAAGCGGAATGTATGCTAAGTCTATGAATCTAACAAGTCGAAAGTCCAATGGCGCTCCACATGGGAAACTACTTTCCGCCGGTAGTCTTGAACAGAACGAGCCCACCAAGAGCGATCGAGTAACCTGCGAAATGAATGAGGATTCATTTCATTTGTGGGTCGGGAGAACACGGAAACGCACCAAAGACCTGTAGCGGCGCGACTTGGGCACCGAAAAAGGCAACGGACCCAGTAACGAGGAGGATATCCTATGACAAGGTATGAAAAATAAGCACAACATGTTGTCGTTCGGCAACCTACCTTGAGCACACCGGCGAGCGTGAGGATAAGACCGCTCCCCACGCCGACGAGGAACACCGCGGCGACATTCAGGAAGAAGGCGACGCAGGCGTTGCTGAAGATGATCAGCGGCCCTATCCGTGCGAGCTCGTAGAATGGTGCAAGACCCTCGGTGAAGGGCAAGACGAGCAGGTTGATCAGTGCACAGATGGGAGCATAGTAGTGCAGCGATACGAGCGGGTCCATCTTCAAGCCATGGAGGAGGACCTCAATCATGACAAGGCGGGCGGCCTCGAATACGACGGCGGCGGCTTGAATGAGGAAGCCAAAGAGATTGAAATTCATCTCGCCCTTGGAGGTTATGGCGACACCGAAAGAAATCATGGAGACGATCAAGGCCAGCCTGCGGTTGGGCTCCGCGATGCGGAAGACCCATGAGATGATGAGGACGGCAACGGCGTTGAATGCCTGGGCAGCAATAAGGATTTAGCAGATAGTGGCACCAAAGAGGGCGCACCTTGAGCATTTGGATGTAGGAGATGCTGAGGTGAAGATACGCCGAGTTGCTCAGAATCAAACTGCCACTGAAGAGAATGCCAATGGGGAGGATCGATCGCAGGAACATGTCCTTCGTCATGTTAACGTCCTTGACACCGTCAAGGAGGTGGGTCGTCCGCTGTAGTACACGCGTGCCGATGGCCTGCAAGGCGCGTCGCGTCAGCTGGAGGCATGAGAGGCGGGAATGGAGCGTACAGCAAAAGTAAGATGCCATGTTACGAGGAATACAGGGTACTTGAATTTGAGGGTGTTGTACAGATAGTTATTGTAAAGAATGACGGAGACGGACAGAGCCATCCAGACGGGGATGATGACGACCACAGAGACCTTTGGCTTGGGTTTCGTGGCCTGTGCGGAGACTGGCGCTGGCAAAGATGCCAATGAAGCTGAGGCCGATTCCTCATCTTTTAGCGACGTGAGAGGGACAGATTCGACCTTGTCCTCGGCGGGGTTGAGGGCCATGGTAGTAAACGCTGTGGAAGGCTCAGGTCGAGGGCGATAGGAAGGAAGGAAACCAGGCACTGACAGCGACGGAATGGGAGTAATGTATAAAAGGCGATGTGGTCCCGACGTGCGCAAACAGGACGAATGCCGAGCCGAAATTTGATCCTTCTCTCCAACGTTCTAGCTGGTATCTTGCTTTGCTGGCGCCCCAATATGCCAGCGTCGTCTGAACTAGACTGTGGCGCGTTGCCTGCAACTACTCGACTGAATTCTGCCTCTTTGGGAGCCACTTTACATCCAATGCTTCGTAGCTAGGGCTCAGGCGGTTTTGAACCAGAGTACCCCTCGCAACCATGCATGCATTCCGTCCGCCAGCAGCACGAAACTGCTGTTTCCTACCCCCGGGCGCATACAGTGCGGCGGCGGGTGACCAACGTTGCTCTCCTCAATCAAGAGCCATATTTCGTTGGTAGGTCCAGTAGTTGTAACCCATGAATATGGTGCCCTAAAGGCCGGTCATGGACTGCAGGCATATATGTACAAGTCGAATAAAATTCATGTGCTTGGAGGGGAACTCTGCCCGCGAAAGTGATCGACATATTATTGTCACTCCCCCGAGTAAACCATGTGGGTATGCCTGCCTGGCTCTTCGAACCGCCGTCGGCCTCTACGCCTCTTTCCACCACGTCCTCGAATGTTGGTTCTCAATCTTCCTCTCGAAATGGGTCGCAGCCTCCCGACATGCATGGGCTAAGCACCGAGCGACCGAACCCAGCGACGGAAAACATCGACATGCTCAGCACTCTCGAAATGTGCCAGTTAATCAACGCAGAGGATGCACTGATAGCAGCAGCCGTCGCCAAGATCACTCCCACTATTTCCGAGGTCGTCGATGCAATAGTAGAGCGGATTGGTCGAGGCGGCCGTTTGTTATACATGGGAGCCGGTGCAAGCGGACAGTACGTCTTCTGGCCTTTCAGTCTCTTCTCTTGAAAACCATCACAGCCTCGGCATCCTGGACCTGTCGGGAATCCCGCCCTCATTCAATGAAGACCCCATGAAGTACATTGCTCTCACTGCTGGTGGAGACGTCGCTCTGCGCACCGCCCGGCCCTCTGTCGAAGATTCCCGCGCAGCAGGCGCCGCAGACTTTGGCTCCCTACTTCCCACCTCCCGGGACACCCTGGTCGGCATCACCGCCTCTGGGCGCACGCCGTACGTGCTTGCTGCCCTCAAAAGCGCCCGTATACACGGATTGCTCACGGTGGGACTGGTATGCACGCGGCCCAGTGCCGTACATCTCGAGGGGCAGTGTGACTACGTCCTTGACCCACAAGTAGGGCCGGAGGTCATTGCCGGCAGCTCGCGTCTCAAGGCGGGCACGGCGACAAAGATGGTGCGTTTGCACTTCCCGTTCAGCTCGGCATGCTCAAGGCTATGTAGGTTCTAAATATGATTTCAACGGCAATACAGGTTAAGCTGGGAAACACATACGGGAACCTGGTCAGTTCACGTTTTACCTGGTGTAGAATTTTCCGATACGATCACGTGAGCAGATGGTCAACGTTCACCCATCAAATGACAAGTTCGCGTCCCGTGCGCGTAATATCATTCGCGCTACAGTGGGTGCGCGTGCCACAGCATATTCGGATGACGAGTTGGACGGGGTGATTGCGCGCTGCGGCGGGTCGGTCAAGCTCGCAGTTGTCGTCGTCGCCTCGGGATGGGGCGTTCCGCTTTGTGTCGATGCGCTTGAACGCCGTGGTGGCTCTCTCAGGGCGGTTCTGGAGGACGTGCGCTACGAGACTGTTGTGCGGGTTTTTGTTTGAGTCTTTACAATACGAGGACATTGGTAATTTTGCTGTAATTTATTGTTTCAACATAAACCCAATAAAATTGCACCCAAGATAAAGAAAGATATGTAGGCAGGGATAAGTTATTCTATGTCTTAATGATTTAGATTGCTTCTGGCCCGCAGAGCCGCGCCTCGGTAATAGATGTAGATTGGGCTAACGAAAGAATGCGTGAGTGGTGAAGAAACGGCGCGTGAAACTCAGCCTACAAAGGAACTCCGAGGACGAGGGCTACAGCTGTTGCGATACAGTGTAAGGAGCGGAAGGACACAGGTAAATGGCACTCGCCTCCGAGTAACGAGTTACCCCAGCCAAAGCCAAGAGCGGCGAAGAATTGGGTGCCAAAAAGTGGGAAGGAGAACCCGAGCATCGAACGGAAAAGCTATGGATCTCAGTAATAAGATACGGTAAACATTTGATCGACTCACGAACGCAGCGGACAGTGCACTAGCAGCATATTTAAACGAATCCACCATATAAAGTTGAATTGGCAGGCTATGAGCCTTGTCAGTTCGTCTCGCGAAAGATGATGTGGAAAGTCTCACAAAGTAGTCATCATTCCTATTCTCCGTCAGGTGCTGAGTCGACAGAAGTGCACCGATGGCTTACCGAACCCAAAAATACCTGCAGAGTGGGCTCAGTAAAAAAGGAGACGACCTGAGGAATAGATCTACCAGAACCGATGACGGGCATAATCCAGTGCACTTTGGCCTGCGCAGACCAACCGTACCAGCTGCCAGAACTCAGAACAGAAGGGAAACCGATTTCGAGGACGCACAACAATCCGATTGGAACAAACAAAGACCCAATGAAAATCGGCGGAATACGCATTTCAGGTTCCCCTTTGCCGTCCTTTTTGTCTGCCAGCTATGAAAGTTGTGAATGGTTTTTAAAAAAAATCAAGAGGGGAATCTTACGTGTTGGTAAAGGGCGCTGCAGAAGCGAGCACCCAGAAGAGTTGCTGCCATGAAACCAATGCCCAAGCCGGTGTACATCAACCCAGCAGTCCCGATTGAGAAGTGGTAGCCGTTGGTGTAGAGGCCTAGGAAGAGGTGTCAGTGATAGTCCGATTTCCTGTGGATCGACATACCGTTGAGTGTGGTGAAAAAGAGATAGTATATGCTAAGAAAAATCAGACCGAACATTCAAGTGAAAACTGGACTGTTCCTACCCATACATGCTGAAGCTCAAGTCAGCAAGCGAGGTAGGATAGACAATGGTGAAAGCACTCACAAGGCCATATACGCACTCAGAATGAAGCAGATGAAACTATGGGAGAGCAGGTACATGGGGCGGCTAAAGTTGTCCCACAAGTAACGCAAGGTCCTGGGAGGTTGGCACGCTCCCGCAGGGAGGTCCAGAGCCTTTTCCGGATCTGCGCGTTGCGCGAGCCATCTAAGCTTGAGGACCGGAGAATACGTCTCTCTGCCAACTTGTCAATGGTGTGTACATAGACGTAGCTGGAACAGCGGTGGGTACCGAAGAAAAGGCAGTCCAATGAAGCTTGCAATCAACGTGACACCTGAAAGAGTTGGTAAAACATCAATTTTGATGAGAGAAAACTAACCGGCGAGAACAAAGTAGACGTATTGAACGCCAATTGATTGAGCGATATAACCTGAGTGATAGTCAGATTGGACCAAGTATTCACCAAGTATTCCGCACCACCCGCAATTGGCCCAGCGACTATGTACTGGTCAGTTTCCCGTCCACATCTGGACAATTCGAAGCTCTTACCAGGTGCAATGAGGGGGCCCATCGTGTACAGCGACATGGCTGAAGCTCTTTCGCGCTCGCAAAAGAGGTCGCTGATGACCGCACCGCCGCATGCTACAGCAGCACTGCCAGATAACCCCACTGTCGATGATACAGTCCACATTTCATCTGGGATGAGTAAGATGATTTATACCTAGAAAGCGGAACGCGAGAAGCGCTATCGTGTTCGGCGCGAAGGCACAGCCAAGGTTGAACACGATACTGAACAAGTTGCCGACGTGAAGGACCTAAGCCACGAGCGTTAGAATGCTTGTGTGAGTTTCGAACCGATGCGCACCCATCTGCGACCATACATTTCCTGTTCAATATTAGTGCAAGAAATTTGGTGAGTGTGTCCGAGAAATTACCGATAACGGAGCCAAGAACAAAGGCTGTCAGGAAATTAGGATGAGAAACCGAGATAAAGCCAACCAAAACTGACACCGATCCCGTAGGAGAACAAGAATATGCTCAACGTCATGGACAGAATCGTTTGGTTCTCTATCCCATATTTCGCTTGGATTTCCGCAAGACCAGGCGCCATGATTGAGCTGGATAACGGCGACACAAAGACGTAAAGAGAGACCTGGATAAAGTCAAACCTCATGGAGGCGAGTGCAAACAAACAACCTACGATCGCGGCGGAGCACCACTTTCTGGTGGAGCTCCAATTTCTTGGGTTCTCGGGGTCGGACAGCCATGCATCGACAAGTTTGGGGTCAACGATCGGCGGGGTTGGACACGGATCCGGATCCGGACAGGATTTGGTTGTATCTGGCTTGCAGAATTGAAGCGACTTTCGTTGCGGCGCTTCGTACTCTGGATTGACGTGGGTGAGGGTGGAGGAAGACTCGGAGGCCATCAAGCCGTAGACGAGAAGAAATAGAGAATAAAAAGTTGCAACCTCAGGTCGAAAGCTAGCGAGGTTTTATAGCAACCCCATTGGACGCAGCATGCATCCCGGGTGCTTCCGGACACCATACAAGCTAGCGTACATGAGTCTCGAATGAAAAAGAATGACCCACAAAATGTAATTGCAGCTTCGATCACCAGCAGCTGGTCGGCGCATCAGGCAAAACACCCAACGCCGAACCCATGTTGAACAAACTTTCCACACTGTACTATTCATTGCTTGCGCTAAATGTGCTCAAGCGAACGAACCGCACCACCACCGCGGCATAAAGGACTCATTCTCTGACTGATCAAATTGTTGAGTTTGTAGATGTAGAAAACGGTTTAGGGACTTGCCTTGAGCTCATGGGAATTTTTAGAAGAGTTGGAAAAGACGCCTAACACCGCAGGCAAATGGTTGCCGACACAAATGAGGGTCGCGAACAAATGATATCTCATTCATCGCCACGCATGGAGGTTAGATTGTTCAGATAGTGTGGCTCAGAGGTGATGCAAGAATCGGATCACAGGAAAGTGGTCCCAGTCCTCGGGTGCCGAATTCTTCTTCCGAGAAGAAGGGCTGCCGGCCGTGGTCGTGAGACTAGTCCTACCGGATTGAGAATTTGAATGTCCACAGTTGTCGTCGCTGGAGAAAATACACGTCAAGACGACAGAAAGCCCCGTTAGCCTGCCGTCGACCAGGCTCGTTTCATTGACTCCAAACACTAGTCGTCTCGCTCCACTGAGCGTCCCTGCCTAGCATGCGGCACTGCGAAGACACACCCAAAGTCGGCTGCTTTCAAACAACACCCACGATTGAATGCCGGAAAACATACGGCCGACGTTGTCTTGGCCAGGCCGCGGAGGGGTGGATGCCTTATGTTGTTCGGCGGGGATGCAGTCAAAACCGGTGAGAGACCGAGTGAAATGAATCGTGCAGGCGAGTTATTGGATGGAAGCCTGAGCGACCCGAGCTTACGAAAGTTCCGAAAGATACCAAACGAGTTGTCGGCGAACCTCTGGAAGACTGGGCAAGGGTATGGATGCCAACACTCTGGAAGCGAAATGTCATGATATACGACATCGACCGTGCAGAAGGTTGGCACCAGAAAGGGAAGCAGGGTCCGTGAGATGACTGTCCGTGAAGGAAGGAAGTGAACTTTGCCATTCGCCCCTTGTTCCATGAAACAAGGAAACACACAAAAGACGGCTGCCTGCCAGATTGAGCCGCCGTTTTCACCCGACAAGATCCAGATAAGTTCGCTGCCTGCTTGGGAGCACCTGGTGGTCATTTAGTGGAGTCTAGTTGGAGCGCGTGATCCTTGAGGCCTTTCAGAATTGCAAGAGGTCTCGCCGCGGCGACGACAGTGTTTCCGATGGTCTACTCATCACCCTAGACCCTGAGCGACAGAAGCTACAGTGCCAACGCTCGAAGGTGGTGATGCTGAGCAAAGGAGCCCGTGGGGAGAACGAATTATCACTGGAAAGGAAAGGGCAACGGCGAGTTCGGAGCAAGTTGACGGTGAGCGCCGAGACACATCCTGGCTTTGATGTTGATCATGATGTCATTGATGTAAGCCAGTTGAACCGAAGTTGAACCAAAGTTGAACAGCAGATTTATTTCAGCAGTGTACATATATGCCTAAACCAAGCCATGGAAGACAGCGAATGGATCATCTTTCTCAGTCACCTCGGGAATCTCAACCCCGCCACGAATAATACGCGCAACCTTCGGTCCAGCTAGTAGATGTTCGACAAACGCAAGAGCCATGTCAGAGCCTGCGGCGACACCCGAGCTCGTCCAGACGTTCCCGTCAACGACCCAGCGCGCCTGGGGGACCCATTCAATGTCCTTTGGAGCCAAAGCCTGTAGAAAACTTGAGAAAAACATGTATATCCGAGTCCTGGTAAAGAGAGAGACAGACCACGATTTGACGGTACAAGGCCTTGTTGGTCGTTGCGCACTTACCTGAGAGTACGCCGGCAACTGCGAGTTGGAGAGCGCCACCGCAGACAGACAGACATGACGTATTTGGCCTTGGGCGCTTGCTGAACGATGAAAGCAATCTCATCCTTGGGGAGACGGTGGTCGCCGGTGGCAAAGTTCGGGAGTGGGCCTACGCAATGGGAATCACGAAAAACAGTCGGCAGATAGTCACTGACCAGCTGGAACCCAGATGATATCAAATTGCTTGCCGGACGCAAGCGCGTCGGTATAGGTGAGAGTCGGGTTGAACGTCGCTGCAAGCTTTCCCATCATGGACACGACGGGATCCATCGTCGGGGACAAGTAGTCGATTTGGACCCGGTACGGGATTTCACCCATGTTTTTGCGGTTGAGACCACCGAGAATTTCCATAGGAGTGACGAAATCGGAGAGGGTGACTTCGTCCGAGACGCAGACAGCGACAGTAAGGGTTTGCGGCATTGTTGTTCAGAACTTTGAAGAGCTGGGTAGCTTAGCCTCCTCCAGGCGCCTTTTTAACATGGTTTTGAATCCAGGAATATCCTCGCGCTGCCGCCGCGACGCGTATATTGCTTCAGCACGATGAGGTACTGGCCGGCCCTCCGCGTCAGTGATTTCGATCCACACGGCAAGTCTAACAACAAGTCGAGAGAGAGATTCGCTGCGGCTTGCTGCGGACAGACCTTTGGGAATGTCAACCGTCATTTGGGAGAGTAGAGATCGAGTTGGTATAATATTATCTTACATGGGACTTCCGAGCGCCCCGCAGTTTATCTTGTCGACCGTCCGGGTACCAGTAGCATCAGAGAGCGGCAAATCGACCTGGAGAAGTTGTTGTCTAGTGCATCGGATGGACTTGGAAGGAATAGGGACGGTCAGCTACGGTCAGAGTCAACCGATTTGATGTCGTTTCTGATGTCGATTCTCAAATCGATTCTCGATGACCGTTCGAGAAACGGAAACGGAAACGCGTGCAGAAGCGACTCCGGAGTCGATTCTGCAATTGAAGCCGATTCTCGTTTCTCCCACGATTCTGGCTGTCGAGAATCGACATCAGAATCAACATCAGAATCGACTCAGAAACGCCAAGAGAATCGACGAACCACCGCACTCTGACCGTCCCTAATGAATTACAGCTGCTTGCAAAATTCTGGGCGGAGTCTCGCCGGGGAGTGTGTGCGGATGAAGTGCGGGTGATTGGAGCAACTGAATAGACAGCGTCATTCGACGTCAGGAAATTTCCTTAAACGGTGTCTGGCCGCACTTGAACCGACACGTTTCCCCAGCCGACTCCGCCCACAATTTTGCAAGCAGCTGTAATGAAGGCGCGAGTCTGCAGTGCATAGGATGGATTTTGCGGCGGAATGAATCAAGGCGGCGTTGTCCGGGCTTTGTTGCTTTGCGACGAATCTGTTACCGAGCTTCTCCAGCCCAAGCGCTCATGGTAAGTTTGAGATGCCACCGAAGGTACTGCCAAATACGGACCAACCGTTACCGGTTTACCCATCAACCACAATCCGTGTCGTTCACGACGATCGCAAGGAGGGCTGAGATATCTATGATGCTCATGTCCAAGGTCTCTTAAATAAAGCTGGCTCTCACGGCGAGCACAAGTCGGTCCCGCTCCCTCAAGATGACGAGGAGTAAGCTGAGGACTGCTGTCGCCTTCCTTCCATTCCTCTTTTCACTGTCTTGGGCCACCTTGATCGTTGATACGATGTGCGTTCACGTCAGATCTTTCCATTGTCGATCTTTCGCTCATTTATGCATGCAGCAAAGCCAAAGCTTTAACTTGTGAGCCGGTTCTCCTGCAATGGCAAGGCGGGAAGAGTGAGTCGAGTTGGTTTCCACCACGTCCAATCTAAACCAATGCCATCGAAGCGCCCTGGACTTTGGTGCGTTCTTCGTTGTAATGTACGACTCCCACTGACGACGCCTTCCAGAGGCAAGCATTCGCTCACCTGCTGCTCCCTGTACCTGAAACCCAGCTTCAAGTATCGTTCAGTCCGGTGGAGGGCTTGTCGAGACCCTCGTAGTGGACACTAAATCAACGTCTTTCTCTTGGAATGTAAACGTGGAAGCTGGCAAGTCTCACGCAACCTGTCGCGAATTTCCACCAATGATCTCGAATTCAGGCTCCATCGTTTTTGCGCAAGTGACCGACTCCCAGGGCGCCACAGCGTCCTCCAATCCTATTACTGTTGAGGCAGGAAGTATGTTTGCCCAGTTGCCCTTCTGAATGTGTCTAATCGTGCAGCGAGCGGGTGTGCATTGGAGAACGTTGCTGCGGCACCCTTTTCCACTTTGCCGGGCAGGTTCGTCGTATTTAGCTGGGATGCACTGCGTCCTGATGTGTTCTCAGTATCTCGACGCCAGCAAGTTCGACCCCCGAAACATCTAGTAGCACTGGCAGTGTCTCTTTTGAAAGTTCGATCACCAAAACAGCTAGTAGCACTGCCAATGCCGCTTTCAAAAGTGTCACCACCAGAACGTCTAGTAACACTGCTAGCGCCGCTTTCAAAGTCTCATTCAGTCCTCCGTGCGTACGCTCGATAATTCTGTTTGCACTCGGTTGAACTATATCCTCGACAGGCCAGCCAAGCTTCAGGACACCAGCTCCAAGCGTACGCTCAGCCCAGGGGCCATATTCGGCATCATCGTCGCGATATGCGTGTTTCTTGGTACACTCGGCACTCTTCTCGTGTGCCGCCGAAAACGACGACTACGAGCCATTCGCGGCGAGCGTCTTCCTGACCCGGGTGCGCTTCTACATCTCGCTTACTTGCGTCTCCGAACTTGTACGACAGAGACACCGGAAGTCGATCTTTTGCCCGGCACTCGCATCACAAGACTCTTTGCATCGCCGTCGACAACGAGCCCTCAATCTGCCTTCCCGACCAGCTCGGGCACAACCACGACCTCAGGCACGCAGGTCACTGCCCCGTCACCCGTGCTACTTCCCTCCAAGGGCCAGGCGAGCGCTAGCCCAGATGTCGATGCCCTTCATTCGCGGATCGACACGCTACTGGAGGAGAACCGCGTTTTGGCTACATTGGCGCAGCGGCCGGCTTCGTGGTCCGATATGCCCCCTCCGGCGTATATGTATAATGTGAGCAATTAACTTATTGGCTCTAGTACAGCTTCTGTGTGATCAATTCTAAATTTACCGGCATTCTGGCTCGAGATACCTTCCCTTTCCTTGAGGGATCGACTGAGATGCCGAGTATGAGCTGCACGTAGTTAGGGAAACATAATGGCGTCTGTGATGGCGCTGGATGCCGAATCACTGGCAGCTGATGCCCATCAAGGTCACCTATGACCGCCACTACCATGCAGTACCTGAGCGTTCACTTGGCGGCCTACGCATCACGGAATCTGCGCCTCTTGTTCTCGAATGCATGCGGCTCTGAGGAGATTGGCGACACCCCGAGAACTCTATGGCGACCATCTGAGGATATAAGCCGCTCTTGAGATGCAGCCTGAGGTCTTGTCATCTCTCTCCCATGAAGAGCAAGCTGAGGGCTGTTGTATTCCTTCCATTTTTTTTCTCTCTTTCTCTGGCGTCGTTGATCGTGGACACCATGTGCGTTGAAGTTATCTTCTCGATAAGTTCGGGCATTCATGATCCCAGTACCGCGAAAGCTGCTACCTGTGAGCCGGTTCTCCTGCAATGGCAAGCTGGGAAGAGTGAGTCGACGTTGAAATTGCTCTCATTATGTTAACGCCAAACGAAGCGCCCTGGACACTGGTGCGTCTGACTTGATTGCTGGCGCGTCTCTTGAACTGACTATTACAGAGGTCGGCGTTTATTTCGTGGTTCAATCCATTCGCTCAAAGGAAATTTCAGTATTGTCGGCCCGGACAAGGTGCTTCTCGAGACATTGGCCGTCAACATTCCACAGACATCATTCCATTGGACTGTTAATTTGGAAGCTGGCGAGTGCTGTTAAATCTGTGCCCATTCTGTGACTGATCTATGCAGGCACTGTCGTCTTTGCCCGGGTTACGGATTCCACGGGAGCCACATCATTTTCAAATCCAGTGACGATCCAACGAGGATGTGAGAACACTCTTTCCAGATACTTGCATTCCAATGAACAATTTTCAGTGAGCAACTGTATATTGGCGTCCCCGATACAAACTTCTGCCAGCTTGCCTTCGAGGTGATGATCTTTTTCGCCGGACCAGGGATGAATTCATGTCTTCTGCAGCACCGAGTCAACTGCCACCGCGACAGCCTCAGCCTTGATCACCACTGCTTCCACCACTGTTTTGAACCCGGAAACTCTCACAGCCTCACTTTTCTCCGATTCCGCCTTCCAGCCGCGCCTGTCCACGTCAAAGTCGCTATCTACCAGTAATGCCATCTTGTCCTCGGTCCCTACAAGTAGCCTCCCGTGAGCGTTTTCAGACTTGTACCTACTAGGTGTTTGATAGAATTCGAAAGATCATCCTCGAGTTTTCCGGTCTCTATACCCTCAACCATGTCCCCTCATACCTCCTCGACGGTTTCCCCTCATGCCTCCTCCGCTGCGCACAGTTCCGACCGAAGACTAAACGTTGGGGCTATCATCGGCATTCTCTTGGGAATCCTAGTATTCCTGGGCACACTGATCAGTCTCGTGATGCGTCGTCGTAAACGACGGCTCCAAGCCATCCGCGGGACGCGACTTCATGACCTGGGTGGGCATCTCCATCACTTATCCTCAACGGATAACTCTGACATTGCATTACAGAGGACCGACTAACCTTTGAAGTGGATCCCTTGCCCATTCTACCAATCAGGATTCGCACAATGCGTAAACCGAGACTCCTTCCTTCGCCGTCCAGGACAACCCCACAGACTGGCGCTGGCACAAGCCCAAGCGTGGTGCCACCGCCAGGAACTTCCGAACAGGCAGCGAGCGTCGACGCGCTTAATTCACAAATCATAAATGGCTTGATCGAGCAGAATCGCGAATTGGTCAGGCTAGCGCTACGTGGTTCTGGGCTTGGACTGCAGGATGCCACCCCTCCTCCAGCTTACATATAGTAGGAAACGGATTAGTACGACCCAATATCAAGCAAATACAACAATGAGCATAACTTCTCTACTGTACAATCTGAGCAGACTCTATTTGAAATTCCCAATCGCACACCCGCCCAACTCCGCTACCGCCCTCATCTCGCGGAGCCCATCCCGATGCGCACGCATCGCGAGCACGATGAAAATGTGCCATAGCGCGTGTGATCCTAAAAGATAGATTTTAGCACCTCTTTTCGCCTTGGAGCACCGAGAAACTCACCGCCCCCACACCGATCCACGATCCTCCCCACCCACGGCCACTCCTTGAACTTGCCTCCCCCGAGCCAGCGCTCCGGGATCTGCGTCGCATATATGAAGATTCCGATAGCGTAGTAAACGAGTGAAGGCATGACGGGGGCTCCAAAACGTATCGTAGCCTCCCAACCCTGCACCGCCACGAGCCCCGCGATCGGGGCGACCGCTGAGAGGGATAGGCTCACGAAGAAGCCAACGCGCCACAAGCGATTTTCCACTTTATTGAACCAGTCGCAAAATGCCAGAATATGTCCGCTGACGCCTGCCGCCAGACAGAGGAGGCAAGCGGCGCCGAAGGGATGGTAGGATATGATTTGGCCAATGCTGGTGGAGAGTTGGACGAGGGAGGGTGCAACTAGCATTGGGCTGCCGCTTGATGATGATACAGCGACGATGGGCGAGGAAAGCCAAGGGACCTGCCGGTGTAAGATACTGGCCCCGTCCCTTGGCAGATCCCCGCACGCATACCCGTGGTGAATGACCGACACTACCGTTATCGCGATGAGCCTGTCCATAGTGAACACCAGGAGGACTAGTTACAAGAGAGGGACACACCAAGAAATCCCAACGTAATCCACCCGCGCACAAAAATCCATCGTCCGACGATGGGCGCACCCCGCCATTGTATGCCAAAGGGTGCTACTCGCCAAACAACCCAACGCGAATACTGTGAACAAGCATTCGGAGAAATCGGGTGGGGATGGGTACCACGGCGTCAAGTCCGGCGATCTCCAAGTGTCGATGAAGAACAGTGGTGTGAAAAGCCACGCGAACAAGGCGCCCAGGGCTCCAAGCGCTGGCATTGAAACCAGTCGCCCAAGTATGGCGAGAGGTGTAGGCCACACCGCACTCGCAAACGCTGTGCCCCAAAGGGCAAGTGGGATGAAATGCGTTTGGATGTTCGGAGTCTCGTTGTGCAACTGGAACATCGAGGCAACGAGTGCGTACCACCGGCGGAGTGGAATGAAGCGGTAACCGGATATAACGAAGGTATTGTTCTTCCATGCGAAAGGCAGGGCATCGTAGTTGACTAGCCGCGCACCGTTGGCGGAGAGCGCGAGTGCTCGTGCTGCGGCGGCCTCTTCCTCGTCCAGCTCGATTGAACGGGAGAGAGAGGGAAAGAGAGGGAGGTCGGCGATGAATGAGTCTACGTCTGGAAGAAAAGCCTCGAGGGAGTGAGGAAATGACGGTGTAGGTGCAGCAAAGTGCAAGTCGTGGTATGGAATGTGTTCGTGCAGGCTGCGGAGTCTTTCGGACAACGTAGGTGCAAAAGACAACGGACGCGAGAAATCGAGCTCCGATTTGGTGTCTGCTTCTGGGAGATGAGAGTGGACATCGCTGCGGATTGAGTGGAGCATATCGAGCGCCGAGCCAACCCATTCCGCGGACTGGACCGAGGAAATCCTCCGTTCCAGATCAGCAAGGTACGACAAGACCATGAAGCGCAGAAACGCAAGGGTTTGTCCAGGCGAGGCTGTACACAAGTCGAGAGCCTCTAGCGACAGCGGCAGAGATTGACGCGTCGCCAAAGTGGGGCGGCCGGGGGCAGCGACATCCTGCGGCGGCGTGGAGGGAGGTTGTCGGCCATGGATGCTGGACGCGAAACGCCCCGAAGTACTTAAGCTTCGAGGCAGATAGATCCGCGAAGCAGTATATGCACGAAATGCCCGGCGGGGAGAAGAGGACAAAAGGAAGCATTTTTGACAAACGTTCCTCGTCGTGGTTGTTGAACGCAGCCCACGTGAAGTGGATCCATATTGACAAGATAATTCGTTGGTGACCCACGTTTGGCCGGAGATGCGTAATCAATGCGTACTCGACGGGAGTGCTAACGAGTCCACAGCTATCGCAATTGGGCAGAGTTGATCTTGGTTTCAGAGGGAAGACAATGGACAGCCCATTCTGATACAAGCATGTTGTGCCAGTGAGGCTGGATGTGGCAGGAAATGGAGAGTTGAGCGGTGGCGGTGCGATTTGATGGCTCGCTAAAAAATGAAGGCGAACTACAAGGTGCGTTGAACTCACTGGTTTTTCCTCGCTCCTTCTTATGCTCCGACTCAGTTCTCCAACATATGCGGCACCGTGTACCGCCAGGGGAACATTCTGTTCACCCCTGACGGCAATTCTCTTCTCAGTCCTGTCGGGAATCGGGTTTCGGTATTCGATCTTGTAAAGTCTGTGCGTTTGCTTTTCATTGACCAGTTCACCTGCTAATACGATGCTACAGTAACAAGTCGTTCACCTTTTCCTTCGAGAACCGCAAAAATATATCCAGTTTGGCGCTCAGTCCCGACGCGAATGTCTTAATATCAGTGGACGAAGGTGCGTCGTGCTGCTCTCGCAATCAGCTCCGTCTAATGCAAATACAGACGGGCGGGCATTGCTGGTCAACTTCCGTAGAGGCGTCGTGCTCCACCACTTCAACTTCCATAAACCGGTCAAGGACATTAAATTCTCCCCGGACGGCAAGTGGGTGTTTAAAAACAAGCATGCCACCTAGGAGGCTTATTGGAGACATCTAGGTATATCGCGGTCACGCATGGAACACAGGTCCAAGTGTGGTGTACCCCCAATCATCTCGCGCGCGAGTTCGCCCCCTTCAATCTGCACCGAACCTACACAGGGCATCACGACGAGGTGCTGAGTATCCAGTGGTCGCATGACTCAACGTACGTCGCCTTGCTCTTCTCTTTCATCCTCCAGCTCATTTGAACAGGTGTTTTATCACGACTGCCCGCGATATGACCGCACGGCTCTTTACGCTGAATCCCGTGGAGGGATTTCGGCC